>CP053149.1:2603189-5003189 GCA_014607495.2 Carposina sasakii | reverse complement strand
ATATGCCTAATTACGTTTAAGGGCTAGAGCCCACATTCTGTGCTCTAAGTGCCTCTTAAAATAAACTACTAAGCTTTTATAGCTGTACAATATTAAAATTATAAGTGTTGATATCTTTGTGTGTTAATTTTGGAGATTTTGAAGATATTTCTCTTCTTTTGGACCTTTTTGCTATTTAGTTACCATTACGTCTGAATTCTAGTTTTTATTAAGGCTTCATTACTCAAGCTTTTATATCTATGTACTTATATATAGTAAGTACGTGTTAGTAATACGTGATACCTATCAATAAAATATGTGTAAATTGGAGATAAACGAATCGAATATGCTTCAGTGCTGCAGTGTTGTTAGTTCTACAAACTCACTATCGAGATTTTTGAGTCACTACTCGTATTATGGTGGTTTCGGCATAATAGGGTATACCTATGCATGATTTTTTAGATTCTACGTAAAAAAATATAAAGTTTGCCCTTGGAATGGCACATCTAAGTTTAACCGTTTTTGATTTACAGCGATTCAAAAATACGAGCCGGCAAAATGTTTTTGAAACGCTCCGTTTGCTCCACAGTAAAATACTTTGACGTCATAGTACAAAACAGTCTTATATTAGTATGAGAAAAAATGCAATCTTATTTTATAAACATAATATAACATTTTGTGTATACTATAGATGTCAATAAAAAAATGTTTATTAATAGGTACAGATATTAATACGAAGAGTATTTATTAAATCAATAGATAATCCAAAATAAGGGTAAAATTGTATGTTTTTACTCCTTTTATGTGTATTTTTTTTTCTTTCCATTTTTTAAACTTTTAAACACCTATAACTTTAGTATTTAATTTACTAACCGATTGATGTTATTTTCGCACTTGTGTCAGACGCAGCTTCCCTATTTACGTCACTATTCGAAATAAGTTGTGTATTCGGTTATACTTATCTACCTATATACCAAGGAAGGTAATAAGTTTTGAATTCCTCGCTGGATACGATTTTGGGTACCCAGTTACCTAAATAGATATTCAATTCCTCATTTGAATGTTATCTGTCTGAAATTAATATTCGTGTTTATATTCATTTGAAATTTACAGAGTACATCCTAATGAGAGGCTATTTGACGTTTGGAAAAATCGGTCTTTAGTAGAAGGAGCTAGTAGCCTAGTATTAACGATAAAATAAAGGAGAAAATAAATAAAATAAATGCCTCAAATTATTTCTTAGTCCATCCTCTACCACAGGTTTTATTTTTGTTCTGTTTCCAAGAATCGTACTTTGAATAAATGAGCGGAATAAATCAATATCAACGATTGATTTATCGATACCAATACTAATTTACACGCACAGACAGTCTAATTTGTTGTGGAACTTACTTAATTAAGTTATTCGTGGCTCCTTGTTTCAAACAGGAGTGGAATAGCAAGTTAATAGATTTGTTTCAATTGTTCAATTTAACACAATCGAAATTTCAGTATTTCAATGTATAATATACCTTACGGGGTAGGCAGAGCACCAAGGGCCGATAGAACCTCATGGTGCCACTTATGACCAATTTTGAGGTTATAGTTGAGATGTACAAGTTCGGTTAGTAGTGACAGGTGGTCAGCCCATCGCCTACAAAACACCAAGACCCTCTTGTCCCTCTACCGACTTGTACAGTATGCCCGGGAAGAGAAGCATAATATAGGTACCTAAAATAGGGTACTGCTGCATTAAGTACTGAATTTTCTATTTATCGAGTGTCACTAATAATAAATGCTATTTCGAGTCTTAAAATTTGTGGGTAGGTTCTTTATAGTGGGCTATTTTCATAGCTTTTCACTTAATATA
Organism: Carposina sasakii; assembly: GCA_014607495.2. Classification (NCBI taxonomy): domain Eukaryota; kingdom Metazoa; phylum Arthropoda; class Insecta; order Lepidoptera; family Carposinidae; genus Carposina; species Carposina sasakii. The sequence goes on along the minus strand of CP053149.1, from coordinate 5,001,361 downwards.
CCTTTTTTGTTACCCTCTGTATATTTCGTGTACAGATTTGCAAACTCTATTGATAAACTCTCATGCGTACAGAAAGACAATCAGTGGGTACATAAAATAGTTTTACTTTAGTGGTCCACAGTAAAAGTATAACACAGTAGTTACACTATATGCTTTTCAATTGTATGACAATTAATAATAATAATTAATAATTTTATATGTATGACAAATGACAAAGCAAGTGGTTATCATGTAGACATGTTCCTGTTATAATGGATATGGACTCGAGTAGGTAGGTAGAGATCTAACTTTGATAATTGACGTTTCTTTGATTCCAAACTAACAGCTTAGCTTACTGATCCCATTATAAGACCACGATACTGCTTTCTTTAGACCGTGGGGGTCTCGTTAATTAAGCTAACCCTCTCTCTCCTTGTAGTCCTTTTCACTAGTACTGCCAATTATAATTTTAGACAGGAGTTAATACGCGTATTAATAACAAAAACAATGCAAACAAACTGGATTTATATTCATTATACGTTTTGCACGAAGTCTACAATTTAGGATACAAAAAGGGAAAAATTAAGTGTTATCTACACCGTACAAATCGACGTGCGTGGTCTCTTTCAGTTTCAATTTAAAAAATAACAAAGCTTAGTACTTGACTAAGCCTATGAACAGTGAGGTGGTTATTGTTATCTACCTAAGTTTATAAGAAAAAATATATAGAATAAAGCTTTTGTAATTGGTGTAGACCATTTTTATACCTTATTGGATTTTGATCACCCAGATGATATCAAAGTGGAATAGACCATGTTAGAATTAATATAGAATTAATTTTATTTCTATTTTTTGCGATTACCGACAATTATTAAAAAAGACAGGATTGTACCCAGCTCTTAAATAAATCTAAACACCCCTTTATGTGTAAGATCACATATTTATAAACGATTTAATATTATAAACGCGAAAGTTTGTGAGTATGGATGGACGGATGTTTGTTACTCTTTCACGTAAAAACGGCTGGAGATTTTGATAAAATTTGGTATGGAGTTAGCTGAAACCCTGGCTAGATTAACACATAGGCTACTTTTTATCCCGGGAAAATATTTTTATCCCGGAAAATTTCGACAATATGTTTTTTCCGCGGACGAAGTTGCGGGCGTCCACTAGTAAAATATAATTTTATGAGGTTTAAGTGGTCGGTGTTTAATAAGTTCATCCGGTTTAGCTGTTTACATAAATACTTAACATATTAAAATCTGTAGATGTATAGGTATCTACCTAATATCAGGTGACGAAGTAGTCCTTAGTACCTTAGTATTAGATGATGATATTTCCGCGAAAAATATCTAAATCTAAGACATTTTCGCGTTATTACTTTCCTAAGAAATCCTGCGGATTATCAATAGGTATGCGATATTTTGAGACTTTCAGGTAGGAGGGATTAATGAAACTTTCTCGGAATACCAATAATATTTACCCAATATTTATTATAATGTGTATATAATAACTATAATAAAAATGAGAATATAACGTAACCAATATTTAACAGGAACGTTTGATTTTGAAATTACCGAAAGAAAACAAACAGCTTACTTAACATGTAAGATCATTTTTCAAGTCGGCTCTGTTGATCCTGGCTCACAGGACTTACAGGGGAAGGAACGAGCGCTGTGGGCCAATCCCGTTACTTAAGATAAGATGTAATGGATTTTATTAAATAGGTACTACACCATTTTACCTTTCTTACCTTAATTTTTTTAGCTATGACAGGGATCCCAATAATTATGGCGAAACTAAAACAAATAGTAAAGATCTGATCTACCTATTTTATTATATGAAATAACTCTAACGATTAATACCCCATCACAGGGAGAGATCACCCACGCAAGCTGGCTATAATCTTCAACGGTGGTTGACTGCCCTGCGGTTACCATGGCAACAGGGATAATATTCCAATATCAAAGTACTTATTTGTACTCATATAATATGGGTGTTACTAGAAATGTCTTACATGCATATAGGTATATCGAATAAGTTTAGTATGTATATTTGACGGCCGATTGGTGTAGTAGGTAGTGACCCTGCCTGCGACGCCATAGGTCCTGGGTTCGAATCCCGGTAGGTGCAAACATTGATATGATGAATATCGATGTTTGTTTCCGAGTCATGGATGTTTCTATACTTATCTATGTATTAATATACCGTTGCTTAGTACCCACGACACAAGACCTTATGGATCTTAATGTAGGACTAAGTTAATGTGTTGTGAAGTAAATATTAGTTGTTGAATATGTACAAACTAAATCTCATCTGTTCCCTAAATATAAATCAGTTATCTGTTCCCTAGGTAGAGGGCTTTTGCAGTGCGCCGCCTTCCGGTTCAGTCTTGAGCTTCGCGCTCCAGCTATTGACTATCTTTTTTGACAGTTTATACTATAGTGATCATCACTCATTGAAACTTAATCAAACAGAAGAAAATTTGGCAACACACACGTCACATATACATGCCGCTTCCACTCAGTGATCATCACTATGAACTGTCAAGTTTTTAGTTTCTGTAATGATCGTCCGTCACAATTGGTCACAACGTCTGCTCACGGCGGCCATCTTTCCTTAGGGATTCCACTTACGCCGTTTGATCTTTTAATCACTAGAACTCTCACCGCAATGTTCTTGAGATTTTTTCGGGCCAAACACCCACCGGGACTATTTCAAATAACACAGCGCAAATATATTAATACATAGGTATAGGTAAATATTTTATGGAAAAAGTATTGTAATTAAATAATTACTTCAAAAAAACCCCGACTGCAAAAGAAATATACATACACTCGAAAATCATAATCCTCCTTCTGGCACGTAAAAATATTAGTGTCAGAATAAATTAGATCAAAACAAAATTAGAATCTACCATAGGTAGGTAACCCCTACTTCCCCTATTTGGTCGGTATTGGCAACTGGGCGCCATTGCACAGCCCCGTTGGACTTTGTTTGCATTTTCTACTTTCACATTCATGAAAGTTAATTTGCGCTGGAACTTTTCCTTTGCCTATACTTTTGAATAGCATTTCAATGTACATTGAGAGCTAAAACCTGAAGCAAGCTAATTTGAATGGCAAATATTGTTTGCAAAGGTATAAAAAAGGACCTTAGAGACCATAACTAGCTACTTGATTGTTGAATAGCAGTAGCTGCATACATAACATTCGTGTGAACGTGTCTTCTAACACCTGAATATAAGATATTTCCCACTTAAAGGCGTAAGACTAATTTTAATTATCGAGATTTTTACACACATACTTTCAACGATAAGTTACTAAAAGTTGTATATTTTAACTGTTATATTAACATCGGATTTTTAATTACTAAAACTTATCCTTAGCAAACATCATATTTAGGTTCCAACATAAACGTCTCTATCTGATCCTGTGCTAATAAGATTTTTTTATCTGTCAGAAAAGTTAAAAGAAAACTTTATTTACAGGTAAACATCAGCAATACATGGGTGCTTCCTGAGGAGGGGTTCCCAGTTTTCTACCGCTACTTCAGGGATCGTATCTCCTGGTATGAGGCTGACGCAGTCTGCCAGTTCCACCATGCCAACCTCGTTACTGGTATGATAATTTGCTTTTTGCTTTAGACCTGAGGGCTTAGTGTGAGTTTTCACTTCGAACTCGATCGCGTTAACGTAAAGCAGCTAACCAATCACATTATGGCATTGTAATGTGATGTCATAAAAGTGAGAACAACGGCGCTACGTGATTGGTTGCACAAAATATTCCTGAACGAGCTTAATTTATAACCCGGGTGATGAATTTTTTTCATTTCTCTATTAATAAATTTATAATATATAATATCTTGACTAAGATAAAAACACTTCTCCATAATATAATCCGTTAGGATATGGTTGATCGTTTCATCATTAAAACATTGTGCTGAGGGATTCAGCTTTGTTTGCCGAGATTTGGCTTATGTATAGCTATCGGGATGAAGAAAATAACGTTGCTAATAATGTAATTTCAAAAAGAGATGGTAAAATTCGTCATCCGAGTAATTGACCCGGTGGCTCAGTGGTAAGAGCGCTGGCACGGAATGCAGAGGTCGTGGGTTCGATTCCCACCCGGGTGAGGATTTTTTTCCATTTCTTTATTAATAAATTTATAATTTATAAGGGTTCAAAAGTTAGCAAACACCCTTTTGTTTTTGGTTTGGTAAGCTTTGAAAGTTTCAGGAAAGTATTTAATGAAGTTTTTTATGATAAGATCCCAAAAGTACTCTTAAAAACCTTTTAAAAACGGGTTGGAAACAAATTTTCTAATTAATTACAAGTACACACAAATAAATAAAGTAATTAAATCATGTTCGATAATCAATCCAGGTAGGGCAGTTTCTTGCCTTAAATGTAGGTATAAAAATTTTCAGTATAAGATTACATAAACACAACTTTACAATGAACAAATACAAACTTTTTTGTGGTTATGTTTAGACAGCGGGTTCTTTTGTTGGAGTTGAACAGCGTAAGCATATTTAGTTTTGTTGAGAAAAACAAGAATCATATTATGGAAAGTTTGAATAGCTTTTCAACGAAGTTACGTACTCTGATTACTTTTGGTCTAAAACAAACAATTGTGAGAATGGCTGGGCTTACGTAAGTTGACATGAAGTATATTTTGGCTTTCTAAATGTCCTCTAGAGAGCTTTGAAATAAGTCGTTTAGGTTCCAGACTAGAATAAGCTGAAAGACTTTTATGTATTTTGTCCTAATCTCCGGTGAAAAAATTGGACAAAAACCATCTTGTGGAAAACCAGGTGATGCACATAGCATTTATAAAAATAATCTGAATTATGAACTTATTGTCTACGTAAAAATAAAATATGGTGAATATTTTTATATTCTTACTGAATATAAAATAATGAAATATAAGGTAGGTTCATTGTAACATACACACAAAAAACAGCGTAACACAGAGTATTTCTAAATGTAAGTAAAATCAACTGCGTTGGAACACACAATATTTGCTTTACATTAAGTCTCATAAACATGGGATCGTAAATATAATCGAGCCTGGAATCACTCGATACCACCGTCATTAGGGTCCGAACCCTTGCTTATGGAATCATAATGACCAAGGGAACGTAGTCATAACCATCTATATAGGTATAGCAGTACCTACCAGTGATGTACTGATATCGAGTTTGTTTACGGCTATTGTCGATAATACGAGTTTGTGGAATACCCGCTTGACCATTTTACGAGCGAGAGCGAAGTTCGTTAAGGTATCAAAATATTTCCACCAATGACGGCTAGACTTCATCACGTCACGAGTGAGCTAAATGAAAGCTTCCTATTAGTTCGATAACTTTGCTAACTTCTCTATCGCTTTTTATATCGTATAATTTTTATACTGTGGTCTTATACATTAAGGGTAGGTACTTAGACATTAAGAGTAGGTACTTAGACAACGTAATACCACAGTAAAATAATTGAATATTTGCTCTAATTTGAAGCATTTTACGCATTCGTCTAACAGCCATTGGACGAATGTGATTGTCACAACAGGAACGTCAAAGCAAAACGATGTTAAATGAACGACAAAATTGTCCGCGGGCTCAGTGACTGAGCTACGAGTGACACGCTGCATGCTGTGAGATATTTCTTAATAATAATAATAAAATACTTTATTGTACACACAAAATATTTTGGTACATGGGCGAACTTAATGCAATATAGCATTTTCTACCAGTTAACCCAATTACTGGAGAAAAGCTTAGGGCCGTACAATAAAAACAAATAACATTGATAAAAAATTTCTTGTATTTTTTTTATCGGTAAGTACTACAGAAAATAAAGAGATCAATGAAATGATTTTGACGGATAAAAACTGATGTTAACATCGATCGATATCAAAATGAATTCGAATAATCACATCTCTAAATGATACCCAAAATCAATTACGATGTTTTCAGTTTGTTTGTATATTATATAGCTCGAAAATCCCTTCGTCTGATTGTTATATAAATTAAAGGTTCTCGTTACAGGGCTTCGTTTCACAACAGTAGACTTATAGAATTACTTTCATTAATTTGTGTATAAAACAGTGGAATTACATTCAATATTGTTGAGTATCGAGGAATCATTCTTGAAGTAAATAATTGATTACTTGAATAATAAACGCAAGTACTTAAATCTTTAAACTTTTTTCCTTTTTCGTGGAATAATAGGGTAAGAACAAGCTAAAAGCAAAAAAGTAAAATTGAATTAAGTTAACTTTAGGTTATAATTTTTTTTTAATTTGACAACCTACTGAAAATTTTATGTAATTAAATTTTTGCTCAAACTTTATGCTATGACAATCAAAAATAATAAATAGTTAAGAAAAAGGTGTCAGAATAAAACTGTTTCGAATAGAGTTGTTCGCAGTTTTTTCTTCTTTGATGTTTGTTTGGTAAGTATTGAGAGTTGCGTGTTTAGTCCCCTATGTCTACTTATGTTATGTATGAGAACAAGTTCAGTTTTTGTCAGAAGAAAACTTCAAAGTCAGACTAAAAGTATGCTTCATAAACTTTATCTTGTTAAATTAGGTTTAGCTAACCCGATGATAAACATCGCGACTCTACCTTTTTTGAAACTGAAAAGGACGAGTTCTAATCTGGGTAACAAATTACTTCTTGATATTGGCAATAAGTGCAAATGGACCTTGACAGCTCGCTTACAGGTAAAAGCTGTCAGTATTGGTGCATCATGCATCTACCATACAGTTTTCTTACCGCACCGAAATCTGACTGATCCGCGTACGGACGGACTAAATACAAAGAATTTTTCTCCGACCTAACCAAGTTCGATCAAACTACCAAACCTGATGGCAGATAACTTTTTTTACCACACAAGCTATTTATTTATGACGTAGCCTATCTTCAGGCCAAGGGTCGGGACGCCATCCCCGGTAATGGGCGAAGCCCGATTGCCGGCGATTACGTCTAACGGCCTCTGGGAATATTGAAATGTCTTCTATAGCCTGTTCTTGAAAATACCCGGCTCCGGTACAATGGCTTGGAATGCCGAGGGTCTCCCGGAGCGTTGTTTAGACATTTGCCTCGAAGATTACGCATGCCTATAGCTGGGTAATGCTCCGCTTTGTTCTGGATAATGGAGTTGTTTTGAGTAAGATAACGCTGTGAAATCTTGTTCAGTTTGTTTTAGTGTTTTACAGCATGGGCGTGTGTAGTTATATGTATTAAAATGAATAATTTCATTTTCATGTACATACTACAAACTTAAATAAAGATTATAAATATTATTAAGAAAATGATTTTTTTTCACCCGAGTGAGATTTGAACTCACGACCTCTCGCGAACCGTGCTTTCTCTCCAACCAACTGAGCTATAGGGTGAATTAACTCGGATGACGAATTTTACCATCTCTTTTACATTACGTTTTTGGCAACGTTATTTTTTCATCCCGATAGCTATACACTAGCCACATCTCGGTCAACAAAGCTGAATCTCTCAGCATAATGTTTCAATGATGAAACGATCAACCATATCCTAGCGGATTATATTATAGAGAAGTGTCTTATAAATTTATCTTAAACAAAGATATTGTATTATAAATATTATTAAGAAAATGAATAAAGAATTAAATAATGATGAAAATAAAAAATATATTATATATGTTTCTTGTATCTAGTATTTTTTGCAAATGAATCGAAATCATGAAATGGTGGACAAACAAATATAATTGTTATAACTTCATAACAACTAATAAATTAATTTGAGATAGAAAAGGTGTGGTTTTAATTAATTATAATTGGCTCATCTTAAAAGGCACGTGAACCCAAAGAAAAACTCCGCAATCCTATCACGAACGTTAATTGAGTTCATGAATCCATATACGCTGTTTATTTTACAAAAGTAATTAAAACAAACTTCTCATACCCCTGTAGTTATACGGAAACGTGTTTCCAAAAGTTCTACAGTTATCACTAGTCTACTTGTGTAAGTTGGCTAGTGGCTGGTAGAGTCCAGGTTAGCTGGTAGAGAATGCTTTGCAAGGCATTAAGCTCGCCCTTGTACATAATGTTTTTTGTAGTACAGTTAAGAATTTTATCTAAGTTTTACTAATATAGATAATGACTAGTGGTCGCCCGCAACTCCGTCCGCGTGGACTATAGAAAAAACAAAATGTCGAAATTATCCAGAATCAAAATATTTTCCCGGGATAAAAAGTAGCCTAAGTATATGTTAAGTGGGACCTGCACAATATATTCCTGAAAACTGCATCGAAATCGGTTCAGCCGTTTCTGAAATTAGCCAGACAAAAAAATCCAAAAATCATCGTTTTGGGTCCTATTGCGTTGATAGAGGTCTCCTATAATATTTATTCTCATATACCTTCCATGTACAGACAGCGATCCGTTACATTTTTATTATATGTATAGATAATTACAAAAGATAATGAATTTCGTATTATGCGAGTACTAGCTTATCTCCTTCCAATTTTGGACATGATTTAGTAGAGCACTTATAGGAAGCTTATCATAAGCTCATAATATAAATGATAATGTAAAATTATGTCGTAGAATTTTATGAAACTTTATGGGTTATTACAAAAATGCTTCTAAATTTAAATACCTACTGTAAAACATCGTTATTATGATGTAGCTGTACTGAGGGTCTTCAATTATCAACTAAATAATGTATCAAATAAGGAATGTCTGTCAAAGTAACATTAATTAAAGATTGGCAGTGTCTGAAGATTTTTGTAATAACACGGGGCTAGTTCATCTTGTTTGTAAATAAATGAAATTATGTTCAGTTTAAGGTTGGTTATTTGTCTATAGAATATACAGAAAGGTATTTGTACGCACTAAATTATGTATTCTGATGCTTAGGGTCTAGATAGTTACTTAGGTGGTTAGATAAGGCATGACGTAATTTCTCGAAAAGGCTTGTGTTTAAACGCTTACTAGAAATGCACTTATAGGTATTTTACTGCCAAAATAATGAAACAAAATATAAGAAAGAATGGCCTCATTTTTCGCAAAACTCATTTTTTATTTGCCTTTGATTTTTTGTTTCAGGTTAAAAAGGTCATGTGGGTTTTGTTGGTAGGGTATCCCTTTCAACCTGTCACCTACATTTATATTGTAACAAAAGCGTATTCACGAAAATAAATAATACAGTACTTTTGGGGTGGATGAGTAAAAATAGAGCAAGAATAATACAAAATTTTCATGCCATGAATCTGAAAACAAATTGTTCTTCCTGTACACAACCGCGTGGACGGCATTTTATTTGAGTGGATGTTTTTAAAACGTTATACATATGTGAGATTAAATTTGTTAAATTTACATCTATATACAGGTGTTTTTTCGTTGCCACCCTTAACGAAGGGTACGTACCTACTCTATACATCAAATAAAGTTAGATTATGCCAAAAAAAAAATGCTGGGAAACAATGTATGTAATTTTTTTTGAAAAATGTTTAGGCCTGGTCCAGGGCCAAAACTTTCTTAAAAATATAAAAAGATTTTGACAATCATCAATTCAGTCAGAAAATTGCTCTGCGAGAGCTAGGTCGATCCACCTTAAACAAATACCATCAAAATACTAAGTGCAACATATCCATCCCGGGATGTGGACAAAAGGAGGCTGCAGCAGTTTGGTTTTTTATTCCTTAATTGGGCGAAATTTATAGTGTTTATGTTAGTTTTTTTATAGACAGATATTAATTATTTCTCGTAAAAAAATCTTGCTACGCGCGTCTATGTGCATTTATTTGCAGAAAAACGTGGTCTATTTAGTCAACTTTGGACCCTAATATCTTGGGAACCAGACACTTCCCAGGTATGCTTCTATGAAGAAAAATGATCGTGATGATGAGGAGATTTCGTAGTATTCGGGAACGTTAACGACCAAAAACCATCCTGTATACTCTATTTTTTACGGTTGACCTGGACATCAATATCAACCCTTTTGGGGGTAGCTCCGGCTCAGAGTCGTCAATTATTCAGCAGGGTGCGCCACCTACAGTAGGTTTCGGTCCAGTTGAGAAGGTAATCAGATCCTAAAGGGTCCAAAGAACCCATTTACATGGCATCAGTATAGATTTCGTCGCATCGGTCGTGTCAGTGCAAAATGTTAACTCACACTACTTTTTTAAGTATGGACTATGCACGCTGTAGTTTTATTTGCGAGATTCTAGGCTGCTTTCCTCAAGAGATGTTCCTATGATACGTTGCTATGTATACGTTTGATATTCACCATTCAAATTCATTGACATCAAAGCTTAATGAATACTCGTATTACTATGGTTGGGGGATATTACCGTAGCATCCGTAGCAACGTAGCTATACTACTATACACATCTCTGGTGTAAAGGCAGCCTTATACGGCGACACTGCATATATTAACCGTACATTTTAACACATGTCATTCGGCAAATTGTTGTAACGATTTTTACAGTTTTCTATTCACTCCTGTAATTACATAATCCTCTGTCAGTTTACAAAGTAACTTTGGCTTGTTACCGTCTCAAGGGCGCACATAACCTTTACAAACTATCTCAAAGTTAGCAGGGTACATAAAGCTCTCTCAAGAATTTCAGAGTTGAACCCTAGTTTCTAATGATAACATTTACTACGGAACAGCAAGCATACTTTACCTACTTTAGCCATAATTCGGTTTTGCAGGTCTCTCCGGGAATTTCTAGTTAAAAAGGATTTGTCGAGAACGCGCATAAAGTCTAGTACCTACCTAGCTAAAGCTTACACTGAAAGAGATTCAAAGAAACCTGTTTTATTTAGTATCCCATTTTTTACATGATAAATCGTACTTGGGTAATATTCGACCCGACCGACATCGACGTTATTTGCGCGACGTTCTACGTGTTAAGATTTATAAGCAGCTACTTCGACCCCTTTTTCAAAAGAAATATTTGGTCAAAAGTACTGTTATAATTCCTTAGTTACCATTTATTAATTTTAAGAAAGGTATAAAAGAAATATGATATATGATACTACCTAAGTATATATTTACGTTTTATCATGGAAATATTTAGCATTGGCCTTCTAAGAACTAAAATATTTAATCGGATTCCATTGACGATCAAAACATTACAGCTACCTAATTTATTTATGCAATGTGATACCAAAAGTTGTACAATATTCGATGATCGCATTGCTTTGGTTTTTCGAGGTAAGCTGAGTACCCAACCGATAATAAACGAAAACAAAATAAAAAATTTGTACTTATTACTTACCACAGCTTACTCTGTACCACAATTTGCTTTTATTTTTAGATATGAAAATATTACATTCTGGCTATGTATCTATTTAACGTAAAATTGTGATCGTTCGTTTTTAACCGACTTCAAAAAGAGAGGTTATCAATTCGTCTGTATGTTTTTTATTTTTATTTTTTATGTGTGTTACCTCAGAACTCCGTCGTTTATGAACCAATTTCAATTTTTTTTTATAGTTGGTCATGGTATACTTCCAGGTTGGTCCCATATTCACCACATCAGAATCTGATGATGGGATCTTGGAGAAATCGAGGGCAATCCTCAAATATTGTTGGCACATGTAGTCTGTTTTTATTATACTTTTACTGAGCGTTTTGATCACCTTCATATAAAACATAATATCTGATGATGGAATCTCTAAGGAATCTAGGGATATCCTCAAATATAAAGGGCACGAGTAGTCCGTTTTTAGATTTTTGTAGAGAATTTTGGTCAGCTACACATAATATAAAGGAAACGAGGGTCAGATGATGGAGCTGCCGAAAAACGGATAGTGGAACTTTTTAGTAACAAAATCCCCCTAAGGCAGGGGGAGGCCTACGTCCAGTAGTGGACTGCAATAGGCTTATGAAGATGAAGATATGAAGATGTTAAGTCGTGAAATTGTATGTTGCGTTAAGCCGTGTCCAAAGTAAGATGGTTATAGAGGAAGAGGTAGACATGAGAATAACGAGATGACGGATAATAGGGATGAATGAAAGAAGAGTACCTACATATTGCACCGACCTCAAATTATTGGGAACAGGGCAGGAAGAAGGAGTGTAATTATATGTTGCTTAATAAGAGTGTACATGGCTGTTGTGCTGCCAAATCTCTTATATTCCTCCGAGGCGTGGTGCATGTACCGTCGCCACATACGCACTCTGGATCGATTCCACCTCAAGTGCCTCCAATCCAGCATGAACGCCAACTTAGTAATATCTAGCCTAGTCCTTTTTCTCTTTAGTCATGTGGCCTATTTAATCATTTACTGGCATATAAATCTGACAATATTATGCCCCCTAAACTTCGTACACGGCTTAACGCAATATATATTTGCCCTTTAGTAAAATTTTACTTTAGTAAGTTCTAGTTTTGGGAGGAAGTCGGTTTTTCGTTTAAAAAAAATTATATTGTATGAGATTTACCGTGTTATTACAAAAGAATTTAAACATTTTTTAAGCTAAATATGGCCTAAATTTGGCAGATATACCATACATTTGGCTGTCAAATGTCATATTTAAATCGAGTCTAACTTTAGGCGTTCTTTTGTAATAACACCGATGGTGTCTGTGCAAGTACAGTATTATATTATCTGTGCATTTGCCAAGACGTCTTGCAGTGTGGATCATGTACCTACGTTAATGTGGTGGCCGGGCTCGGGACTGCGACCCGAATATAAAGCAGTTTTTACTTTGTCCTCCTTGACCGCGCCTTCCTGATGGTTTCGGTTAATGCTTCGCTTTAGTGTTGATGTAGGTTAAAGTGGAGCATACATATTTCTTTACAAAGGCGTTGATTTGATATAAAGTAAAGAAGGGGGTGCAAGTGGATTCGACTAATACCTTAGGATACAAACAAAGTCATCCTCACTCGCCTGTCACTGTGGTGCACCCTGCTATTTAACGGCTCTGAAGCTAAAGAATGTCACCGGTAGTTAGATTGTTGTATTTGTGCCCGACAAGCGGCGGTATACTCACCCCTTACCACTTGGTACTTACCTGATAGGCTAACTGTTGAAAAGTGAGCGTGTGATTTGCACACTTCTTCCTTCTAAGCATTGCATGCTAAGTTTAATTGGCTAGACATAGGACAATTTTTTATATGTGACATCTTAATTTACTATTTGCACAAATGAAGATTTATCTTATCTTATCTTCCCTCTTTGGGGGACAATGGACATGACTATATGTATGTATGTACTATATGTTTTAAGATAATATCAAATATTTCACATGGTTAACTTGTATTCCTATAGCTTTATAACAAAACAGCCGCTCAATTGAAACGCAGGTCAATTGAATTTGATCAAACATAGCAAAGTTCCAGTAGGGTTCCCCATTCGTTACTTCACATCCTTGTTCACATACGACTTATATCCCTCCAGATTTCCCAGGGGATGTTATGTCCTATTTTTTTTTGCCAGAAATTACTTGGGAAAGATAACTAACTCCACCAACAATCTCATATTGTTTGTTGCTAATAAGGAGATGGACTGTAGTCTTATGTGTGGTTTATTTTGTTGTCTGACTGACTAGGTAATATTAATGTATCTATATCATCTAAGTTCTAAGTTTCTTTGGTAATCTTAGTGTTTTTTATCTGGAGACATTTTGATAAATTCTCAAAGTATCGAAGTTTATGAAAAAGAAGCTGCAGTTAAACCCTGAATGCAAAATGAATATAAAATTTATAATCTTAAATTTTTAACCCTGAATCTGCAAAATTATTTTAATGGGGCGTAAAAGAGATATTTCAGCAACATTCAAAACAAACAGTAAGTACCGCAACCAAACTGTCCACTCCCATGACTAGTGTGCACTTGATCGGGGAAGTATAATCTATTAATCTCTAAAGGGCAGGCCTCGGGAAGAGTTAATAAATGATGTCCCCCATAATGATCCCTCACAAACTCCGGCGACGCGGTTAGAATCGCTGCCATTTATTATTCAGATCCAACTGGACTTAGAACTCAAATCCGTTTATGTAAATTGATGCTAATGGCCACTGTAGTGGCGGCTTATGTCTAATACCTTTGTGAATTTTGGCGTGACTTCACATTTGTAGTCGCACTCGGGCTTTCGGGTTAGGGTTTTCGTTTTGCTTGAAGTGTTTTTGGATTACACCTATTTTGTGTGCCAAAATTATGTTTGATATGCAAAGAAAGGTAAGTAATCCGTATATAGACTCATGATACGTTGACACCACAGAATTTAATAGTTCTAAGCCATCAGTGAGCAAGTCAGCAGCTACGAGATACATTTTCTATTTAATTATAACATAAGTGAGGCGACGGATAAGAATTTTGAGGGTGGGATAATGTATTATTATCTTCCTACTTGGAACCTGAAATCATAAAATACTTTTATGAACTCTAGGTACTTACGCATTTCCTAATCCCATAGCTGCCATAAATTCACCAGTCAATATGATTTTCGCGTTTCAAAAAGCATGAACTATAGCCGAATTAATTCGGAGCGAAACACTGAAATTGGGGTATTAAACTTTTATATTACAGTACCGACCGTGTGGACGCAGCTACGAGTAGATATTGCATCATTTTTATTACCAAAGGGGGATAAGTAGATCGTGTATACAAGAAAAGGAGTACCGAACCACATAGAGTACGAGCCCCAGTTAAATTTGGAGCCTGCCGTTTGTTTATAGCCCATAAAAGTGTGTTCACTTCGCTGCAAGAAAATCACCTTTCTCCTTAATATTTGAAAGGGGTTTTTTATCGTGAGCAAAGAGATGGTATCACGTAGATGACTCGCGCATTTATGTGATTTTCGGGAACAATTTTATCGAAGAAATGCCGACTGCGGAATTTCAGTGGATCTCGCACATGCCATTACTTTGAACTCGTCGTTTTTCTCTCTTTCGCCTCGGTTCATTGAAAACGTACGTGAAAGAATATTTGCATAGGCAGCAGAATCAGACCATTGATCAGAGTCGATGCGAAAATAGGCTGAGCTTTCAAAAGCTTTTTCAATTTAGTTTCGCGGCGAGCGGTTTGCGGATGTTTCTGTATCGAATATTCGATACGTTTTATTATAATTTTGGGTATAATATTAAAAATACGTTCTTATGGTTATTATTTATTATAATTATGTAAATGAAACCATCAATAACCTAGTTTCCAATAATGGGAAGTTTTAAATTCATATTTTATGTGATAATAGTACCTAATACGTTGCATTTAAGGTTTTATCATTAGATTTGGTCGATTCTGTCACATAAATTGCTCTACCTGTCCCTTTCAGTCTCAGATATTTAAGAATGGAGAGGGATATTAGGTATATAACTGACTTTAAGTTTATGTTTAATTGTCACGATTCGAAATATCGCCCTAGTGCAAACGTTTGCATTTGAACGTACGATCAAATACTTGATGCTATCCATCTTGGAAGTCAGCCACCCGAGAAAAGCTAAAGGTCTGGATATGTTTTATAATGTGTGTTCGGATTTTACCGTCAGCATATAACATCTGAGGGTAAGTTAAACTTAGATCATACGTATGGAAGCTTGAAAAGAATTTAAGAATGTTGCCGATAACAGTAGTTAAAAACTGTTTATATTGCCCTCTGTCAATGCTGCTGTACTGCTAATTTTTAGACGTCTTCTGATAAGACAAAAATAATCGCACTAGAAAGAGCTAGTTAGATGGCTCCCTTTCAGACCTTTTAGTTTCCGGAATGCCACACTTGAACTATTCAAATCTTGTAATGTTATCGGTTCATCAACTTCTTTATGATCTGCACATCAAGGCCCACTCTCAAACAACATACGACGCTAGTATTGTACGTAAGATTTGAGTATCTCTTCTCAAGATGACCATACCTTTGAGGTTCAATACAGCATTCTGGGGAGTTTTCTTACTAACAAACTCCTCGTCACAATTCAGTTGCTTAATATACATTCTCTTTCTCTGTCTATGCGGTGCAAACAAAAGCTATTTGGAACTCGCTGCCTCATAAAGCTGTTATGAGAGACTCTCCATCAGAGTTGATGTTTTTAAGAATATTGACAGATGATCTCTCCAGGTGACTTCTTGTATTAATATGTTATTTTGTTTATCTTGAGCACTTAGGTACTCTAAATGCTTACTTTGGCATTCTGGGTGACAAAGAAGTAAAAGTAACTGAGTATGTATAATTTAAAGGCAGTATGTATAATCTTCATGTAAAACAACAACCTTGAGCAAAGTCCTAAAAAGAGAAAAAGGGTCTGGTGCCTATGGTTTGCCTATTTGGGTGCCATTGCTCATGTTTGTGTAGTCTTGCTTAGCTGATACGCACCCTATTTTTGTTCCAATGCATTTGTAGGTTTAAGTTTTCTTTCAATAAATTATATTATTATGCACACATACCTATTAT
Source organism: Carposina sasakii (assembly GCA_014607495.2). NCBI lineage: Eukaryota > Metazoa > Arthropoda > Insecta > Lepidoptera > Carposinidae > Carposina > Carposina sasakii. The sequence continues at coordinate 4,984,999 of CP053149.1, read as the reverse complement.
GTTTATCTAAATTGTTTTAAGTGATAGATTTGATGCTCTTTCCAGAAGTCAGCCACCCGAGAAAAGCTAAAGGTATGTTTTATGTGTGTTCGTATTTTACCGTAGCATATAACATCTTAAGTTAAACTTAGATCATAGTATGGAAGCTTGAAAATGAATATAAGTTAAGTTATCTACATAGTTTGTATATTAATGTTGCGTACGTGAGCTAATTTTTAGATCTTTATGCATATGAAATGCGATTTTAACTTAAATATGATGTTGCACATAAACAGATACGAATGCAAAAATCAATCTTACCAATCAGCGTTCTTTTACCGTCGACATTTTTTGAAGTAAATACATATTTCCTTGGAGGCTTCTGATTAATCTGATTTGCCAGATAGCGGTTTTTATCGCATCTATTTGTCGTATTACAAGAATGGGTGCCGTCTGCAAAAATCGGGATAAAACTTGCTGGAATATCGATTCCATGAAACAATTTTCTCGCTCGACTGGAGTAAAACATTCCACTAATATCGAAGGGTAATGAAGGAGAAAATTAATATTGCGAGGTATAGCGACTGTAGGTACCTACCTACGTATGGAGCTGTGAGTTAATCTAGCGAAGTTTGATCTTAATCGATAAGAAGTAGATTGTAATTAACGTCAATGTCTGTTATACTTATGGAAGCGTGCTAAAATAATGGTAAGGTAGGTAAGTGGTTTGTATGTAGCCTGCCATCATGTGGGCGTAATACTAGATACAGGTAGATTATGACACTAGATAAATTATTCACAAAAGCAGCTCGTTGCATTAATTTCATAATAATCATACTGAAATATTTTTTTAAAACGAAAAACCGACTTCCTCCCAAAACTCGAGCTTACCAAAGTAAAAATTTACTAAAGGGCAAATATATATTGCGTTAAGCCGTGTACGAAGTTTAGAAGGCATAATATTATCAGATTTAGGTATATGCTAGCAAGTAATTAAATAGGCCACATGACGAAAGAGAGAAATTACTAGGCTTCGAAACTTTACGTCTGACAATATAAGCAACATATAATTACACTCCATCTCTTCTCATGCCATGTTCCCAATCATATTGGGGTAGGTGCTATATGTTACTCTATCTTTCTATTCATAAATTATTGAATAATAACCCAATCTAGCTTGACTACCCAGCTATTAATGATAGAAGAGTCATCAGATTGATAGCTGTAGAACGCCTCAAGTTGTAAAACGAAAAACCGATATAACTAACTATGTTACGATGCCATAATTCTATTGTGATTTAGATCAATTAAAGTTGGGTCGTTTTTCACGTCGTTCTTATTTGGGACTAATTAGAATTGATCGTTATTATCTATCAGATTGTATCGCTCAAGGGGGATCTTTTTTAATTCCACTGTGTTTTAGGACTGCTTTATATTGTTACTGCATAAATTCGGTAGTTGAATGAATTCAGATTCAGATGAATATGTATCAGTCGTATAAACTTCTACCGTCATCTAAGATCATCAGATCTCTTCCCTTTCTTTTTAGTACTCGCTTACCTGCTTGCGTTAGTACTTAGTAGTATTATCATCAGTCGAGAGAACGCCGAAAACTGAAGGACAGATCAGATTCAATTTAAGTTGTTAATTTGGATTGCAATGTCACGGCGGCCTTTAATACACTAGCACTCAGCACTGTAGCACTATGCTAGTTCAGAAAAGAGACACAGCCTAGACACATGACCGCCTGCTGACGAAGTTATTTAGGCTTCGATTTTTGGAAATTCCACTATCGATTGTACGACAGTTGACGTATATAGAATAGAGCCATGTCACTTTAGAACTATTAACCAAAAATAATATTTTTCCATTCATCTATTACACGTCATCTGTTCGCAAAGACTCATGCGTGCGGCGAAAAAAGTCTTCCTCTATAACCATCTTACTTCGGACACTTAACGGGCCTATTGCGCACTGGACGTACATTACTAAAAAGTTCCACTAATTACGTGCCTATTATATTTGAGGATATCCATAGATTCATCTAAGCTCTATGCAGTCAGACTGGACGAATATACCTAGGTGACAAAACGGAGTTCGGGGATAAAAGTGTTTTTGTTACTAAAAAGTGTGCCTACAATATTTGAGGATTGCCCTCGATTTCTCCAAGATCCCATCATCAGATACTGATGTGGTGAATATGGGACCAACTTGGAAGCATACCATAACAAACCAAAAAAAATTTATTAAAATCGGTTCATAAATGACGGAGTTCTGAGGTAACACACATAAAAAATAAAAAAAATATACAGACGAATTGATAACCTCTCTTTTTTAAAGTCGGTTAAAAACACATCAGGCCCCGCTATTCAAAACGTGGCTGACTTCGTCATCATGCAGTTTTGGATACCCCATTTTAGAAACATACCCGTGTGTATGTGGATTGTGGATGTATAAAAAAGGCAGTATTTTTTGCTTAAATTTCAGTTCACTGAGTTAACATCACTTCCCATTTTGATACACCTGTAGTTAGTTGGATAATTTTCAATAAATCTAAGTATATATTCCCTTTGACTTCCATTCTCTTTCGATATCTCGGGCGGACTCCCTTGCGGTACAAAATGCTGAGTCCGCTGCCAATGAACGAAATATATGAGACTTTGGCCGCAATGCGGTTTAGAAACTGCCACTTTACGCCAGTTAGTTTGATACTTAATTTCTCAACATTTTTTCCCTAAGTTTAATGTATTTTATTTTAATAGAATTTAATGTTTTATTCAAGCCTGAAAAGAGAGATCCGATTGCAGCAGAAGCGTAAATTCTGATTGAAGTTAATCGAGAACGACAGCTCTTTGGTTGTTGGAAAAAAAGCAAGGCATGTGTGCTTTAGGTAAATATATCACGTCACTGGTAAATATAGATTAATACATTTACTAAGTGGGGCTAAAGTTACATATGCAAAGTTTTAAAAAACAAATCAATTAACCTACCAAAACCAAATTATACCTACTTTCAGTTTTACCAAAATCTGCTTATCAACTCTTAGGTAGCTACTCTAAGATAATCTATTAGAAACAGATCTCAGTTCAAACTTAGTTGGCCTCTGCTATTAAATGGCACCATTATTCATCAGCAGACGTTTAGCCAGTTCGCCATCAGACTTATTACACTTCATTTATTAAGGGCCATGAATCGGGAATGGCCGCTCGTTTTAATACGCTTTTACTTTAAACAGCCATTTCGAAGTAAATGGCCCTTAAGAATCGACCCGAATCGAAACCCTGTTTAGAATACGAATGTTGCATCCCATTTATGTATGAAGTTGTATGTACGGTACTGCCATATGTATAAGTACACCTTGTCTAGATACTTTAATGCAATAAGTGTAACGAAATTCTTTCGTGAATGTACACTTGTAGGTAGACAAAGTCGACTGAAAACTGCGATGTAGTGGCAAATACATTACCGTAGCTTATATTGTAGAGTACGAATACAAGTAAATAATACCTATCTGCAATTTTAGCTACGAGTATCATAAAAGGCTACGGCAAAAAAGGAAAGAGTGGTTTTAAATAATCTTCATTAAAATTGTAATCTCTTGTTAATTACTATTATATAGCAGTTTACGGTCGAAGGAAAGATGATATTCAGAAAAATTGAGATTCGCAGTGAAATTATAACTGTCTGAATTTATAGATTAAATAATTTTCCCTAGGTACACACCCAGATGGGAAGTGCCATAAAATTTAAAACTACCCAGCTGTACGCCGCCGCAGTCATAATGTTATTAGGTTGTGGCTCTGTTTCACCTCCAGCTTATCCAGTTATCGCCTGGATATTAGATTAACAGCCGGCTGTTAGATACACTACTCAGCTTTATTTTATTAGGTTTTGTTGGGAAAATATTGATATAATTTAAGTTTTAAAATTACAAAATATTACTTTTCAAACTTGTTTTGCCCACCAGACTCTACTTACATACTCCTTGGACTCGGACCTTTATGTCTGACAATTCATGACTGCGATCATAGGCAACTACAAAAGGTAATCAATTACAGTATACTAGCTTTTACGTAGTGGATTCTATGTACGTGCTCGGTGGGACGATTACATATCTTGATAAGCTAAGCAGAAGCAATGCGAAAGCGAAAGTTGTACAATATGCTCGTTAAAATGTCAAATTATAATCGCAACAGTGATTACCTGTGATCGCAAATAATCTGATTTGTTCAAAATATTGAAAACTGATACCTATTTAAGTAATTAAATGTAAACGCCTATTCTACTCTGATATGAAGATCGGTTGATATTCTTAAAAGTTTAAAAAAGTAAATTGATTAGTATTTTTAACTATAGCACTGTGGCATTTACCTTGGAACAAGGCTATAATTGTATGTTGTAGGTATATAATTGTACATTATAGTATATTATTGAGGCTCGGCTGGCCACAAATATAAGTACGTCACGCAACGACAGGCCAATTAAGCTAAAATGTAATTTTACTGAACATAAAAATATTTTACGATACATTTCCGAAACTGGTAAAACTGTTTACTCGGGTCAAAGATGTAGTTAAAAAATAAAGTAGTTTATCTTTTTTTTTCCAATGCTCTAAAATATACCTACAGAAATTACTTCATTATAATGTAACCTCTACATGGGAAAAAAATGAAATTTGATAGATTTGAAATTTCTGGAGTTTAGAATGTTACCACTTTGATAACTTTATCCTGTAGTTTTGCGAAATCTCGTGTTCGGTCAGCGCAAAGCACCTCTTCCTCACCTCGCCTTCCCTTGCATGTTGCAAACAATAGTTGTAGTAGAATACGTCTGGGATAAACTACCTACTTCTTTTTACCATGCCGAAGCTTTCATATTAGGTGCGACATAGGGGTGTGAACGGCGCATTTTTATTGGCGGTCATCCATCACCTCGCATTGTTGTGGTCTACGGGATTCCCCGATAATAGATAAACTGCGCGTGATAGAAGCTACAACAATAAAATAACATTGGATAAAATGCTTTTATTATACATTACCTTTTATAGGGAGGTTATTAGATGGATTAGGTTCATTGTGTTATTTTATTAGGCGATTTTGTTTAGTTATGTTGGACCTATATTCTTAAATTCTACTATTCGTTCGTAGACTCTGTAGATGCAATATACCGAATTTTCTCAGTATTCAAACTTAATAGGGAAAATTATTGCTATTGTATAAATGTCTAATGCTAACTGAGAGAAACTTTTTCATTTTACCATCACGATTTTGTTCAAATTTTATTTTAATTTCTCCAAGTTTTATTTTATCTCAAGACGTCTGCAGATTATTAATATTTTAAAAACTAATTTGGATACTAATATTTTTAACCTAAAAAGGCTAGTTTAAGTATAAAACCAGCCAGTGTAGGTTTAGGTCCATGTATAATACAAACAAATCGTTTCTATTTAGGGAGTGGGTATTTCTGACACCTGATATTGGTGTCCGGACACAGTAAACATGCACGCACACTAATTGATTGATATCCACTAGAAATGGCTACCATAATGGTTGTGCTTTTACCTCTAAACTGTCTATTGTTTTTTCAAATGTTCTTAAATCGTGTTGGTAAGTAATTTAAGTTGAATATAGAAATGTTGTACCATAGTCTATACCGATAATACTTATTGTATGACTTATTTAAACATTGTTTACATTTTTCATCCAAAAGTCTTGGGTTCTGGCACTACACTGAAAATAATATTGTAAGAAAATGTTCTACTTATATTTATTTCAATTAAATTAATATGTAAATTTAAAAATTAGTTATTTTCAAATTGTGAAAATGTAAAAAATAACAGCGAGTATTACATGCATAGAAAAAGAGATGTCCTGTCCCCCCTTGAAGATAATGATTTGACGGACACAGTGCACCACAACATTACAAAGAGAAAATTAGAAATGAATATTTACAGTACCTACATAAGAAAATTTGTAATATGTGAAATGCTGTCGCGTACGTGGACAGAAAAGTCCTATGCTCAGCATATGCTACTCGTACAAATACTTTGTAGCGCTGATTTTCAGAACAGGGCTTCAGTGGGTAGGGTGACGCACGAGGAAGGGAGAGGAAAGGTATGTGAAATAGAAAAATATTGGGATAATAATAAAATTCAGCAGTGGACTGCAATAGGCTGATGTGCTGTGATGTGAATAATATAATATATACTTATCAATAAATATAGCAATAATGGAAAGACACTCATTTTAAAAATATTAATATCATAGATTATATTTTGTATAGTTACAACATTGGTCTCTTCAAAGCTAGAGTGAATAGGCAAACATGTACCACCCTAGACCGCATCTTGCTTAACATCAGGCACAATGGCGGTCAAATGTTTGCCTAGCTAATTGTAAAAAAAAAAGTTATAGTGGCACAGGTGGTACAAAATAAATAAGTAAAGAAAAATAAAAATATAATAAGTATATGTATGAAAAGAAAAAAAAAAAAATTGTGTAATCAAACAACTGACTACGGGGAAGGGACGATCGACAGTCAAGGAATCGTTTTTTGCAGGTTGAGAAGGTGGATCTTATACTTGGATCTAAAACAATCCCTTCCCTGCAGCGAGCGCAGAGGAGGTGAAAAAGAGTTCCAGCATTTCGTGGGATAGAAGCGAAAGCTACCTCGAAAGGCAGCCGTCATATTGGTAGAGTTTAGGCCCGAAACCTTCACCGCCAAACTTCGATTCCCCTATAATACTTACATAAAACATTGATGGTACTTATTTAGGTATTATGATGATGTCAGAAAAAAAAACAGTAGGTACTTTACCTTTTATATCCTGATTTCTTTTACAAGCCTTTATTATTTGAAGCACATGTTTCTTGACTAGTATAAAAGTTCGAAATACTGCATAACAACCTGAAACTTTGTATAATCTATAAGAAAATATGTTTGATGGATGACACACATACTAAAGTGGGTGCGGTGTCGGACACGTGACACTGGTGTCTGGGAACTACAAATATTACGACTAATTGATGTTTACCGCAGTGACGCCTAAAATGTAAATTACGAAGTTGTACGAATAATAACGGTAATTAGCCATTAATTATGCAGCGCAGAGTTTGCGCGAAATGTGGATGCTGTGATTGTAGTCGTAAATTGTAATTCGGACAACTGTGCATGCGATGTATTTGGGAATTTTGTGCAACACTATCAGATGTAGAGATAACTACGTAGGTACAGTGTAATTTTATTTAGGTAGGTTGGATGGTTTACTTGGTTAAACTGTCATGACATTAACTCCCACATACGTTCAATCCTAACTGATCCAATCGATTGGATCATGATGATTGGATCATGATGATTGGATCATGATGATTGGATCATGATGATTGGCTCATGATGATTGGATCATGATGATTGGACCATAGGATGGATGGTGTACGATTAGTATAAAGTGGCTTAAATCTTAAAGAATATCCTCAAAGTTATTTTGCTATTCAATTGTTATTAAAATTATTTCGTAAAATATGTCATATTTATATAATCTTACCTGACTTAATGCAATATCTGTTTATCGAGACGGAGGCACAGAAGTGTGAAATTTCGTATCAGATTGGATGCCAATTCGAAATGCACAGACTTATATTTGCGCGAAATCAAATTTTTATTCGTATTAAGCTGGGAAGCGAATAAATATTAAATAAACCTCATTGTAGTTAATTTCCTTGATGTTGTGAAGCTTGAAATATTATTGTAAAAGGATTTACCGCGAAATGAGGAATTTGCCGCCACTCTACATAATTATAATTATGTTTTTAAAACTTTGTTTTGGTCTGTCGTGAATCTCTAGTTTGCTGGCAACAAAGTACTATTATTGCAAATATTTTTTATCTACTTAGTAAAAGTATAGATGCAAATTAAACAATAAATTATTCTCTTTTATTTTAAATCTCAACAATCCACAATAGGTACGCCATTATTGTGCTATAAAAAGTCAATTATCTAACTTTATTAGAATTAGAGTACTAAAAGTAAAGTATTTAAATTTGTAATTACTCTTAAAGGGTCGAAGGATTTTTATCTCGCAATAATCTGGAAGTTTGGTGTTGTAAATGATTTCGTAATTGAAAAGTTTTAGGAAGATTTTATCGAAAAGGGAACATTTGAATTGGATATTTGGGCGTCGTCAATGGGAAGATAATTTAATTTACTGAATAATCATTTTATGATTGCGACCTGAGTCGAAAGGGTTCTATGGTGGTTAATTTCAGTTGAACAGATCGGAGTTTACCAGAATATTTACTTTTGTCATGTTTGTGAGCGAGAGTTCGTTTTTTTTTGCGATTGTACGTTTTGCATTATGCTATTTGTTTTATTTATTTTCTTTAAACTTTATAGTTAATGGGCATAGGTACCCTTTGTTTCTACTTTGATTATATATTTTGATAAAGTAACGTTACGATTATTAATAATCCAGGATTTTTTCGATTTGGAACTTAAATCGCATATAGATCGCTGCGGAAAATTTCTCTGTCTGTAATTCCATTAGTATATGTCAGGATATATTATAATAATTATAGATAAATAATAAAATCGAGCAATATTTCGATTTCAGAGAGCCACAAATTGCTAATTACCTTTTTAAATAATTTTTTCTAAGGAATATTATGTGGTTCTCAGAAATGAAAATATTCCTGGATTTAAACTTTACCCGTAAGGATTATTCACAAAATCAGGGGATGTTCTAATCGTGATATCACGGAAGGGTAATTTATTAATGTACCCCTGGGTCAAAAAAGGTCGTGGGAAGCCGCGGAACCTTGACACATGTCAGACAAACCACAGCGTGTGGTCCCAGCTGAGGGCCCCATTGTTACCTTTGCTACTATGTGTTGATGTTGTTTTTACATTTAGATTTATCCACGAATAAATGAATGATCTAAGCTAAATGATAGATAGCTAATTTTTTGATTCAAGGGGAAAAAATCAATAAAAACATAATTTTAGCAATATGAGTTTCTAAGGAAACCTAGGGTGTACTACCAGGCGATGAGCTAGCAACTGGTCTTTAACATCTAGCCTAGTAGTCCTGCACTTCAGGCTACGCCATTCTTGAAAAACAGTAGTGTATACATAATTTAAAAAAAACAGCTGTTCCATACAATACTGCACTGAAATGTATGGAACAGCTGAATTTTTTTCCAATATATCGGAGTTGGTCCCATAGTGAAAGTTGTTTACCTACCTAGTTACAAATTTTCGATAGACCTTATATATGTAACTTTGTGTAATTTTGTTTGGCAGTGGCTTGTAATTAATATTGCTTAGGCGTAATAAGTCAATAACAATATAGTAGGGGATGATGTTTGACTTATTGCGGAAACTTGCCACCAGCAAATTATCGACGAGTGTTCATTCACATTAGGTAGAGCAACTATATCCGAAATGCTGATATAGCATAGCCCTCAGTGCTTGAAATAAATGTGCCTCTAATCGGCCATGTGTCCACCTGATCTATACAAGATATAGAGTCAGAATAATGAGAGTACAGAGTACCATTTGAATTACATGCTGAATGAAATTCCGCTTGTTCGACATATAGTCTATATCATATGGATACAATCAGGAGGTAATATGAATGTTTTAAACATTGAAACAGGTACAACTAACATTGGCTACCCGGAATAAAAAGTGAATATTTAAAAAAAGTTATAGCTTAGATTAATGATAGGTCTTCGCTCCACTCTAGTGAATCATTATTCTAAGGTTATAGGATAAAAGATATCGGAGACTGCGCAGTTGCGCACTATACTGCAATGGCACGTTACTGCTCTAACCAGCAAATATTTTATCATTCTCTTTAGATTAAACCTACCATTAAGATAAATCTTAATACTCATAAGGCTCCAACTTGAAGCTATCAATATCAATACAGTTCCAGAAGATAGGTACTCGTACTATGGAACCGCTCAGTTAATTTAACCTGTCACAGCTCAGCTAATCAACATGGACTCCATAGAGAGCATAAGGCTTAGACAGCCTATGTACACGGGCCTAACTATAGATATTTTCCAGGGACTTATTGGCAATTGTATGAATGGGCCTAGTAGGTAATTTTTGGTATAAATGTTTATTTCTGTAAGTTTTTTGTATTTATTCCATCATCAACATCAGCCTATTGCACTCCACTGCTGGACGTAGGCCTCCCCTAGGGCACGCCACAAGACTGCCATGGGGGGTATTTGCCCATAGTCACCACGGTGGGCAGGCACCCGCCTGGTGACCGCAGTTTGTATTTTGGACTATGTTGTCAACACGGGAGGCGCTGCTGCCCAGCTCCCGGAGACCCTTAATCGCCTCGTACGATACCCACGGGCAGACATGGGGTGGTACGAATTCTACTCTGCGGGCACCACGCGGCCTACCATTATTATTCCATAAACATCATATATTACTTATTAAAAAACTAATTGATATTACACTTTCTCAAATGTAACGAACAAGTACTCGTAGTTGCTTACCAACTTACGTATTTAGTACCTACAAGTAATACTTAGTAACCTATAGCTTAGTTATCAAACACCTTAATGTGATATGATAGTAACTGAAATGCTATACCTAGGGGTCCATCTCGGTTTGATATAATAATAGATGACTTTGTACGTCTTTATAGGTACATTTAAACGATCAGTAACAAGTTGCTAGCTTATCGCCTGAGAGTATGCCCGAGTTCCTTAGTCGACTCTTGCGACACGCACGGAAGGAGATGCAGCTGATATAGTCTAGTGAAGCTCCGCATCTGCACAGGAGTTTGTAGGTACATTTGTTCATAAAATAGTTTAGATATCGATAAAAATATGTACAATGACGTGATTATTGTATACAGGATGTTTTTTGGTCGTCAATGTTCCCGAAAACTACGGAATCTCCTCATCATTACACTCATTTTTCTCCATGAAAGCATACCTGGGAAGTATCTGGTTCCAAAGATATTAGGGTCCAAAGTTAAGTAAATAGACTGCGTTTTTCTGCATAAATGCACATAGACGCGCGTAGCAAGATTTTTTCACGAGAAATAATTAATATCTGTTTATGAAAAAACTTGCATAAACTCTGAACACTATAAATTTCGCTCGACCAAGTAATAAGAAAAAAAATGTTCAAAAAAATTTACATCGTTTCCCAGCATTTTTTTTGTCATAAACTTACTTTATTTCATGTATTGAATACGTACCCTTCGTTAAGGGTGGCAACGAAAATACACCCTGTATCAGTTTATAATGTACAAGCACGTGTGAAGTCCTTTGTTATTATATCAAACAATTCTGGATACCTAGGTATAGAATTTCAGACGCTACGATATATCACATTAAGGTGATTGATTGCTAAGCTATTTATAAAATGTATATTGTACAATACTTTGATAAAGTTAGTTATTCTAGACAATCTTGTTCACATAATGATATCCCTAATATTACTACACTCGTAAATAAATAAACCTACTAGTTACTTAAGCAATTGCTTATTGCTAAGTAGATTCTTAATTTAATATTATTTAACACTAGAATTCGTATTACTTGATATTATTTTATAGGAGTTGACTTTTGTCAGTTTTAATGAAAACTAATTCTTGAGTACTACTTAAAGTAAATACTTCGTAATAATTATTTAGATATGGTTATTAAAGCAGGATAATAATGAGAAACTTAACCGACATGTTCCATATAAATTTGCTTTAAAGTAATAACAAGCAGGTGAAGTAGGTGTATGCAAATTTGTATGTAAATCTCAGAGTTTACGCTGTCTCGCTTAAACCGCGGGGTGACAGATTAAATACGTCGAACTTGTGAAATTAGGCTGAATTATCTTCTTGTTAAAGTAGAATCCATAATGAAACTGAAACGTTTCTATAATTTGTATCATCTTGACAATACGACGTAATAATTCATGAATTAATTAAGTGATTAAATCTCACAGGGTGATTTTTGGTCGTCAACGTTCCCGAAAACTACGGAATTTCCTCATCATAACGATCATCTAAATTTGATCGAGGGTCCAAAGTTGAATAAATAGACTGCGTTTTTCTGCATATGCACATACACTCGTAGCAATATTTTTTCACGATAATAATTATTAATATCTGTCTATGATAAAACTAGCATAAACACTGGACAAAATAAATCTCTCCCGATCATGTAATAAAATATTTAATAAAAAAAATTACATGGTTTTGCAGCATTTTTTTGGCAAAAACTTACTTTATTTGATGTATAGAGTACGTACTCTTCGTTAAGGGTGGCAACGAAAAAACACGCTGTATAGCCTAATAAAGAGATACATAGCTGCTACTTAAAATACAGTCCTGTGCTGTGCGGGGCTTCACTAGAATACATCAGTTGCATCTCCTCCTTTCTCCTTCTTGGAATGACGTCAGAGTATAGTCGACTAAGCAACTATGGCATTCTCTCAGACGAGAAGCTAGCAACTTGTCACTGATCATGAATATCTCTCGCTGCTTTTCTAAACGTGGCTGCGGAATCTCTTTTATGAACATAGAGAAAAATCAGAGTCAAAACAGTGAATCGCATGAAGAAAATTCAACACAATTCGCTTACTAAAGTGGCAAAGCTATACCCAACGACATTTGCAGCGAGAAAAGCGCGCGCCATTTTTTATTTTAAACGCAAACAAGCCGGTCTAAAAGTGTACCAAAAAGAACCGTGCACAAACCGGATCGCTCGCTGCACGTAACTAAATTGTCGTCTATCTAACTGATGTAGCTATGTAGAGAGGGTGAGTGCGGTGTACCAGGTAGGTAAATGCTATGGACTAAATGCAGTTATTGGTCCGGGAAGCGAGGCTGGTTACGAGGGAACAGCGTTTTAGCGCGGTTGCCCGAAATAGATACGAGTATAGTTTACGTAAAAGCTTACTATGGAAGCTTTTATGATAGTTTTAAAATCAAATAAGTATTATCGATTATAACACTTACAAAATTGTTAAATATTTTATATTTTCAAATAAAACGTTAAAATACGCAGCTGAAATTGGAACTCGTTAATAATTTTGCCTTCTAAATATTCCTTTGTCTTCTGATTCCCACATTATTGTCATTATATTCTCTACATTAACAGTTTTAGGTAAGTATATGCTTCATGATAATTTAGCCTTTATAATTCCACTTGCTGTCTGTGAAATTGTCGTTTATCATATAAAATACATCGACGTTCGGAGCTTCGCGCCGTCGACGCTGGGTAATGCAGCAATGAAGTTAGGGCCTCGCGGGATTGAATGCACTTAGCTAGCGAACATCACTCACTTTCGTATTAGCCTGTTATATGCTGTCATCATAAAGGGTAATAAATACTGCAAAGTGTTCATGCAAATTTAGGAGGTGAGCAGCAGCGCCTTCCGTGTTACAATATACATAGTCCGATAATCACACTGCGGTCACCAACCCGCCTGCCCAGTACCATAGGAGGGATTTTGCCCATAGTAATATAGTAGTCTTGTGGTGTGCCTTGGGGGAGGCCTACGTCCAGCAGTGGACTGTAATAGTCTAATGTATGTGTATGTCGAGTAAGTATATTCTTTGGTGTTAATGCGAAAATATTTCGTGAGCTTATCAATTAATGAAAGTCAGTTTTTCCATATTGCATATGCAGTTGGCCCGCATGCCTCATCGTGTGCGGACGTGTGAATAATTATTGCCCTGCACAATGCTATCAGCCGGTTTCCAGTGTTTCTCAACCTGTTCTGTTTGAATCGTCGTCGTCGCCATGAATACTACATGTGCAAGCTGCGACGGCGAAATGACGGATGGGCCGCACTGCTCAGTATGCCAAAAGGACTACCATTATGGTTGTACCTCTATTACTGAAGTCGGGGACAGGAGATTAGGGGATAAAAGGAATACTTGGTGCTGCCCCAAATGCAAGCAGCCAGGTCAGGTGCCATCGCCGCTGCCTGGTCCCTGTGGAACATCACCTAGTGTTCAAATAGACAGAGACTCTTCAATACTGATGGAGTTGCGTGCTGAACCGATTTTTTTTTTTTATTGTTTGTCATGGTATGCTCCCAAGTTCGTCCCATATTTACCACATCAGGATCTGATGATGGGATCTTGGAGAAATCGAGGGCAATCCTCAAATATTGTAGGCACATGTAGTCTGTTTTTATACTTTTACTGAGCGTTTTGATCACCTACATATAACATCTGATGATGGAGTCTCTAAGGAATCTAGGGATATCCTCAAATATAATAGGTACGAGTAGTCCTTTTTTAGATTTTTATAGAGAATTTTGGTCAGCTACACATTGTGGTGGATGGAAGGGCTACCGTCCACCTACGAGTTATGTGACTGCACAAGGATGAATACAGGGTGTTGTGGCCACCTTTAACGAAGGGTACGTACTCTATACATCAAATAAAGAAGGGAATTATTTTTTTCAATTTTTTAATTACTTGATCTGGCGAAATTTATAGTGTCCGTCGTGAAAAAATCTTGCACCTACGAGTTACTTTGGTGGAAACCAGACACTGCATCATGATGATGAGGAGACGTAGGATGACGACCAAAAATCATATTTATGGAAGATAAAAGATATTTTCTAGGTTCGGTAAAGGCAATATATTGAATATATATATGTTGGAAAATTCTTCCTGAATATTTTTATGCCTCGATTTTTATGAGCGAGTCGCGCGGTGCTGCGTTTGCACGCAGCTTAGTACTGGCGCATAGCTACTCGCTACAACATAATATAAAGGAAACGAGGGTCTGATGATGGAGCCGCCGAAAAACAGATAGTGGAACTTTTTAGTAAAAAAATCCCCCTATGGCAGGGGGAGGCCTACGTCCAGTAGTGGACTGCAATAGGCTTATGAAGATGAAGATAATTGTTAAGTCGTGAAATTATATGTTGCGTTAAGCCGTGTCCGAAGTAAGATGGTTATAGAGGAAGAGGTAGACATGAGAATAACGAGATGACGGATAATAGGGATGAATGAAAGAAAAGTACCTATCCCAAAAGATTGGGAACAGGGCAGGAAGAAGGATGTAATTATATGTTGCTTATATTGTCAGACGTAAAGTTTCGAAGCCTAGTCATTTCTCTCTTTTGTCAAGTGGCCTATTTAATCATTTGCTAGCATATAAATCTGACAACATTATCTTCCTTCTAAACTTCGTACACGGCTTAACGCAATATATATTTGCCCTTTAGTAAAATTTTACTTTAGTAAGCTCGAGTTTTGGGAGGAAGTCGGTTTTTCGTTTAAAAAAAAATTATATGTACATAGGTACTTTATCGAGACTGCATTGGCTTTCTGTCTATATTTTAAAGAATTTTTGAGTACGATATCTGGTACTGACTGTATCTACTGGGCATATTTAACTATAGAAAAATTTACACTTTACCTGTAATTAAATAAATATGTTATAGTGGTTATTAACCATTTTAAAAAATGACTAAATTAACTGCATTTTACCAAAATGTTCGGGGGCTATGTACGAAGACAAATGCAAACGTTCGATTAGGTAATTTTGATGTTATCTCAATCACCGAAACATGGTTAGTGAATAGTATATCAAGTAATGAGTTATTTGACTCAAGGTACCTAGTCTGGCGGCGAGACAGAGATTACTGTAGGACTTCGCAAAAGTACGGGGGTGGCGTTTTGATAGCTGTAAGGAGGGTCCTGTCGGTATTTGAAAGAACTGACTAGAGAAGTTCGGCTGAAGATATTTGGGTGACCATTACAATAGGTACCACAGGTACGTATCGTAGGCTTCATCTATGTACTATATATCTGTGCGAGGAGGGTTGTGGTAATAGACTCAGTTATGCAACTTCACTAATAAGCTATGTGAACTCACTATTCAACATCCGGCATATTTATTTGCTGTAATGGGAGACTTTAATTTCAGAAACGATGTTTCATGGAGGAAAATCGACAATGTAATTGAACTTACACCTTACAATTATACAGCGGATTACTTACTAAATTTTTTCAATAATATTAATGCCTGCAATTTTAATAATTTTAATGGACAAACCAATATTAATGATCGAATATAAGATCTTGTCTTTTCCAATTCTATTATGCTAATTGAGCACTGTGATTCACCTCCTTCTCAAAGTTGGACCTACCTAGTTTGACCGTCTGTCCCAGGTAAACATACTCGTCAACAACTTCGAGCATCGAGCTCCTAACCAGTACAGGAGTGGGCGGCACATGGACGTTCGACATGATCTTCGTCTTGTCCATGTTCATGTTCAGGCTCACCTGTTGGGAGACTTGATTGAGGCCATCGAGCATTGTGCTTAGATCCTTCAGCGATTCCGCCATGACCACGATGTCATCTGCGAACCGAAGTATAACGTATGAAAAGGTTGAAAAATTCGTGAAATGTCTAGACCTGACCTGACTGATAAATAAATCAGGCGGCTTAGACTCAATTCCACCTATATTTATAGCTCGTTGCTTACGAGGACTTGTTAAACCACTCCATTAGCTTTGCAATAGATCTCTTAGAGAGGGTATTGTCCCTAGTATGTGGAAGCAGGCACTTATAACCCCTATACACAAAAAAGGAGACAAGTCAAATATAGAAAATTATCGACCCATCTCGAAATTAAACTTGTTTGCTAAAATTCTAGAAAAAAATCATTCATGGTGACGTATACGCGGCATTGCAATGTTCTTTTGGTCCCGAACAACATGGTTTCATAATAAATAGGTCTACTACCTCTAATCTGTTACTAATTAATGAATATGCGACTGTGGCTATGGATAGAGGTGATCAACTCGACGTTATTTATACCGATTACAGTAAATGTTTCGATCGAATTGATCACATTATATTATTTAAAAAACTACTTGAGGCCGGAATACATGATAATCTTTTTAGATTGTTCAAATCTTATGTCGATAATCGTAGTCAGGCTGTTGTTCTACACGGGTTCACGTCCGACTGAACCTCAATACCGTCTGGTGTACCTCAAGGCTCAATTCTAGCACCTTTATTATTTATAATTTTTGTTATGGATATTAAAAAATACATCAGAAACTCTAAAATATTACTTTTTGCAGATGATATGAAAATCTTTAAAACTATTAAGAAGTATATCGACGTTGACGATCTTCAAAGTGATTTAGTTAGATTCTAAATTTTTTGTTCTGTAAATAAATTAGATCTTAACGTATCTAAATGTTTCCAAATGATTTTTACCAGAAAACTTAATCCTGTAATTTCTAATTACACATTGTTGGGCCAGCCACTAGTCAAATTATAGAATGTTAGAGATTTGGGTGTAATCTATGATAACAAGTTGATATTTGACGATCACGTAGATAATATAGTAAATAAAGCGTCAAAGGCGCTTGGGTTCATTATGAGAACATCTTCAGTATTCAGTAACATTAAAACATTAAAGATATTATATTGTGCCTTCGTGCGAAGCCATCTCGAATATGCATCCCAGGTGTGGAATCCTCAGTACCAGATATATATAACCAGAATAGAAAACATACAGCGACGTTTTTTACGCTATCTCGATTTCAAAGCTAAACAGTGGTCCGAAAATTACCATCATCGTTGAGCACGTTATTATATTCTACCGTTGGAAGTGCGACGCAATATTGCCGACATCCGCTACTTTATACATTTGGCTAGAGGGAATATTGACAGTCCAGATCTACTATCGAATATATATTTAACTAATCATCTTAGTCTCAGACATAGACCGATCTTAAGTGTATCCTCTCTAAAACTAAATATCGACAGAATGCTTTTATGATTCGTGCGGCTAGATCGTTCAATCAAAGCTCAGTGCATCTTGACTTAGATTTGTTCCATACCAGTACTTCCAACGTTAGAGAAACATTAACAAAGAATTACTTCAATGTGCATCAATATCAGTGAAAAATAAATTTAAAAACTACATGCTCCTGCAGACTTTGAACCTCTTCTTACTTTTTTTTCCTATCTTGCGGAAAAATAGGCATATACTTGATACATATATGTCTTATAAAATTATTAATAAAGAAAATGGAAAAAATTCTTCACCCGAGTGGAAATCGAACCCACGACCACTGCAAACCGTGCCAGCCGCTTTAACCACTAAGCTACCGGGTCAATTACTCGGATGACGAATATATATATATATATATGTCTGCTAATTTTTTTTTGTTTTCTTAGAAATGACACTATTATTATTATCTGTATGTAAATTATTTTTGCAGTGTTGTTCTTGAGGGTTTGTGATAACCATTGTTAATGTTGGGCAGCTATGCCTAGGTATATTGCTGTTATCTGACATCGGCAGTTGGTCTTTTTATTCAAGCGTCTTATATTAGGTAACTTATCTCTTAATATTAAATATTTATACGTGGAGATTTGTAATTGGCATATGGACATACTTTAAGTTAATGATGCTATACTGCTGTAAATCTTCCCTAAGAGTAAATAAATAAATAAAATAAAAATAAATATTTGATTTAAAAGTCTACAATCATTATGATAGGTCTTCGCTCCGCGGAGCGAATCTTTATTCTAAGTCTACAATCTATTCTTCAAAATAAATAAAAGGAGGCATGTTAGCTCGATCATCCATGCATAGGTTTAACATAAAAAGCTCGTATACAAACCTCTCCTGGTTTATCGCGTGGAAATTGCCGCTGCATCGGATACATACCAGTCGTTTTCTCGTGAATCAGGCAACAACTTTGCTATCTAAAGTGAAGAGAGACGAGATTTAAAATTTAAACACACTTTTAGAATAATGGTCGATTCTGACTGGCGTACTTAAACTAAAGTAATTCCTACTGTCTCAACCATTTACAATACGAATGGAAAGAGACAGACATGAGCAATATTAAGGAATTGACCATACCTACTATATAGCAGGGGTGGCCAACTTGGTTAGGCCTAAGAACTACTGTTCACTGACCGCACCCTGTGCGATCTACCTATTACAAACTTATAAAATGAAACAGCATAGTTCAGTACCTACACAAATAGGTAGTATTTTTTTTATTATAAAGAAACCTTTAAATAAATACCGTTCTCACTTGACAGACGCATCAATGCATTTAACTATGAATCTAGAGAATGATGTACAAGCGCATTACGTTTGAACATCATTCCCTAGATTAGCAAAATCAGGTTTGTAGTTGGAGATTGCCAACCTCAAGGAATCGGAACCCACCTTAATGTATCAGCATCTGTCAAGCGAGAACGGTGTTTATTTTTTGTTTGTTTCAAGTACGAAAATGCAGACTCGCATAAATATGTTGACCGAAAACAAAAGAGCTAAAATACTGCATAGAAGAGAAGATAAAATAACGTAACGAAACGGGCCGATTGAAAAATGATACCAAGATGTACGTGCACAGCGCGCAGTGGTTGCGCAGTCTGTTCCACGTATTTTTTTGCTTTGCCAAGATCGATTGAACTAATATACGCGATCGACCAGTTATCGCGATCGACCGGTTGGCCACCCATGCTATATAGGCTATATGTACTAGGTAGTGTATTTTTATACCTAAAAGAGAGAAAATATTAATATTTACGCTTTCATATAATCTAAGTAGATAAAAAGAAAACAGTTTTTAAAATGCGCCTCCGCACTTTCAGTAAGTGTAAATATTTCCCCACATTCTGTTTTTCTTGTGGTCGTTTATGTACTGTGCAAAACTAAGTAAAAGTAGAACATTTGGAAAACAAAGTTAGCAATGGCAGTAATCGTTAGTTATTTTCGCTACTTAGGTAGAGCTTTTTCTTTTTTCCGCAAGTTTAAGGCGCAGCGCAGTGTCAAGAATTCCTCTTGTTTTGTTGTAGGTAATTAGCAGACATCCAGATTTTACGTAGTTAAAAAGTTGAACACATGTCTCTAATGCAAAGTTTAGCAATAGGCACAATATAAAATTAGTCAACAGGTAAGTTGTCCATTGGCTAACAATTATACTTATGTTTATTCCAAGATTGCTTTTTCCAATCAAATTGTACATAGTTACGTACACATAGACAAGGCTTCGTTCTCGAAATAGAATAACCAGAACATGATCATAAAGAAGCCTCTCAACTCATAACCACATTTAGAATAGCGAGAACAGATTAATGAAATTGTGCCTACCCACCCATGCTTAAAGTAAATACTTAGGTTCTTAAAATCTAAGTTATTTTGAGAATTTACTATCTACACTATAGCTATTAGGCTCTACTCTAGGTACTATTGAATTAAATCTTGCACTATCTATGACATGATATAGTATAATAGGTGAGACAGTGGACACGAAAACCGATTTTCCATAACATAACTGCGGGACGTCACTAGTAGGTACGTATACAAAGAATAGCATGAGAAAAAACGTCAAACTAAAAATTTAATAAAGTAAACATAGACATTATAACAAACGACCAATATGAAAACCGCAAACAAGATAAGCAAGCAATATAGTAAATAGTGGGACACTTAAATGGCATCACAAATATTGACTCGTGGAGGTTTGGTTGGCGCGCCGCCAGCCGCCAGATGGCGCTGCCTCGGGCTGGGGACTAGGATATTGCCTGTGGTTTTACTCGTGGTTTTGTATTTTGGTAGAAACATTTTGTACGGTACTGTAGGTATATAAACATAGTACACTCTTTTGTTTATTTGTTGGTTGTAGGTAGGGTTATAATAATACTAATACTACAACCAACATTATATTTTATGTTACATTTCATCATCATCCTGCCATGCTCCCTGTATTCATTTGGGGTCGGCGCAATAATGTCATCTTGTTTAGTTATTACTATTAAAAGTGGTAGCTATTATCACATTAGATATCAACCCAAGCCATTCTCATTTTTTTTTTTACCAGCGCTACATTGGCGCCCAACGTGGGGCCCACAGGCAGCCCCACTCAATGAAGGTATACATACTACCATATGAAGAAAGTGCAATACATAGTTACAGGAACAATTAAAAGGAAAGGTCAAATACTTCCACGCAAGATCCAAGGACACGGCTAGGTTAGGTCAGCAAATAACACTGACCTAGGTAATATTTTATTATTGAAAATGCGGCGAAGCCATCGAACGGCCCTGGTTCATTATAAAAGCCGATCAATCAGCCGTACTGTTGCAAATTACAGCCTGTCGATGATTCCAATACCAAAAATATGAAATACAATGTACAAATGGAAAAATATTTGGTTTATCCCATTTCGGTTATGCTCACAGAAATTTCAATGATGCTGTGAACGAAATGGATTCGATATGGTAATTTCAACTATTCTATGTATGAGTATTATACTATACAGCATTTAAATTTCAAATGTACCTACCTACACAAGTGATTACAGCTATGTAGTTTCCTTGGTGTGGCTTTTACCGTAGGAGAATTATAAATCTCCTTCATCAGATCAATGATAAGATAAAGTGACACCTAACTCGTCTCCCATGTCTATGGTTAAGGTCAAGCGGCCGTTCACAACTTCGTCTGCGAAAACTTACAACTCTCGTTTTTCTTGTTCCCGTGGAAAAACTTTGTATTGCTCCCCTAAGAATGTATATACCTTTCAGCCTTCTGCGCCTAATGAGTATGTAGTTTTGTCTGTACGTGGCCTGTCAATGACTCAGCAATGTAAGAGCTTTATAAAGATTGCCATTTTGACTGGAACTCCGCTGAGCTATTGGACATCTTCTGTGCTTTACTTGACATTGTTCAGAAGGATTAACTTTTCAGCTACCTGCTTACATTTTTGATGTCTGACGTTGTTTATCTACTTATTTATAAGACTGCACAAAATTTACAATATCTTTTAAAATACAACCTAGCATAGATTTACCCATGCTCTACCTAATATGTTCTGAAAGAGCCCGTCCTTACAGGTGAATACAGACACACACAATTCACGGACGGCATATAACGTGGACGAGATTCAGACCTAATCGGCTTTGTTATGAGCTCTGAAAGGATTTATTAGGCACCCTTGTACCATTCGGTGGGTTTACCAGCTCTTTCACATAGCCGAGATTGATGTGGCTACAGGCAAAAAATGGCAAATTAATTCTCGTGACTTTTGGTTATGTTCATTTTTGTTTATTACTTGCATGGATCTCGTTTCCCGTTTTTTATAACACCACATGTAAGCCTGCGACTCACCTTTCTAGTTGTATATAGCTATAAGGACTATTGGGTTTCTAATAACGTAAGTTAAAAAGTATCTTCTAATATAAAAGACAATGCAGAGAAAACTCTCGTTCGTTATGAATATTACAATGAAGTTATTCCAATCTCCGTTCTCCTCCCATATCATTTTATCTACCGTATAGCCAAAGTTAACGAAGTGATTGCCTCAGGGCTGACTGCATATATCGCGATGTAGGTGCAGTACGTACAGGATACGTTCTATTTGTAGCTTCGTGTCGTGTCTCTGCCTTAATCACGTCAATTTGAATTTCTCGGAACAGCGGGCTCGACGGTAATGCAAATTTCCTCTTGTGGCAACCCTGAAAGACGTAGTTTCCCGTTATTTGACACCTGAAATGGGCTGTCAATCCAACCTGATTGTATCGGAAAGGTTGAATTAGTAATTTGAAGATTCGAAACGCCCCAGCATCTGTAATTTAGGTGTAAGTTGACGGTAAGTGAAGGAGACTAATTGGTTTAGTTCAATCAAGCTTCGCAGATACTCGACTACCTTTTAAGATGATGATATAATATAAGATGCTTAAGAATTAATTATGAGCTGTGCTCGTACCTCCAAAGTTGGAAACGAATTACTTGACTTAAATGAAAATGGAAAACTAACTTATACGAACTTGAAGCTATTTACCTACTTGCTTAAAATGTGTACGTTACATTATTGGTGTTATAACCAAACTTTTCGTTCATAAAAGTTGAGCTAAAAATGTTTGGCAATAATAACAAGATATAACTCATTCGCAATTGGGCAACAAAGTGCGAAACGGTTTCCATGAAAAATGGCCGCGGCAGCCAGAAGAAAAGAATGTTCTGACAAAATTTCTCTTTTCAGAGCAAAATAATCGAATGAAACCTGCAATACGTGAGCATTTGGCGCACTATTTTATCCCTTTGTGCCCGCTGGAATATCCATTGATTTCTGGTATTTTACAGAATCTTGTTAAAAGAAAATTAGGTTTTAATACTAAAGTATACCTACATTATTCAAAATGAATAAATTACACCTTTTTTGATGCCACATAAAACAACGTCCTATTATTAAATGGATTCTCTTAATTTTCGAGACAAATTCAAAAGTTAATGAAGCGTATACAGGGCTACGAGTAAAAGAAATTCTTTATTTCCTTTCAGAACGTCAAATTGGCCCATTTAGCAGAGGGCAATTACTCATTGAAAGTTGTTTATACAAAGCCTTTGATTAATGCTTTAAGAGAATTTTTTGCAGGGCAAGTTATTGTGCTGATGTTTTTGATAATTATGTAACAAAATCATATTATTACTTCAGCAGCCCACAGGTAAAGTAATTGGTAGAAATTAATGTCAATCAATTTTTTTTATTTGGTACAAACTTTGTATCTAGTCTATACAGGGTGTAAAAAGAAAACAATGGTTTGTTAATACCTCGTATTCTTTGTAAGGTTACGATTTATTAAAAAAATACTGACATTTTATTGCAAGCAATGTATTCGTTTGATGCGCAAAGTACAAATGTACCTACAAAACTAACATTATAACATTTTGACATGAAAAAAATGTTTGTTAACCGATTTCAGATGGATTTATGTAAAAAAAAATATACTATTAATGTAACTTTAGACCTCAACATCTTCAGGGGTGCTTCTATAGAAAAAAAATATCGTGATGTTACAAAGAATACGAGGTATTAAAAGAACAAAGTTGTCTTTTTACACCCAGTATTTAGGTAATCATTTAATAAAATAACCGAAATAAATACGCGTGATGTAATTTATGCACCTCGGTAAGAATATAATTATTTATTGTAATAATATGATTGCCACCATGACGATGTAGATCTGACGTAAACGTGGTTTTACAATAATTCGCAAATAACTCCGTCAACATATATTACAGAGAACAAAATAAACACGTAGGTACAGTCCATTTTGCAGCATCATGTGGGTTATAGAGTGGATTTATTTATTGAAATTACAACGCCATAAAGAGAATTCATTTCTAAAAGTAAAATAAGAAAACCGCGATTTAGATAAAGTAACAAAAGTGGTCCTGTTTTCATATCCGTAACCTAAGGCTATCTCGAGGGACCGAAGGGATGAAAGCGGGACACGTAAAGTAACATTTTAATAAAATATACGAAATTGAAAAAGATGAAGACGGCAAAAAGTAGGTATAGGTAGTGTATAGCTATCGGGATGAAGAATAACGTTGCCAATATGTAATTTAGAAAAGAGATGGTAAAATTCGTCACCCGAGTAATTGACCCGGTGGCTTAGTGGTTATAGCGGCTGGCACGGTTTGCAGCGGTCGTGGGTTCGATTCCCACTCGGGTGAAGAATTTTTTACATTTTCTTTAATAATAATTTTATAAAAAGTAGGTGCTGTATATACCTATATAGGTATAGAATAGATTTGAATTAGGTGTCAATTTCTACGCCATAGTTTTACGCTAGTTTAGTACTGCTCATCTTTTATTAACTTTTCTGTTAAAATAATAAATACACGAAATTGATAAAATTTCAGAATGAACTCAGGTAAGCCCGGTTTCACAAAGTTCTTATTTTTATTTTTATTCTTTATTGTACACAAAACATTACAATAAATACAAGTTATATCAAAGCCAATTCACTACAACAATCTGTCAAATCCATAGTAAAATTATGGTTAAATCGACAGTCGACAGTTGGTTAGCGTTCCAGAAATCGGCAGTAATCGTAATAACGTTCCAAGTGAATCTGACAATCCGCAGGGATTTTCTGAAGCCCTGAAAATACAGAAATGCGGTGAGTAAGCCAAGCTCGGGGTTTCCCCTCATAAATTTACGATAACATTTTAAATGTGACATATAAAGACAACGATGATAAGGAAGCAGAAAGCATTTTTCTTAATTACAGTTGAATTATTTTTATATTTAATCTACACAATAAACGGAGAGCTGATGATGTCAATATTGTTGATAAAAAGATGCTATGCGGTTGGCGTTAACTCAGTAGACATGTGATATGGACAATGGTTACTTTACGCCACAAGAAATTAAACATTTTGACTTTCCCGGAAAATTACAAAATCATTATGTTTTCAATAAACGAAGACAAAGTTGAGGAATAAGTTACAAGGTAGTAATTATGTTTCTCTCTTTGCACAGGCTGAGAGAAAATTGGTATTCCTATACTTTGTTCATTTATCTTGTTTATTTATAATCTAAATTTATCTCTAAGGTATATTTACCTCATCCTTGATCCTCTGTACAAATGATAAACCAGTTTTTATTAAAAATGAACGCAAAGCTTTATCGTAATAGCTTTTGAAGGGGATCTCTGGGAATATTGTAATAATAAATATTATTAATGATACCGTTTTGAGGTAAGAGCTCTTTGTCACAAATCATCTTTTTCATGGAATTACTCGGCTCTGAGAGATAACTTGTGTTCTCTTGTGGATTTATATTTTATAGTTATTTATACATCATTTTATTTTATGGGCTTTATTTTTGGTTTTGAATTAAAAATGTACCTACATAAATATATAAGGTATATTTACTAGTTAGTTTACTTCCTGTCAACGCGAGACGAGTTTCTAACTTGAACCTCTAATGTAGATGGGGATGAAAATACAGAATATAGTTTTTCAATAAAGAGATAGGTATAGGTAGGTATAGTTTACCTTATAAGTGCTACAAAATATTTTCTAAAGTAACCTCAAATAGCAGATAATGAATAAGTAACGCTTCCACTTCAGATATACCCTTGACGAGGAAAGGTTCAAGAGTTGCCTTAAATGATGGAGTGGCTCTAAAAGAAGATTTCAATCTGTTCTCAGGGATGAAAATCTTAAATGATTTTGACATACTTGACCTGGTTTAAAACTAGACCACGAGCGTAGTGATACTGCCTCTATTTATTTATAAGTGGACTACAAAATTTATTTTGAAATCTGATCGATTATCTAGTCTCCGAAGTTAGGCATATAATTAGGCTGCCTTCCCACCAGAAATACGCTATCCTAAGTTGCTATGGATGGGTTTGATATCCACCAATCAAATTCATTGACATCATAGACCAATGAATATTATTTATGCTAGGTATACAGGGTATGGGTGACAGCCAGGCAAATACGGAAATCCTGAATAAGTACCATTGTGTTGAGTTATACGACAGTGTTATTACTCGCAGGAAATATATTTTTGATTTAATTATCAGTAATCTTTGCTCTCCGCGCCAATTGTATCGGGCGATCCTGTGACTAATTAAATGGGCTTACTTATTGCTGTTTTTAAGTGTGACTCTCGATTAGGGTTGATCAGTTATTTGAACTTTTTTGAAATAAATTTTTTGGTTAAAAGTTTATTGTCATTATGTTTTTTTTTTTATGATCACTTGTGACTCTTGTTCGATGCACATAGGTGTTTATTGATCAGATAATATTTATCTTGAACTTATTTTGAAAGAAATTTTTTTGGTTAAAGGTAGTTTATCGTTGATTGAAGTCGGGAACATAAAAATACCCTGTATATGACCTAATTAAACGGAGTAAACAATTTTTTTCCTGAAAATATTAAGAATATGTCGGAATTTTTATAAATTTTCCTGCGAAAATTTTCTGTGTTTTCCGCTTCAGAATCATGATGTGAAGTCATGATATCAATATTTGCCTAGCTGTCACAAACACCCTGTATATATTTTTGTTTTTTTTTTTATGTATTTTTAGTGTCATTTTTTCCCTTGAGGGCACACCAGTGAGCGATGGTTGTTCAATCTTTAACTTGAGAGTTATTTTCCAATAGTTCACTAGTGGTTGCAAAAGTATTCCCGTCCATTTGGAAAGTGTCAAAGATGTAGACGGGATCAATAAATGTCTTAAAATTATTCCACGATAGATCTTTCAAGTTTGAACTTGGTAACTCTAACCTTTCTGACATTGACTAGGTACAATATTATAGCATCGCTAAACAATAAATCCACAACGCATACTCGTATACCTCGAAACTTCGCAATTCGCGAGTCCTACGGATTTCTTGAAATCTACATACTTAGATCGCGAGCGATAACATACGTAGCCAGAACTGCGAAAAGCAGCTTATACATAGATACGTATAGTACACACGGTTGAGATAAATATTTCCAATAATAAATTTTCTGGAGATCGCTACCCTTTCTTTTGGCTTAACTGGAGTGAGTAGGTAAAGGTTAACTTGATGTTCATAAAAGGCAAGTGACGGTCCTGCCGTCCCCCGATTTTACCCCGAACCCAAAAAAACTTAGGTACCCGAAGGAAAAAAAGCGTTATAAAAATCATAAAGAACATTTGTAAGGTATTTTTAAGTATATCTAGGTAGAAATAATAACTAGCTTAAAGTGTAAGCAAAGACACAGTGCAATGTATAGGTATTTAGGTACCGAACTTTTCTGAAAAAAATTAAGTTGATAATTTCCCAAGTTCAAAGAAAACAATATACGTACCAGATTATGTATTCTAATCCAATTTTCCGTTTGTTACAGTGGACACAACAGCTCAGTACGACGCAGTACGAGCATACCTGAAGGAGCTCGACATAACCAGCGCAGTATGGGTCGGCCTCATACGAAGCAACCCCGACGGGGATTTTACGTGGACGTGAGTTAAATATTACCCACCCCTGTCTAACGTGCCCCTACATAGTATGGAGAAGTAGTAGGTCACTTTAATATGTAGGTTGCGTATCTTTTGCTTGGTTACGAGCTCTATCTTTATAATGCTACAATTTAAATGGTAGGTACAGTCGCGATCAAATACTTGGTTAAATTATAAATGAATTACTCATATTTCCTATTGTTTCTAATTCTATTATCTATATTATATACATATGATAAAATTGTAACGGATCGATGTCTGTGCACGCTAATCTCAGAAACGGCTGAACCGATTTCGATGCAGTTTTCAGGAATATATTGTGATAGGTCCCACTTAACATATAGGCTACTTTTTATCCCGGGAAAATGTTTTTCTCTCGGATAATTTCGACAGTTTGTTTTCTGCAATCCACGCGGACGGAGTCGCGGGCGTCCACTAGTATATAAATATTATTAAGAAATGAAAAAAAAATTCACCGGACTTGAACTCACGACCTCTCGTATACCGTGCTTTGCTCTAACCAACTGAGCTACTGGGTCAATTAACTCGGATGACGAATTTTACCATCTCTTTTAAACTTTTTTATTTTTACATTATGTATGTTTTTGGCAACGTTATTTTTTCCATCCCGTTCGAGTTTTAGTGCAAATTATTTATTCCGTAGTTTTAAGCTTAGGTACTATTAGTTAACGTCTGTAAAGTTATAGTAAAGTTTACTTCTGATATCTATGGTAAAGCTAGATAGTAAACTTGACTACTGATCAAACATTTTGCCCTTAATATTAAATATCATGTTGTTAAGGATTTTGAACAGGGGTAATAACTTACTGTAATCTTTCCCTATGCCCCGTCTAACCTACATACCCTTGTACGATCAATTGTCCCTCTGCGCGCTCCCCTGTCACGAAGTCGGCTGTTAGTTACGTAAAGACTTTGATTTTACCGATCTTCGACTTTTGTGTGGCTGAGCTTTAGGTTCTTACCTTAGAATCTAGCTTAGGTACAAATATCTTACAGCATAATTTTATTCCACTGTTACTTTTTTATCAAATTTTAAATAAGAAAGCTTTTAGTTTAATATTCCGAAGAGGTATACTTAGGAAATACTTATAGTACTTGGAATTCTAACCACATATATGGAAAAGTTGAAATAGAGGTATAAATAGCTAAAGCTTCTTTAAAACTTTCGTTATATGTACCTATAAACTATTTTCTAATATGTGTCAGACCGGTTTATCTTGTCAAGTGAACCTAACATGACAAAAGTATATCTTCAATATCGTGTTGACCAGTGACTACCGCGGGCTCAGTGGCGACGGGTACTGGAGTTCAGTACCTGACAGCAGTTCTGCTCCGCTGTGTGCTGCCTCCGACCCTGCTGCAGACTACCGGTGGGAAGCCCGGGCTTGTGGCGGTCCTATGGTGGCGTCCTTTATTTGTGAACTACCTGGTAAGTCCATTTTGAACAGAAATCATTAAAAGAACAATTAATATTATGTAGCTTCTCTTAAATAGTCGCCTTGATGTTAATGATTAAATAAAGAAGAATAGATAACTGTGCTGCTTACGTACTTACGTCTCTGCTGCTTAGAATTTGTTTACGTGGACATTTAAATCAGTTTAAACTTAAAGAGTGTCATTCTAATGGACGTCTTATAAAATATATACCACAATGAGAACACCTACTTACATTTTGTATTTTTGTTCGAAGTACCTCAATGGGCGTTGGGCAATGAAGGATGTATGGTCCGGGCTCTACCAGCACTTACAATCCTCTACTTACCAGAAAGCGCAGCTGTTCAGCTTACAGCTGACTGTGGAATGGCCGGTGTCAAGAGGATCCAGTGCACGGGGAATGTGGTAAGAAAGAAAACCTTAATTATCGCCCCACCATAGAACCACTTGGTAGGATTTTCATAAAAAATGCCAAAATTTTTCAGAAACGGGAAAATCTTCTTAAGGACCTGTCATGCATAGAAGATGACGAATCTTTAACTATATCGGGGCTATCATCCGCTGGTACATCCTGGACACCAGTCACGGCTGTCGACCAGGATACCACAACAGCCATTAGTACAGAAGAAAGTACCGCAACAGAAAGTGAAGATACTTCTACACAAGCATTTAATATTAAATCCACGTCATTGCTATACAGTTCAGTAAATCAAGAAAAGATAATTAATAAGGAAAAACCCGTTGGAAGACCTAACAAAATTTATATTGATAAGAATGTAAATCTAGACATTCCGATCAACAATAATTTACAAAGTAACGACATTCCTAAATTCGTATATAATAGTAATCATTTGATAGACGAACAAGCGGAACTCCTTGAGGATGAGAAAAACAGGCAGCATAAACAGTTCCACGAGGAATTAGCTCGACTAGGAAACTTTGAAAACATATTTACTCAACCAACTGATCACTTCGTACCTCCATTGGTCATGGCTAAATCTAAACTTAGCGATGACATGACAGTCTTATCATTTGAAGAAAAACATGCCCAGCAACTAGCTGAGCAAAAATATATAAAACATAATTTAGGTATTGAACATCCACTAGACATCGCAGTTAGTAATGTAAACATTGCACCACAACTTAACATAATATCAACTACCAGTACTGCTAAAGCCTTAACTAGTTCAGATATTGTTCCTACCAAAGAAAATGTTAGAAAAGAGCAAGTCAAAGTTGTGCCGAAGAAATATATCGAAAAACTAAATAGCCCAAAAGGAAAATCAACAAAAACTTTAGACATAAAATCAATGAAGTCAACTGCCTCAACATATACTACCACGGACATATCAAATGAAATCTTAACCTCCGAACATACAACTCTAGGCTCTGTTCCTGAAGTATCAAATTCAAAGCAATCTATGTCAATAGATCTTACTATTACGTTAAAGGAACCTATAATTAAAAACAATTCAATAATTCCATCGAAAATTAATAACAATTCAGATTATAACATCACTGATTCAAATCAAATAGAATTATCAACCACCACTGAAAAAAGGCCGGCAGTAACTAATTTTGATATTATAGCTTCTACTCCTACTTCTACCACATCCAATACACAATTCATTCACGATGTAGTCAAAATCACAATTTTAAATGAAAACCACCATAATAAGAGTGTTACTCCAACCGTGTTTGAAATAACAACGCTGATGCCAGTTTTCCATGAGGATAATAAGTCTGCCGAAAACAGTGTTGTAATACCGGAAGTAACATCCACCAGTAGTACAACAGCTCAAAATGATTATGTTACTGAATCTACCATACCCACAGCTTTTGCAAATGAATTAAGTACCACAATACAGAGTACAACAGAAAATAATAAAGTAACAACTATATTTCCATCTAAAAGCACCACATTTAATGACTCTATAACAAATAGTACGACAGAATTGCACACAGCCACAAAAGCATTATATACGACAGAATACCCAACGTCTACGCCAATGACCAGCAAGCCTTCGGAGAATTCAAGTGAAATTCCTCACAATATATTTACTACCGAACATCCAGAGCCTAAAATAGCTATTGATGTTGAAATCTTTAATTATACAGGCATTCACGAAGACGAACACGAAGCTAATATCACAGAACCTTTTGAGGAAGAGGATTTTCAATCCCCTTTACTATCGGCAGCTAACGAGCCCATTCATAGACCTAACCGATCACGTAGACCTCAGTCAAATCGCAAATTAAATAAGTTTAATCCATTTCGCATGTTAGGATAAAATTTATAAATAATTCAGCATACTGTGACTGACTGCCAGGTTGGAATTATGAAATTGTGATGACTGAACGAATATAATGTACTTAGTTGTTAGGTAGTCACTGACATACCTACCTACTAATAGTGTGATGCACGTGCACATTGAAGTTTGTAAAACTTTTGTTATTTTGAAAATTTATTTGAATTACTTAGGCGGTCTAAAAGCATTTTAGTTATCTACAGATGCATGGATTGATAGCCTCCTTCTACACATATAAGGAGAAGAGACATTAAATTAGCTAAATACAAAACTAGGTACATGAGGCTTATGCTGTAGTCTGCTAGCACGCACAAGTAGAAGAGCCGCCAAGGAAAAGAAAACTTATTAGGTCTGCGATGTTTAACATCTTTGAAGATTAATTTCTTTTGTGATCTTATTATTTAGTTTTCCCGTTTTTATTAATCTAGTCTTTATGGAACGCCAATTACCATTTCACATATATAAATAAATATGTTTTTGTAATGTTATTTACGGCTATATTACGTCCCATAGGCTGCACTAATATCCTAGTGAACTAGGGCTTTAAACCGTACACAGTTCGTGTTAGAATTAACTAGCTAAAACTCAGTGTAACTTAGTCAATTTAATTAATGTGTTTAGTTTTTATGATAGCCTAGCTATACCTGTTTTTTTAACGTAGAAATGAAAATCTATCTTAAACTCTGCCAAAAATAATTTAGACTTTGTAAAAATAAATAGTTGATTAGTAGAACAATCAGCGCTACCCACAAGTTAAGATAACTTGACACACATTCTATACATATTTGTCTAATAATAAGTAATAACATTTACTTAAATCTCTTTAAAAATCTGTTCATAATTATCTATACAAAATTCACAAATCATATCATTCTATTTATAAGGTGTTAGGTACATAATAAATTCTTGTGGAACTTATTTTATGATCCTTTAAAAATTTTTGAACAATAAATTGTAATGCACTACGTACATATGTACTTGTATGAATTTTAATTGTTGTTTAAATAACATTGGTTCTATAGAATTAATGTTTGGATGTTCTGTTCCTTCCAACCACAATTTGTTGTAGGTAGATTTTTAGACATAAGATTTTTAAAAATAAATAAATAACCGTATAACTTTGTTTTTATTTTTCTAGCTTAAAATATAGATCATCATCATCATCATCAGCCTATTGCAGTCCACTACTGGACGTAGGCCTCCCCCAGGGCACGCCACAAGACTGCCATGAGGGGTATTCGCCCATAGTCACCACACTGGGCAGACGGGTTGGTGACCGCAGTTTGTATTTTGGACTATGTTGTCAACACGGGAGGCGCTGCTGCTCACCTCCCGGGAACCCTTAATCGCCTCGTACGATACCCACGGGCAGACATGGGGTGGTACGAATTCTACTCTGCCAGCACCACGCGGCCTTTAAATTGAATTTGAATACATAATGTATATAACTGCCCTTCATAAAATTTGTTCTAATGATAATGATAATGATGATTGATGAGTAAATAAGTATATAAATAATAAGCGATAAACTCGTTAATCAACGTTCTTTTCCATAATTTAGTAATTCTGACAGTTAAGTTTCAAAACTCTTAGCTGAGAAACCCATCAACTTACAATACTTATACTTACCTAGCACACTACCACTACAACATACTAATAGGTATACTTGGTACCAATCATCTGAAGCACATACTTACCTATGTGAACCTTACTTATCCGATCAATATAAGTTTTGCTCAACTACAGAATCAGGAAATTTCAAATTTCCAAACAATAGTAGTTCCAAAACTCTACAAGTTTGTGTAACATTGAGCCGCAGTCAATATTTGAGGAGCACTCCTCGAGCCTCACTCGGCTTACAAGAGGTCAAACTCTACCAACTCCAACACGATTCCGGGAATCCTGAAGAGGGCTTATCTATGACGAATTCCCGACTCAACCCTACCGAATTTAAAGATGTAGGTACTTGGATGCATAACTAAACTATAAAAGAACGCGTTCCCATTACGACGTAACGATAGATAGGTAATCGGGGTTTTGGGGTGTTACGGTCCGCTCGTGTTTCGGTCCGCGGACCGAAACGCCCCAATACCCGGTAATCGTCTAGTTTTAAGTATCGTGCCTTATAATTATATTTTAATAGAGATATTCACATACAGACAGGACGACAGCAAGTCTACGACTTTTTTACGGAGACGACAGATTGTCGTGACAGTGGGGACCAATCGATTATAACCTGATATAAAATTGATGAACGTAATAGACAGTCGTTATAAAGGTTACGACGATATAGTGGTAACGCGCCCTTAGTTGTCCAGCGTTGAATTCATGTAGGTATGTTTACTATGGTTGAATTTTAATGACATTTTATGCTTATCAGAATAAATCATCAAAATCATAACTATCTGTAAAATTACAATTTGATGAAGTGTCCAAATGAGGTAGTTTAGTAAAGTAAAGTGGGCAAGTCCATTTTTCAAATGTGAAATTAATTGAAAATTACATCATCACATGTCCACTTGCATCATTTACAGCAACATTTACTTTGTGACCATATTTATAAACGCAATATTTAAAATAGCTGCAGAACAAGAGTTACGCGCATACAAGTTTGGATGGAGCGTTTTTTTGGCAAGTCTAAAATTGTGATTTTAAAATCGTTATACGGAAAGTTTTCACGCTAACGAAGTTTTTCTTTCGCAAATGTTTCTTTTATTTTATGATCTTTCGATATAAATACAAATAAAAATTTGGAATTATCCGTGGCTGCTAACTTTGAAGAACCAAACCGTGATTAATCTTGCACCTACTTCTGAGAATAATTTTTATTTAGAACCCCTGGGAGATTAAATAGGATAAGTTTTATAATCAAAATGTTTGTGATTCCGCAAAATCAATATTTATACTTAGAATGAAAAGCAATATTCATTTTGCGATATTCATAATAATTTATCAATTCATTTAAATTCAAATATTCTAATGGGAATTACTTAGTAACTAAACTATGTAACATTATCAATGTATTCTTATATCATTCAGCGTATGTTGTTATCGTATAAAAATATCATTTTTGTGAATTACACTACACTTACTACACAATTAAGTTATTGCGGCACGAACAGTCTAGGTACGTATCGAAAATATATAAGGTCTTTTCAAAATTAGTGATTATCTTTTGACACGAAACTACCTAGGTAGGAAAAAAGAAACAACTTTCACTATGAGACCTTCTCCGAAATAGTGAGAAAAAAAATCAGCTGTTAATTTTGAAAAGACCTTATAAAGAACACCTTCAAAAATATATCACAGGCTTTTATCCTTACAAGCTTTTATCAAGAACATAATTCGTCTGTTACTGCGTCCTTTATAACTTGGGAGAATGGGCTTATTCAGAAGAAAGCGAATTTTTCTCGGCAGGTTACTTACGTATATCTTAATGCCCCATGAATGAAGATATACGGTCTTTATTAGGCGCTCAATGCTATACATGAAAACCCTATAATGTTAACGATAAAGCTTTATGAAGGTGAAATTACTTTTGTTAGCTCTAAAGGGTTCTAATTTTGGACTTATTACCATTATGGTTCTAGTTGAGATATGGGTGTTTCTTTTTCAGCAAGACGTTGGGTACATGTACCTGCTTATTGATGTTCCCTAGGGCTGATTTATGCGAGAGACTCACTCCGGGCGCATTCGGAGCGGGCGCACATGAAATGGCATTGTGTGGCGCTATACATAGTTTGACAGCAGCCACCCTTAGCAGGACATGAGCTGGACCCATGCGGGATAAACCGCGTCGTTGAGAAACGACATCACGTGCGCCCGCTCTGGCGCAGGTCTCCCCCATAGCTCTGAAACCAGCCTTAGGTTAGGTAAGTATACAGGTATATTTTCTATGGAGAGAATTGGTTTATTATGAAGTTTAGAATAGTCATGCATCAAACACCTTATATCAAATTTTATCGATTGTTCCTTTTCCTTATAAATTTTTATAATTATTTAAACTATTACGCTTACAATAAATAAATATAATTATTAATATCTTTTAACTGTCCCTATAGGTAAATAAACTCATTATTAAAATATTTATGAATCTCTATGGAGCTTCAAAGTGATTTCCTCCATCAAAGCCTCATTAAATTTGGTTCTTAGCCTCATTTTTTGTAAAATTGGCAGTTTCTCTATCTCGGGCAGGAGACTCATTAGAAAGTAATAGTCGTCCGATTGTTTCTGTGAATCCGGATTAGCATTTTTCTTAACTATTTCTTCTTGAAATATTTTCAATTTCTTCTTTTCAATATCTAAAATTTCCTCTTGTAAGTGCTGTTGATCAACGCCTACTTTCCGTTTTCGAGTGAGTTGTGATATTACAGGTCCCTCGTCACTGGAACTTTGGCGTGAAAGAGTAGCTTCTGCTGCAAGCGTTGGAAAATCTATTTCTGACTTTTGAATATCGGAACATGAGTCTTCAGACATAGACACGAATTCAATTTTAGTTTCTATCGATGGATTCTTGGAAAAATCTACAGAGTTGCTGGCATCTATGGTATTCATTATTTCCTCTTTTAGGAATAACATATTCTTTGCATACCTCCACAAAGACCGACTGCTAGGATTTGGATCTCCTGTTCCGGGAAATTTTCTGAGTTCTTTTCGGTAAGTATCTTTTAGGTTTCTCCATTTTTTCTTTAGGTCGTCAACTGTAAATAAATATATTATTATAAAATTATTAATAAAGAAATATATTGTTGTAATAAGTAGGCCAGCAAAAGCTTACGTAAGCTTATATTAGATATTCCCCATCAATAGAATAATGTAATACATACATACATATAATCACGCCTTTATCACTTACGGGGTAGGCAGAGCACCAAGGGCCGATAGAACCACATGGTGCCACTTCTTACCAATTTTGAGGGTATAGTTGAGATGTACAAGTTCGATTAGTAGTGACAGGTGGTCAGCCCATCGCCTACAAAATACCAAGACCCTCTTGTCCCTCTACTGAATTGTATAGTAATAATTTTTCTAATAATGTAGGCGAAATGTTTTTTAATAATGGTCTCAGATTAATATTGAAAAAAATATATATCTTCTATGTACGTACGTACGTACATTACTAATGCATTCAATCATTTTTGTGTTTCTATATATTTTACGCATAGATTTATTAACGTTAGGTATATGGAAGCAATTAATAGAGTTTTAGCTATGTAGGACTATTTTAGTAAGTATCAGTTTTTAACCTACTTAAAATCCTATGCTGATGCGGGGCTACCAGTATGACCAGTATAACATCAGCTGCATCTCCTTCCGTACAATGTATAAGAGTCGACTAAGAAACTCGGGAATGCTCTCAAGCCATAAGCTAGCAACTTGTTTTGTTACTAACTATTAACAATGCGCAATCTCTTTGGACGGCTAACTGGCGATACCACCGGCGCAGTAACAGTAGCCGACGGTGATGGAGGCTGATCGGAAGTGTCAACAGTGTAGTTCATCTCCGCTGACTCCGAAACTAAATCATTCTGTTCCATAACATCCTCCCCCACAATACCACTAGCTGACCCTGCCTGCGACACCTCGGGCACCTGCCGTGCGTCGTCGACCGACTCACTGACATTTGGCTCTATCGATACACTTGGGTAAGCCGTACTCGACCGCCGTGATATGCGCTTGACCTGATCTACGTGCCTAGTTAAAAGTTGACAAGTTGACCACTCTTGCTAGCCACATTTACCCTACGCAAGCCTTCCCGACTGCTGACGGTTCCCCTCACCCACCGATCGCGGCCCCCAAACGTCCGGGCCCACACAGGCTCTCCGGGTGTGAGTGAAAGCGCGTCGGCGCCTGTTGCCCCCTGCCGCTGCTGGGCCACATTAACGTCGCTGTAGGAGCATCGCCGGACTTTCTCCGGTAGTGCTCTGGATGCTATTTCTATAGGCCTCTTAACATCTTTCCCTGGTATTTAGTTTATATTGTAATAAACACAAGATCTGGGGATATGGCAGTGCCCCCGTCAATTCGATCAAAAAAGCGGTGCGGTTATACCAGTTTAGGCCATTTTCGACCCCCCTATAATAATAAATATTTTGTATTGACAAAAACAGAGATTCTAAATACAGCAATGCAATTTCTTTGTTTGGGTCAGTTGTTTGTTCAGCTTACTTACTTATTAACGTTACTCAAAGTACAGTATTTTTGACGTACTTGTAGTAAGCTTAACTACAAATCAAACGATTAGCCCTTATTCGTAAAAAAAAATAAGTAACTATACCTCGACCAGTAAAAAAATTAAGGATAGATAATTTAATGAGCTACATTGGGATAAGTGCCTAAACACCGCTAAAGTAACTCAAGATAAAAATAAATAGGAATAAGTAGGATGTTTTGCAAAAATCTGTTTTTTATTAAGTACATACCTACACGGAATATATACAAAGATCTAAAACATATTTACTATCATCTGCATAGATCATCATCTATTAGCGAAAGGTTTTATAAAATAATCATATTTGAATGAGGTTCTATATAAAATAATTTAGGTGATCGTACCTACATTTATTAATCCATATCCAGGTTTGTGAATTTTACTTTACTAGGTACTAAATAGTTAGGTGACATTATTTTATGTAGGTAGGTATATTAATTTGTATCTATTTATGAATTGCCATACATCTGCAAAGAAATTTCCTCCATCAGTGCATCGTTTATTTTATTTCTTAATCTGATTCTTTGTAAAATAGGTAATTTTTCTATTTCAGGCAGAAGGCTCATGAGAAAGAAATAATCGTCCGACTTTTTCGTACTTGTTGTATCGGAGTTAGAATTTCTTTGAACTATCTCTTGTTGGAATATTTTTAATTTCTTTTTTTCTATTTCTAAAAACTCCGTCTGTAAGTGTTCTTGTTCTCTGAAGTCTGTTCGTTTTCTTTTAAGATGAGGCATTTCCGCTTCTCCGATGATGGAACCCTGGGGCGATGTATCTTGTGGAGCATGTAAGGGATAAGTTTCTGACTGTGGAGAGTCACATGTGCCTTGCCGTGAGTCGTCCGACATGCCAACGAATTCTATTTTAGTTTCATTTGATACTTGCTTTGGAGCCTCTACAACTATACTAGTATTGATATAAGGCATGAGTTCCTCTTTCATGAACATCATTTCCTCCGCGTACCTCCACTGAGATTGGTTGTTACTATCGGGATCCCCGGTTTCTGGGAACTTTCTTAATTCTTTTCTATACGTATCTTTTAGATTTTTCCATTTTTTCTTTAGCTCGTCAACTGGAAATAATTGTAAATTTTGATTATTACAACAGGTCAAATTTTTTTTAGGAGTGATGTTCATATGAGGTTCTTTAGTTGCATTTGAAGGTTCATGTCTTGGCAGCATATAAACCTTTTGCTATGAATCATAACATGATATAAAATACACAATATTAATCCTTGCAGATAAATAAACAAATGTAAATTCTTAATAA
The DNA here is from genome assembly GCA_014607495.2 of Carposina sasakii. NCBI lineage: Eukaryota > Metazoa > Arthropoda > Insecta > Lepidoptera > Carposinidae > Carposina > Carposina sasakii. Next base: position 4,946,002 of record CP053149.1, on the reverse strand, counting down.
CATTTCATACAAAGCCCTTAGGTGATCAGAAAAATGCATTGCTGTATATTATGTACCTCATAGCTATCTAATCAATTCATAATGTCTTTAAATAAATTCTTCTCAAATAAATAGGCCTATTGGTCTTGCTTCTTATTATTAAACCTTACGCACTAACTAATAAAGAGCTACTATAAATGCAGCACGACTGTTAATAGTTGATGGGTCCCGATTGGTGTTACTCAAGTTACTATCATAACTTTAATAAAAATAAGTTCGGTATGTTAGATGATCTAGTACATTTTCCGATAAGGACTCGAAGTCTTGAAGAGATAGGCACAACTTCCATTAATTTCATCCAGATAATGTAATTTCATTTGTCTCAGGCACGCATGAAATATTCTATTGCTTCGTTGGTTTTATAAACATTGGCTAGCGGCCTCACCCACCGACACTATACCAACGTTAATACGTAATACCAACCAAACAATGTAAGCAAAATTCACACCAACATCTAGTCCCCTGCGGCATAATCGTAAACTAAAATAATAGCACACGCGCGACATGAAGTAAGAATTGAACCCGTCGATTATGGCGCCGCCGCCCCGCGCTGTTTCGGCGAGCTATATGAATAAATGAAAACATTTTAAATTCTCAACTAACTCACCTTCAACTTTGAAATGTTTCCTTAATCCTTCCCATATCATCATAAGTCTATGTTTGTGTTTATGGTGGGGATGCTTCGCCTTCCATATAGCCGGTCTCTTGGCTATTTCGCTAATGAATTCTTCGATGTCCATTTTTTGCCAGTGCGATGGTAGTAAAGAACAAACGACGAATATGATACCGTATTTTCTGGAAGAACACACACCGGGAAAGAATGCAAGTGAATTATAAAACGCGGCGAAATATTTTGACACGAGGACGCCGCGCGCTTGCCGCTGTCAACCTAGCTAGAGCGAGTTCCCTCCGCGCATCGCGTCGCCCGTCGCCCTTCCGCATGCCGCGTCGCCCGCCGCCTCGCCCCCCGCGTCGCCTGTCGCCCCGCCCCCCGCTTGCCGCACTGCACTGTACTAACCGCATCGCGTGCCCCCTCGCCTCCCATAGTCCCCTGCCTCGCCGTAGTCGTCGCGGTTCGCGTGTTCATATCCGCGCGGCCAACCTCCACTTTCATTCGCGCCGCAGCGAAGTACGTTAACCTTGATCGGCTAGAACTGCGAGTTTGTTTATACGCGCTTCGGACAATACCGCCGTACGAGATAAGCTGAGCTATGGCATAATAGAGGAATAACAAGTTATACATATATGGTATATTTAGGCTAGGTAGGTAAGTACATAGACAAAACACCATTCCTTAGTCATTAGTAGAAGTGTACCTACATTATGTATTTTGTATGATACAAGAGCTAAGTTGGCAATTACTTTTAAAATAAAATTAATTTTTCAACAAATCTTACAAGATACAAGATAATCATTATAAATGGTTTTAGGAATATGTTGTGAGAAATCATAAACACCTACCGCAAAATCACGCAAAATCTTGGTTTAGATACCAAATCCCTGGTTTACATTACCTACCTATGGTTTTATTTAGTAGACGAAAATAAGGACAATGGAATAATAAACTCCTATTCTCCTACAGTCAACTACAGCCTATGATAAATTATTACTTAATAAACTCTTAAACCTATGCTTAAACCAAATAGGTAGGTACCTATTCCACTATTTTAATTTACAATAATGTAAAATTTTAGATAAAATGTTTAATTTATCGTAATCATATCTTACTTCCTACTAATAAGTATTATAAACGCGTAAGTTTGTAAGTATGGATGTTTGTTACTCTTTCACGTAAAAATGGCTGTAGCGATTTTAATAAAATTTGGTATGGAGTTAACTAATACCCTGGATTAACACATAGGCTACTTTTTATCCCGGGAAAATATTTTTATCCTGGATAAATTCGACAATTTGTTTTTTTCTGCAGTCCACGCGGACGAAGTGGCAGGCGTCCACTAATAGTACTCGTATTAATTAAATGTACTTTGTAACAGATTTTATTATTTTTTCAAAAGCATTTTGCAATTTCTTCTTTTTTGGCATAATGCATAGTTCCCATAGCATCGTGATTGTTTTTAGAAAAATTTTCATTACCGCACAAGAGCGGTAAAATTTGCTAGTGCGTTTCACAGAATAACTCCTATGCTTGATTCCGCGGAACTAACAAACATGTTTTGTATGCATTAACACAAAAAATGAGGTCCTACACATAGTAACTAGGGCCATCATACAAAGGAACTATGCTATATGCTTTAGGTTCTACGCTCTATCGGCTAGCTATCGGTTCAGTAATTTTAGCGTGAAAAACTGACGGATTAATTTCGTAGTTGTAGCCTAGCAACGTCATAATTTCTAATACTGCTAATGTTGTTTAATAGGTGTGTTTCGGAATAAACGAAGGTTTAATTTAATTAATAAAAAATGTGTAGAACCTACTTCAAATATCGCAGATATTCAACAAACCCTCACAGTTTCATACTGTAGTTAGGGACAGTTAATTAATCAGCAATTATGCTTAGGTACTTACTATTAGTTTAAATACATACACACAAACAAAGGTACATACAATATGGTCACGCCTCAGATCAGCAAGCCTAGCATGACCTGCGAAACAAGATATGATAAACCGATTTATCGACATTTAGCCTGTCACAATACGATAAATATAGCCGCCATGTTGAATTTTGTATAGAGATGATATGATATCGTATGATACGATATCCACGGTGCGTGGTCATGCTAGGGGGCAGGTAGAAAACAAGACGTTTATTTTCAAAATCTGTATTTATTTCGCTAGTCACAGTATGTTTGTTTAATAAACAGTCACTAAACACTCAATCAAACAACAAATGAATGAATGATGACGCAATGTCAATCACAGCACAGATACAAAAGTCAATGATTATAAACATATAAACATAACTTTTTTTATTGAAGAGAACTGAGGCGAAGGAGACTAAACACACAGTGATCTCGCGAGTTTTTGAGTAATTAACCGGCAGCACTCTTGTGATACGGGCACCTTCAACTAATTGTATGGTTTATACCAAAACAGAAAAAATCAAATGATTTTTGATTAATCGATCTCAGATCGCCATCCCTACACCACGGGCAGGTGAGGTTAACTTTGGGTCCTAAGATTTAGTCGAACCCACTAACACCCCTAGTTTAAAATACGTTCAGACATTGACATATTTTATGTAAAATTAAGGTTTCATGTGATCTGCCCCCTAGTATGACCACGCATCGTGGATATCGTATCGTCTCTATACAAAATTCAACATAGCGGCTATATTTATCGTATTTTGACAGGCTAAATATCGATAAATGTTTATCATATCGTGTTTCGCAGGTCATGCTAGGCTTGCTGAATACCTACTGATTAAACAAAACCACTGGCCCTTAAGTTGAAATGCGGAGTAAATACAATTTTAGTATAAGTAAGTTATTTACGCACTAAATAAACATACCTAATATTTCAAATGTTCATGTCCAGCCTAATGTCTAAGTCTAATGTCCTTAAAATACCCTGATTCTGCTTACCACCCCGCATTAATTCCGTTGAGGACGAACGAGCGTGAAATGCGGTTAAGCGCTAGCGATTCTATCTGACTCATTGAACTGAATATTTCTATGGCAAAGGGTTTATAAATAAATACATTTTACGTAAGCATAGTCTTAGCTTCATAATAGCATCGTTTGGTTCTAACTTTACTTACCTAATAATGTCAAAGGAGGGGGAAAGCCTGATTAATCAAAATTACTTATTTAGATTTTTTCTCTAGTCATTAACTCCAAACTACATACGCGTATTACTCGAAATAACTTCGTCCTTTTAAATATGACACAGAAAGTCCTATGTTCTCGATGTTTCACTTGATCGATAATTTCATAGATTAACAATCACTAAAACCTGAGTTTACCTAAGCATAATATGTTTTTTCACTGGCAAAATAGCACTGGCTCGTCAGTTAAACAGCTTACGCGACGACAGGGCAGTTAGCGAAGCGCTATCAGCCTGGCACAGCGTCACCTCTCAGCTCTCACGCATTATGCAAATAGCCAGATTACCTGTCCCGACTGATCCTCCCTGATGCCCCCCATGTTTAACACAAATCACACAGTCTACCCCCGGGATTAGGGGCATCGTGTTACGGATTACATGAAAAGAAAAACACATTACCTTCGCCGTGTATTTTCATCGTTTCACTTTTAAGTACTTTGGCAATGGTTAAGAATGGGTTTTAAAACTTAAGCCAGGAAAAAGTAAACATTATGTCTCGATCGCATCGATAGAGGTTCGTCACGTTTGCTCCAATAGAAAGGCTTCATTTTACGCGTTCGTCAAGTCACGTGATCAATTCCAACCGCTATTACTGGAAATTATGTGACAACTAAATTTACTGCTATCGCAGGATGTTATATTGTCTAAGCATCCTGGGACCTCACCATGTACTCTTAAAACAGGATAATAATCAGGAATTCACCAGGAACTCTCAAAGAAGTCTCGCTACCACAATGTACCTAAATAACACAGCTCATGGTTTTTTCTAAGTAGATGCAAATGCAAAACACCGAATATAAAACGCAATCACTTATCAACCCTCTTTGAACCAAACATGGACCGATTTTATGACACACCATAAAACGATGTTACGTCGAAAAGAAATATCGATGGCCTGTTAATCAGTATTAGAGCATTGACGGCACCCTGAATAATGGATGAGTTGACCCACGGAATAGAATTATAACACCCACGGCCTACATTCAGCAGCCCACCAAACATTGACTATTAACACCCCTTTTTATTGATAACCTATTTAACCACATATAGGTAGGTAGGCAAATTTATGTTCCTGGTTTGTCAGGGTAGTACCTAAATATATTATTATTCATTTAACAACTTATTTTAGTTATTCTGTGCTGTTGAGGGGATTCTTAGAATATCAGCTGCATCTCCCTCCGTATATGTGGTAAGAATCGATAAAGGATCGTAGATATTCTCTTAGAGTTTAGACGATAACCTAGCAACTTGTGATTTGCAGTTTAATTACCTTTATTCGTTTGTTTTTTTAATTTCAGAACTGGAAACGTTTAGAGGAAAACGTAATTAAAATTGTCATTTCCAAGTAAAACTGTGCCTGTCTTTGCCTTTTTGCTATTTTTCAGAGTCCACGGGACCCGTTCGCAAGAAACAGCAGATAAGAATGACATATATTTAATTACAATATCTAAGGAACCTTGTAAAATGACTATGGTACAAAAACCTTCATTTTCATTAAGTTACCGTAAGTTATCGGAAAAGTTGCCAAGAAAGGTGTGTCCGGCAATCTACCTATATATTCGAAGAAGGATAAAACTTTCTGAAGTAGGCACACGTGTTCCGTAAGTGCAAGAAGTTATGTTTGAAAGTATTCTCGAATCGAAAAATCAAATGAAGGCACCTTGTATTTATTTAGGAATAATTTACAGCATTGTGTAGAATCATTAATAACCATTATCTATAAACACTCCCCAAAAAGCCATAAATATTCATAATTTTAATATAATTTCAGGAGGGCTGTACATTTCCTGTTATATCTCTGTAACGAAATTCTCCTCGGTCCCAGAATTAATAACAATGATGGTTGAGATAAGGACATCGCTATCGCAAGGAAATTAACGATGCTACGTCTCTTTCTATCTTTTGTCATTTTTTCTTCTTGACAAAGGACCCACCGGTTACTTGCTCACTCAATCTGTAAAGCTTACGATGTGGAAGAATGGAGATGCTTTATGTTCAGCGATTTCGCTACGACGACGCGACGTCGATTTATATACGCTTCTAGTGTAGTATAATGCTGCCTTGAATTTTTGCAAATACTGAATATAAGATAAAATAAATAAAGATGGTTGCTTGGTATGCCAATGAAAAACTGTATACAGGGTGTAACAAAAAGGGTATGTTAAGCGAAAAGCTACGTAAATAGCCCACTGTCGAGAACCTATCCACAAAATTTGAGACTGAAATCACATGTTTATTTTTCAAGATTGTATGAAATTTCCTGAGATATTTAAAAATTCTCCATACTATCCGGAAAAATAAACATGTGATTTCGAGTCTCAATTTTTGTGGATAGGTTCTTTACATTGGGCTATTTACGTAGCTTCTCGCTTAACATACCCTTTTTGTTACACCCTGTATATACATCGTGACGGCGAGATGTCGTCGCTGTAGTTTGCTATACGACATCTCGCAGACAAAATAGTTATGAGATCTAAGGAAGAGAAAATATTTAGGTACATGTAATTACTTAACATTGACATTTTCGATGTCGTGTCGGTCAATATGAAAAAAGCTCAAATGGAAATCAGAGATTATTTTGTCTCCCCATTGACAAATGATAAATTATCCAGATTTATAATATTGTAGGCAGGTATAAAAAAGACAGGTACAAATATACCTATACAAATAGTTACAAAACGCTATGAGTAATCGACTTACGTAATTACAATACAACAGCATCATTCTTCGTAACTTACAAAGAATTTGAGGTTATTGAAGAAAATTAATACTACGGTTGGGAAGGCCGAAGAAAAATCAATATGTTTCAAAACTAAATTAGTTCATATACAGGGTGTCAACAATTTTTGGTCGTCAACGTTCCCGTATACTATGGAATTTCCCCATTATCACGATTATTTTTCTCCGTGGAAGCATACCTGGGAAGTGACTGGTTCCCAAGATATTAGGGTCCAAAGTTGAGTAAACAGACTGCGTGTTTTTGCATAAATGCACATAGACGCGTATAATAACATTTTTTCAAGAAAAATAATTAAATTCTGGCTATAAGAAAATTAAGACAAACACTGGATACTATAAATTTCGCCCGATCAATTTAATAAATTTTCTTTAAAAAAAATTAACATCGTTTTACAGCAATTTTTTTGGCATAAACTTACTTTATTTGATGTATAGAGTACGTACCCTTCGTAAAGGGTGGCAACGAAAAAACACCTGTTTGTAGGTGTAACTATACGTATACAGGGTGTAACAAAAGAGGTAAGGGGTTCTTTATAGCGGGCTATTTTCGTAGCTTTTCGCTTAGCATACCCTCTTTGTTACACCCTGAACATAATACACAGGCCTGTATAGTATATGTTTTCCAAGTTTCAAATCAAGTTTCAGTCCGCTCAGTGATAAAATGTTATGTTACGTTAGGGACACCTTTTGTTAAGGTTATTTTATAACAAGCATAATTATTTTGTTGTGCTGTTTCGTGTTCTAATAAAAAATAAATAAACAAATTATAGTAGTAGGTAGAGTCAACGTAACCGACCAACCACACGTGACAAAGCGCGAGCTACGCTCTATGAATATTTCGCTTAGGTACAATTCAACCGTAAAGTATTTTTTAGAACTAGTGTAAATAACGTGTTTATCAAAACAGCTATTTCTGTTTATTTTTAACTTTGTATATCGTTCAATTCCTTTACACGTTACCTTCTTCACTAATATCAGGTAAGCCTACTTGTGTTTCTGTTACAGAACGAAACAAGGGCTGGTAGCCAATACGAGTAGGTTGATGTTATTGGCAACAAACAATTTCGATACTTTTAAATCACTGAAAGCTGAATAAAGTCCCTTTCAAAAGGGATTACGCACAGCTATACATAATTCATATTCAATTTATCGTAGAGCCCCTGAGTCTCCATAAGAGGAAATGCTAAATCGCGATTATTACGATATTGCATTTCTTTTTAACAGTTGTTGGTGTATGCTCCTATATCGTTCAATATTTGTTTTACATAATAAGCCCATATTAATATTGTGTAACAAAAAGAGTATGTCAAGCGAACAGCTATGAAAGTAGCCAAATAATATGTATATAAATATACATACATACATACATATGTCGGAGATCAAGATGTCATATCCTACAGTCGGATCTCCAACGCCATCTATTTTCAATCGTTGAAGTTAGAAACGTCAAGTCGACAGCTATCACTGACTTGAGGACACTGTCACTTGGGTAAAGACAAGACAGAGTACTGAGAGGGCGCCACTGTAGATTTTACAACGACCACCGGGTCGTTTGAATTGAGCCGGAGGTATTCTGTGCTTTTTTGTTTGCGTCTGTCGAGCGAAGCACGGGTGCTAATCAGCCTCTGTCTTGTACTTACCACGTTTCTACGTTATCCGCTAGAATCCTAGTAATCTTGTGCGTAGATACAGTGAAAGTGTTTGTGATTCCTAATTAAGCTTGTTTACTACACGCCGCATTCTTTATTTCGAATTTTGGAAGATGTCGGACACACCTAACGGCACGCCACTCGACCATCTACGTCATCAGGCGTGGATGCAACCGGATCACCCACATGAAACACGTGCTTCAAATAGTGACTCGAGCGAAGAAAATGGCGTCTTCTCTTCGAGCAACAAAATCAAAATTTTCTGGCGTTGGTGCAAGCAATAAACTACCTGCATCTTCGGACTCTATTCGCCTTCCTGATTTCGACCCAGAGAAAGAGACATCGACGCCCGAGCTTGGATAACGACCGCGGACATGTGTATCACAGATCGACATCGCCATGGATCTTCTCTGATGATCGCGTTAAGCCACGCACTCAAGGCGAAGCATCTCTTGGCTGTCTTCAATATCGTTTCCTAATATAATGGGCCGATTTTAAGGAGCTTTTCGTAGCAATGTATGACTGTCCTGAACTGCTGCTTCCTTTCTCATCAGTATGCACGACAAGAAACCGAGAGATAACGAGTGCCTGGCCTCATACGCCGCTACCCTCATAACATCCTTAATGGCAAGGTGAATGGACTGACTACAAACAGATAGCAATAGCCACTGTCTTGGCTCATATTTCAAAACAAGAGCCACGTGTTCAGAGGATTGCTATAACGACTGACATCAAGACGCGTAACCATTTACAAAAGAACTGAGGCTGTCTCGTTCCGAAGAGAAGTTATTCATCAGTTTTATCGTGATGGACCCGACCTAAAAAGAAACCGACCTAATGGATCTGCTGTGACCATCAAGTGCTTTAATTGTGGACACTAGGCCACAAATCTCTTCAATGTCGCAACAAAGCCAATTCGAAGAAGCAAGATGACCGGTCCAAACACAGGTCCTTTCACGGGGACCATAACTCGACCAACCAACCTACAGGGAGAACCGATCGCATCACCTGCTTCAACTGCCGGGAACAAGGCCACTATGCATCCGACTGCCCGAAGAGGAAAATCAAGGAGGGGAACAACGGTACCGGCGGCGGCACTGGAAACTGGTCCAGCTAAGGAAACAGCGAGTAGACGTGTGCATTTGTAATGCGCCTTCGGTTTCTCTGCGTCACTCTGGTGAGTCATTCCCATTTACTTACGACTCAGGTTCAGAGTGTTTCCTTAGTTAAAGAATCGATTGCTTTGAAATTTAGTGGTAAGCGAATTTATGACAATGTTTCTATGACTGGTATAGGACAAACTTCTATAGCTCGACCATGCAATTTTAACGACAATTGACATTGACAATATTAACTTGAGATACTCCTTCATGTTTTACCTGACCATTGTTTTGCGATACAACATTATGATCGGACGTGAATTCTAGCTATCGGTTTGACTGTTACATATGTCGGTAGATAAAGTACGTTTCGAGAAAATTAACATAGTCGAATCATGTGATGTAGTTGCAAATAATGGTATAGACCTTGACTTGGTAGATACTGACGTTAGTAATGAATACAGACCTAGGTTGATTGAGATTTTAGAACGGTTCAAGCTTAGTTTCATTACCGGTACACCTACTTCTCCTGCTGACACTGAACCTATGCAGATACGGCTCGTAGACCCGCACAAGACGGTAAATCGTCGCCCATACAGGCTGACCCAGATGAACGTCAGATTGTGAGGGCAAGATCAACGAGCTGCTTAATGCTAAGGTAATTAGACCTAGTCTTCACCGTTCGCAAGCCCGATACTTTTGGTAAAAAAAAAGACGGTTCAGATAGATTGTGCGATTATAGGGAGTTGAACAATAACACCGTTGCTGACCGTTTTCCTTTACCACTCATATCTGAACAGATTGCTAGGTTGCATGGAGGACATTTTTTTACAATTTTAGATTTAGCATCGGGATTTCACCAGATCCCTATCGAGTCGGAGTCCATAGAGCGCACAGCATTCGTGACAACTGAAGGTCAGTATGAGTACCTTACTATGCCCTTCGGTTTGAAAAATGCTCCTGCAGTGTTTCAACGTGCTCTCATACATGCTCTAGGCGATCTTGTGAACAAGTACGTTGTAGTGTACATGGATGACGTGCTAGTTGTGGCCAGTAACATCGACGAAGCTTTCGATAGACTAAAGGTAGTATTAGAAGTTCTTTCTGGGAAGAGATTTTCGTTAAATCCTAAAAAGTGCTCATTCCTGAAAGAAAAAGTAGAGTACCTAGGCTTCGAGGTACGCCGAGGTCAAATTCGTCCGAATCCACGAAAGATAGTTGCACTTACCGCTTTACCCGCCACCGAACACAGTTACTCAGCTTCGACAATTCATTGGGTTAGCTTCGTACTTCCGCCAATTTGTTCCTAAATTTTCACAAATTTTATCTCCTCTATATTCATTGACGTCTGGTAATGGTAAAATAAAATGGGAACCGCAACATGAGTTAATCAGGCAACAGATCATTTCTATGCTAACGAGGGAGCCGGTATTGACGATTTACGATCCTAGTCTAGTGACTGAGCTGCATACTGACGCGAGCGCGTTTGGCTATGGAGCAGTCCTCATTCAACTCAAAGAAGGTAAGCCTCATGTGGTAGCCTATTACAGCAAGCGCACGACATCTGCAGAATCCAAGTACCACTCTTACGAGTTGGAGACTCTTGCTGTCGTGAACGCTGTGAAACATTTCCGGCAGTATCTACATGGGCGCAAATTTGACGTTGTGACCGACTGCAGTTCACTCCAATCGACGCGTAAAAAGCTTGACCTAACCCCACGTGTACACCGATGGTGGGCTTTTCTGCAGGGGTTTGATTTCGACATAATCCATCGTAGTGGTAAGCGCATGTCACATGCTGATTTCTTCTCCAGGAACCCCTTACCAGCCGAGAGCGAGAAAAGTAGTCGGAGCGCAGTTACGAGAGTAGAGCCGAAACAGGTAAACTTGGCTGAGATTACTAGCAACTGGTTAATGGCTGAACAACAGAGGGATGGTGAACTTTCAAACTGATATCCAATCTGAAAGAATGTAATATTCCAGCCGAGGTATCAAAGACGTACGAATTTCGAACAATAAGACTCGTTGTCTGCCTATGATACCCAGGTCCTTCCGTTGGTCAATTATTAACAATGTGCACGAAGGATTGCTACATTTGGGATGGGAGAAGACACTAGAAAAGGTTTATGACTTGTATTGGTTCGACAATATGTCCAAATACGTTAGGGAAATTTGTCGCGAACTGTGTAACATGCAATATCTCCAAATCTCATTCCGGTAAGGTGCAAGCTGAAATGCATCCAATCCCAAAAATAGCAATCCCGTGGCACACGATACATATAGACGCGACTGGCAAACTAAGCGGGAAGAATGACAAAAAGGAGTATGTCTTCGTGCTTATAGATGCCTTCACCAAGTTTGTCATGCTCCATCATACACAACACATTGACACGGCTAGCAGTATCAAAGCTCTTAAGGCTAGTGTTGCTCTATTTGGGGCACCAAGTCGTCTGATCGCTGACCAGGGCCGCTGTTTTGCCAGCAGAGATTTTAAGGACTACTGTGAGTCTGTCAATATCAAGTTACATTTAATCGCAACAGGTAGCTCACGAGCAAATGGCCAGGTAGAAAGGGTCATGAGCACATTGAAGAACATGCTGACAGCCGTTGAGACCAGTTCACGTTCATGGCAGGACGCTTTACCTGACGTACAGCTTGCTCTCAATTGTGCCACGAGTAGGATTACCAAAGCCAGCTCACTGGAGTTACTTATTGGTAAGGTTGCACGACCTCTTGATATTTTTATTAGCCGGAGATGAAGAACCTCAAGTTGACATCGACCAGGTACGAGCCCAAGCAGTAGAGAATATGGAAAAAGCGCTTCATACGTAAGGTACGATTTGATAAAACTAAAGCTCACATAACACCTTTCTTAGTTGGAGACTTTGTTCTTCTACAAAATGAAGAGCGTAATCAAACCTAGCTTGATCCGAAGTATAGAGGTCCTTTTAGGGTATCGGAGGTATTGAAGGTAATCGTTATGTTCTTAAAGCCCTTAATTCCAATAGAACCTATAAGTACGCACATGACAGACTTAGGCGAATGCCTGCGAATGACATTACCAATGACATGCTGACATGTGACCGTGATGATAATCTGTGCGAACTTGACGGGGATGGACCGTCATTTTCTAATTAATGTTGAGTTGACTGATTGAGAGTGGTTTACGGATACCGGATAGAGGTATTCAAGAGTCCTGGATGGAAGTGACTAGACTGGTATACGGAAGCTGGATGGAAGTTTCCAAGAGTCACTGGATGGAAGTGACTAGACTGTATACGGAAGCTGGATGGAAGTTTCCAGAGTCACTGGATGGAAGTGACTAGACTGGTTTACGGAAGCTGGATGGAAGTTTCCAAGAGTTGCTAGATTGAGACTTACTTGACTGACGTTACTCTATATGGATTGTGTATACTGTAAGCCTTGTTTTGGAATTATTTACCTTTTGTGTGACGATTTATAGTCGATTTCTTTGTTAATAGTATGCAAGTAAATTTGTAACCATTTGGTATAGTAAAATGATTTTCAATTTTTGATTATGATGATATTAGTTCGTTTAAATAAAGGTTTAGTAACGTTTAAATGAGTTTTTTACTGTCCCATGGTCAGAAAGACCGAGCGTGAGACATGTTACTTTGCAAAATCCTCTTTCTTTCCAGAAACCCCACGCGAGGACGCGTGAGTTGTCAAAATGGCCGTGTCGGAGATCAAGATGTCATATCCTACAGTCGGATTCTCCAACGCCATCTATTTTCAATCGTTGAAGTTAGAAACGTCAAGTCGACAGCTATCACTGACTTGAGGACAGCTGTCACTGGGTAAAGACAAGACAGAGTACTGAGAGGGCGCCACTGTAGATTTACAACGACCACCGGGTCGTTTGAATTGAGCCGAAGGGTATTCTGTGCTTTTTTGTTGCGTCTGTCGAGCGAAGCACGGGTGCTAATCAGCCTCTGTCTTGTACTTACCACGTTTCTACGTTATCCGCTAGAATCCTAGTAATCTTGTGCGTAGATACAGTGAAAGTGTTTGTGATTCCTAATTAAGCTTGTTTACTACACGCCGCATTCTTTATTTCGGATTTTGGAAGATGTCGGACACACCTAACGGCACGCCACTCGACCCATCTACGTCACATATAATCATGCCTTTATCCCTTACGGGGCAGGCAGAGCACCAAGGGCCGATAGAACCACATGGTGACACTTCTGACCAATTTTGAGGGTGTAATTGAGATGTACAAGTTCGGTTAGTAGTGACAGGTGGTCAACCCATCGCTTCCAAACACCAAAACCCTCTTATCCCTCTACTGACTTGTACAGTATGCCCGGGAAGAGAAGCAGCTGTAGTATTATACTTTTATTTTCACTCCCAGAGCAGCATAGAAGAATAATAAATATATCTACAGAAATTGGAAATCACATGTTTATTTTTAAGATAGCATAAAAAAATTCTTAAACGTCTCACGAATGTTCACACAATTTTCAAAAATAAACACGAGATTTGAAGTCTTTGGTTTTATGGATGGGTTTTCTATAATGGGTTGGTTTAGCATTTCGCTTAGCATATCCCTTTTGTTACAGCCTGTATAAAAGCTGAATTCACTACACTGCAGATTTAGTTGCAGTATAGTTGTGGAGTTTTGTCCACAAAAACTAAACAAACAAAGCAAATCCTATATCGACGTATTGCAGCCATTTCAATTTCTTTTACTCTATTATGCTATGAATAAATTGTACGACCCGTACCCAGGCCGCATATAACAGGGAATGCAGTACGATGCACACCGCAATTCACTTGAGAATCTATCAGGGATGCTACGAACCCGTAAGTGGTTCAATAATTGAGTATTGTGAGGCACACCCCTTATAGTGATTGAGGGAATTTATTTCTTTCTATTCGCGATAGACTAGGTTTCAGGGGATAGATTCCATGGGCTATATGTGTACTATTTCGATATTTGGGATGAAAATATTTGACTACTACGTCGTCGGCACTCGCAAACGCTACATTGCCTGCCAATACGGATAGACGGATGTGACAGGGCGCAACCAGGGGTAGGTGTGTTCTGTATTTATTTACGACTGTGTTCCCGATGTGATCAGTGACAAGTTGCTAGCTTATCGCCTGAGAGTAGTCCTGTGTTGGGTGTAGCAATTAATATATAACTATAATACCTAAAATGGAACCTACCTTCCCTTAATTTATTTTTTAAAATCCGAACGCGTCATCATTCTCATGTACCCAATATCAGTATCCCCTTAGCTCAAATGCGACAAACCGTTTGGGCTCTAAGTCTAGAGTGTGCCAAAGAAATGTATGTAAAAATAAACGTACGTGCAAACATAATAATAATTAGCCATTTATTTCTCAAATTTTACAAATTATTATAAAATTAAATTTCCTAATCATTCCTATACATAATAATAAATTAATTAATTTAAAACTACAAAATTATATTGATAAATAATTAACTTTATACAAAAATAATAATTATATTTTGAGAACCGCTATAGGGTAAAGGCCTCGTCTAGGTTCTGCCAATCGCCTCTATTTTCTGCTACTGAAAGCCATTCATTTCCTGCTATTTTCCTTATGTCGTCGACCCAACGTGCTGGTGGTCTGCCGCGACTTCTTTTGTCACATGCAAACATACAATCGAAAAATAAAACCATCCTTCTGGCGCAGTGGAAAAGGGAAAAAAAAATATGGAATTTTCAAAAATCGTTTTAGCTTTACCATAACTGTCCTATGTAATGTATTTTTCGGGATAAGCTCTTTTCGCAGTAGTGTTGAATAAAAAATTATTTTCGTTTGCAGAATAAGTTTTTATTGAATGGTTTGGCAATCGTCCGCATCCGCAACTGATATTGCATATCTCTCTCTTTACTTTGTTATTTTTATTTGTAGCTACCGTCCAATTCATAGAATAACTCATACCATGCCTGATTTCGGAATCAACATTTTTTAATGTGGTTACACAAATAATGGTAGTCATACATATAGTAACCGGGGTTATCATCCAAAGAAACTATTTGGTGAAGCACACTCTAACTGCAATACTCGTAATGGAAATGCTTACTTCTATGGTATGTATTTCCTTAAAGATAATTATAATACCGGCTTAAGATTTATATTTATAGGTACCTTATTGTTAAGCAGGCCAAAAGAGATTCTCGGAACTCCGAGGAAATCAACCGTACACTATAGGTACATATTTTTACAAGTTGTAAAGCTACATTTTGTTAGCAAAGTTAGGATGAAAAAGATAGATGCATCTTTCCAAATAACTGTCTCTGGTCGCAATAACCAATTCTAAAAGTGACATAATATATTCATGAACTGGAACAATTCCATAAAATGATTCCAGCAATAAAATCCGGTCGTGTGTGCAGCTCTCGCAGATTGCATACCGCATTTCTCGGTATAGATCGGGGATCCATCGGGTTCTAGAACAAGTGGGCCAATTGAATCGAGATACACAGCGATTAGGGGTTCAGATTGGAATTTCAGACAAGGTTTAGATAGGGATTTTTAGTGTGGTTACGTAGATAGTTTTTTGTATCTATATGTATAACCGCTGCTAGTAAAATATGAAAATTTCTGTGTTAGTAACTGAAACAGAAATATCAAGTAACTTGTTTACGAAAATGCCAGTATTTTGCTCTTATTTCCACTAAAGAATAAAATATTTATAACTCTTAGTAATTCCGTCCAATCTCACCAAAAATGTCCAGTATTTCGTTTTGATATCTCGAGTCGCATCGATCGATGAATTGCGGTCTTGAATGTTAATAAGTTCGATATTGCGTTGCATTGCCAATGTTGGCATAGGTGGTACACTATGACAAAGGAATTTCGTTCTATAATATCTCAAAAGCGGAGGCTACTTTTCCACTGTATTTGTTATTTTCCACTATTTTTCCGATTGTTTACAAACCATAATACAAAGCTAAAGATTGCACGTAATTTGATTAGCATTAGCATCTATCTTTTGGTTTAATATTTGATTTTGATTTTGTTTTTTTAGTTTCTAAATAGCCTTTTTTAGTTTCTAAATAGAATAGAATCGGAACATGATCGATAACTCAGATCATCATAATATTAAAATTTTCTTTTAACTTTAACTTTTAACGTACATATTATAAAAAAAACGTTTCCTCTAACGTAAAAACGCAATGTAACCAGTTTCACCTATATATAAATACTAGACTCGAAGACTATTCGATCGAATAGCCTAATGAAACTCGAAATTGGACTCGTCGAGGGCTCAGAAGCAAGTGCTTTTGTTTATTAAAACCAACTCGGTTCAGCTCGTTAAAAACCTAAAGGGAACGAAATATCACCTACCTTTAAGGTAGGTAGGTTACTTAAAATATGTATTACATTTATCCTTCCGCACATAGCTGCTTCTGAGATTGTTATGTAGCTTATATAGACTCTAAAGGTTATATAGGTAATTACGCGGAAGAAGTCATGGGCAGCCGTAACAAGCAATGTTCAAGGGATACGATATTTACTTCATTCAAAAACTACGCACGCAATAAGAAGGAACGTAAAGCTGTACATCACAATTCAAAATATCTCGGATGTCTCCTTTAAAACACCATTATGATTAATTCACCAAAATACAGAGGAAGTCAGCAATTTCCGCCAACACCGATTGAATTTAGAATATCAAACAATACCTTTTTTCCTCAAATTTTTGTCCAGGAACCTATTACTGTGTCAAAATTGGATTTTCAATAAAAATGCGGGCTCACCAGCGCGGAAATTAAAAACAAAGGGAATTGAAGGGAAGAAAAGATCTAATTAGCACCGATCAACGGCCAGACCTTTGGCGAAAATATTATGAAACGTCTTTTACCCTTAAGACTACGGTTATTCATATTATAAGGTTCTTCAGTTAGATATTATCGGTATATATACAGGGTGTTTTTGGTCGTCAACGTTCCCGAATACCTTCTTCATGGAAGCACACCTGGGAAGTGTCTGGTTCCCAAGATATTAGGGTCCAAAGTTGAGTAAATAGACTGCGTTTTTCTGCATAAATGCACATAGATGCGCGTAGCAAGATTTTCACAGGAGAAATTATTAATATCTTATAAATAATATATGAAAAAACTAGCATAAACACTGGACACTATAAATTTCGCTCGATCAAGTAATTAGAAAAAAAAATCAAATAAATTTACATCGTTTTCCTGCATTTTTTTGGCATAAACTTACTTTATTTGATATATAGAGTATATACCCTTCGTTAAGGGTGGCAACGAAAAAACATCCTGTATACAGGTGATTTTGAAAAAACATCCTGTACAGCTACAACCTCTTATTAGAGTTACGTAGTCTACTACGAAGACTACGAACAAACTCCGTCATCGCGTCCCAAGAACTACTCGTATAGGATTTCGTAGTCTGCTACGGAAAAGCGTCAGAAAACGCTTTTTTGCACGTTTAAATGTGTACTTTCATTGAGTATCGTCATAATTCGTTTAAATCGACAATTTTACTTAGAACCCTCCTAACAACATAATATACGAAACTTTACACTCTTGATAATGGCTGTTTTGATTTCTTTTCTACATGCAATTTTATTTAAAAACTTATCTAAAGACTCACAAAATATTGTTTTTTTTGTAATTTATTTTATAGGGTTTCACAATAAACTACATGGAAAACAAATTCCCGTTTTCGCTGAAATTGGCAAATAGAAATACGAAATATGTAAATAAAAAGTTGAAAATACTTTATTTACACTGACTAATGAAATGGGTGAATTTCCCAGGTACGTTTTTAGCGCGGCGTGGATGAAAATCGTAGTGGAAAGTGCAAAATGCACATTTATTAATTTTTTTTCATTAAGTTCAGACAGTGATCTAGACTAACGTTTAAAACTTAAGACCAAAATCTATTTGTTTACGCATTAAAAAAATTATCAAAGGCTCTAAATCTAATTGCGGTGCTATGTCCCCACTTCATTTGCAAAAATAAATTTGGCTATTTAAATTTTCGGGCGAATTAATTTAACAGAATACATACATATTTTAAAAATACATTAAATAACACTATTATTTACACCATTAGCAGTAATTTAACTTAACCCGGTAGTACCTGTAACAGCTTTTTAAAAATGTCCCGCGGAAAAAGTCAATAACGCTGGCGCATTTTGAACATTACACTATTTCATCATAATGAATGAGATAGATGCTAAGCTATCTTTCCCCGCACTGCTCTGTCAAGCCATCGTATACCAAGTACAAGGATGTTTGATACACTGAACAGTTTTCCCGCCAAAAACGTAAGTATAACCTGCGGTGGCGCAGGAATACAAATTTATCATATAACGGTATCATGTGTATTTAAAAAACTAAAAGGCTGTTTAAAAAGAAATTTTACAGATGATTAAAGATTAGATGTATCGACGTAATTGCAAATGAATTATTACAATTAAATAATAGTGTCCGTTATAATTTGAAATTTGTTACTTAATTCTAAGTACGGTGTCGCAACTCCAGTGGCTCCGGTGGCAAAAAAAGGGCCACCGTAATATAATAATGTCACCGTAATTGATATTTTGTCTTTTTGTATACAGGATGACTGGAAAACGGGTATTATTTCTATTGAGATGTAAAAGTACAGCCCATTTTCTACCTTCATGGGTAGGAAGACCCATTAAAAAAATTACGGCTTCAGGGTTATGCCCATTTTGTAATGTTTTTTAAAATCACCTTATTATTAAATGGAAATGCATAAAAATCTAAAATACGTGTATATTTCAGTAATTCAACTAGATAAATAAATAATCATTGGAGACAAAACAACAGACATCAACTTGGCATTGTCAAAGTACAATTACCAAAAGGTTTATAATTTTTTTTCCTGATTCTTTCCTATTCATTCAAAATAATGATTTCACGTAATTCGCACACTTAATTAAACTAAATTCAAAAGGTATAGTTATGAAAAAGCTTACCAACAGCTGACTAATAAGAATTTTAAAAGTGCTATCCTATGGCGCGACAACCTTTTTTAACAAGTAACCCAAGTTTGTAGTCAAATTTAAAAAATACAAAGGTGATGAACTGACATTATAATATATATATATAGCATAGGAATCTTACTGCTATTCAAAGGCCTTTTCATGATGCAGTTCAACTCGAATCGAGGTCATACCGCCACCTACATCTTCCCAGTTGCACTGTTCTATATCTTTCGGTGTCTAAACGACTAACATGGCCGGCACTTTTTCTGTCCAGTTCCTTTTTGGTAGGCGATTAGCATACCTAATGGTGTTCCTGATGCAGTCTGAGCACTGTAGGTCAATCGATAGACAGCATAAGCACACATATCGACAAGTAGACGTTATAAGATCATAGGAAGGTAACCGTTCCTAAATGAACTAAGTTCTTCCAGGCACTTAAGATTCATCTCTCAATATTAATAGCTGACCAATATGAATGTAATATTTTTCTGAGTCCTGACTGTTCTCAGAAAAAATATCTATATATTGAATGTTCTACTGGCCTAGTAGGTGTACTCATGCACATAATTATTATCTACTTCAATCCCACGTTTTGTGATATTGATTATGACTTGGCCTTCGGTTTAAACTCAAGGAAACTACCCAAAATTGCTACTATAAACCCGAGTAACTTTGCGATAAACCCGAGTAGCTTGAACAAGTACGCCTGATGATAACAGAAGAGTTCTACATTCTACTTGCCTCAATATAACACTGCTATAGGCTGTAGCGCCACGGAATGTATTTTTTGAAACCTATATTGGTCAGCTGCTAGTAAGCTTTCTCATAATAAATTACACCTTT
This sequence comes from Carposina sasakii, assembly GCA_014607495.2. Classification (NCBI taxonomy): domain Eukaryota; kingdom Metazoa; phylum Arthropoda; class Insecta; order Lepidoptera; family Carposinidae; genus Carposina; species Carposina sasakii. The sequence goes on along the minus strand of CP053149.1, from coordinate 4,925,863 downwards.
TGAGTAGCTTATTAAATAAGGAATTTAGTTTGATAAAGGGTACGCATGACGCAGTATATTATTTTGAAAGAGTAGGGGCTTAATTGGCAAAAACATTTAACAAATTTTGCTTGACCATTCCATGTTGTTAGATTTTTGGGAGGTCAAAGTATAAAATGTGATTTATTTCTTATATGCCATTCTACTCATCTAAAAGAAGATTTAAAAAAAAATGTCATATCTCCGACACTGTGAATTTCCGGATGGGGTGTTCCTTATATATAAAGGTAGCTAACGAGGTGCACTTTCAAATGTGAAAAGAAATGATCCTTATTTCTGGTTTTCGAAGATTTTTACGTACATATAAATAAATACGGCTAGGTTCCTGAAATATTGTAGTCAGAACTGCGAGATCTTATAGGAGATACCATGGCCACTACGTTTTATGCTAAGAAAAAAGTCACTAGGAAGCATTTTAAAGTATTATAGTATATTTCCCTAACTGTTAACGTGTTCCTTAAATTTGTTATCATAGTTTCTATATATAAGCTATAATCATGATGATAAACATTATTACCAACTAATAAACGAAAAATCTAAAGTTTTCATATTCTTATAAAATAAATAAATAGGTAATTCGTATGATGTTCTCCTGTATTTATAATTCCGCTGGTTGTAATAAATTTCAGTGGAGAGATTAACAATTTCGGTGGTTTGATAATAATATCGGTGGCGATTGAAATTTTTAAATGCAGATATCTCAAGAAATAATATGTTTTAAAAAATGTGTACCATATGACTGAATATTATATATTTTTAGCTATTACTTCGAATACAAAAAAGTTATAGAAAGTGGATATAAAATTTCGCCAGCGTAATTAGTCAAAAATCGAGGTTGTTGAAATTCACCCAAATAATCTTCGATCAAATATAATGGTAGATGCACAGTCTCATACTAAATCAAGCATAAACGATGGCGCCGCATCAACACTTTATACGTACTTATACAGATCTAAACTGTTGGAGTTGCTTATAATTAGAAAGACTTAAGTTGGGTCATAAGTATGTTAAGTTAAACCTTATATCTTAGTAATAAAGTTGTAACACATTTGCACCTGATTCTGACATATAGCTATTTGCGTTAAAGCAATAAACCAATCACACAGTTCAGTTGATTACAAAACACAACTATAAATATTTATCAAGAAAAATAACTCTAATACTATTTAAATAAAGTATAAAATTGTAAGAATTAATACTCGACTTGTTACTTTTGTTTGTTTACCTTATCGCTGCCGCTAGGAACATAGGAATAATGGAGTCGCAATCGCATATAAATATTTTTTATACACCGTGAAATTTTAGTAATTTTATTCCCATGTTTAGACCAGGAAATTGAACAAATTTATGGAATGAGCCTACGAAATAACACAAAATTCTTAGGTTTAAAAAAATAAATATATATACTTATGCATAAAAATATTAAGCTTATTACAAGCTTTTATTTTAGTCTGACATTTCCCGTTGTCTGTAATCAAATCGTGCATGTTAAATTTGATCCAGTTCCTGCCTTGCGATTGAGCTGAAATTTTGCATGCATGTACTATAAATCGGATGTCAAAACAATGACGTCTCCACATCTTTCCATACCAACCTTGTTCTATCTATGTAAGTTCGGTGTCGTTTTCACTTACACGAAGCGCACCGGTGTGCGAAAGGGATAGTTGCGAAGTAAGAAGTATTTGTAATTGATATAAAATATTCAGTAATCAGGAAAAAAGACATGTTTCCATGAACAACTTATTATCAATACTAATTACAAAACAGTACTTACTGAAAATATAACATCCATCTTTTTTTTTCATTTTTAATATGTAGTTTTTATAGTTTTTCACGGCATACTTTGGCATCGCGAGACGATTGAACGCTAGCGAGGCTTATTGTGACTGACGCTAAAAGAGTGCCAACTTTTGATTTATGCCTTCATTTGGCGGTGCCACTTTTCGTGCGTATATTGTGTATCTACTATATATTTGATCGAAGGAAATAATCGATAAAATCTATTACTCAAAAGTAAAGGGTTGTCACAACCGTTTTGAGCATGAAATAAAAACATAACAGGTAAAATACATGCAGTACAACATAATAGCTAAAATATATGCACTACATATGCGAATTTATGTAAATAATTTGTCATTGCAAATAAAGTAATTTTTCTTTACAACACCCAAATCTTATTCCCAAGTCAATGTTTGTCAAACAGCGATTCTGTAAATTAGGGACGACAATAAAATATTCGTCTTCTCGCTGAGTGCCTTCCCTTCCCACATTTTTCCTTTAAAATGTAAATATTTTCTCCTCTCTTTTCCGATTTAAGGCGATTTTCTACTTAACAAAATGTTCTTTATATAAGTCTATTAGGATTTACGTTGTTTGTTCCCGTTTATTGTTTTTCTTTTAATAATTACCTACCGCCTTTAATATTTTAATTGAGTTGACGTTTGCATTAGTGGTGTTCAAGACGGCTAAAAAAAAGCACGCTAGGGATTATAAACTAGATTTTTTAGCGTGCTATATTATATGCTATGTTATAACGAGCAATTTAGCATGCGCGTAGGCGGCCGGAGCGGTGGCAGTCGCGTTTAATCTAGCAGCACGCTAGCCGCAGCGCGAGACTAATAAATAGCAATCTAACGCCATAGCTCCGTCCACACGCATGCCCCACTCTCGCTGCAGCGTTACAGCGCGACGACCAAGTGCTACGTTATTTATCTATCCCTGTTAGTTCAGTCCCCGTCAAGTTAGTACGAGCTGCCGTAAAGCCTACAGGGGCTGAGTACAACGTTCTTGAAGCAAAAAATGTTAGCGCATTCTCGTTCCGATATCTCCCTCGCACATGCCAACGTCCATTACTGCAGTTTGAGATAGACATATTTTGTGAGTGAATGGTACGACCGTGTGGTACAACAGCACAGCAGCAAGCAAAGTAAATCCAACATGGCGTTCGTTTGTTCTGGCGGTCGGTTAGTTAGTGAATTTTTCTGTTTATTTATTCGCTCCAGTAATGTTGAGTAGAGTTTCGGTTTCTCCGTTTAGTGTGTGAGATACTTAACAGTATTCTGATAGTGATTTAACCTAAGAGAGTGACTTTTAATCCAATATCGTGACTTTTTTTCATAACCTAGTTTTTGCAAGTTAGTGTTTTGTGTTTTTTTGTTATTTGTTTATCCTTTATCATGGTTTGGATAGATATCATGGATGGATTTTTTGGAAGGATTTGTCATTTCTTTAAATTAAAATGTATTATTCTTCATAACAATAATATCCTTGTTTTATTTGATAAAATGACTATCGTTACGTGTGTACATATTTCGGATTGGGCATTTTCCCTTGTAGGAAACTAGAGCCAGAATTCTGGTTTGAGTTTTCTGCAAGTGAAAATGCCTAATTCCGGAATATATCGTACATTTATAAGTACCTACCTATCCCTGCATTCCATATTTATCGTCAGTTTTACGGGGGTGAGGTAAGATGGCAACGGTGAGCTTGCCTTTGATCCTTTGATACTTTTTGTACGCAGTTGCCCTTCTTCTCCGCTAGGAGTAAATGTGTTCTGTGTGCTAGTTGCCGCGAAGCACTTGCCACGCGTGGTTCGTTATTTATAGCACCACAGTGCGTATCAACAAAGCACGCGATTTTTGCTATTGAAAAATAACGTGCTATATAAGACGCTAGTTGCTATATTAACCATCTCTAGTCTACATACACATACATAAAGTCACGCCCATTATCCCCCAAAGAGGTTGGGCAGAAGTGTGCAAATTACCCACTTTTCACCAGTTAGCATTGTTATAAGTTAGTTACTAAGTCCCATGTGTTAGGGGTGAGCCTTCCGCCGATTTTCGGGAACAAATACTTTAAAAGGATATTACACGCATGCCATGGTAACGTAATGTAGCACATCTCTACTGGCATGACAGCCTAAGAATAAATAAGGTATTTTATAGTTAAATTTCATAATACTTAGCAACCTGTCCAACACACCTGTTCACGGATTTGCTAAATTCTATTACCGCTACTTCCGCTGTATGATAGAGGTAAGTAGGCCAACTGATTAATACTTAAGTCCTTCTAATAGGACCCTCGTCACGCCTGTCGGTTTGTACGCCCGTGAAGAATTCACAGCTAGACCAGCTGTGATTATTTACAGAGGTATACTCGATATTGTATCTACGTGGAATTACGCAAAGGTACGCACGCATACCTATTTTTTTTTTTTTTTTTTTTTTTTTTTTTTTTTTTTTTTTTTTTTTTTTTTTTTTTTTTTTTTGTACTATATACTAACATAAAATTTAAGTTGTGTAATACTAACACTATGGGCACAAGCCTGAAATAAAAAGATTTTATTTTATTTTTTTTATTTTATTTCCGAAATGGGGTAGCCAGGACTGTATAGGAGATCCCACAGCCACGTTTAGCATATTAGGTACAGATGTAAATGATCTGTGACACGTTGCTAGCTTATCATCTGGGAGAATCGAGTTTCTTATTCGACTCTTACGACATGCATAGATGGAGGTGAAGCTTATGTATTCTAGTGAAGCCCCACATTAGCACAGGACTGGTCACTTCAACGGCAATATTAGTCATTGATCTTCGATTCATGCTCATTATTAATCACTAGCATCGCCCCAGACTTTGTCTTGGTAAACTTTAGAATTTCCATTTTCCCGTTCCCGGGGTTATTTTTAGGAAGCCTTTTCTCACAACTTGTCATAAACATATAATTGCATTAGCTTCCTATGCAAAATATTAGGAACGGAGGAATTAATGTTAAGTCTCCATACAAAGGATTTCCTCGTTGATTGGACTAATAGTAGTTTTGACTGTCAGAAACTGGAACTTCGTTACAGAATAATGTATCTATAGCAACATCTTAGCCCCATTTGCACTAAGGATTACGCCTCCGGATTACGCATAAAGTGCTATGTAAGTACTTGAAAAACTGTAATATAAAACACGTAAGGATCTTGAGATTTCTTTAAACTTCAAGCTGTAGAAAAAGGGAGGAACACAAGTTGCGCTATACATCAGAGTTGCCAGTGCTCCCACACGACGGGCGATTACAACTTGCAAGATTGATGACCCCCAGTGCCCCCTATTATAATACCGCGCGATTTTTCTCAGTTACAACCCTCAACTTTTAAAATGAAGTGACTCGACTTTAATTTCGTTTAACGATAAGAAACTGGGTTCACGACGCCTTTTAATGAAGTTGCTTCTTTTAATTATTAATATTGTTTTTAGTGGTTATAACGGCTGGCACGGTTTGCAGCGGTCGTGGGTTCGATTCCCACTCGGGTGAGGAATTTTTTCCATTTTTTTTATTAATAATTTTATAATATTGTTTTTTAGTTTATAAGTGTGGGTAATTGTGTGTGGTAAAAGTGTGTGCAGATGACATAATTACGAGTATTGTAAGTATAATATTATTTTGTACGGTGGGTCATCGCTTACCACGCGGGTCTTAAACACAGACTAAGTGGTCTTAAAATAGGCTGGCAGACGAAAAGTGACTATTTGCACAATTCTGCCAACCTCATCAAGGCGCAGGACCAATGGTTTTACGTGCTTACATATAAGTATATATATAATACTAGTGACCCGCCCTCGTTTCGCTTCGGTACTTATACTTAACGTATTCACCGATTAAACCTTCCCTGGACTTCCATGAACATTTCAAGACTAAAATTAGCGAAATCGGTTCAGTCGTTCTCGAGTTTTAGCGAGATTAACAGCAAATCATTTTTATATATAAGAAGAAGAAGATGTGCCCTGCCCATTGCCACTTCAGCTTGCTGGACCGTTGAGCTATCTCGGTGATCTTTGTAAGTCTGCGGATCTCCTCATTTCTGATTCGATCATGCAGAGAGATCCCAAGCCTAGCTCTCTCCATCGCTCGCTGTGCGATCCTGAGCTTTTTTATGAGGCACATAGTTAGAGACCACGTCTCGGCACCACTCGAAGAACTGATGGCCGATGGAGTCGAAAAGTTCTAGAGTGGATACCACGTATCGGCAAGCGCAGCGTGGGAAGGCCACCCGCGAGGTGGACGGACGACCTGGCCAAGGTTGCGGGCGTCGGTTGTATGCAGGCTGCTTCCGACCGGTCGGAGTGGAGATTGTTGGGGGGGTGCTATGTCCAACAGTGGACTTCACAGGGCTGTAAATGATGATATATATAATATGATACATGAAACTCTACCTTCGTTATAGAGCAAAATACGGATAAACGAATACTTTTTCTTTTATCTATAATATTCTTTGTAGATTTGTAAAAATGAGATTCGGCGGGAAAAGCTGGAAAGGTGCGGGTGTAATTTTCTTGTGAAAATCTAAAATTATTTGTAAATGGCTTGCATGTGTCCGTAAAGTGATATTTTCTGTCAGATAAGTTATATTTTGTTTACTTGTGATGTGAATCTAGTGCGTGTGCATGGTTTTATATGCAGGTAAGCTGAGTAAAACTTTAGTCGGAATACGATCTCTTCATGGGCTCATGTAAGTAGTTTCTGTAATTATTTTAGATTTTCACTAATTTTGCTCTTGTTCTTGAGGATTTCCCCGACGTTTCCATTCATCATCACCATAATCATCCCTCATAAATTCAAAAATCATTTACTAAAGACAATGGCTGTATGAGCTTAGTTCCCCTTGCCTTTCCTTCGGGATAGGATAAACCAGGGATTTTGTATCTCCTGGACAAACCAAACAAAAAAAAATGTAAAAATGACAGCTATCAAAATTTCGTATTTTCATGAAAATAAACTCTCTCTTGACATAAACAAAAAACTCAAAATTAATCTCTATGGGCCTTTGTAATAAAAAGCTTTAAACTAGGTATGTATAAGCTATACTCGGTTTAATTAACCAGATATTTTATATATTTTGATGTCAAAAGTCATGTACAATGACGTTATAATTTTAGGCGCGGTTTATTAGTAGCGTGTTCCTGTAGGTAACTATCCATCCTAAAATCTTAACCATCAGGGTCTGTCATTATAATCAGCTCGTAAATGGTTAAGGCAGTCATTTTACCCTCCCTTTATTAGGGTTACCCATTGCATTAATTTTAGGGTTTAAGGTAGGCTATAAAAATATTAACATAATTTCCAAATCATGACCGACGGTAATCCCTTTAGGGCTGATGCTGTTTCTCTCTAAAACTTGATCAAGATAGAGACAGCATCAACTTTATGTTTCAGATAAGCTATCTGGCCATTGGAAAAATCTAGTTCAATCCCCTGATTACCTAATTTTCAATAGCAAAGCCGAAGCAATGCGATAGCAAAAATTGTACAATATTCGCCTTGAAATGTCAAAGTTCCTTGGAAATTCATTTTACGTAATACGAATTTGACAAGTAATCAGCGATTTTTGTACAATTTTCGCTATCACTTTGCTTTTGCTAGTTAGGTAATAAGGGGGCAAGAATGATATTGACAAATTGAATAATTAATGTTAAGATTATGATGTTATTAGAATATTTAACATATCACACATATGTCTCTTCCTGTATGTATCTGTAAAAGCAAAGACGACATGTGTGCTACTCGTATAATCTGCAAGTCTTTTCTGCAAGTTCTCTCGATTTTGTCAACTTTGCTTGGTTTGCATGCCATTGTACATGTTTCTTGTATAATGATATTGTACTATTTTTTTATGAGTGGACAGTAAAGAATAAGAATAATATTGAATCTAGAATTAAGCAGTTGGGCTTAGTATTCTTCTAGTTCTGCTACTCATGTTGGTCACAAAGCATCAAAAAGCGTTAATAAGTTAACCAGAAGCATTTCGAGTTTATTAAGTTTAACATACATCTGTGGTTTTATGTGCTTACAATAGATATATCGCTATAGCATAGCAAATAGATGATGTATTGATCCCGCGGTTCACGTGTAATCCCGTTGTTTATGCTAATTTAGCTGCCGGAATACAAATACTATAGACTATTCACCACCAGAATACTGAATATGCAGGACTTTTGGTTTGTAAATGAGCTTAATTGTCGCGGTTTTGTGTTTGTTCTGACATTGTTATACTCGTACTATGTTGCTGGGCAACAAACTACCAACAAACTAACAACAATATATAGCAACCTGGAATCTTTTTCTTAAAATATAAGCATGTTGATCCTTTAACTATTCTGAGGCGGGGCATCACGAGAATACATCAGCTGCATCTCCTTCCGTGCATGTCGTAAGAGTCGATTAAGGAATTCAGCGGCGTTTTTTTTAGCGATGAGTTAGCGACTTGTCATTGATCTCTTACATCTGTACCAGCTATGCTAAACGTGGCTATGAGATCTCCTTCGTGATCCTGTAGTTCAGGCTAAGCCATTTTGGCAACACAGCCGTGTGTATACATATGTATGTAAAATTGGCACGTTGATGCATAAGTTTCGCATATCCTATCCTAGATAAATTGTCTAGGTCTAGATCGGTCTGCGCCTCACTAAATGCAGGCTCCCAAGAGCCGCCCCAGCCGCCAAGCGCCTGTCACTCTAGAACAGCAATTACTAAAGCAACCCCCGACCCACCCCTGCCACCCTGCTCTTGATCAAATTAAGAGAATAATTAATTTTGCCTGTAATTTCATGCAATAACCACGTCCTGCGGTCAATTAGCTAATTTCGCTATTCCAGTGTGAATTTAATTTTAAAAATTTTTATAACATACTTTTTATTCTAGAAAAAAATCTGATTTGTATACATTATACTTTATTTCTATTACGTTTAATACTTACATATAAATATATAAAATAGCCCAGTGGTTAAGACGTGCACCTTCCAAGCGGGAGGTGTAGGTTCGATCCCAGTTACGGGCCTGTACCAATGAATTTATTTCATGTACAGATTTTAATGTTGTAAAATTGTCACTTAGCTCGTGCCTCGGAAAGCCCGTAAAAATGTTGGTCCTGCGCCTGATCTCTCTCCGGTCGTGTCGGCTTTCCGTCCCATCGGACTATGAGAGTAACGGAATAGAGAGTGCATCTGTGTTTGCGCACACACTTGTGCACTATAATATCTCCTGCGTACCTGGCCAATCTCCGTAGAGATTGGTCGCCTTGGCCGAAATACGGTCGAAGATCATCATCATCATATTATAGACACGGCTATGTTCCCGAAATGGGATCATAAAGTAGAATTCCCGAGTCCTTAGTGACTCTTAGTTACGACACGCACGGAAAGAGGAGCATTCGCAGAGGATTATCTATCTTATATTAATTACTATCATGTATAACAAATGTACCTATTACATATATAAAATTCGAAGTCGAATCTTCAATGTTTACATTAAATTGAACCCGTTCAGAAAGAAGATAGGCGAAAAAAGATATGAAGCTAAGAAATTCAAGGTTCTCGCCATTAATTTTTAACCAAAAAGCGAACTTATGTGTGTCACGTCATATGCAGGCGTCGCACCATATTAATGTTCGTCGTTAAACATCTTACATATACGGTATATGAATTCTATACATATACATATGTTATGTACATACGGTGCAGAAGCAATTTAACTGAGCACTTAGCTGGTGCCACTTCGTTACGGAACGTTAGCCTCGCCAGACGGCATAGGCGTCCAACAAAGTATGAGAGACGTGTATTTGTACAGCTAGGAAATTTAAAGGATGGATGTTTATTAAAAGCAGTAGTAATCACTTATTTTTTTGCCGACTACACCAGCACCCGTATAATGAATTTGGTGAGAGCGAGATGTCTCACTTTTAAACGTCAAATTCACAGAGCTATTAATAAATAGTTAAACTAAGTTTTTACTTTGCATGTAAAAAAAGACTTATGAATTAGAATAGACACTTGTTCTCGAGCCACGACTGATTAAATTATGGCTTATAAAAGTGGTTTGCAATCCCTTTTTACACAACAAGTAGCAACACTTGCCTTGTCTAGTTATTACTTAGCTCTGTAGATTTGACGTTTAAAAGTGAGACATCTCGCCCTCACCAAAATCCTCATACGGGTGCAGAAGGAGGGTATTATACTGGCGTATAATAAATCTATGAGGAGGGTTATGTTTTTCCAGTGTTTGTATGTTTTTTGGCACTCTCTAGACTAGATTAAACGGCTCGTCGTATTTGAGCTTGATGAGTACCTATCATTAGATTCCTCTTAATCATGAGAGTGATACTGAGTCAAAATTTTTACGCAGTCGGGTTTTTTTTCATTTAACTGTAAGTGCTATTCTTGATTGAAAGCGGTGGACTATGTCTCCCTTAATGGATAGTGAGCACGCGATTGAAGATGGTGAAGATTGCCGAATATTGTGTAAACTAACTTAAAGTATTGTGCATTAGGTAATTAATAAAAGATATTAGGAAGATTAGGTTTTCTATTAAAGTACCTACCTAATGTAGGTATATATTACTTGTCCATATCTACCTAATCTAATCCTGTAGCAATAGATATAATTTTATTAACAATTATAGAATAAATATTGTTTCATAATCATAATCGTTGTAGATAGTAGCATTTTCTTTTCGCCATGTAGATATGAATAGACGTGAATATATATATATATATATATGCAACATGCAAACAGCACCGTCTCATAAAGTGGCTCCAGTAATTGACTTAGCCATAAGTCCCCGAAGCAGGATGTTTGCTAACCCCGCCTGTTTGCGCTTGTGGCAAATATTGACACTGCCCCCATCGAGGACATTACTTACTATTAATTGACTTGTAGCCATCTTGAGTTTTCCGTTGGCGAAATGTACATTTTAATTTCTAAAATTAAAATGATAGTGAATTTATTAAAAATAGTTCATATTGTCAAACCGATTTGGAGTTTCTAACTTTATCAAACTACACAAAGAATTTCGAAATAGGTACATATATTTTTTGGAAAAATATAGAATATTGTTATTATTAGAGATATGTGTCTAAAATAACAATGGTGCATACTAAAAACCAAGGTATTTACAATATAATGAATGGTGAATGTTCCTAAGTTTCTCTAAAAATGAGGACGTGTGTTAAATAAATTAATCACAATTAAAACCTAACTTCTAGAACAGATGGTAACGTTTGCATGAATCCACTACAATTACATTGTCGCAGAACAGAACACTGTGTTTCGAGATTGAGAGCCATTCAAATACATCTGTATCTCCTGCAGCTCAAGTTATACTGTTTCCAACTTAGAAATAAACTTGCTCAGTAAAGCAACTTTGTAAGTTCTTTTGTAAGTTCGCTGAAACTCGTAAAGTAAAGGATTTTCGTAGTACTATCATCTTTCATTGCTGTTTTCACTTGCTTTTTAATATGAAATAATCACGGTTTAATCTGACACAAGTTCCTTAGTTTGGAAACTGGTCTCCTAAATGCCGTTTTTATACTTTTATGTAACCAGTGTGGTACTTTGACTAAGTTGGTCTATTTGCTTTGTATACTTGTTTGTGAAAATTATGTCATATTTTTTTTGTACAAACATTATTTACTCTACCATCCTTCAAAATCCAAATCCAAATCGTTTATTTGCCAAGAATAGGTACAAGTAAGGTCTTAAATAATATTACTAACATTTCTTACTATTCCGCTTAAATACATTAGCATGCAAAACGTTTTTCCAAAAATTAATTGACGCTGTAGAAACAGCAATCAATCAGCCACTCTCTCAAATTCCTTATCATAATATCAATTCAGTAACGATCAAGTCAACCAGAACAAAAACTTGTGTAAACACAATAATTTTTTCAGCGGAGTGATATAGTTCTAAATAATTAAAAAACATAATTTGAAAAATCCAAATCCCGACTGCGTAAAAAGGACCAAACTATGTAAGTACATAATAAAAAAACTGAAAAGAAAAAACCAAGCACTTAGATGTCCTGTGGTCTAGAATTCTATAATATTATTATGGAATGAATACTATTGAAGAAAATGAAATATTTTCTAATGATGTAATATAACAACTGAACAGCCAGGATCTATTGGAATATTAGCTTGGCTTCAAAGGAACATACAAACACACATTACCACTCCTTTGCGTCTCGTAGTCGGGTAAATAGCAAAAGTAGGTACGAAGTTATGATGGTAGATAGTATACCTCCATTACAAAAACATTAGCACCCGTCTCTTACGACGTAAGTCTAAATCTAAAAAGGTCCTAAACTAGTCTAGACGCGATATCGCCTTTCTAATACCTTTTTCAATAAAAGCTTATAAAGTAACATACAGGGTGTGGGTGACAGCCAGGCAAATACTGAAATGCTGAATAAGTACCATTGTGTTGAGTTATACGATAGTATAAAATTATTAATAAAGAAATGGAAAAAATTCCTCACCCGGGTGGGAATCGAACCCACGACCTCTGCATTCCGCGTGCCAGCGCTCTCACCACTGAGCCACCGGGTCAATTACTCGGATGACGAATTTTACCATCTCTTTTCTAAATTACATATTGGCAACGTTATTTTTCATCCCTATATATGATAGTGTTATTACTCGCAGGAAATGTATTTTTGATTTGATTTTCAGTGATCTTTGGTCTCCGCGCGAATTGCATCGGGCGATCCTGTGACAAATTAAATAGGCTTATTAGTTATTGTGTGACACATTGCTGTTTTTTGGATCACTCTCCATTAGGGTTGATCAGTTATTTTAAATTTTTTGATGGAACCTTTTTTTTTAAAAACATATTTTGGTTAAAATTTTGTTTTTATCTCATTATCTAAGACCTAATTAAACCAACTAAAATATTTTTCCTAAAAATATTTTTAAAAAATCGGAAAATTTTGGAATTTTCCTGCGAAAATTTTCAGTGTTTTCCGCATCAGAATCATGGTCTAAACTCATGGTATCAATATTTGCCCGGCTGTCACAAACACCCTGTATACACAGTAATTGAAAAGTTAACCAGAAAAATTGGTTTTGCATGAACTAAAAAATATAGTCCAAATTCTACCTACAATACATTTATTGGCTCTACTCTACTACACTCGATATATATATCTGTATATCTGTATAACTTAAATGGAACTGAATGCAAAGACCAATACAACAATAAAATTTTCTGTTCACATGGCCCTCAAATGTATTCAAATTCCGCCCTTTGAAAATATCTAAATGGAAAATCAAAAGTCACCAACATTCGACATATCTCTCATGCTTACCTACTCGAAATACATATTGATGCTGACAGTTGGGTCATACACAAAACGCCTATTAAAAATAAACGAAATAAAAATGTCTGAAATTGCTTCAAATTTTTATTTATTTCTAATCTAATAATAAAAACTTTGAAAAATAATTAATCAAACTAGATCGTTTCTCAGAATTATAGAAATTATGACACTTTTTTAATTTTTTATGTCTACCGAAGTGACCGGCAAGCCACAGAAAGGAACAAAATCAGTCTCATGTATCAAAAATTATTATAAACTAAAATTATATCCGATAAAATTAGATTTTTCCTAACATTCATTAACAACCTTAATAGTCAAATTACAGCCATTCTCTTTTTTCTCATAATTAGACAACTAAATAACCATTTTAAGATAAATAAAAAACAATTAAAATAGTTTGTTTGAATAAACTTCAAAAATTCAACATTTTCATACAGAAATAATAGTATTAATGGAAACAAAATTATCAATCAACAAGTAAATAACAAAAAATATCAAAAGATCTGATTTTTTAACAAAATGAAATCAAAAATCAATGAAAAAGTAGTGACGGTCCACAGAAGTGAAGTATCCACAGAAGATAACATATTTAAAAAATATTTTCATCACTATCATCACTGTCAAAATTAAAGGTTGCTTGACGCCTCTTGGCATCTTGTGGTGAGTTTTCATCATCACTGTCTATAAAAATTCTTCGACGTCGTAGTGTTGCTTTCTTGGGCAGTGTAGGAGAAAGGGAGTCATCAGAGTAAATGTTCTCATGTTTTTTGCTTGGAGTAAGTGGATGGAGTTGACGCATTGTCCAAGGTTCCGGCGATGGTGTCGCCATAAGAGGTTCCAGTGACTGCGGTGTACTCGGTCCAGTGACAGTTGAAGCCGATGCTGTTCGTAGAGAAGAGACATTTGGACTTACGGTGACAGCCCTGCTAACTTCCGAAGCACAACTCGATGGAGTTCTAACTAATTGAATACAGTTTATTTGAAGTTGACCGATGTCAAAATGAGAACATTTTGTTTGAGCATCGCATAATAAACAGCTCAGTCTTCTGGCGTGAAGTTTATTAGGCTCCATAGCCGTCCAGCAAATTTGGTGGATTCGAAAAGTCCCTTTGAAAGGGCGAAGAGCAATTGCGTCTGCTATTTTTTGTATTTCAGACACATGAGCATCTTCAACGGGAATAACATCAATTCCTGAGCAATTGTCTTTTAAACAATCAACAAAAGTGGTAATATCTATAATGTCTTGTCCATTTGCAACAGAATTGTCACATATTCTTTTTACACAGCCCCCAACACCATCCGGTGCTCCTTTGCCGTGACCGGCTTCTGTAAAATGCCACATAATAGATTCGGCACCGGAAATACGACTTAAATAATTGACTATCAGATGAAACATAGTTTTGTTTCTGTATTGTGTTGTAGGTCCATCACTTAATATATGCAGCACTTTCAAATTAGGTGTAAGTATTTTAATTTGGTCTATTACTGGTTTTAAATGAGCACAAACAAGAACGGGATCATGTCGTAGGTCTCGAGAGACTGTACAAAGACATGAAGTCTTTATTGTACTTTGCGTTTGTAAATTAGTCGAGTAATAAACGCATGTGTGCAAAGATAATTGTCCCTTAGATCCTCCAAAATGGGCTGATTGGATTTCTGTACTATATTTAAATGCATAATTTTCCGAAAAGTCTATATGCAGCAAACCATCTGAGGGCGTAAGATTTTGTTTTATTTGTCTAATTACTCTACACTGGTTAATTATATTTGCAACATGTTGCATATGCAATGCTGGCAAACATGACTTAAAAATGTCTGTGAGTAACTTTTGTGATGTCTTTACCGTTTCTTTTAACGTTTTTTTTGAATTGTTTTTCTTGCCCTTTAACAATATTTGTGACATTTTTAGTAATCCATCTTTGGTAAGTAATTGAATCATCAGTGTTAATTAGATTATAATCAACTTTTTTTTGCGAACATTGTGAACACTTGCGTTCTAAACAGGAAATATTAAGAATATTATTACAGCAGAGAGACTTTGCAACACTGACAGCTGAAGAATGTCGTAAAATCTTGGCTTGGTGAAGCGCACGAACTATATATTCATTATTTTCATGTATACGACATAAACAGGTATTTCTTGATGCTGCTTTGGGAAATAAAACCAAAAAGGGCGATGACGTCGGAAAGACTCATAGCTAATACGTAGTCCAGTCTTCTGAATAAATATCTTATAAAGATTGAGGAGTGTGTCGTTTAAAAGACGAATTTGTTTTTTTACTTTACGTCGCGTGATCGTTTCCTTTTTACCAGCGGTTAACCTGCTATTTTCATCATCAAGTAAAAAATTATATATTGCTTGCTTTATGTTAACTTTAACAATTTCGCTTTGCTGTTCCTTTCTTTGAAGTCTTAAAACTCTCATCCGATATTTTGCTAATCTTTTTTCTAAAACCTGTAGTCTCTTAGACAAAAAATTATTTGTCGCTGTTAAATTACGCCTATTTTTTTAAACTGACTGCTCGTCCTGATTGCCTTCTTGAAAAACTTGAATTAGGACTAGAAGGTGGTGTATTATTTTGTAGCATGTTCTCAGTCAGTTTTCTAACCTTTTCTTTCTCACGTCTAAGCTTAGATTTTTCCCGCCACATTTTTCTGATTTTGCGCTGCTCTCTTGGTGTGAAATCCTTAATAGTTTTAATTAGTCCTTCTTGTTTCTTACGCTGATATCTTTCTCTATCTAATCTTCGTCTTTCTTCTAGAGCAGCAGCATCTAACTTGGCTCGAGCTCTGCGCATACTGAGTTTTTTTTGCTCCCGTCTGCGTTTTTTCTTTTCCTCATCGCTCAGTTTTGACCTAGATCTGCTTGCTCGAAGCATTTTACCTAAAACAATATAAACATCATACAACATAAAAAATGAGGCTTTCTGTCAACAACAAGCATATTATGTACAATTTTTAACAAAACAATAAGAAATTATGATCACAACAGCCCTTCTGTGGACTTTGGTACCTTCTGTGGACACATGATTGCACAGAAAAGATGTCCACTTAACGGACTGTCGAGTACGAAACCAACAACAGTACTTTTATTTTTGAGGTTAGAAAACAACCCGAAGCGAATTCGGAAAATAGTCCCCCTAGGGCTTTAAGACAGAATATTCTAATAAATACTAATACTACACTTACCAAACAATATTAATAACAGGAAAGACGCACCGATCTTTGACAAAAATGTAATAATATAAATAAAAATGTATTTTTAATTTATTTCCATACGTAACTCCGACTGATTCACGCCAACAACTGAAAACTATTAATTGTTGCCAATATTAAATATATACGTGCCTTGGTAGATTAAGTAGAAAATAAAATTTATGAAGAATAAAGGTCCACAGATGAGTCGTGAATTCGTATAACCTGATGTTTATTGATAATTGTGACGCGTGTTGTTAGTTAATTGTATTTTATTTTTTAAAAGAGTACAATATAACATTAAACCAATGAATAAATAAACCTTTTTTATTTATTTTATGTCCTTAAACAAAGCAATGACCCTTCAAACCTAATAACAGCAAATGCGAACAGTCCACAGAAGGGGTCAATCCATTTTGTTTTTTTCTTTAATTTTATATAATAGCGCTTTAGGTATTAAAAGTAACAACACATATTTTAACCAGACACGTTGTAAAAAGGTATATTGGGTTAATTAACTAGAACTCCATTATTTTGAAAGTTATCGCATATGAACACGTGTATGTGTATGACCCAGTTACATTAAAATTAACTATTTATATTTTATATTGCGTTTAGATAATGTCCAGCCAGGGTCGCTAGAATCCGCCCCTGTTTACCAACTCGTTGCTAGTTTTATTCGGTACTAAAATTCTTAAGTAACAGATAGTACCTAAGTATATTTCAAAGATATATAATAATAAAACAGTAAGTAAAGTAGTAAACTCTTTTAAAAGTTTAACATTCTTACAAATAGAGTTGTTGCCGTCGGTCGTAAAGATACCGCCATCAACCTGCTGACCCGTAAGTGCTGATTCGAGTTCTAGAAGTTCGTAAAATAATGGAAGTAAAACTAGGTACATTACATTTATAGCTGTAGATGCAATGGTTGTACTTGTTTATTGTTTTTGGAAGAAAAATGTACAAGTCGTTTTGTCTAAACTTTTGTTAAACTGCCGAATGATAGGTAGATACTTATTTACATACATACATATAATCACGCCTTTATCCCTTACGGGGTAGGCAGAGCATCAAGGGCTGATAGAAGCACATGGTGCGACTTCTGACCAATTTTGAGGGTACAGTTGAGATGTACAAGTTCGGTTAGTAGGACAGATACTTATTTTATTTTTAAAAAAACTTTTAGAATTGCCAGTGTTATTGCGTTGGTGAAACAGTTTAGTATTTTTTTAAAATATCTTCAGTACATGGGATACTCGTAACTACAATACTACGATTCTCAACTTCCCAAGTAAAAATCTATAATAGATATTCTTTGTTTCTTTCTCTATTATGTGTAATAGTAGAAAATCCTGATTTGAAGCAACCATCATACAAAGCATCTCCAAAAATTTAACTACGAACAAATCCGAAAAACTAAGCCCCTAGCATTTTGTAAACATCGGTAAAGATCGATGTTTACAAAATAGATGAAATTGAAAGTGTTTACATCAAACCAACAGTTCCTAAAGCCGCCATCACGGTGAGAACACGAGGGCTTGCCTTGCAGTTCAGACCGGGGGAAACTCAGACATTTTTCCGGGAATAGATTCGCGTTCCTTCAATGAAAACTATCAAGTCATGGGTATTCGTATTTCTTTAGGTACTACAGCAGACTCTGTAAACCGTGCACACTTTTTTCATAGTGCATAATGAATTTTCATTGGCAAATTGATCTGTGACGTGTCCAAAATATAAATATAGTATGTCGCGTGGCATCCATCACTACGAGTACCTACTCTATATCGAATTATGTACCTAAAGATACTTAGGTGGATGAAAAAAGTCTGAGCAATTATATAAATTCTTATTGATATTAATTCTTACCTAATATTAATTCTTATATTAGGTAGGTATATAGAAATATCAGAGCAGGAAATTCAAATTCAATAGACCGCTACTTCTAAAGCTTCTAGAAATTATACGAAAGCGCAATGAGAATATCTACATTGAAATTTCTCCGGATAGAAATTTTAATATCTCATGTCCATATGATAAGTTAACTGTGTTCATGCCAGTTACCTCACAACTATGACATTTAAAATTCGAAATAGATACGAAAAAAGTGCAGTCTATTTCTTAGAGAAGATTAACAGAAGTGTGTACGAGCAAAGAGTACGTCAACGAGTAAAAATTTCACCTTTCCTTCCACATTGTACGCGCTGAATGCATGCTATTTCACCGTTTGCCAAACGGATAAAATTATTTTTCTTTCTTTATGAATCACGAATTGCGGGAACCGGCATTTTTTTCTCATGTGCTTTTTGGCATAAATACACAGAGGTTTTGTATTGTGTTGTAATTCTTCGCGGTATGTAGGTTGGAAAGTTATTTTCTCATAATGTTTTCTTTGTAAGTATAATGGAAAGGTAGCAAAATATGTAGCTATACAGAGTAATATAAGTCATGTTATTTCCAATGCAAAAACGTTCTTTATCTTTTTTCGATTTCGATGCAGTCTTCAGAAATACATTGTGACAGATCCCACTTAACATATAGGCTACTTTTTATCCAGGGAAAATGCTTTTATCCCGAATAATTTCGACATTTTGTTTTTTCCGTAGTCTACGCGGACGAAGTCGCGGGCGTCCACTAGTATGATTATAAGTTCTTAGTCTAAAAACACAGGAAAAATGTACAATGTTCTTTTAATTTTTTTTTATTTGTACGGAAAACAAACACTGATAATAACTCAGTTATAAACTTATTTAGAAAACTTTACACCAATTATATATTTTTAGCAGTTTAAGAAACGCTGAGACTTACTAAATGCTATCGATGTATAATAATGGTGCAATGAAATGCAAACATTGCAACCAAAAAATACAATCGGGGACCCAGTTCAAACCGATCACTGGCAATAGCTTGCTTAAAAATTAAGTTTGATATAAATAAATCCAAATGACTACTGTCGTGGAACTATGTGTGTCCAGTCTTGCTGTTAGATATTTTATGTACTATACAGGATGATTTTTGGTCGTCAACGTTCCCGAAAACTACGGAATCTCCTCATCATCACGATCCATGGAAGCATACCTGGGAAATGTTTGGTTTCCAAAATATATTAGGGTCCAAAGTTGAGTAAATAGACTGCGTTTTTCTGCATAAATGCACATTGACGCGTGTAACAAGATTTTTTCACGAGAAATAATTAATAGAGGTCTATGAAAAAACTAGCATAAACACTGGGCACTATAAATTTCGCCCGAACAAGTAATTTAAAAAAAAGTCAAAAAAATTTACATCGTTTCCCAGCATATTTTTTTTGCATTAGCTTACTTTATTCGATGTATAGAGTATGTACCCTTCGTTAAGGGTGGCTACGAAAAAACACCTGTTTTTCAATAACAAAAACAAATATTTTGGAAACCAGACACTCCGCAGGTATGCTTCCATGGAGAAAAATAATCGTGATGATGAGGAGATTCCGTAGTTTTCGGGAACGTTGACGACCAAAAATCACCCTGTATGTTCAGCATCATCCTACTGATATTATAAGCGCGAAAGTTTGTGAGTATGGATGGATGGATGGATAGATGGATGGATGGATGGATTTTTTTACTCTTTCATGTAAAAATGGCTGGAGCGATTTTAATAAAATTTGGTATGGAGTTAGCTGACACCCTGGATTAACACATAGGCTACTTTTTATCCCGGGAAAATATTTTTATCCCGCATAATTTTGACATTTTGTTTTTTCTGCAGTCCACGCGGACGAAGTCGCGAGCGTCCACATAATGCATAAACTACTTATTCGTTTTCAAAGGTATTGTTCTAGATCCTACCCCGTTCGTTCCCGGGAACAACAATAAAATACTGTGACGAGGGTAAACATTCCAGGGAATAATTGCCTTCGGCAGTAATCGCATTTTAATCTCATTAACAAGCTACAATAATAATAGGCAAATGAGCTCAGGGTATTTTTCGGTAAACAATTTTTTAAGTATTATTAATTCTAGGTAGTGAAACAAGGCCAGTGATAGGCCTAGATACGTGTATCCCTTCGGCCTTATTATAATCGTAATACTCTTTGTGTTAGACCAGTGGTCCCCAGGGGTCCACAGGAGACTCGAAGAGGGTCTACGTTGACGTGAAAATCAAGTAGTAGAACTTGCAAGCAGTTTTCTATTTGTAAATTTTATCTTATTTTGTAGCCCTAATTTTGGTACGTAGGTCCTGTGTAGATTTTATTGCAAATATTTTTAGTACCTAGGTTGGTAGTACTTATTAGATTTTTTATTATATTATCCACGCAACAATATAAATTAATTATAAATAAAGTTATAAATATAAGTTATAAAGAATATTGTGAAAACTTTAATAAATATGAATGAAGTATGTAGTAGAATTTATCTTTTTCTTTAACCGTTATTGAAATAACACGATGCAGAGAAAATACAAGTTTTAGTTCGCAATTTACCTTAGATACCTTGGGAAGCAGAAGAGGTGATTATGGCGAACTAACGTGACATATGAGGGACATTCGAACTCATTAGCGACTGTGGGAGTGCCGTCTATTTATGGGACGACCCACTAAGGTAAAGGGACTTCTAAAAACCAGCCAAAAGCATACCATGGCGTCGCTACTGTCTACACTTTATAAACAGAAGGTAAGCGAAAAAGAGAAGTTCTTATGAAATTCGTGGAAACGGTGAAATTGGGTAACTCTACAATGGTAGAAGAGAGTTGAAAATACGAGTATGGCTAATTTAAATAGAAAATGGTTAGGTTAATGGATAAATGTAAGTGGAACGGGAGAATGTAATAGAAATGGAGCTTGTTAGTTCGTTTGTTTCAAGTCGAGTTGTAAAACCACGACGAATATAATCATTATTGGTATTAATAATGTCTAAAATCTATATCTATACTAATATTATAAAGCTGAAGAGTTTGTTTGTTTGTTTGTTTGTTTGTTTGATTGAACGCGCTAATCTCCGGAACTACTGGGTCGAATTAAAAAATTCTTTTTGTGTTGGATAGTCCATTTATCGAGGAAGGCTTTAGGCTATATATCATCACAGTGCGACCAATAGGGACGAAGAATAAGAGGAAAATGTGGAAAAAACGGGGAAAATTATTCAACTTTGGAGACTTCCGTTGCGTGCGCTGCGTAAACGGTTCAAGTTATCCAAAAAATATGTATGAAAGAATAAAATGACGTAGAAATGATATGAAAGAAAAAAATTGAAGGTCTAGACTGCCTGATGCAGAACCCTTAGCAGCCCAGCTAAACTTTGAGAGATATGAAAATACCGTCTTAGGAAAAGTTGCTCAGCATGATAAGCACTTTCTAATAACGTAATAAAATTGAAGGTCTAGATAACCTGATGCAGAACCCTTAACAGCCCAGCTAAATTTTGAGAGATATGAAAATACCGTCTTAGGAAAAGTTATTCAACATTTTAAAAGAATTCAATTCCCTGTTAAGTTATCTTTTGCTGTAACAATTAATAAATCACAGGGGCAAACGTTTAAACACGTTGGAATTGACTTACGTCAAGACTGCTTTTCACACGGCCAATTATATGTCGCGTTGTCAAGATCGGGTTGCGGAGAAAATCAGTATGTTCTTCTGCCACAAGAAAATAAAACAAAAAATATAATTTACGCAGAAGTACTTTAAAAATATTTTATTCTGTTTGTTGACGCGGACGAAGTCGCGGGCAACATATATAATAAAAATGTAACGGATCGCTGTCTGTAAATGGAAGATATATAAGAAAAAATATTATAGAATACCTTTATCAACGCAATAGTACCCAAAACAATGATTTTTGGAACTTTTGTCTGTTTGTCTGTGCGTTTGTGCACGCTAATCTCAGAAACGGCTGAACCGATTTCGATGCAGTTTTCAGTAATATATTGTGACAGGTCCCACTTAACATATAGGCTACTTTTTATCCCGGGAAAATGTTTTTATCCCGAATAAATTTCGATATTTTGTTTTTTTTCTGTAGTCCACGCGGACAGAGTCCGAAATTGTTACGGAAATTAGATTTTCCAATACGCTAAACATAGCTCTGGAATTTTCTTTACTATTCTGCAGTTCTGGTTACCACTTTCGAGAATACAGCCAGATATTAATGCGTGAGCACAAATTTATTCTATTTTATATCGTTAATTCAGTAGATCGACAAAATTTGCCTACGCACTAGTTAGCTTTATTGTAAGTACGAATGTAAATAAATCTTCACTTTGAATGGCCGCCTATTTATTTGTATCACAGAAACTTGCTTTCGACCCGAGTTTGGTACCAAATTCCATTTGGAGGGCGACGCGAATAAATTAGAATATCTCCATCACGTCGTCAATGTTACGCTTTTCTCGAAGTTTCTGTAGTTAGGTATATAAAACGGCCTATAGAGCCTGCACTGTAGGTTATTATATACATCTTGATGGTAGTTTATGAAAGGTCCTTTATCGTTTTAAGAACCTTCTATAAATGTACCTCATATATACTTACTACTTAGTAGGTACATGGGTTATATTAATATTTAAATCGAAATTATTGATATTACATTCAATGCGTCATTCTTAAACTGACTCATATTTCTCTATAAAAATAATTTATAGCGCTCGTTTTATTATGATAACGTCTGCCTTTAGGTTAACCTATAGACCCTCGATATAGCCAGCGGGCACAGAATATAGGCACCTTCTTCCCCGCTTATAATGAGTTCAAAGAGTTTAACCAAACAGACAGACTTCAAGGCTCGGGTATTTTAAAGGAAAAATGTCCGAGCCCAACGACCTTCCTTTTGAGAATAGAATAGAATAGAATAGAATAGTTTTTTATTTGAAAATTACACATACACGGACAGAAGTAACATAGAAAAGGACAATAGAAATAGGGTAGGAATACAGATTAAAAGAAGTAAGTAGACAGGTAGAAGTAACATGAAACGAAGAACAGTAAGTAGAACTGTGTGCCCTATTTGGAGCCCGTCAGTCCCGTGTACGTGCAACTGCCAAACGGGTCCCTTTTCAGCTGGATGCTGCTAAGACAAGATAGGCATGCCTACCTTGCAAGCAGCGCTGGTTTTCAAAAGGGACCAATTAGGAGCTGACGTTATGGAAGGTACCTATAGAATATACATACATACATGAGTTACAGATTATAATATATAAATATATGTACATATCCATAAGTTAAAATAAATATGTAAGTAATAACATTCAAAACATATAAATAAAAACAGTGCAATAAAATATGTACTTAAAAACTTTTGAAAATCAAAATTTATTTGTGAATCTACACTAATATTATAAAGAGGAAAACTTTGTTTGTTTGGTTGTAATGAATAGGCTCAAAAACTACTGGACCGATTTTAAAAATTCTTTCACCGTTAGAATCCTTATAGGACCTGGATGAACATAGGCTATAAGAATTTCCCGATATTCCCACGGGAAGGCGACAAACGGGAATTCTATATTTTTTACGAAAACCACTATACATATGAAGCTGAAATCGGGCATATATGTTCATTGGGGAGAGCAAGGGAGGACTAAAAACGGATTTCCCGAAATTCCCACGGGAAGGGGACAAACGGGAATTCATAATTTTTACGAAAACCGCTATACATATTAAGCTGAAATTGGGCATAGATGTTCATTAGGGACTGCAAGTAAGCACTAAGGACGAATTTCCCGAAATTCCCACGGGAAGGGGGCCAACGGGAATTAATTATTTTTTATGAAAACGGTTACACATATGAATCTTAAGTTGGGCATATTTGTTTATTTGGGACCCCGAGGAAGCACTAGGAACGGATTTCTCGAAACTCCCACGGGAAGGGGACAAACGGGAATTCATTTTTTTACGACAAGCGCGATACATATGAATTCGAAATTAGACCTGTACGTTCATTAGGGACTGCGAGGGAGCGCTAAGAACGAATTTCCCGAAATTCCCACGGGAAGGGGACTAACGGGAATTCAATTTTTTTACAAAAACCGCTGTACATGTGAAGCTAAAATCGGAGATTGCGGGGAAGCACTAAGAATTGATTTCCCGAAATTCCCACGGGAAAGGGACTGTCTGTGCGTTTGTGCACGCTAATCTCAGGAACGGCTTAACCGATTTCGGTGCAGTTTTCAGGAATATATTGTGACAGGTCCCACTTAACATATAGGCTACTTTTTATCCCGGGAAAATGTTTTTATCCCGGATAATTTCGACATTTTTTTTTCTGTAGTCCACGCGGACGGAGTCGCGGGCGTCCACTAGTGTGTCCATAAAGTGATGTTTACTAAAGATAATGGCTGAGTGGGCATAGTTCCCCTTGCCTTTCCTTCGGGATAAACTTAACAAAAAAAAGGAAAAAAAAATAATAAAAAAATAAAATAAACAAAATGAAGTCGAGACAAAATAAAAAATAAATGTTGTGCATATATACGACGACTAAAATTGATTTGAATAATAAAAATAAAAGTATGCATATCAAACGATAAATAATAAACTGGATGGAGCAAGACCAGGCAGGCAAGCAGGCCCACGTGCATCAGCCATAGAGGTGGATCAATGCCAGGGTAAAAGGAACGACTCCCTTTTAGCTAATCGTGTATAAAACATTAGTAAGTAAACTAGGTACCTATCTAAAACTAATTTGGGAAGATAAGAGTAGTTTCCTAAGATGACTTTTAAATGTACCGACTGTTTTTAGGGCACGAATTGGAGGGGGCAGATCATTCCAGCATTTGGAGGCAGCAAACCTAAAAGAACCCCTGAAGGCCATCGATCTGTGTCTAGGCGTAGTGAACACGTGAGTGCAGCTCCTTCTTTCATAGCGAAAGTAATGGTCTTTCGCCCACCTAAGCTTGGTAAAGAGATACTCAGGTATCTTTCTGTTCAGGACTCCAAACAGAAGAGTGGCAAGGTGAAGTCTCCTGCGAGCCTTCATTTTAAGCAAGCTAGAATTATTCAAATATGGGGTCACATGGGTCCGAGGAGGGATGTGAAAGCAGAAACGCGCACATGCGTTTTGCACCCTCTGTACCAACCTCTCGGTTCTAGCCAGCAAGCATGGGCCATAGACAACATCACAATAATTCAGCCTGGATAAAACAAGAGACTCACATAAAACAATACGGACATCTTCGCTAATGTATGGTCGGATTTTGTAGAGGGTTTTCAACCTATAGAAACAGTTTCTTACACACTCAGCAACATGGCTCTCGAAGCGAAGGTGACTGTCTAGAATTAGTCCTAGATTCCTAGCCATTCAACCACTCTTTCTACATTGACACCCCCTATCTCAATATCAATTGAAACGCTCGAGAGCCGGGTCAGTCCTTCTCTAGTCTCTGTCAATAGATATTTTGACTTAGCGGGGTTCAGCACCAAGCAATTAGATTCTGACCATTGACGGATCCTGTTCAAGTCACTATTCACCTTCATTACAGTATCTGGAAGATCATGGAGCCGGAATGAGTGATACAGTTGCACGTCATCAGCATACAAATGAAACATGCAGTGTGATATTGCGCTGGTGATGTCTGCAGTGTATAGAATAAAAAGGATAGGTCCAAGTATAGAACCCTGGGGGACCCCACGAGGGACAGGCTGGAGTAGAGATCTACATGTGCGACCATCAGATAACCCAAGCTCCACACACTGCATCCTATGATGCAGATAGCTAGAGAACCACCTCACTGAATTGGAGTCGAAGCCATAGTATGTCATCTTAGAGAGGAGAAGGGGAATGCTTATGGAATCAAAGGCCCTTGAAAAATCTAAGAGGACTAGGATACTGGACATTCCCTGATCCTGAGCGGCAAGTAGGTTGTCCACCACATCACTAAGAGCAGTAGCAGTACTGCGTCCCCCACGGAAACCTGACTGAAGCTGAGGGAGAATGTGATTGTCTTCCAGATACTTGACAAGCTGCAGGCTCACAACCTTTTCCAGTAGCTTAGATAAGCAAGGCAGCAAGCTGATTGGCCTTAGATCACCAAGGCCAGTGGGTTGAGTCTTTTTGGGTATGGGCTTAACAACTGCCACTCTCCAAACCTCCGGGAAGACACCACTAGTGATTGACTCGTTGATGATTGCAGTGATAGCCGACAAGGAATGAGGTAATGTCATCCGAACCATACTCAGAGATATGCCATCAATACCTTGGGCATCTGACTTAAATCCCTTGATGATCTCCAGCACTGTACACTCACTAACAGGATGCAAGGTGAAACAGTTCGAATCAGAGTACCGATGATACTCAAAGAAAGTTAACTTAGACATTTGGATAATGTCACTACCTGGCACTTGTAGAAAATGTGAATTAATCAGATCAGGATCACAAAACTGAGGAGGAAGCTCAGCTGCACTTTTTTTATTCTGGAGTATATTACTTTTCAAATTTGTCCAAAGTAATTTAGGGTTGTGAATGGTATTGTTTACAGTCCTAGTAAAGTAAGCAGTTTTTTCGCTCTCAATGGCCGATACAACTAAGTGCTTCATTTCCTTGTAACAAGTTTTGAGGGTTTCTGTTCTGAGGGTCCTGTACCTGGCATGATAGTTATCTCTGATCTTCATCATCATCCTAACAGTGTCTGTTATCCATGGGTGCGGAGGTCCCTTAAATCTACTGGTTCTTATTGGCGCATGGAGATCGAACAGGGAAATTAACGTCGAAGACAGAGCCAAAACTCGTTCATCTAAACTTAATAGTGATGAGAAGTTCCAAGAGATTGATTTGAGGTCCTGAACAAACAAATCATCGATAATGTTGCTAAGGGCCGATAAGTAACTAGTTTGGGTAGTAATTTCTCTCTCCGAATCCTGAACTCTGTCACGATCATAGCGTGGCGGCCCAAGTCGGGAGTGTGCTTCATGGAGATTTTTCTGTGCAGGGTATCAGTACAGACAACATCAATCAAGGTCAGGGTGTCATCATCATAGCGATGGGTCGGCTCTGTAACAATTTGCTTAAGACCAAAAGAATTTAGAACTGTTCCAGAAGTGGCCTCTTGTTATTTTTGGAGTCCAAAAGGTCTATATTTAGATCCCCAACCAGGATCAAGTGGTCGCACCTAGCAAAGGAGGCTATGGAGTCTGTGATAGCATCCATATATGTAGCTACATTCTGCCATGGAGCCCGATAAGCAGTACCAATGACAACACACCTTCCAAGTACATTCAGGCGCAGCCACATTTGCTCAACAGAAGGGACAAGAGGGTGAGGTAACACACGAGCATTCATACTCCTGCGTATGTAAAACCGATACCGCCACCCCGACCACTCTTGATACTGCTGTGTTCCTAGGCATGTTAATAAACGGTAGCCAGGGAGGACCGGGAACCTGTCCTCCTGCCCGTTCCTCACCCATGTTTCGTTGATGGCCAGAATGTCTGGACACAGCTCACCAACAGCCACAATGAACTCTTCTCGACCGGTGTTCAGAGATCCAGGGTTGAAAAGACCAACTTTCAGGTTGTTTAGAGGAAGTGGAACTGATAGTGTGACCCACAAACATAATACAAATAGATAGCTAGCATTAAATTAAAATAAAAGGTAAATGTCGATGTACAATTGTATACAAAATTAATAAATAAAATCATAAACTTCCCCGAAACACACACATTTAAATAACTAAAACAAGTATTGAGACAAGTTAGATAGAAAGGGTTATCTTTATGCAATGTTAAATTCATAATATTATAATAGTACATAAATAAATAGAATAAGAAATAAATGAAATTGAATATAAATAGATCCCTGCACTGGGGCACTGGCAGTGGGCTTCCAAAATTGACACAAGGCACACAGCATAACAATAAGAGCGAAGTACAGTACAGAGGTAAAAAGTGAAAGTGAAACAAGTACACAAAAACATCCACAACCAATTAAACTTATTTTATTTGTCTTTTGCAGGATCACACTGGAGCCCGAGACTGTCACTTTATCCCGTAATTCCCGTACTCTTGGCGGCTGTCACTTAAATTTTCCGTAGCTCAAGTCGCAAGCGGTTTTCCGGCCAAAAATTGGATTCGTAAGTTATAAGGCATAAGCAAGTTTCCGACAAAGGTCTCATGTAATTTGTTCTTATTTATTAGAGTGCTTTCATTGTGATTATCCCAATTATGTTTTACGTCGAAGATGAGAGGTATCATAGTATACTTATCGTTATATGTAGGCACCGTATTTATTTCTTAGAACTTTTGGTAACAATCCTTTTCTCATTATTGTGCATTGGCCGAAATATTCAAATTGTTGGAGATTCCTGTCAGCTTAATATCCAATAGGAACTGTTTCGTGCTGTGGTTTTGCGTTGAGTCTCTATACATGTGTCTTGTAAGTCTGAGAACAAGGTAAAATTCCTTAACTAGAGTGCATTTCACCAAAAAGGTACTTCGTTCATTTGAACGATGGCACTCTGTGAATAACTACATTATCAGTACCTACCTATAAGTGTGTAACAAAAAATGTTAGTTGCGAACAGGGGCGGCTTCTGATATATTTAAATGGGGGTTCACTTTTTTTCTAATACAAGCGCATGCAAAATTACAGTTTGGAAATGCCGCGCGTGTTCACTCCCATAAGTTTTGTGTAGTTCGTAAACGAACTAGGTTAAAAGAGCGCTCCTACGGGTGAACTACGCGAACTAGTTCCTTCAATCCCCATTTCGTAGTTCGTGGCGAATGAACAAGATTAACGTCGACTGAACTAAGATCGTTACGCACGGGACAGCTAAAATGCAGCTAAACATATAAAAGGCGAAAAATATAGGTAAAAGGTTATTTTATTACACCAATATTTTTATGAATATTCATTAATTAAGAAGTTTTTAGAGGGTAAAATCATTCCATAAATACTGTCGCATGTTACAGGAACCGTATTAAAACGAGCGAACGATGTGATCGGATCGGTCTAATTCGAGCTAGGAACTGACGAACTAAAAGAACGAACTAGTTGTCGCATGTAGCAGGAACCGTATTAAAACGAGCGAACGATGTGATTGGATCGGTCTAGTTCAAGCTAGGAACTGATGAACTAACGAACTAGAAGAACGACCTAGTTCGTTTAGGAGCGGCGAACTAAACAGCGCTCTTTGTTGCGAACTAGTAGGTATGCCCAAGACTACTCCCTTAACGAACGAATGAAATGATACCAGTGCAACCTCACTCTTATTAAAATTCAATGAAACACATTAAAGACAACCATCTCGCGTTCTAACTCGGACTAAGCGACATCTAGTGGCCGCATACGCACACTACGATTATTGTGAGCGTCGCTCCAGATTAGGCTAATTTTTCATACGAAATCTTTTGTTTCACGCGCCGGCCTATATCGGTATGTCTCTTTCGAACTCATTGAATACAATACTAGTAATCGTACCAAATTTGGTTTTATTGGAGCGCGATCGCTAGCGCTCCACTCGATACATAAGATTACAACTTACTTGAGATGAACGCGTAGACACTATTGTATAAACATAGTAGAATTGAAAGATGATTATAAATATAGAGAAATATAGATATCCTATGTAATCTTCGTGAATGCACTGCACCAGCGCTCCTTAGGAGGAGCCGCCAGTGGTTGCGAAATAATACATGTGAGTTACTCTATGAAACGGATTCTACTCTTCTATTCCGTGTCGACCAGCTTTGGCCCTATTTTAACATAGATATCGTCCTACTCGTATTTTAAATATCATAGATTCGAATAATGAACGTCACATTTAGCAGCTCACCAATAGACGTTTTTCCACAAGACGACACGACAACGACACGAGCATGACATTTCGTCATCTAGTTTAGGGGCCGTGTCGTCTAAAGCCCCGGCCACACAGAAAAGACGCAGGGCGAGGACGGGGCGCGGACCCGTCGCAGACAGGGCGCCGTCACAACTTTTTAAAACATATAGAAAAGACAAGGAACGGGCGTAACGGCCGGCGCACACTGGATAAAACATCGATGTTTTAACATGGATAATGCATTAATTATATTAAAAAGAATGAAAATTGATAACGGTTAAACTAACATTTATTATTATATGGTTCATTAGTAACTACACCATTCTTTTTGCCTTAATGTACCTACTTGAATTTGTCAAAATCCCTTCTTAGTGGACCTATACGTCACAAAAGGAAGCCAAGGTCTAAATATCACGTTTCTAGCTTCAGTAGTTTTGCCTCAGCGTTGATGAATCAATCAGTCAGTCAGAACAATTTACTTTATATAATAGATAAGTTCTTATGTATGTAGCTGTGAAAAAAAATCTCTGTTGTCTAATTTAACCCCGAAGAATGAACGCGGCTACAATAAGAAAGTGTGGATCCGTACCCGTATTTGGATCCATATCGGCGGATATATCTACATTATAAATGATCCAGCACATCACTAGATACTTTGCCCTTATGTTTCCAACTGAACACGTACTTACTTAAGTTGTTACTTTGTTTAGTATTTTAGGGGTTTCGGAACACTATGCTATGTGAGAACCTGCTCTCCGCGTCCTTTACGCTCCCCCGCTTGCCCCCGCGTAGGCTCGCGCCCGGCGCGCCCTGTCCTTTCTATATGTTTTCCAATCGGGCACCGACGAGTAAGTTTCTTTACGTCGCGACGGCTGTATACATTTTGTATGAAAGTAGATAAAACGGGCGCGGCGCCGCGACTGCGACGGGTCCGTGTCTTACGTCTGTTCTGTATGGCCGTCCCCTAATAGAAAAACGATCGGCATAGAGGAATAAGATGTAGACATAGAATGCTAATGTCATACTAACAGTTTCGATGCACCATTAGACTTTACGGTGCCTCACAACAGTCCTTGACACTAAGATTGCATTACTATACGCTACAATACATTAGTAATGTAGTACATTACAGTAATATAATCTAAGTGTCAAGGACTGGAATTGTGAGGTCGAAACAGTTAGTATGACATTGGCACTCCATGACATCTTATTCCTCTATGCCATAGGTACTATTTTAATATGCTTCCAAAAAAGCCGTGGTCGTGTCGTTGTCGTGTTGTCTAGTGGAAAACGCCCAATATTGTGAATTGTTTCCGAACGAAAAATATTTGTGGAATAATTCCGGACAGGAACATTCCAGGTAGAGTTAACAACCGTAACACATCGGCATAACGGCAACGTGATCCCTTGTTACTTTATTCCATTGTAATACGGTCGGCTTTTCATTGTATTGATGTACAGTTGATCATGTAATGCTGTAGGTTCCCAAACTTTTAGACGCACCCTATCTAGTACTCTACTTGTTCTGTTAGAATATCGAAATCATGCCAGTCGCAGCAAGAAAAAGTAAGTATTTGCAGTTTTATATAGAGCCGATAATCGTTATCAATCAACCTTGCATGTCGTGTAGGTTGCTATAATTTGCAAAAAAAAACCACTTACAAGTAGGTATCTTGGAAAAATTTGAACATTTATACAGGATGTTTTTTCGTTGCCACCCTTAACGAAGGGTACGTACTCTATACATCAAATAAAGTAAGTTTATGGCAAAAAATACTGGGAAACGATGTAAATTTTTTAAGATTTTTTTTTTTCAATTACTTGATAGGGCGAAATTTATAGTGTCCAGTGTTTATGCTAGTTTTATCATAGACATATATTAATTATTTCTCGTAAAAAAATCTAGCTACACGCGTCAATGTGCATTTATGCAGAAAAACGCAGTCTATTTACTCAACTTTGGACCCTAATATTTTGGAAACCAATGTAAGGTTAGCTATGAAGGAGATGAACGAGGACTTGGTGCGCATTCGGGACTGGGCGAAATCATTTGGCCTGTTAGTCAACCCGGGTAAATCCCAAGCCATAATCATAGGTAGTAGACATAATCTGAATATCTTGCGGCAGTCGGATATTCCGCAATTGTTTTATGACCAGATCCCGATTCACAGATACGGTAAAAAACCTCGGGGTCATATTTAACAGCACCATGTCGTGGACAGCTCAGGTTGGCGAATTAAGTAGGAGGGTGCACTCATCCTTTCATTCGCTTAAGCGTCTTCAGAACTTTCTGCCTTTTAAAACTAAAATAAGTCTTACCCAGACCCTTATTCTCCCTCTTATTGATTATGCGGATGTTTGCTATCTCGACGCCAATGAGGAGCTGCTAAATAAACTCGAACGTCTACAGAATTTAGGTATCCGATTTATATACGGACTACGTAAATTTGATCACGTATGTCACTTTCCTATAGAGTTAAAATGGCTCCCGATTCGTTTTCGCCGGAATACTCATTTATTAACATTCCTTATTAAAATTTTAAATTATAGTTTTGTAGTTTCTTAGAATTTGTTTAATTGCACATGTTACCCTGTTGTTAACAATTTCTCTTTACTTGCTTGGCTTGCTGGAAGAGATCTCTGCTAGAGATAAGCTTGCCATTGTACATGCATCTCTTCTTTAATGTTGTATGTCATATTTCTTTTTGTGTATGTGCAATAAAGAATAAGAAACCAGACACTTCCCAGGTATGTTTCCATGGAGAAAAATGATCATGATGATGAGGAGATTCCGTAGTTTTCGGGAACGTTGACGACCAAAAATGACCCTGTAGATCACTTTATAATTTTCTCCTGGTCAATCTACTACTTACTTTTAAATAGTAGCGCTATCTGAAAAAGCACTTTTATAAAAAAAAGTTGTACAACAAGAAATACTATACTATCTGGAGCCTACCAGTTACATTCAGCGTATGTGTAGCCACCAAACATTTCTGTCTACCCTCTGGTAGGCGCTGCAAGTTTGAGAGCCACAGAGTACAGTACATCCAGCTCGTTTGTATAATCATGTCCGTGTATGCGCCTGTCAGGGTCGGCATCAATTCGGCCGGCGGGTCCGACGCGGACAAATTGACATGTCCAGGACTACTGGACATGGGACTTCGGACATATCTTCCGGATAAAACCACATTTCCCATGCGATAATCGAATACCGCGCAGACGAAGTCGTGGGCAACAGCTAGTAATAAATAACTCCCTTACATACTATCGAGGGAATTAATCTAAATTAACTCTTTCAGTCTTGGTGGTTAGTGTCACTAACCACCTATTTCTGAATTTTTTAATTAAAATCTATGCCATCTACTTATAATCGGTTGAACTATCATGAAAATTCGATTCATGCTTGACAAGATACGACCGAATATACCGCCAAATGAAAGAATGACAACTCAATTTAGTTGAATTGAATATTGCACTTACGTAATTTTAATTGCGTGTTTTATAAAAAAAATAACAGGTAAGTAAGTTAGCTTTTATCTTCAATGTTTTTTATTAACTTTATTCTCATTTATCTGTTTTATATATATTTACATGAAAAATTTAACCGACTTCAAAGTTTAACTAAAAAGCAATAAATAACGTAACTAATTTATCTACTTAATACATATTGAATATCTCAAATTATTTAAATATTTACAACTTAATACCTAATACTTTAACAAAGTCATCTTTAACTATTTAAATATTTATAATTATCACTTATTTTTTGGAGTCGGTGCCAGCCTAGGTAACGTAGTCTGTTGTATTGATGGATGCGCGCGGCTGGCAACGACACACACACGGCAAAATACAATACGGTGTAGTAGGCAGCGGTAATGCAATTTCCTATTCTTGGTTTTACTATTTAGTGTGGGTCAGTTTTCTTAATTACATTTATTTGTTTGGCTGGCACCGACTCCAAAAAATAAGTTATAATTATAAATATTTAAATAGTTAAAGATGACTTTGTTAAAGTATTAGGTATTAAGTTGTAAATAAGTATTTAAATAATTTGAGATATTCAATATGTATTAAGTAGATAAATTAGTTACGTTATTTATTGCTTTTTAGTTAAACTTTGAAGTCGGTTAAATTTTTTTTCTAAAAGTCAGTTTATTTCTAGATTTTTAGTTGTGTTAATGCGTTGTGGACTTAAATAGATGCTAGTTTATACATGGTGATTTTTGGTCGTCAACGTTCCTGAAAACTACGTAATCTCCTCATCATCACTATCATTTTTCTCCTTGGAAGCATACCTGGGAAGAGTCTGGTTTCCAAAATATTAGGGTCCAAAGTTGAGTAAATAGACTGCGTTTTTCTGCATGAATGCACATAGACGCGCGTAGCAAGATTTTTCACAAGAAATAATTAATATCTGTCTATGAAAAAACCTAGCATAAACACTAGACACTATAAATTTCGCCGGATCAAGTAATTAAATAAAAAAAATCCCAGCATTTTTTTTTGTATAAACTTACTTTATTTGATGTATAGAGTACGTACCCTTCGTTAATGGTGGACCCTGTATAGTTTCCATCGACCAATTGCAGTACTGTCTCCCAACTCCTAACCGTTAAGGAGTTCTGTAGCTTTATCATCAGCACAGCACTATCAGATGTTGATTCAAGTAACACGTTAGCCCTACATACTACTAAATAGTTTTCATCGACCAATTGCAGTACTGTCTCCCAACTCCTAACCGTTAAGGAGTTCTGTAGCTTCATCATCAGCACAGCACTATCAGATGTTGATTCAAGTAACACGTCAGCCCTACACACTACTAAATAGTTTTCATCGACCAATTGCTGTACTGTCTCCCAACTCCTAACCGTTAGGTGTTCTGTAGCTTCATCATCAGCATAGCAGCATCAGATGTTGATTCAAGTAACACGTTAGCCCTACATACTACTAAATAGTTTTCATCGACCAATTGCAGTACTGTCTCCCAACTCCTAACCGTTAAGGAGTTCTGTAGCTTCATCATCAGCACAGCACTATCAGATGTTGATTCAAGTAACACGTCAGCCCTACACACTACTAAATAGCGACCAATTGCTGTACTGTCTCCCAACTCCTAACCGTTAAGGAGTTCTGTAGCTTCATCATCAGCACAGCACTATCAGATGTTGATTCAAGTAACACGTCAGCCCTACACACTACTAAATAGTTTTCATCGACCAATTGCTGTACTGTCTCCCAACTCCTAACCGTTAAGGAGTTCTGTAGCTTCATCATCAGCACAGCACTATCAGATGTTGATTCAAGTAACACGTCAGCCCTACACACTACTAAATAGTTTTCATCGACCAATTGCTGTACTGTCTCCCAACTCCTAACCGTTAAGGAGTTCTATAGCTTCATCATCAGCACAGCACTATCAGATGTTGATTCAAGTAACACGTCAGCCCTACACACTACTAAATAGTTTTCATCGACCAATTGCTGTACTGTCTCCCAACTCCTAACCGTTAGGTGTTCTGTAGCTTCATCATCAGCATAGCAGCATCAGATGTTGATTCAAGTAACACGTTAGCCCTACATACTACTAAATAGTTTTCATCGACCAATTGCAGTACTGTCTCCCAACTCCTAACCGTTAAGGAGTTCTGTAGCTTCATCATCAGCACAGCAGCATCAGATGTTGATTCATGTAACACGTTAGCCCTATATACTACTAAATAGTTTTCATCGACCAATGGCCGTACTGTCTCCCAACTCCTAACCGTTAAGGAGTTCTGTATCTTCATCATCAGCACAGCAGCATCAGATGTTTATTCAAGTAACACGTTAGCCCTACATACTACTAAATAGTTTCCATTGACCAATTGCAATACTGTATCCTAACTCCTAACCGTTAAGGAGTTCTGTAGATTCATCATCAGCACAGCAGCATTAGATGTTGACACCCTGAAGCATATACCTGAGTAGGACATGATTACGTAACAAAAGCACCATACGAGCATACAATTTTCGGTGGTTGCCCTAGATTTCTCCTGGATCCCATCATCAGATCCTGACCTGGTGAAAATGGGACCACCTCAGAAGTGAACTCTATCCAACCAAAAAAAAATTTTTGAAATCCGTTTATAATTGACGGAAATATCGGTGAACATACATAAAAAAATATTATACATACAGACGAATTGAGAACCTCCTCCTTTTTTTGAAGTTGGTTAAAAATCCGTTTATAATTGACGGAAATATCGGTGCAGACGAATTGAGACCTCCTCCTTTTTTTGAAGTTGGTTAAAAATACTACTACTCTTAAGTTTTTTGCAGTGTATTCACATCGAAATGCGTAAATTATCATTAATAGTTTGTATCAATAGTCATGGTGGTTAGTGGCACTAACCACCTCATTTTTCGAAAACCTTAATAAATAATTTTTTTTCCTACTTTATATGATTTTTTTATTGTTAATAATGCTAAAACTTACATACATATGTTAAAAATATTCTTAATCTAAAAGCGTGACGGAAAGAGTTAAAATTACTCGTAGATAGATTTGTTCGATTAATTAGGCAAGTAGGTATGTACCTATTATGATAACCCATATACCTTAAATACAAGATTAAGGTGTACTTTAAGCAGTTGGTAAGACAGGTAAGTTGACTACTCCAAATTCGTACAAATGTAACTGCTAAAACATTGGTACATATTAACATACATTACATATTCTCAACTTCTTATACGTTAATTTTAAATTTTAGCACCACAATTCCGAAATATTAGGTTCTAACCGTATAAAGCATCATTTACATTATATTATTATTATGTAGATACATAAAAAAAAAAATCAATTGAAAAAAATTGGGCTCGTCCGGGATTTGAACCCGGGACCTCTCGCACCCTAAGCGAAAATCATACCCCTAGACCAACGAGCCGTTGTTCGAATGGTTGAAATACTATTTTAAAACATACACATGTACTTACCTACCTTGAAATAGCAAAGAGAAAGATGTTAAAAATAACTACAAACGATCTCGAGAGATTTTTGCATAATTTCAGATAATGTTCTTTTGGCCACGTTGCCAGCGGTGGAGGAGTTGCAGCCAATTTTTTATTAGTAAATAGGTTTAAGGTTTAAGTTTTTTTTTTTCTGTATTTATCCAATTACATAATTCATTTGTTCTTCAATTCATTCATCAATTCAATTGTTAACAAAATTTTGAATAAAAATAACCGAGATTCTTCATGGTCTCTAGTAATGAAATTAGCCGTAAATCGCGAATCAAAATAATTTATTTTTAAAAATCACGAGTTATTTATTTATTAATTAAGAGATCATATTGTAAAATTTATTTTGTTTATGATGAAATCCAAGTAAGATACGCCTACCTACTCATCAAAATGAAAAGATAATTTTTAAAAAATACAAAAAAGCGGGCTCGTCCGGGATTTGAACCCGGGACCTCTCGCACCCAAAGCGAGAATCATACCCCTAGACCAACGAGCCGACACGAGTTAAATCCAAATTATGTTATAAGAATTAAGAACTAATCTTACTAAGTGTAACTGATCGATTATAATCGTTTAATCCAGTTACAGAGCAAACAAAATTTAATGTGGCTAACCACAACTGCTACCAATAACAATTTCATAATTAAGTATAAATATATTGGTAGCAGTGGTAGCTTAATGGTAATCAATCAGCAATACAGCAAGGAAGTCCTGCCTTTCTTCTCCATGGTCCTGCCTGCCTACGTCTTTTGGTAGGTTCCCTTTCTCTTTACGCGGTACGTACCTACGTCTACCAGGGGCGTAGCTACCGCCATACGAGTATCCAGCTCTATCAATAATACATTTTAAAATAACTAAGGTGCAATAGATAAAATTTAAAGTTTTCCTTAATCATGAATTTCAGAGATTCTTGAGAAAATTAATAAAATCTCTAGCCCATTAAGTTATGTAGCAGAATCTCCAACTAGAGTTATTTGATGCAGGTCGAGCTATTTGGGTCGCTATCTAAATTACGTAGGTAGGTAGGTACAGGAAGGTAAACCTGACTAAAGAAGGTATACCTCTACAATTTATTGTTTCTGCTGACACGAAATTTTGTTGAGAAGCTGACACGCAGACGCTTTTTCGAAGTACTTAGGTACCTACTGATCTGTCCTGATATACTTTACTGTAGGAAAATATTAGTTCACACAGTTACACAGAGAAAGTACAAAGGCGAGTTTATCTGATTTTCTTCTAATAAATTTATCGATTTGTGAGGTGACGATTTGGGACTTTGGGACCCAAAAGTAGACATTTATCATAAGGTCGACAAACTATCGACACTCTTCAGTGTCTTCATACTTATCTTCTATTCTATACATATAATAAAAATATAATGGATCGCTGTCTGGACATGGAAGATATACGACAAAAAATATTATAGAAGACCTTTATTAACGCAATAGTATCCAAAAGTAAGATTTTTGAATTTTTGTCTATTTGTCGGTTTGTCTGTGCGTTTGTGCACGCTAATCTCAGAAACGGCTGAACTGATTCGATGCAGTTTTCAGTAATATATTGTGACAGGTCCCACTTAACATATAGGCTACTCTTTATACCGGGAAAATATTTTTATCCCGCATAATTTCGACATTTTGTTTTTTCTGTAGTCCACGCGGACGGAGTCGCGGGCGTCTACTATTTTAAAAAATTTCATAATGAGCATACACACCGCTGCTCCTAAATTTACACTTGTTTCTTAAAACGCCGGAGTTTTGCACGAAGGTGTAACTAACTGAGGGTTGCCTGTACACAACATGCGACGCTCAGAAGTGAAAGCATAATACGTTGCAATTACTGTCTGAATGAGTTAACTACCGTTTCTTTGACATTAGCACTTTTATACTGGTAACGTCACCTTTTTTGTGAGTAGTTCAGTCTCATAGTGGCCTGACATTATCAGTCAATCAATCAATCAATCAATCAATATGTTTATTTGCTCTTTTATACTGGTGACGTCATATTTCGTCATATCTGACCTTTTTTGTGAGTTTAATAAATTCTAATAAAAAAGTCAATTAAACAATAAGTAACAACAGAAATTCAATATGTCAATAACTACTATATGTCAATATCAAAATTTAAATTTACTCAATAATATAAATAGTGCCTAAGGAATTTTCTATCATTTCGAAGAAAGAAATTCATTAAAAGATAATCGTTAAGTAATAATCTGTAACGATATCATCACGCAATAGCCAAATACTCTACGATAAGACTAATATGAAGTGCATGAAGCGGTGATTACCTATGGATAGAGTCGCTCTGCCTCTCAGTATCCTCCACAGACACTCAAATGTCACTGTTAGATTTTTCAGCCTATAGCAGTCCACTGATGGACGCAGGCCTCCCCCACGGCACGCCACAAGGCTACTGCCTTGGGCGGTTTTGCCCATAGTCACCACGCTGGGCAGGCGGGTTGGTGACCGCAGTGTGCTTTTTGGACTATGTTGTCAGCACGGGAGGCGCTGCTGCCCACCTCCCGGAAACCCTTAATCGCCTCGTACAATACTCACGGGCAGGCATTGGGGTGGTGCGAACTCTATTCTGCCGGGTACCACGCTGCTCAATTTTATTACTTGCTTGCACAACTTCAATGACAAATTGCTACAACATCCGTTATTATATTGTAGTTCGGAACTACACAGTATGATTCCACTAGCAAAACATATTTTGGGTGGTAGGTACCAAACTTGTTTTTGCTAAACTATTTAATTAAAACTCGATTAAAACTTTCATATTGCACATTACGATACAACCGAAAATTTTATTATTTTAGTCTAACTCTGAAACTAGCGATTGGATTAAAAAGCTTTTTTGTTTTTTATCCGAACTGGTAACAAAATATTTTTTAATAACATTAGATACATTTCGGAGCGGCCAGGGCGCAGTATTGGTGAAGGAGTATCATCAGGTGCAATAAGTAGCACATCATCATGGTCCACTATGTAGTAAAATGTGATTCAGGTGTGACCAGTTTCACAAATAAGACGCGTGCACAGTACGGATGCCACAATCGGACTGAACCCGTGCCTTTTTTTTTAAATGATAAACTGATGATAGCCTGAAGGGCTTTGTCATCTTCACCGGGCTACTTGGTGTGCGCTGAAGGCGCACAACCGAATGGTCTAAACCTACGCGACCAGTGCACCCCAGATACGGCTGGGGACTTTGTCGCTTGGGGGACTAAACAAAGGTTTGTATGATTATTTGTAGGATGGCTGGTAGGGTCGATGCCCAGCAGCGTCCTACTTTCGACTCTACCTACTAAGGGGAACCCGTGCCAACCGAGCGCCCGGCTTTTATACCTGAGTATGATTCATCCGAGCCTCGCACGACCGTGCACCGTCACCTAATTTACAGAGTGACGACATCGTCTTAGTTCCGACCTGTTTACACTTGGGCTTCTAATAAGTGAAAGAGTATGATTTGAATTAAATTGGAGGCTTGCACCGACATACAATATCATTGCAAAATAGACTTTCCCATCTCTTTATAAGGAAAATCGCAAAGATAATAAGAGTATTAAATGATGACATAGCTTGTAAGTATTTAATACTTCATCTTACTTCATCCATGGGACATCCGGCTTCCTTTCCTTTAAATAACAATACCGAAAGATTGGACGCTGGCTGGCAAGGAATAATTTAAGCGGTATATTCTAAATTCAAAGCTCGCGTGACGTAATCCGTGGAAATGGTGGAAATTATATCTGGCGAAAGATCTCATT
Source organism: Carposina sasakii (assembly GCA_014607495.2). Taxonomy (NCBI): domain Eukaryota; kingdom Metazoa; phylum Arthropoda; class Insecta; order Lepidoptera; family Carposinidae; genus Carposina; species Carposina sasakii. Next base: position 4,884,985 of record CP053149.1, on the reverse strand, counting down.
TCCGGTGGAGAAAAACGGACTCGACTGTCGCGGAAGCGTAGAGTGCGTTTCAACAAATACTTCCTTTGGATGATGGCGCTAGTTACTATGTGCATGACTACGTTATCGGTGTTACTGCATAAAAATTTTTTTAGTTCCGAACAAGCTTAGGAGTTATTCTGTAATACGAACTCTAGTAACGTTCAGTGCCGCTCTGTGGAGTACCTAAACACAATCGTTTATTCGAAACTTCTTCAAGTGGGACTTGGCGGAATACGGAACTTCAAGAAATCCTGTTAAGCATCCTCATTCCCATTGTTGACTATTTAAAATCAATGTACCATACGGCAAAATGTCCTACCGGTTATTTGTAGTGGTTCTCAATTATACGTACCACTTATTCAAACTGTACCCCTTATTACGATAAATAAGAGATTCAGATAAGATTTAGAATGTACCAATAGAAGATGACAGAGAACACGATTTTATTAATGGACAAATCACGTTTTTCTTTGCAAACTCTGAAAAATCTGGTTGTATAAATATTTCTAGTTTTTTTGGTCCGCGTTGATGCAACCATTACCCCTGTACGTGATTGGGTCCTTGTACTAGCAGTAAGTAGTAGCATAGGTTATGTATCTTATTCCCTATGGTAGTTAGTAGTAGACATTAGTTTGTTTATTGTAACTTTTGGCATTATTATCGTGGATAGGTAAAAATTAAAAAAATCTGTAACACAATCTCTCTAAAATCCTTTGTATCCTGATAATTTCTAACTTGTGTCGATGAAGAAAAAGATTAACAGATTATAAATTTGTATAACTTACCTATGTACCTATATTAAATTTGTATAGAATATTAATATCTGTATAAAAATCTCATTTCCGGATGAAAAGTGGACTTCCCTGGCGCTGAGTGGATCGGTTGATTCACTGCGAATCGAGTCGAAGGAGAGACTCTCGTCTTTGTGCGCGACGATAAATAGGTATAAAAACTTGTAAATCGAATAGAAATTATACCTGAAAATATATTAGGGATACATAGATAGACAACATATAAGCTCACATACACTTCACACACTACACACGTAACATATTCACACACACTCACATATTCACACACGCATATTCACATACACAAACTTACATTTCACTCATGCATAGACGAAATAGCTGAATTTGTATTTATAAAGCCAGAAGTTTGTTATTATAATTTATTGTATTGCTATTATATTTGTATAGATTTAAATGAATTCTTATTAGTGATTTGCTTCATTCCAATTATTGACAATAAAATGTGATCTAATGAAGTGAGATACTAGCTCTCACGATACAGGGAATCCTAGTATGAGAGCTAGAGTATTAATGTTATGTGTACTTGTTAATATTATAAATAAATAAAGTATTATTATTATTAGGTATACCTAAGTATTAGTATTTGGTTTAATGCGTTATGCTGATATACCTAGTAACATATGACCTAATTATGAGGAATGGCAGAAGGCGAAGACACTCTCTGTTCCGTCACTCTCATAGTCCCATGGTACGGAAAGCCGACACGACCGGAGAGAGATCAGGCGCAGGATCAACAGTTTTACGTGCTTTCCCAGGCACGAGCTAAGTGACAATTTTACAACATTAAAATCTGTATATGGAAATAAATTCATTGGTACAGGCCAGTACTTACCTATAATAACATGTAAAAAAATTCCATACCCTAAATTCTTATAAGTACCTACTAGTACCTACTTCCATCTTATAGTACCTACCTAGATATCAAGGAAAGTTTGAAAACTCGAATAAAAGTTGGTATTAAATTGATGCGGAAATCTCATTTCCGGTAAAACGCAATATTCGCTAAATGAGTGGTGTGCCCAATACCTAGCTACATGATGGAATTTACACAATTTTCCACCGAACTTTTGCAATAATATCGTAGGAAGTATGTATTCAATTATTCATATTATAGGTATTTGTTCAAATGTTTCGTGAAATACAGAAGGAAGGGCTGGTGTTGGCCAGAAACATTAATCTATGGCCAGAAATATACGTGTTGTGCAATTAGACTACTGTACAAAATGCATACAAATACCAATATAATTTTACATTATTCCTCATCACCTACACTGCGATGTTTGTTAACTGTTCTTTTAATACACTCGTAAGTATGTACTACATTTCTATCCTATAAATACTTAATTATTTATCCAAAACATTCAAAGAAAGATTATAAGTATTATAAATATTGAGCTAATCGCCAGTTCCATTTAATGTGGGACATTAATACACAATTAATACGGGAATATAAAATTATGCCGCGTGGTGCCGGTCAGAGTAGAGTTTGTACCACCCCTGCCTACCCATGGGTATCGTACGAGGCGATTAAGGGTTTCCGGGAGTTTACTAACAACATAGTCCGAAAATCGCACTGCGGTCACCAACCCGCCTGCCCATCGTGGTGACTATGGGCAAAACCCCCAGTAGTAGCAGTAGTCTTGCGGCATGCCCTGGGGGAGGCCTACGTCCAGCAGTGGACTGCAATAGGCTGAAGAAGAACTAAATTGTAAGCACTTATTCCTGTTACTGTGGAATATATGTATATAAGGTCTTTTCGAAATTAATGATTATCTTTTGACACGAAACTAGGTAGGTAAAAAGAAACAATTTTTACTATGGGACCTACTTCTTTTTTAATTACATTTTATAAAATTATTAATAAAGAAAATGGAAAAAATTCCCAAGTGGGAATCGAATTACATTTAAGTTGTCATAATTCAAAGATAACAAGGATATTTCAAATCTAAATATAGTATCAGTATTCTAAACATGACGAAATTGGTGAATTTTGTAGTCTCAAAAATATGAAGCTCACGCATCCCTGAAAATTAACATTAATGAGAAGTTGTGAATGAAGCTTTAATATTTTCATACTTTATAATGAAGCTATTCATTCATATGGAGTCCAATTAGGCGGGTGTAATGTAGTTGATGAGCTCTACAATTTACCAACTCTACGTTTTCATTCAAATGGTATAAATTTGAGTCATTTCTAATTAAGTACTTATTTTTGCACTAAATATTATTTAGGTCCACATCTGCATTAAGTACACAAACTGGTTAACTTGAATTAGTATGTATTAGGGCGCAAAATTTATTTCCTTTATATTCTTGTGTGTCTTCCTCAATGGAATTACTTACGTATTCATTTTTAATTTACCAAAATACGATGTAACTGATTTATTACGGTCTGCGGTTAGGATTACCTACAATAACCCTTTTTTACCCATGTCATTATGTTTTGTTTGTTTATATAGGTTGAAACTCTTTATATCAGATAGGAGGCAACCCCGCTAACTGGGCTAAGTAACTTGGTTATCAAGTATTGCAGTCCACTGCTGGACGTAGGCCTCCCCCAGAGTATCGACAAGGCTCGATCTCCCGTTTTTGATATCCAGTTATTACCAGCCGCCCTCTGTCATCTGTCCATGGCCGTAGGGCGTCCAACGCTACGCTTTCCGAGGCGCGGTCTCTATTCGAGAACCCGCTTACTCCACCGTCCATCGGTTCTACGACAGATGTGACCAGCCCACTGCTACTTCTTCAACCGCTTAGTATATAGTAGGTACTGCCACTAATACCTACTTGGTATTAAATTAATAAACACATAGGTACATATTTACCTATGTAAATTGAAATCGGATTATTTAATCCACTGTATCGTAATTACATGCAAATCTCACTTTGCATGCGTAATCAATGCATAGGTAAACTGCTTTTGAATTTATCGCAAACCATTACAAATAATCCACTTAATTAATATAGTTTGTCCGCGGGGAATTGAAATAAAATACAAATTAAATAATGAGAAATCTCGATTAAAATAACGACGCAGTAATAATAAATAATGATTTCCTTCAGGACAACCAACGTCTTAGCCTGTAGGATTGCCTATTCGGGGCACACGTTGGTTTTAACGTGAAACTATGTTGCGTCTTTTAAAGTAAAAGATTGAAATCTCTCAGACGTAATAGAAAATAAAATAACGTTCTTTATAATAGCAGCCGCCCACGACTTCGTCCGCGTGAGGGGGCGTTGTACCCGTGCGAAGCCGGGCAGGTTGTTGTATAGACTGTAGCCTTCCTTGGTGGGCTATCTAACACTGAAAGAATTTTTTCATCCGTAGCGCGTTCAAACAAACAAACAAACAAACTCTTCACATTTAAATACTGTCCAAATTACACTTATTTTTGTATTCAGGACTTGACAAACACACGAAAGAAACCGCTATAACGTCAGGAACTGAATAGAAACAAGCGTGAGCGCCGGTTTCGCACAGTTATGGTATCCCTCCCCCGCCCCCCCGCTTGCCGAACTCAATGTCATAACAGCGAGCTGACTATATAGGAAATATTTACACCACATTGCGCTGACCTTTTGTTATAGTTGAATAAAAAATTTGTAACTCCCCACTTGCTTATATTTGTTACATTCATTAAATAATTAATTCATATGATAAATTTTATGGCATACGCAATTTTCTTATAACCAGGAATCGTGGCTCGTAGTTACGTTAAATGACTTGATGATAAAGTCTAGACGCTAGTGGTTGAATTGTTACGATAACGAACGTCAATGCTTCTGTTAAAGTTACATTATACCTATCCGAATTATTCCAAGTATAAAAAATATAGTATTGTTTCTACGAGACAATCGCAACAGATCCTGAAAGTACATTTCTCGTGAAAACCTTATACGGCACAACTCATCAGATTTAAAGCCACAGTGTACCATAGTAATGTAAATGACTTGGCGGTCATTATCCCGCTCCCCCGGGCCGCTAACTACGTCTGGCTGGATACACAGATAATCACCGTGAGATTCCTTTTGTTTTGGACATTTTTACTAACTTTTCCTCATTTCACAACACTTTGTTTTGGACTAAACGGAATTCTTAATTACGTTTATTTTCTCTTTTATATTGTAAGGAGAGTATCTTTGTTAAATCTTCTTTCTTTTATTAATACTAATGTTTTTGAGTTACACACGATGTTCAGCATATTGACGGGGAGAAGTGAAAGGTAGGCACATCTTTAACTGGTCCTCCAATACTGACATTGGATGTTTTTGAGACTTACATACACACGATGTTCAGTCATATTGACGGGGAGAAGTCAGTTAACTTACGCTTGTTTCTACACTCGTGACTCCGACAACGTGTGTTTGTGTTGAAGATTGTACAAAAATTTATTTGGACAGCACATCTGAAGAGTTTGTTTGTTTGTTTGTTTTAACTGGTCCTCTTTCATTTTATTACCAAGGAGGCTGTTATAACCTTATATCACGCGGACGAAGTAAAACAAATAATATCTTTTAGAGTTCTTTTTTATTAAAATACAAGCGTCCATCTTGTTTTCATTTCAATCTTTTACTTTAAAAGCGATTCGCTAACATAGACGTTTCACGTTAAAACCAACGGCCGTGTGCCCCGACACAGCCCCACCCGCTTTTTTCGAGAAACTTTTTGTTAATTTTATAGTATAGGTATGTAGGTACAATAAAGAATAAGAGAAGTATTTTATCCTAAGAAAAGTTTTTAACTTATTAGCTATAGATTGTTAACGTAAATTCGTTACAACTATCTATTTGCTAACACAGAGATAGACAGAGTATCGCATACCTGCCGAACGTGACTCAACAATGTGGTGCTCCCTCATCCGATACGAGGACTGTCTGGAATCACATGTCAAGTGGTGGAGAACGTGTGCATTTCAGGGATCAACTATCATGTCACCATTGTCTTGTGTAAGGTGGGAAGGAACATCTTATTACAGAATGTAACAGAAAGGATATCTTAGGCGGAGTGCTATGTAAAATGTAAATAACGCACTATAGAAAATTAATGTTCAAGAGTAGTTTACCCCTTTTGTTATACCATGTATTTACCTATAATTAAAGGACAATGGTAAAGTTGACATATTTAAAATTCATAAAATTCATAAAAATAGCTCACCTTTCCCGAAACTCGAAATCCCATGTTAGTTTTCCATATAATATAGTATGGTGAATTCCAAAACAATGTTCGTTCATATAATCCTGTCTCGATTTTGGGTTGTTCTTTAGTATAGTGGACAATTCTCATAGCTTTTCGCTTAGCCCCTTTTGTTATATCCTATATATGTATAGGTAAAAACCTGTAGTTACTTTTAAATCAAAATAAAGTACATTTTACCAGAACACTTAGCTGTAAAAGATAGACAATTCAGTATTTTCAAACAAAACATCCCTTAATTCATTTCTTTGAGTCGGGCAAGAAATAATGAAAATACTTCAGTAATAGCATTTGTAATTAACAACCATAGGGCATGCCTGAAATAACGTTCTTGTTATTGTTTGTTTTTGTTTATTCTTAATTAAAAGAAAAGCAATTAAGTATACTTTAGAAGTTATTCCATGTTTTGAAATACACGTTCTTTCATTTAGACTTTGTTTTCTTACGCGTGTGTGTACCTTACCTGTACATACACGGGTATGTACCTATAGGTTGTGTCTTTTGGAGTTAGTAGTCGATTCGCACGAAATTTGTTCGCACGAACGTGCCAAACGTCCCCTTTCAAAAATAATATTATTTTAGTAGGCGTTTCGCTGTCAACCTAATGTTAAATTCACGAAATGTTAAAGAACCACTACCTCTCGCTTCAATAGAAATGAGTCTGTCTGTTATATATTTAATTAATAGATATTTATGTATGTTTATGTACGTATGTTTTATTAATTTTATTGATTAGATTAGGGTATCTATTTGTTAAATTCAAATTTTATTATAGATTCTGTGTTCACGCATATCTACCTTTTATATTTAATTATTACTTTCCCAAATGGTTTGCTGGAAGAAATCTCTTTCAGAGATAAGCACGCCTTTATACATTTTCTTTTATAATTTCTGTCTGTATATAATTGTATGTGTACAATAAAGAATAAGAATAAGAAATCTCGAAATCTACTTGACCAATATAATCTGGTAAGATGGTAGATTATAACGGAGGAAGGAGACGTCCGCTAAGAAATAATGTCCCCAAAATTCCAACGGAACGAAAAAAATACGAATTCTAAAGTTGACGAGGACGAAGCTTAGATCCGCTAGTTTTTTCATAATCGTTAGTATCTGCACTTTGTATTAGACGTATTTTTTCATTTAAGTATATTAATCACAATACAAAACTTACCTACTTATACACACAGAGGATAACAATTTTATAGCAATGACTGAAAGTTTTGTTAACCCGAATATATCGCTCTAAGCTTATGCGGATACCAAAGAATCTCCCGCTCGAGATTTTCCACTTTCCCAATACTTTCAAGAAGTATGATTTATTAAATCCATCCCAATGGTGTTTTGGAAGTCAAATAAGTCCTGAAAGTAGTAACGTACGAGGTCATGTAAGCGAAGACTAAAGCGAGATCCCTCTCAAGTTTGCATTTCGAAAAAGGAAAATAATTTATTTTTATTTGATATCGACCTCAAATATTACTATTAGAAAGGTTAGTTCAGGCAAAATTTTTCATTTCTGGGTATACAGGATGTTTTTTCGTTGCCACCCTTTACGAAGGGTATGTACTCTATACATCAAATAAAGTAAGCTTATGCCAAAAAAATGCTGGGAAACGATGTAATGTTTTTTGTTTTTTTTTTATTACTTGAAATTTATAGTGTCCAGTGTTTATGCTAGTTTTTTCATAGACAGATATTAATTATTTCTCGTGAAAAAATCTTGCTACATGCGTCAATGTGCATTTATGCAGAAAAATGCAATCTATTTACTCAACTTTGGACCCTAATATTCTCGGTTCAGGCGGTTAGGCTCTAAAATGTATTCACTATGGGTGCGCCCACCACCGGGCCCTACACCCTCCACTGACCCTCGGATCTGATAACTCATAATTGCGAAAACAGGCACTTGCACTAACTACAATCGCCACGAGAAACCAGACCCGAGCACCTAGCATTGCACTATTCCGAAATCAAAACTAGATAAATAATCAATAAAAAATGTATTACCCCATACAGTTAGAGATTGTCGCACTGTTGGCACATTTAGGGAAAAGCTGAAGGATCACTACCTGTCCATTATTTGAATATGCTGTCATTTGTTTCTCTCCTTTTTTTCAATGTAGTTTCTTAGAATTTGTTTAATTGCACATATTACCCTGTTTGTTAACAATTTCTGTTTACTTGCTTGGCTTGCTGGAAGAGATCTCTTGTAGAGATAAGCTTGCCATTGTACATGCATCTCTTCTTTATATGTTGTATGCCATATTGTGTATGTGCAATAAAGAATAAGAATAAGTCATGTGCATTGAAGTTACCTAGCAAAGCTAGTAGTTACTTAAGCTTAACAAATAGTAAAGTGGCAGTTTGCTTGGCAACATATAACTTTCACCCCTATTTCCCTTTACAAAGTTAAATCCAGTTATAATAAGTTACAACCAAAACTACTCCCTTGATTCCAAACTATACATAAATCATGGATAGGTATACATTATACATACAGTATCAACATATTAGCAAAACATACAAGGAAAGTGAATTTGAGAGCACGTATCCGAAGGATTATAGAGATACCCTGGTCGGCAGTTTTACGGATATTTAAATAGGATATATTTGAACAGAGTCCGGCTTAAGCGGATTAAAGATGACCCTAGCCTTAGCTGACGCACGGTATAAACTGTCTATCATCATGTAAATTGTAGGTTGTGTTATAAAATTATTAATAAAGAAAATGAAAAAATTCTTCAACCGAGTGGGCCTCGAAGTATGTCTATGTGTAGCAATATTGTTTCTTTTTAATCAAAAGTGAATCCCCTTGAAGAGCTCTTGAATAAATAATTCAAAATCACAATTTTTCAATTTGCTTTAACTTTAAAGAACTATGAACACTAGGGCGTAAAGAAGTTCCGATGACGCAATGGCGGGCTTACAGTGGATCCTGCCTCAGAATTTGGAATCATATGAGAGATAAATTTTATGTAATTTTTGAATGTGCCTATTATAACCATGATAAAGGTATTGAGACTTTCATTATTATTACATAGTGTATTTTCAGATTCGGTCATCCAAACTGTGGTCAGATAGAGGGAAACTAGAATAGGTAGGTACAGTTTACTTCGGGCATACAGGCAATGAGACTGTGCGGTCAGTATGCCCCATCGCCCGTACTCTAAACGCTAACCCACATCTGAGTGACTTTACTACCTTATTAGTGCGTTCCAGCTTTTACGTTTATAGCCTCGCCTGTGTTTATGACAGTGCCTGGGATATAATACTTACCAACAGTCCTACAACAGTGTACGGTTTTTATCGGGCGAGCTAGATAATAGGTACGTTATTAAGGCTTTATACTTTTTATGAACGACGCTGCGGGCTAGCGACCACGCTGTGGCCAATGTGAGGACAGCCTTACTTCTTCTAATCCTTGTTCATAACAAAAGAATTTCTTAAAACAAGGATTAAAATAAGCTAACCCTACGAAAGTCGGCGCCTGTCGCTGGGACAGAACACTAAAGAACAATACGGCACAATACCAGCGTAATCGCGCTAAGTTCGCTCATTACCGCTCGCCTCGTGCCTGCGTCCCGATGAAAAGAGTAGAAAGCTGCCTTTCCACTAGAGACGTGCTACGGATACGTGCAATCCACCATTAATGTATGATGTCAATGAATTTGATTTGTGGATCAAACGACTCCATATAATCTGTTACATTTTATGTAAAAGTTAAACATACCTACTTATAATATATCAAATCTCAGGTTGAAAGACATCCTAAAGTGAAAAATACGGCCTAACAACTTACATATATACATTCATAAAAAATTGCGTCATTATTGAGATGACACGAGCTGACGTAGGTACAGATTATGGTGGGAAGCAAATAGACTACATATTAGGCCCTATCCCCGTGTTAATTCTTCCGTGTCACATTTCGTCCCCGTTACGTTCTCGTATCGTTCATGATAGCTTGGTGAGCCGCTATTGTCTGAGACACTGTTTCTGAACTAGGCTAAGACGAGATTATATAAATTACACTTTGAATAAGGATTTACGAGTCTAGATTTCAAAAGACGCTCTACGACGACTACTAAGTGTTCTACGGCATTACCCATACATAAATAATGTGGAATCATATAGAATAGATTGTGCCTAAGAAAGGAGACCTCAGTGAATCTGGCAATTGGAGGGGCATCAATTCAACGTCGAATAGAAAACTCAAAAACGGTAAAACAAATTCATCGGCTCCCGTCCAATTTAACAACGTTCCTGAATGGCACATGCAAAACTTTCCTTCCCGTACCGAATGGGAGAAAATGCGAAATTTTCTGCGCTTTTTAATGAAAATTAAATTTTCTGAATGCCGCGGTCGTGAGAGCTGCTTCTGCAATCAAGGCGACTACAAGCTCCGTCAAAAGGTCCCACTTTTATATCAAAACTACTGACTTTATTTAGCTTTAGCTCTGTGTTGGCCATTGTTTTATTCCAGTTCTTTATTTGAGTTGACTTTGTGAGCGTAGAAAGAATGGAATAATTTAAAAATGTAACAATAGATACAATGGGTAGGTTGGAGTTGTTCCCTTTTCAATGAGACGATAATTTGCTGGAGTAAGAACCCAGATTTGATTCGATAAAAATCAATAAAGGCTTAATTAAGAAAAAATATGTGATGTTAAAATAGACTGATTAAATATTACTTTTGTATAGGTATTATATAAGATCGACGTTTTTAAAATGCCTACCTAATGAATATTTCCATTCTCCCTTTTCTCGATAGTAGTTGTATCAGGAAGCAAAGAATAAATATATTATGCATGAAATGTCACTCGGTGGAGAAGACACGTATTGAGTTATTGGAATTTATTTTATAGGTAGAGCTAGGAGTGTACGATATCCAAAGTAATATTTCAATAGAAATATTTGTAATACTTACCGTAAGAAACGTTGCCTAGGAACATCTATACATATAATAAAAATGTAACGGTCGCTGTCTGTACATGGAAGATATATGAGAAAAATTTTATAGGAGACCTTTATCAACGCAATAGAACCCAAAACGATGATTTTTGGAATTTTGTCTATTTGTCTGTGCGTTTGTGCACGCTAATCTCAGAAACGACTGGACCGATTTCGATGCAGTTTTCAGGAATATATTGTGACAGGTCCCACTAAACATATAGGCTACTTTTTATTCCGGGAAAATGTTTTTATCCTGGATAATTTCGACATTTTGTTTTTTCTGTAGTCCAAGCGGACGTAGTCGCGGGCGTCCACTAATATCTAATATATTTCGTAAAACAAATAATGTCTTTCGTAAAAAAAATTTTTTAAATATTATTTTTAGACAAATACACAACGAAAATATTTTATGTGAAAATATTAGTAAGTAACTAAGGCACTTAAACTGTAACATTAGGTATATGAATTTCAAATTTTCTACGATCCAGGTCGTCTGGACATTGAATTGTAAGGTTCCAGAGGATTATATTTTGGGTACGTAAGTTTTCTTCTTCCATCGCATAATTATTTTAAAATATTTTTTTTAATTTCATCAAAGATTGCAAGAGCTTTTAAAAATATTTTTCCTTCCTGAGAAACGGTGAAAATTTTAATGCTTTTCATCGGCAAAGCAAGTACTTAGCACGTGCATTAGCAGGCGAGCCTGCTGCAGCCTACTGGCACAAGTAGCTCGCACTCGACTTGCCCTACATTTTCTTTCCACCGGCCGAACAATCACTAAATTCCCTGCAAAAGCTTCCAGCTCTCATTTTTCTTACTTTTTGTAAGTTTGATCTCCATTTCCCCTGCGAGAAATTGCATTTCATTTCCATGGTTTTAATTTAGTTTGCGGGTACTTTTTTAAATATTCATTTCTGCGAGAATTGTTTTGAGTACTATATCTTTTATCCTTTGTTGTTATTCTTCGTGTTGTTCAATATTAAGCAGTTGTATTTTTTTTTAAATTTTGAGAATAATGGGAAATAAAGTATTTGGTCCAGAAAAATATGCAGGGTATGTAATTAAATATTGAATAGGTATTTCCAGGATACTGAGACCTTAGAACAGATAAGATAGTTACTTAATAGTAATTTAAGGACATTACTTTTCTTTAATTTGGCTTAAATTAACTTTAAATTGACTTTAAGGGTGACATAGCGCCAATAGCCTGAATAGTTTCTACTTACAAAGCATTTAATATAAATAGGTCATACAATGGTAAATTTATATGGCTGTTATAAATCCAGAGCTGAGCGTGATTCATGAGTGTGATTCATTACGGGCGGCTAACTGAGCTGCTGATGCGGGATGCGCCCATGTCTCTTTCCGGGTATAAAAAATACCTTTCAATTATAACATATTAGCAAAATTATAAGTAGTATGAGACCCGAAGAGCTTGCCATTTTTTAATTCGATAGTGAACGAGCAATCACGGAAGTTCTTACAACTGCCTGCCACGTATTCTCCGTTCATATTTGTCCATGAGACCAGGAATTTGGTATCTGAGACCTACAAGTACAGTTCATAGATTACCTAATCAGTGGGCAGGACTTAGACTATTTACTTACAGGTACTGAACAAAGGTTTACTCATTAGTTAGGTTGTATATAGGCATATAGATAAGTTGGTTCATAACAATTTAGAATGTGATATGAACTTTATAATTGACAATTTTCATTTTGGGTTTGGCACCAAAAATACAAAAGTTAGTTATAGTAAGTAGTTAGGATTTACCTACCAATTTAAAATACTATCTATGCTTACAATGTATAGATCGTACTCGTGCCTGGATAAAATTATTTTCAGTAAGCTTTACTCTTTCGAAAATAAACAGACACGAGCAAAAGAGTTTTCTAGAGAAGCTAATTAAAAACTTCCAGCTCGAAAAATTCAGCCGATAATTGTTAGTTTCCACATAATATTATCTGACCTTCGAGTAAGAAGTCAAATGCAGTTTTGTTTAAACGAGTTTTTTAGAATTAGATACAGCGTTTAAATAATTTCCTTTAAACCAATGTATTTTTACAGCAAATTTCAAATTTCAAAAATTCATTTACTGAAAAAAATGCGGAAACTTTTATATTTCATGGAGGGATCTGTGCCGAAGAAAATCGCGACTCCGTCATGATTAATGTTCGATGACGTCGCGTGACGTTGTGCACTGTCATGTCGCGTCACGTAGCGTAGCGTCGCGTCGCTTGGCATCGCTGGAGAGACAAAGCGGACGTCAACAGAGAACGGCAAATTGGGAATTTCCCAATAATGGATGTTCTCCGCTTTAGTGATCAATAACAAATCGTTTTTTGTTAGGAACGATATGACTTTTTGTACGGTCATAATATATCTTGTCTTAAATGACATAGTTTTGTGCACATCCGATGATGTTATGTTATGTGTAAGCCACGTATGAAAAATGAGTCCATTATGAATTATTATTTTTTATCTCTTGTATCTTATATCAGTGTAGTATTAATTATTTGATTCCTTTTATATTCCTCGGCTCTATTACTTAAGTAGTTCCGGTAAAACTACCGGAACATAACACTAACACAGAAGGTATGACTTCCAATGACATCAAATATTACATTACCACAACTGAAAACTTTTCTGTAAATTATTCAAAAGTTTTCAGTTGTGGTGATGTAATATTTTATGAAAATAAATTCATATCTTTCTGTGTTAGTGTTTTGTTCCAGTAGTTTTCTCGCCATTTTCTTCGAATAACAAATTATATTATTAGACTCAAAAAAAGCTCGGAGAAAAGTCGCACGTCAATTTATGATGGATGTCGTTCTGTGACGAAACCAATTGCGAAACTATCGAGTCACTGATGCCGTGATAATTGGGATATGTATTTCAGTTTAAATGGTTCCGTATCGAAATGAAAATAGAGACCTCATATATGTTTGCTAATTGCTGGCTGCAAACCCTGTAGGGAATAATCAGTAGTAATTTGTTAGTTCGTTTGAATTGGAATAGTAAAATATTGTAATTTCCACTCCCAGGAGAGCCTTGGTGCCGGAACATACAAAATCATTAACTAACATTATATTATGAAATTATATTATATTATTATGAAAGACCCTTTGCGTGAATTTCAGCTAAACTACACTTGACAATATATAATATTACTTTGTTCTCAAAGGCGAGAGTATAACTTATAGAGTATAGAGTCACAAGTCAAAATTATTTCGTGCAAAATACTCAATTAATTGTCGAAATTACTCATTATTGAAATGTCTATCAGCAAGGCTGCTTCAGATCAAAGTAGAGAGAACAAAGGTGCCTTTAAATTGTTTGATATCAATATCAACGTTCTCTGATTACATTCAATAATGTTTGTTTGTGCCTGTTTGAGCGTGCGCTTTATTAGCACTTTATGAATAAATAGTAAAACCTTATAAAGGAGATATTTACTATACCAATCATTCATTTGCATTGTGTCTTTCGTTCATTCTAATAAAATTGGGAAATGAAGAGAATTTAATTTATAGTAGGTACCTAAATTATAATGTTTATGAAAACAACGTTTTTCAGTGGAGCGTCCAACATTTGACCATTGCTGGTCCGGTCTGGAAAGAGTCGATAGCGCGCTGTTCTCTCGCAAGGACCTTAGATATAGTAACATTAGTTCTCAATCTAATCGATAGAGGTTCGTCACCAACGCATTTGCTCCAATAGGAAACCTTTATTTTCGAACGCTCATCAAGTCACGTTATAAATTACAACCGGCTATTGGTGGGAGATGCACATGATGTTACATTAACTACACTCAGTTCTTATAATATTTGCATAAAGCACTGAAAAATCACTCTCGTGGAACACGGAACCCTAAGACGAAACTATTTACTCTATGACAAAGCTTACGACGAAAACTTGTACCTTTATGTGAGAATGAAATGCAAAGGCTTTACAACTCGTCCCAGATTCTTTGAGCCCGTCGTTTGATCTCGGTATTGGCTTCGTCTCTTCGGATAGCTTTGACCAATCTTCCCTTTGGTACCTTTGAGATACAGGTGCAAATGTTTCGCACTATTGCCTCTATTCTCCCCTGTAGTCAATTTAATAGTAGTGTGTATGATATAACAGAAATTCTATGCTTTTGATCTATGTTTATTACTTTCGATATTCGTAGGTACTGTTTTATAGAATACTTACTCAAAAATTTGTCCCTGTACAGTTCAGAAATCCTTTATTTATTAGATAGGTATGTATCTAATTTAGATAAGAACTGCTTAAGTACCTAATTAATTACTAGTATATTAAAAAAAAACCAGAAAAATTGCAAAAGATTTCAGAGTAAACATCCATCAAATAAACGATGCAAGTATGTTTATACCGTAGGTACCTACCTAGTCATGTTTATTTCCGCTTTGTGTAACTATCTTACTGATAGGTACTGATATATACTATCTTAATTATATACTTAATGAATAATATAACATAGTAAAACGCATATCTCATTTAACTTTACCTCCTAACAAGACAGGCTGACTGCAAGTCTGCAGTGGGTTGCGGTCGCATCACGTCAGCAACTTCTCCGCAGTCGCTACGAGTTTCGATATCATCTCGGTGAACTTTGCAGAATTCACTCTCCTCGACAGAACTTGCTTCGCGAACATTAAATTTAAACAAGTTTCTAGCTACGTTTTATCGTAATTGTATTTTTTAAACTTGTGTGTAGGTTTTTTAAACGGCGTTTAGAATTCTTTTACTGAAATGGGATGATTTTATTTTGACAACACTGAACACATGACATTTTATATTTTGTAAATATTTTTTTTTAAACGAAAAACCGACTTCCTCCCAAAACTCGAACTTACTAAAGTAAAATTTTATTAAAGGGCAAATATATATTGCGTTAAGCCGTGTACGAAGTTAAGGAGGCATAATATTGTCAGATTTATATGCCAGCAAATGATTAAATAGGCCACATGACCAAAGAGAAAAAGGACTAGGCTTCGGAACTTTACGTCTGACAATATGATGATGATGATGATAATGATGATATTTCGGTCATGGCGACCATACTCCTAGATATTCATTGCTTTATCTTATCCTGATGGCGAGGTACGCCTCGGAGGAATATAAGAGATTTGGCAGCAGAACAGCCATATATAAGCCACTATCCCTTATATGATATATTCGTCCCTATTATTAATGTTATTCTCATACCTCTTCCTCTATATATTTCGGACATAGCAACATATAAAACTAAGCACAATTATCTTCATATCTCAGTTTGGACGTACTATACTGTTCCACTATCTGTTTTTCGCTCCATCATCAGCCGATGTTGGTCTAAAAAGACTAGTGCCTTTTACATTTAGATATCCCTGATTCCTTACTAACTGCGATCAAAACGCTCAGTAAAAGTATAAAAACAGACTAGGCCTACTGATTGGTTCGATCCCAATCAGATCCGGTAGGACCAACCTGTATACCATGAAACATTGAAATCGGTTCATAAACGACGGATGTAACACACATAAAAATAAAAATAAAAATAAAAATAAAATAATGAACTTCCTATCGCTTACTAAAGTAAAATTTAACTAAAGGGCAAATAAATATTGCGTTAAGCCGTGTACGAAGTTTAGGAGGATTGTCAGATTTATATAATTTTTTATATAAAATAGGCCACATGACAAAAGAGAAAAAGGATCGAAACTTTACGTCTGACTATATTTCGGTTGGCGACCACTTCTACTCCTAGATATTTAATCATGCTCTCGGAATGGCTTACATTTACATAGCCAATCTTCGCCCTGAACGCCCGCGCACACAGAGGACAGGCATTATTGTATTATAGATAATGGCAGCGGGAGGAGGAGTCTTTAGTTCACCACGTTTAGCTGTCAGTGACGCTGCTCCTCGAACTCGTGTACTTGCTTTATCACCGTCCTCGCACTCTGGTCGTTGTGCAGTTCGCTCAGCAACTTCTCCGCAGTCGCTACGAGTTTCGATATCGTCTCGGTGAACTTTGCAGAATTCACTCTCCTCGACAGAACGTGCTTCGCGAACATTAAATTTAAACAAGTTTCTAGCTACGTTTTATCGTAATTGTATTTTTTAAACTTGTGTGTAGGTTTTTTAAACGGCGTTTAGAATTCTTTTACTGAAATGGGATGATTTTATTTTGACAATACTGAACACATGACATTTTATATTTTGTATAATCTAAAAAAGCAAGACGTAATTGTCCAGTGTTTATGCTAGTTTTATCATAGACAGATATTAATCATTTCTCGTAAAAAAATCTTGCTACGCGCGAATGTGTTTTAATTTTCCTTCGTTTTACATAAATCTACATTCATGCATCTGTTGCAAACCCTTAGTTATAAACCCTTATTTATTATTTTATAAAAATTTTATACAAATTTCCAGATAAACATTCAATTGTTTTCATTTAAAATTACAATAAATGGAATTTATACCCTACAACTACTAACTATAGGTATAAAACTACCGCACTACTCTTGTAGATGACCCTTCTATACTATGTAGGTAGGTGTTACCCACATCTTACAAAGGTCGTACTTAAATTATATGAAATTAAGTATGCCCAGGAACTAGCTAAATGTAACAAATGTAAATGTCCTCAGCCATTTATGTTCCAATGAAGATGTAAAGACGACACTTAGACAGTGCGGTCACGTTCCGCTCTGTCGCCAGTAATAATATCCATTTTGCTCTGTTACCTCCTGTACAGGCAAGAACGTAATAGTAACTCTTAGATTGGGGGGGTTACTACCTCTATCATGGTCACTCAACCACTTAAAACATTTGAGATTAGATAATCATCATCTTCCTGCCCTGTTCCCATTTATTTGGGGTCGGTGCAATATTTTTTTTTCTTCCATTCATCCCTATTATCCGTCATCTCTGAAGTTATTTCTCCGAAACTCTTCACCAATGCAGTGGAAGACGCCTTTAAGCTTCTCGAATGGAAAGGACTCGGCATCAATATCAATGGCGAATACATCACTCACCTTCGGTTCGCAGACGACATCGTGGTCATGGCAGAATCGCTGAAGGATCTAAGCACAATGCTCGATGGCCTCAATCGAATCTCCCAACAGGTGGGCCTGAAGATGAACATGGACAAGACGAAGATCATGTCGAACGTCCATGTGCCGCCCACTCCTGTTCTGGTTGGGAGCTCGATGCTCGAAGTTGTTGACGAGTACGTTTACCTGGGACAGACGGTCAAACTAGGTAGGTCCAACTTTGAGGAGGAGGTAAATCGGCGAATCCAACTCGGCTGGGCAGCGTTCGGGAAACTACGAAGCTTATTTGTGTCCAAGATACCCCAGTCCTTAAAGACGAAGGTATTTAACCAGTGCGTGCTACCAGTGATGACCTACGGTGCCGAGACGTGGTCTCTAACTATGCCTCATAAAGAAGCTCAGGATCGCACAGCGAGCGATGGAGAGAGTTATGCTTGGGATCTCTCCGATCGTCAGAAATGATCCGCCGTACGATCACCGACATAGCTCAACGGTCAAGCAAGCGTGGGCAGGGCACATAGCTCGAAGAACTGATGGCCGATAGAGTAAGTTCTAGAGTGGATACCACGTATCGGCAAGCGCAGCTGGGAAGGCCACCCGTGAGGTAAAGAAGACCTCGGAGTGGAGGTTGTTGGGGGAGGATCAGTGGACTTCTCAAGGCTGTAAATGATGAATGAATGATGATCCGTCATCTCATTGCTCACTCCCAGTACACGGATATCCTCCCTCGCACAGTCCATCCAACACTTCTTTGGTCTACCTCTTCCTTAATATCCATCCACACTCATGCACAATGCTCTCTGTAAAATATGCCTTTCATCCCGTCGCTTTACATACCCGTACCAAGACAGACGGTTTCTTCGTAACTTGTCTGTGATCGGCGCAACTTTTAAACTTCCTTTTACATACATACTCATTTCTTATTTTATCCATTCTTGTAACTCCACACATCCATCTCAACATTCTCATCTCGCTTACATGCAGTTGGTTTTCATCCTTCTTCTTAACGGCCCAGCATTCAGATCCATACAAGACGACAGGTCGAATTTAAGATTAGATAGATAGATAAATAAAATTCTTTATTGTGCTACAAAAAACATTATATACAAGGGCGAGCTTAATGACTTTCCTTTTTTATGTTAAGCTGCAAAATCCAAATAATAAGCTCCTTACCCTTTTGAACAACTGAACTCTAAGCGAGATAAAGAGCAAAATGCCTTAGGCAATAAGGGTTAAAGTAGAAAATCAATACAATAATTTTCCATTGGCAATTTCGAAATAGTTTATCACTTTTGATGTCGACTGTATCCAAAGGGAATAACAATGTTAGATACTTAGATCTATCTAAGTTATACTATACTTCAGTAGTTTCTCGGTAAAGGATTGTAGTATATACCGGCTCCGCCCAAACCTTGTCTACTAAATCCGCAGATAGGTTTAGGTATGATCCTTTTATAGTACCTAAGTTTTATAGCATTATATCAATATTAACTGTGGGATCTCCCCTTTAAGATCCTGCCGATCTGGTACTCTATTTATGAGAACACAGCCGTATGTATGTAACTATATATCATTAAGTATTTGGTAAATATATTACTAAGCTTGTTCCTACTAGAAACTTAAATCTAGATATCTTGTGTAGAATATGATAATTGTGTGAATTTGTGAAATAGTTTTTTAAGCGAGCATAGGTCTTTACAGAATAATTCGCTGAATTTCAGGTGCCAAGCCTTTGTACAAAGAGAGAAAATAAGTAACTAAGTACACGTTTTCCTTTTTAAAATCAACTGGCAGTTTAGACATAATATCGTGGACCGTATGTAGATTTGGACATTATAGGAAAAATTCTACGTATGTATACCAAGATTATCAGGTTAGACAAATCTGTAGCACTAGGTAGGTATACTAACCTTCACCAAACCATTTCGACGCGAAGACGACCACAGTGTATATTTTATTCAGGAGAAAGGCGCGAGCGTGCCGATGAATATTGAAGGCAATGTTGAACTGAACACAGCCTAGATACTGAATATTGCAGGAGAGTGGGACAGTACCGACCATGTCTACAATAGAAATATTACTACGACAGGGACTCTAGCAAAGTAACATCGGTTTGTAGCAACACAAAATCTACATCGCCATCGTGACGTTTCCTCGAATGGCAGTTAAGTTTTCTTAGCTTGCCTTTACCTAGCTTCTGGAGGGAACTATTCACATCCCGGCATCGTAAAGAAATATTGTGTTTGCATAGATACCAAACCAACATTCGCACCTAGCACCACCTTACGGCACCGCTATCCTCGGATACCAAAGCTCTAGTCTTGATCACGTGATTTAGTTCATTTAATTATCAGGGAGGAGATGAGTAAAAAATTTAAAGACACAAAAACTGTGATCACTAGAGACAGCGGACACTGCATCAATATAGATCGGGCAGGCGAAGGGCGCGAGCTGGAAAATTGCAATATCCGTGCGAGCTGAATTAGACATGGACTTAGACATACTAGAATAGATATGGAAGTAACCTATTTTATGTACAATATCTGTTGTTGATCTATAATCTAGAAATATATTATAGATTTGAAAATATTGAAATAATAATAATAATAATAAAAAAAATATTAAAGTATATATGACTACGGACACTATTCAGACCGAAATACCTAATCCTCGTGTAATATGATATCCGACTTACATGACAAAATTTGTTGTCACACAAATCGACATGAGTTTTTAATGAATTGTGGGTTTCTGCTATCTACTTACTAATATTAATTATCTTATTAGCATTAATCAAATTGGCTAGCATCACATCTATATTCCATTTTGTGTCTTCGCAAAGATGACATATCCAGTAAAAGCTTAAACTGTATTTCAGAACTAGGCCGAGGTCGAGATTGGATTGAGTTTGCTTACCAAACTTCATTTAGTCAAGTTAGTTTGACTATATATGTCGCTGATATTGTTATGTATACCGTATACCTGAAGTTAGTTAAACGTAATTGGTGATTTTATTTTTGTTAATATGTTTTGATTTGATATGTTTTTTGTGTAAATTTAGATTAGTTTTATTTGAATGAGCCTAATTTGATTGATTTATTTAATTTCATTTTTTTTTAATTTAATGTATTAAGCTTCATCTAATTTGTTAGTCAATTAATTTTAATTTAAGTATAATCTGATTTATTAATTGTTTTCTTTATTTTTATTAAAATTTTATTGTGTTATTGAATTAATTTAGCTGTTGTGCTAGCCTGTAAGTGACATATTATATCAGAATATTTGTTCAAATAATGTTTTAATAATGTGTGATATTTATGTTGTTGGCAAGCCTTATTTAAATAAATAAACGTGTCAATTGCAAAATTCATATTCTACTTACCACAGTCAAAACATAAAATGACAA
Source organism: Carposina sasakii (assembly GCA_014607495.2). NCBI lineage: Eukaryota > Metazoa > Arthropoda > Insecta > Lepidoptera > Carposinidae > Carposina > Carposina sasakii. The sequence continues at coordinate 4,863,550 of CP053149.1, read as the reverse complement.
CAATATAAATAGCGTGGAAGATAGGTACCTAGGTGGGTTAACACAAGCTAATCAGAGTCCCAACGTCACCCCAAGCCCAAGAATACCTATAACAATTTTATTTAGGAGATGAAGGATTTTTCTAATTGGTAAGATAGCATCTGAATACTAAAGTTTTAAGTTGATGTCTTTCTCTAAAAATTTATCGAGATAGTGACAGCATCAACTACCTGTATCCTTCATATAGGCTACTTGACCGACCATTGAAAAATCGGTCTTTATAGATACAAAATTTTATAATTAAATGTAATTCGCTAAAACATCAATTAATATCAGGAGCAATCATTAAAATTAAAGTCAATTCATATTATTAATCATAAATGATTGTCCCCCAGAGGGTGCAATTCATTTGTGTCAAGGGTGGGCCGTAATTATTGGGACCCTGATTTATTTCAGTTTAAAGTCCCGGGAATTTCCCGGAAACGAAGGCACCACTCCCGGGATTCATTAATATATTCTCAACTGACATTATTGACAGTAATTTCGAGGCGAAAGTATTCATCGTGGGAATTTTTTCCCAGGTTGGATATATAAATTCAGATGCCGTAAAAAATAAATAATTCGCGTGGGAATTTCGGGAAAGTTCTAGAGGAACATATAAAAATATGTATATTCATTGTGAACTTTTCTAGCTTCTATTAGCGGTTTTCGTAATGAAGTTTTTTAAACGTTTTTATCCCCAATGTATTTGCTTCATATGTAACTTTTAAGGAATATCGGGAAATTTTTAGCCTATGTTCATCCAGGTCCAATAATTTAACGGTGAAAGAATTTTTGAAATCGGTTATGCCTATTCATTACATAGATACAACAGGTAGGACTTATGTGTATGCTTACCTACTTACTGCTTTACCACAGATTTTATAGATAGCTATAAAATCTTATTATCTTATTTAGTAATTTATCAATGTTATACAAACATACCTGGTTAGCTGGAAGAGATCACTTTTCACACACACACACACATTCACACACTTCACAACACATTGACCTAATCCCACACTAAGATCCCTAAGGTCTTGTGTCGTGGGTACTAGGCAATGGTATATAAATACATAGATAAGTATATAAACATCCATGACTCGGAATCAAACATCGACATTCATCACATCAATGTTTGCACCTACCGGGATTCGAACCCAGGACCTATGGCGTCGCAGGCAGGGCCACTACCAACTACACCAATCGGCCGTCATATAGAGATAAGCTCGCCTTTGTACAATATTTATTTTAATTGTGTTATTTTTTATCTATGTGTGTGTACAATAAAGAATTGAATAAGAATAAGAATAAGAATACCTATACCTACCTATATCCAAACTCGGCTGGGTTCGATCTGCAGTATCATAAAGGTGATCTCACAGTCACGATCAGCATAGCGGGGACAGATGTAAGTAAATGATCAGTGATAAGTTGCTGGCTTATCGCCTGAAAAAATGCCCGAGTTCCTTAGACGACTTTTACAACATGTAAGGAAGGAGGCCCGCATCAGGTTGTTTAATCAATATATCAATGTTATAATATAGATAGCGCAGTGTCATAAAATTATTTCATTTCATAATTTACATTACACAATTCGTTTACGATTTATAGGTAACTTTAGGTAATAGGTACTTACCTACCAATTTAAAACAGTTAATTGTTGATATTGCAGGATTCTAGAAAATATCTTCATATTGTTAAACATTTTAACTTTAAAGCGTGTTAAAGCTCGCTCCAGTTAGTATAACAAAAGCAGGTATCATACTAGATTATGCACACTAATCTAATATCCTAAGTTTTCGCATTCTGCTTGTAACAGTTACGAACTTCGAGAACCGTCGCTACCAGATTCTAACTTTGTAATCATGAAGCTGTGTTATTTGGTAAGGAATTAAGGGAAGTATTTATCTATTGTAACTTAGCATTCACTTTATCATCATCATCATTAACCTATTGCAGTTCACTGCTGGACGTTAGGCCTCCCTCAGAGCATGGCACAACTCGATCTACCGTTTTCACCACTAGAGCAATCAAAATACTAGATGATGGAGGAATGGAGAACCCACATAATAAAATGTCGCCAATAATAATTCGGACACATTTAAGTAGGTAGGAAGTATTTTCTCTATAGGTATACTCTACTAAGAATGAGTAACGAGATAACGGATAATATAGATGAATGGAAGAAGACATTGCGCAGACCCCAAATAAATGGGAACAGGCAGGAAGAGATCAGTACCTATACCTATACATACATTATACTTCTAATTAATTCAACTTCTAAGTATAATATGATTACGGATCCTAGTAGAAGGCATGCGGGAAAACAAAATATGTATATCTTTCAACTCTGTTCTCTTACTTAGTCTGTGATCTGACCTAATACTGGAACCTTGACCTCTCTAGGAGAGCTCCATTTTACCCATTATGTCATAACTAAAGTGCAAGAGCTTGTTTAAGATACTATAAAAGTATAATAGTTTAAGGTAATATTAAAGGTTGAATAGACTCGGGTTCCAATCGATTACCTACTTGAACTTCTATGGATTATCATCTCGACTTTCCGTAGTCATGCGACACAAGTTGAAAGCTGAGGGAGTAATATTTTACTAACAATAATTTTATCTAAGTATAGGTTTTTCATGGTTGGCAACCCCTACCCTGTCTCAGCAGCATCCAGCCGAAAAGGGACCTGTTTGGCGGCTACACATGCGTGTGATGTAGGTAACTGGCAGGTTGAACCTGCCAGGTTCCCCACAGGGTGCACGGTTCTTCTAGAATGTTTTATGTTGCACTATATACATATTTTTATATTATTTAATTACTTTTCACTGTCTCTATTTCTACCCTGTTTGTTTAGTCTCATTGTTTCTATTGTATCTGTGTGTGTGTAATCACCAAATAAAAACTTATTCTATTCTATTAGATTATTAGATTCATACAAGATGTCATACAAGATTTTATTAAGAAAGGAAAGTAAATTATATCTATAGATAATACCTACTGTTGTTTTTGATTTCGGCATTCTAGGTACCTTAGTACATTAAATTTAGGCACAGGTATTAGAGTACCTATTTTCATTAATTTTTAAATTAGAACTTGCCAATGCCTGTCGATCAGTAACTACGGCATCATTTAATTTTCTAAACGAACATGCAAGTGTTTTTAGGAATCACCGTGAAAACGTTAATTACAAAAATAAATTAAGGCCCGACATTAGCATTCTGTCCACGGTACTCCGCGAGACTAAAATCAAGCATGAACTTTGCATTCCAGCAAGCCCAAAATTTCCATATTACGTAGTCTTTATTTAAAAGTTTGTGGAAAATAATGCAAATCGCCCTTTAGGAAATCCCTTCGCCGTCGCATAGGAAACGTCTAAAGTACGCATTTATACGCGCCTCGGGATGTTAGCCCTTTCAAGGCATTCGTAATAAGGTACTTTATGGAAATTTAAAAGGTAAGAGGAAACACGTGTGAGCACTTTTGAGCAAAAATAATTTAGCGATAGTAATAGTATCTACCTAAATGCATAAACCGGCTAGTATTAGTTTATGTTACTTAAGAGCAATTAAAAGTTATTTAGCAGTAAATAAGTAGATATATGTATATATAGATACAACTCCTACCTACGTTTGAACTACACTTAAAAAAATATAGGTATGTTAATTGAACTGAAAAGCCATCTACATAATAATAATCCATTTTCCTCATTACAAAACACATCACACATTAATCAGTTGCAGCCCACTGCTGCTAGGATAACCACGGTCAGACATGGGGTGTGCTAAGTCTTACTCTGCCGACACCACACGGCACAAGGTAGGTACTAAATCAAATAAAAAGTCAAATCTACAGGGTCGCTGCCGAGGTGAAAAATTCAGTGAGTAGTCGCATGTTTTATTTAAAGGCCTGCATTGCGGCTACTCAAATATTTAAGGGTAGCCAGGTCACTGAAATCCCACGAGGCGTTACTTTTACCTCTCGCCTCGGTCCGAGTAATAAAGCCTCTTCTTTATTTCTACTCCACTCTCGTGTGTATTGTTCTATGACGAGATTATCGTCTGGTAAAATCTTCACACGTTATCGAGTAGTACTTATATGTATTCAATTATTTTGCAGATAATAAAACATTTTCATCAACATTAGTACGATCTCATAGAGGTATTTTTCTTCCTTTTTTTACAGCAAGCAACGTCAGTCGTGCGTAATATAAGTGATCATCTAAACCAGGGGTTCCCAAACTTTTTTTCTCATAGACCCCATTTCAAAAGCTAACTGGTTCTGGTGGGCCCCTGCAAGACTACACCACATACGAATCCATTGTAAACCAACATTTTTTCACGTCAACGTAGACCCCCATCGAGTCACCTGTGGACCCCTGGGGGTCCACCTGGACCACTTTGGGAACCACTGATCTAAACTGAAAAGTAGTGGGGCGCGTCATTTCTGTTTAGACAATCACTACCTCAACTATATGTTGACAAAATATAGTGCAGGTTCCTATAGACACAGCCAACCTTAAAAATACAAACACGTTTCTAAAAGTGCTAAAAATGATAAAACGGCAGATCGGTGTATTTATCGATATTCCTCGCTTCCACGTTTTACAGAGCCGCTTAAAAGCATATAAAAATGTATGAACCAATAACGCATTTGCGACCGCGTCTGACTTTTACGGCGCGACGTAAAATGCTTATAGCTGTAAACGCACACTACCTAATCGGTATTCAGCTTCAATATTTGAGTTTTAATATCGCTTTTATTTCCTGAAAAAGGTTTAAAACGGGAGTTTACTAAGTAGAGCTTTTACAGACGTATCATAATCCTAGTTTCATTCGTAAAGTCAGATTTTTCACAAATTCGATTCATCGAGTGTGCACTTCTCAAAGGTTGACAAAAACTTTGATCAACTTTACTAGCCAAAGTGTCTAGCTAAATTTAATAATACATAAATAACCTGCCACTAGCCCTATGATTACATGAATGCATGGAGAGCCATCGTCATCGCTGGGTCGTGTCCTGAAACGCGATCATGCGAGTTATTGCCCACCGGCCTGTGGCATAACGCGCTTTACCCGCGACGCTAGGGAGGTAAGTAGCTGTCTCGACTGGACTAAAAAGTTGTAAGTAGACTTAACATGTTGATATATTTTCCGCCTACAAATAATTAAGTATAGCAATCTTACTTGCTACGTTAATTTTCGTAGGTAAATTATGAGCAGCTCTACATTCATTAAAAGTATTTGCCATTTTCTATACAGACTATATCTACTGTGTTTTACAAATTCCTTCCGAAACGGTTTGTTTCGAAAAATTGTAGAGAATAAGAAGGGTAGTATATATAAAGAGTTTTTTGGAATTGGAACCAATTGAAATTTAAAATTTAACCTTCCTTCAAGGTTTGCAGAAACCACGTCGTTATCTGAAAACTTGAAGTGAATGTAAACTAGCTACCATGTGGCGAGTTGATTAAATAACACGCTGGCTCGCCGGCTGATGACCTACGGCATGATATTACATTTGGCGGAGGTTGGAGCTGGAGCATATCACGGTTATTAAACCATCAGTGCATGCAATGATAGGTGATAAATTAACACATCTTTGCCTAACTTGCTTAGGATCTTGGTTTTTGGCCGCTTTATCTATTCTCCAAAGACATCGATGAATCCTCGATGGATCATGGTTTTATTTTATTTTTTCAAATTTTAGCTTTTAAACAACCTTTGCGCTAAAAAGCACTGTTGTGCCCTTGTCTTGAATTTAATGATTTGTTACTTGACGTTTTACATTTATAATAGTCAAATTAACCAATGAACTGCCTTGTCTGAACATATAATTTTAAAGGTATCTTGGATTCCTATCATTCTCGTAAGTATGTTTTATCTACGTCTTACGTTTCTCTTTACCTATATATTTATTATACTCTAGCTTGGCAGAATTTCAAGTAAGTTATCATAAAGTAATCATAAAAAATGATGATGATAAATGATGACATTCTTGAAATATTTAAGTAGGTATCTTGTCTACGTGAAATGCTTCCCCTTTTTCGGCTGATAGGGAAACTTGAGTCGACACGGTAATTACCTACCTTGACTAGGATAAAATCTGTCTACCTACCTGTCTCAGATAGGTGAGTACATCATTTACCATCATACAAAAATAAGACCTTATCCCTCAACTTCCATATTTTATTTTACATTTAAGTTTAAATGCGTAAGTGTTAGTTATCTTGATATTAAAAATCACAATGCTTGCTTACCGGTAAGTATATAGATGTTGCCTAGGTACCTCTCGAAAATATTTACAAGTGGTCGATACAAATATAGGTAGGTAGGGTACGTTCAGTATTTCAGATTCCGAAAATTGCTGACTTATTGATCATCAATTCAAGAGCTATTATGTGTCTCTTTGAGTTCTTCAGTAATAACTCTAATAGTCTCGTGAATATAAGCAGAAGGCGTGAAATTGCATAGATGTTTTCCGATAACATTCATAATACAATCAAATTAATAGAGGTTTCTAACTTGTTAGTTATTATTTTTATCGATAAGCCTTTCATTGTAGTAAGAACTCCATAATCAAGGCCTTGGCACCTTGTGAGGACATTTTAATGAATATTAATCCGATGTCATGGTGTTTCATGCAGTTTATTTTAAAATTATACCATCTTTAGTCCTCGTATATATATTTTTAGTTTTATTTTATAGAGAAGTTGACGCTCATACTATTAAGTTGCCAAGTAAGTTAATGTTAACTTTTATGTGTTAATAGGAATAGAAAAAGAGGAATTAATTCCTCTATGCCCTTACTTAGCGAACATTCTTGACAGACTATTTTGAAAAAAGAGAAAAGTTCTCATTATCAGTAAAGTAGTAAAAAGATGTAGCTTGTAAAACACAATCAACAGCATTGTCCAGGTCCCAACAACGTCCTACCTAATTGTAACAAAATCGTCAACAGTTTCATTGGTGATTATGAAGTGCAACGACCTCCAGGGCATCTGCATCCGGCCGGAAGCCTGTCCATGGGGGCACGAGGTCGAGCTGGAGGCAGACTGGTGCGAGTACCGCGTCAGGCACAGCGTCTGCTGCGGTATGAAGAGGCAGCGGTTCCCTGCTGATATGTTTGATGTTTACACGTAATGATGGGCAGGTTTAATGGCTTCTATCTTGTTTAAGCTGTTGTATGATAGGTGGTCCGAAGTACTAACAATGAGATTAGTTTGGTAAGATAAGTTAGTGTTACAATTAACCGCAATAATAAATAGAGACCTAATAAGTAGAGCCCTCGTAATAACATGCAAAAGCCTAATTTCAAGCCATTTTTGCTATGCATTTAATCTGGTAAATCCCCCACTTGCCATGCCATTGCGTTCCCTTGACTAGACCAAGAGATTTCTTACAAAACGATGTCAAAATATTGGGCCTTATACAAGTGCGCAGTGAAAGTGCCTACTTTTTACCACATTCCCTCCTTAACGTTTGTTGAGTTTACATTTTTTAACAATATCAAAATCTTTAATTTTTGAATATGTTTTCTAGAACTCCAATAAACTTCTAAAACCACTTACTGGTAAGACAACCTAACATGGCGCCCTACTACATGGCGCATCAGCTCCGCTACTCTTTTGTTCAAAGTAGATCGTTATCTAGTACTTTTACAAAATGGCTATACAGTTTTGCTGTTCTGGCTGAAGGCCAAAGTATCGCACAAGGTGTTACTTACCAAGTATAACGAACAAGAAAGAATAAAATAACCCCTAGCTAGATGGGTCCCAGCACCTACCTACCTACAACCCTATACCTACTACATCATACACACGGCCGCTTTCGCAGAATGGGCTAGCCAGACAGAACTGCAGGATCATAAAGGAGATCTAAGTCACGTTTACCATAGCGAGGACTATAAGTACCTAGTATCGTTTATTTCATAAATAGTGCCTACAGTGGTGGATGAGGCGCCCGCCGGACATGAAGAGCAGCAGATATGACAGTGGATAGTATTTCTTTTTTAAGATGGTAGATAGAAAATACTCGTATATATCCATTGCGGTTTTATTTCAACTTGACAAATGAAGTTTAGTTAAACCAGAGTCTCGCGCGATCCAATCTCACGCCCCAGCCTAATTCTGTTACAGAAGTAAAAATACTGGAACCGACTTTCTCTTACAATATTTATTACATGACATCTTAAGTCATCTCAATCAAGCCAGTGAAATTTTTTTTTTCATGGACATTTCTACCCTTATTCTTCTTGATATGCAGAATCTGTCTAAGCAGCAAGAATCTTGAATAGGTGGTTACTACTCGTAGTTAGCTAGGTACGCAGTTTGGTGCGTCGTCGTCGAACTAGCGACAATGTATGTCTACACACATTCACCTATATAATGTCAATTTACCCTTCTACTCGTACGTCGTGAAAATGAAGTCATACTTTCCTGTAAGTAACAACTGAAAAGATATTTTTTTTTAACAACAACAACTTTATTATGTTCCTGGTATGATAACAATTATTAAATAAAGCAGAGCACTTCCAGTGTCGGTGACATCGGCGGCTAAGTCTGCTCGTACGGATATTGCAATTTCCAAGTTAGCGCCCTTCGCGCCGGTTCATATTGGTGCAGTTATCACCGTTAATCATACATCTAACATAAAGGTAAATTGCTCAATTTGCACAGATATCAGGCGTAAGTATACCATTAGAATTGATTTTTTTAGCTGTATTCAACTTCTGCTTCAGCCTATTGCAGTCCACTGTCACAGGGGGCTTTTGCCTATAGTCACCACGCTGGGCAGGCGGGTTGGTGACCGCAGTGTGATTTTCAGACTATGTTGTCAGTACGGAAGGCGCTGCTGCCCGCCTCCCGGAAACCCTTAATCGCCTCGTACGATACCCACGGGCAGGCAGGGGTGGTACAAACTCTACTCTGCCGGCACCACGCGGATATTCAACTTATCACTTACGAAAACAAAGGAATAATTTTTCATAAAGGGAAAACGTGATGTAGAAAGCCAAACTAAGTAATAAACACCAAATATACAGGGTGTAACAGAAAGGGTATGTTAAGCGAAAAGCTATATAAATAGCCCACTAAAAGGAACCTACCCACAAAATTTGAGAGTCGAAATCGCATGTTTATTTTTCCAGATAGTATGGAGAATTCCTAAACAACTCAGGAATGTTCATACAATATTGAAAAATAAACATGTGATTTCGAGTCTCAAATTTTGGGAATAGGTTCTTAATAATGGGCTATTTACATACCTTTTCGCTTAACATACCCTTTCTGTTACACCCTGTATAGTGAAATGAAAACCACCTCAAGTTTTTATTAAATTGATTTAATACGTAAGTCCCTACCTACCTTTGCTGCAGTTATTTGCATAGATGTATACCTAGAAGATTTTACATTGAGAGATGCAATCATCTTATCGAGAAATAAACTGACTTTAAAAAAAAAATTAACCGACTTCAAACTTTAACTAAAAAGCGATAAATAACGTAACTCATTTATCTACTTAATACATATTAAATATCTCAAATTATTTTAAATATTTACAACTTAATCTACACTAATATATATAATAATATATAATAATATTATAAAGAGGAAAACTTTGTTTGTTTGGTTGTAATGAATAGGCTCAAAAACTACTGGACCGATTTCAAAAATTCTTTCACCGTTAGAATCCTTATTGGACCTGGATGAACATAGGCTATAAGAATTTCCCGATATTCCCACGGGAAGGCGACCAACGGGAATTCTATATTTTTTACGAAAACCGCTATACATATGAAGCTGAAATCGGGCATATATGTTCATTGGGGACAGCGAGGGAGGACTAAAAACGGATTTCCCGAAATTCCCACGGGAAGGGGACAAACGGGAATTCATAGTTTTTACGAAAACCGCTATACATATGAAGCTGAAATCGGGCATATATGTTCATTGGGGACAGCGAGGGAGGACTAAAAACGGATTTCCCGAAATTCCCACGGGAAGGGGACAAACGGGAATTCATAGTTTTTACGAAAACCGCTATACATATGAAGCTGAAATTGGGCATATATGTTCATTAGGGACTGCGAGGAAACACTAGAACGGATTTCCCGAAATTCCCACGGGAAGGAGACCAACGGGAATTATTTATTTTTTACGAAAACGGTTAAACATGTGAATCTGAAGTTGAGCATATATGTTTATTTGGGACCCCGAGGAAGCACTGGGAACGGATTTCCCGAAATTCCCACGGGAAGGGGACAAACGTGAATTAATTTTTTACGACAACCGCGATAACATATAGGCTACTTTTTACACTTAACATATAGGCTACTTTTTATTTTTTCTGTAGTCCACGCGGACGGAGTCGCGGGCGTCCACTAGTACCTAATACTTTAACAAAGTCATCTTTAACTATTTAAATATTTATAATTATCACTTATTTTTTGGAGTCGGTGCCAGCCAAACAAATAAATATAATTAAGAAAACTGACCCACACTAAATAGTAAAACCAAGAATTGTATTTTTAACCGACTTCAAAAAGAGAAGTTATCAATTCGTCTGTATGTATGTTTTTTTTTTAGTATGCACATGTAGTCTGTTTTTACACTTTTACTGAGCGTTTTAGTCACCTACATATAAAACATAACATCTGATGATGGGATATCCTCAAATATAATAGGTACGAGTAGTCCGTTTTTAGATTTTTAAGTATAGAGAATTTTGGTCAGCTACACATAGCTATACATAAAGGAAACGAGGGTCTGATGATGGAGCCGCCGAAAAACTGATAGTGGAACTTTTTAGTTGCAAAATCCCCCTATGGCGGGGGAAGCCTACGTCCAGTAGTGGACTGCAATAGGCTTATGAAGATGAAGATAATTGTATTAAGACATGTAATTATATGTTGCGTTAAGCCGTGTCCGCAGTAAGATTGTTATAGAGGAAAAGGTAGACATGAGAATAACGAGATGACGGATAATAGGGATGACTGAAAGAAGAGTACCTACATATTGCACCGACCCCAAATGATTGGGAACAGGGCGGGAAGAAGGAGTGTAATTATATGTTGCTTAATATACTGTCAGACGTAAAGTTTCGAAGCCTAGTCATTTCTCTGTTTTATCATGTGGCCTATTTAATCATTTGCTGGCATATAAATCTGACAATATTATGCCTTCTAAACGTCGTAGACGGCTTAACGCAATATATATTTTCCCTTTAGTAAAATTTTACTTTAGTAAGCTCTAGTTTTGGGAGGAAGTCGGTTTTTCGTTTTAAAAAAATTATGTGTGTGTGGCGTTGCCAGCCGCGCGCGTCCATCAACACAACAGACTGCGTTACCTGGGCTGGCACAGACTCCAAAAAAAAAGTGATAATTATAAATATTTAAATAGTTAAAGATGACTTTGTTAAAGTATTAGGTATTTAGTTGTTAATGTTACGTTATTTATCGATTTTTAGTTAAAGTATGAAGACGGTTATTATTTTTTTTAAGTCAGTTTATATCAACAAAACTCTGTAATTACCTAACTTTATATTTTAGTTATCTAGCAGTTTCATATCTGAAGGTAAATATAGGCAAAACTATATATGTAGGTAGGTACTGTATTCCCAAAATAAGCAATATTCAAGCAAGGTTCTCCAAATTCCCAATACCTACTGTACGTGATCGAGGCTGAGAGCGGATGGAATGCCAATCTCAGCGTCAAATATTCGTGCCTACACCTCAAAGGGTATACTCGTATAGGGCTATAGCAAAGAAGACTTATATCATACTAGTGAACGCCCGCGACACTGTCCGGGTGGATTACAGAAAAAACAAAATGTCAAAATTATCCGGGATAAAAATATTTTCCCAGGATAAAAAGTAGCCTATATGTTAAATGGGACCTGTCACAATATATTCCTGAAAACTGCATCGAAATCGGTTCAGCCGTTTCTGAGATTAGCGTGCACATACGCACAGACAAACCGACAAAGAGACAAACAGACAAAAATTTAAAAAATCCTTGTTTTGGGTACTATTGCGTTGATAAAGGTCTTCTATAATATTTATTCTCATATATCTTACATGTACAGATAGCGATCCATTACATTCTTATTATATGTATAGATATCACGTCTGTCCCAGTGAAATATAGTCTGGAAGATATTAAAAATGGTTGATACTCGCAAATACCTACAAAAAGACTGCTCTTACAAAAAACACTTTGCCTTTTGCATAGCATTCTCACCTAAAGCTTAAGTGTGTTTTCATTCGAACTTGATTGGTTGAATATTGACTATTCACTTTTATTACATTACGTCCAGTGCCGGATTAGCCATATAGCAAGAGTAGCAAATGCTACAGGCCGCGCTCCAATGCCTACTCGTATCGGACAGTGATTTTAAAAAAATCATGCCTTTTTAGTTTTGTAGGTAGGCGTAATAAAGGATAAAGCCGGGCATAATCAAGCCTTATAATATCGTGTCCAGCCTATCCTACTTTTATTAGGTTATTTGCCAAACGCGGATTCATTGTAATGGTGTTCATGACTACCCCCTGTGGTTTAGGTCAGCTTAGGCAATTTCAAAATTTTACGAGAACAAGGAGCCTATTTTTGAGTTTGAGATGCAAAATTTAGATCAGTACAAGTGGTCCTATTTTCGTGCTCGCTCCGCTCGCGGTAGTTTTGTCAATAGTCACAATTTCTCGGTAGAACTTGAAGTTTAGGTAGTAAATAGGTAACTAAAGTAGTCGCAATGTCTCGCTGCAGGCGGGGCAAAATATGAGAAAAAATTTCGCTTTCACTTTGCTCGCGCATTTATTATATGTATAACTGAGCAGTCTTTCGCTTTTCAATTATGGGACTCGTAAATTCCAAAAATTCTTGATAATGTCTACCCGATTGTAACCTATTTCGCGTTTTAGCAATGACAGTGACACCATGTGGTTCTATCGGCCCTTGGTGCTCTGCCTACCTCGTAAGGGATAAAGGCGTGATTATATGTATGTATGTAAATCCAGAAAAATTTATTTGTACCTAACAGTTTTGTTTTATTTAATACCCCTAAACATGAGAACCTAAAGCAAACCAAGGGCCCCTTGAAAGAATTTGCTACAGGCCCCGCGCAAGCTTAATCCGGCACTGATTACGTCATCAGGTTACAACGTGATTGGTTGGCCGAGAAACGTGAACGCTATCGAGCTCGAATTATAAACTGGCACTCAGCATGTACCTGTGAAGTACATGTACAGTATGAGAATGCCAAAGTCGGTATAGCTCGGATGAGTAGCTTTGAGCGAATAGAAAGGATGTTTGGCTTCACATGTGCTTTGTGAAAAAAAAGTCTTCTCTATAAGTGACTTGCACATCTATTCCCAAATTATTCTGTGTACAAAACCCAAATGTTGTAGTACCTAACACCGCAACTACTATAATAGGTACCACCTACTGTGGAGTCAAGTCGAGTGTTGCTAAAATATGTCATGATTCAGTAACTTTGATATTTCATCGCAGGTGTTCAAAGGCACAGTTCTAAACTGCCTCAAACTTTGTACAGTGTATACGAATGCTTTGTGATATTGCATTTAAGTTTGCTTGCACGAATTTATATCGAAGTTGACGTTGCTTAACTTAAAGTAGGAAGAAACTAGGAATGGAAAATTTTATGATCCAATAGTATATTGTAGAAACTTGCACCATACCATAGAGGAATAAAAGATAAGATAATAATCTTATTCCTCTATGACCATACTTAGACAAAATGATAATAATAAATAAGTCACCTATGCTTGTCCTAAGTGTTGTAAGACTTATTTAATTGAATGAGCGAAACTGTTTATGTAGGTACCTACTGTTTATTAATTATAAGTTTAATGATAGATTTTCATGTTTAGGTAGTCACTCTGCTTATTCAACGAAGGGCGTATCACTCACTAACCATACCGAAATTACAGTCGTTCCAGATCACATAACAAGGTAGATAAATATTAATAATTCTGATTATTTATAAGTCTATCTTATTTATCTAACTTTTCTAGCAATAACGATACAAGAGCTATGCTATGCTGCGGATGCATTATATCCATCCGTTATATGTATTAACTAGTGGACGCCCGCAACTCCGTCCGCGTGGACTACAGAAATAACAAGTAGTCGAAATTATCCGGGATAAAAACCTTTTCCCGAGATAGTAGCCTATGTGTTAAGTCACATGTCTATAAGCCTATATGTCACAATACCTATATTCCTGAAAACTGAATCTAAATCGGTTCAGCCGTTTCTGAGATTAGCGTGCACAAACGTACAGACAAACATTCCAAAAATCGTTCTTTTGGATACTATAATATTTTTTCATAGGTGTAAAGGAGGCAATAAAAGAGTGTTGTTGATTCGGAGGCTGAGTCTATATTGTTATATTTAACGTAACTTATATACTAAATATATAGGTAAGAGTGGGAGAGTGTCACCACACTACACCTCCCCCCTTTTTGTAATAAAAAAATATGCGAAATATTTTTATATGGATAATAATAATTATAGGTACTTAACATTTCTATTTATAAGAAAGTATGTATCTAATTTATAAAATATGCTAAACAAATGCATATTAGCATAAGCTATGATAGATGTTTATAAATAACAACTATCTAAATAAGTCACACGGTACAAGTAACTTGATTAAGGAGATTCGCTCACATTGCATTACATTGTTTACAGTAACCATGACCATATATGCAATGCAATCACATTCCTGTGTCACCTTTTGCTTGTTTCTATGCAGCTTATTTTTATAGAGTTATAAAAATATTACTTTTAAGATTACAAAAGTACAATTTTGATATTTACTTATTTTAAATTATTCATCGTAAAATGTAATTAAAATACAGTTCTTTAAGAATAAACAATAAGAATATGAATAAACAATGCAAGTGGTGGGTATAGATACCACTACGAATATAAATTAGAGTGAAAATAGTAGTTTCAACAATTTACCACTTTGTCTTTTTATATTTTTTATTGTAATAAACATTTACTTAATATAAAAAAATTACACACTAAAACTATAAAGTATACAATAATCCACTTTATGTAAATAATTAAATAGTTAGATACTATATTTTCAAAGTCATCTATCTTTATGAGAAAACATTTTATTCTTTTATATTTCTCTTACCCATTATTTATACTCATTTCATATTTTTATTCATTAAATTGTAAGCTATTTCATGCTCTACAATACTCATCACATACATATAGGTATTATAACGTTAAATAAAATATTTAACCTTAATATTTTCACGAAGGAAACTCGTTCACGTCATGATCAAATAAAAGATATCTACTTACGTGTGTACCTTTGATTATGATGACTTTGAATAACATTTACATGATTTAATGAAGATAAAAAAATAAATATCTTTAAAATATCGCACACAAACTTTAGTAAAACGTTAGTTTTTAACCCATTTTGAGAATTCTTTAATATTAGGTGATCAATCTAATTACTAGAGAATCTCGGGGAAGAGAGATTTCATCATAACTCTTGGGTGATCAATCCAATCGTTAATCGAAACTCCTTAACCTCAGTATTTACCTACTTCATCTCATTATTTCCCAAACACACACATCTTAAACTACTTTATACTTTAAAAACACATATAGAGTAATAATAATTACGGAAACTAAAAAAATATAAAATAATCGTAACTAACACGAAAACACTTCACTGAATGACTATCAACACAATATTATAACTTGCTACACCCGGCAGGTCCTCAACGACTCCAGCATCACCCGGCACTCAGCAATTTTATTTGTTTTACAATTTTGAAAGTTTCTTTCTGGATCCATTATTATTATAATATTACTTCTTATCTTATTTTAAGTAAGCAATTTTTTAAACGTCACTTATTATTGTATTCACTGTATTTTTATTATTTAAATTTCACTTTACACACATATATTATTTATATTATTTATATTTATTCTATAAAATTATATTTTCTTCACTATGTAGTTCAAATATTTTCATTTATTTGCCCCCCGGCCTGTCCACTATGTTATGTAGCACACGGACAGGCCGGCCTGGCAGGTCGCCATGTAAAGGTGGCAATAAAAGAGTGTTGTTGATTCGGAGGCTGAGTCTATATTGTTATATTTAACGTAACTTATATACTAAATATATAGGTAAGAGTGGGAGAGTGTCACCACACTACATAGGTATATCTTCCATGTACAGAGAGTACATCCAATACATTTTTATTATATGTATAGAAGTTAGAAGATTGGTCAATTATGTCAATGAATTTTACTGGTGGATATCAAACGCATCCATAACAACATAGCACAGCATATCTTCTAGTGGAAAGGCACCTTAGGCAGATTGTCCAGCGGAGCGGAGCGAGCTGTGCAGAGCGGAGAAACGGAGAAAAATTAACCAATGAGAATGAACAAAGTATCTATTGGTCCAGTCCTGCAATACTTAAATTATATAAATTGATAATACCTACTCGTATTAAGCAAGAAGGTTAATTTTTTCCGTGTCTCCGTTCCGGTGAAAAAAGCCGGTTCCGCTCTATCTCCGTCCTGGCGACGTCACAAAGCATCTATCAATATTGACACGCCATTTTTCCAACGCCTGGCACCTCCGAAGTTATTTTGAACGCTAAACTTTTGGAGTGTAATAAAATTTGTCATGTTTACTTGCGGGAAAAATATTACCAGTGCAGAAAATTGTTCAAAGCTTCGGGGAATAATATTAGGTAGTCATATTTTCTTCTACTTTATGCGCAAACTCTCTGGAATACTGACTGTAACTACTTTGCCCAGTCTCCCCTCCTTTCATTATTTCTACTTCGTGTATTTGGTTTCCTTTCTACCATATAAAAATAAATGGAATACTTAAGTATAAAGTAAGTACATACTATGGTTCTGTGATCTGTGGTAAGTAGATACTTACCTACACTAATATTTTACACTTTGGCTAGAATAAATCTTCAGCATAGTAAGTATATAAGTAGGTTTAGGTAAAGACATTAAATACCTAATAAGTACCTATCCTAAGCCCGCCTCAGATTCCTAAATTTGAACATCCCATAATACGGTACTAAGTAAATAAAATTAAAATAGGTACTTACATTTGATCCCGTAGAGTAAAAAATTAAGGTAAGTATGTTCCATGCACTGCTACAAAACGGCTGTATCTCCTAATCTACCACCGAGATAGAAATAATAAACAGACATGTAAATAAACAAAATTAAATGCAGCACGCTCAATAAATTGGTTTCTGGTTGATTGGCAGAATGCGGCAGTAAGCGACGAGGCGGACTGAACACGCCACACGGTTCACTTGGCGTCCAGTCGTAATTTTCGCCAACACACGCTCGTAGCGAGTGCCGCAAATAGCCTTTTCTGAGCCCTGTGCAAGCTTCTAAACCTACGCCATATTTAGTCCTGCCTGGTCTGGCCAATGGCCATTCTACGTCCTGTGCCTAGGCACCGCTGGCATCGCTCGTAGGTAGCCCGTGTGACATACGAGTAGCGAAACCGCTGGATGAATTCTGCTGCGATTAATTTGTACTTACGAGTAATTTGAGTAACGGAACTGGGCGCGAAAGTGTGCTGGCATCTCGTCGTCGGAGGGAGCAGATGTTTGAAACCGGCTAGGCGGCTGGGGGAAACTGATAAAATTATAGCCTAATCTATGTTTCGCTAGTGTACCTGCCGCTTCTCACTGCGGTTTCGCTTTTATAGATCCAGAAGTGTGTTACGCTAACCCCACGCCAAAAAGGCCAACTTTAGACAAAAGAAAATTAGGTAAACGAACATTACAAAGTTACCGACATTAGGGATATTGTTCTTAGTTCTTTTTAAACACTTTGATCCCCTTTGCCCCACGACTTGTTTCTTACGTGACATGTTTTATCAAGCTGCTGAAAATCGCTTCCCCTCCCAACTTGGTAAGATAAGATAAGATAAAATTTATTGTTATAACTGTGTACATAAGTTGATGATAGGATATAAAGTTATTTTAGAAACGACAGTTTGCCCTTTTCGGACGTACAATTTGGTTACTTGCATGCTAAGGTACATGCATTTACTAAAACTATTACATGCTTAGAATCATTTAGTTTTACAATAATAAAATTCAGCTAAATCGTAAAAACACTTTTCAATAAGCCAATTTTTTAAAACATTTTTAAATTTGATGCCATGTACCTATGTATAGCAAATGTTTGATATTGAATTAAATTTTATTTATTTAAATTTTATTTATTTACTTACTACATAGAGCAAGTAAAAAGAGGAGTTGCAGTAACCAATGTAACGTACGAAATATAAGTCTGCATTCGTACTTTAGTCATAGATACTAGCTGAACGATGCTAATACCTGCCATCTTCCGTGGCCTTTCTTCTTCTTCCCGTCACCATCTTAAGAGTATAATATACAGGGTGTAAGTGACAGCCATGCAAATAGGTACATATTGTTATGCTGTATTTAAATCATGATTTAGACCTCAAGCACACTTATAACACCACCGTTTTGTTCCTGCTCTGATACTGGGTAGGTACCTTACCTACCTACTCTTATAACATACAATAGGCCCTTTCTCTGTGTTATTGTCTTATGGTTTCATTAAAACACAACAAAGGATTCCTGAAAGCTGAAACATGTAATTAATTTCAATAGAAATTGCGACAGGTAATTACTTGTGTAACACAAAATCCTGATGAAAGGATGTCGTGAAATTCTACCCAGTCGTTCAAGTTACCTTCCTGATAAATTATCGTGCCTGCGTAAATATGAAAACGGGTTCTCTTATTAACAATTTGTTCTAATCTGACAAGAACCCAGAACTTCCGCTCATTCGTAAACATCATAAAGCCCAACTTTAATAATACAAAACAAGTCCTCAATTCTCATCTTATTCGCAACAAAGTATCTACAGGCGGCGAAATCCCGCAAACAGAAAGTTCTGTATTCGCCAGATGCGTACGAACGAAGACGTGATTAATCACTTAAGTAACATGGTAGCACGCACAACTTAAACACTTAGCTACTGCCTGGGCTGTTGCGGTCGTTCTTGCGCAGATTTCGGATGCTAAACAATACATTTAACTAGCTGGGTACATACAACTAACACGGCTGACTTGATAAAGCACAAAGTTACCAAGTAGGCTATTTTAAAGTTTAAGTACAACTAACCCTTAAATTAGGTATTTAGTAAGGTTACCTTATTGTTTTTAGCTCTCTACCTAACTTTAAACTTACAAACTTTACCTACTTCATCTAACTCAACATAATGGTACTTGTTTAGCATTTCTGTAATTACCTGGCTGTCACTCACACCCTGTATTATTATTTTCTGGGAGAAACCAACAGAAAGATTTGATTTGTAATAATTTATTAATTATATTTAAACTTAATCTACGAATTTATTTACAGGTCAAGGTCAGGTTAAATCCAACTTGGACAACATACTTATTAAATTCATTATGGTCTTCTTCTCGCTAGTTCTTCCAGTGCTGAAGCTATTCTGAAAATAAAAAAAATTATGATAAATTAAACACAGGGAAATAAATCTTATAAAATTTTATAGACAGGTAGTAAAATAATTGTAAGAATGAATGTCTACATTAATAATTTTATTACTCTGGGTGTTTGTTGCTCCTTTACAGAAAAAGTACTAAACCTATTTTGATGAAACTTAAGTTTATATATTTATATTACATAATAGCTTATATTATATCAGAATAACATATAGAATATTCATGTAGACAAAGTCTCAGTTAAAATAAGATTATTTATACCCATGGAGTCATGAGCAGTATTGTTCATTTGTTTATGTTGTTTAATATTAATTAATTAAAATGATTATTTATTATATTACCTGGATAATACTTCAATTTTCTGAGTCTTGTACTCTCTATCTAGTTCTAGTTTGTCTTTTTCTATCCTTATGATTTCTTCATCAAATGATACTGAAAACATTATAACATAAATATAACATTATAACACAACTCTTATAACATAAATTGCTAATAATTTATTTACCTACTAAATAATAATATTACTAACTATACAGGTACTATACTTTATCTATACTAATATTATAAAGAGGTAAACTTTGATTGTTTGTTTGTTTATTTGCAGCGAATAAGCTCTGAAACTACTGGACCAATTTCAATAATTCTTACACCGTTAAAATCCTTATTGGATCTGGATGAACATAGGCTATAAGAATTTCCCGATATTCCCACGGGAAAGCGACCAACGGGAATTCAATATTTTTTATGAAAACCGCTATACATATGAAGCTGAAATCGGGCATATATCGAGGGGTGAAAGGCTATTTGGGTTAAGCGCCATTTATTATAATCCCAAATAGCCTTTCACCCCTCGATATGTTCATTGGGGACAGCGAGAAAGAAACTAAAAACGGATTTCCCGAAATTCCCACAGGAAGGGGACAAACGGGAATTCCAAATTTTTACGAACTCTGCTATTTGTATGAAGCTCAAATCGGATTAGGGACTACGTGGAAGCACTAAGAACGGATTTCCCAAAATTCCCACGGGAAGAGGACCAACGGGAATTCAAAATTTTTACGAAAACTATTATTTGTATGAAGCTGAAATCGGGTTAGGGACTACGAGGAAGCACTAAGAACGGATTTCCCGTAATTCCCACGGGAAGGGGATCAACGGGAATTCAAAATTTTTACGAAAACTATTATTTGTATGAAGCTGAAATCGGGTTAGGGACTACGAGGAAGCACTAAGAACGGATTTCCCGTAATTCCCACGGGAAGGGGATCAACGGATTTTTTTTTTGCGAAAATTCATAGGAAAATTCCAAAATTTTCCGCCTTTTTTCCATTTTTTTCTGGTAAAAAAAAAATTATGGTTCATTTAAGTAGGCTTTAAATAATGACTTAAAAACTAAATTTTAACCTACCTAAGGATGATTTTAAAAAAAAACGTTGCTCTCAAAAAAGGCCAGCTAACTGATCAACCCCAAAAGCGAGACACAAGTGATCCAAAAAACAGCAATGTATCACACGCTAACCAATAAGCCCATTTAACTAGTCACAGGATCGCCCGATACAGTTTGCGCGAAAAACAAACATTGCGTATACATAATCAAATAAAATAAAAAAACTCCTGCGAGTAATAACACTGTCGTATAACTCAAAACAATCGTACTTGTCCAGTATCTCAGTATTTGCCTACACATACCCTGTATATGAATCAGAATTTGGGCGTATATGTTCATGAGGGACCCAGAGGAAGCACTAAAAACGGATTTCCCGAAAGTCCCACAGGAAAGGAACAAACAGGAATTAATTTTTTTATGACAACCGCGATACATGTGAATTTAAAATTGGACCTGTACATTCAATAGGGACTGCGAGGGAGCACTAAGAACGGATTTCCCGAAATTCCCACGGGAAGGGGACTTACGGAAATATAATTTTTTTACAAAAACCGCTATTTGTACGAAACTGAAATTGGATTAGCGACTACGAAGAAGCTCTAAGTACGGATTTCCCGAAATTCCCACGGGAAGGGGACCAACGGGAGTTCATAAATTTTTACGAAAACCGCGGTACCTACATATGAAGTTGTAGCTATTTACTGATATGTACTGAAGCGAACCGAGGGCGGGCCACTAGTACAACATAAAAATGTAGTGGTGTAGGCTATGGTTGACAAGTTCCCTGTAAAAGGTAAGCAAACCATTATGTGTACTGAGGGCTGCTGTTATGTCTTTTAAGAATTAAAACTCATCACATGTATGCCTATCTAAACAAAATTTAACAGCTATGTTTTAAAAAATACCTCACACTACAGTGGAGCCAACTAGTGTATAAATGTTGGCCCCATTGAAAATAAGTCTAAAAACACATCACATTAGCTGTCCAATACACTTAGGCAAAGGTCACATCACCTAACAACTACTATCTGTGGACCATTAAATATTAAGTTACTTAAAACTGTGATTACCACATCTTTTCTTTGAAGGAACTTGGTCGGTATCATTACTGGAAGTATCTGCATTGTTTTCAACATTTTGTGCTAAACTAACATCACCCTGCAATTGATGTTTAAGAGCTCTTTTCTTTGTATTGCATTTCAAATCCCTCCAGGTCTGGAAATAAATATAGGAAATTAGTAACAATAGATGCATAAAGATGCTTTACCACGATGCGGTACATACTCTAGATTTAAAAATAAAAGCCCAGTTGACCCTAAAACAATCTATTAGGCTGACCCCACATTCAGTGCGTGCGATCCTGGAGTGTGCTATCGACGACAACACAGCGCGCCCGCGGCGACAACGTACTGTTACCAGCGTGTCGAAAGCGATCGGCCACTCATAGATCGAGGTTCACGCTGTAGACACGCCGCCCGGTGGTAAAACGCTGAGTATCGCGGTGGGCACGCGGCTTTCACGTACGCCGAATATGGAGTCAGCCTTACTACATCAACCAGAATTTTTGGTTACCTGTCGCCACTTTTCAACAGATTTGACAGCACCGCCCATACCATTGAGATTTGCAGCTAAATCACGCCATTGGGCGTCTAGGTCTTCTCTTTCGAGACCTGAGTTAGTACCCTTTGCAAATTCAGGATGCTCTTGCATAAATTCAGCTAAGGCATTCACCTGGGAAACGGTAGCATGTCTTTTTGATGGATCCATAACCACTTCTAATATAGAAGTTAGAAGTGTTTTATACACAGTGCCATTAGCAACCACTTCACACAACAAAAATATTTACATAATGAAATTTTAAGTTATTTTAATTTGTAGCGTTTTGTATGGTTCGGATTTCATTATTTACCTACTTACTTCATTACAAAACATAAACACAGTTTTACAAACAATTCTTTTTATAAAACTGTCAATGTCAAATTACCAGCTGTTTTTTTTGTTTTTGTTTAGTTTATCCCGAAGGAAAGGCAAGGGGAACTAAGCCCATACAGCCTAATCATTGTCTAGAAAATTGAATTCTGTTCAAAGAAATGAATTTATAATGGATGATAATGATGATTATGAATGGAAACGTCGGGAAAATCCTCAAGAACAAGTGTAAAGTCAGTCAAAATGAAAAATAATTGCAGAAACAACTTACATGGGCCCATGAAGAGATCGTATTCCGGCTAAAGTTTTACTCAGCTTACCTGCGTATAAAAGCATGCACACGCACTAGATTCACATCACAAGTAATCAAAACATAACTTATCTACTAGAAAACATCACTTTACAGACACATGTAAGCCATTTACAAATATTTTTTTATTTTCACAAGAAAATTACACCCGCTCCCTTCCAGCTTTTCCCGCCGAATCCCTGGTGGCCATTGTTTTCGATATAATACGATCTCTTCATGGGCTCATGTAAGTTGTTTCTGCAATTCTTTTTGATCTTTCCTAATTTTACACCCATATATGAGGATTTTCCCGACGTTTCCATTCATCATAATCATTATCATCCATCATAAATTCAGAAATCATTTACTAAAGACAATGGCTGTATGGGCTTAGTTCCTCTTGCCTTTCCTTCGGGATAAACTAAACAAAAAAAAATTGCATTTTCGTATCGTATTATCGTAAGAGTTTCGGCGGGAAAAGCTGGAAGGGTGCAGGTGTAATTTTCTTGTGAAAATAAAAAATTATTTGTAAATGGCTTGCATGTGTCCGTAAAGTGATGTTTTCTGGTAGATAAGTTATATTTTGATCACTTGTGATGTGAATCTAGTGCTTGTGCATGGTTTTATACGCAGGTAAGCCGAGTAAAACTTTAGCCGGAATACGATCTCTTCATGGGCCCATGTAAGTTGTTTCTGCAATAATTTTTCATTTTGACTAACTTTACACTTGTTCTTGAGGATTTTCCCGACGTTTCCATTCATCATCATCATTATCATCCATCATAAATTCAGAAATCATTTACTAAAGAAAATGGCTGTATGGGCTTAGTTCCCCTTGCCTTTCCTTCGGGATAAACTAAACAAACAACGTATTATCGTAATTTTGATTATTTGTAAATGGCTTACATGTGTCTGTAAAGTGATGTTTTCTGGTAGATAAGTTATATTTTGATTACTTGTGATGTGAATCTAGTGCGTGTGCATGGTTTTATACGCAGGTAAGCTGAGTAAAACTTTAGCCGGAATACGATCTCTTCATGGGCCCATGTAAGTTGTTTCTGCAATTATTTTTCATTTTGACTAACTTTACACTTGTCTTGTTCTTGAGGATTTTCCCGGCGTTTCCATTCATCATCATTATTATCATCCATCATAAATTCAGAAATCATTTACTAAAGACATTGGCTGTATGGGCTTAGTTCCCCTTGCCTTTCCTTCAGGATAAACTAAACAAACAAAAAAAAACCAAGTATCGTAATTTTTTAGGATTTTGGATTTTAGCATTTTATATTATTATACCTATGCAACCACAGACTTATACTATTCAAGTTTGTGTATGCAACAATTGCTGACATGTTATGGACATGGGTTCGTAACATTTTTCTAACACCTACGTTATGTACTTATTTACGTTTGTAGGGTCAGAACTGATCATTCCAAAAGATTCCAAAAATAATGCATTTATTACTTTCAGGGTGCTAATTCACATGGTCAGTTAGGCTTAGGAATAAAAAGCGAACAAGCGGAAAAACCCTTGCAGGTACCTCTGGATATTTCCAATAATATAAAGAAAATATCATGTGGTGGTGGTCACTCTCTATTGTTAGATAACGATGGAAACCTTTATTCATGTGGATGGAACACGAAACTGCAACTGGCAATAAACCAAGAGGATGTCCATGCATTTCAAAGAGTGTGGAGATTAAGTGGAATTAAATTCACAAACATTGCATGTGGCTGGGACTTTAGTTGTGGAGTAACTGATGATCACTTTCTATTTGTATGGGGTTCTAACAGTAATGGACAACTGGGATTACCTAAAGACCAATTTTTAGAATCTGTGACCCCTGTAAGATTGCAAGTAAATGCATGTACTGTATCCATGGGCCTAAGACATACAGTGATAATTAATTCCAAGGGTGAAGTATGGGTGACTGGTTGTGGGAAGCATGGACAACTAGGACTAGGAAATGACGTATTATTTTCAGATAGGTTTGTACAAATACCAAATCTAAAAAATATATCTCATATTGCATGTGGACAGAATCACACAATAGCTTGGTGCTCCATTGATAATGCATTATATGTTTGGGGTGACAATAAACATGGACAACTTCTTCTAAACACTGAAAAATATAAGAAGATTTGGACACCTCAAAAAATTGATATAGATGTAAAGCAGAAAGTGAAAAAAATACTAAGTGGCTGGACAAATGTATCATTATTATTAGAAAATGGAAATCTTCTAGCTTGGGGGAGAAATAACTATGGCCAGCTGGGAACAGATAAACCTTTTGTAGGAAAAATTATTCATGTCCAACTACCAGGTAATTTTATATAGGGTATAGCCTATCTGAAGGTTAAAGTTGATCATGCCCCTATCTTAATCAAGATTTTAAAAGACATCAATTTTATCCTCCAGCACCGGTATGATGAATTTGGTGAGAGTGAGATGTCTCACTTTTAAACGTCAAATCCACGAGTTAAGTAATAACTAGACAAAGCAAGTGTTTCTACTTGGTGTGTAAAAAGGGATTGCAAACCACTTCTATCAGCTCTAATTCCTTTAGTCCTGGCTCGAGAATGAGTGTCTATTCTAATTCTTAAGTCTATTTTTACATGCGACGTACATCTCTAGTTATTAATAGCTCTGTGAATTTGATGTTTAAAAGTGAGACATCTCGCTCTCACCAAATTTATCATAAGGGTGCAGCTAAGCTATCTGACCATTTGGAAAAATAATCCCTTAGTTACATATATATTATAATTATACATAAAAATAAAAATGTATAATTTGACCACATTGACCATCCATTCAATTATATGGTTTGACTTTTTTAGAAAATAGAACTGTGAAGGATGCAGCACTAGGATCCGAGCACACAATATGTTTAGCAAGTGACAACACCCTTTGGGCATGGGGTTGGAATGAACATGCCAACACAGGAACTAACTTGGAGGATCATGTGAGCTCACCAACTCAAGTGCCTATAGAAACTAGTCAAAATGTGAGAATTCAGATTTTTGCTGGTGGAGCTCATAACTTTATTGTTTTAAATAAACTTATAGAAAACGATGATAGCTAACATATTTTGTTAATAGTAAGTTAGAGATCAAGTTTTACCCAATTTAAATATTTTCTGTTTACATTATTTTATGCTTTAAGATGCTGTCAACTCTGGAAGTACCGTAATCTTTTAGAACAGGTGGACAGTATTTTGAAGGATACAATCACCACCATCTTTAACATCCCTTTGGACGATCGAACATGGAGCCAAGCAGAACTCCCAATAAGGTTTGGAGGTCTTGGCATCCGCAAAATTTCTAGTGTATCGCTGCCGGCATTCCTGTCCTCGGTTATGGGCACAGAAAAATTGATAAAAACTATTCTGGCACCCAGCAATAACCATTCCGACACCGCCTACACAACAGAGGCCATGAATGCATGGAATTTAGCCTGCCCAAATAGCAGCCTGCCCAAGGACCTGTCCTCGCAGAAACAGTGGGACGACCCACTCAGTAAGCTGGCACGGAATAGACTCTTAGAAACGTCCAGCAACCCCACTGAGAGGGCGCGTCTTCTTGCTGTATCCCGCTGGGAATCAGGTCTTTGGCTGCAGGCCCCTCCGTCAAGTAATCTGGGAACGTTACTTGACAATAACACTTTCCGCTTGGCCGTTTCATTGCGCATTGGTGCCCCATGTATAGTGCCTCACCGATGCGCCTGTGGTGAAACGGTAGAGCGCCTCGGCCACCATGGACTATCCTGCAGCAGAAGCGCGGGCCGCATAGCGCGCCATAGCGCTATCAATGATGTCATCCGCCGGGCTTTAGGAACCGCGAACATCGCCGCCGTACTAGAGCCAAATGGCTTAACGCGCGATGACGGGAAAAGGCCCGACGGCATGACACTAATTCCATGGAAGATGGGACGGCCCTTAGTGTGGGACGCTACATGCGTGGACACACTGGCACCGTCCCATCTCCCTGAAACGTCGCAAAAAGCAGGCGGCGCTGCTGAAGCTGCGGAATCCCTCAAACGGCGCAAATATTCCAGCCTCGACAGAGGCTACTTATTTGCACTGTTCGGCGTGGAGACCCTGGGCCCTTGGGGACCGGCGGCGCTCAAAACATACAGGGACCTGGCCGGGCGGCTCGTAGAGTCCACACGTGACCAAAATGCTGGCTGCTACTTAGGCCAAAGAATAAGCATAGCCATTCAGCGCGGCAACGCAGCCAGCATTTTGGGCACGCTACCTGATAAGGTAGATCGGCTGACCATCCTGTAAAAATTTGGATGGTCAACCGATCTCCCACAAGTACACCATAGATCTAAGTAGTTCTAAGTTAGTTTTATATTTAATTAACAAGTTATAAGGTTTTATAGAAACAAAGCCCGAATAAAGTTTCCATTATTTTATTAATTTTGAAAATAAAAACATTTTACATATACAATTTTATTTATCATACACTATAAATAAACAATTACTATTGATAATGACTAAGCACAATGTTTTTCATTTTAATACAGTGGTTTACATACTAAACTATTTCTGCTATTTCAGCTGACATGCATGAGGCAAGTAAGTAATATGGACCAACCAATGACTTAAATAGGATATAAAATCAATTCAATGGAGCTCATTAAAATATTGATTAAGCACCTTTCACTAAACCTAAGGTTAGAAATTTAAAATAAAAAATTAACAGCTAAAATGTAATTAAATTTTTATAACTTTACATAGTTACAGTATATGAAAAATCCCTAGTATTACATGCCAAACCTGCAACTAGGTATATTACTTAGTATTAGGTAGTATAGTATGGACATTAAATAACATGAATAAAACAGCTATTATACACAAACCTACTTCATTCCTTAATGTTACTTATTTCAAAGTAAGATAGGTACACATAGCAATAGGTATACATAGCAATTATAGGTAACTGTGGTGTGACCTTTATTTTCAGAACCAGTGACAGAGTTGACATGGTTGGTGTATATACATACATATATTATGAATTACTTTGCCTTACAGACAGCAGAATGTTAAGTAGAATAGAGCCTGCCTGATGTGGTATATAAGTAGAATAACCACAAATGGCTGCACAACACATAATAATTTAATGAGGAAATTTTTTCCATTTCTTTATTAATAATTTTATAATATATAATATCTTGATTAAGATAAAAACACTTCTCCATAATATAATCCGTTAGGATATGGTTGATCGTTCCATCATTAAAACATTGTGCTGAGGGATTCAGCTTTGTTTGCCGAGATTTGGCTTATGTATAGCTATCGGGATGAAAAATAACGTTTCCAATAATGTAATTTCAAAAAAAAAGAG
Source organism: Carposina sasakii (assembly GCA_014607495.2). Classification (NCBI taxonomy): domain Eukaryota; kingdom Metazoa; phylum Arthropoda; class Insecta; order Lepidoptera; family Carposinidae; genus Carposina; species Carposina sasakii. The sequence continues at coordinate 4,835,028 of CP053149.1, read as the reverse complement.
ATGGTAAAATTCGTCACCCGAGTAATTGACCCGGTGGCTCAGTGGTAAGAGCGCTGGCACGGAATGCAGAGGTCGTGGGTTCGATTCCCACCCGGGTGAGGAATTTTTTCCATTTCTTTATTAATAATTTTACATAATAATTAATAATGTGTAACTGAATTTAGTTACCTGTGCCTCTTGAATTTTTTCACAAAAGCTAAAGTATATTTTATACAATGTTCATAACATATTATAATTTACAACTTATTTAACAGAACAACAGTCAAAACAAGGTTGAATATACAAAAAATGAATTGATTTTACTAAACCTTTGCTGAGATGTGACTTAGCTAACTTAAAAATGACTATAGAACAGTCATACTCCGTTTTCAATTATTTAACATTGCTACCTCTTTCTCTCACCTTTTTGGGTTTTTCGTTTTTCCTTTTTCTCTTCTTTGAGCTGTCTTTGCTTTTCTCTGGAAAAAATGACAAAACATCATACATAAAAATTCTTCACTATGGGTGTGCACACCATCGGGCCCTACACCCTCCACTGACCCTCGGATCTGATGATGATTGGGTCTGGTTTCTTGTGGCGATTGTAGATAGTGCAAGTGCTTGTTTTCGTAGTTATGAGTTATCAGATCCGAGGGTCAGTGGAGGGTGTAGGGCTCGGTGGTGGGTGCACCCATAGTGAATGTTTGAACTTCGAAATTGTAACGCCTAATACAATTTCATTCATAAAAAATCTGTAAAATAAGTCTCTTATGCTAGCAACGATCTAGGCTCAATGGTAAATACTAGCATGTTAGTCTTGGTCACATGTAAGTACATTTACCATGTAATAAATAGCAGCCTATCAATTTGTCTGCACTAACTGCCTATGCATTTTGTTTCTCTTGAATGGAAACAGAACGATAGATAATGTTTAACTATAACTGACTAGACAAAAGATTACATCAAGGTAGAGATAAGTTTTTAAATAGTATTAATAAAATGAAAATAATTAGATGACAGGATATTGTCATGAAAGAGGTACTGTGTACTGGAATGTTTTCATCTTTGTTTGCTCATATTATTTACCGGTCTTCCTTATCTTTGTCTTTTTTACGTTGGGCTTCAAGACGTGCTTGTTCTCGTCTCTCTCGTGCTGCGGCATGTACATCAGACGCATTTGTATTCTTCACTAAATCAGATTCTTGATGGTCTTCCTTGTCATTTTGAACATTTTCTTCCTGAAAATAGCATAGAAAAATGTTAAGTCAAATTGTTCATCAAAATATTTTAACACTGCAATAGGCAAAACTTCATTTGTCCCACCTCATTATCAGAAAGTTGACTGTATTGTGATAAAATAGCTTCACGAATCTTTTTCTCTTCCTCCGTGTACTCCTTTTTGGCTGTACTAGCCGGCGCCTGGGGTTCCAACAATTTTGGAAGATTTATATCTACGTCTTTCACTAGCTTCAGAGGTTCTTCTTTTGGCTGACATAATTCCCATTTTTCTAGTATTTCATCTACGTGAATCGATATGTCCTTTTCCTGTAAATTATTTAAGTATCGTAAATAGTTTTCACTGTAACACCTCGTCTCAAAGCACTGTCGAACCATGACTTACCACAAATTCAGATAATATTCCTTCCAGAGCGTCCTTCTTTTCATCATTGCTTTCTTCACTATCTAATATTCCTGATATATATGATCCGAAAACGCCTTCATCGGTTTTTAAAGACTTTAATTTATCTATGAGCCATGGCTCAAAATCATTCGCTGCCGCCGCCGCCATGCTTGCTAGAGATGTACATTTGTGTACACTACAGAACACATTTACTCCTAGCGGAGGAGATAGTGGTGTCAAAAAAAGCTATATTCTCGGAACGCGTAAAAGTGATATGCTACATGCAAATAGCACGCTATTTTTTCCGTGACGTTATAACGTTACGAGTTGCGCGCAAATCACAAGTCACGAATGAATGACTGAACGAATACGCTATATTCTTATCCCGCCAATGACAAGTCGTGAAAACGCTATATTCTAGTTGACGCGATTTCATATAGCTGTTGGTAACCAATGACAAGTCACGAATACGCTATTTTCTATTTGACGCGAATTCATATAGCTGTTGGTAGTCCGGCGCCGGCCGTCACGCGCTATGCATGTGCGTGTCGAAGGCGCGATGAGTCATGCGTACGCGACACGTGAAGCTCGCATATCGTTATAGCGTTTAGCTTGGAACGAGTCAATTAAATAATTGGTTATTGCGCTATGGACAACTAGCATTTATTTTTAAAAGCTATACGTTATATTAGCTACCACTAGAGGAGATGTACCTCGTCTGAAAAAAAAACACTGGATTGAAACATGAACATGAAGGGATGTATTTACGCGACCAGGGTTTAAAACCAGGTTTTTACTTGAAAGTACGTAGGGGCGGAAATACGCTGAACTCCGCCAAAGACTTTTAATGTATGTATTTGCGTTGCAAGTATCGTAGTGATAGTTTGAATCCAAAATTAAACTTTAGGCTATATCTATTAAGATGTATAATCGCGCTATGTGAAAGAATTTTTTGCCAGCGAGATCGGCGCCCGGCAACCTGTGTTACTTGAAGGTATTTATTTTCTAGCGGGATTATGTACCTTATGTTATGTCTAAGAAATCTAGGATAATATTTTATAAAAACCTTATTAACAACTTGGTACAAGTTGTTACAGTACTTTGTACAGCGGACTCAAAATATGAAGCACGACTATACGTGAGCAAGCTCCTGCTGACAGCGCCAAAGCTGCGACGCTGGAGTTTCAAAAGTGTGCAAAAGTAGGCAGTCTAATGGAAATTCTGTGCCCGCTCCAAAAGTGGGCAGTTTAAAGGATGTGCTATGCTCATTTCGTAGGAGTTGTACCCGGTTTGGACCTCCAAAAGTGTGCAAAAGTGGGCAGTCTAATAGATGTGCTATGTCCGCTTTCGCTGACGACGCAGGAGCTGTACCTACCCGGTTTGGACCTCCAAAAGTGTGTAACAGTGGCCAGTCTAATGGAAGAGGTGTGCCCGCTGCTGCTGACGATGTCGGAGCTGTACCCAATTTGGACCTCTAAAAGTGTGCAGGAGTAGGAAGTCTCGTAGACGTGCTGTGCACTGTGAAAATCTTTTTTGGTAGATACATACTTTAATTAAAACTTCCAACAACAATAGTATGGTATACAAGAGAATGACGTACGTATTTAAAGTATTTCGCTGTCCAATTGCTATAATATTCCTTATTATTATAGTCACGATAAGGATTAATTAGCCCTGGTACGCAAATCGTCAAGTACGAGCCATGTCTACATGATAATGAACCGTTAGCATCTCTACTTAGTTAGTGTAATGAACAAAGTGTGTGCTCGGTCGCTTGTACGCGAGCGTTAGTTTAGAATACTGAATAATATTTTGTGAAATCAAGTATGTATTGAAGGCCATGAAGAGTAAAATTTACTTTACACACTTTACGTATAATAAGTTTGGCCCGAGTTAGAGGACAAGTCATTCCTTATTTTGTTTCGATTCGATACTTTTTCTTAATACCAAAATCTTTGAACACCTCAAGTTGCCATCACTAGTTAGTTTTTTTTAAATTTTTTATTTATGTTATCAATAAAATCAGATGGTCAAACAGCCAGAGATTCAAGCCTCTTCCAAAGCTCTTCCAAGACCTTAGATAATTTAACTCCTAGACATTAGTTATGCCAGTTTTTCATACATGTGCGTCCACCGCAAACTATGCACATATAAATAAAATATATTAAAAACCGGTTCAACTATGTGAGCTAAGCTAAACTAACTTGCTTAGCTGGCGGTGGATGATCGGCTTCAGCGGGAAAACCTGGTATCCCTTGCAACGGGTGTTAACTTTTTGTTAACCTTAGACTAAGGTTGCACTACGGCAAGCAAGCAAAACCGCCGCGCCCCGCCGCCGCCTAGAAATAAGGTAGTAGTACCAAGTCGCTGATCGCCACGATTTTTAACCGCCTGACTTTTTTAGTATGGCTGAGCAAAACCGTCAGTGTGGCCGCCTCCATTAGTTTCCTTTACTCATAAAATCAGGCGATTAAAAACCGCGGCGGTTTTGCCGTAAAGCGTAAAGCCTTACTTTGAAGGTTTTTGATGTCTCATTTAAGTTCTAATAATTTTATAATTAATTACCTGGGTAATCTTTGACTATGGCTACGGTTTTTTGTTTACACTAAAATGTATGTGGATGACATGTGTCAAAGTAACAGTTACAGGCAAATGATGTCACCAACGCCACGTTTTCAAAAAAGCGTTTTGGCGCGCTATTTAAATATTAAACTTTTAATTTGATATTATTCAGTAAATATGTACCAGAATTCAAAAATACAAGTTTTACTGGTTTTTTAAACCTCCAGAGAATAATATAAAATAGATTTAGAAAATCAGTCAAATAGCCTTTTTTTTTTCATACACAACACACATTAACCTAGTCCCACACTAAGATCCCTAAGGTCTTGTATCGTGGGTACTAAGCAACGGTATATAAATACATAGATAAGTATAGAAACATCCATGACTCGGAAACAAACATCGATATTCATTATATCAATGTTTGCACCTACCGGGATTCGAACCCAGGACCTATGGCGTCGCAGGCAGGGTCACTACCTACTAGACCAATCGGCCGTCAGTAATTTCAGTACGAGACAGATATTTGATTTTATTTTGTAATACTCGCGACCGATGCGTGTAAAAATATACCTTACTAGCTGTGCCCGCGACTTCGTCTGCGTGAAATAGTGACATTCGGCAGCATTTTTAATTTTTTTAGGCTAATGATTTTGCAAGTAAAACACATGTACCTACATTAAAATAAGTTATTAACAATATTTTACTGCGAATAGCTTATTTAGGCACATTTTTATATACGACGTTTTTAGTTTTGTAAACTATATGTAAACGGAAGAGGGTGGCTTTCCCACTACAACTTTTATTTATTAGTTTAAAAAATGACGTAATTTCCATACAAACTTTCATCCGTTATTTCAACCCCTTACATCCCTTTTTTGCATTAGAAAGTAGCCTATGTCCTTTCTCAGGCTCTAGACTATCTCTGTACCAAATTTCATTTAAATCGATTCAGTAGTTTAGGCGTGATTGCGTAACATACAGACAGATAGAGTTACTTTCGCATTTATAATATTAGTAAGGATTATTCAAGCGGTAAGTATAATATTGCTTCACACCGCGTTTCGTTAGTGGTTGCGTATCGGCTCAAAAATGTTCTAGAATTGTCTTTATACGCATGAAATAGTTTTTAAAAAGTATGAAATTTATAACTCTAACAGAGTGGCATTCCGACTCAAGTTTTACTCAACTTATTAGCGAAATTAATATGAGAGATGTATTCAGTATGACGTAGATGGGTCGAGTGGCGTGCCGTTAGGTGTGTCCGACATCTTCCAAAATCCGAAATAAAGAATGCGGCGTGTAGTAAACAAGCTTAATTAGGAATCATAAACACTTTCACTGTATCTACGCACAAGATTACTAGGATTCTAGCGGATAACGTAGAAACGTGGTAAGTACAAGACAGAGGCTGATTAGCACCCGTCCTTCGCTCGACAGACGCAACAAAACGAACAGAATACCCTCCGGCTCAATTCAAACGACCCGGTGGTCGTTGTAAATCTACAGTGGCGCCCGCCCTCTCAGTACTCTGTCTTGTCTTTACCCAAGTGGCAGCTGTCCTCAAGTCAGTGATAGCTGTCGACTTGACGTTTCTAACTTCAACGATTGAAAATAGATGGCGTTGGAGATCCGACTGTAGGATATGACATCTTGATCTCCGACACGGCCATTTTGACAACTCACGCGTCCTCGCGTGGGGTTTCTGGAAAGAAAGAGGATTTTGCAAAGTAACATGTATCACGCTCGGTCTTTTCTGACCATTGGGACAGTAAAAACTTCACTTAACCTTACTAAACCTTTATTTCAACGACCAATATCATCATAATCAAAATTGAAAATCATTTTACTATACCAAATTGTTACAAATTTACTTGCATACTATTAAACAAAGAAATCGACTATAATCGTCACACACAAGGTAAATAATTCCAAAACAAGGCTACAGTATACACAATCCATATAGAGTAACGTCAGTCAAGTAAGTCTAGTTGCCTCAATCTAGCAACTCTTGGAAACTTCCATCCAGCTTCCGTAAACCAGTCTAGTCACTTCCATCCAGTGACTCTTGGAAACTTCCATCCAGCTTCCGTATACCAGTCTAGTCACTTCCATCCAGTGACTCTTGGAAACTTCCATCCAGCTTCCGTATACCAGTCTAGTCACTTCCATCCAGTGACTCTTGAATACCTCTATCCGGTATCCGTAAACCACTCTCAATCAGTCAACTCAACATTAATTAGAACATGACGGTCCATCCCCGTCAAGTTCGCACAGATTATCATCACACGGTCACATGTCAGCGTGTCATTGGTAATGTCATTCGCAGGCATTCGCCTAAGTCTGTCATGTGCGTACTTATAGGTTCTATTGGAATTAAGGGCTTTAAGAACATAACGATTACCTTCAAGTACCTCCGATACCCTAAAAGGACCTCTATACTTCGGATCAATTAATCGAATTTCGAGTTCACCTGTAGTTACACGAGTTTTTGGCAAACCTGTTGTAAAATAACTGGAATATTCACCTAAAATAGTTAAAAGATCTGACTTTTTACAAGAGGGTATATCTGTGTCAACATTACTAAAGTCGTTACTGATACTAGGATCGTTTAAAACGTCACAATTTAAAACTGTCAAATTATTTTGTTTTGAAATGCTAAAATTATTTGTTGACAAGTTAATAACGAAGCCTTGACTCAATATTTCACGACCTAGCATAATATCACTACGCATATACACATCGGGTAAAACATGTAATAAAAGTTATAAACAATAATCATTAATTTCAACATTACACAGTATTTGCTGGGTGCTGAATACACTGGTTTGACCAATTCCCGTTAGAGAGACAGTTTTAGCAATTCTTTTACCATTGAAACTTGATGCAACGCTTTCTTTTATTAGTGAACACTCAGCACCCGAATCAAAATGAAAATCATAAAATCTACCTTGATTATTAAGAGCGCCGGTCGGTGGTAAAGCGGTAAGTGCAACTATCTTTCGTGGATTCAGACGAATTTGACCTCGGCGCACCTCGAAGCCTAGGTACTCTACTTTTTCTTTCAGGAATGAGCACTTTTTAGGATTTAACGAAAATCCCTTCCCAGAAAGAACTTCTAATACTACTATTGAATTGTATCAGGCGTCACTATTCGGAAGTTCAAATCTCTATTGAGGGATCGCCCACCACCGGGCCCTATACCCTCCGCTGACCCTCGGATCTGCCTACTCATGATCACGAACACAAGACACTACAGTCGCAACGAGAAGCCAGATCCAAGCACCTAGCATGCAACCATAAATACATAGCTGCTAATCCGAAAACCAATTAAAATTTTAATCGACATATGTTTCGCCAACACCCGTGGCATCATCAGGATTAGTTTTCCATGTTAGTTCTATCTACCGAACCAACTAACTAACAACTAAAACCAATGTATTGCAAATCATTTTTATACCCTCAATCAACATAAAAAAATAAATGTTAATACCTACATATTAGTTTAGAAATGTAAATTTATTATAGATAAATAAATATTAAAAATATACATTAGTTATTAATTGTTAAATTATTTATTAGAAGAAAATAAATTTATAATAATATTAAATATATATAAAAAAAGACCATATCAAGGCTGTACGACAAAGTCATTACCTTTGTCCGATCCTATTGACTTTGACATTGACAGATTGCAGCCAAAACTGGGCTAGTGTTTACAAAATCTATTTGATTATTTACCAAATTAATACCTGAAAATTTTGCTTTCATAATTTCTAGTTTTTCTAAAATAGACAGACGGATGCCTTTATCTGCAACATGTAGAACTCTTAACTCATTATTATCTGCCAGGGAGTGGCCCGCCTGGAGTAAATGTTCGGCAAAGTTGGATTTATTAGGATTACCATTTCTAAAGCTGATATATGTTCCTTGTATCGAACATTAAAACTGCGACCAGTTTGTCCAATGTAACAAGCATCACATTCATCACACTTCAACTGGTATACACCTGATTTCCTTTTTAAGTTCCAACTTTTGTTTTGTGTTAATTAACTTTTGTAATGAATTATAAGTCCTAAACGCCACAAATATGTCTTCTTTTTTTAATAATTTAGATAATTTTTCTGAAAACCTCCATAATATGTCAAACTACCAGTGTATGGTTTTTTGAATCTGATCAACTTTAGGGTATTTTTAACATTTGTTTTAACCAAAATGTTTTCCTTTTTATTGACCAATTATAAATGTAATTGAGGACTGTACCCATTAGATCTGGCAATTGTGAAAATGGTATTAAATTCTTTATTAATAATTGTAATTGTTAAGCGGTAAAGTTACCAGTCTATGTATCATAGACTTATAAGCCGCTAATTTATGTTGCCATGGGTGGAAAGAATCAACCGGTATTGTGACATCTGTATGGGTAGGTTTCCGGTATACAGCAAAATCATGAAATTTATCTAATCTTGATATAGTTAAATCCAAAAAATTTATGCTATTATTAACTTCTTCTTCAATTTTGAATTTAATTTTGGCATGCTTGGTATTAATTTTGTTGACAAAAACATGAAACTGTCTCACTGAGCCTGTCCAACACAAGATAACATCATCTACATATCTAAAATAATATTTTATCTTACTATTGTTAACTATAAACTTATTTTCATACCAATCCATAAAATTTCTGCAAGAAACGGTGACAACGGAGAACCCATAGCCAAACCATCCTTCTGTAAATAATAGGTGTTCCGATAACAAAAATAATTTTGGTTCATACAAAGTCTAGTCAGTCCAATAATGTTATCAACCTCCGTTGGATGTAAATTGACTTTATCACACCAAGTCTTAATTATGTCTAAACAAAATAAAAACAAAATAAAAAGTAAAAAACTAAATAAAGATTGTTTAGACATAATTAAGACTTGGTGTGATAAAGTCAATTTACATCCAACGGAGGTTGATAACATTATTGGACTGACTAGACTTTGTATGAACCAAAATTATTTTTGTTATCGGAACACCTATTATTTACAGAAGGATGGTTTGGCTATGGGTTCTCCGTTGTCACCGTTTCTTGCAGAAATTTTTATGGATTGGTATGAAAATAAGTTTATAGTTAACAATAGTAAGATAAAATATTATTTTAGATATGTAGATGATGTTATCTTGTGTTGGACAGGCTCAGTGAGACAGTTTCATGTTTTTGTCAACAAAATTAATACCAAGCATGCCAAAATTAAATTCAAAATTGAAGAAGAAGTTAATAATAGCATAAATTTTTTGGATTTAACTATATCAAGATTAGATAAATTTCATGATTTTGCTGTATACCGGAAACCTACCCATACAGATGTCACAATACCGGTTGATTCTTTCCACCCATGGCAACATAAATTAGCGGCTTATAAGTCTATGATACATAGACTGGTAACTTTACCGCTTAACAATTACAATTATAATAAAGAATTTAATACCATTGTTCAAATTGCCAGATCTAATGGGTACAGTCCTCAATTAATTTATAATCTGGTCAATAAAAAGGAAAACATTTTGGTTAAACAAATGTTATACCCTAAAGTTGATCAGATTCAAAAACCATACACTGGTAGTTTGACATATTATGGAGGTTTTTCAGAAAAATTATCTAAATTATTAAAAAAAGAAGACATATTTGTGGCGTTTAGGACTTATAATTCATTACAAAAGTTAATTAACACAAAACAAAAGTTGGAACTTAAAAAGAAATCAGGTGTATACCAGTTGAAGTGTGATGAATGTGATGCTTGTTACATTGGACAAACTGGTCGCAGTTTTAATGTTCGATACAAGGAACATATATCAGCTTTTAGAAATGGTAATCCTAATAAATCCAACTTTGCCGAACATTTACTCCAGGCGGGCCACTCCCTGGCAGATAATAATGAGTTAAGAGTTCTACATGTTGCAGATAAAGGCATCCGTCTGTCTATTTTAGAAAAACTAGAAATTATGAAAGCAAAATTTTCAGGTATTAATTTGGTAAATAATCAAATAGATTTTGTAAACACTAGCCCAGTTTTGGCTGCAATCTGTCAATGTCAAAGTCAATAGGATCGGACAAAGGTAATGACTTTGTCGTACAGCCTTGATATGGTCTTTTTTTATATATATTTAATATTATTATAAATTTATTTTTCTTCTAATAATTTAACAATTAATAACTAATGTATATTTTTAATATTTATTTATCTATAATAATTTTACATTTCTAAACTAATATGTAGGTATTAACATTTATTTTTTTATGTTGATTGAGGGTATAAAAATGATTTGCAATACATTGGTTTTAGTTGTTAGTTAGTTGGTTCGGTAGATAGAACTAACATGGAAAACTAATCCTGATGATGCCACGGGTGTTGGCGAAACATATGTCGATTAAAATTTTAATTGGTTTTCGGATTAGCAGCTATGTATTTATGGTTGCATGCTAGGTGCTTGGATCTGGCTTCTCGTTGCGACTGTAGTGTCTTGTGTTCGTGATCATGAGTAGGCAGATCCGAGGGTCAGCGGAGGGTATAGGGCCCGGTGGTGGGCGATCCCTCAATAGAGGTTCTAATACTACCTTTAGTCTATCGAAAGCTTCGTCGATGTTACTGGCCACAACTAGCACGTCATCCATGTACACTACAACGTACTTGTTCACGAGATCGCCTAGAGCATGTATGAGAGCACGTTGAAACACTGCAGGAGCATTTTTCAAACCGAAGGGCATAGTAAGGTACTCATACTGACCTTCAGTTGTCACGAATGCTGTGCGCTCTATGGACTCCGACTCGATAGGGATCTGGTGAAATCCCGATGCTAAATCTAAAATTGTAAAAAAATGTCCTCCATGCAACCTAGCAATCTGTTCAGATATGAGTGGTAAAGGAAAACGATCAGCAACGGTGTTATCGTTCAACTCCCTATAATCGACACACATTCTATCTGAACCGTCTTTTTTTTTTTACCAAAAGTATCGGGCTTGCGAACGGTGAAGAACTAGGTCTAATTACCTCAGCATTAAGCAGCTCGTTGATCTTGCCCCTCACAATCTGATGTTCATCTGGGGTCAGCCTGTATGGGCGACGATTTACCGTCTTGTGCGGGTCTACGAGCCGTATCTGCATAGGTTCAGTGTCAGCAGGAGAAGTAGGTGTACCGGTAATGAAACTAAGCTTGAACCGTTCTAAAATCTCAATCAACCTAGGTCTGTATTCATTACTAACGTCAGTATCTACCAAGTCATGGTCTATACCATTATTTGCAACTACATCAACATAGAAACATTGTCATAAATTCGCTTACCACTAAATTTCAAAGCAATCGATTCTTTAACTAAGGAACACTCTGAACCTGAGTCGTAAGTAAATGGGAATGACTCACCAGAGTGACGCAGAGAACCCGAAGGCGCATTCACAATGCACACGTCTACTCGCTTTTCCTTAGCTGGACCAGTTCCAGTGCCGCCGCCGGTACCGTTGTTCCCCTCCTTGATTTTCCTCTTCGGGCAGTCGGATGCATAGTGGCCTTGTTCCCGGCAGTTGAAGCAGGTGATGCGATCGGTTCTCCCTGTAGGTTGGTTGGTCGAGTTATGGTCCCCGTGAAAGGACCTGTGTTTGGACCGGTCATCTTGCTTCTTCGAATTGGCTTTGTTGCGACATTGAAGAGATTTGTGGCCTAGTTGTCCACAATTAAAGCACTTGATGGTCACAGCAGATCCATTAGGTCGGTTTCTTTTTAGGTCGGGTCCATCACGATAAATACTTGATGAATAACTTCTCTTCAGGAACGAGACAGCCTTCAGTTCCTTTTGTAAATAGTTACGCGTCTTGATGTCAGTCGTTATAGCAATCCTCTGAACACGTGGCTCTTGTTTTGAAATATGAGCTAAGACAGTGGCTATTGCTATCTGTTCTGTAGTCAGTCTATTCCACCTTGCCATTAAGGATGTTATGAGGGTAGCGGCGTATGAGGCCAGGCACTCGTTATCTCTCGGTTTCTTGTCGTGCATACTGATGAGAAAGGAAGCAGCAGTTTCAGGACAGTCATACCTTGCTACGAAAAGCTCCTTAAAATCGGCCCACGTCATATTAGGAAACGATATTGAAGACAGCCAAGATGATGCTTCGCCCTTGAGTGCGTGGCTTAACGCGATCATCAGAGAAGATCCATGGCGATGTCGATCTGTGATACACATGTCCGCGGTCGATATCCAAGCTCGGGCGTCGAAGTCTCTTTTCTCTGGGTCGAAATCAGGAAGGCGAATAGAGTCCGAAGATGCAGGTAGTTTTATTGCTTGCACCAACGCCAGAAAATTTTGATTTTGTTGCTCGAAGAGAAGACGCCATTTTTCTTCGCTCGAGTCACTATTTGAAGCACGTGTTTCATGTGGGTGATCCGGGTTGCATCCCACTTCTGATGACGTAGATGGGTCGAGTGGCGTGCCGTTAGGTGTGTCCGACATCTTCCAAAATCCGAAATAAAGAATGCGGCGTGTAGTAAACAAGCTTAATTAGGAATCATAAACACTTTCACTGTATCTACGCACAAGATTACTAGGATTCTAGCGGATAACGTAGAAACGTGGTAAGTACAAGACAGAGGCTGATTAGCACCCGTCCTTCGCTGGACAGACGCAACAAAACGAACAGAATACCCTCCGGCTCAATTCAAACGACCCGGTGGTCGTTGTAAATCTACAGTGGCGCCCTCTCAGTACTCTGTCTTGTCTTTACCCAAGTGGCAGCTGTCCTCAAGTCAGTGATAGCTGTCGACTTGACGTTTCTAACTTCAACGATTGAAAATAGATGGCGTTGGAGATCCGACTGTAGGATATGACATCTTGATCTCCGACAAGTAGATATTGTGTGATATTTTTAGGATCGCCTTTAGGCACCTATACCTAAAAAAAGGGAAACATACATAAACCTAAAGAGGCATACATTGCAGTCTGGAGGCTACCTCTCAATAGAAAAGAGATACTCATGAATTAATACTTGAATAGGTATTATCATGGAGAATAAAACTTAGTATTATCACTAAGGTTAAAAGTCAGTACTTTCCGAGTTATACTGCCATAAAAGTGATCCTAATCTAAGAAGGTAGCAATGTGTGTCAAGTTTGAAAACCATGTGAATAAAAAAGTCTTTTATCATTTGTTCAGTTGTTTTTCAGTCGCCAATCGCCATTTTTGTATACCCCTATTCTTTTTTCCGTTACCCGAGCGAGGGTACTTCACACCGGAACAGCTACTAGCCTTCTATAAATCTCAAGTTCAGCCGTGTGTGGAGTACTGTTTGCACCTTTGCGATGAATCGGTATAATACCAGCTTGAGTCGTTGGAGACTATCGAAGACCGAGCCAAAAGGCTGATCGGCAATTACTCACTGTGCAAAGCTAGATTGCAAAGCCTTGAACATCGACGTACAAGCCTCTCGGTATTCTACAGGTTACATTTTCGGGAGCGTGCGTTTGGACTTCACGACCTAATTCCTCCAGTACCCTTCTATCACCGGACAACCAGGGAAACGTCAAGACGACACCGGTTCACAGTTGACGTGCCGAAAACTCATACTGTGGAACTCCCTGCCTGAGTCCATGTTCCCCATGAACTATAATCTTGCGGTCTTCAAGTCGAGAGTAAACCGGTTTCTTTTAGGCAAGCGCGCTTCATCTTAGACTGCAACGGTGCTTCCATCAGGCGTGTTATAGTCAAGCTTAAGCCTATTTATTATATAAAAAATCCATTGAACCTATTAGTTTCCTTCCTTTTGATCCGGCTATTCTTTGGACACTGACTGTTGTTGTTTTTGTCGTTGACCCCAGTTTTGTTTAATGGACTACTGAAATATCTACCAAATGGCAACGATGTCCGTTCAAGTCCAAACCCACCAAACGGGACCGATCCAACTACTACGACTTGTGAGACAGGGTGACGTCATATTCCCGAAAATCTTCACCAATGCGATGGAGGACGTCTTCAAGACACTACAGTGAAATGGACTAGGCATCAACGTTAACGGTGAATATCTCACGCATCTCCGCTTTGCGATATAGTCTTGATGGCTGAATCGCTGCAGGACCTGCAAAAAATGCTGTCTAGTCTCAATGCTGCCTTGAGGCGTGTAGGACTCAGGATGAACCTGGACAAGACCAAGGTAATGTTCAATCGACACATCATCCCTGAGCCGATATCCGTCGAAGGTGTACCCTAGAAATTGTCCAGAAGTAATGCTTACCTTGGGCAAAAATTGCAGTTGGGTAAAGACAACTTCGATGGAGAAATCACTAGAAGAGTGCAGCGTGGGTGGGCAGCGTTTGGGAAGTTGCATCATATATTTGAGTTATCCTTGCCACAATGCCTCAAAACCAAGGTATTCGATCAGTGCGTTCTACATAACAGCCATGACATACGGAGCCGAGACTGACGGTGGGGCTGGCAGTCAATGCTCGGAATCTCGCTAATGGACAAAGTCCGAAACGAGATTATCACGTAGAAGACCAAAGTGACTGACATAGTCTCGAAAAAGGTAGAATGTTGCATAGAATATATAATATATATAGAATATATTAAATATATAGAATATAACCGCAGAAAATGTGTGGATGCTGCGTGGAAGCATACAGTCACGCCACGTTAAGAGCAGTTGAAAGAAACGCGATAACACAATATTATTACACTTGCTTGACCAGACGGCGAACTGTAGAAAGGTCACATAAAATTGTGGCAGTAGCCTCATGTCCTGAGGGAGGCCTACGTCCAGCAGTGGACTGCAATAGGCTGAAGAAGAAGAAGAAGAAGAAGATTAGTATTAAACATTATAAATATCCACAAATAATAGGTTAGATTGAGACGATTTTAAGACGTAGTCTGTATTTGACTATAGTTTAGTCATTGAGTCTTTATTCTGAGAGTTTAGTTTAGTAATAATGTTCCGTTTAAAAAGCCCTATACAATGGTAGGTATATCACATGTTACTATTGAGGGGTGACTCCAGACCCCATACATTGGTTCCCAATCTCCTTTGTCATTATAAGTTTCGTCACTAGAATCCCAGAAACAAGCGTTCTTCAATCAAAGATATTAATATATTGATATCAACGTCAGACATTTTGATTTTAAAACTGCTTCCGGGTAGGCGCATGTTGTTTGCAAGTGTTAACAAACTGTATCATTGTCAACATAACATCTCTAGTTAGGCAGTAAGTATATTCTTTGATATACAATAAGGGCATCGGGTTTCCAACATTTTCTTTAAATTAAGAGTTTTTTTTAGATTAAGTGAATCATTGTCACCAAGTATTGCATCACAACGCTAGAATTAGCGTCGCGTTGCGGCGCCGGCGCGCCGCTAGAATCATGGCAACGCGGTTTTGTGTTTCGACCCATAATGAATAGATCTGAAAATGGCGACGGTGACGGAAGGTGTGGTTGGCAAAACTAGGGATTTGCTATGGGCAAAACCATTACTAAATGCCACATTATATTAATAAATAAAAGACACTCAGAAGCACGTTTTAGCAAAAAAAAAAATACGCTGGATATTTACTTCGAAAGTGTAAAACGTAAACGTACCTCAAAGTAATTACCGATTAATAATTTTATAATTACCGATTGTAAATCTGCAATAAACATGAAAAAATAGGCTTTCAGACGTTCAACAGCAATGAGATTAGTCAAAGCAAAACCAGACATTTTTTTCTTGCAGCGCGTACTTCACTATGTACTATTCGCTGGGTGCAAAGGAGGTGGGGGAACCACGAATCGATCGCAGCGCCCGCGGTGGCCAATAACGGAAAACTCGGAGGACTGTCACTTTTTACTATCTATAATATAAAAATGAATCGCTAAATGTGTTGGTAAGCGCGAATCTCGAGAACGGCTAAACCGATTTCGCTAATTCTTTTTTAGCATATTCCTTGAAGTACAGGGATGGTTCTAACGGAGAGAAAAATAAAAAATAAATACCTGAACATGTCTAAAACATTCCTTTTCTACATTCCCATACAATTTGTTCGAAATTTGAAAGTCCGGGAAGGCAAAACAATTGGGTGACATTAGTTCAAAGCCGTAGGATAGGACAATGCCTGTCAGGTCCGTTAGTAGCGGAATGAAAATAAACATGGGTTACGATACTTGCTGCGTAGTTAACTGCAATAATAATGGTAAAAATAGCAATAAAAAATGACTATAAATTTTATTAAACTATAAATTTCCACAATCGAGTTAGAAACGAGAACAACGAATGAAATGGATAATCACTGACAAGAGGAAAATGTAAGTAAGCTAACCTATGAACAACATTTATAATATTTATTATATTTTGTATGTTGTAGGAAGTAGAACGTTACAATGGAGCGCGCACTTCATTGGAGGCGAGAAAGCTGATGAACAGGACAGTCCTAGTTACGTCCCAAGGATATTTCCAGCTACATACACCTTGATGGAAGTATGAACGCCTGCGCTAAATATAATAACAATTCATCTAATACTCTCGATTATAGATGATGGTCGGCTGGCGCTCTCTCTCTCACTCATTCACTTGTGTGTCATTTGCATTGTTAATACTTACGAGTATATTAAAATAAACAGTTATCCTGTTATAATTGCTCTTATTTTACTTTATTGACAAGCACAACAGGTAACTACCTGACCGGGGACTATAGAATGACGTGTTATTTTCTGTACTTCGAGTAAGAAAGTTGGTCGATGACGGGCGTTATAGCGGCCAACCACAATCTTCACATGAGAAAGAAGGGTGGAAGAGTCTAGTTTGTGATTAATAATTTTGTATAGATATAATAAATCTTGTTTATCCCTGCGTACATATAATGGGGAGACTTCGAATAACTTAAATCTTTGCTCATACGACGTTAACTTTCTCCCAAGGCTCTTGCTTTCATTTCATCACACGACTATGCAAATTTAGCCATGTCAAGGTACAAAAGATACATGGAACGCAGAAATAAGAAAGAAAAAAATATAAAGAAAATTAACCTAATATAAATTTTATTTCTTTTACATCTTGCACATGTTGAGCCAGAATTAATTGTTTTCTTTTTAGTGTCGTTTGTGGTTGGAAACTGATGTCGTGTGTGATTGCTCGGAATCCAGTTTTGATAATTAATTTGGAAATTGGAATACTGGAAATAAACAAAAGTCTGCGTATTTGTTGATACCACAGCCATAAATAATCGTCTGTAATATATGATATGCGTTATTCCATAAAATTTCATTATTTCTTTACTTACTTTTCGTGAAGACAGCTATGCGAAAGTCCGCGTGTACTGTTCGAAATTTATTAATGAAAGAGCTCCTTTCAGACGGGAAATAAAAAAGTCCAACGTTATTATCTACACTACAGATTTACATGATTGAATAGAATATACGTAAATTACAACGTTTAAATGAAATTAATTGTATGTTTACTAACTCTTCTTAATGACAGCCAGCCATTTGACATTTCAAAGTCCGCCCAAGTTGTAACTGTTAGTTGGCGCTCTCATCGCGCACCCAGCCAATAGGCGCGCGATAGATATGAGTGAGATAGCATTAGAGCGGACGCCATTTATCTGCACGGCGATTGATTCATTCTTAGGCGTTTCATAAAATCGATTGTAATCCGGTAGTATCGATATTATCGATAAGACAATTTTGACATTTAGGTATACCTATTCAAGAACTGTTATTTGTGCCAGTCACGCTAAGTAAGACATCACTCACTAACGAATTAAACTGCGGTTTGAGCTTTGCATTATTTTGTTGAAAACTACATATCGTAAAAGATTAAAATTACACAATGTCGGCGAGATATGATAGAGCTATCACTGTATTCTCACCAGATGGTCACTTGTTGCAAGTGGAATATGCACAAGAAGCGGTGCGCAAGGGATCGACTGCTGTAAGTACTAGTATTACATACTTTTTGGTTATTTGCAACCTTTTTTTACTAACTGACCATAAAAATCTTCTCTAGGTTGGTGTTCGAGGAGGAGACGTAGTTGTATTAGGTGTTGAGAAGAAATCAGTTGCTAAATTACAAGAAGAAAGAACTGTAAGAAAGATATGCCTTCTTGACGATCACGTAGTGATGGCATTCGCCGGCTTGACTGCGGATGCCAGAATTCTTATAAATAGAGCTCAAATCGAGTGTCAATCTCATAAATTGACCGTAGAGGATCCTGTAACATTGGAGTACATAACCAGGTATATTGCTAGTTTAAAACAGAAGTACACACAAAGTAATGGCCGCAGACCTTTTGGCATTTCATGTTTAATTGGGGGCTTTGATGACGATGGCAAACCACATTTATTCCAAACTGAACCTTCAGGTATCTATTATGAATGGAAAGCCAATGCTACAGGAAGATCGGCCAAAACAGTTCGTGAGTTTTTGGAAAAGAATTATTCTCTTGAAGAAGTTGCTAATGAAAAGGGTGCTGTAAAGGTAATTATAGTATTAATTTGTATAATATGTAATTAATATGGGTATAGTCTGGTATAATGCATTTTTATATTATTCCAGTTGGCAATCCGTGCACTACTAGAAGTTGTTCAATCTGGGCAAAAGAATTTGGAGATTGCTGTAATGAGACGTGGACAACCAATGCAAATGCTTGATGCTGATACTATCAACTCATATGTTTCCGTTATTGAAAAGGAGAAAGAAGAGGAAGCAGAAAAAAAGAAACAGAAGAAGTAAAACAACTAAACTGTATTTTTTATAACTTAATACAAGATATAAGGGTCACTTACCACTTGTTTTCCGTAAAATTAATTTTTATTTCTTAAACAACAGATTAAGCATATTACGCATTAAGTAATCCAATGGTTCTTGAAATTTGAGAATACAAGTCCTTCAAATCAGATGAGCAATCTTGAGCTGGAACCTTGTTTGTCATAATATCACTGAACATCTGATCCCATTCTCCATTGTACTGGTCCAAGTCGTCCACATTCTTCTGAAACATAATACACTTGTTACCTTTCTTTGGGTTTATTTGGAGAAAAGCTATAATATTAATAAATATGTATTTATTTAGGTATAACAGTAATATGTAGTTTTTTCCATTAGTAACTCTATACATGAAATAAAGTAAGTAAAACTCAAAATATGTTTAGCTTAAACAATGTTTAAATTCTTTTGTAATAAAATAACACAGTAGGTTTTTACCCGACTGCGCGAAGCAAAGGAGTGGTATTGTGTTTAATAGCCTATGTATGTATGTTCCTTTGAAGCACTACACGGACCAAACGCCTTGGCCGATTTTTATGATACATACGTCAATAGATTCCTCTTAGTCCAGCGAGTGTCACTAAAGACATGACGTTACTACTGGACTACTGGACGCCATTTTGTGAAAATGAAAAAAAATTAAGTCGTCAAACTATATCGAGGGTATTGATGAATAGGTATTTATCATCATTTTTAGGTTTCTCAACATTTTTCGATTCGACTAACTAGGATCTATATCGATTGAAAGTTGCGTAACAACTAGGGTTGCCAACCGTCCCGTTTTCAGGGTCTAAATAACGCGTCGCGTTTTGAGTGTCTGCGGGACGCCAAATGTCCCGTTTTCAGGTGAATCCTTCCCAGTTGATAAAAATATGATAATGGCGCAGAGCATGTAATACATAAATCTTGAATTTTAATTTTCACAACAGAGTTCTTAAATATTTAATAATGTAAGTATTAGTTTCATTGACGAATCTTCGAATTATTAATGAAACATCCGAATTTATAAGTACCTAGTATTTTTAGTGACATAGGTATTTTTCAATTCAATTTTTTTATTAGTTTTTTTCAGGTGCCAATTTGACATAGGTTGATAGAAGCGTTGTTGTCAAGATAATAATTTTTCTCATATATCTTCCATGTACAATAATACAGGGTGTTTGTGACAGCCAGGTAAATTTTGATATGATGACTTCAGACCATGATTCTGAGATGAAAACCAGTGAAAATTTTCGCAGGAACATTCTAAAATTTTCCGACATTTTTTTCATATTTTCAGGAAAAAATAGTATGGTCCGTTTAAGTAGGTCTTAATATTAACTTAAAAATAAAATTTTTACATTTGGATGTTTAAAAAAAAATTGCTTTCAAAAATGTTCTTAACTGATCAACCCCA
Source organism: Carposina sasakii (assembly GCA_014607495.2). Taxonomy (NCBI): domain Eukaryota; kingdom Metazoa; phylum Arthropoda; class Insecta; order Lepidoptera; family Carposinidae; genus Carposina; species Carposina sasakii. Next base: position 4,814,714 of record CP053149.1, on the reverse strand, counting down.
AAGGAGAGTCACAAGTGATCCAAAAAACAGCAGTGTATCACAAAATAACCAATAAGCCTATTTAACTAGTCACAAGATCGCTCGATACAATCGGCGCGGAAAGCAAACATCAAATCAAAAAATAATTCCCTGCCACTGTCGTATAACTCAAAACAATGGTACATGTTCAGTATCTCAGTATTTGCCTGGCTGTCACAAACACCCTGTATACCCAGTATAGGTACCTCCAGTAGTTAATTAAACTATAAAACTAATTACCTCTGCAATAGAAAAGTCTGCATTATCATTGTTAAAGCATGGCAATACACAGTTTAAGCTGTTCAAATCATTTTCATTGTCTACTTCCATCTTCCTCATAATGCCATCATGACAATCATGGCGTATGTCGAACTCGGCCAATAACTCGACACTACTATGAGATTTTCCAGCACCATAATCCAAATCCGGCATATTCAAAAATTGGGATGGAAATTTCTCATGTTGCTGGCAATCTTTGAAATTCATAATTTCTTGGGACACCTCTGGGGTTTTACTGGAAAATTAACCGAATAAATTGTAGATCTTGGCACACTTTATTTAAATTGTTCATTACATTAAGAACAATGTTCTGTTGTGATAAATCTATCTTTCATAGGAAATTTCCTAACCGTTTCCCGCAAATTTTTGCCCGTGTACCAAATAAATCTATGGTCCTATTAGTCTATTACCTACGCCCTCCGATCAGATGGACCGATGACTTGAAAAGGGCGACTGGTACGAAAACGAGAGATCGAGCTTTGTGGTGTCTTCTGAGGGAGGCTTACGTCCAACAGTGGTCTGCAATAGGCTGATCACAGATAACATAACGAAGTGTCCCGAGTTGTCTATGAGGCTGAGTTACTTTACGTGTGTGTAGTTTATTAGGTATTATAAAAAGATTTTATAATCAGGGATCTCTGCAGACCACTTCACAAAAAGTAGTTACCTACTGATATCTCTATTTAGGTACCGTTTAGTCGTACGTAGTCGCCCTCAGTGGAGCATACCTAGTCTCATTATTATATAACTAAGTACTTAATATCCTACCTGTAGTTGCTGCTCTGCCCCATGTCTTTGTCGTCATTTTCTTGAGTTTTAGCTAAAAGAAATAAGGAATGAGGAAATGTAAGGAAACCAAGGGAAGAGTAAGGAACACTAGGTTACAATAGGAAATGCGTAAGAGACCTGTAGGGATTGTTGCATTGGAATTTTTCTCAATGAGCCAATCAAATTCTAAGTTTTCTTCCTCACAGAAGTCTTCTGGAGTATCTGGAAGAGAATATTGTGGGTAAAAAATATAACTTAACTTGAGACGCACGAAGATGAAGACGACGCATGCTTAGCGAGTATCTTGGTCGGACTCTTTGGTACAAAACACTTTCTGTACTTGTACCTACAAACAGATTTTCAAAGGCCGATTGCCCGATTATATGAGACCTATTACAAGATTTATAGGTAGGTTAGGTATGTGAAACGAACCATGAAAGAAGTGGGTAAGCGAAATAATTTACCTTCGGATTCAAACTCGATATTAAAAGATCGTTTAGGTGAATTATGAATAAATAAGTCTTGAGCTGCTTTTCTTAAAGCAACACGTAATGCTCGACGAGCTTTTTGTAATGGCGTCACATGGAGAAGCTGATCAGGATTACTAAGTAGAAGGCTCTGAAACAATAATGTGAGTACCTTTTTTTGCAACTTTTGGACATAGTGTAGGTAGGTGCCTACCTATTTATAAGAACCTTATTCAAATCTCTTCATTCATATCATCCGTAGGTATGGGATAATCTATACATTGCCACAATAATGGACTCTTTCCGCAGGGCTTAAATATAGCTGTTAAAAGTAGGTATGTAAGTACTAGGTATAGTTAGTGGGGTAGCTACCCATTAGTATGGATATCTAAGCATACTTAACTATACGACATTAATTTAGTAAGAGGACGAACCTTGGGTTTGAAAGTTTTCTTCATTGTTAACGCTTTTCTTGTTATTTTATTTAACAGTTCCGGTCTTCCGTATTGAAAAAAATCATGAACATATTCGTGCATATATGGATTGCTAGAGTTGCAAAGAGGATCTTGGAGATGCGAAGTAACTTTTCGAAAGCCGTACAAGTTTAGTTGCCTTACGAAACTAGAAATGTTGGTGGTTTTGAACACAGAGTGACCACATTGGAGATAGTTATGAAGAACATGGTAATTTAATAGAATCGTGCGACCTGTGCCACCCCACAATATGGCATCAGTGCGAAGATTTAGTAAATACCATAGTTTTTGTGGAAAGCGCATTTGAAAAATAGCATTTTTGTCGTCTTGCATTTTTACGAATTCAAGAATAAAAGATAAAATGATTTTTCACGAAGTGAAAAAATTAAAAACTCCCGGCATCTGCCGCCATTTGTTAAATTTTTTTTTAATGCTTGTTGGTCGAAGCCATAGAAATGTATACCAAATCCCTGGTCGAAGCAAATGTATTTGAGTCACTAACGCAAAATAATAAACGCACTATATTTTGGTGTAATATTTTTGTTTTCTTGCTATGTTATTGTTAAAAAACATATTGTTCATTAATTAATTAAATTATGAACCATAATTTGCATGTTCAATGCTCATAGAACTATTTTACATTATTCGAATTACATATTCGCATGGCCACTTATTCCGTAGCCAAAAGAAATTACAAAAAAGTTATTAGGAAATAAGGATGTGCAGCAAAAAATTATACCGATAAGAACAGTCTCGATATGTGAACTTCACATTCGTTAATGAGTAAGATACGATTTTAATTTAACTTTCGCCTTGAGGCGCAGCATTAATAATTATATTAATACTAATAATAATTTCTTATTGTTATTTCGAACTGAATCGGCCGACCGCTCCGAAAGGAAGACAGCCATATACCGAAGCAAGCCCGGAAGAAGCGAAGAAAGTAAACCTGGAGCAAAATAACACGCGAAGTTCATGACAGCGGGATGGCGAAGCATCGGTGGAGGTCTTCTGACCAATCTAGAGTACACAGGAACATAATTCAAAAGTAAGTCAATTTCGTTCATATAAAATAAATTTAAAAAGCGTACAAATGCTAGATTATATCTAAGACAGATTTTCCTTCGTTCATTTCATTAGACTCTATTTAAATCATCTTTTTAATACTTTATATAATCTAACATTTTACAAATGCCAAATAAATTAGAATGGGAAACGATTTTTAGCTGGTACCTAAATGAAGATAAACCAGCATATATCGATAAGTACATCCCATCACATCCTTACTCTAAGAAATGTCAGTTTGACTTTGACAAGAAAGTTGTGAAATCTTGAAATTTTTGTTTTGGTTACGGTTTGTGAATAAGTTTTCCTTTGTTAATTACCTACAACAGTTTTTTTTATAGTTCGGGCTTAGATGAAAACAAAATAGTTCGGGTTATATATTGGTCCATACAATTATAAATTATGGATAAATCAAGGTTTGTATATTTATGATTATCCTTGTACCCACTGTTACTTTTTACGTTGTTAGCTAAATTCAGTTTGAAAGTACCTTATAGTTTATCATTTCACCTAATAATAAGTACTTACCTAAGCTTCCTATCTCATGAATGAATCATGGTACTTGACTGTAAAGGAAAGCTAGTTCTCTATTGTGAATAATATTTTACTGTAATGGTTGATACCTTAGGTAAACATTGTAAATATCTATAAAGCTATTGGTATGAATTCATTTACTTTCAGATTTTCAATGCTACTCTTAGAGCCAGGGGAGATTTATTACGAAGATTATTCCTGTTCATTAAATACAGAAGATTTGTCTAATACTGCAAATGTAAAAAAAGGTCGTTTAAAACTGTGTTCCAAATCCTTAGTATTTGAACCAAAAGACTGGATGTCCCCTCTAATAAAGTTTCAATTTCGAGAATGTGCTTCCATGCAGATTGTTAAATCATCGATTCCGGAAGCAAATAACTCAATAAAATTGGAAATGAAACAATATGCCGAAATGTTGGAGGAGAATATATTAGCACCATATAAATTTCAGTATTCCAAGAAAGTATTTTACATAACATTTGATTTTGCATCAGTTGAAGACTGTCTATACCAAATGGAGCAGTTGCAGAGGGCTTCCACGCTGCATGCTCCTGAGCACAACAGTATGGTGGCCACAATACTCCACTCTAGGTACATGAGGATGGTCTTTGACACCTTAATGATGGATGATTTTGCAGAGGAGATAGTCTGTGAGCTGCAGGCTGAGAAGATATCCCCTTTAGTGAGACATCAGGGCAAACTAGCTATTACTCCATCAACTCTTTACTTTCAACCGTTCAGCAATGTAGAGGGTGTAAGTTATAAAATCCTTTAGTATAAAGTTTCTATTCTATGTTAATTTGCTACATTGTCATAGTAATTAAAGTATTTTATCATTATAAACTATAGCTATCGGGATGAAGAATAACATTGCCAATATGTAATTTAGAAAAAGAGATGGTAAAATTCGTCATCCGAGTAATTGACCCGGTGGCTTAGTGGTTATAGCGGCTGGCACAGTTTGCAGCAGTCGTGGGTTCAATTCCCACTCGAGTGAAGAATTTTTTCAATTTTCTTTATTAATAATTTTATATTATAAACTATAGTTAACACACTGGTATTCCCTTGTTATTGTAGTGGTAGACATTAAAAAATTAAGAAGTACATCTCATAGTAACAATATATTTGTATATTATTAACCAATTTTTTATTTCTGGTATTTTAGAGTTCTATTTTGAAACTGAAACTGAAGCAGATACAAAGAATGTACAAAAGAAGATTTTTACTAAGGCAAGTTGTATGTATCACTTGTGTTTTTTGTTCATTAGCTTTAAAGCTTTTAGCCGCAACCAAATTAAAATCTTACATTTATTTGGCAACACTTACAGTTATTGCATTTTTACGTAAATAGTCTGCTAAATATTGTCTGAATAGAATATTATTTTCTTTTTAGGGTTTAGAATTGTATAGTACTAATGACAGTTTATTACCGCATATGTATTTGACTTTCCAATGTGAGGATGACAGAGATAGAGTTTATAAGATCCTGCAGGAGTCACCTCATGCCAACTTACAAAACACTCACTCTGAAGAAATGACTCTACAGTGGCAGAATGGAGTTGTTTCTAACTATGATTATTTAAATTATTTAAATTGGTAAGTCTTTGAAGATAGATTATATTAATAAAATATTACAATAAGAATTTGAGCTCTGTAGCTATTATAATTATGTATGTTTTGTTTGAATCTTTACCATAACAATAGCTTTGTTTTCACCAAAATAGAAGTATGTATAATGTAACTAAGCTGCAGCTTTACTCTTGATTTCTCTTCTGACTGATCAAATTATGTGAGTAGAGCTCCTAGTTGTTTACTTATGCTGGCACTCACTGGTAATACTTATACTCTGCCTGCGATCATTCTTACAATATACTCAAGCCACAAATCTTAACTCCTGTGACCTTTTCAGTTTAGCAGACAGAAGTAAAAACGATCTCACACAATATCCAGTGTTCCCCTGGATAGTAGCAGACTACACTTCAGATGTACTGGACTTCAGCAAGGCAGAAACATTCCGGGACCTGTCTAAACCCATGGGTGCGTTGAACCCTGACCGACTGCAAAAGCTACAGGAGAGATACCATGAAATGTCTGACCCTAAGTTTTTGTATGGATCACATTATTCTGCTCCTGGACTTGTGCTCTTTTATTTGGTAAGTTTTACTAATCCTACATTTATAACTGTTATGTAAAGCAATAATAACTGCATTGGTTGCTGTTATCTTAGTACCCAAGTACTTTTTTTATTTACTGTGGATCATCATCAGCCTATTGCAGTCAACTGTTGGACGTAGGCCTCCCCCAGTGTACGCAACATGGCTCGATCTCCCGTTTTTGCTATCCAGTCACTACCAGCTGCCCTCTTTAAGTCATCGGTCCATCTGGCCGGAGGGCGCCCAACGCTACGCTTGCCGAGGCGCGGATAAATGTAGTTATTTATTACTATGCCTTATTATGCATTGTATATCTGATTATTGTTGTAAAATTGTCACTTAGCTCGTGCCTCGGAAAGTACGTAAAACCGTTGGTCCTGCGCCTGATCTCTCTCCGGTCGTGTCGGCTTTCCATCCCATATGACTATGAGAGTAACGGAATAGAGAGTGTACCTGGCTAATCTCCGTAGGGATTGGTCGCCTCGGCCGAAATACAGTCGGAGATCATCATATCTGATTATTCTTTTTCTTTTTTTAGGTTCGCAAATACCCGCAGTACATGTTGTGCCTACAAAACGGTAGATTTGACCATCCAGATAGAATGTTTAACTCAGTCACCCATGTGTATAATAACTGCTTGCGGAATATGTCTGATTTTAAGGTAATACATAAATATATAGCTTTGTAGTATTTTCTTCATTACATCCGTGGAGCACGAACGAACCTCTCGATAGTCCGTAAAGCTATCGTCACACTGTCATATCATAGATTTTATTTGCGAGTCTATAGAGTTACGTACGGCGCGAATAAAGGTACATGCTTACCCTACTGCCCAATCCCTATGAAAAAAAAAACAACTGTTGGTCGTCAAAACCTTTTTCAAAAACCGATACACTATATCAACCAATATTATCCTTCCAGGAGCTTGTACCAGAATTCTATGACGTGGAAACAAAAGGGGATTTTCTTGTCAACCAATACCAGATAGATTTCGGTGAGCGCCATGACGGGACCAAGGTTAATGACGTGGCGCTGCCACCGTGGGCTACCAGCCCTGAAGAATTCGTGACCAAACTGAGGGACGCTCTCGAGTCTGACTATGTGTCCAAACACTTGCACCTGTGGATAGATCTGATCTTTGGATATAAACAGAGAGGGGAGGAGGCGGTGAAAGCTAATAATGGTGAGTTTTTAAGCTAATAAGGCTGGCGTACACTAGCTGCGGGTAGGTTTTTTATATAAAAATGTTATGTAACCATTAGATGACTAACTGTTCGTGCCCTCCATTATTATCAATAATGTTTTATTTTTAGAAGCATATGACTAACAAATATCCTCATTGTCCTGTTATACCTATATAAAATGTTTTCAATTTGGTAACTATGAAATTAATAAGTACATATGTTTCTACTTACTACCTAAAAACGTTTCAATTTAATTTGTTGATAAATAAGGAGCATCAGAAATTTATTTTCTAGCAAAATGACTGTAAAATAGTTTTATCCGCGTAGTTAGTCGTACGTCATGCGTACATCCTTAATTTTATTGCCCCTTGTATTTATGCCCCTGATCGTATAATAATTTACCATTTGACATGATCCATTATTCTTTTACCGAATTGCAGTTTTCCACCACGTTTGCTACGAGGGTTCAGTGGACCTCGAATGCATCTACGACATGAACGACAGACACGCCTTAGAGGTGCAAATCATGGAGTTTGGACAGGTCCCCAAACAGTTGTTCACTAAACCTCACGTAAGAAAGGCATTGAGCAAAGTTCCTAGGCCACTTGAAGTAAGCGATCCAGTGAAATATGATCTCAATTGTATCGATACGATACAGCTTCATAAAGAAGCGGTGAACTGTGTGATAAGAAGTGCATCGAATGTGATATCGGTGGGGCAGGAAGGTACACTTAAAGTGTATGACTTGGCGCAGAGGAAACAGATCAGAAGCGTCATATTTTCCTCGACCCCTCTGAGTTCGTGTGTGATGATTGACGTGAATATGGTTGCTGTTGGCTCTTGGGATAATGAGATGTAAGTATTAAATACGGACGAGTAATAATGATTGTAATAATCTATGTTTGAGACGATCTTTACAACGCCATTGTTTAGTGTGCTGGGCTACCTAATAATGATTGTATCTGCGGTAGTTAATATTAATTTAAATCTGATTTACAGTTTATTGTAAGTACATTACTATGTTGACTTTTTTTTTAGAGTGAGCGTATTTTGATATATGTAAAAAAAACGTGTGTATGCTTACGATAAAGCTATAAATTAAGTGTTCCATTTTATTGTATTACCCCTTTCGGCCGTCATGGCAACTAAACTTCGCAACCGGTTGTGAAAAAGGAATTTTTGTTCTTTGTCGGCAACCAATTGCGTATAAAGAAAAAAAAATCTTAATTCGCAACTAGTTGCCGGCAAAGAATAAAAATTCCGTTTTCACAACTGGTTGCGAAGTTTAGTTGACATGACGGCCGAAAGGGTATTACCTATATATTGTTTCGCAGATATTTATACGATGTGGAATACGGAAGGATTATAGCGAGTTATCGAGCTCACGATGATTCTGTTACCTGCTTATTGTGGCTGAAGGAAGGTAAAGGCACTTATGTAAGGTATTTAATTTGCTGATGCGGGGATTCACTAGAATACATCAGCTGTATCTCCTTCCGTGCATGTTATAAGAGTTGAAAGGAATTTAGGGATGTTCTCTCAAGCGACAGCGACTTGTCACTGATATTTTATATGCCCGAAACATACCTGGGAAGTGTCTGGTTTCCAAAATATTGGGGTCCAAAGTTGAGTAAATAGACTGCGTTTTTCTGCATAAATGTACATTGACGCGAGTAACAAGATTTTTTTACGAGAAATAATTAATATCTGTCTATGAAAAAACTAGCATAAACACTATAAATTTCGCCAGATCAAGTAATTAATTTAAAAAATTCAAACAAATTTACATCGTTTCCTAGCATTTTTTTGACATAAACTTACTTTATTTGATCTATAGAGTACGTACCCTTCGTTAAGGGTGGCAACGAAAAAACATCCTGTATATGCCTTTGCCTTTTTATCTTGGGAAAATGTTTTTATCCCGGATAATTTCGACATTTTGTTTTTTCTGTAGTCCACGCGGACGGAGTTTCCTATTGGAGGAAATGTTACGATACTGCGAACTTCGCTTCTTTTCTAATCTTCCATTTCATTCTGCGCCCGTACCATATCATGCAATAAATTCTAGGTCGAGAACCCGTCTATTCCAATTCCCAACTTCCCTTTTACATGACAACTAGGTACTTACATACATTTACTTTGTCTAGTTATTCCTTAACTCATAGAAATGGGAGACATCAGGCTCCCACCAAGTTCAAGCTGCGGGCACTGATCGCTCATGAACCTGATTCCATATATCTCCTGTTATCTAAGGACATTATTAACGGGACGGTTTGGTTGCCGAAGCGGCTGTTGGTATTATTTCCATATCCCTGCTGTTATTAGAGGACATTATTAACTGGACGGTTTTGACGTGAAACGTCTTTAAAATCGCGCCGACACATACGGGTACCAGGTTTAAAAACTGGACCGTAACGAAAAGGTCTATATCATCGTACCTTAATAATTAAAAAACTATTGGTCTTAGAAACAAAAATGTGGTGTAAATATTTCACTTATATAGTCAGCTCGCTGTTATGACATTGAGTTCGTGTCGGGGTCAAGCGGGGGGGCGGGGGAGGGATACTGCGATAACTGTGCGAAACCGGCGCTCGCGCTTGTTTCTATTCAGTGTAACTCGTGACTCCGACTTTATAGCGTGGTGATTCTTTCGTGTGTTTGTCAAGTTTATTTGAACCGATTGATTTATACAAAAATAAGTGTAATTTGGACAGTATTTATATCTATACTAATATTATAAAGCTGAAGAGTTTGTTTGTTTGTTTGTTTGAACGCGCTAATCTCAGGAACTACTGGTCTGATTTGAAAAATTCTTTCAGTGTTAGATAGCCCATTTACCAAGGAAGGCTACAGTCTATACAACAACCTGCCCGGCTTCGCACGGGTACAACGCCCCCTCACGCGGACGAAGTCGTGGGCGGCTGCTATTTAAAATAACCAGAAAGTGACAATAAATATATAAACATTTGCTATGTATTTTATGTTTCTATTACGTACCTGTTCTTTTTTTATTAAAATACTTAAAACAGCGTCCATCTTGTTTTCATTTCAATCTTTTACTTTAAAAGCGATTCGCTAACATAGACGTTTCACGTTAAAACCAACGGCCGTGTGCCCCGACACAGCCCCACCCGCTTTTTTTTGGTTACCAGAGCGGCTGCTGGTGTCAGGCGGGGCAGACTGCGTCGTGCGTGTGTGGGGCAGTCTGGGACACACGGGGCACGCGCTACGCGGGCTGAGGGCTGAGTTCGACCACGATGGGGGCGTAACCGCTGTCACCTATAGGTATGTACCTACCTATACATTATTGCACTGTGGGTAGGGCATTTGGTTGCGGCTGTGAGGTAGTCTGGAGTCTGGTGCGTGTGTGGGACAGTCTGGGGCAAGCGATGTGTGGGTTACGGGCAGAGTTTGAACACGATGGGGGCGTCACCGCCGTCACAAGGTATGCGGATGGGGTATTTCATTGCGCTAGCGAGGTAGTATCATGAAGAAGTTATAAAAGAGGAGGTGGGACTATGAAGTGAGTCGTGTGGCAAACGTGACCATGACGTCATGATAGGGACGGGCTTCAGCGCCAGTGTAACACAGTAGCTATAACCACACGCTTGTGCTACGAAATTTAACCGTATTAAAATTACGAAGACTTTATCAGGGTACTTTTTTTTTTACTAAAACGTAGTATAATATTACCATCTAGCGATGAGTAATTGCACTAGTAAAACAATCTTGAACCATATTGATAATAGCAGCCGCCCACGACTTCGTCCGCGTGAGGGGGCGTTGTACCCGTGCGAAGCCGGGCAGGTTGTTGTATAGACTGTAGCCTTCCTTGGTAAATGGGCTATCTAACACTGAAAGAATTTTTCAAATCAGAGCAGTAGTTCCTGAGATTAGCGCGTTCAAACAAACAAACAAACAAACAAACTCTTCAGCTTTATAATATTAAGTATAGTATAGATGAGCAAGTAGTTTGACTAGTCACTACAATGTTCTTTCTATGTAAATGGGCAGGGCTACAGTGTTCAATGCTCCCCTCGTCCCACACTTCACCCCCGCTCCGCGGCACACTATTTTCGTATGAAAATATACTTAGCCGCTACTCCTCTTTTATTTCCATGGCTAGTATGGTGCCTATGTTGGGCAAATAATGCGCGGGCTGAGTGCTGAGTGTGGCGATTCTTTGCGATTTTCGGGCTGCCGCACAGTGGTTCCAATGTATGGGAGGTGCTGGACATTCGCATCCAAAAAATAAAATTGGTGAATCTTGAGAAACTAATTATGCCATCTTGTTTGGTAGATCAATGTCTTTGAAAGTTATTATTTAAAGTTTTTTTGTAACTGTTATATTTGAGGAGATAATTGAGAAATAGTATCTTCTTACTATGGAAATGGTCAAACTTACTTACATATCTCTTGATTCCGGCCTCGTTTCAAGTTGCGGTCTTCGGTATTGTGTTTATATTTGAGAGAACTACAATTAATGCTAACACACATAGTGCGCCAAACGTGCACTTTCTGCGGTACATAGAGATGTCTATTTTTATATACGAAAAAGTTCCATACTGAACACTACAATGAAAGTGATCTTGTAATTTTGATTTTTGACATGTCCAAAATGTAGGTCAAATGGTTTGAGAACTAAATTACACTAAAATTGTTAGTGGTAGTATTTATTTAATAAAATTCAAAAAATACGAAAAGCACAACATGCATTATAAATCTATAAAATAGTACAGATAAATTTAACTAAAAATGTCTATAAACACAGAGAGAAAGACCCTAGTTACACGAATGAGATCTTTTTATTAAACTGTAATAAAAAATTTATTTATTTATATTTATTTTAATTAAAATTTTAATTTATTTATGAATCGTCTTCACAATCATCATCGATCAATTCTGATGCGGAGTCTATTTCGATTAACTCGTTTATATCGACAAAATTAAATTTACCTGTCTCGGATATAATCAGTTCATAAAATTCTGAGAAACAAGATTTTTTAATAAATTTGTTATACATTGGGCGAATACTTGTAAGAACCGGATCAGAAGATAATAAAAGATTGTGTAGTACATCTTCATTACACGAGACACTGCTATGTTTTCTTGAATGTCCTTCGCGGTACTTTCTAAATTCTTTATTTCGTGCCTCCGAGGCTTCTTCGGATAAAAAGCCGATAGGCATCATTGAAAAGTTCTCAATGACATCTGGCCCATGGACCAGCAATTTGTGGAGACTAGACGGCATATAAAACCATGGATATAATTCCACGTAGAGCAAAGTAGTGTCATTACAGAACATACGAAATTTGTCAATGTCGAGTTTCTCTCCTGAAGATATACACTGTAAAATGACAGCTAGCCTTCTTAAAAGTCTCGCATCTAATCCGGTTAATTCAGCAGATTTTTCTGGGTGTTGGTGGTTCCACTCCCTTGCTTGACAACATCAAGACGCATTCCAGTTTCTTTTTTGAAGTTTTCTTGAATTGCTGATTTTCTTTCAGCAACATTCTTCTTTGCTTCATCACCTCTAGCTTGCCATGATTTTATGTCTAATCTGTATGCGATGTGAAGACAACACTCCATGGTCCGGATCCATGCATGGAGCGAGCTAAGTCCGTATTTAAACATGTCTTCGTGCACTGGCTTGCTTCTTACTTTACTAATGTCGTTCATCTCATTTGGACGCGCTTTGCAAATGTCGCACACTGATGCTGCTGTGCCTGATATGTATGAGTGAATCTTACCATCTATCATCGTCAAATGCAACTGGTGCTTTACACTTACGTCATCGCTCTTAGTAGGTTGCAGAAGCTTAATCTCTTCTTCGAATTCAGACATCTCCATTTGAACATTTTCTTTTGTTTCTTTGATGAACTTGATTAGGATTGGTCGACAAAGAGATGTTGACGAGGGCCGCTCATTTTCCCAAATTATTTGGCCAGTTTCGGATGTGAGCCGGATTGGTACAAGACTTGCAACAAATACACTGGCGAAATTCGTTTCCTCAGTTTCACTTGTTTTCTGGTGGTAAACACTTTGATCCGAAGCACCGTCAAAGCCCCATTTGCTCACGAGCACCAGGTTTTTCTCCTCAGTGGTAGAGAGGTTTTGGGTTTGTAGAAGTCTTGTCGTAGTAAGGTCTAGCAACGCTTGCAATTTGATTTTAGCAGAGTGTTCAGTAATTGTAACGTCTTCTTGTTTTGGGTAACATTTCTTTTTTTCTTTCAGAAGCATGTAATAACTGGGATATTGAGCTACTCCTTCTTTAGCATGAAAATCCCGTAAAGTCATATAACGCCATTTTGAAAGGTTCATCGACACAAACAAAGCTAGGGCCTTTAGTGGAGATATACATTTATCTGAATCTGTGGTACTCCGTCCGCCAATGAAATCTTTGATCTTAGAAGCTTCTGTAGGATTTTCCATTAAAAACTTCATAATATCAGCTACATCATTTTCCCCTGCAGCCCTAAGACTGCTTTGTGCAGAAAACATAATCTCGTCAGTGCTGCTAGATGCCCTAAGTACTTCAGTGCGTCTTTTCTTTTGACGAGGACTTAAATCTTCAAAGGGCTTACGAGGAGAGACATGAGTACACGTAGAGGCATCGGATTTAGAAGGTAAATTCGTCTGCTCAGTAGTTTCTTCTTCTATTGCGTTCGTAGGTAATACTTGTAAAGGCAAATTATTTTCCTTTAGGGAATCCGGCCACTGGACTTCAGACTGCAACCACTCTGAGTGTTTATTTAGAAACTTTCCTTCGCTTCTTCCAGCTTGAGACCATTTAGGATAGATCCGGTAGCAAAATCGACGACACCAGTTCTTTAAGTCTTCTTCGGCACCTTCACAAAGAGAAACGTTGCAATTCGTTTTAAGGACACCGAATAGATGATCAAAGTCACGTAGATCATTGTGTTTGCGTAAAGCGCAATAAAGGTCAAGATTTGTAACAAATCCACGGAAAGACATATTTATTAGAACGAAATAGAAATCAAAACTGATGTAAAATAAAGGATTACCAACCAATTTATACTACACTACCCTCATTACTGCGTACTGCGTACAATTGTTATTCTTGTAATGTTTTAGTACTAATGATTTCAATTAATAATCACCTGCATCAAATAATTGTTGAAAATGCTAAAAATTACTCTAAGAATGACATCTGTAATTGATAGAAATGCTAATGACTACTGTCTTAATGATAATGCAATAATTTCATTAATTAATTATTTAAAAGTCTAAGACCGTCTGTGGATCGATCGTTGCCCTCGTTTGCAAATTAATTAATTTAATTATTATTTTTTTATTTCTGCAACATCATTTATCGATACGCATATTTAGAGGGGCCCTTATTCCTCTATGATTTTAACAGAAAATTGTAAGATCCTTGTCATTGTAGTATATTATAATATAAAAATCAAACATTTCTATGTACCGCAGAAAGTGCACGTTTGGCGCACTATGTGTGTTAGCATTAATTGTAGTTCTCTCAAATATAAACACAATACCGAAGACCGCAACTTGAAACGAGGCCGGAATCAAGAGATATGTAAGTAAGTTTGACCATTTCCATAGTAAGAAAACACTATTTCTCAATTATCTCCTCAAATATAACAGTTACAAAAAAACTTAAAATAATAACTTTTGAAGACATTGATCTACCAAACAAGATGGCATAATTCGTTTCTCAAGATTCACCAATTTTATTTTTTGGATGCGAATGTCCAGCACCTCCCATACATTGAAACCACTGTGTGCCGGTCAGTTTCTTCTACCAAGGCCCACTATGCATTTGATATTGAATCAAAATAAGAGTAAATGTAGTGCTCTAGTTTTATTGCTACATCTTTTATATAAAGAAACTTCAATCATTACAAATTTTTTTCAGAATAATTTTCGTAAAAGGTTAGTTTTTTTACCCTTAGTCTAGTATATAATGTACAATCAGTACTAAAATGCTTTATGCGTTAACATCCACAGGCTGACGCTTGATTTATAATTTACTACCTAATCACTGAACCAATTTAGATGTAATTGTGTCCAATTAAAATATAATCTTACTCTATGTTTTACTGCTTTATTTCCCCGAGACAACCTAAAAGCTCGGAAGACAACAATTAGAAAGTTATATTATGGAGACAAAGCTTCCGTTCCCATATAAAAATATCTACCTAGGTACATCTTATTGAAGGTACAAGACTACTAAATAGTTATATACTTATTACCTGTTAATCTCAAGTTTTTCTCACTTAACAGAGGCAGTCAAAACACCCTGGACATAATAACAGGCACCAGTGACGGCGAGATGTACATTTGGCAACTGGAAACTAAACAGCTGCTGTCCAAAGTGAAGTTGTACGATGCAGCCATCACAAGCCTCTGCCTGGAGCCGAGTGGAGACCGCGTGGCGTCTGCTAGTGAGGACGGCGACTTCACTGTCACTGATCTCAGTGTTATGGATACGGTAAATCCATACTAATTAGCCGCCTGGTGCCGGCAGAGTAGAGTTTGTACCACCCCATGCCTGCGCGTGGGTATCGTACGAGGCGATTAAGGGTTTCCGGGAGGTGGGCAGCAGCGCCTCCCGTACTGACAACATAGTCCGAAAATCACACTGCGGTCACCAACCCGCCTGCCCAGCGTGGTGACTATGGGCAAAACCCTCCTGTGGCAGTAGCCTTGTAGCGTGCCCTGGGGTAGGCCTACGTCCAGCAGTGGACTGCAATAGGCTGAAGAAGAAATCCTTACTAATATCAGTACCTCATCAAATAAGTTATTGTTCTGATTGTGTGCACACATACCTACCTCTTATGTTTATTTCTTTTTCACGACTAGTTTACTGGAAGAAATCTCACGTCTTTGTGCATCTTCCTTGTTATAAAGTTTTTTTGTGAAAACCTTATTGTGTACAATAAAGAATAGCAAAACTGTGTCTCTCTGTATCTGTCTGTCGTCTGGCTTTCACGTCAAAACTACTGAATTGATTGAATTGACATTTGGTACACTAGTTTGGTAGTCTAGAGCATTTAATACCTAAACATAGGCTGCTTTGACATTTTGTTTTTTCTGCAGTACACGCGGACGGAGTTCACCATTCCTTACTAATTTATAGAAGCGAAAATCATTCTGTCTGTTCGTCTTTCACGCCAAAACTACTTCTACCAAAAAGACATAGGCTACTTTTAACCCGGAAAAATATTTTTATTCTGGCTAATTAAGACATTTTGTTTTCTGCAGTCCACACGAACGGAGTCGCGGATTTCCACTAGTTAGTCTATAAAACTATCTCTATAGTAGGCGTATTATTGTCTGTGGTCGTAGTGTAGGATCAATGGGCGTTTTTCCACTAGACGACACGACCACGACATTAATTTAATTTATTTATTAATATGGGGGGCCGTGTCGTGGGCGATCCATACTATTTATTACATTATTGCTTCCAAAAAAGCCGTGGTCGTGTCGTCTAGTGGAAAAACGCCCATTGTCTGCGGTTGAAGTCACATCGTCTATGCCCCCCAGGTGTACCAGAAGCGCGTGCGCAGTGCGGTGACGTCACTGCTGTGGGCGGCGCACGGCGCGTGGCTCGGCGCGGGCGCGGGCTCGTTGTTACAACTCGATATGCTTGCTGTAGCCGACGTGGCCGAGTGGACGGCACATGACGGTAGGTTTCACCGTCACAGTTGTAAAAACCTAGCTTAGACGAGGTTTAGGACGAAAATTAGGGGCCTTATAAACCGTGTATAAAGCAACAGTATCCAATGAAGAAAAACGTATCAAATGTCTGTCAAATTAAATGTTGATTAGCCAGGGATTTTCTGTGGCTACCACTTTCTGTGTATACTTATTTCTCATTCATCACTTATTTTCAGTCATTCCGTCCCATCGGACTATGAGAGTGAGGGAATATTGATTTGGGCATGAGGGAATTTGACAGCCGATAGGTCTAGTAAGTGTGTTGGTAGTGCGACGCCATAGGTCCTGGGTTCGAATCCCGGTTGGTGCAAACATTGATATGATGAATATCGATGTTTGTTTCCGAGTAATGGATGTTTCTATACTTATCTATGTATTTATATACCGTTGCTTAGTACCCACGACACAAGACCTTAGGGATCTTAATGTGGGACTAGGTTAATGTTTTGTGTTTAAAAAAAAAATAGAGAGTGCATCTCTGTTTGTGCACTATAAATATTCTGCGCATCTGGCAAATCTCCGTAGATATTGGCCGCCTTGACTGAAATGTGATCGGAGACATTATTTTTATTATGCGTAGTTTATTGCTGCCAGCCATATTTAATTTCATTTTATTATAAACTGTTTCTAACACTGTCTTCTGCTGCATATGTCTTTTCTTTATAATTAAGTAAATTACATAATTACAGATGCTATAACCTGTTTATACATGGACGAGGCGTCGCAAACTTTGACGACATCAAGCAAAGATAGGACGGTGAAAGTATGGCAACTGTCTAACGCGTCCTGACATCTTCAACTTAGCATAAACGACTATTGAGTGTATTTCATTTTAAAACGGAGGGGCTTAACAATGTTTATTTATAAAAAAGAAACATGATACAATAACGTATTTTTTATATATTACAAATCTTTAATTGTTTGGTAGACAGATTGCACAAACAGGCAATCCTATGAGGGCTTGTAGACGATAACGGACGTTTTTTGGACCGCCAAAAAAACGGTTAACCTTGTACATTTATAAAACTTTTAAACGGATATATTATGTTAGCTAGACTGTTGTCAGAGATGTTGTAACATATGAAAATAATGTGTCGAATATTCGTAATACGAATTTCGTAAATTGTTCGACGGTCCATTGTCCCCTGCGTGTACACACATTCATACTGCGCATTACACCACTGTAAATTCGTCAAAAAACGGTCTGTTGATGTCTACGAGCGCTCTAAGGCCATGTCACTGTCAATCAGTAGAAATACAAGAAAAATTTGCTTACGCTTGGCACAATAGATCGAAGTTAATATTATTACCTTTGTTAATTATTATCTTTTATGTTTTCTGTGTATACAATAAAGAATACGAATAGAATAGAAGCGATACTGGCGCTCTAATAGCTTATGTTTATTCTAAGCAACTAGGATACCGACAAAGGTTAGCCTGTGATTGGTACATACTACGCTTTGTAGGCTACATTGACGGTCGCAATGCAACGTTGGTAATCGCTCCTCCGTTTTGGTTTGGTTGTAAACCAGTACTGTGATTTAGGTGACAGAATAGAACAACGATGTTTGATAGGACATCTCGGTCGTGTATAAGTACATATCTATGCCAGTTAGTCGTGATAAACTATTCTTAAAATAATATTATCTTGTAGAGCATTTAATTAAACCTACTTAAAAATAAGTTTTTATCTACTTATTACTGTTAAAGGGGTCAAAAAACAAAAACCTGTTGCTTTGTAAATCTTCTCTTTATGTAGGTATGCATTTCTCTCTCACTATGTCAACAAGGAGTTATAATATAAAAAAAAGTTGAGGCGGTTTCAAACCGCGTTGATCATTGAGACAGTTATATAAATCATGTTTTGTATGTTCTAAGCCACGATTAGTTTCTATTAGGACCACTTGCACCTAGAGACCAAACTCTTGTCATAAAATTAGGATAATTATTGGCAATATTATAATAACATTGAACTAAGGTATATATGTATATATATTCATGTCACCCACGAAGATGCGCTTTTCTTATAGAGCAAAGTTGCTGAGTCACCCTACTAACTACTAATATCACGGGTAAAGCTAGAAGATTGGCTAAACCATGAAGAAGGTATAAAAGAGGAGGTGGGACTATGAACTGAGTCGTGTGGCAATCGTGAGGCCATGATAGGGGCGGAGCTTCAGCGCAAGTGTAAACGCAGTAGCTGTAACCACACGCTTGTGCTCCGAAATGTATTAAAAGTATTAAAATTACAAAGACACTAGCGCTTTTATCAGGGTACTTTTTTTACTAAAACGTATAATATTACCATCTAGTGATGAGTAATTGCAGTTGAGTTGTTGTAGTGCTCGGGAAATACATCGACAGGAAGTGCATTCCACTCCTTAGCCGTTCGCATTACAAACGAGTTAGCATAACGTTTGGTGCTTGTTTCTATGTAAATGGGCAGGGCTACAGTGTTAGGATGCTCCCCTCGTCCCATACTTCACCCCCGCTCCGCGGCACACTACTTTTGTATGAAAATACTTATACTTAGCCGCTCCTCCTCTTTTATTTCTTCTCCATGGGCTAAACCCAAGTTAGGTTCAGTTATGTCTAGGACTACCCATAGAATTGCAAATAGCAGGAAGCTTGTTTTTGTCTTGGATACCATTTTACTCATGCTGAGATCGCGTATCTGAAATATATAGATAGTTGATGCTGTCTTTATCTTGATAAAATTTTAGAGAAACACAGCATCATTCAGATAGGCTGTCTGATCATTGGAAAACTTATTCCTTACCCGGGTAAAACTAGGTTTATTCCATCTGCTAGCATCTTCTTCTTCAGCTTATTGCAGTCCACTGCTGGACGTAGGCCTCCCCCAGGGCACGCCACAAGGCTACTGCCACAGGGGGGTTTGCCCATAGTCACCACACGGGGCAGGCGGGTTGGTGACCGCAGTGTGATTTTTGTTGTCAGTACGGGAGGCGTTGGTGCCGAACATTGCACAATTTTCTCGTCGCAATGGCAGATTCCATATAGTCTAAGGGGTCGAGGAAGATCAACCTTCACCGATCTGTTAACTCGATGAGACATATTTCTTATCAAATATAATTTGTTAATTTTTAATAAATTATTAATAATTTTACAAATATAATTTATAAACAAATATGCCTATGATGACTTGCCTATCGAAAAGTGTTCATAGTCATCGGAGCCACGGTCTCCTCTACTAATAGAGCTTGCTGAGATAATACTAAGCGACAAGCGAATATCGCACAATAGCTTTTAGTACGACATATGGGCGATCCTCTTTGTCAATTTGTAAGGCGCGTCTTCATGGATATAGGTAAATATTATTTATCCTTGTGTAGGGGTATTATCCTGACAGTGCTTAAATTTTATAAAAAAATCCTTCCTAGTATTCATCCAAGTGAAATTTGAAATGTGATAAATTAATTGATAGATAGATTGTTAGATAAGTTAGGAATATTTTGATAGCATATTATAGAATCTAAAGATGGTATGTTATATTTTATGTTTAACGACAATAAATGAAATTAAGTGCATATCGTTTTTTATTTACATAAACCAATGTAGGTACAGTCAGCATCAAAAGTCGATGACCACATTTAGATTTTCAAAATTTGGGTTTTGCATTCTGGCGCTTGTCATGTTGAGCGATTTAGGTATAATACGGTGTATAGCGATTTTGAAATGTGGTCATCAACTTTTGATGCTGACTACCATGTAATCGTAATTAACAATAAGTTGCAAAGTTAGAAAAACTATTTAATCTGAGAAGTCCACTGTTGGACATAGGCCTCCCCCAACGACCTCCACTCCGATCGGTCGGAAGCAGCCCGCATCCAACCGACGCCCGCAACCTTGGCCAGGTCATCCGTCCATCTCGCGGGTGGCCTTCCCACGCTGCGCTTGCCGATACGTGGTATCCACTCTAGAACTTTCCGACTCCAGCGGCCATCAGTTCTTCGAGTTATGTGCCCTGCCCATTGCCACTTCAGCTTGCTAGACCGTTCTATGTCGGTGATCTTTGTACGTCTGCGGATCTCCTCATTTCTGATTCGATCACGCAGAGAGATCCCAAGCATAGCTCTCTCCATCGCTCGCTGTGCGATCCTGAGCATTTTTATGAGGCACATAGTTAGAGATCACGTCTCGGCACCGTAGGTCATCACCGGCAGCACGCACTGGTTGAATACCTTCGTCTTTAAGGACTACCTATTTAGCTAGTCTCAAACCCACAAATACCTCCTTAGTTAAAATATAGATACCATTTTTCGGACCAAATGCGATTAGTAGCGCCAAAACGTAACAATAACATGTTATGCGAAATGGCGAAGTCTATGAAAATAACCACTATAAAGAACCTATCCACAGAGACTCGAAACCATATGATTATTTTTATATGAACATTTCCGGGTTGTTTAGGAATTCTCGATGCTAATTAGATACATATCTTAAAAAATTAACGTGTGAATTTAGTCTTTAATTTTGAGGATAAAAATCTATCCAGCTCTCTATATTTTCATAGTATCTCGCTCAACATACCCCCTTTGTTACACCATGTACATGAACTGTTACCAGCCAGACTAGGGAAAACTGTGGCATGAGTACAATAACGAACCGATTGACCTCATTAATCAAAATCTTATGAGTGGTTTAGCCTATATGGTGGAACATACGTAAAATAAATATAGGTAGCTATTTCGTTTTGTTGAGGTTATTGTTGTTCTACGGTACAACACACAATTGCTTTTTGCAATTTTTGACAAATTTGTGGCAGGCTGATTACGTAGACCAGAAGCAAAGCAATGCGATAGCGAAAATTGTACAAAATTCGGTGATTGCTTGTCAGGTTCGTATTACGTAAAATTAATTTTAAAGGAATTTTTATATTTCAAGGCGAATATTGTACAATTTTCGCTATCGCATTGCTTTGCTTCTGGTCTACGTAATCAGCCTGCCACAAATTTGTCAAAAATTGCAAAAAGCAATTGTGTGTTGTACCGTAGAACAACAATAACCTCAACAAAACGAAATAGCTACCTATATTTATTTTACGTATGTTCCACCATATAGGCTAAACCACTCATAAGATTTTGATTAATGAGGTCAATCGGTTCGTTATTGTACTCATGCCACAGTTTTCCCTAGTCTGGCTGGTAACAGTTCATGTACATGGTGTAACAAAGGGGGTATGTTGAGCGAGATGCTATGAAAATATAGAGAGCTGGATAGATTTTTATCCTCAAAATTAAAGACTAAATTCACACGTTAATTTTTTAAGATATGTATCTAATTAGCATCGAGAATTCCTAAACAACCCGGAAATGTTCATATAAAAATAATCATATGGTTTCGAGTCTCTGTGGATAGGTTCTTTATAGTGGTTATTTTCATAGACTTCGCCATTTCGCATAACATGTTATTGTTACGTTTTGGCGCTACTAATCGCATTTGGTCCGAAAAATGGTATCTATATTTTAACTAAGGAGGTATTTGTGGGTTTGAGACTAGCTAAATAGGTAGTCCTTAAAGACGAAGGTATTCAACCAGTGCGTGCTGCCGGTGATGACCTACGGTGCCGAGACGTGATCTCTAACTATGTGCCTCATAAAAATGCTCAGGATCGCACAGCGAGCGATGGAGAGAGCTATGCTTGGGATCTCTCTGCGTGATCGAATCAGAAATGAGGAGATCCGCAGACGTACAAAGATCACCGACATAGAACGGTCTAGCAAGCTGAAGTGGCAATGGGCAGGGCACATAACTCGAAGAACTGATGGCCGCTGGAGTCGGAAAGTTCTAGAGTGGATACCACGTATCGGCAAGCGCAGCGTGGGAAGGCCACCCGCGAGATGGACGGATGACCTGGCCAAGGTTGCGGGCGTCGGTTGGATGCGGGCTGCTTCCGACCGATCGGAGTGGAGGTCGTTGGGGGAGGCCTATGTCCAACAGTGGACTTCTCAGATTAAATAGTTTTTCTAACTTTGCAACTTATTGTTAATTACGATTACATGGTAGTCAGCATCAAAAGTTGATGACCACATTTCAAAATCGCTATACACCGTATTATACCTAAATCGCTCAACATGACAAGCGCCAGAATGCAAAACCCAAATTTTGAAAATCTAAATGTGGTCATCGACTTTTGATGCTGACTGTACCTACATTGGTTTATGTAAATAAAAAACGATATGCACTTAATTTCATTTATTGTCGTTAAACATAAAATATAACATACCATCTTTAGATTCTATAATATGCTATCAAAATATTCCTAACTTATCTAACAATCTATCTATCAATTAATTTATCACATTTCAAATTTCACTTGGATGAATACTAGGAAGGATTTTTTTATAAAATTTAAGCACTGTCAGGATAATACCCCTACACAAGGATAAATAATATTTACCTATATCCATGAAGACGCGCCTTACAAATTGACAAAGAGGATCGCCCATATGTCGTACTAAAAGCTATTGTGCGATATTCGCTTGTCGCTTAGTATTATCTCAGCAAGCTCTATTAGTAGAGGAGACCGTGGCTCCGATGACTATGAACACTTTTCGATAGGCAAGTCATCATAGGCATATTTGTTTATAAATTATATTTGTAAAATTATTAATAATTTATTAAAAATTAACAAATTATATTTGATAAGAAATATGTCTCATCGAGTTAACAGATCGGTGAAGGTTGATCTTCCTCGACCCCTTAGACTATATGGAATCTGCCATTGCGACGAGAAAATTGTGCAATGTTCGGCACCAACGCCTCCCGTACTGACAACAAAAATCACACTGCGGTCACCAACCCGCCTGCCCCGTGTGGTGACTATGGGCAAACCCCCCTGTGGCAGTAGCCTTGTGGCGTGCCCTGGGGGAGGCCTACGTCCAGCAGTGGACTGCAATAAGCTGAAGAAGAAGATGCTAGCAGATGGAATAAACCTAGTTTTACCCGGGTAAGGAATAAGTTTTCCAATGATCAGACAGCCTATCTGAATGATGCTGTGTTTCTCTAAAATTTTATCAAGATAAAGACAGCATCAACTATCTATATATTTCAGATACGCGATCTCAGCATGAGTAAAATGGTATCCAAGACAAAAACAAGCTTCCTGCTATTTGCAATTCTATGGGTAGTCCTAGACATAACTGAACCTAACTTGGGTTTAGCCCATGGAGAAGAAATAAAAGAGGAGGAGCGGCTAAGTATAAGTATTTTCATACAAAAGTAGTGTGCCGCGGAGCGGGGGTGAAGTATGGGACGAGGGGAGCATCCTAACACTGTAGCCCTGCCCATTTACATAGAAACAAGCACCAAACGTTATGCTAACTCGTTTGTAATGCGAACGGCTAAGGAGTGGAATGCACTTCCTGTCGATGTATTTCCCGAGCACTACAACAACTCAACTGCAATTACTCATCACTAGATGGTAATATTATACGTTTTAGTAAAAAAAGTACCCTGATAAAAGCGCTAGTGTCTTTGTAATTTTAATACTTTTAATACATTTCGGAGCACAAGCGTGTGGTTACAGCTACTGCGTTTACACTTGCGCTGAAGCTCCGCCCCTATCATGGCCTCACGATTGCCACACGACTCAGTTCATAGTCCCACCTCCTCTTTTATACCTTCTTCATGGTTTAGCCAATCTTCTAGCTTTACCCGTGATATTAGTAGTTAGTAGGGTGACTCAGCAACTTTGCTCTATAAGAAAAGCGCATCTTCGTGGGTGACATGAATATATATACATATATACCTTAGTTCAATGTTATTATAATATTGCCAATAATTATCCTAATTTTATGACAAGAGTTTGGTCTCTAGGTGCAAGTGGTCCTAATAGAAACTAATCGTGGCTTAGAACATACAAAACATGATTTATATAACTGTCTCAATGATCAACGCGGTTTGAAACCGCCTCAACTTTTTTTTATATTATAACTCCTTGTTGACATAGTGAGAGAGAAATGCATACCTACATAAAGAGAAGATTTACAAAGCAACAGGTTTTTGTTTTTTAACCCCTTGAACAGAATAAGTAGATAAAAACTTATTTTTAAGTAGGTTTAATTAAATGCTCTACAAGATAATATTATTTTAAGAATAGTTTATCACGACTAACTGGCATAGATATGTACTTATACACGACCGAGATGTCCTATCAAACATCGTTGTTCTATTCTGTCACCTAAATCACAGTACTGGTTTACAACCAAACCAAAACGGAGGAGCGATTACCAACGTTGCATTGCGACCGTCAATGTAGCCTACAAAGCGTAGTATGTACCAATCACAGGCTAACCTTTATCGGTATCCTAGTTGCTTAGAATAAACATAAGCTATTAGAGCGCCAGTATCGCTTCTATTCTATTCGTATTCTTTATTGTATACACAGAAAACATAAAAGATAATAATTAACAAAGGTAAATAATATTAACTTCGATCTATTGTGCCAAGCGTAAGCAAATTTTTCTTGTATTTCTACTGATTGACAGTGACATGGCCTTAGAGTTACCAGCCAGACTAGGGAAAACTGTGGCATGAGTACAATAACGAACCGATTGACCTCATTAATCAAAATCTTATGAGTGGTTTAGCCTATATGGTGGAACATACGTAAAATAAATATAGGTAGCTATTTCGTTTTGTTGAGGTTATTGTTGTTCTACGGTACAACACACAATTGCTTTTTGCAATTTTTGACAAATTTGTGGCAGGCTGATTACGTAGACCAGAAGCAAAGCAATGCGATAGCGAAAATTGTACAATATTCGCCTTGAAATATAAAAATTCCTTTAAAATTAATTTTACGTAATACGAACCTGACAAGCAATCACCGAATTTTGTACAATTTTCGCTATCGCATTGCTTTTGCTACTTAGGTATTAAGACCCGGCAGTCAAATAAAAATCTCACGGTTGCTCCGCCCACATACCCCGCCACCCGCAACACAAAGTTCTTACGCGTAAAATCTGCGAAGTTATAATTCAAAATTCGCGCGCTTTCGAGCAGGCGGGTCAATGCTATGTCAAGCGCAGAGAACATAAAAACCACGGAGTCATATAAGTTATTTATTTCAAAGTAGTGTTGATTAACCCCCGACGCAAAAACGACGGGGTGTTATAAGTTTGACGCGTCTCTCTCTCTGTGTGTGTGTGTGTAAATGTGTATATGTCTGCTGTGGCATCGTAGCTCCCAAACTGATGATCCGATTTTAATGCGGTTTTTTTTTGTTTGAAAGGTATATCAGTCGAGAGTGTTCTTAGCTATGTATGTTTGACGCGACAAAATTTAATCAAAAATTTCATATGTACGGTTAACAGCAGGCCAAGATAAGCATGCTTTAGTTGGTACTTACGTAGAGTTAAAAGTTATTTTTTGCTTTTTATAGTGTTTCGCATTTTAAACCTTTTGTCATAATAATTGGGTACTTTTTTTGCGTCGGGGGTTTTCTTAAATTTTTTTTATTTTTGTTTGCATAATATATTATAAATTTAGTTACTAATAAGTAACGTGATCAACTATATATCTACAGGATGTTTTTTCGTTGCCACCCTTAACGAAGGGTATATTATATATCAAATAAAGTATATAACTTTATACATCAAACAAAGTAAGTTTATGCTAAAAAAATGCTGGGTAACAATGTATTTTTTTTTATTTCTTGATCGGGCGAAATTTATAGTGACCAGTGTTTATGCTAGTTTTTTCATAGACAAATATTAATTATTTCTCGTGAAAAAATCTTGCTACACGCGTCAACGTGCCTTTATGCAAAAAAGGCAGTCTATTTACTCTACTTTGGACCCTAATATTTTGGAAACCGGACACTTCCCAGGTATGCTTCCGTGGAGAAAAATGATCGTGATAACTAGGAGATTCCGTAGTTTCATATACATATACAATTCATCCATACACTCTAATGACTCATTGAATGTCCGATTCAGACCGCTTTAAAAAATATTTTTTAACAAAATCATTGTTTTTTTCAGTTCAGTATGAATAAATATTAAAAATTTAAATATAAGTAAAAGATTTTTCTTCAGTTAAACGATTTTATTGAAAACAATGTAAATAAATTATTAGTTGAAATAATAGGTAATCTCAATCTGCGATATTAATCAGAATAAAAGATAATCGTGGGGCACTTCCTACGACATTCACATTGTATAATAATTAATAATATACCTATCACATTGATGAGGAGAGTGGTGTTATGACTAGTAAATTATTACTTTTAGCTGTCTGTAAATAATATATACGAGTATAGGGATCTTAGTGTGGGACTAGGTTAACGTGTTGTATAGTGTATGAATATTATTATGCACGGAATTCACGTCGTAGGTTCGAGTCCCACTCGGGTGAGGATTTTTTTCATCTCTTTATCAATATTTTTTATTATTATTATGTATTATTATAAATAAACTAACTTCGAGCACTACAACATTGGTCTTTTCAAAGCTAGAGTGAATAGGCACTTTATAGGCAAACATGTACCACCTTGGGCCGCATCTTGTTTAACATCAGGCACGATTGCGGTAAAATGTCTGCCTATCTAATTGTAAAAAAAAACTTTCTTACGCATTTCTAATATTAGCTAGGATATAGTACGCTAAATGTTACCGACAATCTGTATAATCAGGTATTGTTCACAATACCTAGGCAAAGTATAGAATACCTAAAACGTGTAGGTAATAAATGAAATATTACTTAATTTATACTTTGCCTAGGTTTTCTATGCAATACCGAATTAGCAGTCGGTAATGTCTATAAAAGAAGAGTTTCTGAAATTATTTAGGAAATCTATAAAATATTATTTAACAAAAATTCCTTCTGCTGTCGCGACACGCTCGCTACGCTCGCTCGGTTCGTGCGTTGTTATTTTAACAGTGCTATAACCTAATCTACAGATATAATAAAAATTTAACGGATCGCTGTCTGTACATGGAAGATATATGAGAAAAAAATATTATAGGAGACCATTATCAACGCAATAGTATCCAAAATAATTATGTTTGTAATTTTTGTCTGTGTCTGTGCGTTTATGCACGCTGATCTCAGAACCGATTTCAAAGCAGTTGTCAGGAATATATTGTGACATCAATATTCGTTCCCTAGTTGGAAAGATCTAAGCATACATAGGGACGGATAGACAGCGGCAAGCGACTTTGTTTTATAATATGTAGTGATAATATAAAAGTTTTTTCTTTTAATTTTATAATTGGAATTTTACGATGGGGTTGCGTCGTTTAATTACGGAGTTTCTATGGCCACATTCCAGCTCTATCATTAGATGATGGTTGACAACTAGTATCAAAGTACTCGTCAAGACGAATTAAACGAGCCCAAACTCGATGGGGTTGTGTCGTTAAATTACGGAGATTTCTATGGCAACCTTCCAGCTCCATTATCAGACCTTGATCACCATATAGTATAAAAGAAGTCGTCGAATCGAATGAGCCCAAACTTGATGGGGTTGTGTCATTTAATTACGGACTTTCTGTCCACCTTCCAGCTCTGTCATCAGATCAGCTCTATGTTGTGATAATATTGTATTGATATCCGATTTATAGTACATGCATGCAAAATTTTAGCTCAATCGGAAACCAGGAAGTGGATCAAATTTAACTTGGACGATTTGAGCTTGTAAAAAGCTTCATATTTTTATGCATACGCATATATTATTTATTTTTTTAACGTTAGAATTTTGTGTTATTTTGTATATTTTAACCTAGGCTCATTCCACAAACTTGTACAATTTCCTGGTCTAAACATGGGAATATAAATAAAAAATTTAAAAAAACCCCCAACCCAAAAAAGTACAATGCAATCATTATGACAAAAGGTTTAAAATGCTAAACCCTATAAAGATTTCCACCAAAAATAGCTAAGACTCTCGACCGATATACCTTTAAAACAAAAAAACCGTATTAAAATCGGATTATCACACCCCGTAGTTTTTGCGTCGGGGGTTAAAAATGACTAAAATTTCACGGTAAATAAAAAATATTTACATGCGATTGCGACTCCTATTATTCCTATGTTCCTAATGCCAACGATAAGGTAAGGTAAGGTAATTCTTACAATATTATACTTTATTTAAATAGCATTAGAGTTATTTTCCTTGATAAATATTTTTTGTTGTGTGTGCGTGTGTGTGTGTGTGTATGTGTAGTAAACAGAACTGTGTGATTGGATTATTGCTTTAACATAAATGGCTATATGTCAGAATCGGGTGCAAATGTGTACAACTTTAATACTAAGATATAAGGTTTAACATAACAAACTTGTTACCCAACTTAAGTCTTTTTAATTATAAGCAACTCCAACAGTTTACATCTCTATAAGTACGTATAAAGTATACGGAGACATCGATTAATGCTTGTTGTAGTATGAGACTGTGCATCTACCATTATATTTGATCGAAGTGGAAATATGAATGTTTTTCGATTTTATTTCCCATGAGTTCGAACTAGGTCGAGTACACCAAAAATAATAAATATTACTGGCGTGGGCGCAAGCGACATAGACCCTGCGTCGTCGGCGCACAGCGCGGTACTGAGCGCCAGCGGGCACGAAGTTACCATTTAATGCTATTCAGAGAGCGTTAGAGTAGAATATCGCTTGCGCACTTAACATCTGATTGAGCTCAGAAGTAAAGGGCGTAAGTCTCAAAAAGATTTTTGTTAATTGTGTGTTCAATTATGATTGTTTTTTTATTTTGGCTTTACAAAAGATCACTATCATTATTATCTTGACATCCGAATTTATTTTAAACGCCTATCTCATGTAATAGCCGAAATAAATGGAAAAATGTCTAAAAAACATGTTGATTTCAAAAAACAAAACTATCGAGCGAAAGTCATTAAATCATGTTTTTGGCTTTACATAACATAGTTAAGGGTACTAAGAATATACTGTAAAAGTCTCACATTAAACAAACATGCACCCTCTTCAGCATATTACATCAAAATGATGCTAAATAACGTCTGCTTCCTCTTTGTTCTACCGAACCCTCGACGGTGCGATTTATATTTTACGTGGTTTTATAACTTACCTTACTTACATTTCGTATTTAGGTAACTCAAGATTTCATTTTATTCGCAAACTTGCACACATACTGTCTTGTGAAGAAATCCATGAGATATGACAGTTGGATGATAGCGTCACGGACTATCGAGAGGTTCGTGCTTGCCCCACTAATCGAAATTAACCATTAGACAACCTACCTATCTTAAGTTCAGTTCCAAACCCAAGTAGGTAGATCTATAGAATAAGAAGAATAGGTAGGTCTAACTATAAAATTCAAGGTAAAGAGTTCGCAAAACAACCTACTAATCGGTTCCTAAGCCTACATAATAAAAACATCGAAAACCCTTACCCAAATTAAAAATAACGTCCCACCTATTAAAGTTTTCCCTAAGTATTTGTAACAGCAGCCGTTGCCAACCAAGTTACGTATAGACATACCTACCTTGGTACATAGCTAGAGATAGCAGCAGTTCTATATGGACTGGGTCGATACTACGGTGACGTCGACGCCCGGTTGCGTCGCGACCACGATAAATTTCTATACACACCTTACCTAGTATATAAGCTCGTGTAAATAGAATAGTACATGACTGAACATGAATTATGTAGAGTGGTAGGGTTTTATGTTTAGTCTAGCATTTGGTTAATCATGCCCTTGGAGTTAAAAGTTAGGTGTTATACTAATGTAGGTAGGAATGTTTGTTCGAAGACCTACCCACAATGTGATGGATAACTGCCGTCAGTGTACTATTCGATATATAACTTATAGTGGACGCTCGCGACTCCGTCCGCGTGGACTACAGAAAAAACAAAATGTCGAAATTATCCGGGATAAAAACATTTTCCCGGGATAAAAAGTAGCCTATATGTTAAGTGGGACCTGTCATGACGTGATATTTGACGAACTTGCATACTAACTTTCAACCCTTATTTCACCCCTTAGCTGGTCGAAATTTCAAAAATGCTAGAACAAATGTTTAATGATTTCTTATCAAGTGCTTAAATATAAAGTTTCATGGTTTTATCTTTTAAAATTAAGAAATCCCATACAAACTTTCAACCTCTATTTCAACCCCTTCATCCCTTTTTTTCGAAATAAAAAGTAGCCTATGTTCTGTCTCAGGGTCTAAAGATTGTCTGTACCAAATTTCATCAAAATCGGTTGCGAGGTTTAAGCGGGAAAGCGTAACAGACAGACAGACAGAGTTACTTTCGCATTTATAATATTAGTTGGGATTTCGTCGATAGCTTGTGCTATAAGTCTATGGTATAGATAGATAGAGTCTGTAGTATATCATAAATTATTATAGTTATCTACGAAATTTACTACAGTATTATATTTTCTATCATCATCATCAGCCCATTGCAGTCCACTGCTGGACGTAGGTCTCCCCCAGAGCACGCCACAAGACTGCCATGGGGGTATTTGCCCATAGTCACCACGCTGGGCAGGCGGGTTGGTGTCCGTGTACTCTATAGTACGAGTATAGCATAAAATTATCTACGAAATTAGAGGTTGGGTAGAGAATTAAGAGACTTATACACTACAATTTCGCAGATTTATTTTAAAATAATGGACGTCAAGACTTCGTCCATATGTTAAGTGGGACCTATTACAATATATTTCTGAAAACTGCATCGAAATCGGTCCAGCCGTTTCTGATATTAGCGTGCACAAACATCGATCCGTTACAATTTTTTTATTATATGTCGGTATAGAAAGGGTACCTAATGAAATGAATAGATTAGTCTACTACGACGCGATCGTAGTAGTTCTACGAAGACCTTCTCCACCTACCGACCCACTTCTCTTTTTGGTCGATTAAAATCAAGTCTATCTTATCTTCCAAATTTATTCTTACGCCCCTTCATGATAATCTACTTGTATTTAATGTAATTTCAGGTTTATTATTTAATTAGTGGACGCCCGCGACTCCGTCCGCGTGGACTACAGAAAAAACAAAATGTCAAAATTATCTGGGAATAAAACATTTTCCCGGGATAAAAAGTAGCCTATATGTTAAGTGGGACCTGTCACAATATATTCTTGAAAACTGCATCAAAATCGGTTCATCCGTTTCTGAGATTAGCGTGCACAAACGCACAGACAAACAAACAGACAAAAATTTTAAAAATGTGCGTTGTAATGTATGGAACTGTATAGGCACGGGCATACCGGATGCGTATGCGTAGACGTAAGCATAGACAGACGTCAAGCGGTGACAGTTCCATACATTAAACTCAGAGGTATGTGTACGTCTACGCTTACGTGCACGCATACGTATCCGGTGTGCTCGAGGCTTAATGCGTTGCATTTTACGTTTTGAGAAAAATGTATAGTTTAAAATAGCACGGTTTGGTGACCATAAGGTGCCCATGGCTTGGTGCTGCAGTAAAGATGTACTTACCACATTAATGTCAGCCAATGGGCGTGACACTTATGGTTTTTCTTTTCATAGAGACAGGCTATTAGAGTTTACTCTAAGAAAATCGAAATAACCTAATAAATTAGTTATGTTAATGTACTTACCTAAGTACATAATAAAGTATTCTTCTCTACAAAAACAACTTTCACATTTCCGTATCCAAAGACGAAATGGTTTTTATTGCGAAGGTTATAGGGCGTTTTGATAACAACGGGGCTGTTACAGTTATGTTAACCTTTCGGTGCGAAGTTAGATAGAAGGGAAAATACCGTTTTCCGTAAATGAACCAGGTTTATATGTAGGTGGGTATGCCTAGGGTTCTATGATTCTTACACTGTTTATTTGTTTTATGAAAAAAAAATTCCGATATCCTTAGACTACAATTACTATGTTGATGGCAATGATTATAATGGCATTTTTTCTTTTGATCTAAGTAGGTACTTAGGTGCCTAAAATATCGCTCTAAGAGTTTTATGTTGTGTTTTGATCAGTAACATCTACTTATTTTGTCTGTAGTTATATCAGTAAGTATGGCGTCCATTAAGTAGGTAATTAAGGATATTGCATGCATCCTTAGCTCATATTGTTTGAAATGTAGTTATAGTAGTAGATAGATTGGTAGGTATAGTAGATAGGTAAGTACCTAATAATATTTTGTAGTACAGTAACTTCGAGACATAAATTAGTCTTTGATTCTAAGCAAGCATATTGGTAAATAAAAGTAAGCTGCACTCATATGACGTGACCAACAATGATCATGACTCTAAGAGTGGGCATATTTTACTATCAAAATTGTTGTTCGTAGTGTTTATTTTTTGTTCCTGACCTGTTTGAACATCAACTATTCTTTAAGAGGAAGCAGATGTTATTTAGCATAATTTTGATGTAATATGCTGAAGGGGTGCATGTTTGTAAGTACTACTAATCTACTACTGACTTTCGACATCGCTTCATAACGCGTTAATCTCTAAAATGGTTGGACCAATTCTGACGGAATTTTCACTGATTGTAATAAATTATTGAGTTTATTAATTTTTAAATTTAATAATTGAGTTACTTAGGCTACTTTTATTTCGGATATTTCCATTTCCACGGGAACGGCAAATGATAGGAAGTAGCTTCCATTCCATTTGGAAGGTTTCAACAAGCGAAGTTGTTGACTAGCCACAAGCATATTATGTATATCTTATTTCTATGCCATTAGTGTAACATATTTATAAATACGTTCGCATTACGAAATAATGAAACAGAAACAAGACGAGACAACCAATATTTTTTCAATTAATTTAATTAAAAACTTAATATGACAGTTAATTAAGACGATTAAAATACAACAAACATTCACTCTACACAGTAACAGATTCTACCATTGTTTTTTTTATAAGTTCACCAAAATTGTCTGTGGTGTCAGCAGTATTGCTTTCGGCTTCGACCGGCTGGGCTTGTACGTCAGCAGCGTCCTGCGTGCTGTGGTCTGCTTGGTCAAGGTTCAGAAGGGTGTTGTGACTGAACCAGTTTTCGTCATTTTCGACTGGCTGCAGCTTATTACTATTTTGATATGGCGACAGCATCAACGTTGAGTAATCTCCTTTATTCTCACATTCAGTATTTTTATACATGTCGTATTGGGCTTGTTGAGCCATGTTGTTGTGGTATTGCATCGTACCTTGTTCGTGCATGTTTGTGCTCGGTTTGGGTATGTATTCCGGCATGTACATATGGCCATAATGATTAAACATGGCCATTTGCGAATTGTGCGCAAACTCCTCAAAGCTATTCGCAGAAAAGCTTTGTGAATTCTTAATTTGATGGCTTTCGTTATGTTGGTCATATGCATAATTGAGATCACAGGGGAACCTTTGAACGTTATTGGCCATTGTGTTGTATCCCATTGCAACCGTTGCAGGATATGGAGGGCCTTTACCTTGCAATATATTCGATGTGTAAGGGGCGACGTGTGCTGTGTGCGTGTTCGTATTGTCAAAATGTACGCTGTTTTCATTCATATTCCTATGGATTGGTGGATGTTTATTGTAACTATACCGTACGTCGTTTTGCATATTGTTTGGATTAGAAGGACCAGCCACATCACAGTGAACGTTATTGAAATTACCAGCGTTAACACACGATTCTACCTCTACTCTTGGAGTGAGATTTACGTCTCGTAGGAGTCCATCATCATGATTAAAACATCGTTCATTATTATACGAATTTGCACACTCCACTGAATTAATTGCATTCTGGCTTTCAATCCATTGTCTTTTAGCAGCTTCATGACTTTCTTCATTTTTCTTTTCAATGCTTAATCTCATAAGCGTATGAATAAAATGAGTCCTCACCCTTACAGGGTTAAACTCGATGCGACCTGTTGTGTTGCCACAACCTTCTCTAGTGCATCCACAGGGAAAATTAAGGCGGTCAACTTGGCATTTAATCCCACTTAAACTACACGTGCATGTTACTGGATTACATACTCCTTTACATGCGCAGCCACAAAATTCACGAGACGTCCTTATATTCCGACAGTCTTCTTTTTCAAAACCTTCAATTTTTCTAACACCAGCAGCGCGTAACAAAGCTCTTCTTTGCCTAGTCGGTACAGGCTGCAAAAAATAGTAACTATCTAAATCTAATTCTGATTCAGATATATCACTTGCCTCTTCCTCCGTATCGCTGTCTTCGCTGGAAGAAAGTGACGAGCCCGGAAGACAATGTCGTTCGCTTTTTAGCTGTTGTAATATCTGTCTATGAAGCCTTCTTTGTTCTAATGCATGTTCTGATATACTGAACTTTTGTACATGACTGTGATCCCATTCCATTCCCAATGTAGAACCACCTTGTGACGGAACACAAGAAAAACCTTGAGCTCTGGTAAAATAGTACACAGTAACATTATCAAAACTAATATTACCTTTGCTCTTTTTACTCTTAGGTTCACCACTATTAAGGTCCTCACATTTTCTTTTAAGACTACTTCGTAGTGGTTTTTGGGGTTCAATATCTTTTACCAAGCTTTTGTCCTCTTTGGTACTATTCTTAACCTCTGCATTTGTATCGATATTCCCTTGCTTTGTGATGTCACT
Source organism: Carposina sasakii (assembly GCA_014607495.2). Lineage (NCBI taxonomy): Eukaryota > Metazoa > Arthropoda > Insecta > Lepidoptera > Carposinidae > Carposina > Carposina sasakii. Next base: position 4,779,515 of record CP053149.1, on the reverse strand, counting down.
GTTAGTACCGCTTGTGCTAGGAAGCTCCAAATTAAAGCTAGAAGGTTGTTTTGAATCTTCAATAGTGTCAGATCCAAGTCCTGAATCACTACCTTCTGAACGAACTTCTTGAGCTTGCCCGTCGTCTTCTCTATCATTCAGTGGGCCATCTGGCGGAAGGCTTCCGAGTGCAGAGTCTTCGCTGTCAGCTGACGCCGAATCTGTTTTAATATCTTCTATGTCACTTAAAGTATCATTATCTTCTATTTTTATAGCATAATCTATTTTACTATCACTGCTCTCATAAAACTGAGAGCTGTTACTATCATTTGAATCTTTTTGTTCATCATTAGAGTTAGAATCATCGCTGTTAGCGTCACTGTCGCTACTTTTATCTTCTTTTATCACAGATAAGGGATCTTGTTCTCTGCTTTCCTCGACGGTTTCCGTGGGATTCTCATTTTCGTTATTGCTTGTGATAGGTGCTTCTGGAGCAATATGGTATTCGGGCGTTGACTCCATTGTGACCTGGAATTATAATGAGAATAAATCAACAGGATAACAACGCACGATATTGAACTCAAGGTCCTTTGGTCTACTTTCAACTAGTTTTATCTGAGGTATGTAATTTGTAATTTTGTAAAGATATACCAAAATGAGTAAGGTCAATAAATCCATTCGATCGAAGGGAATTGAGTTATTTCTATCTATACTTTACTTATAAGTAGGTATTTTTGCACGTCAATTAGATTTATCAGGTTGTAAACAAATTAATAGTTTAAGACATCTATTACAAGCTATCCTATCAATCGTAGAAGAATGCCAGGCACCTGCCACTGTCTGCACAAAGCATTATAAATCAAACAAAATGATAATCAAAAACCGGTACCTGTTTGAAAAGGCTCCGGCCTCTGTAGACTTCACCGGTGTCTCAGCGGCCGCCGGATCCTCCAGTCCATGATGCTGTTTCACTCCACTCAGACCACGCTTTCTAACATCTCATACAATTCATATTTTCTACAATTTGATCACCAGCTGCAATAGTCACTCATCACTAATTATCCGTTGCACCAATACCACTTCAATGTCAATAACGAATAAGGTTCACTTTTATCAGCACTGCCATAGCTCTGTTGTGTTTTAACCCAATTTAAGAATTTTCCGTCTTATATTCATATGAATATTGTTCACAATTAATTGTCCTTCACTTTATTTTTAGCTGTCGTTATTTTTGTGCCCTGGTAAACGTTGGCAGACCGTTACTAAATATGGAATTTTTAGACGTAATTTTAGCACGATAGTCCCAGAGAGAATTTACTTTTACTCCACCGATCTCACTGGCCCGTGTTCCCACCTCGTGTAATCGCGTCGGACGACTTGAGCGACGCAGGCAAGTTTTAAAGCTGCTAAAATAGGGTGGTCGCTGGTGAGAACGCTGGTGTGACAGGTAGGGTGGCGTACTAAAATCGGTCGAGTTGCCCTGCGCCGTTCGACATGACGTCTCGTACCCCGCCCCTCCGCCTCGCCCGGCCTTGCCCCTCTACCTCGGGCCCGTTCGCCGCGCAGTCGCTTTGCGCCAGCGAATAATAAAATGAATACTACAACAAAAATTATGAGATCCTGATTAACTTTATATGAATTTTCTTGATTTATTCACAAAGTTACTGGAATTAGGTAGGCGGGAAATGTTATGATATTCTATTCATAATATTTATATACAGGTTTTATACGGTAGAGTAAGGGTAGAGTCCGTTGTTACGTGCCCTGCGCTACGGTATTCATATCTCTACCTCTACCTGCTGCGTGCGAGGGTTTGTCTTCTCGTAGTAATAATAATATAACACATGTGTGTTTATTAGTCGATTGTTAATTTGACAGTCATCTGGGACCAATTCTCCTATCAAATAAATAACAAAACTTTTGGTTTTGCTGGGTATGATAAGCGGCTCTACCTACCTTGTAAGTATTACAAACTTATTCGTGCGGGCGGGAAAAATCGACTACGTGCATGTTTTGAACTATAGACAACTTGTGACGTAGAAACTAGCGACTCTAATAAATGGAAGATTTGTATATTTACGTCAATGTAGGTACTTGGCTTTACTTTACTAATACGATAGGTAGGTATGTAGATATTGCAACCAACGTTTATGTACGTTACGTAGTACGTAGGTACGATACGATAATCTACTAGATAGAGCAAAAAGTTTGGATATTTTTGTGATTAAGCATTTATTTTAATACAAGTACATATAGGTATAACTCATTAATTTAAAGTAAAACATAACGTTGATTAGGTGAGTAATTTGAAATAACTATGTTTATATGTATGATTTACTAACATAGTTTAATAAAAAGTTCTACATTTATCGTTAATAAGGTTACAAATTATATTGACCCATTGTGTGGTACTCGTACTAGCTCTAGGCAAATACTAAACAAATGTGCTGTGGACAGTCCGAAAACGACCCGAAAAATTAGATATGTACTTATTATCATTTTGGAATCTATATCCAGCCAGCCCTAACTCTACTTGACTCTGTCTTTTAGATTTCATGTATCCAGTGCCGATGCGGGTCTTCATTAGAAACATCTTCTTTCGGGCATGTTGTAAGGGTCGACTAAGGAACTCGGGCATTCTCTCAGACGATAAGTTAGTAGATCTCTTTTATGATCCTGTAGTTCTAGCGCTTCATATCGGGGCATATACAATACTTGAACATCAAGAACATCAGCATTATATGCATAGAATGCGTACATCGTGGCCGTAGAGGCCAGAGTGCAGGGCCGTAGGGCAACTGCGAGAGACCGTGACGTTAGCTCACCCCAGAAAAGCTAAGAGCGTCAAGCTGTCTAGAACAGATTTACAGCTCTGATCCAACACTGTAAGACTAAATAGAAACGGACAATCAAACAAACGATCAAATAATGTTTGTGTAATAGATGTAGGTAGATTACTATGAGAAAATGGCAACCGGAAATAACAACAGTGAGGTTTTTGCACCCTGAAGGTAGATGGCAGGACTATATTTAAAGATTTCTAAACGTCCTACGCATTACGAGCTATTTTCATACACAACTACGTCTTAGTTTACGCAAGCAAAATGCTCTATATTTTCTAGAGCATAGAGATTATAGGATAGATGAAAACGTACGTTGCTCAGACAAAAGTGTGTTAGTATAGGAAAATTTCGTTCGCATAATACCTACTAAAGTAGCATTGGGGTAAATAGGTTATTATACTGAGGGTTAATAACATCTAGATATTTATACACGTAGGTATAATATATATATTATAAACAGCTACCCACGACTTTGTTTGTACAGGGTGTAACAAAAAGGGTATGTTAAGCGAAAAGCTATGTGAGTAGCCCACTGTAGTAAGCTTCTAAGCTAAGCTAAGTTCAAGATTGTATGAAAATTCCTGAGATATTTCAAAATTCTCCATACTATTGGGAAAAATAAACATGTGATTTCGAGTCTCAAATTTTCAGGAGAGGTTCTCTACAGTAGGATCTTCACCTAGCTTTTCGCTTAACATACCCTTTTTGTTACACCCTGTATATAGGTACTTTTGAAATTCCTGTTTTTTCCTTACCCCGTGAGAATTTCTGGAAGTCTTCTTAAGTATTTCCTTAAACTTCCTGGTCTGGGACTCGAATACTCTATGTATCAGACAACTCTACGTAATCTTCCTGTTTATATACGTATTTAGTCTTTATATGCCTTATCTATAGACAAATTGAACTCAACTACCTACATATTATCTGCTAAAGGAAGTTTTAGGGCCTTATGTCATCACTCATCAGTTCATCACACTAAAGTTTGTCCGCATGGAAACGGACCACCGATCACAACAGTTACTTGACTGGTGTCGCTGTCGCTGGCCCCCAGTGACTATGGTCGGTGGCCCCTATGCGCCCTGCCCTGAAGCAGAAGCAGCTTTTCTTTGGGTACTTTTATTGTCTCTGTAGAATATTCTACCTCCAAATCTCATCCTATATCTATAATATATCAAAAGCAATATGATAGAGTTTATACGGGTATACGTACTACTTATCAGATAGGACATAGTATTCCCATTTTGCCCGGAAACTCTCAAGTAATCCTACAGATTAAAGTTACAAAATGCAATAAAACATCATTAATTAACCATGGCATACACTATTCACAATTAAAATGTACCTCAATGATCAGTAGAGTGCATGCAACTCCTCGAGTCTCGAGTAAATTGGCACTCGGAATGATCCCGGCTCTAGCCTCTACCTACATATACTGTAATCAATAGATATTCAGGAGGCTCTATGGCGAGTGAGCAGGACAGCAATGCATACTTTCTCTCCCTCCAACTCGCTTCAAGCATAGGCTATGCAAATAATGAGAAGTTTTGTTGTTGTTGGTACATTGCTTTTTTATTTATTGATGACTCTGGATATTTTCTACAAAAAAAAAATAGTAAATCTAATTTATGAGTTCCATTAAAATAAGCTAACAGAATCTACTTATTTATAGCTCCGAAAAGTACAATTCATCATACCCACCCTAAATACTTTCTATCAAACCCACTATAAATGTGTGTATCTTCCCAATCGAGTTCTAACAATAGTTATTGTTCCCTCCCGCGGTACGAGCTTTTTGTATGGAGCTATTGGAGCTTTTTAGCTTTCGCCTAACGGTATACTTCGTGGTGCTGACCCGCAACCATACTTATACCTCGTTTCGTCATCACAGCAATGTGCACTGCCAGTTATAAAGGCACTTCACATAAGCGCTAGTGACTTCGTAACTCTAACACTGTTTAGTTTATTTTATTCAGTTCCTTGAAAATCCGCACGGCTTCGTCATTGAAACAGACTTGGTGCCTATTTATACATACGGAGGTCACTCACGAATGCTACCTGCAATCAAGTGAACTTATCGTTGAAATTAGAAACAAAATGCTAGCGTTATACTAGTGCTTTCCCGTACGTCTAGCATGAATAAATGATTGGTTAGAGATAGGTATGTTGGGTGGGGATGGGGGGCAGACGAGGGTAGATTAAGTTTTGTACCAGGGTGCCTCAAGCCCGCTATATTCATCACCGTTAGGGCTGCAAATTGCTTGGCGTATTCGAGTTTCACAATAACTATGTGAACCTTACTGTAATATGTAGATAGGTACTATGTGCTTCGAGCAGACGTAGGTAGGTACTATATTATGTTTTGTTAATTTCATTGCAGATGTTGCAGTATAAGGGGGTTTAATAAGGTTTTCTCTTAAACTAATTTGAAGGTAAAGTTTGGCCGTTTGATTTATTTAGATTGTGGAAATGAACGTATCGTGTGGTTATGGTAAAATTTATGGATAATTGGCCGTAGTTCTGCAGAAAGAGACCAACAATAAAAAACGAGTTTCGAGATATTGACGTTTAAAGTTTCTCTATTTTTTTAAAAAGTTCCCTTACGTTTTTCCTGAAAATTATTTATGTCATTTGATAGAAATAAATTTCGTGCATAATATTAAATAGGTTTTACAGAGATTACAGTTATTTTTCATGTAATAATCTTGGTTTAAAAACAAGTAGTCGTTTCCTGCAGAATATAACATACTTATAATACCATGACCAAATGGAAACGACCAAAACTGTAGTCGTTTTCTGCTAAATATGATATCACAAATTTTATTTTTTATTGAAACGGTTATGAACGGGGCGTCCGATAAAAATTATATTTAGTAATTAACAATTACTATGTTGATTACCAAATATTAAAAGCAAAATACGACCGAATTACGGGACGAACGGAAAACCTAAATCGAAGAAAGCGACCGTCTACGTAGTCTTTTTATAGAGAATAAAATATTGATAACATTAGTACTATAGGTTATTCTTATTACCAAAACCGACCGAGTGAAATAGCTGTGTTCTGCAGATTTAAAGATACATATTTTAGTTGAAGAATAGTTATTCAATCAGACCAACTCGACCAAGGTGGCTGCTTTTAACTTATTTAATACTTGTTTTTCTTGTTGATCGTTTTCAGCAATTTATGAAATAACAAGTGGACGCCCGCGACTCCGTCCGCGTAGACTGCAGAAAAAACAAAATGTCGAAATTATCCGGGATAAAAACATTTTCCCGGGATAAAAAGTAGCCAATATGTTAAGTGGGACCTGTCACAATATGTTCTTAAAAATTGCATCGAAATCGGTCTAGCCGTTTCTGAGATTAGCGTGCACAAACATCTATCCATTACAATTTTATTATATGTATAGATTGTGCTAAAAAACAGTCGATTTTACCAGAATATAGAGCAAAAAATCTAGTTTGTGATGGCATAGCTAACTCATTTTGGCCAAAAATGGCTTTGGTCGCTTTCTGCAGAACTACGGCCAATTAGCACTAGAATGGTAGGTAATACTGGACCCACCTTGAGCACAATCTTGCCCATACCTCGCTACGACCGTACTTTATTATTATTTGATCCAAAACTTAGATCCAGAATTTGATTTTAGTAGACACCCGTTTATTGCGATGAAAGAATCTAACACTAAGGTTTGAGTCACTTAAGTCACACAAAAAGATTAGCGTTATGTGGCTTGTGCTTTTTTACCCTTTAGTGAGGACAACGATTAATAAGTGGTTACCAGAACTTTTACCGTCTATTGCATAGGCATTGCCTTCAGCGTTATCGGACATTTCATTAATTTCATTTCACATAACTTTCTTTAATCCGGATATTATCTTACGTCGCAAGTACCTACGAAAAATAGTGTTTAATCAACCTTCGTATACAATACAAATGAATGAGTGGCAATTATATTTTCACTTCATTTTCGAGGCATTCTGCCGTCCATAATTCTGACCATCTTGACCAGTGACGTGATTATCTAAGATCTTGACCAAAGAATATACTTACTCTTCGCTGACAAGACAGATTATCGTACCGCTTATGACGGAGTTGCGCGTCGAAGATCTATTACGTTTGTTGCCATATATATAATGAGTATGAATAATGAGTAATGACTCACCGCATGCGTGGAAACTACCTGCTATCTCTATCACGCACATAGCGCATGACGTGAGTTCGTTAAACGAACTTCGTTCTATCGGCACGATGTTCTGTGCCACGTCCCGCACTCCGCCTCACCGCACGCACCGAATGGCACCAGTATGCGCCCGCATGCGGCGAGCAACGACCGTACTATACAAACTCTTTTACCGCGATTTCATAGTGCCAAACTATATAAATACTTATGTCATACTAAGTGCAGCTAAGTATGGAAAAGATGAGTTACGGCGACAGATTAACCGAATCACAAATGCTAAGATTCGTAGAAATATACCGCAAACAAGAATGCTTATGGAATGTTAACAGTAAATATTACAAGGACAGGAAAGTAAGACAACAAGCCTACAAGACTATGTGCTGTGAAATGAACTTGCCAGGCCTACTACCCAGGGATATACCAAAGAAAATTAAAAATTTAAGGTCGTCGTACCACCATGAGAAGAAAAAGATAGACCTTAGCTTGTCCTCGGGAGTACAGGTAGCGTACGAGCCAAAAGTCGCCTGGTTTAGTCAAGCAGATGAATTTTTGAAAGCCTTCTCTCAAAGACCGGATGTTTTCTCAAATGTAAGCATATTGTTTGTTTATTTTGAATATTAGGGAGAGTCGACGGCGAGACAACATTGTGTTTGTGTTATGAAAAATCGATACAACGAAGGTCACGGAAGTTGGTGTCGCCATCTGTAGCTTATAGTTAGAACTAATAGCGCTTCTACCCACGTTCTAGCTACTTTGTAATCAGTACAAGTTCCATAATATGTTGGTAATCCGTCTAACTTACCAACAGATGGAGCTAAGTATCAAATGAATAAAAACATATTTTTTATTGCAGTTAAGTGAGAGGAACTCTAAAACTGATGACTGTTCCTCCAACGAAGACTATGAAGAGGGCAATTTAGAAACAGAGGACACCATCAGTGAGGTAGAACAGAAATTTGACATTAGCCAGTTAAACGGCGACAGTCAGGAGAGCGACAACGATGAACACGGAGCGCAAGTATTTACTAACCCTGTACGAAAGCGAAAATTTATTACCAGACCTGTTTTTGCCTCAAGCATCCAACCACCACTTCCAAGGGTCAGAATCTTACGAAAACAAAGTAAACAGGCGGACATTTCAGAAGCCGTAGCCAAAATCGACGTTATAGCGGAAAAACTTAAGTCTCAAATAATAGAGGACGAATTTGATATTTTCGGTAAATACATCGCTTTGACACTACGTTCGTTACCGTCAGAAATATCTATATCGGCGAAGACAGAGCTGCAGAAGACTCTTTCTGAATTCCAGTTGAAGGCAATAAGAGACGCATCTTTTACGAAAAAGTAATATGTAAATGTAGGTAAATTAGCTTTGTGACATTGCCGTATAACAATAAAGAAATGCGGTGCTTAAGGTGCTTTTTACTGGTGAACTTACTAAGCACAGGGATTAATTTTGTTATACCTATAGGTAATTTAGATTAACGTGTGACTTTATAATTAATGTCTGCTATTTGTTATTTTAGTGAACTTTCGGAAAACATTCCAAACTAGTTGTATTTAAAATTTATTCATAAAATAAAAACGAAGTCAGAGAAAAGAATTTTATTTTCACTTTTATTTAGTATGATTAATTTTACTATTTCAAGTGTTATCATGACAATCAAAACTCCAATCTATAATATTATTGCTAAATAATCACAAGTTTCTTTGGCTTATGTCAATAAAAGTAAAACTACCTATATTAAATCGACTTGTATAGGTATTATTTTGAGAACTTATGAAAGACATATATTACTTATATGGGTAGTTAAATAATTATACCCACAGAATAATAACCCTAGACAATGACATGGACAGTAAATACATCCTTTATAATTACTTATTTAAGTAAATCACAAAGCTACTTACTACCAAATAATATAAAATCATATAATATATATTAATATAATAATATAGAAATGATGTTTTGTCGTGCCACCCTTAACGAAGGGTACGTCCTCTATACATCACTTACCCTCCGTTAAGGGTGGCAATGAAAAAACACCCTGTATTTATAGTTAAAGTAAAATCGTAAACGAACTAGAACAGGAATCTCAAAAATTGTTGTCAGGCACTTATTTGTGCGATGGTGTGTGGTGTGCACTCATAAAATTTATTCTTTCATCCCATTTGCGTAATACGTGCGTCAAGCCTCATTTCAATGATACCATTTTCTTGCCTGTTGCATATAATTTTATCGAAACAACAAATGACTGGCATAGTCTAAACTGCCATTTTTGACACATTGTACAATACAATAAATGTTCTTTGACACATTGTACAATTCAGAAAATAGTATGTAGGGGCGTAAATAGGGCTTTTAACTGCCTCTCTTACTCTCTATACGTAACTCTATACACAAAAAATTTGTAAAGTAGGTATGTACCTATAGTCGCTTAAGTTTAACAACCTACTACACATTTTTCATAAGGATTTTGAGATTGCCTTCTTATTTCAATTAAGTACTTATATTATAGTTATTAAAATGCTGTGTTTCAGCCTAATTCTAATTTTTCTACATATTTTGGCACATTGATTCACAGACCCTCTAAAGAGTAAAAAATTACATACTTACACCTTTACTTAATATTTTGAATGACTTATTCTCTACCAAATAATTATTAGGTATAGTCCATAACGAAATGTCATCTATATAAAAATGTTTGTGAGAATGAAGAGAATGCGTGGTAGTCAAAAACGTTGACGACTAAAAAACAATACCTGTATAATACGTAGTCGCTGGCACCGGTTAAAATAGATGCGCGAGCGAAGCGACCGCGAAATTTTTACGGGTTTTTGGCACACAAGTTACCATTTATTTTTGGAAAATGCAGGCTCTATAGAGAATTTGTGACGATCGCTAGTGCATTATGCAAATGATGATGCAGGCGAAGCGAATGACAATTATTTACTATTGTTAGTAAATCTTCGATCATTTCTATTTAAAAAATAGCATTTTTACTATTTGACAAGCTACTCGTATCAGCGAATTTTGTACAATTTTCGCTATAGTTTTGTATTTGATAGTTAGGTAATAAGGTGGCGGTATCATTGTTAGTTACGGCTGATGCGGCGCAGCTACGTCCCAAAATGCGCGGAGCGGGGCGGCTACATTTGGCGCACCATAATTACTTAGGTACTTACTATGAAATGGTGTAATTTATTGCAAAACATTCCATTCTATCAAATTAATACAGATTTCCCGTGACATAAAAAAGTGTCCGGGTGTTACGGATGGCCCCTTCTGCAGGCGTTACATCGCGCCGGTGGGCAGGGCGGTGGCCGTCTACTACTCAAATTTTTACGCGGTCTCTGAAAACGGGACAATTTTGCGTCCCGCAATCCATGTCGGGGACACCGGGACAGGTAACTGTAAAACGGGACTGTCCCGTTCAAAACGGGACGTCTGGTCACTTTACTCATACTCAAGTAATATATACTTAAGCCAATGTGCTGCTTTCGGACTTCATCTTTTCCTGTCTTTGAAATTATCAATTGTCAAACTTCCGGTTTCTAGCTTCTGTTAAGCAGGTTACAATATAAGTAAGTATCCATCATTTCTTCAACATAAGTCTTTAATTACCTACATATATATATACCTAGCCTACTTACTTACATACAGATAAAGTACAAAGCGAAAATCCAGATTTTATCACAATCAGGAGAATCACAAATAAATACAGATTTATATTTTGAGACGTTCTCAAGGTTATCTATACTTACTTTATAAATATTATTTTACTAAATAATAATTTAACTTCACCCTTTTGGCTCGGATGCTCTTTGTCAGGAGTGAGTCATGAGCTCTCCATATATTTACAAAGTAAATAGCAAATCATGAAATTTTCACATCATACGAAGTTATCTTATCGTTAACAATGTTATGGCAATGCTTGGAATAAAAATGGCAACTCTCTCTACTTACAAGTACAACGTAATAACGTAACCTATGGCAAGAATGACGTGATTCATATAATGCTGGGGCTACATTGACGGGCGACGCCGAATATTCGTGTTTACGCGATGAGTATGGCCTGGTGGATCGTTGTAACAACTAGTATTTGGGCCACATACCACCCAGATTCAGGCGAAGTCTTCAACCGCTAATGTAGTCTCGGTTAATGTAGTAGCAGTTTGTAAATATGCAACTTGTCAATATTAGGCTTCACAGTAAAGATATACTTCAAATCCAAGTCAATGGTTTGTGCCAAAATACATCTTTGTAATACAATCATTTTAAAATGTGCTACGAATATCTCCTTATAAATATAGATGAGAAAAACGCTAGAGACGTGACTTGTTGAATTACCACCATATTTATAACTAGTATAATTATTTTCCTCATAAGTGAGTCCAGATATTAATATCAATTTGGACTATACATTGACCTTTTCACCACTTCCGTTCTTTTTTGCAAGTTACTTATAGGGTGTAACTACAAGGTGGTAAGTCTGCAAAATGCCACAAGCACGTAGCATGAGGGGCCTCCCAGTTGAAGGAGAATTTTTCTCAACACTATTTACGGGGCCTCGAGGGGTATAGTTACGCTACTGCTTATTAAAGGACTTTACCTAATTACCCAATAACTAATCTGCTGTCATCATTAGCAACTGACTCCTATACATACTCCAATATGAATGTACGAGAGTTTTATAGACTTATGTATACTAAAATTACACTTATCCCTCTAGTAATCAGGCTCAAGTTTAACTAGGTCTCATGATGGTGGGTCGGGCGGTATTGGTGGGCCCTGGAGGGGGCCTTGCAGGATCTTGGCGGCTGCAGGGAAGCCGGTCAGGTCGAAGCCAGGGGGGCCGACGATGCCCGCGGCAGTCGCCGTGCTTTGTAAGTAGGCGACCAATCTGGAATAAATAAATACATAATCTTAGCTTTGGTTACATTGTTTGCCGCGTGGTGCCGGCAGAGTAGAGTTTGTACCACCCCTGCCTGCCCGTGGGTATCGTACGAGGCGATTATGTGTTTCCGGGTGGTGGGCAGCAGCGCCTCCCGTACTAACAACATAGTCCGAAAATCACACTGCGGTCACCAACCCGCCTGCCCAGCGTGGTGACTATGGGCAAAACCCCCCTGTGGCAGTAGCTTTGTGGCGTGCCCTGGGGGAAGCCTACGTCCAGCAGTGGACTGCAATAGGCTGAAGAAGAAGAATAAGAAGAACATTGTTAGTATTCTTAACTACCGTCACTGTGAAAGCAGGGAATTTGTTTTGAGGGCTTAGGAATACCCGTGTTTTATTGTGGTCGACACTCAGTTGACGAAGATGATAACGTTGTGTTTTGGAAAGAAATCTCTTTAAGAGGTATAAGCTCGCCGTTGTGCATTCTCTGTGTAACCAGGTGAAGTCACTATATTGTCCATGTTTCTATGTACGATACAGAATATACGGCGATGGAGTAAGGAAATTTTTACACAGATAGTACAAAATAAGATGCATGCGGAGATATGATAAATGAATAAGGTGGTACTCGTAGAATATTTTACAAACAAAATCCTCACAGTAGGTACCTACAGTTGCAGATATTTTTCATTACCTTCTCAACTCCTCGAGGGCGCTGGCCTGCATGAGAATGTAGTTCTTGGCCAGCAGCAGGGTAGCGATCTTGGAGAGCTTTCTCACGGAGGGAGAGTGTGCGTATGGGATCACCCCTCGCAGTTCATCTAGGGCGTCATTCTGAAAACGTTATAATTATTTATCAAGCCTTTAGACTAGTTTGACATTATTCAGCATGTTTATTAGCTATGATGGTAACATGTATTACTTTTATTTATTACCCTAAGTATATCGGGAACACAGCCTTGTCTATAGATATAAGTATTTTTTTAAATATTCAATATGAATGTATGAATGTGTTTTTTATTTGTTTAGGTATCTATATATATAAAAATTAATTGCTGTTCGTTAGTCTCGTTAAAACTCGGGAACGACTGGAACGACTTGGCTAATTTTAGTCTTGAAATGTTCGTGGAAGTCCAGGGAAGGCTTAAACGGTGATACAATTGGGAAAAATTGCGAGGTAAATACATATGTACCGAAGCGAAGCGAGGGCAGGCCACTAGTAATGTATAAAAACATACCAAATCGTGCATTCTTCTTCGTTCCCTAGCATTAATATTTAGCCGTACATTCTTCCCTTGTCGCATCTTCTGCTTTGATTTAGATTCTCCAGGTCTGCAAAATAGAAAATTAAATTTACTTAATAAAAATATTTTCCCGAGATAAAAAGTATCCTATGACCGTCTCCTAGTTCTAAACTACCTCCTCACCAATTTTCAGCCAAATCGTAATAAGTAGTGTAACTAACACGACATTCTTTTATAATATGTATAGATATGAGAAAATAAATATGCGATTTCGAGTCTCATCCAGATAGGTTCTTTGCTGTGGGCAATAAAAAAAAATATTCACAGACAAATGTGTCCATAGTTTGTTAGTATTACAAGATCTTATGTCTATGTTAGTAAATTGCAAAATATATATGTATCAATTATTAAAATTTATAAAAATTAAAGTATATAGCAGGCTGCTCACCGATTACCACGTTTTACGTGTAAATCGGTGAACCGCTCGAGAACAGCCGCGTCCATCCTGTCTGCTATCATCCTCAGGATCTCGTTGGAGCTCCCCCGCAATCTGCGCACCACTGACAGGCTTTTCTTGCGCATGATGGCGTAGAAGTCATCCAACCCAGCATCCGCAAACATGCCAGACGCGCTACAGAAGCGCGGGAGCCTCGACAAGACCCTGAAGGTGTTATTGTATTGGACAATGTTCATACTTTTTGTTACACCCTGTCTATAACTGCCAATTAAAGTTTCATCAAAATCTATGCCCACGAACTTCCACGTTAATATGAATGTAAATTCATTACAAGTAAACTAAAAATAAACACGTAGAGCTCCATTTCAGGGCAATGCAATGATTTAATACCCTCGCTATGAGGGTAGCGGTGCGAGTCGGGACAAGTGGCAAAATAATCGCTCTCCGTCGAACAAAGCCAGTCGATAACGAGGGTAGGGACGGGCAATCTATTAGACACGGCACGATTAATAGTTTCCTGATGCAATTTACAGTTTCAACATCTAATTTACTTACAACGTAGAAAGGGTTTGTTTGTTAATTGAAATTAATAACGTTTTGGGAAATAGATAGGAGTTTGTTAAGTAATTCGCCTACTAAGGCAGAATAACCTCTTGTTGAATAGATAATAATAAGTTTAGTGGTTTAATAGTAAAATTAACATAAATATAATTTTAAAATCTCTAAATTTTCTTCCACTGTCTTTGATGCAAACTTATGCTGATCAAGAGTTTGTGGCAAACGACTTAAGTTTTTTATTTTATTTTGCCAGTTGTACAAATACTTACTCTTGACTCTACAAAGCAATTCGATTAGATTCGTAGCCATTGCCAGCACAACTTTTTTCTAAGGGGGTTTCTCTTGTGGCCAGATGCCCTGTCCCGCCCAACCCCGCGACTCGAGTGCATTGTGCACCGACCTTTATGAACATGTGTGCAATCCCACTGGTTCAATTAAAGTGAAATAAATGTGAAAAAAATATGCACACATCTGTGCAATGTACAAGTATAAACATATTGTCAAATAGTCTGGAAACCTACGTTTTTCCGCAATAACAGCAGCAGGACAGTTGATTTATAAGCATTGATAGTAACAGCTTATTGAAGAAAAGGTTAGGGTCTCTTATGTTTGGGGGCATCGAGTATCGGATCACCGTCTCTAGTAATCTTCCTGAATTAATTATATATAGAGAAAGGTGTATCTATACTTATTGATGCTTGGAAATATGCATAGAGTCACCTACACAGCATCCCTTGTAACCATACTAGGGGCTCAGTAGGTAGGTCGTCGCACTATCGCAACAACGGTCTATGACAAACACTATAGTGCACAGGTAGGTACTCAAAAGAATTAATAAAAATAAAAAAATTCACCGATGGATATATCGGTGAAAATTTAACTCTTGACAATATGGCTGAGTAGGTAAATGATGAATGAGTGTGTAAATGATAACACTCTTAACTTTGTTATGTTAAAATATTCTTTGTGTAAAATAAGTAATATATGAAAGTATTTTATTTTAACTATGTACATTCTTTAATAGGACCTTATTAAAAAAAAATGAATCATCATAAACAGCGCATGTGCACCTGATCAAACGAGATAATCGCAAGTCGATTATGCAAATTTTTCCGAAAATGCTACCTGGAAGAGTACCTATTGTACCTGAATATATGGCATCAACCAACCTTTGAGCATAGCTAGTCCCCGGCTCCGGCTGGTTCTCATCGCTAGGATAGCAGTGCTGCTGCTGCGGTGGTCCTTGCATGTAGAAGCCGCCGAGACCAACAGCGCCTAGCGGCGTCCGGCGCCCCGGGACCGACTGCGGCGGCGAATGCGTCTCCACCGTCACACCATCCCATGTTCTTCTAGCTTCCATGTTTGAATTCGAATAACTAGCACATGACACTGACACTGCCGTGATTTTTTGGCACGTTAGCTTGCAGTGAGGGGTTGACAGGCAGTGAGCGTGGACCAGCATCGATCGAGCTCGCAGCTGCGCGCTCCCCTCATCTCGTATTGTTCGGAGGTAATGGGATTCGTTCTATCGCGTTTAGCGGCGACTAGCCGGCTATCGGAGCCGGCTATCGATTGTTTTATTAGAAATACAGTTCATTTGTAATTTTGTACTTATTTCTAACGTCCTTGGTAATTATTTTATCTTGTTATTAGGGTGGTTTACGGTTTTTTTTATTTGTATTTATATAGAAAGATCGTAAAATAAAAGAAACATTTGCGAAAGAAAAACTTCGCTAGCGTGAAAACTTTCCGGGATATAACAATTTCAAAATCACAATTTTAGACTTGCCAAAGAACGCCCCATACAAACGGCTACAACAATTATGACGTCAATCTTTCAGTAACTTGTATGCGCGTAAAAGAACTTTTGTTCTGCAGCTATTTTAAATATTGCGTTTATAAATATGGTCACAAAGCAAAATGTAAATGATGCAGGTGGACATGTAATGTTGTAATTTTCAATTAATTTCACATTTGAAAAAAAATGGGCTTGCCCACTTAACTTTGAAGGCTTATTACTACCTTATTTGGACGCTTAATCAAATTGTAATTTTACACATAGGTATGATTTTGATTATTTTTATTCTGATAAGCATAAAATGTCATTAAAATTCAACCATAGTAAACATCTCTAATAATTGGCTATATGTATCTCTAATATAGGCTACTTTTTATCCCAGATAATTTCGACATTTTGTTTTTTCTGTAGTCCACGCGGAAGGAGTCGCGGGCGTCCACTAGTTTAGAATAAAATCTGCGGTTTACTCTCGATCTCTATTAATGCAATTGATAGGGATAGGGTTAGATTTGATTTGTTTAGGCTTTTTTTATCCAAGCGTACCTATATGTATCAGGGAAGAAAAAAGCAAATGTATCTGTTAATATGTAGTTTAATGTAATTAAAGCTATTTATTCAAAATATATTTACAATAATTATTACAATCAGTTCCAAACTCTTACATTAATACAAAATTCTGCACTTATGAAGTGAGAAGTTTGTGTACCTTTAAGTATTTAGGTATAATAATTGTGAAAGAAAAAACAACAACGTACAAAATGTAGCCGAAATAACATTATTAAAAAATCTACACAATGTAAAACTATTTATCTACTAGGTAGTACTAGGAATATTGAACATCGTATTTTGTAGCAATAGGTAAGCAACTTGATAAACTTTGAAATATATCCGAATATTCTAGTCATCTCAATTCCAAACCATTTCTCTTTTAATCTTTTCACAGCCTTTAATCTATTAAGATGACCATGAGATAATTCAGGATTATTTGAAGATTTTCGAAATTAAAGACTATGAGTATACAGGATGTAACAGAAAGGGTATGTTAAGCGTAAAGCTGTATAAATAGCCCACTATAGAGAACCTATTTCCAAAATTTGAAACTCGAAATCACATTTTATTTTTCAAGATTGTATGAAAATTCCTGAGATATTTAAAAATTCTCCATACTATCGGGAAAAATAAACATGTGATTTCAGATCTCAAATTTTGTGGATAGGTTCTCTATAGTGGGCTATTTACATAGCTTTTCGCTTAACATACCCTTTTTGTTACACCCTGTATAAGGAGCTTTTGAATTATTTAACTTACTTTTAACGTGACGACACAGAGAAATTTCCAATAAGTTACATATTCTAAGTGGAAATCGTTCTAACCCTGAATACTTTTTTCAAAGCACCTCATTTACAAAATGTCGATTTTACACAGCTTGTTTGCGTGTTTGGCAGACTTTTAATTCTACACATTTATTAAGTACTTTCAAATGTAGAGATGAAAAACTATCTAAAATCACAAATTGCTATCCTTTCCTTTCACTTATCATTAAATTCATGAATTTTAACGATTTATTACATTTTCTACTTAAAACTAGAATACTGTGTAAACGTAGAAAATGTTAGTTAGAAAGATTAGATCGTATAGGCCGTTTTGCTTAACTTTAACCCATCTTGTAACTGTCGATAGATTGTTCGTTAATGTTGTCTGACATTGTGACAAATTCGGAATCGTGGTAGGTATTAGACCTATCTCGGAACCTAGACTAACTCACGTAGATTAAGCCCTAAAATCGTTATTAGTTTAGGTATTTTAAAATGTTTTCTGATAGTAAGTTACAAGATAGTTTTTATTTACATCAGTTCTTCAATACGAAACATTCCCTATCTTATATTAGAACTATAACTAACACATGAAATTATATGCCTAATAACAGTTACACAAAGGGACATTAAATATACGTGTCAGATGGTTTGAGTACACATAGCAAAAGTTCATTTAAATTTAATGACCGTTTATGCAACTTAATCAATGTAACGGGCACTAGAGCTACAGTTGTAATGTTATCTCTATAAATAATTAAGCTACATGATGGAAATTGATCTCTCTGATTCATAGTGCGGCGCGGTGTGCTCAGTAGAATACATGCAGGCTATCTGGTTCTAGCGTAACATCAGCGTTGCAGGTAATACTGCAACACTACGCTGAGCTGGGACTATTCTGCTGGCATATCACACACCACAATCATGCTAGGATTTGGATGTATACATGGACTATTGAGTAATTAGTATTCTTTTTAATTTTGTTGTATCAACAGTAGAAACAACAGTCCAACTGTAGCTGCAGTAATAAACGAAAGGACATAATTCGTTTTAATCTTTAAGTTGCAATAGCAACTAATTACATCACTTCTTTTGGCACACATTGCAAATGAGTATTACGAAGCGTCACGTGTCGAAAAACCCAAAGCTTTTCAGACATTAACATACTTGTGTTTATTGTCATTTTATTATACATAATTCTCAAAAGAATTACACATGATTCCCATTCTGAGATAATAAGTTAGTTTTGTCTATTACACATAGTACATCAAATTGCAATATATACAAATACTTAAATGAAAAACGAGTTCTCACTTAACAGTAGGCCGTTTAGGTACATATTCTTTGGTACAGTTCACAGTTTAAACACCTTTCTAGTCTTTGGTCCTAAATTGTTCTCATTCCGCTGGCACCTTACCCTTGAGGGTATGTTGTGTTTAGATAGCAGAGAGAGGCGACGTGGCGCAGAACCGCGCGGGCCCAGGCAGGCACGGCAGCCAGAATGCGCGCGCTGCGCCGGCGCCGGTCGCGAAACATCAACGCGCACGGTGCGCGGGCGCCGCCGCCGGTCAGGGCGCCGCGGCGGTGATGGGCGGGCGCGCGGGGGCGGGCACTCGTGGACAAGCTACCACTGACCCGCTGCGGGATGCTTGCGGGTTATTTGTGCCACCTGAAAAGATGCAGGAAAACTTTTAAAATGCTGGAAAAACTAGAAATCATAGGTTTGTGACTAGAAGAAAGGATATCTAACTTTTCGCAAATACTTTGCTCTTAGCCCAAAGCTCGTAATGCTAGTTCATCGCCCGAGAGGACGAACTTACTTTGTCAACTTTGCAGATGTTTTTTTAGTTAAACTTAGGATCAACATAGGACAAGGAGTAGAAAACGTACCTATAAGTGAGCCCAGCATCTTGGTAACCGAGAATTTTCTCGTACGCTGAGGAGTGCGCACTTCGGCCAGCAGTTTGTCCACGCAGCGGTAGAGGTCGCCTGAGTTGTCCGCCACACTAGCCTCACTGAAGGACGCTCCATGCGCTGCGCTGACCGCTTGGCCCTCTTTCATTGGGACCTGAAACAATAGATAACAAATATGAATTTACTGAAAAGTAGTATGAGTAGACACTAATCCGAAATTAACCTTTAGTACGTGCGAAAAATCATATATTTTTGAGAAATTTTAATTCCTCGTAACGAAATAATAACAACGTGAATTTCATTAAAATTTTAGCAGTGTTATTACAAAAGAGCGCCTAAAGTTAGACTCGTTTTAAATATGACATTTGACAAAATGAAATTGTATTAGGCGTTACAATTCGGAAGTTCAAACATTCACTATGGGTGCGCCCACCACCGGGCCCTACACCCTCCACTGACCCTCGGATCTGATAACTCATAATTGCGACAACAGGCACTTGCACTAACTACAATCGCCATGAGAAATTATTTTGGCTATATCTCAGAGATGATTGCAAAATCATTGAAAAAACAAAACATCTTGGTGGCTTTTAAGACTTTTAATTCTTTAAATAGATTAATTAACACAAAACAAATATTACCAATTGATAAAAAATCAGGAGTTTATAGCTTGCACTGTCCTGACTGTAATTCTGTTTATATAGGTCAAACGGGTCGTAACTTCAAGATTAGATACCAAGAACATTTGGCAGCTTACAGGAACAATTTCCCTGAAAAATCACATTTTGCCAAACACTTGTTAGTTTCAAATCATAAAATTCCAGATGACCACAGTTTTGTTAGTCTGTATACGTGTGAAAAGGGCATTCGTCTATCTATTTTGGAACAGTTGGAGATTTTGAAAGCCAAATATTCTGGTGTAAACCTTTTAAATGAACAGGTTGAATTTTGTTCTCCACTGTTGAATTCAGTAGCTAGAATAAATAAATGAATAGTGGCCTTAGAGTGTAATGGCTTGTCAATGTCAATAACAATTTTTGTTTTTGTGGACAACGGAATATGTTGTTGCATACATCCTTGTTTTTCTTTACTAATTTATCAATATTTTGGTGAATTTTTGAATTTTTTCATTTAAATTTAATTAATTCACCCAATACTATTTGGTTTGTGTGCACAAATAGTATATATTTATTTGAAATACTCGTATAAATAATGGTGGGTAATTATTTATATATTTTTTGAATACTTAGTAGAGGGTAGTTAATTCTGTGTAAGTAATGTGTTGGACTTTAGAGGTTCATAATAATTAGTGGTTTACTAATTTACTAATTTCTATAATCCTGAGGATGCCACGGTTGTTGGCGAAACATATGTAGATTATTTATCTAGTTTTTGATTTCGGAATGGTGCAATGTATCGTCTTGCATGCTAGGTGCTCGGGTCTTGTTTCTCATGGCGATTGTAGTTAGTGCAAGTGCCTGTTGTCGCAATTATGAGTTATCAGATCCGAGGGTCAGTGGAGGGTGTAGGGCCCGGTGGTGGGCGCACCCATAGTGAATGACATTTGACAGCAAAATGAATAGAATATCCGTCAAATTTAGGTGATGTTTCGCTTAAATGACTTAAATGATGCTTATATTCTTTTGTAATAACACCGTAAGTTTTTAATTTAAAACGTCATTACCTAGAACTCCTTTAAATTTCCCAGTATTAAATACGTCAAATTCTGAGATAACAATCTACCTATCTCAGAATTTGCTTTCCAGGCTCAATTATTTAAAATATAATTTACATTGTATCGGAATACCTATTCCGAAAATAAGTTCTTATTTATGCTTTAGAGTAAACTCTTTATCAGAGCTTAGAATCATCTCTTGTCATAGAAGAATGAAAGAACATCGTGATATGAGACGATGTCCATGATATTCAGAGATGGGTTCTACAGCATTGTTTGACGTTGAAAGCTATTGTGTTCAGAGGCATGAATAGTCGTATATGTTTGCTTTTCAATAGCAACTGACGAGAACCGTTGAATATCGCCGTTTCCAACAATCAAAACTTTAACAATAACCCGTCAATTTTCACGGACGTCGCTGTAAATAGCCACTATACGAGTATTTGCGCTGTCGGTTATTTTCGACCTAAAAGTTCTTGAACGGGCAAATAATTGTTCTAGAACGAAAACTTTTTTAACTTTTAATTTTCGAATCTAAGCTATACGACACGGCTTATACCCAGAATAAGGCTATTATTTTAAACATATATGTAAGTATAAATACTAGTAATAATATATTTCTTAGAACTGACTTAACAATATAGGAAAGATAAATGAGTTTTATCGATATAATATTGTTCTCATCTTGGTTTATTCGTATAGAAGCTATACGAATACTACAAAATGACTTTACAACTGTATTTAATTATGCTGCCTTTGATGTTTTAGTGAATCAGTATTCAGAATTTCATTAATTACTCTATTAAGTAACAATAAAGAGAAATTGACTCTGAGAACTGTGCAATATTTGATTACATCAGGGTTCATTATTTAATTTCCCTAGAACTCCTTCGATAACCGTTTAAACAGTACTTGTATCGAACATTCTAGTGAAACGCCTTAAAATAGTTAAAATGGGACTACCAATTTTATGCAAATTAATGTAACAGAAAAAAAGCAACGTTACTTATCTGGAAAAAGAAACATGTGATTTCGAGTCTCAAATTTTGTGGATAAGTTCTTTAAAGTAGGCATTTTTTATAGTATTTTTCTTAACACTCCAACCCTTTTTCTTACATCCTGTTTAACAAGGAGTACTCGTTGTAGTATGTAAAAGAAAAGCTATACTTAGAAGGTACTCAGTAATTCTGAAATTATACTTTTGAGTATTACATTGCATTACGCTCGTGTAATTTATCGTAATTTATTTATAAGTTAGAGTTTACTAAAGTCAATTTATGTAATATTCATTTCTAAGACTTGCCTACAACTTTAAATTAAATCACGTCGCGGCTCGTCAATGTTTTGTTTTTCGATTTGAGCCTAGCAACAAAAGTTTATTCCTCCAAATTATTTCCGGCTCTGTGAGTTTGTGAATCGAAACCAATTCGGGATATCACCGTTACGTAACAATGTTATAAATTAATGATTAATTAATTACTTTAATGGATTCGTAATTATAATTATTATTAGCGACGAAGGAGTAAACCTTGTTTCCTTAAAACCTACCTATACATATATTTTCAAAGTATCGTCTATCGATGTATTTAGATCCCGTATCTAAGAGCTTTTAGGCTTATGGTTTTTATCACTGAAATACACACCTGTCTCAGATGGTCCAGATCAGTCTTGTTGCCTAGCAACGCGAGGGGCATGGAGGCGGTTCCTCCCGGGCAGTGGGCAGGGCTGCCGTTGGTGGTCGGCCTTTTCAGCGTGCTTAGGACTTCGGTGGCGTATTCGAAACTGCTGCGGTCTGTCACGGAGTAGACCAGAAGACACGCATCTGCCCATTTTATCTGAAACAAGAGACATGCATAATAAGTATATTGCAGTGTGTAAGTTGTAGATTAGGGTTGCCATCTCAAAACTTTGAAAACCAGGATTTGATGAAGAAATACCAGGACATTTCGTTAAATGTGTAAAAATTAAAAGTGATAATACTATTGGAGAAAGTTAGTGGCGTGCGAATTTCAAAACATAGTTTTTAACACATTCAGTGACGACGCCTACGTATTTGCTTTTTTAGGAGTTCTAAAGGTTCCGCTGACGTTTATTTGCGTCGTCGTCGCACTAGGCGTTGACCTGATGTCGGCACCCTTAGAAAATCTGCCGATAGCGAATGTCTTAGGATTCTTAAAGCCAGGACGATGCTTAAAAACTATCCAGGACAGCCCAGGACACCCCATAAAGCAGGACATGTCCTGGGAAAACAGGACGGTTGACAACCCTATTGTAGATGAAAATAATTTAAGTTTTGGTACAAAGTAGTGATAGAGCGAGTTTGTTCAGGTGGTAGTTACGAGTAGGTACAACTCACAATTTATATTATTTGTATCATAGAATCAATTAATTACTATTCAACTTATTACTATATATTGGATAACTGATTTGACAACAGGAACACAAGTTTACTGGAAAAGACATAATCTAGAGGTAGATATTGTAAATTTTATGTATGCCCTGTTAAATTTTATATTGTAGGTAGGTACGTCGTGTAACATATAAAATAAACATAAACTAAACACACAGTTTGAGCTAGATTATTACCAGACATTAAAAATGGTAAACAAAAAATATTTTTCAGCATCAACCAACAGTTTTAGACGCCAATTTTTAGATTCGACGGCAAATTGTTTAAGAATTTGGACCTGAGAGATATGAACGGAATATTAATAAGCAGATAGTGGAAGCTTGTGATGATTAATTGCACGTCAGGCAGCATGCTGAACGGATTTAGCTTCGGCGTCAGCCCACGCCGGGACACTCGATTGGCGTCAGTCCGCCATTCATCTCGAAAAACAACTAGCGTGAACATTTTATGCGACACGTGAATTTTTTGGAATTTTTGCCCGGTAGAAAGAAACAGAAATGAAGACTCATCTTTTTTGTAATCTCGTTTTGTATCGGTAATTCAAGCTTAACTGATTCCCCGATTAGAGGTGTAGATTTATTTTTATTATAATTCTTGTGAAAGTCAGTTTTCTTTCATTTTTCAGAGGAACTTGACTTGATCAACTTTTAAATTCATTATTTAAAATCAACTATACCCTCAAAATTAGTCAGAAGTGGCACCATGTGGTCCTATCGGCCCTTGGTGCTCTGCTTACCCCGTAAGGGATAAAGGCGTGATTATATGTATGTATGTATGTATTTAAAATTGTCACTTAGCTCGTGCCTCGGAAAGGACGTAAAACTGTTGGTCCTGCGCCTGATCTCTCTCCGGTCGTGTCGGCTTTCCGACCCATCGGACTATGAGAGTAACGGAATAGAGTGCATCTGTGTTTGCGCACACACTTGTGCACTATAATATCTCCTGCGTACCTGGCCAATCTCTGTAGAGATTGGCCGAAACGGTCGGAGATCATCATCATTTACCGATCCGAAAAAATAAAAAAAGGAATTCGCCCCGGTTTTGCACAGGTGTAATGCCCGTACACAAAGTCAAAGGCGGCCGCTGTTGTTTTCAGGCAGAATTTCTTAGGCAATATTTTGAATTTTTCTCTCCGTACGAACCATCTTCGTACTTCAAGGAATATTGAAAAAAAAAAAAAAACGAAATCGGTTCTGCTGTTCTCCAGATTTGCGCTGAAAGTGTTGCTAACACTTTCAGCGATTCATTTTTATATTATACTAGCTGTTGCCCGCGACTTCGTCCGCGTCAACAAACAGAATAAAATATTTTAAAGTACTTCTGCGTAAATTATTTTTTTTGTTTTATTTTCTTGTGGCAGAAGAACATACTGATTTTCTCCGCAACCCGATCTTGACAACGCGACATATAATTGGCCGTGTGAAAAGCAGTCTTGACGTAAGTCAATTCCAACGTGTTTAAACGTTTGCCCCTGTGATTTATTAATTGTTACAGCAAAAGATAACTTAACAGGGAATTGAATTCTTTTAAAATGTTGAATAACTTTTCCTAAGACGGTATTTTCATATCTCTCAAAATTTAGCTGGGCTGTTAAGGGTTCTGCATCAGGTTATCTAGACCTTCAATTTTATTACGTTATTAGAAAGTGCTTATCATGCTGAGCAACTTTTCCTAAGACGGTATTTTCATATCTCTCAAAGTTTAGCTGGGCTGCTAAGGGTTCTGCATCAGGCAGTCTAGACCTTCAATTTTTTTCTTTCATATCATTTCTACGTCATTTTATTCTTTCATACATATTTTTTGGATAACTTGAACCGTTTACGCAGCGCACGCAACGGAAGTCTCCAAAGTTGAATAATTTTCCCCGTTTTTTCCACATTTTCCTCTTATTCTTCGTCCCTATTGGTCGCACTGTGATGATATATAGCCTAAAGCCTTCCTCGATAAATGGACTATCCAACACAAAAAGAATTTTTTAATTCGACCCAGTAGTTCCGGAGATTAGCGCGTTCAATCAAACAAACAAACAAACAAACAAACTCTTCAGCTTTATAATATTATAGTATAGATTATTATTAAAGCGCCTAATTCATGTCATGACTGTGTGTCACACTTTATTATACTCCATTATTATATTGTAACAAGATAACGAAAAATGTTCGTGCACGAGTAACTTTATCCTTCACCGCCTGTAGTCAACCCTGTTGCTAGGGGTGTGTGATGAATCTTTATAATAGGAGGTGCTTGTGTTATAATACAATATCACATCTCTTATTGATCACTGTTTCAACTTAGGTACTGAAAAATATATTTAGTACCACTAGGTACTTGTATACTTGATAAGTAACTATACTTATTTTTTGTATTTATATTATAAATAAATATTACCTATATTAGTAGAACAACCAAGTGTAGGCCTTTTGTGTGAAACAATAATGCCATACCCGCCCAAATACACAACGGAATGAATCAACTGTTTATGAAAGTCATAAAAGTAACTCGAGGTGCACTGAAATTCGTCCAATTTCAGCGTTATGCTGTGCCTGTTGGCAGTTCAAGGCGCGAAGTCGACCCGCGGCGATGTAAACAGTGACTCACTGTTCTTCAGGAACACGTTCTTATGATTTCGCTTGCCAATGAGCTTTCCACGCGAAAACGTGGTGATACTTTCATTTAATTATATGCAGTTTCGACAGTTTCGTCACATCATACAAATATTCGATTTTCACAAAACATTAAACTAGTGCCACTCTAAGGTCCCTAAGGTCTTGTGCCGTGGGTATTAAGCAAAGGTAATAAACACTCGGAAACAAACATCGATATTCATCATATCAATGCCGGCCTTCGTAGCCAGGATTTAGGTTGTGGCGGGCAGAGTTACTACCATACCAACTACACCAATCGATCGTCAATACACATTGTTTATTTTATTATTGTTCACAATTTACGATATGTGTTCTAATCACTATATTATATAATCTTCAATCGTTTCCCATTTTCTTCGCTGTGGTTTGGTCTATATTACGGTTGGTTGGAGCAACGAGCAATGCATAAAATGACTGTTATGCGCTGATTCATTAGTACCTACCGGTCACTAGAACGCGCTTCTGACGACGATACAAACCGACATTAACCCACTTGCCTGCATATTAATGTATTAAATTCAATTTTAATCTTCTGTTTGTTTGCGGAAGAATCGAAAGAGTTCATAAATCCGTTACAATTCGATAGGCATAAAATAGCGTATGCTCCATGAAATAAAAAATAAATAAAATTCTTAGTGGGTACTCTTTCAGGACAATGTATGAACTATATTTAATAATAAACAATGTCACAATAACCTTAACACATATTAGTTTATTATATCAGTTAACATAAAACTTAACCCTGCCCAAGCATACACTGTAAGAATATGACTGTTTAAAATGATAGGTTTGTATGTTTATCTATAAAACCTGGCCTCGGTGCTATTGTCGGTCTTTTTACGAAAATCTCCAGACATCCTTAATTTTCCAGTGATATACTGGAGTTTTATTGTTTATAGTCTGAGGCCGTCCGGATTTACTGTCGATGTTGTTAGCTGAAGGTGAATTTTAGGGATATTTATTGGACAAGGTCTTGCAAGTATAGATCATACTTCTAACCTCTAGGTGTGAGTTGAGAATTAAGAATATAATTTTAATATTACGTGCTTTATGTGAGAGTGTAGAAATATATAATATCTTATGGAAGTAGTTTATATATATGGAAGTAGTTTAGTAAAAATAATGTTATACGTAGATATGATACAGATCTTTGCACGGATCGCGAGTCCTTCCATGACCTTCCATGTGAAATGGAATAAAGGCTTGGAAACTCTCTCACAACTGAATCACAATTTTGCAATCATCAATCATCTTTCACTCGTTCAGTTCATTCACTACGAGTATTAGGTACTCTGCGTTACGTTATATCATCGTTACATGCTAAAGGCTACATTTATCTAAATGTGAAATCAAAACAGCAGCCATTTCTTACGGACCGATTTGCCATGATTTGTAGACTCACACCTGTTACTCGTATTTATTTCGGCATAAGTGCAGATAGAGAATATTGCTCTATAGTAAAGACTACGCACCTGTTCTGCTGGAAACTGGTCAGAGTTGGAGCCAGATACGTCGATGACCTCCAGCTCGACTGGAGTGCCGTTGATGGGCACCGTCTGCCGGTACAGCAGATCTATTGGAAGAATGATACATAATGTTAGAATCGTTAGTATACATATCAACATCATCAGCCTATTGTAGTCCACTGCTGGACGTAGGCCTTCCCCAGGGCACGCCACATGACTGCCATGGGGGGTATTTGCCCATAGTCACCACGCTGGGCAGGCGGGTTGGTGACCGCAGTGTGATTTTCGGACTATGTTGTAAGTAGGAGGCGCTGCTGCCCACCTCCCGGAAACCCTTAATCGCCACGTATGATACCCACGGGCAGACATGGGGTGATACGAATTCTACTCTGCCGGCACCACAGAACACGTAATAGTACCTATATTACGTGTTCTGCGGCCGGCACCAGGCGGTTACATATACACAAATATATTTATACAAATGACTGTAGCCCTTAAATGGGGTAGTCAAAACTACAGGATCACCGAGGATAAGCTTTCAGCCATGTTTAGCATTGTGAGGCTGAATGTAAATGATCAATGACAAGTTCCTAGATCATCGCCTGAGAGAACGCCCCAGAGTTCCAACGACGACATTGACAAAATGAGATGCGTGTTAATGGTTTGAAGAGCTGGCTGTTGCTAACTGTCCACAAAAGTGACAATGTGGGAATTATCATTTAGATTAGTTACCTGTATTTGAATGATATTCTCCGATGTATCTCCTCGTCAAGTACCGGACTATTAAAGCTGTAACAAAACAAAGTTTGATTAAAATTTTGGTCAGAAGTAGTTTATACTCAAAACTAAAGTAAATTAAAATGGCAGTGCATCAAAAGAGACATCATTTTCATCAAACACGGCGACAGAATACTAATGGGCTTTTGAATGTCAAATTCCGTGGGCGAAAAGTTATGATCAAGTGAGAAAATTCCACAGTTTCTTTGCGAAACTGGTAGGTGTTACCAAGTCGATTCCTAAGACCAAGCTTTAGATGAATCACGAAGCATTCGTTTGATGAATCGCGGAACGTTCCACATTAAAGTACCACAGATTGATTGATACGTTGATTTGTTTTTAGAGAAAACAGTACCCAATCTTATTACATCAGAGTGGGGTCACTAGGCTGCCTTTATGTTACATCATCTAGGCCGAGCATGTTATGTCGAATTACTACAAACCACTTTTATTATTCGCTGAATTGTAGCGTATTTTATTTCCGATGGAAATAGTTAAAGTTTGAAGAACCTAGTTTTATTTATGACATGAAAGAGTGACAACACTCATATTTTTAGGTCGCAGTGAATTCGCTTAGATTTGAAAATCTTTTAGATGATTTAAGTTGGTAACACGTTTCATACCATTTTAGAGATTTGGGTCAGATGAACCTATATTGCGTTCCAGAGACACTTTTGATAATAGTTAGCTATATTTACTTATATACATATGATTTATTTGACTTACCCGACTTGCCAACTCTGGAGCTGCCAATGACGGCAATGCGCACACGAGGCGTGCTTGCGCGTTCTTCCCTCATATTTGCGCACTATTTGTTTGCTAGTCTGTAACAAAATAACACATAATTAGCATAATGTCTTCACTAATATAATTATATTATCTATATATTTAGATGACTTCCTCCCACTATAGGGTGAATAACATCATGAATAGAGTTTTGGCAGTAGTTTTATTTATTTACCTAGCTGCTAGTAGGACCTTTAGCAGTTATAGTTCTTGGAAATTCGAAATACAAGTAAAATCAATTTCACTAAATATGTAATACTCGTATTATAATTTTACCAGTGTACAACCACATGTTCATTATATGGAAAAGTGGTTTTCAGCGTTTCGGGAATTTAACCTAAGTTTATACTTTCATAACAAAATGAAAATTTATATTATTTATATTAATGGGTAGGCCAAATGTTGTTTGCTAGAGATTATGTGGAACAAAACATATTTGTAGAGACAAAAGTTCATTATGTAATATGTATTTAATTATAAAGTAAAACTAGGTAAATAACAGGCATGGTAGTAGATCCGCCATTACGAAAGTTTTATCTTATTACTGAAACAGTAAGCCTTTAGTTTAGGTAAATATGTAGATGAATTGAGCAAAGAGGGTACACAATAATTTTCTCAAATGATGTCAATGCTCACATCGAGAGGCATCAGGTACCTTAACGTAAAGGTTGGCAAGTTCCAGAATCACTAATTAGATGCTATTACAATGAATGACTTCTGAGCTAATTGTACGAACGTCAGTACCTACTATCGAATTACTGTGGCGTACTAGTTTCTATAACTCATAGATGTGACAGAATGTACGAAATAATCATTTAAAATAATCGTATTATAGCAAAAAATCTTTTGTCACCTTAAATTTTATTTTCTCTATCAAATCTGTCAGTTAATTAATTAATAGAGCGTCTAACTTGTTTAATTCCCAATTTAAAAACAGTGAAAATTGCGAAGCGTCGTCGTCGAGACAGAGTTATTTGTTTAGTATTTTTAAACTCTCCGTCGTCATTCCCCCGTACCTACTCTGGTTGAATAACCCGCGTTCCGGCAAACCTTCACAATGGACAAGTTCAAATGCATGGGAAATATATAAAAAAACTAGTGGACGCCCGCGACTTCGTCCGCGTGGAAATCGAATTGTAGCTTATATGACACGTTTGTCGGTTTACCATAGCAGTGCCATCTATTGATTACTTACTCAATCCAGTCGAAAAGTATCGACATCTGTTAGAATCTTTTGGAGTTAACAGATAATTGTGACTGTCAATTAATTATAGACAAATAATTTGCAATAAAATAAAATTGCGACTATAATTAAAGATCTAAGCTATCCTATCTCTCAAGTTGGACCAGACTGCTCACGGTGTGCCAATTTAATTTAAAATCGGTTAAGTAGTTTAGGAGTCCATCGCGGACAAACATCGTGACAGGAGATTTATATATATTAAGAAGATTTATATATATTAAGATTGGTAGAGCAGCAGATATGTTTCATGACATAAATGCTTTATAATTAAATTCTAATTTGAGACATAAACACCTTTCATTCAAATAATTAGAGCGTCATTAACATCTTACCAAAAATATAGCGCCGCTGAGAGAGGATATTTATATCTGCGCCTAATTTTACTTTAAAACGTCGCGTCGTCTCATTAGTGGAAAGGAATGAAAAGCACGCAGCATTGACAATATGACATACCGGCTGACAGCTCGGCGGGGCTTCGCCGGCTGACTCACTGTCATTTCACGGTCATGAAAATGTTTCAAATCTGTCGCACCAACCGACAAATAAATGCAAAATCTTACAATTGTATTTTAAATTAAAGAAAATATTTGTGTTAAACTTAAGGATAAACTAGTAAACAAGGGCCTTCGTTGTGTATTCATGACATAACGCTTTACGTAACATTCTTGATGATCTGATGTAGGAAGAAGGTATTATTCAGTGTTACGAGCTTTATAGGAATTGCATCATCCCATTGATTTCTATATGAAAACGAAACACGTGATAATTTGCCTTGTTATTGTATTCTTATTATACCTAATTTCAAAAATATCCAGCAGATTAATGGTTTCGCATAATTTACCTCGAATAACAAAGAAACTGCGACGTTTAAATCAAAAGCCAAGTTATAGAAAGAACAAATCGACGTCAATTGTTTTCAGTTGTAAATCGACAGAAACTGTCCTGCCGGCAAACAAATCATGAGGTCGAGCGAAAAGCTTATGAAACTATTTTTAGAATCTACACATATTCGCATACACCAAAATGTTTACTTTGAGACACTAACAAGTTTTTATTTCCGTAACATAGTATTTTTGTAAGCAAACATTTTGTGAATAGGTAAGCATATTCTTTTGCGTCATTGGGTGTAACATAATGTAAATATACATATGACTAAAGCAGAATCTGGTTAAGTAAAACTTAAATCATTTTGTGGTCTCGTTGCAACGTTTGATGTTCGACCTCTATTTCGTAGTACGTACTATGGACGGACTGGTATGTGAATCGGGAATGTAACTTAATAAATACAAAAGATATTTAGGTATGGTACCTAAAAACCACTAAAGGTACAAATAAAATATGCCTCATTTTCCTCAAAGATAATATCAAGGTAGTCACAGTGGGAAGCGTGTTTACAATAACTGATGAAAATCTCGTAGAAATTTCTAATACGTTTCTGAAAATAACTCTAAAACAAAAGAGAAAAAAAATTGCTAGAAAGCTTCATGTTTTATACTCAAAATCGCCAAAATACTTAGGTACGTTAGTACAGGTAGGTATGTACACTTAAGATATAATCCGGTATTTTTATATAGAATTTGGCCAGTCTTCAATGTGCGTCTCTGTTGTAGTAGATAATTTCTGTGACGAGTTTAGTTTTTTATTTATGTTTGGCGCCAAATAATTCAGAAGGAGACGTCGCGCCGGTGCCGGTGTATTTTTTAAGTTATTATTTTTAAATATTGGGATCTTAAAATATTGATAAAATTAATTACGCCAGTGTGCACGGTATTTGGGTTAGTTAGATCAGTGATTTTGTGTATCAGGCAAAAAAATATAAGTAGTCCTCTGTGTGTCGGTACCAAACATAATGCACTATTCAGTTTTTATTTTGTCGATTGTTGGTTAATTTGCAGAATTTAAAAAGAATAGAATCTTAGCTATATTAAGCATTTATAAGAGCATCTCTGGAGCATCTCATCTATTTACGTACTGCACCCGTATGATGAATTTGGTGAGAACGAGATGTCTCACTTTTAAACGTCAAATCCACAGAGCTAAGTAATAACTAGACAAGGAAAGTGTTTCTACTTGGTGTGTAAAAAGGGATTGCAAACCACTTCTATCAGTCCTAATTCCTTCAGTCCTAGCTCGAGAACGAGTGTCTATTCTAATTCTTAAATCTATTTTTTACTTGCAAAGTACATACACTTAGTTTATCTAGTTATTAATAGCTCTGTGAATTTGACGTTTAAAAGTGAGACATCTCGCTCTCACCAAATTTATCATACGGGTGCTGGTATCTACAGAGTAAAAATATATTGGCTTTAAAACAATCGCACGTCAAAACCAGTAAGTAGGCTCTCACCGCTTCACTTAAATAGGAACACAGTAGTGATGTTAATGATAGTACATGATAACTCCAAAATTTTTATAAATTTTCTATGATAGTTACTATCCTTCAAGCACGTGGATGCCAAGCTGTATTAAGCTTATGTTCAACATACGAGTACAATAAAGATAAATTAATAATTCTCATTTTGAAATCGTGCGGCACGTGGTATTCGGAATCTATTCAAATTGGGTCTTTGTATTCAATTGAATAGCCCTTATTCTAAAGAGTGATTATAAGAGATATCTTCTTCAGTGCTATTTGCATATGCTACAAATTCCATTCACATACTGACCTAAATGATTTAAATTTATCGATCGTTAGATATTTCAATGTAAGATTAATGGTTAAAACTTTGTTTCAATGTGTTTTTTATTTTTATTACAGTCTAAAACATCTCACCACATGTTTAAGGTCTCATGGTAACTTACAGCGTCGCATAAATATTTTTATTCCACATCTTTTTACAGCAGAAAATACTCGTTTTCGAAAGCTTTCTTATCCAACAAAATCTATAAGGGCAGATTTTTAGTAGATAGTTCTAAGTGATGAATATTGATGCTGTCTAACTCTAAATAAAGATAGATGCGGCATCAAATCAACTTTATCCTTCAAATATAGACCTATCAGACTACTTATTGGAAACATCTGCCCTAAGTCGATTAAATTTGTAGCAGTTACAGCTAGGACCCATTAACGATTTGTGGAGGTCCGCATTTAAAATTAATTTTTATTTTGTACCTACACCGAATGCGTGGGCTTTTATAAAAAATCGAGCTTTATTTCGTAGTTATAGGCAGCGAATGTTGTTCCACGCCCTTCTTTGGTACCTTCCGTGGGCGGGCTGTGGAATGATCTGGTTCTAGCATTTTCTTTTCAACCTTCTCCGACGTTCATGCAAATACGTCGAGGGAACAACAAAGAGCAAATAGTTTCATTATCTTTTAAGTTAATAGAAAGGTCACGAGCTCAGACCAAAGGAATCACATTTTATTATTTAAGTTTAAGGTTATGAGATTTAATTATTTATTTGTACCAACAACAAATTTGGTTTGCTGGAAGAAATCTCTTTTAGAGATAAGCACGCCTTTGTACATTGTCTTTGTCATAAACTTTATTTGTGAAAACTTTACTGTGTACAATAAAGCATAATAATAATAATAACAATAACAAATTATTATTTTAATTAATCTCATAAGGAGAGAATTAAAAACTACGAAAAAGGGGTAGACTGAAGATGATTGATGATCTTCCTTTAAAGTATACTTTTTTATCCCACTTAAGTTTTTTTTGCAAATCTGAAGATAAATTTTATAAAGAACCCGTACCTTTTTATTGCAATTTAAATTTAATATTATATCATTGCGAATTTGTATTACCTCTACTCAATTTATTTATGGAAAAACAACTTTACAGTTTGTCAGTTTACACATAACACGTAGATCCCAAAGCGCTTGGCAATAAACATGTTTCTATCTCAATATAATAGAGTGTAATTTAGCAAATCCTTGGGGATATTCCTATGACCTTTGTTATTGGGGATATTATTATGACTTTCGGCTTATTTCGCGTTTGATAGTATCCTCAGCCTTGTATGTAGGCTCTTGAGAGCCTGTGAGGCCAGGACCTTGGATGCAAGTGGGC
The DNA here is from genome assembly GCA_014607495.2 of Carposina sasakii. Taxonomy (NCBI): domain Eukaryota; kingdom Metazoa; phylum Arthropoda; class Insecta; order Lepidoptera; family Carposinidae; genus Carposina; species Carposina sasakii. The sequence continues at coordinate 4,745,311 of CP053149.1, read as the reverse complement.
GAGTCACGAGCTATGGTCCCGAAGGCCGGGACCTTGGCGGCGGCGGCATGGTGACAGTGGCACCGCCGAAGGTCGTTCCCATGATAAATGCGGTGTAATCTGCTGACAGCAGTTAATTGACTGTAAAAATTGGTTGTTATTACATATTTCCGTGGATTTATGTCATGTTTGTAATTTATCTATACATAGTGTGATTGTTACAGTGGACTTATTTTGATCGAAATCGGGTTTGTTTCCATTTTGTATCTGGATTACTGTTTTAAAGTTTACTCTGCTAGAAAACTTGGATAAATAAATATTTTGGCACTGGGAAATTAGGATAGGCCGGTGATTTGTTAACGACTGGCGTGTTATACACACGCCGAGTAACTAAACCTACTAAACGAATTACTATTTTGATAATTAGGCTTCATTTACCATATCAACTAGTTTTAGAACTTTATCCTAACTTGTTTTAATTTTCTTTCTAATCTTTTGTCATAGCAATTTGGAATTTTTATGAGTACTTATTCGTAATAATATGTGTTATTTGTAGAATTATTAGTAGGTTTCTATGTTCCGTCTGTGAGTCTAGACTCATTAGTAACAATCTGCTCGTCCTTCAAATCAATCTAATATCCTCCCAGACAGATAGATATGTCGGCAATCTCATCTATTATCAATAGACATTACTTTATGATCGAAATAAACCTGTAGGTATATGTATGCGTCATGCGTCATCATTTATCAATTTCTGACGTACTAGTGGACGGCCGCGACTATAGTCACAACATATTCCAGAAAACTGCATCTAAATCTGTTCACCTGTTTCTGAGATTAGCGTGCACAAATGCACAAACAGACTAACCGACAAACATTTGGGTACTATTTCGTTGATAAAGGTCTTCTATAATATTTTTACAAGCTTTTATTTAACTTGCAATGTATATTTGTTCGGGTGAAATCTTACAACTCAATTTTAAGGCACTTGCCCTCAACCGATTGGGCTGAAATTTGGTGAGCACGTTCAGTTCGGATGACAATGCATGATTAACAGTGTGACGTCATTCTAAATCCAACATGGCGGCATACCCACAATGGCGGACCAATTATTTTTAATGCATTCCTACAATATGGGTATCAAATTAAAGGGCTAGCTGAGAGTAACTCGAAAAAAATGTGACGTCACTCTTAATCCAATATGGCGGACTTCTAAAACTTGAAAATCTATTTTGAAACAGATATTTTTAGTATAAAATAAAATTTAGGTAAAAAAACCTTTTTAAAAACAAGCTTTTATTTAAATGCGCTAAAAAGAAAAAATAAACTTTTACACTAAAACTTATACTGTTAATTTATAACGTCATTTCAAATTTAACACATTTGACACAATTTATATGTTATAAAAGCTTGTCGCGACATTTAAGTACTCGTATTTACGTTCTTACTTTAAAATGTTTATTAGGCAGCATCTTTGTGTTGATGTTTCAGATTTTCCCATATTGTTCCCACGCATATCTAAGAAATATCCGTCGACCCTTCCAGAGCTTCGTGTAGAAGAGTAAGAGAGTAATATACAACAGGGTTCGCCCCGGTGCCCCGAGGTGGTATGTTCACGACATCATGTCATCATGCCACTCAGTCCTCGGCACGGCCTCACCTTGACTTATTAAAAATTTAAAACTAAGAAAGTAAATACGAGTACTTAAATGTCGCGACAAGCTTTTATAACATATAAATTGTGTCAAATGTGTTAAATTTGAAATGACGTTATAAATTAACAGTATAAGTTTTAGTGTAAAAGTTTATTTTTTCTTTTTAGCGCATTTAAATAAAAGCTTGTTTTTAAAAAGGTTTTTTTTTCTCATATATCTTCTACAGACAGCGATCCGTTACATTCTTATTATATTTATATAGATTTAGTCCAACTAATATTATAAATGAGAAAGTATGTTTATTACTATTGTTACCATCTTTTCACGCTTTATTTAAAAATAAACACGTTTAAGACGATATTATCCAAAGAGTGGTTCGATGAGCATGTGGTTCTCTAAGCTTTTCTTTTTTACTATGCCAAGCTAACAGACTATATTGATTTGATTTTCTGTTCACAATTTGCTGGGGTATCATAACATGGCAAGGTATCTGTTATATATTTATACTAGTCTCTAAATGTGGAAACTTTTAAGTGGTAAATAGTTGCTTATGTTGTAATAATCTTAGTTGTTGTCAACCGTTTGTTTCCCGAATAAAATAAAATAAAATAAAATAAAATAAAAATAAAAATTTACTTCAGCTGAAATCTGCTTGAAATTTCGTTTACAGTAGGGAGTAGGAGAAGTACATAGTCATAGTCTATATTATCTAGTTCTATAACGTTTTAAACGTGGACGAAACAACGGCTAGTTATCTTTTTTTGAAACTTAAGTTTGGCCTTAGGTAGATTAATTATTGTCGAATCAGAGCTTTTATCATCGTTTTCCCGATCGAATGTTAAAAAGTAACTAGGAATTGCTCATAAGAGCCTTCCACTTCAAGTTTGTGAATACATGGCGATAAATTGATAGATTCTAGTTATTCCTGGCAGACTCGAGTATATACCAGCAGTACAATGAACGTGACAAGTTAACAATACCCAATTTCCCAACTACTGTGGTGTGTTCTGACAAATTGGTTCACTTCCGCGGTCGAGATGCGCCATTAATAGGTCGCCATGTTTTCTTTCTTCTGGTCAAAACTCAGGTTACTGCCCGGTAATAGGTAACCTGTAATTCATTTGTTAATTTGTTCTCCTGACTTCCTTCTGTAAGGGTCAATGGTCTAAGTTATTGTTAATATTTTCAGAAAGCGTTGGCGTTACCAAAGTTCGCTTATTTCTCAGAATATTGTATGTTATACACAAATACACTTAAAGGATTTATCATCTAAGATAAGATTATATCCGACCACGTGTAGGCGAGTAGGTATTATTGTGAACAAATTTAATGTCTCAAAGAATGTAGGTCAGATCGCGCTCTCAAACTCAGGCAGGACTTCCCATTTCACGCTCCAGTGCACTTCAAAAACAGCCGGGTAGGTACTAAAGATAGTCCTTAGTAGAAGTTAAACGAATTTACAGCAGGATACTGAGAGTGGATGGAATATTGAGTTTCAGTTTCAGCTAGTGATGTCCTAAGTGAGAGTCAAGTGGTTAAAACCATGTTAGTAGCTATACCTATTGTATATGTATATCATATTTCAGGCTACTATAAAATGAGGTGACGGTAGGCCTTGCCACGTAGGACTAAAGAACAAGATGAGGTGAAAAGTGGGTGTGAAATTTGCACATTTCTTCCCATCGTCTTTGATAATAATGAACGAGATTATATGTTTGTGAATATAAATTTGCTAACTCTAAGAGAACCTCAAAAAGGACTATTAAGTCAATATAATAAATCTAGTAAAAAAGTTGATTTTTCATCTTCTAGCTGTTGGTTTAGTTTCATGATTTGAGTCTCATTTAAGTTGGGAAATCGTTAGGATTTTCACCCAACGAAATCTCTATGAAATATTATTCCAGAGAACGAAACTATAAAGTAACTTGAATCGATAGTATCTGCACATCCCTATCTTCAACGGCTTTTAGCTCAACCGTACAATTTCCACGAAGCGTCAAACAATCTGTATTGCACTTTATTGCTTTGACATAGGATTTACTCAGCGGTGCCATCACATAACGTAAACAGCGTGCCATTGCGACCTAACTTTGAACCTAGTGAAAGAGTTATAAGGCTGAAATTCAGTATAACTACGCTGTAACGTTGTAAGATTTTATGTCGGATACAACGGGTTACACGTGCCTGAAAGGGTTTCTGTTTTAATTTTATACAAGTTTTATATTACATGCACTCATAGTGAAATGAGGTACAATTACAAGCACATTATTAAAAAATTATGTACCTACCAAACTTACTTAAACTTGGAAAAAGAACACGCTATGTCTGTAGCTATACCTGAACAATACTTCATGGAAAAAGCAACCCTACAAAGTAATAAAGCTTTCATAATCATTAGAGCCTTGGAAACAGTCATTTGGCGTTGTCTGCGAATACTGCCATGCCTCAAGACGGTAACTCAATTAGGGTGCTCATTAACCCTGTTTGATAATTGCTACGAGCCTTTTAAGAATCCCGTGGCTCGTCATGGTGCTGTGTCATAAAGAATGCAGGAAGCTGGAACGTTTAGCATTTAGAACCCGAGTAGAAGGAAATTGTTTGATTAAAAGTCAAACTTACTATTAGTCAAAATAAGTCAACAATATTATAAAATTAATAATAAAGAAATGGAAAAGATTCCTCACCCGGGTGGGAATCGAACCCACGACCTCTGCATTCCGTGCCAGCGCTCTTACCACTGAGCCACCGGGTCAATTACTCGGATGACGAATTTTACCATCTCTTTTTGAAATTACATTATTAGAAACGTTATTTTTTCATCCCGATAGCTATACATAAGCCAAATCTCGGCAAACAAAGCTGAATCCCTCAGCACAATGTTTTAATGATGAAACGATCAACCATATCCTAACGGATTATATTATGGAGAAGTGTTTTTATCTTAGTCAAGATATTATACCTATATATTATAAAATTAATAATAAAGAAATGGAAAAAATTCCTCACCCGGGTGGGAATCGAACCCACGACCTCTGCATTCCGTGCCATTATATATATTATAGTTTGACTGACGTTTTTAACTAATAGATAACTAACTTAAAGCTTAACTACTGATCAAACTTTTCCAATTGTGGTACCGTCCATGCATCTGTTTAATAATATTCTGTTTTGTTTGTTAAGAATGCTATTTAATGCCTATGTTATGTGACGTCAATAATATAACTTTTCATAAGAATAGTTGCATCACTGTATATTACCTATCTATAGGTATATCGAATCGAAATCGCCACTTTTCTACCAGGAATCTATTACGGACGCCGAATTTACCTTGTATCTAATCAATTTACTTTTCTCGTAAATTAAATGCCCGTAATAGACTCTACTTACTGGAACACCTCTTATCTACCTTAAATGAGGGCAGTGACTTTCAAAGTCACTGATCTGAAAGCAATTTTATTGTTCTTCGTAACAAGCTTTCGCCACCTTCTATTTGAAAGTTGTATGAAACTTTGATTATTATAAGAGGGTTTTAATATCTTTTTATTTATTGTTTAGAAAATGTCATACTCACACATAGAATATTGATTTTAAGTTTTTTTTACAGTACTTGTAACTGTAATGGGTAGGTAGGTACTTGATCTAATATGACTATATTTGATACAACATTAGACAAAGGCGCAATGTTTATAGGGAACTTTTTCTAGGGCTACGAGTATTTAGCAATATTCGGATGAAATGATTGCGAAATAACTACGTGTATTATTTGCAGTGCCTAGATGATCCCGGTTTGACCTGGGCATGACCTGGGCTGACCGGATCACCTGTAGCACGTAGTCCTGACCCGTATATTTGTTAGAGTTCTGTATCTTGAAAGTATATACGGACCCCAAGGTGTAGCCTTATTATATTCTTGTTAATGTGGTCATTTTAATATAATTTTTAAACGACTCTGTCACATGCTCACTTTGTCTATTGTATTTAAAACAGATAGCAGCTTTTATTATATTTCGTTTTGAGCTACTTTGATTGAGCGTTAATTATCAATTAATATTCTAATACAGCCTTCAAATTACGAACCACATTGGTAACAACCTCCATGGAGGGTGATATTTTTAATGCCCACTGTTCTTTTGGCCTTTATTTAAAGACGAGTAGACTCTACCTACGCATATACCTATAAGTAAAACTACTTTCAGAGCTTAGCCGTGAACCCTTTATTTATAATCTGCAATATGTACCTCTACCTAGAGGAAAATTAAAGGATTTGAAATAAATCCTTTGGCTTGTCTCATTAAAGTAGATACCTAATTATATGAGCATTACTCGTTTTAAGCATATATATAGGTAGATAAATTATTACTGAAGAAGCAAATAGTCCGGGAGGTAGCGTTGCATTTTTGATGGTGATTTTAGGCCGATCGATTTTGAGTGCAATTGATAGTTTAGATGAGGACATCAATTGAATTGAGCGTCAGCAGGCGCACTCAGGGTGGGGCGAGTGGGGAGAGAATGTCAAAAAAAAAAAAAAATTATTTCTGTTCGTCCGAAAATTTGCACATCAGTAGTTTTAACAATAATAATAATTATAGAAACCGTCAGCTGTGAAGAAAATGGCGGGTTGTACGTCAGCAGGTTATATATACCTATATTAAAAATAATTATTTTCATTTCATTTCCGGTCGAATGAAACTGATACAGGTTATTCTTTATGCTATAAAAATGATAAAAAAAAGCCTCAGCAGATCTATCGATAGGGGTAAAATCGTCAGCAAGGGGATTATATGTGCCGAGCAGGTATTCAATCCGAGTATGCATTAACCTTGCTGACGATTTTACCCCTATCGATAGATCTGCTGAGGCTTTTTTTTATCATTTTTATAGCATAAAGAATAACCTGTATCAGTTTCATTCGACCGGAAATGAAATGAAAATAATTATTTTTAATATAGGTATATATAACCTGCTGACGTACAACCCGCCATTTTCTTCACAGCTGACGGTTTCTATAATTATTATTATTGTTAAAACTACTGATGTGCAAATTTTCGGACGAACAGAAATATATATATATTTTTTTTTTTGACATACTTGAAATTCTCTCCCCACCCTTACTGGAGCTGCTGACGTTCGAGTTACTCAATGACTATCCATGAAAAGTACGTTATGACATTAATCAATCGACCAGAAATGATTTTGTAAAATGCAACGCTACCTCCCGGACTAAAATGAAAAATATGCATAAAACTCATGTATAATGATACTCTAAATATTTCGAATGTAGAAACAAATCCAGCATTTTTAGTTGACCTTATATTGTGTTGAAATATTTCACGTATCGATCAAATGGACAGTTTGTTTAGATTACTAATGATTCATAAACAAAATGTATTATCTACTTTGTCTAGTCACCTTCTAAAATAACTGGAGCGTGCTCTGAAGGCAATATAATTTTAATTTCGGTTCACTCACAGAATATTTTATACAACTTGTAGCTGCGCCGGCACAGATGATTGACGAAAAGGGCTCGTAAACCTTAAAGAATTTAAACAATTTGGACAAATATTTACGTGTAGGTAGATTTCCGATAAACTTGACCTAATTTTTTAAGCCTAACAATAAATTTTGACCCAGTTATGAAGTTGCCCAACTTTTGGCTGACTCATGTAAGGTTAAATCCAAATAAATTTAGGCTAATGAGAATTTTCAAGTGCATTGTTATCATTTAAAGATTATTTTTTCAAAACATGCCTTAATTTATTGCTAGATAATGTGATTTTATAATCTTCGAATCTTACTATTTTGCCTAATTCATAACCATATACTGCAGAAGAGGCGAAGATAACGCGCCGAACACATTTCTATCTGAATATAATCTATCAAATTACTTTAAAACTTACTTTATACTTTTTAAGATGATGATATTAGAGATACCATACTAAGGTTAATGCGTAATATTTTTGCAAATAAACCATGACGAAGTTTTCTACGCTACGGGAAATGACGGACCGCGATCTGACATTGAAGAAGTTTGATTGTATAGAGTATTGACAGTAGTAAGATTGTATTCCTAAACAAATTGTGTATAATATTATTGGCATTTCACGGCGAATACCGTCGCGGAAAATTTTCGATGTAGCTAGTCCATAAAACGTAAATACTGGAGGAATATTTAAGTCATAAATCTGGTGCGAAGTACGCTGTGTAAACTGTTTATCCAGTGGTTTATACTGATCTGTCCCTATTATCATTTGGGATGATTTGCAGGTGTAACAGAGTCTATATAATGGTACCTATAAATACATATATATAGGTACAAGGTTTTGTCAAGTCAAGTTTAATATATTCAGATTATTAAAATCTAGTACCAGAGGTTTTACAATGGACTAGTAAAGAAATTACATCTGATGCTAAACGTGTCTGTGGGATCTCCCTTTCGAACAAACACTTTTGGCTACACTAATTCGGGAGCACCATGTAGCCGTATGTTTGTTTGTATGAAAAATTATAGCTATCGTCAACATAAAAGATCTATGCCAACACATACTCTAACTATATGTACGCGATTAATAAAATAAAATACCGTTGTCACCGAATTAAAAATAAATTGACCAGTCGTATATTATTTTACCGCCTACTAGTTTTTTAACGCTTTACTAAAAATACTCAATAATGAGTATAAATATAAGTCGTAAGCAGGAAGACCAAGCAGGAATGTTAATCCAATGGACTTTGAATGTTCATTCACAAGATATTTTTGTATCAAAATGTCCGAAATTCAACACAGATAGTAATAAACTAGTTAAATGAATAAATTTATGCGTGAATGAATCAACTAGTAATTTATTTTAAAAAAATGTTACAAATATTTCTAGGGTTGCATTGTAAAAAAAATATTATGTTGTCGTAGAAGTAGAGGTCTCACGAGTAGTAGAAATCTCACTCGGGTGAATTTTTTTTCATTTCTTAGCAATATTTATAAATTATTATACATATATAATTATTACTCTACCTATACTTATATGTCCGCGGTTGTCACCACAAAACAAATCTATCGCAAAAAAACATTTGCGATATCTTAAAACGTACATTTATTATGCATTTTTCAACAAAGTAGAGAGGTTTTTGGTCTTTTTCCCAAATAACATAACAACAATTTGCAATAAGTAAGTATTAACTGAGTACTTTATTACAAGTTGTTACTATGCCGAAAATATGCGACGTGTAATAAAAACAAGTAGATAAAAAGTAGCCTGGAAAAAGCCTGCGATTATTCCATTACAAGTGCCCACTCTATTTGGAGAGGTTGTTTGTTCGAGCTTTGAATAGATTGGAGACTGAATGATGTGATAGGAAGTGACTTGTACGTTATAAATCCTACTATACTTGACATTCGTATCTTTAGAATATACTTAATCAAAAGTAGTAAATGTATTTTATACATTTAGATTTTTTTGCCTTAAAAATAAGAACAAAATTTTATTATAAACTAGCGACCCACCCCGCTTCGCACGGGCGCTGTGCTCATACTATACATATAAATCTTCCTCGTGAATCACTCTATCTATTTAAAAAAACCGCATCAAAATCCGTTCCCTAGTTTGAAAGATCTAAGTATACATAGGGACGGACAGACAGCGGCAAGCGACTTTGTTTTATAATATGTAGTGATTTTTACAAACGAGTTCAATGGTAAGTTCATTAAGAATTAAGGCTATAATAATTATTGTTATTACTAAGAATTTTCTTATTAGTAAGGTGATTCCCACCAATTAATTACAGTGAGTAAGACTACCATCCAGAACGACTGCTGGCATATGTTTATTTGTATAAATATTCCTTTACATAAATAAAACGCTATCAACGTAGTTATAAGCATATAAATGGAAAAGCGTCGAAGAAAGCTTTAATGATCGGCTAAAAGAAAAATGCCTGTTTTATGGGTAATCTCAGAAAATTGAAAATAATAGATATAAGTATGATAATATGAAAGACACCCCAAAATTCTATAAGACATACCTATACTTACTAAATTACACATACACGGTACAATATCTCAATTCAGAAACATATTTGCAGTGTAGGTACTATAATCAAGTCCATGGTCAGTAACTTTAAAAGCGTAAGATTAGTGTTTCAGTTTGTTGATTCGCCATTAGCGAAGGTCCTATAAGCGTTATATGGCATTGGATCCAGGTTTTTTATTATATATTTTTTATAAAATTATTAATAAAGAAAATGGAAAAAAATTCTTCACCCGAATGGGAATCGAACCCACGACCACTGCAAACCGTGCCAACTTTATATTTATATTTTTTCATAGGTTTTATTATATTCAATTTTTGTCCTTACGAAATTAACTCCTCTTTTGTTTCTCGTTTCCAAACTCATAACAATGCGATTCAAAATAAGATAAGAGGTATATTACGTGTAATTGTAAAGATATAATTATACCCTACTGTTATTGAAATAGGTACGAGTACATGTAAATTCAAAGGAGTCCTCTCGCTATACATATAAATCTGTTGTAATTTTAAATATTTTGATACTAGATCAGAATACTAACGACAGTGCTCTCAAATACCACAATTTAATTAATGTAATATGACAAGCAACATTTAGAAAGAAAAAAAGATATATAAGAACATCACGACATCTAGCCAGAATAAGAAGAATAAGCAAACCATTTAGAATACAAAATATCCATGTTAACAGAGGTCCACTTCAGCTATCATATTAAACAAGCCACAAATATTCACAGTCATCAATGTCAATCAAAGACATGTGGTCCTATTCCATTAACAATAGTATTTACTTGATAACAACTATCACATGTACGGAGTAATGCATGACAATGCCTGACAGGTGATAATGTATTGACGAAGCTGATACTGAGTTGACAACATCACGCTGATAAAATCAAGAAAAACCTACCTGAATGCGTAAACACAACACGGTACAGCTACAGCGGCTCGCCGAAGTACTCAGGCACAAAGAACTGTCTCAACACTGCACAAAATCAGCACTGTTTAATCCTTATTTATTAATGAATGGCCGAAGCTCGAGTCTGCTATACAGGAACGTGTGCTCACGATACGGCGCCTTGGGAGCGACTGGGCGACGCGCAGCCAGGATAGTCTATATATACGAAGTCGGCGCCGGCAGCCGCCCGCCCTCCGCACGCTTTTTATCTTAACTCTGAAATACTGAAGGAATCCAGCCTAATTTTCGCTGTCACTGCCTTCGCAGCACAATGGGAGCGTTGATCCCTTGCAGTCGGGACAGCTGACCACATTCTTTATTACTGACTCGCCGAATCTGACCGAATTATGCGCAACTCCTGTACTTAAACGGCATGTTTGGAAGTAAGCGTCTGAATTCGACGAAACGATTTAACTATAGTTCTAAATCTATCAATCATTAATTAGATAAAAGCTCGAGTTGTTTATAGCGCGTGTTCTGTTATCGATTACGAGTAATAAATAGCTAGAAACAAAACGAAAAGCTCCAAATTTACACCATAATTTTATAATCTCTACTACTTGTATGTATGTAGGTAATTCATGTTTTAACAAATACAAATAAATATTCAAATATTCACACACTTCACAACACGTTAACTTAGTCCCACATTAAGATCCATAAGGTCTTGTGTCGTGGGTACTAAACAACGGTATATAAATAAGTATAAAAACCTATAAACACAAAATAATAGAAATACTTTATTTAACAATCAATTTACATATCCTATCTTTTTCTAGCCTTAATGTCTAACATATGAGTGGGTAATTGAATAATTTAAGTGTACTGTAGTTTGCAATATTTTTTTAACCTTTCGGTTCCGAAAATGTTATTGAGCATTAATTTACCCGTTATGTGGGTAGCTATTTTGTTACATGGATTTATTATGTACTTCATAAATACTGTCCTATGTTAATGCGTGGCTACAAAGCATCAGCTGCATCTCGTTCCCTGTATGTCGTAAGAATAGACTAAGGAATTAAATGCGTTCTTTAAGGTGATGCTTTTTATATTTATGAAGTACATAATAAATCGAGTGTAGTGGGAAATATGACTAATGTAATCAAACGGTTATGTGAACAGGAATAAATCACACTTACATTATTGGTAGTGGTACCTAACATTCCCTCACTTCAAGGTAAATTCAAGGTTAAATGCTTTTCCAACTATGCATATAATTGCTTTTTCATAAAGTTACATCATAACTGATTTACTCGAACCAGTCCGGTTCGAATCAACTGCGAGTATCTAAAAATACTTGTTGATTAGTTACCCGTTATTAGCTTTCCCTTTGCTTGCATAATAACAGCTTTTCCATTTCTGTATAAATATGAATTTATTGATAAGTACCTACATTTTAATACCTTAAATATACTTGAAACTAGTATGCACAAGTAAAGGTTATCTTTTTAAATTTTGCCAATATTGAGGCCAGAGCTATGAAAAAATAATCTTGTGTTTGATTTTTAAGCAAGCTATTAACGTTGTTGAATTATAAATGTAGTAATAATTAACATTAAGGCATATACAACTAAATTATTTTGTTTGAAATATATTTAAATGTACGATAATTTTCCGGCGAATTACACATAAATTTTACCTATCATCGTAATTTAGATTCGCGATAAAATACTTTTGACCCACATGCTCCGCGACAAATAGTTTCATTGCCTCTCCATATTTACACTTTCTGAGAGCAGGCGTCGAAGAAAAATAGTGAAATTAATTATATTGCTCTAGATAACAAAATTTCAAAATGTATATTTTGCGAGTTCTATTTTATTTGTAAACACATTATTGCATATTTGAATAGGTATGTTTATATTTTATTAAAACAGAAGCGAAAACTTCGAACCTTTTTTAAGGAATTTGCGCGAACGGATGAACATGAAATTTTACATACTTAGTTTAAATTAATATGGAGAAGAAGTGCAAAAACAAAAAATGCATAAGAAATGTTAAATTAGTTACCTTATAGTCGTCGCCGTGTGGTAGGCACATAATATTAATTTAATATGTTAAATTTTACATAACATTAGTATGTAGTAATATAATATGGTCTTATAACATCAGTAAGTCAATAACTTATTGCTGCTTTCCACCAGTTAAGATAAGAGATGTCATCATCCATCACGTCATTTTTTTCTCTCTTTGCTCTATTGTGCTGGTTCTTCCTTACAAGTGAGCGTGGGTGCTCAAATTGTAATGACATTTTTGTATTCGTGCGAAGTTGATTTGATTTCTACTATAACTATTCTCGTACGTATTATGTTTATTTAAATACATAGATGAATGTTAAACAGTGAAGCAATCGTTTCTCCGCCCGCCCATGACACATGCGTTGACATTTTAACGTTATCCTATTCCCGTGTAGGTTCGTTTACTGCAGCAATCGCGTAGGAGAAAAGTTGAAGGAAAATTTTGTAGAAATATAATAAAAAAATGATACATTTACTACATTCATAATGAAGAAACATTATAGAACCTATTAAATTCCAATCTATGAACCTGACCTAACAGCAATAGAGGTATTTGCAGAAATGGTACAAAATAATTTCTTACAGTACAGTATTGTTATATCCGTGACCCTGTCTCATTATGCCGATCTCAAGGACGGTTAGTATAAGTATGTATCAAACCTTTTGATTTTGCAGAAGAAACCACAGAAAAGAGATGATATAAGAGCAGGTAAATAATGGTAGGGTATCACATGTCACATGCATACAAGCTATTTCAGACGAACATTTTGTAGGTACATCATATAATTCTTATCCGAAATATTACGATAAATGGCATATATGTAACAAACTCTATTTTTGTACAGGAAAATACATTACACGAACTGTGTTTACAAATAAACATTCATCGATCAATACCAAAGATTGCTTATTGCATACCACAGGCTCTCTATAAGTGAAAGAACAAATTTTAATTAACATTCGTTACATAACTACACTTCTAGTGCTTTCAGCTAGTTATAGGAATACTGGATCAGTATAAAAGGGTATAGAAATAAACCAACTATAGGTAGGGTTTATTGAAGAGAAGCCAGGCTTCGACAATAGTTATGTGTATCAAGGGTTATTGTTATTAAACAACCATCGAAGAATGGAGATCAATAGTACTTACTATGATGATGAATCGAAGCCCAATGGCGCTGTGCAAGATATTTCATCCAACCAATTATGGTAAAGGTTGCTAATTCAGTCATTTGCTGCTGCGTGTTATCGAGCTTATTCGAATAACCCATGATTTCCTGGGATATCGGTCACATGTTTACAGTGTGGATATATAATACTTTCTTCAGGGCGTCTATATGACGGTACCGCTATCGTAGGAAACCATAGTCTTTAGAGCTTGACGTTATGTATATACCTATAGGTATGCTATTTACGTATTTCAGGGGAGCCACTTCATTGGTTTTGCGAGCTAAATTTCACTTTATTGCGACATTACTACTTTGTGCCTTCTATACATAATGATATTGATCCGCCATGCGACTGACTAGGTACTAAATGAAGTTTGAATAGGAAACATTGTGCAATGGTCATCATTAGTAGATATAGGTATATTGCTAGTCGTTCGTAGGTATGTACCTATTGATTAGAGACAGTGCAATGAATTGGTTAATGGATCGGCTTCTCGATTGACGTCGTTTGATAAAACATGTGATGTTCAATCTAATAAGAATCTAATGCAAACGTCAATGATATGCCTGTAAATTCATAACCAATGCAAAATGAATATTATACTCATAATAGGAGGTTTGGCAACAGAAATCTGTAAGTACGCGTTTGCTCTTTGTAGGAATTAATGAACAGGGCATTAAACTAGCCTATTATGATAGATATCCAAATTTCATCGAGTAAGTATTTACTTAAATTTCTTTTATATACTTCAAAAAGACGGAAGTAGATGAAACCTTATACTATTGTCTGCCTGACATATTATATTAGAAACTGCCATCGTCAGTAAGTAAGCGATATATTGGTTATTGCTGCTAGCTTTAAAGCTAACCTTCTAGGTTCTAGGTTGCGTAGGCAAACACAATAAATTTTAATGCCACAATATGAAAACGGTTAGAGCTTACGTGGGTAGTATCACAAAATAGAGTACCTAAAAAAACCGTGTCTGTGTTTTAGTTTTGATTAAATTAGAGATAACCTTTATAAGCACGAATAGTTTTTGTTACTTAAGAAAGTTAATTTTTCGTATAATCTAGCTAGATGTACCTACCTATTGATAATTAACAGTAAATAAGTACCTATAAATATATAGATTAATTTAACACTTAAGCTGGAGTTCGCCAATGTTGAAATAATAATTGATTACGTAACGGCGCCCGCGCCGCGCCGTTAACATATTAGATAGATTAATTTTCAACTTACAGAACTTAGCTACTTGTACACAGATTCCTTATAATACAAAATCTCAATGGAGCCATAAATATACATACGTATACGCTAGTATATAAACTTTTAGGTAACCTCTTATTGGGTATTGGTTCTTAGAACTCTATACGCACACGACAGCTGCGCTCGCTTCAAAATTACTGAACAGTTTCAAGAAACACTGTCTTTGAACTAACTGCGTGTATGTAGAGTCATCCATTTCCAATAGTTATCAAACTGGATTTGTATTAGTACTGAAGGATATTTACCATGAACGAATCCGTGTAAATGCTACTTTTGTGTTCGTAGAAAAAAAAACTTCATTTTATTTACAGTCGGTACATTAGACAAGAAGTCACTGATATTGAATTGAATATTGAAGAGTAGTAAAAATGTTATATGTATTTATATGCGGCATTATTGTGTAATCCTTTGAAATATTGACACACAATTTTGTATAATTAATTATTTAAAGGCCGATTTTTCCAACGATCATATAACCTTATATCTCAAGGATAAAGTCGAACTTTATCTGAAGGTTAAAGTTAATTTATCTAAAATTGAATCAAGATTGAGACAGCATTTAACCTACAGGTAGGCCATCTGACCATTGGAAAAATCAGCCTTAAAAATTATAATCGATATTTAAAAAATTACGAATGGTTTGCAATATAATTTTGACGGCCGATTGGTTTATCATTTATATCATCTATCAAACGCATACGGGGAAACCCGTGACATATGGTCCTTCGAGCCGATACGTTTTTTGTAGCTGCTATTCCACCGAGTAGCCAGTACTTCCTTCTCATGAATGCTATAGTTAATTTCGGTCCACCGTGGAAGGTAAGCTCATGACATTGATCTATTATAAGATCTGATAATCGGGTATTATTAGGTATGATAATAGGATGTTTGGTGTCAAATTCAATAGTAGCATTCTTTAACCTACCGCCCACTCGAAGCAGGCCATCTGTATCCAAATAGGATTTAAACAAATAAGTCTACTTTTGTTGTTGATTTTATGTTCTTCTTAATACTATTTAACATTCCTCTGAAAATGATTTCGCTGTACTTGTTTGATTATGCTGTATCTTGATTTTTTCAACTCTTCTATTGTCAAATAACTAGTCTTTACGGGTTCTATATATAAATCTCTGCACCCAAAGCTAAAACTCTTACAGCTTTATTTAATGAGCTATACTTGCTTATTAACATGTTTACAATATTATTTCGCTTGATATTTGTATAGTATGTACTTGTTTAACATCTTTAATTTTCATTTGTTGTGTAAACTCTCTCAGATTGATTTTCATTTACATATGTTGGTAGCCAACTAGGCCCTTGCTTACCACCACAATTTGTGTTCAATCAGTTGAGAAGGCGTGACTCCCCTGCTAGCACAGTCCGCCGGATTCTCGTTGGACTTGACGTAGTTCCAGCAGTTTGGTGCCATGATACATGTTATGTGTCGAACCCTATTGGCTACGAAAGGTTTCCACCCGCTCTGCTTTCTCCATTTATCCAACCTAACACTTACCATGGAGTCTAACCAACCATATGTTTGGGATTTCATATGAGTTCAAACTATCTTTGACCTTTGCCATCAATTTTGCTAATAAGAGCGCCCCACTCAGTTCCAAGCGAGGCAAAGATAGATGTTTTTCAGTGGTACTTAGCTTCGATTTGGTGCTATGAGTACCACGGATGGCTCATAGGTTTGTTATCTTGCAATAAAAAACTAAGCTGCGTAGGCTTTAGTGCTTGCGTCACAAAATCCGTGCAGCTCTATGTACGTTTTCCCTTATTTTCAACCATCTCTAGTGATATTTATTGATTTAAAATAATTATTCTTGTTTAACTTTTTTCCCACGTCTTATTTATATCTGATGGTACGGGTGTATCCCATCTAAATTGGCTCTCATGTATCTTGAAAAAATTATTTTTAAGGTTGTAGTTACAGGGACTATCCAACCTAATGGATCGTAAAATTTTGATATTTCAGATAATAGCGATCTTTTTGTAGGAATTGATGTTTGTTGGGAATTCAAAATTGAATGTAAAGTTGTCGTTACTGGGGTTCCATGTAATACCAGAGTTTTGGATGACTCAATTTGTTTGAAGTGAATTTCCTTCTTGATCAAATGACTGTTTATCGCACATATATTCTGGTAGGTTGGACTTCCACTTGCGCAAGTTGAATCCACCTAACTTTAAAATAGCTATCATTTATATTTGAAGTTTCTTTGTTGCTTCTGCTGTGTGGCATCCATGAAGAAGGTAGTCCATATAAAATGAGTTCTAAGACTTTCTGTGCGATGATGTGTAGATAATTTTCTTTTTCGTCCCTTGCTAACCTTTTCAGGTCATTCATCGCGAGAAAGGGAGCAGCTTTTAATCCATTAAGTTACCGTGGTTTAAAATATATTTCTTGTTAAGGATCAATTCTTGTTTCCCGCCCATATGATTTTATGTAGATGTTGATCAGCTTTCACTTATCCATATTTTCCGAAATGTTTTTCTATGTCGGCTGTAAATACATTATCTATATTGCCGCCATTTAATAATAAGCTTGGAGGTCCTGTTGCAAATTGGACCTCTATACATAATGTCATTCAGACTGTATCCTGATGATGTTTTTTTGTGACCATTAAATACGACCCGTTGTTTAGTAGTAGTTGAATTTTTCATTTATCACACCAATGGTGTGGGTAAATAATAGTCCGGTTTCTTGTACCGGTAAACTGGTGTCATATGACCGAGAGATAGGCTCATTGATAAATAATTTGTAACCCTGTGCAAACTTCTGGCTGTTTTATAGTTTGCGTTCTAATTGATAAAATTGAGCAATAGCCCTTGTTTTTGAGTCGCCTAATTTCTCTTCATAATTTGGTATGAGTGGTAGTCTAACTTCGTAACTCCCATCTTTGCGTGGTTGTAGATGATTCATAAAACTCAATGCATTTTTGATCTTCTTCTGAAAAATTTGGTGTTTCCAATATATCCTCAATTTCCCAATATTGCTGAATTTCTTCTAGATTATTTAATATTACATTACATTGAAAAGTTTTCTAACGCTACCGCTTAAAATCCAGCCTAGCTGTGTTTGTTGCGCAATAGGTAAATCATGATCTATTCTGCAAATACGTAACATGATAATGTAGAATATACATCTGCTACCAATAGCACGTCTACGGGGCGATTGATGTAAAAATTTGATCTGCTAGGTTTACCGTGAATTTAAATAGACCAATTAGGCTATTGAATGAAGTAATAGGCAATTGGTTTATAAGATTTTTATGATTAAAACGTCTGTTTCATTGAAAAGTCGCTGGTATCCGATCTTGTATCACTTGTCGTAAACAAGAACCAAGCAATCATATCAAATCATGGGAGATTTGCCAGCCAGCAAGGGTAAATCCATCCCGACCGTTCTATCACACAGGCATAGACTATACGGGTCACGTGTTTATCAAAGCAAACAAGGGCCGAGGTATCAAGACAAAAAAGGTATATCGCCCGTGTTTGTATGTATGTCTACAAAAGCAGTACATCTCGAGCTCGTTTCAGAGTTGACCTCATCTGCCTTCTCGCAGCCCTGCGAAGAATGTCAGCGCGCCGAGGGGTGCTCTGCTCAATATTACAGTGACCCAAGTACAAACTTTGTTGGAGCTCACAAAATACTCGATCAAGCACATGACAGGTTACAAGAAAAATCAAATCAAGAAGTTATGAAATAAATAAACAGAAATGAATATTACTTGCATTTAACGCACCATCGTGGCCTTCAGCAGGCGGACTATGGGAAGCGGCTGTGAAAAGCCTAAAAACATCACCTAAAAAGGGTGATCAGTGAACACAAGCTCACCTTTGAAGAGTATAGTACTCTCTTAGCTCAGTTAGAGGCTGTCTAAACTCAAGACCTCCCTGCACTCTAACTGAAGACTCGCAAGATTTAGACGTATTACCCCATCCAATTTCTTAGCAAGCGGCCCTACGCTGTAATATTTGAAACAGAAACCGACATGAGAAACGAGATGGTTATTTAACCCAAAAAATATTCAATGACATTTGGATCAAGTGGCAAGACGATTATTTGACCCAGCTTTCTGTAAGGCAAAAATTGAGTCGTCCACAAACGAAATATACACAATCGATGGACGTTGTGACAATCAAGGAACCAAACTTATCATCAGCTGGAAAGTGGAATCTAGGTCGAGTCGTTGACTTCACCCAGGTAGTGATAACAAGGTCAGAGTTGTTACACTGAAAACAAAAGGCGGCCAAATCAAGCGGCCAATAGTAAAACTCTCGATAACCCAACCGGTACACAACTACACAAAAATCCCAATCATGACCAAATTGTATCAACGCGAATACAAATATCGTGGATAACCAGAAATCTAAAACATATAGAAAATCATTTAGTTTTACTTACTATCGCTATGTCTCTTCTGTTATTTATAATAACTTTAGTACCGTCAGCACATTGTAACTACAAGTAATTCCCATGGCCAACAACATAGTATAATTTCGATAGGGTTTCAAATATGCACTTAATCAGAGACGACTGGCGCTTGGTAGATATTAGGACACATATCCTATCCAAGAAGGGAATACCGCTCTAGGTAAATACATAAAATACTTGGAAAACATATGTACTCGATACGTCAATATACCACTGTGAAGGTATTATATTGCATATTACGTCACGGATATGACGACTTGCAGTATTACAACGACATGTATATCGTCACACCAACATGAAACAAGGTTACGCAATAAACGAGGACTCATCAACGCATCGGTAATGTAGCAAATGCGCTTTTGGAGTGTTAGATGACAACTTTGCCAACAAATACGAAAAGGATATAGAATTAATAAAGCACAATGAAAATTCATTGACGGCGTATGGAAAAATCAAACCTCTATAGTAGAAGCCGAACTCAACCTTTTGAAGCGAACCAGAAAACATATACGAGTTCACCATAAAACTATCAATCAAAAATTAAACGATTTGACAATTATATAAACAAGTTGAAGCAAAACATTTCCCTAGTTGCCGACTTTGTTACGTCATCAATGGTAGCTAATAATATTCTATAACAGTTTAAAAAACATCCAAGGACACCCTCTTAGACACAATTACGAATATATACAATGGGAAATTAACTTTCATAATTACCACCAGAACAATTAAAAAACGAGCTGAACATCATTTCTGGTCAGTTAACCTAAAGATCTATCATCACCGATCGATATTTGGACCTAAAACAAATTTATAATTTATTACAAGTAAAAGCAAAAATATCGCAGAAATACTTAATTATGGAAATCAAGATACCATGATTGAAAGAGATATGTATGAAAATTTCAAAATTGATACCTATCCCACATCCTATAAGTTCCGAAAAGATGATTACTGTACAACCAATAGCAGATCTATTGGCTATTAATTTGAAAAAAGACTCCTATATATCACTATCGGAACAAAATCTACGATCATGCATTCAAACAAAATCAAGATGTGTATACTATGTCATCTTAAGCAACCTATCTATCATATTAAAGATGACCAAGTTATTGTGATACACTACCTAGGTAAGGACCTGTAAAACAATAACAAGCTATTGTGAACACAGATGGGTCGATGACAAAAATGAACCAATATTTTTATTTTTGCTGCAGTGAATGTAACCTTAAGTTGCTTGTGAGGATCAAATTTCCGCAGTGAAATTGAGTCACGCGAGGTTTGTTCTCCATTCGCGAAGGGTGTATTATCAAATCAGCAGATTTTATTGTTTATACTCATAAGAAGAGATGACTAAAATAAACATTGCAGTGTAGTGAGTTTGATAGTGAATACGCTCAGTGTAGTGCAATTAGTGCAATCAAAAAATTCAAGTAGTGTAAGAAAGACAAAATGTTCATCTCCTGTGTTTAGGTCCACCAAATTAGATTATAAGATAAATTGGTTAATCACCTGTTAAATCATGTAATAACTAAACACATTTTTCACTAATTATAATTTTATTATTGTTTATCATCTTGTACCATGGGTCTCATCAGGTATTATCATTAACTATCCCCATCTCTCCCGGTCGGGAATATGTACGAGCAAGCTAGTACAACATTATTTCATAGTCAGCACTTTACCTTAGCATAAACTTTTCACATTAGTCGCAATCGATAACCAAACCATTACGCGCGTACTCATTCACCTCATTTATACCTAATTATTAGGCAAGTTAAATAATAGGTATTTATTGAAACGCCTGGATTTATCATTTATATCATCTATCAAAACGCATACGGGGAAACCCGTATAATTAATTATTTAAAGGCCGATTTTTCCAACGATCATATAACCTTATATCTGAAGGATAAAGTCGAACTTTATCTGAAGGTTAAAGTTAATTTATCTAAAATTGAATCAAGATTGAGACAGCATTTAACCTACAGGTAGGCCATCTGACCATTGGAAAAATCAGCCTTAAAAATTATAATCGATATTTAAAAAATTACGAATGGTTTGCAATATAATTTTGACGGCCGATTGGTTTAGTAGTAGTACCCTGCCTGCGACGCCATAGGTCCTGGGTTCGAATCCCGGTAGATGCAAACATTGATATGATGAATATCGATGTTTGTTTCCGAGCCATGGATGTTTCTATACTTATCTATGTATTTATATACCGTTGCTTAGTACCCACGACACAAGACCTTAGGGATCTTAATGTGGGACTAGGTTAATGTGTTGTGTAGTGTGTGAATATTTATTTATTTATAATTTTCTGAAGTGTGACACAGGTGACTACCCACATATGCGATATACAAAGGTTTTCACGATTTATAGGCACAGGTGGTTTATCAGTAATCTTTTGGGAACCGTTTGATAGATAGGTCCAGACAACTACTTCAGTTCGGTAAAGTTCAAGTGTAGGTGGCAACAGGTGTGTACATACCTACGCCTTAGAACACACTATTGCTAGTGGGTTTAGTAAATGCATTTATAGTTAGACGCTGTTTTTTGGTATGCATTATCTGTTTGTGCTACCCATAAGCTGCTCTCAAGTAATCAGGTTAACTAGTAGAGAATGCCACGGAAGGCATTAAATTGCCCTTATACAGAAAATTGTTGTACAATACAGTATTTTATCAATCTATATATCTAACTAGCATCTCCTTCATGATCCTCCAGTTTTGGCTACGCCATTTCGGGAACATAACTGTGTGTATTGTGTATATAAAGTATTTATTGTTTTGAATTTCATTGTTTACTAGTTGATTATAAGAACCAATGTCCACGTGCGTCTAACACGTGAACTGGGAGTTCTGTATTATTTTTGCATGTTATTTAATTGGCTACCCTTTCTACTAAAATCCTAAGAGACAGACGCGGCCTCGAATGTAGCAAACTGAAGTGGCAGTAGGTTGGTCACATCTGTCGTAGAACGGATGAACGGTGGAGTAAACGGGTTCTCGAATGTAGACCGCGCCTCGGCAAGCGTAGCGTTGGACGCCCTACGGCCAGATGGACCGATGACTTGAAGAGGTTGACTGGTAGTGACTGGATGGCAAAAACGGGAGATCGAGCCATGTGGTGTGCTTTGGGAGAGGCCTACGTCCAGCAGTGGACTGCAATTAGGCTGATGATGATAACCTTTTATGCTAACAAACTTAAAATAAAGTCTAAATATATATATAGACCTAAATAGCTTCATTAATTTATCAGATCCTATAGCACGTGTCACGGCCGCTCAATATTTACGTCCATAAAAGCAAACGACCACAAATAGATGGAATTTAACGGTTCTACTTGAACAAATAACGTCCATTCCGTATAGCACCACGTGGATAATCCATTTGTGTATGTTACTTAATTACCTATTTATAGTAAGGTTTCTAGTTTGAAGTTTGTGAGTAATCCTTATGAATGTTAACAAGCAAGTCTTTTTAACTTGTAGGTAATTATATGAGCTAATTATTCCAAAATGGTACAACTTACATACATATAATCACGCCTTTATCCCTTACGGGGTAGGTAGAGCACCAAGAGTCAATAGTGCCACTCCACATGGTGCTACTTCCGACCAATTTTGAGGGTAAAGTTAAGATGTACTTACAAGTTCGGTTATTAAGTGACAGATGGTCAGCCTATTGCCTACAAAACACCAAGACCCTCTTGTGCCTCTACTGACTTGTACAGTATGCACGGGAAGAGAAGCAACATAGAGGAAAGAATTAAATAAATAGTGCAACGCACGGAGCATACAAGTTGACGTGCCCCGCAGAATGCTGTCGGCTAAATATCGTAATTTTTGTGAATAAATACTTAGTACGTAATAATTAACATTTGTCTCCGCCATGCTAAATATAGCTGGGGGATCTTCCTTATGATTCTGCAGTTCTGGCCACCCCACTAGCGGCTAGTATATAGAAACGGCTGTGTTTCCGAAATGGGGTGGCCAGAATAGTGTTGTATAGGCTAGTAACTTATCATTTACGACTTTCGTAGCACACTACGGCAAGTAAACGCGTAGTCGCGTAGCAATAAGCCTTCGTAGCCGCAGGCGTAGTCAGATGCTACAAATGTTTTCAAATGTGAATCTCTGAGATTAATTTATCCCTATTATGTTAAGAAAATTAAATTCCATTTATTAATTGGAATAATAATTATCTATACATATACATACATAAAAAATGCTTCATCCTAAATGACTCACGCGTCACGGATCACGGCCTAAACCGCTGATCTTAGCCGTGTTCTTTGTATGATGTAGGCATACGATAAATAAAATAAATAAATAATAAAATTGTTTATTTCAGGAAAAAATCCCATATTAGCATTACATTATAAATTGTCATACATAATAAGAAGATAAGAAAGTGGTTTCCTGAAAGTCACGTAACAAGAAAAATGGGAGTTACAAAGTTTACACAGAAAAAGTCACGATTCCCCTACTGTATTTACTAAAATGAAATGTACTTATCATCTAATGAACAAGAGATATTAAATGTAGATAAACAAACCAAACAAAACAAACCAAAAATATAGAATCTCCAAAAATCTGCGAAAAGAATTGGAGGAAAGGACGAGTCGTTTATTTTTAGTAGTATTGTTTGACAAAAGCACGTGAATTGTTTAGCCAGCGGAATAGAACACGTGACATTGTGATCGAATTTTAATAATAGTATCGAATTTCCAAGAAAATCTAGTTCTAAATATAGAATTGATTTTGAAATCAATATTGTGCCATATTGACACAGGATGTGTTACTAGGGGCTATATTATAGCGTTTTCATCACGTTCTCATCAGAGAAAAACTCTCGACATAAAAGCACGACATGTGTTACTCGTATTGACTGATTGTCAATTTCTATACTTTCTTCGCAGACGATTAAATGTCACTATATCGCTTTAGTATCTTTTACATTATTCCGCTGTACATACTTTTATATCCAGCCAAAGCCAGGGTCGCGAGTACCTGCTGGATGCAGCTGCTTCCATTCCAAATCTGAAACAATGACCTACGTTGACATGGTTCTTGTAATATTGCGACGTCCCCCGAGGTTATCCCAGATAAGGTGGTTTATAGTTCAACAAATGGGCCCATGTCAAATTAGCCGGGCAGTAAGTTACAGCATGTTTGAAGTTGGTTGCCAATGAACTTGGAACTAGTAGACTACGCACGAATGCTCGAAGCTGTTGATTTATTCACCTCTTAGGTAAGTGTTACGAAAATTAATCATATTTTAATATGAAGCTATATTGATATATATATCGATAAACATAAAATAAAATGAAGGTAGACGGTGAAACACTTAGTATATAAAAAGTGTACGTATTCCTTTGCTACCTCCACTTGCCTTTAGTCTCTCAAGCAGTAACGGTCTTGTGTCTTCCAAGTGCTTTAATATACGAGTAATATTCTAAAATCAATCTGGGTATTTCTTTGAAAGATCCCAAACCTCCAATAGAACCATGGACGTTATTGACTTATAATAATTATGTTGTGTTTCTTGTTCTACATAGTCCTTAGTGCGCCGGCTTCAACGGAGTGTGCATTAGGTTCGTCTAAGGAACTTAAGACGCTCCTTCAGGCGATGGACTAGCTAGCAACTTGACACAGATCTTTTACATCTGACCCCGCTATCCTAAACGTGCCTGTAGCTTCTCCTTCATGATCCTACAGTTCTGGCTAACTTATTTTGGAAACAAAGTCGTGCGTATATGTGTACTTACATATTTTTTTATTTTTCCGAGTTTAATATTCTTC
This sequence comes from Carposina sasakii, assembly GCA_014607495.2. NCBI lineage: Eukaryota > Metazoa > Arthropoda > Insecta > Lepidoptera > Carposinidae > Carposina > Carposina sasakii. The sequence continues at coordinate 4,719,991 of CP053149.1, read as the reverse complement.
CATTTTTTCAGAGGATCTAACTCTTACTTTGTACCTAATTGATTGATAATTCACAATAGTACAGTATATAGTTTAAAAAACACAAAACTATTATAAAAGTAATTTAAAACTAATTTGGAGATTACCAGAACAATTTGTTATACCTCTGGAAATAATTATGATTTACTCGTATAATATGAAAAAACGTAATCGAGTCATTATCTTCATCGAAAACAAAATAAGCTCAATTATAATTTAGTATAATACACGTCGTCGATAGAGTTTATAAACAGCGTTCGCTCGGATATGCTCCGTCTTTTCCTTACCACGTCAATTCCGATAACCTACATCTTGTGATATCGATAGATTTATTTATTTAGGGCAAGACTTAATTGGGTGTTATATAAAAATTGTTCCACTTTATGTAATGATGGCTGTGTCGGTAAGCTAAGGTACTTGAGGGCCGTAAAGGGTGATCTCGTAAAGGCTGAATTGGCAGCCATTTTGGGGTTGGTTTATTTGTTTTGCAATGAATTTGATAACAGGCTAACTCGGCTACGTGCTGCTCGGTTGGATTTATGTTTCTTTGGGGACTTTAAGATAAAAATGTACGTTGTGTTATAAAATATATATACAGGGTGTTTGTGACAGCCAGGCAAATATTGATATGGTGACTTCAGACCATGAAATTCCAAAATTTTTCGAATATTTTTTCTATTTTTCAGGAAAAAATAGTGTGGTTCGTTTAAGTGATGATTTTTTTTTTTTTGAAAATTGTTGCTCTAAAAAAGTTCAATTAACTGATCAACCCCAAAAGAGAATTACAAGTGACCCAAAAAGCAGCAATGTTCACACAAAAACCATCATCATCATTTACAGCCCTGAGAAGTCCACTGTTGGACATAGGCCTCCCCCAACAACCTCCACTCCGACCGGTCGGAAGCAACAAACAATAAGCCCATTTAATTAGTCACAGGATCTCCCGATACAATTGGCGCGGAGAGCAAAGATGTAACTGTACTATGTACTGATAATCAAATGAAAAATATATTTCCTGCGAGTAAGAACGCTGTCGTATAACTCAACACAATGGTACTTGCCTATTATTTGCCCGGCTGTCACCCACACCCTGTATATATACAATAGGAATAAGAATAGAAAAAGTGGAATACTTTTTCTCTAAATCTAATTAAGCATCTTTCTTAATGCATACTTAACAACAATTTGAATGAAGATGCAAGTGAGACAAGTAGAAAACTTACTTAATCATGAGTTTTCAGATTCGAGGATCAGCAGAGATGGTCGAATACTAATTGTTAATTTATTTGGTACATTCATATTTTTCAAACAATCCTAACAACGAATGGTTGTTCAAGAAATCGTTGCATAAACGTATCTTATTTAAGTGAATCTCTTCTATACAATTTCATGGTAATTATAAAAATATGAATTCCGTTTTATGTTCCATGTTAGATATGAGAAAATGATATTCTTATGAAAGTATGGAATGCCGGAAACCACCTCATTAGTTATCAGCAATACGGCGCTATTTCCACTAACAGTGATACGGATATATAGACCGTAGGTACGGATACTGCGATACAGCTGCCGAGAGTTTGACGTAGATTCAGATACGTGAATCGTAATTTAACTTTTCTCTATTCATAAGCATTATTTTTGTCGATTCCTTATATTGACATTTACATATCTAATAATTTTGCAGTGGTCGTGATTCCCACTCGGGTGAAGAATTTATTCCATTTTCTTTATTAATAATTTTATAATATCTAATAATATAAGCTATACATACATATAATATGTTTAGCTACCTACGTACATGTCAAAACTTATAATCCACTGCTGGGAAGTAACGAACATCGATTTGTGTTCCAACTACCAGCCGAAAAGTATCGGTTATTGGCCGGTAAAGGGCGCCCAACGCTACGCTTTTTGAACTTATGGATATTTGAAGTTTCGTAACAAACAGATACCGAGAAAGGTTATTTATCAATTTTATTATGAGAGTCAAAGAAATTGTATTAATGCAAGTAAGAACATTAAATTTCAAAGTTCCGCGGTAAAAGTATAAAATAAATATTTCTAAAGTGGCTACTCTGGAAAAAAATTTTTTTCATTAGACGTATCTTTATTAAATTTTCGTTACATTATTTGAATTGTGCTTTCATTCGAATTATTCTCACATAGAATTTATCTTTTGGTATTATTTATAAGATATTTTGGTTAGAATCGTCTGTCTTGGGTTCGTACAGGCGATTTTCCGGGACGTATAGAACTTTATACAAACTTTATGGTGGCATGCCCTTACGTTGGAGCAATTGATGAAATGAATGTACCTATGACCACGATAAAGCCGAAAGAGATGATGATTAGATGATGAGTGTCTATGTATGTATGTATTTCACATGTCTATGTATGTATAGGTACATTTCGCTGGAAATTATTAGTTTATTTATCATACAGGTTGTTTATTATTTGTTATGATACTGCAGCCGGGTTCGTAACCTTGGGATTGATTTTTCGTTTTGTAGTACGCGGTATTGCTACTGAAATAATTTTCTGCGATGTTATGAATATGAAACACATGTGCTTCGGATACATACAGTAGTCACTATTCTGTCTGAAATAATAATCTCAAGTTATTTATTAAGCTGTTAGCAATTCGATCTCACAGCGAAGACGTTCTTGTAAAGCCTTTTAATATAACTTATTACTTAATTAGAATATTGTGGAAATCATAAACTGGTATACAATGTCTTTGTGCAGATCTGGAATGAGGTATGGAATGAGTTATTTATAATGGCCTTCGGTTTTCATCGCCATTCCGTTATTATTTTTAGACGGAGATTCCAAATAAACGTTTTTATACGCCAAATACTAACAGAGATAATAACTCTCCTTCCGTAAATTTACTGAGGTGATAAAGTTAAGAAAATAAACGAAAAAAGGACTGTCGACCATATTAAGTACATATAATTCTTTGCAAAATTTAGGTAGGCAGTGAACTCTATTGCATATAGGTAGATGTTAAGTTGAAAATAAATTACTAGTGGGTAGATTTTTTTAGTGCAATGGGCACTTTTTAGGCTATATGAAGGATTTGATGCTATCTCTATTTTGATCAAGTTTTTGAGAAAGACACCAGGTGTGTCTAGATAGATTTTAAGTTGCGTTTATCTCACATCCACATTTTTTAATCGGATCGTCGGATGAAAGGGAGGAGTCGAGGTACAAGTCCAGCATTCGCGCAGCTAGCGCGCTCCATCTTAGACTGCAACGGTGCTTACCATCAGGCGCGTTGTGGTCAAGCGTAAGCCTATTTAATATAAATAAAAACAAATTCTTTTCGGCAGAGTCATAATTTTATTGCGTAAAATTTTCACAATATTTTTTCGTTCGTACCTGAAGTTCAGAAAATAGCTGTTAATTTTAGCAAGGAATTAACAAATATTTGGACGGCAACAGATTGCACGTTGTTCAAGATGCACACGGTTGAATCGATCAAATGACGATAGTCGAGTAAAAATATAGTGAAGTGCGTTCACACCGCATTAAAGAGGTGTATTAACAAGCATGCGAGCTGAACGAGGGAAATAATCGAATTAAAGGAATCGAATTACACACAAATTTAACGTTAATCGAACATTTAAGATATAGGGTTGTCGCGATTTCCTTACTTGGAATTAAGTAAATGTCCCCGATTATGTGTCGTGAGAAGAAAATGTTTTTTCCTACCGTGACTTGGGTAGCTCTAGCAATGCACCAAACAAATAATCGAATTAAATCTATCTGAGTACCGTTCCGGATATTAAGGAAGTTAAGGGTGCCTTTCCATCAGAGATGTTCTACTCTACGTTGTTAATGGATGCGTCTGATATTCAGCAATCATGTTCATTGGTCTATATAGAATAGTAGTGTGCAGTGGTGGAAACGGGTTCAACTAAGCTATGACTTTTGTATGGAAAGATGCGTGTCCTGGATGCGTCTATGGATGTTCGCGAGTCATGCAGCAATGTCAGTAGGCTCGCGTTTAAGGCTCGAGCACACCGGATGCGTGTGCGTGCACGTAAGCATAGACGTATACGTACCTCTGAGTTGTAATGTATGGAACTGTATAGGCACGGGCAGACCAGATGCGTATGCGTAAACGTAAGCATAGACGTCAAGCGGTGACAGTTCTATACATTAAACTCAGAGGTACGTGTACGTCTACGCTTACGTGCACGCATACGCATCCGGTGTGCTCGAGCCTTTATAACCGATAGTAGACATGCCTGCCTACATGCCTACATAGCGCATCTACCTCGCACAGCTACATAGCTTAGTATTGGTGGAAACGGCCACATAGTTTCGTAGCGTAGCTTTCACAGCACATCTCTGGTGGAACGGCACCCTAAAGGTAGTGATAGTATAATAGTAAGAAAGCTAGCAGCATCTAAACTCCACCTAATCGGGTACTATTAGTAGCAATGTTATTATAGTACACAATACACCAGGAATTTACTGCAGTTTGTAGTTAAACATATTATTTTAATCTTTGTATAACATGATTAGAAATATACTTAAACATAAAAATGTAAAACTCCACAAGCTAATTTTAAAAAGCAATCTTGTAAGAAAATCGTAAATTGCCTAATCAAAGATTCAATTTCGTTCAGAACTTCAGGATATCCTTTTAATCCTGATAAATAGTTATTATCAGAAGCCCTGTGCAGTGCGAGGCGACGAAGACATCGTTTATAGCATTCCGTGGTGACAGACTGAGCGCACACTAATTTGTAGGGCGCCATATCTCGTCGCAGGAATGTGCTCGGTCAAGCACCTCACCTGCTCGTGTATGCCGAATCAATAGTATTAGCACCCGTATATCATCTATACATATTATGAACGAGTTTATTACTTCAACTCAAGAAATAACCAATCAGTAAGTAACTGCTTTTCACCTATAGAATTGAGTGTAAGACTATTAGATAGGTTTAAGTAACATTTCTAATAAGCACCTAGTAACTATGGAATTGTATTTATTCTGAACAATTTTTAAGTGATTCAAAAGAGTTTTTTTTTTACTATTTCTTTAATGAAGATAATAAGCAATAATACTTTTATTGATTCACTTATAGGCTGCAGAAATAGCTTTGGCAATACATACTTCGGATTGTGAGAGTCTAACTAATTCATGATCATCAAACATCCCATCTTTGCCCATTGGCTGGTAAACGCCCCTTTCCCTAAAAAAAATAAAATATACAGGTTGTTTTTTTGTCCGTCAACGTTCCCGACTACTTCGGAATCTCCTCATCATTACGATCATTTTCTCCATGGAAGCATACATGGGAAGTGTCTGGTTCCCAAGATATTAAGGTCAAAAGTTGGGTAAATAGACGCGTTTTTTTGCATAAATACAAATAGACGCGTTTGTTACACGCGATTTTTTTTTACGGAAAATATTAATTGAAATATGTAAAAAATTTACACAAACACTGGTCACTATCGGTGTTATTACAAAAGAGCGCCTAAAGTTAGACTCGATTTAAATATGATATTTGACAGCATAATGTATGACATATCTGCCAAATTTAGGGCATGTTTAGCTTAAAAAAATGTTTAAATTCTTTTGTAATAACACGGTATAAATTTCGCCCGATCAAGTAATTAATTATTTAAAAAAAAATTATATCGTTTCCCAGCAATTTTTTTGGCTTGAACTTACTTCATTTGATCACTTCCACCCTTCGTTAAGGGTGGCAACGAAAAAACATCTTGTAAATCAGATGGGCGTTATTTTCGACCTGAAAAGTCGAAGCTGGTTTTCCTTAAAAATTAAAGAAGCGAAATTTATATTTACGCCGTAATATTATTATAAAATGTGGTGCCCGAAAATAGGTATCTAATTTAAAGAATATTACAGGGATAATTATTTTCTATTTTAAACGATTTATGGACAATTACTCAGTCAGCCTTCCAACAACAGAGCTAATCAGGCCTAAGTCCATGGCTAATAATACTTACTTAGGCCCACTAGCACCAAATGTCTAAATCTCGGATAATGACCTATTCTCAATAGTACCTATAGTAACCTTCTTGTTTGTGATTCAAACTGAAACTGTAATATTAATAAGTTTGAGTAAAGATGGCAAATTTAACCCTGAGATATATAAAGTGATATTTTGTATGAAACTGGCCGAGCTTAAGGTCCGTATAAGAACGGACATAAATGACGAATCATCGTACACTACTTGGGTATATTATATACTTACCTATGTTAACAAGTTATTTTTAATCAGGCTTTTACTGCAAGCGACCTTATTGCGGCTCCATATATTTTTAGCTTGATTATGAGTATATAGTCTCCATATGAATAGACTGTGATTTTGTATTGTAAAGCTCGAGTTTCAGTAGGGTCAAGGTAGATCAGAGGCCCAAGTCCTGACTTGATCAATACGTCTGATTTGATAATATCCGACTTAGAAGCTATTATTCTGAGCTTCATGAAATCTATCCATACAAACGCAACGGAACTTTAAAATTCCGTCCATATTCTGTTAAACGTGATTTTTCAAAGCTTGGTCCATGCTTTTAAGTATAACACGTGCTTACAACACATATTACACGTGGGCTCTGTCAAGCATTTTGATAGGCGCCTTTATATGTCAAGTAAATGACAGTTCAATATAATAAAATAGTGCAAAAAAGGGGACAAACAAAGCTCTCAAATAGTAAAAAACAATCTTATTACGTTACGTTGCATATTATTACGGTTGAGTGAGCAGAAGGTAACTACTACGTCTTTTACACTTCAACTTACCCACATTTCCAAGGGCAGAGCAAGATAGAGCAGGCGGGTTGGTGACCGCAGAATTTACTGTTACATTGAAGTACGATCTATGTAGATTTCAAGAAATCGTCGAGACTCGGTTTTGGATTTTTTGTTTAGCAATGCGTCACCTGAAGTTGTTTTCGACTATAGAAACGAAAAATAAAATAATATTATGTTATGCACTCTGTAATGTGATGTGAGCAGATGTGAGTTATTCCAATGAGAATGTTGCATGAATAACATGTTGTTTATGCATTTTCTCTCTAGGGGTGATATTTCTACGTAGCAATATGATTTATTGGGAGAATAGCCAAATTCATTTTGTACATTTCAAGTTATATCATCTTACTGCCCATATTGCTACGGATTTAGCATTTACCTACGACTGCCTGCTTGCCGAATGCCAACCCTGTTATAGATAAATGTCAATTTTAGAAAAAATTATTATATTCATCATAATGTCTGGTCTGTACCTATTTATATGCGCTACACATGATAAGGTTTAGGTTTGGTTTAAATACCTATAGTAGGTACCTATGATTAGGTTATACAACATATTATCTATAACTTTGATTGCCATTATTCGAAACAAATTACTTTCTCCCTCTTATAGTTTGTTCTAGTACCAGAAACAAACATGCAATATTCGCTACATACCTAGTATATTTAGTTTACCCCAGTTTGTAATATTATTGCTCCAAAGTAAACTAACCTAAACTTGAGGCAAATATGCATTAGCTTGAAACACGTTCATCGAGGCACGCAAAGTTGTAAGCCACCTGGAAGTGACGAATTAATCGGTTCTTAACTTAAAAGCAGCGTTGTTTCCATTGTGAAAGTGAGATATCGCTCTACACTGTTCAAGGGGCATCGTGGTTAACTTTCTGGCGGCACACTATGATGACATTAGTAGGTATTATGAATCGCTGTTATTTTCATGCTACTTTAGATTTACTTTTAGTAGGAATATCCAAGCCAGAAACCTATAACAATCGTATGATTGACTATTTACTTGACGACAAGTACCTAAATAGTCAACAAAAGAACATGTTTGCGCTTCCTATCAGTAACGATTTTTTTTCACAGAGGCTAGGCGCTAGCGTCTTTATATTATAATGAAAAAGTTTGTTAAACCGTGTAATATGAACTAAATAACCTATATATATAAACAACTTCCACCAAAAGAGGCTAAACAGAAGTGTGAAAATTAAATTTTTACCTATTCTATTTAATTTTATTTCCAAAGCCACAGATAGTTTTATTGGAACAGCCAATATCATTATAATCATAATAATGTCTATTTTCTCAATAAGTTGTGCAATGTTCCCGGTTTATAGTAGCTGTCATAAGCGCTCGGCTGGAAGATTATGTGTAAGCGCGCATCTGGTGTTTGCGGAGCTTACAGCGGCTATTGTTGTTTGTTGTTGCTAACTGAAAATTTAATAGTCTTTGTATTAAATCTATTATAAAATTATTAATAAATCTATTATTTAATAGAACATTTTAGTCTTGGCTGAATATCAGCACATATTTCGTCATGGTAAGTCCTTTAGGTTGACACACATTCGTAGCCACGGACCGCTGAGTACTGAATGACAGAACCGCGTTTGGTGCAAATCTGAACCAATAAAAATTCCTCAAATCGGCCTTCGGACTATACTTCTATAGGTTATATTTTTATTGTGGCAGTTTTCCTTCACCTCCGACTTTTTGTGTTCGTGTTTTGTTCGTGTAATTTTTTCTATCTCAATAAAGAAACTAATAGAAATTCTCAGTTTTTCTCATTGAAAAGCCCTAATCTCATCACTTTGTTGGGGTTTAGGCTAGGTAGAGCTTATTGTGGAACCGGGTTTCCACGTGTGTTACAGGATATGTCGTATATTTTATACATATAGTTATACTGCGATTACGTTTGCCAATTTCATAGGATGCTATGGAAATATAAGAAATAAAAATGTTGTCCGGTTTCAAAAATGACGTACCTACCCACCTACGAAAATTTGTGACATTGCTATAAGTACTCGTAATAATACTTACCAATTATTTTGAATGACTGGTAACTCTAAGGTTGTTCTGACTTGAATATAATAAATACCTATCCAAACTTTTACATTATATACCTACCTATTTAGATTAAAGGGCCAATTTTTCCAGATCAATACTGTGGAGTCCACACGTGACCAAAATACTGGCTGCTACGAGTACTTAGAGCAAAGAATCAGCATAGCTATCCAGCGCGGCAACGCAGCCAACATTTTGGACACGCTACCTGATAACGGAGACCGGCCCCCTGATTACCTAATTTGCAATAGCAAAGCCGAAGCAAAGCGATATCGAAAATTGTACAATATTCGCCTTGAAATGTCAAAGTTCCTTTGAAATTCATTTTACGTAATACGAATTTGACAAGCAATCAGCGATTTTTGTACAATTTTCACTATCGCTTTGCTTTTGCTAGCTAGGTAATAAGGGGGCGGTTGACCATCCTGTAAAACTGGAACTGGTCAATCGATCTCCCATATAGGCATACACGCTACCCCTAAGTAGTTTTTAAATTAGTTATAGAAATTTCTACCCTTCCTGTACTTGTACTTGTAAATAAATATTATTTACTTTATCCTTTAGATAGATATCCTACATTGGAAAAATCGACCCTAAGTATAATACCTATACGAACACGTCAGAGGTAAAAGCAGTGAAAGTTCGAAGGTCGTGGGTTGAAATTCAGGTGGGTCATTGAACTTATTTTATGTATGGATTTTAGTATCATAAAATTTTGATTTGGATTTAACTATGAATTATAACTTTGCCAAAGGACGGTTAAAATCGACAGGTGGTCCGCTATAATAACAATAACCAACCGCAGTTAATTAAAAGGATTAATAATTACTCATTTTTTTCTTACGTCAGCAGACATACGAGTATAATACTCGTATTAGCTCATATCTGACCCGGATACTTATTTGCTGGGTAAATTATAATTTGCAAACAGCTATCATATTATGTACATATAAAGATGTTGGTATACCTACATATTCACCGGGCTATGTTCCCCCCAAAAAGAGCATAGCCCGAACTGCAGGGTCGCAAATGAAAAAGAGCATAGCCGGAACTGCAGAATCGCAAATGAGATGTCCTGCAGCCACGTTTAAGATAGTAAGGTCAGATGTAGGTACAAGATCAGTAACAAGTTTATCGTCTGAGACCGCCCCTAAATTATTTTAACCTCAAGGTAGAAGAAAATTATTTTACCAACAGGCTTCTATAAGCCCAATATTTTTGAGGGGTCAATATGGTTTCTTACAAAGTCGATGACGTAAGCAGTCTAGAATACAAGGTCCTGAGTAAAAGTTTAATCGATGCGATTTTTGGCTTTACATTATTAAAAGTTTCTGCTAACTGCATTAGGATTTTGAGAGTACCTAATATTGATGAAAATGTTATTATTTACTTTGACCTGACATCCTGAGCAAATCGCGTCACATTATTACTCACTGGGAGGTATTGAGTAACTTCTTTTAATGGGCAATAATGTTCTTAATGAGATTTACGTGAATATGACGTAAGTGCAGTCGAAGGTAGAGTTACAAGCAGGTACCTACAGCTACACATTACTTGCTCGTATTCTTAGTGATAGCTTCACCTTGAGGACACTCGGATGCGAGTTGTAGTAGTACTTCAGTACTCCATTTTCTTTGTCAACACTTCTTTTTCAATCCTTGAGTGTGATGAAGATGTCAAGTTTTATTTGCCTGCCATTGTTTGTGGGTTGCATTATGTGTTGCTTACGAATACGGAATCGTAGTTAGGTAAAAGTTTGAAATTTAGTTTTACTAGCAGCAATATTGGATACCTGTTATCCGATCAACACATTTCCACCTTGCTCTTTTTGGTTTAATTTGGAAAGTGGAAAATTTATTAAGGACTTGGGCCTAAAATGGGTTGAATTTAAATTCTCTTAATTGCAAAAATCTAGATTTTTTTCACCAATGGCAGCCCTACCCTAAAGTGCGCCAGACTATTTTCTAAATACTAGCTCTCGGCTCAGTGCACTACGCAGTGACTCATCCGGGAACCAGGTCAGTCGGCCTCGGGTAAGGCCGAGCAGACGGTACTATCGGCGTATTTGTAAACACAGCCGTTCAGCCGTGGACCAGTGTACCGATATCGGATTTCGATTGGACCTTGGACGCAAACAAAAACGCGTTTGTTGATGTTTGGATTATTATAGTTTTATGTCGATTTTTCATCATAATGTACCGTGTTTCAATTTATATATGAAGAGGTAAAGGTAGGAGTAACTACGTCTGTAAATTCATTTGGTACTCAAGGGGTCATTATCAGCAATTAATCATCAACGATTCCTTCCACATTAATTTATTATTACCACGTATTATGCCTGATGCCTAATGGAAGCATTTGCTGACAAACACTTCAGTCAAACATATCTTTTATATATTTTTGCCCCAATTTCTGGGACAATCCAAACCCTAATATTATTTTTCAATACTCAATTTGACAGCAACGGCTGCAAAGTAATATGCAAAGCCAGTCCTCTGTTATGGCATCTTGAAAAAATAACAAACACCTTAATTTGTTACTTTGTACAATCGAAAACAAATTGTGGAGTTCCGCCGAAATTATTTGCACGCAGTGACTCACCACGTGGCAAAAATTCTGGTATAACACAGTGAAAACCACAGACATAGTTTTAACTAGATAATCTACAATCAGTTTTCAATTACCGATCTTGAGAGTTTTTTTGCATTCTTTTATCCGGATGAAATAATCCCATTGCAAATAATAATATGATTGTGAAAGATAGATTGTTTGTTCATTTGTTTGTTTATTATATCTTCACGCTTTTTTTACTCAACCAATCTTCTTGTAATTTTGCATACATATAGTTTAGAATACGAAGAATGACATAGGGTACATTTTGAGTCTACGCGGATGCTTTGCGTAAATAAATGCAACTCGCACGTGCCGGCAATCGCCTTTCTAGATGTCCATAAGTCTATGGTAAAGAGAGAGCGTAAACCACCGTCTTCTTTATTGGGTCAATCGTTCGGGCGCCACGTGCTAAGGCAAGCATTAACCTTACCGATCACAGTTGGAAATCCAATCGGATAACTTACAGACATACTTCAAAGGGGGTGCAGCGTGTATTCGATTATTGAAGCTTCAATAACAGGTTAAATAGCGCGTAAATCATTGACTCTATGATTATTATTTTCACTGGACATAATATTACGTATTTGTAAAGATAACTTATGATTGAGTGGCGTAGGGGAAGACCCAGGAGAAGATGGAGGGACGACCTGCGATAAGTTTTAGCCAGAGTGGGCGACTATACCGGGAATAAGGCTCGTATTGGGGAGGTGTTTGCCCACCAGTGAGGCACGGTTTAGGCTATTAGAAATGCATTTTGTGTAGTGTTCTCAACGCTCAATAAAAAACATCTACTGCGTGAATTCGTACACAAACATTGAAATTCAGTGGTAGTGGCCGGTATTGAAGGCACGACCTCTGCACTGCAATAATAACAAGAGAGAAGTGATACAGCTTTAACGAAAAGCTGTGAGATTGATTTTAATATAAACATTACATTAATTAGGTATTTTGTAAAAATGAAAAATATTTTCTTCCTAGTTGTTCTAAAGGTTTAAATAGTATTTGAGTGCCTTTGAGAACACATAGGTGTACGTATTACTATAAAAACTAACGATGTATAATAAATTACGCAATGGCATTGTCAGTTCTTGGTCGACAGGTGTCTCTCGCGTGGCTAATTGTCAGAAAGACAATACTAGCAGATGGACTACACCACTGATCGACCTTTACGCCAGTGGAAGCTAGTCAAGTTTGAACTCATTTTTTAAAGAGGGTTTTAAGTGTTTTGTGGTATGAAATAATATGTATATGGAATCACTGCCTAGTTGTTATCTAGATATATAGGTAAATAAATTCGCTCCATTTATAAAATTCTAATTGGAGCGTGACATGGCAAAGTATTTACCAAGTAAGTACATAATTGTAATCAATCAATAAGTGGTAATGTCTAATATTTTGATTCATGTGGTTTTAAAACGATGGTTAAGTTAGTTAAGCAAGTTAAGTGGTTAGATCTATTCGACTTGCTGATACCATTTAATATTTTATAGATGGTTTTTAATACACATCAATAAGGATCCCTGAAAACCGTAGGTGTGACGGAATTAACAGGGACTATCTCGGTGTCAATGACAAGTTCTTAATAGATACCATTTGAATTCTTTGTTCTATTTGTGGCCATTGCTATCAGAGATAGTTTTTAGATATATCAAGGATGGTCTTTATTTGAATCGTAGTTCACAGTTAGAGTACTTAATCCCTCGTCTTCGTTCACGTGTATTTATACGTAATTATTTTTAATGAAACCAGCCCACCATGCCTGATGTAGAAGGTCTCTAGTTAACCTTGTTACAGGTTAACAAGAGACCTTCATGTTTATCTGTTCTATCAAATTATTAAAAGATATCTAAACATTCGCATTCATAACATCGCTTTAGCCATCCTTATCTGTAGATATAAATAAAGCTCATAACGAGACAGTGGCTTTTCGAAGGCCAATAGAGCTCCGAGAGAAAATCTAAACAAAAAGCTTCTAGTCGCACTAGTTACAAAATGCTTGCCTATTTCAGGAACGTAAACAGATCATCAGTAAATGATATAATATAGGCGTTAAAACTAATACATAAAACGCGTTGAAACCAACACATAAACCGCATTAGACTTGCATTCCGAACCTCAGTTGAGTATAAAATCTCGCATTTCAAGCCTGAAACCGTTTCTTAGTACACAATTACACAGGTCAGTTCCTCAGCTTAGTCATGTTTATTATTAATTTGAACCTTGTTCAGTGCAGCGCAGACGAATAGCTGACATAACTCAGGCCGGTCACTGTCGCCGCAGAGAGCATTATGGTGCAGCTACACTGTGCGAGCGGCTGATATGTTATGATCCTTTAGGATATGACAGCAGTAGGTGCAGCTTTTATTAAATTAGTCCAGTGGGATTAAGCACGAACCTTTTTACGCGACGTAACGCTAGCGACTCGCTAGCAAAATCTATGTGATTTGACAGTTTGACGATAGCGTTACGGACTATCGAGAGGTTCGTGCTTACCCCACAGTTCGGTTCAACTGTGCGGTCACCTAATTACAGGATTATAGTTACTGTGGTTGTTGATGTTCTGAAAAATAACAAACTAAATGTAACATCGTTTAGCAACACTTCATCAGACTTCATCACGTAACTGTAAGATCATTATGATCTTGTGAAGGCTTTCTATTGGATCAAAGATTTTGATGACCAACCTCTATCAATTCGATCGAGGAAAAGATAATTATGTAAGTTGTCTAAGCTCCTCAGCTAGTATGCTTGCTAGTAGTTGCTACCCTCGTGTAACTTTGCCGTTACCGTCGCGGTATTCATGCCGCAATGTCAGGGCGACGTTGGGCTCGAAGCCACAGCCAGCCCCTTCAACTTGTCAACACACTCGTTCGGGTAAACACGGTACGGCATGCGAAGAAATGGGTTCACACTTCCAGCCTTCAGTAGGTACGCTGAGTCTTTATGATTTATCAGTGACCTGTCCTCGCTTCAGGCATATTTCATAATGGCGAAGCACCCTTTTTTTAAAAGTTAGTATGCGCCGCGTGGTGTCGGTAGAGTAGAATTTGTACCGCCTGCCCGTGAGTATAGTACGAGGCAAGAGTAAGGGTTTCAGAAAGGCGGGCAGCAGCGCCTTCCGTGCTGACAACGTCATAGTCCAAAAATCAGACTGCGGTCACCAACCCACCTACCTGCCCAGCGTGGTAAACTGGTGACTATGAGCAAAACCCCCCTGTGGCAGTAGCCTTGTGGCATGCTCTGGGGGATGCCTACGTCTAGCAGTGAACTGCAATACGATGCACCTTAGTATGATTGGTATTCGACGGGAAAAGCTGATCGGGGTAATTTTTTGTTTCATCTAGTATAGTATACAGGGTGTTTGTGACAGCCAGCCAAATATTGATACCTTAACTTCAGACCATGATGCTGAGGCAGAAAATACTGAAAATTTTCACAGGAAAATTCTACATTTTCCCTCATTTTTTTCATATTTGCAGGAAAACAATAGTTTGATTCGTTTAATTAGGCCTTAGATAATGACTTAAAAATAAAATTTTAACTGAAAGATGATTGTCAAAAAAAGTTGCCCTTATAAAAGTTCAAATAACTGATCAACCCTAACCTAACCCTGTGAGAGTCACAAGTGATCCAAAAAAGAGCAATATCACACAATAACCAATAAGCCCATTTAGTTAGTCACAGGATCGCCTGATACATTTGGCGCGGAGAGCAAAGATTACTGAAAATCAAATCAAAAATACATTTCCTGCGATTAATAATACTGTCGTATAATTCAACACAATGGTATTTATTCAGCATTTCAGTATTTGCCTGTCTGTCACCCACATCCTGTATAATATACTTTATACAAACACAAAAGAAAAAAATAACTTATACAGGGTGTCCCAAAACTCAACGTCAAGCCGAAACGGGGTGACAGGATTGATCATAACCATCACGAGAAAAATCTGAAAAAAAAATCTATCCCATGCAGTTTGAAAATTATGGGCATTTTAAGAAAAACCTAGAAATTTGATCAAACTGTACCATTTTTCGGTTATTGTGGTTATTCTTTTTTATTTTTGTTCATTTGAACTTTGGAAACGTAATCCTAAATAACATTTCTAGAATCCCAATAAAAAATAATGACACAATTGCCTCAAGTTTCCGAGAATTGAGACTATTTGTTAAACTACGAATTTAAAATTTTCAAGATTCGTCGACTTTGACAGGCCCTCCTATAAAAAAAATGTACTAGAGTGCCTTGGCAAGTGGCATTAAAAGTTGGCGCATTTAATCAGAATTCTAAAATGGTACAATACTTGTTAGTTCCATACAATAGAAAAGAGTAAAAAAATTAAAACCTCAAGTAACCCGATTTTTGCTATCTCATTTTACTCAGTTAAAATGTTTTTAATTCACACAAGCTCTAGGTAGGTTCTTAATTTTAAGACAAAATGATGAGAGAGATGGATAATGGGTATGTTCGCCATGAGTGAGCGAGACAGATAGTGACGCCACTTTTACCAAAGTGAAAAAAAGTTAGTAAAATTAGTAAAATAATTAGGTTTGTTGGAATAAAAGTCAGATGATAGAGAAATAACGTTTTTTATTACAATAAATGTTCAAATTGTTTACCATCAGCCTCAATACAAGCCCTACATCTTCTTAAAAAAGATCTACTTATTAGTCGGGCATATCTTCGAGAGTTGATCGCCTCAGCTGCTTGAGAAATGCGTTCACGCAGGTCGGCTACGTTCTCAATGGGCTTTGAGTAAACTTTTTCTTTGAGAACTCCCCAATAGAAAAAATCCAGGGGATTTAAATCTGGTGAACGGGCGGGCCACGAGATAGTGCCCGAACGTCCAATCCACCTTCCCGGATATTCCTGGTCAAGGAAATCTCTTACTTGCACTGCGAAATGCGCTGGGCAGCCATCTTGTTGAAACCACATGTCGCGAAGATCTGCTAGTGGTACGTCCTCTAACAGGGTTGGTAAATCTTCTCTTAAAAAATGTAGGTAATTAGTTCCATTCAAGTTCTCAGGCAGTTCAATAGGCCCAATAATTTTACCGTTTAAAATTCCGGTCCACAGGTTTACTTTAAAACGATACTGGGATCTATCTTCTCGCATTAAATGTGGATTCTCCACATGCCACTCGTGATAATTGTACAAGTTCATGTAACCATCTTTTTTAAATGTCGATTCATCTGACCAGAGAATTTTTTGGATGAATTGGGGATTCTCAATGCCTCTGTAGCATTGTTCTACAAAAAGAAATCCTTTCCTGATAATCTCGAGGTAGAAGACTTTGAACTCGTTGTACGTGAAACGGATGCATTTCGGCTCTTTGTAAAATACGATGAGCAGTGCTTTTCGGTATTCCCGTTCTTTCTTCAATTCCACGTACGGAAATACTTCGGTCACGTGCGACCTCTTGCAATACTTCTTCCTGTCTACCTCCAGCCTGTATTTGATTCGGGAAATGGCCGCCCTCTGTGAGTGAACGGTGCACATTAACAAACACGCGGTGATCCGGGTAGCGCTCTAAATTTGGATATCTTTCACGATAAAGTCTAGCGGCAGCACTTGCGTTGCATCTGCATTCCCCATAAATGAGGTGCATGTTCGCATATTCTTGTGAAGTGTAGCGCGTAGGCATGGTAGATAAAAAGGATGCCAACACAAAAGTCCAGAGAGAAGCCAAAGTTGCCGGTATGTTATCAACAAGTCCAATTCACAAAGATTCAAGTCCAAAAAGAGAAGCCAAAGTTGTCAGTACTAAATCAACACAAGCGAATACGAACGTGCGCAGTAGACGAATGAGCGAAACGTACTAACTGGTTGGTGTCGGACTGGTAGCGTAGCCATTTGCTTGGCTGAAACTAGTGCGAATGAAACAGATAGATGCCATAGCATCTATCTGTTTCATTCGCACTCGTTTAAACGACGCATCTCCGTCTCAATGCGTGGCGTCACTATCTGTCTCGCTCACTCATGGCAAACATACCCATTATCCATCTCTCTCATCATTTTGCCTTAAAATTAAGAACCTACCTAGAGCTTGTGCGAATTAAAAACATTTTAACTGAGTAAAATGTGATAGCAAAAATCGGGTTACTTGAGGTTTTAAACTCTTTTCTATTGTATGGAACTAACAAGTATTGTACCATTTTAGAATTCTGATTAAATGCGCCAACTTTTAATGCTACTTGCCAAGGCACTCTAGTACATTTTTTTTATAGGAGGGCCTGTCAAAGACGAATCTTGAAAATTTTAAATTCGTAGTTTAACAAATAGTCTCAATTCTCGGGAACTTAAGGCAATTGTGTCATTATTTTTTATTGGGATTCTAGAAATGTTATTTAGGATTACGTTTCTAAAGTTCAAATGAACAAAAATAAAAAATAATAACCACAATAACCGAAAAATGGTACAGTTTGATCAAATTTCTACTTAAAATGCCCATAATTTTCAAACTGCATGGGATAGATTTTTTTTCAGATTTTTCTCGTGAAATCAATCCTGTCACCCCGTTTCGGCTTGACGTTGAGTTTTGGGACATCCTGTATAGGTATTGAGGGTATCACGTTCGAATAGTTTCCAGAAAAGGGTCCTTATTATTCGCTATGAAATCATAGCGGTCGCACTGAGAATAACCTTGTTAGTGAAGCTTTTTAGGTTTTGTAGGTAACCCAGTTCTAGAGATTTTTGGAATGATGTGGCGGTCATTTAGAACTTAGTTTCATATTAGGGCGACATAGTTTGAGAGCCTTATGATGTTTGCAATGCATAGGTACGAGTGGTTTACTTATTTTGGGGTTCCATACCCAACAAAGGGTAAACGAGTCCTTATTACTTAGACTTCACTGTTTGTCTGTCTGTCACAAGACTGTCATAGATTGTGATACTACACTACATAGTTGAAATGTTCACAGATAATGTGTTTCTATTGCTGTAGTAACAACAATTACAAAAAAAAGGCGGGCTTCTATACAACAAGAGTGGAGTCTTTGTGGTTTTTTTATGATATACATACATACATACATATAATTACGCCTTTATCCCTTACGGGGTAGGCAGACTTTTTATGATATGTCTGCTAAAATCGGAACCTGTTTGAATTTATTTTACTAATACCATTATTATAAAATAAGAAAATGAAATAAATCTTCACCCGAGTGAGATTTGAATTTACGACCACTCGCAAACCGTGCTTTCGCTCTAACCAACTGAGCTATCGGGTCACTTAACTCGGATGACGAATTTTACCATCTCTTTTTAAACTACATTATTGGCAACGTTATTTTTTCATCCCGATAGCTATACACTAGCCAAATCTCGGTAAACAAAGCTGAATCCCTCAGCACAATGTTTAATAATGATGAAACGATCAACCATATCCTATCGGATTATAGGTATATTATTGAGAAGTATCTTAAAAATTTATCTTAACTAAGATATTATATATTATAAAATACTAATAAGAAAAGTATAACAATACCATTATTCTTTTATGCTTCTGCTATCGTGGCAGCATTTGACTTGCGGTAGGTCACTTATTGACGTCTTTCGAGCAAGCTATGCATTGTTCTCTAAAATTACTCTATCATAAATCAACAAATTTTGACTAATAAATAATCTGTTTTATTGTACTAACAAAAGTTGAATTATATATCCCGAAACGATAAGTTTAGGATATTGATGTAATCGTTAGAATTATAAATAAGTAATATTTGAACTGAAATAAAGTTTAGGGTAATGCTACCAAATATTAGGCTAGTCAAACTTATTGTGACCCCAATTCTAGAGCTTTGAGTTACGTGCCGAAACGTCGGCCTTGGCTCTATTGGGCATTTAGCTCTTCCTTTTGTTTCTACCAAAGGTCCTTCAGGGATTTATTTGATATGATTTGACCTAAACTGGGTTACCCTAAATATAGTAATACCTTCTATTACGGTTCCATCAGGTTTCACAGCAAGATGAAGTGTTTTGAAATGTTTGTGTACAGTAAAAAATATCTACAGATATGAGTAAGTATACAGGGTGTAACAGAAAGGGTATGTTAAGCGAAAAGCTATGTAAATAGCCGACTATAAGGAACCTATTTCCAAAATGTGAGACTCGAAATCACATGTTTATTTTTCAAGATTGTATGAACATTCCTGAGTTGTTCAGGAATTCTCCATACTATGTGAAAAACTAAACATGTGAGTTCGAGTCTGAAATTTTGTGGGCAGGTTCCTTTTAGTGGGCTCTTTATACAGCTTTTCGCTTAACATACCCCTTTTGTTACACTCTGTATAGTATTTAATCTTCAGTTTTACTAACGAAGAAAACAAATAAGAAGATTTTCCTAATCCCAATTTGGAAAAAATATGTTGTAGCATTATATTAGTCTAAAAAAGATTACCCTAAAGTGTAATAAAAAGCTACTATCTTAATGTTACTATTAAAGTGAATCCTGTAATTATTACAGCCATTATAATTCCTCCAATTGATAATAAACATAATACCTTTTAAGCGACTTAATTCCCCTGAAATGCGCGGGCGCCGATAGTCGCGTGCTCGAAACTCGAGCGCACGATCCAAATCCAAATTCCTGAGGGCGGGCGGCATCCGGCGCGCAGTGCAGCTGGCGGGCCGCCAACAATGCGCGAGCGCACCGAGCCAATACACTGCGGAATATCTTATAACGAAATCTTTAGATTAGATTAGAAAATTCTTTACTATACCTTGCCTATTAATAAATACAAGATTTATTCATAGGTATTAGAAAAACTTATTGAAGTTTATATTATACCTATGTAGAAGATAATAATTATTAACAACTAGCGGACGCCCGCGACTCCGTCCGCGTGGACTGCAGAAAAGACAGAAGAATTCAGAAGGCGCCATCTGTTGCAGACTTATGGAACGTACGATTAATAACAACAACCAACGTTGATGATCAGTTTTTTATTAATTATTAAGAAATCCCATACAAACTTTCAACCTCTATTTCAACCCCTTCATCCCTTTTTTTCGAAATAAAAAGTAGCCTATGTTCTGTCTCAGGGTCTAAAGATTGTCTGTACCAAATTTCATCAAAATCGGTTGCGAGGTTTAAGCGGGAAAGCGTAACAGACAGACAGACAGAGTTACTTTCGCATTTATAATATTAGTTGGGATTATAAAACTTACATAAAGTCGCACCGAAAGTAACTCAGTCGGTCTTTTGGATACACACGCGCTGACATGCAAACAAAGCTAAATGACTGCACTTCGAAATAACACCCTGAAGATCCAGAAAATGAGCAATGAGAAAATGAAAGGTTACCAAGGCCATTTCACACCGGCGGCTCTATGAAGTATCAAACACTATCTTCGCCATCTCAGTATTTACTGG
The DNA here is from genome assembly GCA_014607495.2 of Carposina sasakii. Lineage (NCBI taxonomy): Eukaryota > Metazoa > Arthropoda > Insecta > Lepidoptera > Carposinidae > Carposina > Carposina sasakii. Next base: position 4,699,132 of record CP053149.1, on the reverse strand, counting down.
CCTGAGAAAATGTCGAATTTAGAGCTGTGGGAACGCTGTGGTGAGACTCCAATCTTCTAGCAGATCAAACGTCGCAAATAGAAATGGATCGGCCACATGCTCAGAAGGGCGAATAACCCGAACGAATCATAAAACGCTCAAGACCGAACGGGGTTGTGGAAAACTGTAGAGGCCCTCTGCTCCTTTTAGGGGATGCAGGATCATAAGTCAAGTTTTCCTTTTTCAGTACGACAAAATTAACATTTCTAATTTCTTTGGAGGCAATTCCAAGTACTTTCGCAGTTTCTCTTATTTCTCATTTTGCAGATTTTGGAAACGTTTAACTTTTTGTATAAATCAAATATGTAAAAAAATGCGCCAAAGAAGTTTGGCATTTTAAGTTTTTTTACTTTCCAAAAATGATGTTTATGACCTAGATTTATCTTAATTATATTTTTTTACTTATTTTAAAACATCCTAGTATATAAGGTCTATCGAAAATTAGTGTTTATATTTTGACACAAAACTAGGTAGGTAAAAAGAAACAACTTTCACTATGTATGGGAACCAACTACGAAATATTGATAATAAAAATCAGCTGTTCCATTCCATCTCGAATAATGCACTGAAATGTATGGAACAGCTGATTTTTTTAAATATTTCGGAGTTGGTCCCATAGTGAAAGTTGTTTCTTTTTACCTACCTAGTTACGTGTCAAAAGATAAACACAAATTTTCGATAGACCTTATATGCTTGTTAGTAAATAGGTAGGTAGGTGACATGAAAATTAGTATAATGACGAATTATCATCTTTTAAATCTACTATTTAGTGTAAATTTGAATTATTTGAATGGGAAGGTTACACTGAAACAGGCGTCTAAGACTAAGTATCATTAGTCATTTTCCATGAAAATCGACTCCCTGACACTTTAAGGATTTATCCTCATGAAGGATCGTGTTGGTTGCGCTATTTCATTATTTTTGGGGTCTTTTGATTAAAATTTCCATAGGCTCACGCAATGCCAAATGTTGATTATGCTTCTTTTCCTTTGCTTTCAAGCAATATTGTATGTCACTAATGTTTTATATCCTGGTGTTGTTTTGAAAGCCGACTGTTTCTTGTGCTCTATTACCTTTTATACAACCACTGTGAAAAGTACTTTATCCTTCTTTTCCTCTAACACTTATTGAACTGTCTAGTCACTTATACGCTTTTACCTTGCGATGTGAGAAATCGGTATGTCGCTTAGGCTTCTTATCCTTTAAACATTTATTTCTCATTTGTATTTTATGCCATATTTCCTCACTGGAAAATTAAAAGCTATAGTAACAAGGGTCACGCATAAACCACCCAGGGATTATGTGACCCTTCATTAAAATTGTAAAAAAATCCTATATTATATAATAAATAAATAAAAAAAAAAAAAAAAAAAATAAGCGACAAAAACTACTTGAAATAGCGCTAAACCATTTAAACTAAAAATACCGTTAATTGCTCAATTTTTTTCTGATTTTATAACTCTTTTCGTTTTGCGATATCTTAATAAATAACAAAAATACCTCAGTTTTTCTAAAATTTAAAACTTTGAACGGCTCTCCTGAACATTTCACTTTTTGTCGCTTATACCCTACTTCCTTTTAACCGTCGATATTTATACGTTATAAACGGAGCGAGAGAGACACTAACTAATGGCCACGGGAGCTTTTTCGTGATAAGCATAAAGCCGATCGTCGACCGGCAACTAAACTATGTTAGTTTAGCGTAGATCACATAGATGAGCAAGTTTTTCATGTATATTCATATAGGCATAGTTTGTGGTGGACGCATATGTATGATAAACTGGCTTAACTAAGCTAAACTAACTTAATTTAGTTGGCGGACGATCGACTTAATAGTTTCCTTCAGCCTAAAAATCTGTGGCACGCTCATTACATATTTTACGAGTGAGTACTTGTCATAAAAATTCTAAGAAGTGGAGAAGTATAATTATTTGTTTTCGTTGGTGCGCTTTCAAAGAACGATCTCAGTGTCACATCCATATACCTATTTTCTCAAAACTGTTTCGTATTCGTTTTGAACCTAATTCGAGAAAAGCTAACTGACAAAACATTTGCTGCGTGTGTCAGCTCAACTCAGCGGTGAGTAATTTCACAAAGCATAACGTGACCTACGTTAATTTGCATAAATTGTCCTCTTAAGAGGATAGCGAAAATTAGATTCACCCGCCTGTCGCCAATGATCAAGGGGGTAAGCACAAACTTTTTTCTGCTGCGCGCCTCGCAAGCAAAATTATGAGCTTTGACAGTTATAGCGTTACGGACATTCGATAGATTCATGCTTGTTATTAGGTACATTTGTTGTTATAAGTGTAAAAAACATGTGATTTTAAATCTAATTTCTTATGTAAATAGACTTTCTATACCATATATAATTGCGACTAACTAATCTAAGTACGAGTAACAGTAGCATGTTGCTACTGTTACTCGTACCCCTATGTTATTACTGATCACCCCGAAAAGGATAACAAGCGTGAAATTACTTTTTTGTTATCTCCGTGTGTCCCCATCGATCACGACAGTTTCACCGACTCCTTTTTCAGAGGTCAAAGACCCGTATCCTCTATCCTCCGATATACAGGCTGTAACAGAAGGGCTATTAGAAATCCTATAAAAGTTGCCAACTAGAGAACCTTTCAAAGTTGGTTTGTGACTATTTGGACTACCGGAATGGCAAACACGGTGGGTGTTTTAGTGACCATATGATATTAATATTTGAATGAAGTTCTAGAATAGAAATTATCATATCATTTCCTCAAAACATCAGTTTACCTACAAAAAACGAGAAATCGTTCTGACTATACCATTATTACCACAAGACAGCAGACTAGATGTAAAATCATATATACAGCCTCGACTCATTAAATGTTGGACTATCATAACCAGGCATCGAACCTAATATCACTGTATTAGTGTTGAGTAGGACATACAAGAGGCACTTCATTTGTCCCGGACATGACGTCAAAATGTAAGAGTGCCTCGAAATTTTAAATTGTACTACTTCAATTTTCTTTTCGCGGTCGAGCTTGAACGGTCGAGCGAGGCAGGCAGACAAACGACAAGCACGTCACGTGATCACGTCACGGTCGTCGCGTCTGACAATATATTGTCTTCCATGCGAGGCGAGGCGCCATGACAAAAGCACGTCGCGTCTGACATTTGAAGCGTCAGGAGGCGCGCATATTTCGTACTATAATAACTTCAAATGGTTCAGTCAGTAGGTACGCCTCGCCTCATTTGAAGTGGGACATTGTACTGGCTCAGGACAAAAAAGAGGCTACTCTTACAAACTCTTTTTCAAGTCGTGTCCTACTCAACACTACACTGTATCAAAAACCCGGGTCGCTGACCACCAAGCTCACCGTCGACATATATTTTTACAAAGCATGAATCAGTGTGTTTGGCAACAGACGAGCGTGGCTTCATTCAGTAACCGCGGATTGTGAAACGGTGGTGTTGCAACACGCATTAGTCCGCTCTTCCGCGACTATTTCAGTCACGTATTGTTTGCAACTGGTTTGCTACAGCTTTTATGGCGACCCTGATTTAGAGCGACTTAGATGTGTCATTTCGATGTTTCCTAAATATTTTTATATAGTAATGTAAATGTTATTTAGGATGAATCTAGAAATAACATGCCTCTAAAATATATTTAGGTAGACATGTAGTTTCGTGATAGATAATTTTAGTTCGTCAATCGGTCGTCAGATAACTAAAATTGATAAAGTTATGTGAATTCCTTCAAGACGTTGCTGTGAATAGCTGTGATTTGGCAAATAGCTACATCTGATTTACGTAGTTCAGACTATAAATCTGAAGATGTACGCTCTTAGCGACACGCAAATTATACTGTACCCTCTGCGCACACGCTAGAGTCAACACAACTGTGTAACCAAGTATAGTTTGCAATTCTATTCAAAATAGCCCTAATATTGCTTAATTGATTTCCAATACATACTAAATAAATTTTATTAGTCCTGACATAAAAAATTGCCTAAAAGGTCAAGTCACTTGACTCAAGTGTGAGGAAGATTCACGAACCAAATGCTACTACATTGAGGTTTATATTATATTACTAGTGGACGCCCGCGACTCCGTCCGCGTGGACTACAGAAAAAATAAAATGTCGAAATTATCCAGGATAAAGACATTTTCCCGGGATAAAAAGTAGCCTATATATTAAGTGGGACCTGTCACAATAATTCCTAAAAGCTACAGCGAAATCGGTTCAGCCGTTTCTAAGATTAGCACAGACAAACAGACTAAAATTCCAAAAATTATTCTTTTGGGTACTATTGCGTTGATAAAGGTCTCCTATAATATTTTTTCTCATATATCTTCCATGCACAGACAGCGATCCGTTACATTTTTATTATTATAGTATAATATTAGTAGGATTAATTGGAAAATTGTTATAATAACACCGTGTTCAATAGAGCTACTTGTATATTGAATAGATTTTTTGTAATATAATGACTTCGGGATACCAGTTTCTCAGGACATGCTAGGCTTGCATGTATTCTATTATTGTGTTCAACTTACTGACCTACGAATGTCGTAAGTAACAAAACAGGTTAATAATAATTTTTGTACCTTCATAACTCATAAAACTATCACATACCTCTCTCTTAGTAATGAAATGTGTAATACAATATAATACATTCTTGCTCATAGTATACAGGGTGTAACAGAAAGGGTATATTAAGCGAAATGCTATGAATATAGCCTAGTATCGAAAACCAATCCCCTAAAGAGACTTAAAATCACATGTTTATCTTTCAAGATTGTAGTATAAACATTCCTAACTTGCATCGGAATTTTCAATATCTACTATTTGGAGAAATGATCATGTGATTTCGAGTCTCAAATTTTGGGGATAGGTTTACTAAAGTGGGCTATTTAGCATTATTATAGCATCTCTCTTAACATACTCCTTCTGTTACATCCTGTTTTGGTATATACTTTTTTAAATAAATTTATGTTTTATTTAATCCTTGATCTTTGAACGTATCGTAAACACGAGCACACAATTAAAACTAAACATTATTTATTACCCAACGTTACAACATTAGCACAACACTGTCGGAATGCATTGCTGCGAACTAAATCATGGTCGAATAAGATAAGTAGAACATCTTAAGCAAATTCGTATGAAATTATTATAATAACTAGACCCAAACAGTATTAGGAAAGTACCTACATGTTGCGCCAAGCTCTCGTGAATTGGAATACGGCAGGAAATAAGGAGAGTCACGGGGATGACACTGACGATGATTTACGTAAGTCATTTATATTTCACTACCATTTAAGACCACCTCCAAGTAAAGTGTCGAGTAATAGTCATTCGGAATTTTATTAATTGCTCGTAAAGTAACTTTTTACAGATGGTGAACCACCTGCTTTGCATGATGATGAACTACTACTTTTATAGACGATGTCAGAACCTCGTGTTATATAGTGACCCTGTTCGGCGTCCGCATAGAAACTGAACTGTTCTGGTTGTAGCCCATTCAGTTGTCACCAACGATTGGGCAAGCGGTACGATTTATGGCAAGCAGATTTTATGCAGTTTTTAAATATTTAATTACCATTTTTAGACAGCTTAGTTTATGATTTAATTTAAAATGAAACTTTATTAATTGACCTGAATTGAGATAAATGTTCGTAAGTATTTTTTACCTGTCCAGATTATTAGAGATCATTTAGAAAAGAATACAGTTATTACACAAAAACAATAAATGCCATAAGATTTGAATGAAATTCTACACGTATTATATGAATGGATCCTTTTCTGGATAATTCGCATTAATTTATAAAACACATGCAGAAATATGCAAACGTTTATTTAACCTCATTCCTTCTTCATAGAATCAGTATACACTCATGAATATACCAACTCAGTTCTATTCTAGTTCTCATCAGAAGACGAACTAAAGTAAATAATTCGCGTCTTATGTAGGTCTCTAATAACACTAAAACTATGCAAAAGAAAAACACGACTAAATGCGAATGAATGAATGACAGATATTATGTAATGAAAAGAAAATAAATGGGGCCGCACATGGACGGCGTAGATTAGGTAACGGCTGAAAGAGTTTCAGTGTCTTTACAAGTGGAAGATATTTTTATAAAACAAAAATTTTTGGTGGAACATATAGACATTTTGCTTTCATGACATTGCAATATCATTGAAAGTACTCATAACTTTAAACTATACAGGATGTAACAAAAAGGGTATGTTAAGCGAAAAGCTATGTAAATAGCCCACTATAGAGAACCTATCCACATAATTTGAGATCCGAAATCACATGTTTATTTTTCCCGATAGTATGGAGAATTTTTAAATATCTCAGGAATTTTCATACAATCTTGAAAAATAAAAATGTGATTTCGAGTTTCAAATTTTGGAAATAGGTTCTCTATAGTGGGCTATTTATACAGCTTTTCGCTTAACATACCCTTTCTGTTACACCCTGTATACTGGATGAATTGTATTACGTACGAGTATGTACGGCTACGCATTAAAAATGAAAAGGTCATTCGAACAGAATGTTACATTCTTTGATAAAAGAAATGTTTACAGCAATAATCATAATTATGTCTGCTCTTGTTTGAATATGCAATAAAAGCTCTCTTTGATTTTTGATGGTGTCAGTTCTGTTAACATAACAGGGTTTGATCTATGACCAGATGTTTCGGCGAACTCATTCAGCGTTAAGAAGATTTTCACAATGGTTTCCTGCCATAGATCACTAGATTTACACTATTTAACCGCGGTGAAGCCCGACCCTTAATGTGAATGACTTTTGGATATCAATTTTCGAATCTACTATTGCTGGGATCGTCGTCGTCAGCCTATTGCAGTCCACTGCTGGACGTAGGCCTCCCCCAGTGTACGGGACATGGCTCGATGTCCCGTTTTTGCCATCTAGTCACTACTAGCCTTCCTCCTTAAGTCATCGATCTATCTGGCCGGAGGGCACCCAACGCTACGCTTGCCGAGGCGCGGTCTCCATTCGAGAACCCGTTTACTCCACCGTCCATCGGTTCTACGGCAGATGTGGCCGGCCCACTGCCACTTCAGTCTGCTAAATTTCGAGACTATGTCTGTCACTTTGAGATTGCTGGGATATCAAAGATGAATTGAAATTCCTTTTGTTCAATATTAGGTAATAATGGGCATCGCAAAATAAATATTTTCAAAAAGCAATTTATAGTAGTACCTAGTTAGTTAAAACACTCCTAAACAACTTTATGAAAAACAAATTTTATTACTCATATAGACACGGCTGTGTTTCTGAAAGGGGGTAGCCAGAACTGCAGGAACAGCAGGGAGATCCCACAGCTACGTTTATCATAGTGGAGACAGTTAACCACCAGTGACAAGTTGCTAGCTTATCGCCTGAGAGAATGCCCGAGTTCCTTAGTCGACAATTACGACATGCTCGGAACTAGAATACCTCTCGTATTCTAGTGAAGCCCCGCATCAGCACAGGGCTCATATTAATATCTATGTCATTTCTAACAAAGCAAATTAGCAAGCAAATATGAAGTAAGTACATGCCGATTATTTACCATGTTTACCTGTACCTACTTGTGATGGTTATGTGGTGATGTGGATTGCTTGAAACTAGGGTTGGCCCTATAAATAGATACACGTTCGCGGAAAGTCGACAGCTAATCAAATGTTTTTGATGCTAAAACGCAGTAAGTACCAATACTTTATGTAAACATCAAAACAAGAAAGTTTACGGAAGAACGTAGTGGTGACGACGTTGCTGGAGCTTATAAAGGTTTACCTTTCCTTTAAAAGAGATTTTATCACTAAAATTAATGGTTTATTACGCAATAGGGAAATAGCTCACCTTTTCAGCCTCCTACTTTACCCATGCTTTCGATAGAACTTATCCAAATGTGTCACCTAGTCTTCCATATCTAAGAAGTCCCACAGCTAAAAAATTGAATTATACCTAATGTAAAAAATTAGTAATAAACTGAAAACATTCAATATTTCAGTTTTGTCTTCCTGTTTAGACAGTTACGTTGTCTCGATGAGGCCGGCTGTCTAGTTCGAATGCGGACAAAGGTCGGATGAGCGCGAATTAATTGGCGAGGCCTTCCAACGACATGTCATGAAACCGTATGAGTAATTCTAGAGACAGTTTCTAGCGAATACGACAGCCAACAAATTAACTGCAACTTTAGTAAGTAGGTATTACTGGAATTATCAACATGGAGTATTTATACTTAACAAAAGTACTCAGCTGTATTTTTTATTTTTATTTATTTATTTTTGATTTTAAAAGAATTACAATTAGGTTCAGGGTGCCATTAAACCGGAGGGGTTTCACTTGGCGCCCTTTATGTAACTATTAGTTATAAATTACTTACTATATTTATCCAGTACCTACACTCAGCCTGGGACACATTTATACGTTTCACCGAATAGCTTCTATTCTTAGTATAAGTAGTCAGCGGTAGGTAAGTATTGATGAATCAGTTTACAACTAACGTAAAATTCTAATTTGAACTTCTCATCAATCATTAAAATCACATCAGAACACAGTCGTGTGTGTTTGTTTTTTTTCTTTTTCTTTATTTATTATATAATATAGTTTTTTTACATATTTAATGAATACATATTTAAGAAATAATAAGGTTATGTAGGTATGTATCTAAACTTCGAATATAATGTCGACTATGTACATGATTTGACTCTATTTGCTTTATAATTGTAAATTAAAAATACTTATAAGATTTAAGCTCCATAAAAAATACCCACATGTGTTTAGCATGCGAATACAACAGAACAAAGTAACTATTTCATATTTATAGCAGGACTTCCAAGTAAGCGAGTAATCTATAACAATTCTTCATCCTAAACCATCTTAAAATGCACGAATAAAAGCTCGGAGCACACATGGAATAAATAAAGGGCCTAATCCACTTATTCAGTAGCGTAAGAAGGTTTATTGTGTGTTTACATGCTCCATAAGGCTTGAAAGATCATAATTTAGCTGGAAGTTGTTGACCTCGGTATTTGCACAGTTAGGGCTGTGCCCTATATAACAAGATAGAGCTGCCGCGTCACTCGAAACATCTTGTCTCTTCTACTGAAGTTGAGATAACGGAAGTTTGTTGCTTTCAGATTAGGCACAATTAAGTTTGCGTTCATTGTATTTATTACACCAACGGAATACTCAATTAGTATATGTATATGCTGCTAAGGTTAATAAGGTATTAAATAATTTTCTTTGTTTATAATAAACTTTTTTATAAGTGAAATTACAACGCAATAAAAAATAATAAGCGGCGTTCAATGCGAGCGCTCCAGCTGTTATAAACAAACCATTAGTTATAACTGACCCAACCTTTCTAACAAGGACACAGAATGAAATCAGTCCGCAAATAACATAATAGCATATTAACTTCCTGCTAGTAATATAAATGATTTATATCTTCACTGATTTGACTCATATGTATAAAAGTAGAGCATCAGCCACTATGCTGAAGCATGCTGAGGTACAATAATAACGGTAGAACGTCACCAGATGTCTATGGACAAAAGTAAAAACTAATTTAAAACCCTGTTTTCATTCTAGATATTTCCCCTAGAAGCAGGACATTTTGCAATGTGGATGAGAAATATTAGGTAGGTACTCTATACTGCTTAGATAGGTATAGCATTGTCTTGCCTCCACAATAGAGAACATAAAATTGGTCAACAACTGGACGAGGATGAATGACGGTTTGAATTTGCTCATCATACGAGTATGTTCTATTATTTCATTATTTCCTACGCAGAGAGTAGAATTTCTACAGATCTGTCACTTATAGATATATGTATATTATACTTTATCTACAAATAAAGGTATACTGTTTATACATATAGTGTAATCGAAAATAAAAATGCTTTACTGTTTATCTTGTGCTATAACTACGATGCGTCCAGTATGGTTATCTTGCATTTTTAAGGTCAGGTGAGTATTTATGGCGGTGGCAATGGTATTATAATGTGATTTATATCGCCTTATTTTACAAAGCGTAGTAGAGTACCGAGCTCTTCTGCCTCAGGACAGTTACGCACTATATCTATTGCGAATCTTTTATATTAAAAATACTTCTCGAAGTAACATCGAAGTACGAACTGTTTCCATGAGAATCTCAATTTTGGAAAGAGATGAGACCGAGGGTTCAACCATGTGACATGACAGCGTGTGCGAAGGTGGAGAGGTGGTTCCATGTTTTTCAGTAATATTAGATATTATCTATACATGCAGGATGTTTTTTTCGTTGCCACCCTTAACGAAGGGTTACGTACTCTATACATCAAATAAAGTGAGTTTATGCCAAAAAAAATGCTGGGAAACGATGTAAATTTTTTGGAAATAATTTTTTTAATTACTTGATTGGGCGAATTTTATAGTGTCCAGTGTTTATGCTAGTTTTTTATAGACAAATATTAATTATTTATCGTAAAAAAAAATCTTGCTACACGCGTCAATTTGCATTTATGCAAAAAAACGCAATCTATTTACTCAACTTTGGACCCTAATATTTTGGAAACCAGACACTTCCCAGGTATGCTTCCATGGAGAAAAATTATCGCGATGATGAGGAGATTGCATAGTTTTCGGGAACGTTGACGATCAAAAATCACTGTATAATAAAAAAAAATTGTATGAGGATGATTTTACGTGAGTTTTGCGAAAGGCAATCTTAATATTTGGATTGAGGTATCACATCTACGGAAAAACAATTTTCGCTATTGCAATCGACGAGTAAATTTTCATAATTAGAGCATGCACAACTCGACAAATCTTTGTATGTATAAATCTTCAACGGCTGGACCGATTTTAATGAAATTTTGTGTGTGTGTTCAAGTGGGTTCGAGAATGATTTAGATTAATAATTCGGTCAGCTAGAACAAGATTTTCTGCAGTCCACGCGGACGGAGACTCAGGCGTCCACTTGTAGGTATACATATTATATAACCATTATTATTTTAAAACTGACTTGGAATTAGTAAGCACTTGTCTATGACTCCCGGCTTTACAATAAGTATTAATTTTTCTATCAATCCTCTCCGCCGCCACAGTGCAACCGCACCTTAAATTTGTTCTTCAACTAATCGCGAGGTGTCAGTTTTCAAAGCGATTGGTATTTTTCGACGTCTCTAGGTCGGCGCGGAGGTCAGCGCACTTCGCCTCGGCTTCAGGAACTGTTTCAATACAGACAGACAGGAATAGATAATATATAGCTGGATGCATGAAGGGTTTACTTCTGGTATACAATAGGTATAGTAATCTAGTATGGTGGCTAATCTTAGTTGTACCTATAGGTATCGTACCTTACAGAAAGTCTCTCGAATAGAAATCAGAATTTCAAAAGGATTATGCTAAACGAACAGAACCTGTAGAAATTTCATCACGAGGACTAGGAGTAGATAACAAATTCATACCTGCCCGGCTAGCACGGCCAACGATACACGATATGATAAGTCAAGTTATCGATTCCTAGCTGTCAAAATATGATAAATATAGCCGGCATGTTGAATTTTATCGATACAGTGAACATAACCATGCCGGTAACGTTACTCGGCACGATACGATATGATAGGTAAAAATTCGAGCATGTCCATCGGTTACTATCGATAGCGCCGAATATGACTGTATTTTGATGTTAAAAATATCGAATTTTGACATAAATTCAAGATATTATTATCGATGAACATTGTAGTGCGCGATAAGCGTAGATAGGTTAGAGAAATTGAAAATACCTATTATATTCTTTGGTTCAATAGGTTTTCAGTTATATGCTCCAAACTTAATATTTTTTATTTAGTGTTTTTGTTTACTCGTTTTTAGTTTTCATAGGTAGGTCAAAGGTAAAATTAAATGATTAGTAATTGGTATCGATAACATTCAACATGGCGGCTAATATCTATCGTATTTTAACAGCTAGTCGATAAATAGGTTATGTTAGAGCAGTTAACATGGCATCTGATGTCAAAAAGGAAAAAAAGAAAAAAAAAGAATGAACGACAATTGAAAAAAAGAAAAATATATTTTTTTAATTCTAGAAACATTTGTTTAACTTATCTCGCGCCTTATCGTATCATACCACGGGATAAATCTTAACGTAAACTATCGTTCCATTGGTCATGTTCGCGAAATCGATAATTATGGTGGTATAGATACGATACGAAATCTTTTATCATATATCTACTTATCGTGGTCGTGCTAGCCCGGCTGCCCTCCTAGCATAACCACGCATCGTGGATATCGTATCGTTAGATATGATATCGTCTCTATACAAAATTCAACATGGCGGCTCTATTTATCGTATTTTGATAGGCTAAATGTAGATAAATCGGTTTATCATATCGCGGACTGCAGGTCATGCTATATGCAACTAATCTAGCGACCGGTACCGAATCCAAAAGGAAATGTTTCCATCCCATTCTAAATAGGTAAGTATTATAAGTTACTTACCGTCAGAGCCTCGTCCGTAAAATAAAAGAGTGCATCTAGGTACAATAATAAATAGCTAGGTACTTTACAACATAAAAATTTCATTTTGTATTGCATGTTACCGATTTTTTCAACAGCGATCTCTAAAATGTATTTGTACAAGGAGTAAACATCATTAATTTTAATATACTCGTATCTCTAAGAGTTCCAAGAAAAATTATCTATAATATCGTCATTTCCTTATGACCTTTGTAAAAGATGATACACGGTACGATAAATAAAGTTTGAATATACTGCAGTTATGCTATAGTATATATGCCCGGGACTTTGACCGCATGTTTTACAGAAAAATACCCATACTTAATAATATATTTTTTTATGGAGAAACTTTTCCCGTTCTTGTTCTTTAGTCACTTCACTCTTTGTTTCTTTTAAAAATATTTTAGAAAATTTTGGTTGATACCTTCATTTTCATGTATTCCAACATTATAAGGTACATATCTATAACAGAATCGTAAAAAATGTTCAACCTGCAACAATTAATTTAATAGTATGTGAGTAGGTACTACATATGTACAGAAAACAGCAAGAAAAATTTGCTTCCTGTTTTGAAAACAGAGTAATAAACATATACATACATAGACAGGTACATTATATGAAGGAAAAGGTCGTGGAGTCAATGTTCCCCAAGTGTTTACACTCAGCAGTCACTGGAGCAAGATGGCAAATACCTTAGCGTCGAAATTTCCTCGGAGAAATCAATTATACATAAGTTCTTTTGTACCAACACAGACAAATTTTAAGGTCCAAGTTGGTAGGTACGATCGGACAATAAAAATGCATTTTTACTAATAAGATCTTATGATTATCAGTTACAACCCTACGTCACTGGTTCTATCATTAAAAAAATTAATATTGGGTAAGTCCGACTGTTTATGTTTTTGTTTAGTTTGCATGTGTGGGTCGGTCGATAATCCCTCGCGGATGTTTTGATCCCCTGAACCAAATGATTATGAATAAGTGGCGATTAATCAATGATTATTAATAACTCTTTACTGCCGAAGTCATTCGCCACTTGCTAAATAAAGCGCCTCAAGTGGTTTTCATGGCGCCGCCGGTAAGAATATTATTGCTTTATACAGGCTGGTTAAAATATATATTTCTCTCTCATCTTCTGTCGAGCTATTAAAAGTGAAGTAGGTGCCTATTTACTATATTATGCCTTTTACAAACCGATTTTTTTGAAACAACTATTTTGAAAGAGAAAACATAAAATTTAGGAAACAAATATCATCACATTAAAAATAAAAGTTTTTACGAAAAACTACCACTGAAAGGGTAAGGCGGTGGAATAAATTAAAAGGAAAAAATATTATTCTGGATACGTATGCTGATACTGATGGCCAGGCCACTAGCAAAGGCGCAATGCAAGGTCTTTGAGTACACTCGTATGATGCAGAACAAAAGACACAATAATTTGCAACTTCTGATTCCATGCAAATTATAACTATAAATCGTTTTAAGTTTATTTATCTACCAATATCATTACAAACAGCATCTCGCATGGTTGATAACCGATTACTTAGCGAGAGTTTTGGGGTGCACGACTTGTGACGACCCTCCCCGAGCGGTGATGTTACAGGGGTGAATAACCACGTGCTCCTTGAACAGCCTAGTCGATGACTATAGTCGATAACTCTCTGACTAGGGTGCTAAACAAACTAACAATTTTACAAGTGACAGTGGAGTTACCGAAACATTTTCACCGATAACGTTGAAGATGGAGTTTTGCTATTGGAGCATATTCCGCAAATTTAGCAAATTTTGATGTCGCTCGAAAAATTGTCTAAGCCAACTATCATTACAACTATATTAACAACACTACTTTCAAAACAGTACATTGGATAAATATAGCACTGGTAGTCATTACACGCTAGCCAATTCCGCTATTACTTCAGAAAATTACCATAAAAGAGTAAATTATGCAGGCCTTAAAGCAAAGGTGAAACTGAACCTATATCAGTAACTAGAGCAATGCGAGGATTCGTAAAGAATAAATAGATAGGTAATAAATAGAGTAAGAAGAAACTGTAAAAAGATAAATGATTGTTGCACTACGGCCTTTCCCATTTCCCAACCTGTACCTTAAGCTCTTCCCCCATGCAACGACGACACTGTTTGCTATGAATGTCTAAATATTCTCTTAAACTCCTCCGGGAAATAAATGCTTCAACGAAATCAATAAGCCGATTTATAAATACTGACGCAATTAGAGATAGGTACTTATTTAGCAATCCTGTATTCATTGGATTCTATTTATATTTGTGCATTTTCCACCGAGATTTATTTGCAGAATTCTATATGTATCATCGATGGCACTACGCGGAAATTAAGATCAAAGGAATATGTAATTTTTATGATTTTGTTACCTACTCCAGTGTGTTTGTTTGTGCTCACCACCTCATACACTTAACGACGCGGTGTATGGTTATTGCATGATCTATCGTATTTAAAAATATTATGTTTATTTGATAAAAACATTAAATTCAATTAAATTTGAGATACTTTACATTCAACTTACCGAGAGCTTTCCATGTCTATAACATGGTTTATGATATCGACCTAGAAATAAAAATCAGTTTTCAATCAAAATATTATACAGAAAATATATGTACCTATATTAAATAGGCTTCCGACCGGTCGGAGTGGAGGTTGTTGGGGGAGGCCTATGTCCAACAGTGGACTTCTCAGGGCTGTAAATGATGATGATGATATTAAATAGATACAAGATAGGGCTAAATTGTATCACTATGATTTCATGACAATGTAACCCTAGTTATATGAAATAGTATATTCAATGATCTGACCACATTATTACTCCATATATTATGGGTAATAATTATAAGATCACCGACATAGCTGAACGGTCCAGCAAGCTGAAGTGGCAATGGGCAGGGCACATAGCTCGAAGAACTGATGGCCGATGGAATCGGAAAGTTCTAGAGAGGATACCACGTATCGGCAAGCGCAGCGTGGGAAGGCCACCCGCGAGGTGGACGGATGACCTGGCCAAGGTTGCGGGCGTCGGTTGGATGCAGGCTGCTTCCGACCGGTCGGAGTGGAGGTTGTTGGGGGAGGCCTATGTCCAACAGTGGACTTCTCAGGGCTGTAAATGATGATGATGAATTATAAGGTAATTTATTATTTATTATTAAATATATACAGGATGCGACAAAGAGGGTATGTTAAGCGATATGTATGCTTTGAAAATAGCCACGCCCACCACAGAGAACCTGACCAAAAAAATTGACACTCGGAAAATAATAATATTATGTTTATTTTCCAGATAGTGTGAAGAATTCCTAAACAACTCAGGAATGCTGATATAATCGAAAATTTAAAAAAAAAAAGTGATTTTGAGTCTCTTTTAGATAGGTTCTTTATGTTGTGTGTGATATTCATAGCATTTCTCTTTCGTTCATCCCCCTTTTGTTACATAGTGTAACTGTATAGTGTATTACAGAGTTTTGGTTGGTGAAGTATACATCCATGGTAGCTAGTACGGACACTTTAACTTAATACGGGAATTATTATTTTAAATCTAAAGTCGGTGACCCTAAATAACCTACATGAAAATGAAAATGGTGGGTGTTGGGTGATTAGCGATGAGGAACTCGAATTGTAGCGCTTTAATTAGTGTAGGTAAAAACCTATAATTAAGAAATTTAGTGAGAAACCTAAATACACGTTTAAAATTAATAGATATCAATATATGTATAGGTGCTTTACGAATTTAGAGATGTATCTATAGCATCATTGTTGTAACATAAAATAATATGAATTAATTAAACTACGGTAAATAACTATACTACTATAATGAAACTTTAATGGAGATCGGTTGATCTAATCGCAACTTTATACAAAGGTCACCGACCTCTTTTAACAGCTGTCGTACCTAAAAAGCTGCATTGTTATGCAAGTATAGCAAGACTTATATTTTGCTAATAAGAAAAGACGGTGCCCACCATTGTATGACGCATATAGCGCCTGTTCTATCATCTATCCATGAAATAGTGTCATATTGCCAAAGCATTTTTCAGTATATTTAGGCTTTCTACATAACATGACGTTGGTATACATTTAAAGTTACTCAAATGTGTTGGCCAGAAATGCGCAAATTATACTGTATATAAATTATTCTATTAAGGCCCACGTGGTAAGGGGTGAGACAACCACCGATTTTTGACCTAAATTTTGATTGAGCTCATCAACATCCCTTGCCTACTACTGATTTTCATGGTCACTAAGAAGTGAAAGATCTCTTTAACTTTACCTCTTCATTCCGTATTTGGTTAATCTCTTGATTGTCGAGTCAAGTGTGAGAAAAAGTCCTTCTTTATGTCGATAATTTAAGCCTACCTGTAGGTAGATAAAAACATTATTGGTACCTATGACAAAGGATATGTCGTGTCTATATAGTTCTTTCATGAATTGGTCGGGTAGGTTAGGTTAGGTTAGGTTCCACCCCCCGTGCACATCAGTGCGGGGGAGCCGGGTTGGGTGATACCGGAATGTGGCGCGTCCCCAGGTGGGGGATAGGGGGCCACCGGCTTCGGCCGGTGGGTTGGGGCCTTAGGGCCCCCGCGGACCAATTTCACCCAGAGGAGGGGGCTGTCCGGTCCCTCTGCGTACAGAGGGGCTTTGGACGGCCCTAATGCGGGCCAGCAATGGCTCGCTTCACGGAGACTCCCCAAAGAGGGGAGTTCGTGGTTCCTGTCGTGGCTCGGCATCTACTGAATCGAGGCTCTGCATCATGGATTATCCCGCTCTGCAACCTTGGGCGGCTTGGTCCAAGTCGGGTTCATGCACCTGAGCTCTGCAACCTCTCCAGTAATCGGTATGCCACGATGGGACTGAGGTGGCAGGTGTCCGACTGAACGCCACCAGCGATGCGGAGAGGCCTGGGTGCAGTAGGTCCATGAAGTGGAACGTGGGGGTGGTCGAACCCCACCGCTCTGCAACCTGCATGCTCTGCAACCTCTCCAGTAAGCTCTGCGGTATGCCACGATGGGATCATGAGGTGGCAGGCCATTGCACGGGTTCTCAAGTCGAACGGCGCGTGCTTGTCGTCCCACGCGCCGCGAGATGATAGGGTGCCAGAGGCGCCCTGGGGCGCTCGCAGAGTGCCCCGAGGAGGGTCCGCCCAGGTGGGGCGGACATGCCGCAGCACGGGGTCTGAGGTAGAATGCTTCGGTAGTCCCACGACCCCGTGCAAGGTGGCGAAGAGGACACCGTGGGGGTTTAGTGGGTATTCCCCGGCCACTTTCCATCTTCCCGGCCGGAGGCGAGTCCCACATAACCTGTAGGCAGCCCCAGGGATCCGTAAAGGGATTCCCCCACGTTAAAAAAAAAAGGTTAGGTTAGGTATTATGACATGATTAATTCACATTATGTGGTCGATGGCATTTTAGTCGATATCTATTCCCATAAATAAATAAATAAATCATCCCGAAACCCTAAAACACAGAGGATATTCATGACATGACACTTACTACCACTATACCATAGCACTATAATACCGATGCAAAATTAATCACATAATATTAATGATGATGATGATGATGAATATTAATTTATTCTAAGTGGTGATCAATGATGACGAAACATTATATCGCACTAAAATTTTTATCGATACTCGTATTTAGAATAATTCAAACGCTCCGCACAAGCACAACAAAATTTGTTGTGCTTGTGTGTAAATACGAGTGACGTATTCTATTTCAGTACTCTATTTAATAGAGTACTGAAATAGAATACGTCACTGTACCATCAAAACCGTTTGATATTATTGGAAAATCATCAGATTAAAAACAAGTGGTTGAAGATTTTCGGTAGTGCGTTGGAATGTGACGCAATTAGCGCTCTGATTGAACTGAAACGAAAGATTCTGATGGTGTTTGGAACCATCTTTATGCGGGCGCGATCGCTAAGCCTATTGTTGCCTAGGAAAGCGGTGCCGTGATATATACATACATATATAAATACAGCTTACATATCAGAATAACACATAGGCTAATTTTTATCCCGGGAAAATATTTTTATCCCGGAAAAATATTTTTATCCCGGATAATTTCGACATTTAGTTTTTTTTTCAGTCTACGCGGACGGAGTCGCGGGCGTCCACTAGTATAGGTACTATATAATGCATATATAAAAAAGAGACGTTACCACTGCCTGACATAGTGCGTAGTAGTAGACACGCGCACTGCTGTAACCCTTAATGATCATAACGTTAAAAGACCGTAACGCGTGGCTTCCTTTCGTGACGACTACTAAGAAAGGATTTCTCGAAATTCCCAGGAGAAGGGAAATAACAGGAATTCTAAAGTTTACGCGAACGAAGTCGTAGGCGGCCGCTAGTAATGAATATTGAAATCAACATTGAATGCACTTGCAAAGGCTTACAAATTTGTTGGATGCGGCGCCACCATCCCGCTTATCTGCTCTCGCAATAAACAGAACTTTAATCTTGTTATTGATCAAGCCGAAGTTCAAAGTTAATTACAATAATAATAGTCTAGTAATCTAGTAATAGTCTTCGCAAATAACTATCATTTCATATTTCAGCTCACAAAGAGATACGAATGATCCACGAGGCACGAAGCATACAGCGGTTATTGTACTGTCTACATAGATAGCTCTTGTGTGTACATTTGATTTGCATATTATGTCATGACAAAACAGAATTTCGAGATTGTGATTCGCTCACGCCATCTATCCAGGTGATTTGTACTATTTTTTTACCTTTAATAGTTGTCAGAAAATCCCTCATTGGTGCAGGCTTAAATGATTACATATAAACATCAGCCTATTGCAGTCTACTGCTGGACGTAGGCTTTATCCGGGTTATGCCACAAGGCTAATATCAATTGGTCATGGGCAAAATCCCCGGGGTTGGTCCATAGTCACCCTGCTGCGTTGGGCAGACGATTTGGTGACCGCATTGTGATTTTCGGACTATGTTGTCAACACGGGTAGCGCTGCCGCCCACCTCCTAGAAACCCTTAATCGCGTCTTACGATTCCCATTTAAATGGTTATTTTCTTATAATTAATTTGAGATGAAAGTGTCCTATAACCTACCCTAATCTGCTATTTAACTGATCTAATTACATTTTATCCAGAACTAATGGACAGTTAACTTATAGGTATTTAAAAAACGTTAAAGGAAATTTACCAAAATGTCCCACTAGGAAAGTTTTGGTTCCATAAAGTAATTAAAGATTCTAATGGATGTCGACGACCGACACGTACCCACGGCATATAGATTACACAAAAATAACTTCTATTTACTTTTCTACCATTTAAAATATATTTATGTAGCCAACATTTTAAAATCTTAAATTATACATGAATTCTTGTTATTCACTGAATAAAAATAAATATTTTTTTTCCATTTCATCTAAAGTTCAATGACTTTCAGGATCGGACTTTGGAGTAGTAAATATGAGTTTAATCTAATTTGCTTTGAATTGCTATTTCTGCGAAGAAAATAAAATAATATGAAATTCTTCCTTACGCGAAAGATTTGCTCATATAATGAAGTTACAAAATATTAAAAATGTAATGCTGAAAATATAACAATGAATATTTAGGGCTGCTTTCTTCCTATTTATATCTTTACTTTAATAAACACATTGTGTCTCGTTCGTCCTAATTTTCTTCGTTCGTTTCGTCCTAATATAGAGAGAATAAAGGATGTGGACCCAGACCCTTACAACCTCGATTTTGTAAAGTATAATTATAGAAATACCGTCGTGCCTCGTGTCCCTTAACCCCGTAAAGATTAGCCTATATTATTATTTTAAAATTAACCACAGTCATTTTTATTTACCATGGTCCTATAATACACGTTAATATATTTTTTAAAAGGATAGAAGCATTCAAATCAAGGAAGCACTCAAATCCTGTAAATTACCTAGTTACTATTAGTATGAATATAGATATGTATAAAAAAGAAATATCATCGGGCTAAAGAATCCTAAGCAGACCTGGCGACGGACGATCGCAGAGACTACATAGTAGCGAATTAAAACGGGAAGCTCAAAACTGAGCAGGATGGCGGGGAACTATGCAGGCCCTCTGCCTCACCTGGGGACACAGGAACATAGGTAAGTCAAATCAATGAACCCTCATTAGGGACTGCCCGACACACACTTAACCGGTATATCTATTTGAACCTATGATACACTTGGAATATTTCGCAAACTCCCATCTTAATGACTAGTGGACGCCCGCGACTCCGTCTGCGTGGACTACAGAAAAAAAAAACAAAATATCGAAATTATCCGGGATAAAAACATTTTCCCGGGATAAAAAGTGTCTATATGTTAAGTGGGATCTGTCACAATATATTCGTGAAAACTGCATCGAAATCGGTTCAGCCGTTTCTGAGATTAGCATGCACAAACGCACAGACAAACCGACAAACAGACAAAAATTCCAACAATCATTGTTTTGGGTACTATTGCGTTGATAAAGGTATTCTATAATATTTTTTCTTATATATCTTCCATGTACAGACAGCGATCCGTAACATTTTTATTATATGTATAGATCAAAAGAAAGGGTTATTTGCCAGGAGGACACTTTACACAATAGATAAAAAAAATACCCAAAACTGACTTAGGTAAAGACAAATAAATACAACAAAGGAATGACAAAATCTGTTTCGCATTTCAAGTTTTTGTTGAAAATTGTTTTGTTGTCAGGTCGGGGGGTCGTTGGCCGAGGCGTATGAGCCACGACGACGAGAGATACAAGCCTTTCCCCTACGTTATCCATGAAAAACAAAGTGTAAGAGAATTTAAATATTCCGTGACTTCAGATGCGCCTTTTTGTTTTACAGTCCTGAGTAGGTAGATTATTTCATTTTGTAATAACAATAAATAAATTGCAACTTAAATAACTATCATTTACAGATGAGATATTTTTACTCATATGCACTTATAATGAAGGTAGACACTTATTTGTTGACGACTCCTCTAGTCATGCTACGAACCTTCGTAGTTGACTACAACACTGCGTAGACTACGAACTAAAAAGCCCCTATCATAAAATAATACGGGGTTGCCACCAGACGTAGTTACTCACGTAGATACTTATACCTACATAGTGTCTCATTGACAACTATTTTATATATTGATCGATTGAATAATTAAATCGCACATTTAAGCAGTACTATTATGTATTTTTATTGCTGGTTAAATATAGCATATTTATTTCAATTAAAGCCATATCATTATAGTACATTATTTAATGCTAATGCTCTTTAGAGACTTCAACATTGCCGTAGACGACACCTTCATTTTTCAGACAAACTCGCAGGAATAACAAATAAAAAGAGCTCTTATCTAAATCTCGCGTAATTGAATTGAGATATCCCTGGGGTAGCATCGCGTTAAGGCTTTGTTCAAAGGGCGAATGGGGGAAAAACAACGATCACAGTAATTCGTCAGCCCTGCACTCAAGTGGGGTCGGGGGTTAGAGCAATGTCCGCCGAAATTCCCACGACAAAGGCTGACGTACACTGGAATTAACAGGTCCAAAGGCATGTATGAATGGTATGCGTTACAGCTCTTCTTATTCTTATTCTTTGTTGCACGTACGAGTACACAAAAGAAATATGGCATAAACATAAAAGAAGAGATGCAATGACAAGCTTATCTCTACAAGAGATCTCTTACAGCAAGCCAAGCAAGTAAAGCAAAGCTCTTCGTTAAGAATGCAGTCTAATCAATGCTTATTAGTAATCAATAATTATCGTCAATCATGATAATATGGAAAATATTGTCATAAAAATATTATTATTGCTAATTTTTAAAACAACTTATGTTTAGTTTCTTTTTCCAAATAGTTCTTACATTTGCACCAACAATAGTTTTTTGTCATCTAACCCTGAGCCGTGAAAACCGGCCAGTGTGCGCAGTTACTTCTCTTCGGGTAACGACCCCTACTGCGCTGTCATTAGTCGATATGACCGCCGGAAGTGGCAAACACCGTGACCGCCACTTCC
The DNA here is from genome assembly GCA_014607495.2 of Carposina sasakii. Taxonomy (NCBI): domain Eukaryota; kingdom Metazoa; phylum Arthropoda; class Insecta; order Lepidoptera; family Carposinidae; genus Carposina; species Carposina sasakii. The sequence continues at coordinate 4,676,549 of CP053149.1, read as the reverse complement.
GGCGACCATATCGACAAATGACGGTGAAATTTGCAACACCCCGTAGATAATGAACTTCACGTCACCCTGTATGTAACGAAGAGTGATTTATTACGACATTAATGTATCGAGACTAAATTATGTGTTGAAAAGAACGCATTAATCATTAATTCACGATATAATGTTTTTAAGATGCATTTGTAATTTCTTGAATACATTTGATTCCAATAAATATTTACTTGCTCTATACATAAGTACCCATTTTGTGTCTTCTATTTGAATCAGAGATTACCTGATGTATTACCATGAGCTCCTCAACAATATTGTTTCCATTTATGGTATACTCGTTTCGTATATGTATAAAACTTGTCAAATTCATATATAAAAACCTTCATCATTCATCATTTACAGCCCTGAGAAGTCCACTGTTGGACATAGGCCTCCCCCAGCAACCTCCACTCCGACCGGTCGGAAGCAGCCTGCATCCAACCGACGCCCGCAAGACAAGAACCTTATAATAAAATAATTAAGAATAATATTAGAAATACCTACTGCATACGAAACAGGGGATTTAGGCTAAGGGCAACCGGAGCTGCAGCCCCAGGCCTCCACAAAAGACTGGGCCCCATAATAGAAAATTTCAAATTCTGTTTTAGAGCCCTTTATTGCCATGACATCTCCTGACCTCTAAATCTGGTACTGAAACGATATACCTGGTTCACTAAAACCGATTTGTTAATTCCAAAACACGCAAGCAGTAAGAAGAAACCAACAATGTCACAATTGAAACTAATTATAAAATTAACCAGATTAAATAATTAATCCAAGGAAGAAAGGAGATGACCGTGGGGAGCCTAGAGGAAGGATTCCATTATCCATACATAAACAATACATAATTCCTATTCACGTACTCTTCTAGCGTCTATTTCTGTAGTCTAGGTCGCAGGTGTCCGCTTACAAAGGTTTAAAAAAAAGTATTTTCTCCCTACGGTTTGGGTCGCAAGATGCCAACAAGTTACCTCGTATCGGTATTCCGTACCTACTTATTCAGGGTCTGCATAGGTGCGCCACTGTCTACTCGTAAAACCCCTGAAACACCCGCAATTTCAGTCTCCCATTTTCAACAACTCTCAGGTAGCTTGGTTCTTATTTGATGTCAATACACTTTACATTGGAGTCGAGGAAAGAACCTGTAATTTTGGAAAACCCACACACAATGTCTGTTACATTTTAGTTTCTTATTTTTATTTCGTCTGTCCGAAGAATGCAAATTGATTTGAAAATATTATTGGAAAATACCTGGAAAAATAGGCACCTACGAGTATACCGACCGGCTTTTATAAATTTCGACCACCACGCACTTCGAATCGCCATCGAATCATCGCATCAAATGAAAAATTGAATTTATAAATATTTTTACCTTATGTTCATTCAAGTCAGCATAGGGATTTCTCCTCAGGCATAACAAGACCACTCAACCAATCAAGTCGTCGCTCCGTAAGCCAACGAGCTCGAGTTCGGAGGATCACATTTACATTTTCTTTGTCATAAACTTTATTTCTGAAAACTTTACTGTGTACAATAAAGCATTAGAAAAAAAATCACGTTATGTATCGAATACATCTCGAAATTCCTTACAATTTCGCTCCGCCATAAATGGCAATGCCTGATCCTAAACAGGCAATATATGAATCATCGACCCCTACCGCATTTGTCGCAAATGATGTCGGTATTTAGAGGTATAGAATATATCTATATTATAACTTGAATTATTCATTGGGAATCCACGCAAGTAACCTATATTTATTACAATCTTTATTGTTTTATTCCCTTTGTAATTCTGATTTTCCTAAAAGTAAATAACTGTAAAATTATTCTTACTGGCCAAAGAACACGAGTACAGGCGATAAGTCTTAGACTCTACTGAGAAACCTGGCAGTTGGTTGAATGAGGCTAATACCTTTTTTCTGCATATTTCATGGGTCCTAGAAGTTCTAAGAGATGCCATACAGGGACCACATCTCAGACCAAATTGATATCGTGTTTTACTTGACACAGAGGTTGGCAATATAAGGTTTTAATGCATAGTTTTTACGGCAAATTATTTGACATTGGACTTGACATTCACTGCCATTTTTACGCTCAAAGGAAATGTGACAAAATCGCAAATGTATATAACTCGTTGGTAATTAATTTTCCCTCCCCTTTCGTGTTACTAAAAATGCGTACAAAAGTGTTAGTCCGTTTTATTTGCAAGGGATGCAACGACCAGAAGATCTAAAGACCCAGTCAGAACCTAACTGTGAGCCCGTGACTTTAGACCAAGCGTTAGAGAAACCGGAGGACGTTCAGTTGTTCTACACTGCAAGTGTACACTTTCTTCAAAGAAAATTATTAGAAAAACACAAACGACCGGAATCTACCCCGAAGCAGGCGTCGCAAAGCTGCTGCAACCTAGGACCTACAAAGGGATATGAACTCACCGAAGCAACGGAAAATAAGCGTAACGACGACGGATTTCAAATCAATAGTGGACAGTCGCTGTCGATGCACCAAATTTTACCGTTTCCAAAGTCGACGGGATTCTTGACCGCCTGAAGAATGCCTTTCAATCGTTCCGAAGAGCAACAGGGACGGTTGCGACGAGTGACAGTGGGTCAGACAAGGGTACCTGCTCTAGTTTCAAGTTTCCTAGATGTGCACGAGTGGGCAATGGTTCCCGGCCCTCCTGCCTCCTTCAAATATCAGAGGAACTACAGAATGAGCAAACCGCAAATATTAGGGATTCACGAGTAGCGAAAGTGATTTCACGCTTGGAAATAGTTGAAATACCAATGTATTTTAGGAGGGTCCCTTAAATTATATATTTTTTTAGATATTTATGGTTTATTTCAATTAAGCTGAAAATAATTATAATGCTGTTTACAGTGGCTGCTTTCTTCATCGCTGGTCAAGATATTTATTAGTGGTTGGTTCAAGTTAGTTAGTCTTTCTCCTCCTATACTCTAGACATGGGTCGTACTTGACAATTTGCATACTAGGGCTTCAAAGTACGTCCATCAATTCGTACCAGGGCTAAAAACCAGGTTTCCATATACTTTGAAGTATTTTTTAACTACCTACGTAGGAAATTGATCCTTAATGATTGTAATAAGGAACATTATAGCGATTGGACAGCGAAATACTTTAAATACTCTTCATTCTCTTGTGTACCATACTTGTTATTGGAAGTTTTAATTACAGTATGTATGTATGTACCAAAAAAGAGTTTCACAGTGCACAGCACGTCCACGAGACTTCCTATTCCTGCACACTTTTGGAGGTCCAAACCGGGTACAGCTCCTGCGTCGTCAGCAGAAGCGGGCACAGCACATCTATTAGACTGCCCACTTTTGCACACTTTTGGAGGTCCAAACCGGGTACAGCTCCTGCGACGTCAGCAGAAGCGGGCATAGCACATCCTTTAGACTGCCCACTTTTGTACACTTTTGGAGGTCCAAAACGGGTACAGCTCCGGCGCCGTCAGCAGAAGCGAGCACAGCACATCCATTAGACTGCCCACTTTTGGAGGTCCAATTCGGGTACCGCTACGGCGCCGTCAGCAGCAACGGGCACAGAATTTCCTTTGTTTAATAAGGTTTATATAGAAATATTATCCTAAATTTCTTAGACATAAAGAACATAATCGTGCTACAAAATAAATACCTTCATTGAATAAATACCTTCAAGTATTCCACGGGTTGCCGGACGCCGATGCCTAGGTACTAAAGTACTTCAGAGAAAAATTGTCCTTATTTCAATAAGGCCGCGTGTTTTAATCTCGCTGGCAAAAAAAAAACTTTTTTAATTTGAAAGTATTTTCTTTCAGATAGCGCGATTATACACCTTAATGGATATAGCCAAACGTTTAATTTTGAATTCAAACTATCACCACGATACTTGCAACGTAAATACTTTTAAAGTCTTCCGCGTATTTCGGCCCGTACCTGGTTTACGTACTTCCAAGTAAAAACCTGGTTTTAAAACCCAGGTCGCGTAAATACGCACAATCCCTAACTATACTGTATAGGAGTATAGTATACTCCTATATTGATATGGTGAATACAATACCTATCCATTTTAATCTCTCTATATATTATAGGTATACAATAGTGTGTGAGACAATTGCTTATTAATAAATATTTATGATTTCTGAAATAACATAGATTCTAACAATTTTGCGGCAACATTAAATAAAATCGTAAACAAAAAGTTGTTTTGCATACATTTGCCTAAATGTTTCTGTGAATAATTGTGTAATTGTTTTTCAAAGTGGTTAGCCCCAGATGCCCTTGCTCCGTCCGAGACCTAGTAAGGTTTCGAGTTATTGTACCCTCGACGTAACCTGAAGTCAGAACCAATTTCAAAACAGTAGGTTATATCGTGTAAATTTTAAAAGGAAGCTCTTCAAGTGAGAACGAGGACTGAGTTACAATACGGCAAGTCTCTTGAATTTATTAAGCAATGTCCCTCAATCTGTCAATGCTGTATATAAGTAGGTCGTGATGCAGGGTTCTCCCATACCTAGGAAAAAAATTACAAAATTAATATAGTATTTTTAGCCTCGAGGAGTCATTTAGGTAATGAGCTCGGAGCTCTTTAATTTTCTTTCCAGTGTACCGACCTTAATTTAATTGCCTATTCTTTTAAGACAATGCTCATCTATAAGGTCACAATTTTCAATGTATTTAAATCCACACATGACGACATCCCTATACAAAAGGGATACCTTTCAAGGATGATTATTATTAAACGACTGGAATTACGAAGACCGAAAGCAAATCGAAGCCGTTAGATTTGTTTTCTTAGGATAGCGGTGCCGTGTTATAGTGACCGTTAAGGGACTTTTGACATGTTGGCACTGTAAAGACGTGTCATTAGCGGTATATTTTTTGAAATTACTAATACCCAGTCGAAGTACCTATGCAAATTAGAATGCGATTGTGTTTGGCTTGCTCGTGTGTGAGGGCTGCTCCATAAATCGCATCTCATCATTAACTATACTTACTTACTTTTACTGAGCTTTTTTAAGGAAATATTTACTTTATTCATATATCTATTACAGTATCTAAGTATCTAGTATCGTGGTCGTCAAAGTGCGGCCCGCGGGCCTACTGGTAGTAGGTATTTAGCGACTCCGCTACGATATATATCTTCAGGTTATATTACCGAAGAGATTCAGTAACACGTGTCGTGTCGTGTTACAAAGAGCTTAATGACGTATTAAAGTGGCAATGCTAGTAGCGGAAATACCTTGAGAATACCTGAGATTTAGATATCAACTTAAGCAATGTTTTGGCTTTTAACAAAGTGTACTTTATCTTTACACATAGGAAAATAGATTTCTTACGTTTCCATTCATTTTTTCAATATTCTGCTCCCTTTGTAAAAAGTAGGTACTTACCTGCTACACGTGATCTCGCGTGTGAAACCCCACGAGACGTCCGTACAACTTTGACCTTTGTAAACATTCACGGATAACAAGAAAAAAAATTTTTTTATGATAGGTAGACACTTTATTTCGGAAACAATTATCAGCTATCATTATATTACCCTTAAAGATTAAGTACAAATACCATACAATTTCATTATCAGAATCAAAAGAGAGACTTGCATTGAGTCCAGAATTACTTGTTACACATATACGTAATTATATGTAATAAATAGTAAAGTGATTTAACGAAGCATTAATTTTGCACCTCTGATATACCACAGAACATGCAAGACGATAATTTGGCATCTCATAAAGTTGCTTAATACTAATTCCCTATACTTATACTAACTAAAAATGTATATTAAAAATAAAAATGTTCATTAGAGAACGTAGAATTATCACAGGTTTTTGACGAATCTTAAATAAACTTAGTCTCATACAAAATCTTAACTACATAATAGAAAGCCCCAAAATAAATTAAGGTAGGTTATCTAATTGTTAACCAGTATAATTAAGTAAGCTATTATATTCCTTATATTTTAGTAAGTATCCTTAAGTGGCCAGAAGATTATTAGTTAGCTCGTTGTTTACTAATTGCTCTAAAATTAATTATAGAAATGCAACATTTCCCAAAATGGGTCACATTCTCATTTCTAATTTTAAGGCACAAAAACATAACCATCAATTTCAATATATTTAGTTTTCCTTTCTAACTAATTTGATATAAATAGTAACGTTAATAAAAGATAGGTATTAAAACTAGAATGAAGTAGATTAAGGTTAAATACTAACGTAGCACGTCTGCAAACAATAAAATTTAATCTTAATTAACCTTAAAATAAGTGAAAGTTCAACCTGTTCACCTTATGTAATAAGTAGGTAGGCCGTAGGTACTACCATCGTTGTATATTATTATGTATGTTTCGCGAACATCCTACCTACGTTTTCATTATATAAGAATAATGCAACGGCAAACATCAAGTCAGTTAAAATATACTAAAATAATATACATAATATCTATTAAAGTACTTATTTTACAATAAATTAGGGAAATAATTCATTTGTTCATGGTAGACATGGTAGAGAGCCAAGGTATAGATTTATACGTGGCTCCTATCTACTAATGGTTGATTGGCTTGCCTATGGTTTTGACAGCAAACCCATCACTATCAAGAATTTTGCTAATGTCGAAGAAATTATTTGATAGAATCACGGCTTAACGCAGCGTCAGTGTGCTGCAATATTACCTAATTTATAATCATGTATAATCTATGCTACGAATACCTTGGTATTGGAAAGTTGCTAGTATGAGTGAGCGTCTTTTCACTATTTTAGGACTACGTGCACTAAAGGCCTGATCATTTGTTTTAATAACAGTAATGATGTGATATTCCTAGGATACTTAGTGCAAGTGGACCGTGAGTATTGTGAATTTACGCCAATTGAATACGTGCTTCCTTGAGCTTCCTAACAACTTCAGGGCAAATCTCCTCCTCTCTAAACTTGTAACCCAAAGAGAGCATCTCCTGAACAACCGCGAAGTTCTTTTTGAGTGACTCCAGCCATATAGTGTAAGAGTAGTCCTTCCATATACCTCCATACCGCTCTGGTAGGTGTTCCGGGTGGATATGTTTGTGTAGAGATGTCACATCGTAGCCGTGGAAGAAGATACGAGAACGCATTTCCGCGTTGAGCAGCGGTTTAAAGATGCTGTAGACTTTGTCGAAGACCCACGAGTGATTGATGATGTGGATGGCGTGGGTAGATGAGGGGAAACTGGACTGGAAGTAAATATTGACTTTTTAATATACGGTTTTGGAATATCTGTCAGACTGCAAAAGCTAGATTGATTCAATCTTAGAAGCGAGGAGTCGCGTCATCGCACTGAACTAAATTGCTTATAGGTCCGCTTCCATAATGAAAACAATATAAGTTGTATATAAAGGAATGCTTGCTTGCTTGCACGATGTTTATCATCAATGCAATAGTAAGAGGATATACTTTAACTTGTTAGTGCCAAGTTTTTAAACTTTTACCTTCTCCAACCACTTTTCGCTTAGGTACAAGGATCTAAATTGTCTACTACACTTAAAAAATAAGCGGAAAACATACCACGAGCAGCTTGACAATCTTCGAGGCGATGTACGGTGTGATCTGCCAAGCGTGCTGCATGCCGATGTCCTCCAGATCGAACAGCGCCACTCCGCCCAAAATCTGCGTGCGCTGCTCCATCAGACCCAGCTCCATGGCCATGATGGTGCCCTTCAGCAGGTCTTCTATTGCTATCCTTTTCGGATCCCAGCATCCTGCAAAATGTTAATTTCAATAAGTCGAACTTCCACTCATTTCATGGGTTGAGTTAACGAACCACGAAGATCTAAAAAAAAATTATAATTTAAAGGACACTCCTAAAGTATGATTTATAGGTCGTTCGTCGTAGATTTTATGCTACATATGTTCTAATCCTGATACTTCCAGATTGACGAGCTGTTTAATCAAATGAATGTGGAACCTCACCAACTCGTAACAACAGCAGCCTCCTGCCATCCTGGTCCCGATAGGGCGGCACGGCCAGGACACTAGCGTCACCAATGTGTCGCAGATCTAGCGGAAACACGTTCTCAAAGAGCTCAGGGTTGTCTTCTTTAAATTGATAGTAGTTCACCATCTGGAATGTAGAAGTCGAGGTTGAGAAGAGATTCATTGGGTATTTATTATGGGAAGATCATGTACTACAATGTTCGAACGCAAATGAAAATTGACAGGGGTAACGACCTCTTGAACTATGTATGTACCTATGCTCTTTAGGTTCGTGCTTACCTCACTGACTAATAAAAGCTTTATAGATTGTATTGTATAAGCTATAGGTACACTGCTTATTTTGACCTCTCCAATGTTGTGTTGAGCGGGCGTGTAACTTCACCCGCGGTTTATTAGTAGCACTTTAAGAATATATTAACTTAGAGGAGTTTTAGTTGCTAACCATGTCCATTGTTTTGAATTAAATCCTTTGATTTAAAAAAAAATTAACCGACTTAATTTAAAGGACACTATTTAAATATTTATAATTATCCTATTTTTTGGAGTCGGTGCCAGTATGATTTATACGCGCGGTGGCAAAGCCACACACACGCAAAATACAATCGGTGTAGTAGGCAGCGTAGATTTTATTCTTGGTTTAACTATTTAGTGTGGGTCAGTTCTAATCATTTATTTGTTTGGCTGGCACCGATACTTCAAAAAATATGTGATAATTATAAATATTTAAATAGTTAAAGATGACTTTGTTAAAGTATTAGGTATTAAGTTGTAAATATTTAAATAATTTGAGATATTTAATATGTATTAAGTAGATAAATTGACGTTATTTAGCTTTTTAGTTAAAGTTTGAAGTGTTAAATTTTTTTTTTAATCAGTTTATTTCTCGATTTTTAGTTGTGAATGCGTTGTGGACTTAAATAACTAGTTTATAGCAAGATTTTTCACGAGAAATAATTAATATCTGTCTATAAAAAAACAACTAAAGACTGGACACTAACATTTCGCCGACAGCTAATAAAAAAAGTTTCAAAAAAATTTACATCGTTTCTCATTTTTTTTTTGCTGCCTTTATTTGATGTATAGAGTATCCTTAGTTAAGGGTGGCAACGAAAAAACCCGATAGGGCGGCACGGCCGTTAGCCCTACATATATAGACACTAGCGTCCCCTAAATCACCGTTAAAGTTCTGTGTGTCAGCACGCAGATCAGATGTTGATTAGTATACCTCACAAGCAACAAATTAGCCCTAAACACTATATAGTTCTCGACCAATTGCAGAGTCTCCCAACTCCTCGTTAAGGGTTGTCTTCTTCAGAACAGCAGCATAATGTTGATTGTAACATAGCCCTACATACTACTAAATAGTTCACAATTGCATCTGTCTCCCAACTCCTAACCGTTAAGGAGTTCTGTGCTTCATCATAGAAGTCGAGGTTGTAACACGTTTGCCCTATATACTAATAAAAGTTTCCATCGACCAATTCATTGTTCTGGTATTCAGCACAGCAGCATCAGATGTTGATTGTAACACGGCCCTACATACTACTAAATAGTTTTCAGACCAATCATGTACTACGTTAAAGTTCTGTGCTTCATCATCGAACGCAAATGTAATAACACGTTACCCCAAACATAGTTTCCATGACCAATTGTTACTGTCTCCCACTCCTAACTTAAGGACTTCTGACTTTATCTGAGCATCAGATGTTGATTCGAGTAACACGCCCTAACCTCTAAATAGTTTTTGACCAATTGCTGTAGTCTCCCAACTCCTCGTTAAGGAGTTCTGTAGCTTTATTATCAGCACAGCAGCACAGATGTTGATTCGAGTAACACGTAGCTAAATAGTTTTCATCGACCAATTGCTGTACTGTCTCCCAACTCCTAACCAATTCCCATAGATTTAGCATCAGATAGATTCAAGTAACACGTTACCCCTACATACTACTAAATTGTTTCCTCGACCAATTGCTGTACGTCTCCCAACTCCTAAGTCGTTAAGGACTTCTGTAGCTTTATCATCAGCACAGCAGCAAAGGTCGAGTAACACGTGCCCTACACACTACTAAATAGTTTTACCAATTGCACTGTCTCCCAACTCCTAACCGTTAAAGTTCTGTAGCTTTATCAGCACAGCAGATCACATGTATTGTATAAGCCCTACACACTACTAAATAGTTTTCATCGACCAATTGCTGTACTGTCCCAACACTGAGTTCTTATTTTCAGCACAGCAGACAGATGTTGATTCAAGTAACACTCCTTATAATATTGTTTTCATGACCTATTGCAGAGTCTCCCAACTCCTAACCGTTAAGGCGTGTAACTTTACCCGCGCATCAGTTTATCAAGTAGTAGCCCTACATACTACTAAATAGTTTCCTGACCAATTAAGTATCCAAACTCCTACCGTTAAGGAGTTCTGTAGCTTCTTCAGCACAGAGCATTAGAGTGACACCCTGAAGCATTAACCGAGTAAGACATGATTACTAACAAAAGCACCATGCGTGCTACATTTTCGGTGGTTGCCCTTGATTTCTCCTGATCCCATCCATCCTGACCTGTGAAAATGGGACCACCTCAGAAGTGAATTTCCAACAAAAAAAAAATATCCGTCTATAATTGACGGAAATTTGAACATACATAAAAAAAAAATATTATACAGACGAATTAATCCCAAAAAAGGCAAAAACGCAAAGTTAATATCCTCCATTGTATCATGTAAATAAGATAAGTTAGATTTATTTAGGTATTCGTCAGTCTAAACATTCAGGTTGTTTGATACGTTAGTTGAGCATACCAATGAGTCGTATGGTCTCTACATTGTTGAACTTTATTTATGGTAAATAATCGTTAAAGGATATATCTACTATATTTAACGTTCTTGTGACTATAAATATAACGTGTTAACACATGAGGGCAAATATTCATGGCCATTCTTGTAAACAAAGTTAGAACAATGTAAAGCAGGTACCTACCTAAAATTTCGCGTGTACATGTAAACATCTAATTAGCATTGGATAAAAATATAAAATTACATGTAAATAAAAGCTGTCATTCGTCTTTTTGAGATGCCGTTATAGACTCCTCTGTCGCCATATCTGCCTGTCGCATTTTAACTCACGGTTCACTTACAAAAGTGAAAAGGCAAAAACGCAAAAGCACCAATGTAGCGCATACTCGTATAGCAAATAAGCGCGAAAATGAGTTAAATTAACCAATCGAGGCAGATATCATAAGCAAAAGATTGTTTACAATGGATTTTCCCGATGTACTTATGCGAATACTCCTACTCTTAGTTATTATGTAATATGAGCTCAGTATGTCATTTACATACTTAATAATGTTTCCTCATTTACCTACGCGCAACTCTAAATAAGTATCTACTATTTGGAAATCACTAGGAGTTATTTGAATAAATCTTTGTCTATAAATAGGTATGTCTTCACATAATAAGTGTGTAGTGCTTACAAACTACTTCACACAATTTTATGGCTATTTTATACCACAAAGTACTTAAGGCTCAGATTTTCCTACTTTACGTGTACCTAAGCAATATGATTCACATGATCACCCGATACAATTGGCGCGGAAAGCCTACGGAATACCTACGTATAATCATTTTAAAAATGCATTTCTTGTGAGTAGTATAGTCGTATAACTCATCTTTTCTTTTTATTTCGTTAGGTAGGTATTATATAGGGTGTAACGGAAAGGGTATGAAAAGCGTAGAGAACCTATTTCCAAAATACTCGTAATCACATTTATTTTTAGGTATGAAAATTCCTGAGATATTTAAAAATTCTATACTCTCGTTAGGTAGGCTATTTACATAGCTCGCTTAACATACTACAGCCTGTATATATTTATTAGGTAGGCTACAAACTACATAACTGTTGCTTCACGATATTGTTTAGCATTTCAGTATTTGCCTGGCTGTCACTCTAACCTTGTATATTCCAATAAGAACAGATACATACCAATCGATGGGCTCGCTGTGGTATAAAGTTGCGCGCGCGCAAGAATCTTATGAGGAACTCATCGTCCATGCGATGGGGGTTGCATTCGCCACGCTCTGAAATTGATGCAAAATACATAAATAACTTAATTTAACTCAATTAGAAACAAATATCATAAAAGATAGAGACAAGATTTTAAAGATACATCAAAATGTTTAGTTGAAAAAGTACATACATACGTAGTCTAAATCCTAGCATTTACCACAACCAAGAATCAGTTATCGTGCATCAGTTATTTTCCTTCACATATAACGTGTAGGAAAGTTTCCAACATATAAACTATATTGACCATTCATCACCCCTATTGAGAGGTTTATTTGACCATCAATTAATACACAGGGAGTCATATAATGGTTATTAAACTCATTCACTTTACGATACTTAAAAAGGAAGTAGAAAATATAAACTGAAGATCATACTTAGTATATTTATGTATGTAAAGGCACAACATATACAACGTAGCTCTACCTAATTCTACACTGGTATATAAAATAAACCTTCTTGTGCATCACCGGTGCTATTAATACACCGCGCATAAAGTTTTACACCTTCGTTATACACACGACTTTTGACAGCAACGTAATAGTCTAGGTATACTAAGTACATATAATTTTAATTATATTTTTTCTCATAGCAGATTTTTTAACTGTATCTATTATAGTGTTCAAATCTCTTTCATAAAAATCGCATTTGTTCATAGTCCAGTGCTGATTCCAAGGTTCACTGGAATGCGATAGCTGCATCTCTTTCCACGGATATCATAAGAGTTGACTAAGGAATTGATGGCTATTGTCACAGGCGATTAACTAGCACCCTGATCTTTTAAATCTGAACCCCCTATGCAAAACGTGTCTGTGAGATCTCTATCGTGAAACCGCAGTCTTGGCAACCCCATTTCATGAATACAACCGTATAAATATAAAATATACATATTTATGATTCGTTAAAATATAGGGCATGTTATTGCAAGTGCTTTGAACCGTAACATTTTAGAACGCAGAAAACTGTAGGTAGACTATCATTTACACGCCTTATGCAAGCCTTGCTAACTCCGAGAAGGCACATTATCTCTACTACCTTATAGCCTATAGTTTACATTTTGCTGAATCACACCTTATGCTCTCATTAGTCGTAATCGTTAGGTATAATACCTGCCACGGTATAATTAATGGTGACTTACCAGTATGCTTAGTGCGAGTTTTTTTGGCTGCTCGATCGCCGTAAAGTAAACGCATTTTTATATGGAATTGAGTGAGCGCCATCTAGTGGTTAACTATGTGAACTAAAATTGCGAGTGTAAGTTTCCAATCGATGACCTCGTCACTCACTACTCACTAGTGAATGCCGCGATGATCGAAAAGTGAACGTTTTTGTTCGGATTTAGCGAGTGCGAGTGTTTACAACGGCAGCGTTTTGACAGTTCGAACGGTTAACGTTTTCACTCGCACGAAGTATTTACTCACTACAAATTCTTAAGTGAAAGAGGAAGTATTTGTTCGCTGAGGAGTTTATTTTGCATAGAAGTGATGTCGTCACGGTATTTTTTGCTTGAATGATGTGTAGAAGTGCTAGAGCGAGCACGAGATAAGCGATATTTTATGTCCCGTAGGTACTCATGCAAATTCTCGATTTACCAATTCACCAAGACAGCTTTTAAATTCTTAATGTGTAGTGATCTACTCCGGCTCACTAATGTAAGGTCTACTCAGCGGGTTACTTTAGGGGATAACATAAGTACCTACCTACATCCTTGCACCTAAAATCATACACGTCGGTAGGTATGTAACGTGGTGCACCAACTAGAATCATTATCAAGGTTATTCAATATGTGTTTCTTTTGTTGTTGCTGGTCTTCATATTAAATAAATTAAAATTAATATCAGGAATACAATTAAAGATTACAAATGAAAAATCATTAAAACGATTGAAACACTCGTAGAACATAGGTATGTAAACAAAAGCCACAGATTATATTATAAATAACACACAATGTTATCTTACTAAATGTGATAGTAACTTCTTTGACGGGACACGAATGTCTATTTAAACTTTTTAATTTAGTCGGTTATCCATCGGAGCGGCTGACTATCGAGCGGCGTGCTCACTACTCACTATGAAATAACTTCCATCGAATCGAATGCACAATGGTATCTCACACTCGCATGCAGTCGATACTCGATACTCACGATGTATGCTCGATTTACGCGGAAGTTAAGTTACTCGATTGATTTAGCAAAACTCACACTAAGCACTCTGCTCCAGTTTATATTACAAATAATAAGCGGTACCTAATACCTATGTGTAGAATCGGGGATAATAAAATATCCAAGATTAGTGTGTCTTTCTTTAAAACTTGGTCAGATAGAATAGACTATCAGGCTATCAGACGTTTAAAGAAAAACACTTAAACCAGTGTTATCGAGAATTTATCGCTCAGAGTGCTTAGTGTGAGTTTTGCTAAATCAATCGAGTAACTTAACTTCCGCGTAAATCGAGCATACATCGTGAGTATCGAGTATCGACTGCATGCGAGTGTGAGATACCATTGTGCATTCGATTCGATGGAAGTTATTTCATAGTGAGTAGTGAGCACGCCGCTCGATAGTCAGCCGCTCCGATGGATAACCGACTAAATTAAAAAGTTTAAATAGACATTCGTGTCCCGTCAAAGAAGTTACTATCACATTTAGTAAGATAACATTGTGTGTTATTTATAATATAATCTGTGGCTTTTGTTTACATACCTATGTTCTACGAGTGTTTCAATCGTTTTAATGATTTTTCATTTGTAATCTTTAATTGTATTCCTGATATTAATTTTAATTTATTTAATATGAAGACCAGCAACAACAAAAGAAACACATATTGAATAACCTTGATAATGATTCTAGTTGGTGCACCACGTTACATACCTACCGACGTGTATGATTTTAGGTGCAAGGATGTAGGTAGGTACTTATGTTATCCCCTAAAGTAACCCGCTGAGTAGACCTTACATTAGTGAGCCGGAGTAGATCACTACACATTAAGAATTTAAAAGCTGTCTTGGTGAATTGGTAAATCGAGAATTTGCATGAGTACCTACGGGACATAAAATATCGCTTATCTCGTGCTCGCTCTAGCACTTCTACACATCATTCAAGCAAAAAATACCGTGACGACATCACTTCTATGCAAAATAAACTCCTCAGCGAACAAATACTTCCTCTTTCACTTAAGAATTTGTAGTGAGTAAATACTTCGTGCGAGTGAAAACGTTAACCGTTCGAACTGTCAAAACGCTGCCGTTGTAAACACTCGCACTCGCTAAATCCGAACAAAAACGTTCACTTTTCGATCATCGCGGCATTCACTAGTGAGTAGTGAGTGACGAGGTCATCGATTGGAAACTTACACTCGCAATTTTAGTTCACATAGTTAACCACTAGATGGCGCTCACTCAATTCCATATAAAAATGCGTTTACTTTACGGCGATCGAGCAGCCAAAAAAACTCGCACTAAGCATACAGACGATATGTATGACAATCGAGGATAAATAAATATTTAAGAAAAAGTCGACTGTTACAGGTTTTATTTATAAAATTGATCTATTGGGTACTTACTCCTAAAAAACTTTACTGACTAATTTTCATAAGCCAAATCCTTGGCAATTTGAGTTTTGAATGAAACCATATTGTACCGACTTCATAAATAATGGGCAGAAAGATGGAAAATCTATACATATAATAAAAATGTTACGAATCGCTGTCTGTACATGGAAGCTATATGAGAAAAAATATTATAGGAGACCTTTATCAACGCAATAAAACCCAAAACGATGATTTTTGGAATTTTTGTCTGTTTGTCTGTGCGTTTGTGCACGCTAATCTCAGAAACAGCTGAACCGATTTCGATGCAGTTTTCAGGAATATATTGTTACAGGTCCCACTTAACATATAGGCTACTTTTTATCCCGGATAATTTCGACATTTTGTTTTTTCTGTAGTCTACGCGGACGGAGGCGCGGGCGTCCACTAGTCTTTACTAATTTTGATGTTTATAAACAATTCTAAAACGATCCGTGACTAATAAGATAGTAACTTCTAAAGTTATTCTAGAGTCAGTTATATCTAGTAAGCCAAAGCGTTGCGAATATGTAAACGAGTGATTTTGCAGTAAAATACGTACTCAAGTAATTTACCGACCATTATATCACAGATCATCTTTATTTTCGCATTGTAACAATAGTACTTATTGGTGTACACTTAATATCAACATTTTGTACAGAAAAACAGTTTGCAATAATAATGTGCAAAGGCGTATTTATTGTTAATTTATTCTGCCTTTACCTCCATAAAGGTCACGACTTTTTTGTTTGTATGTTGATATAATCTTTAGTATGTAAGTACTTAATTAGCACCTAAGTTACTTTTTAAGCAGGTCACTTTGGCATAAAATGGAAATTATCAAATAGTATATCACAATCTATGATCCAAGTTGTCTTAAGTAATTTGTGCCCTGAAAAATAAGACTTTAGTATCTAACTTCATTACTTTTCAGCACAGATGAAAGCATCTGGGAAAAACAAAATAGTTAATTCACAGCCAAGAGGTACTGATGAAGCTCCCATTCCAATGTAATCTCTATCACGCTGGATATATAATCATTCAGTTCACTGAGTGTTGCATTTTGTAACGATTCGATTATAGCCAGCTTCAAAACAATGGACTTTGAACCCGAATGACCCCTGGGTACCTATCTACAGTCAGGGTAAGCTGTTACTGATGACTGCGCGTGGACCACTGTGAGGTTACAATTTCAACTCTTGCATCTACCTGCCTAGTTTCATTTAGCATTAGAAAGGATGTTTAGATTGTTTTTTCGGGCACATATATGTATGTCGTACTGTCTTTTAGAGTTAGCACTAGAAAAAACCTAAAAATGCATAAGTTAAAAAAACGTTACTCTTTTTTTACACTATTTTTAAAACATATATACGCACATATACGGCTGTGTTCCCAAAGAGGTAGCCAGAACTGCAGGTTCACGAAAGAGATCACAAAGAAACGTTTAGCATAGATGAGTCAGGTAAATGATCATCGACAAGTTGCTAGCTCATAGCCTGAATAATTGCTCCTGCGTTCTTTAGTCGATTCTTACGACTTGTACGGAAGGAGATGCACAATTTTTAATAGTAAAAAGCATGGTACCTATAATAACAAACAATCATGCATTTTTAGTAGCCTGTGTATTTCAGGCATTACATCACGTCATCGTGCTGTAATGCGATTGGCTGGCAACGATTCGTGAACGCGTTCGAGGTTGAATTTAAAACTTACAGGAGGCCGACAGGGAATAAATCTGCGTCCAAATTAGAACATTCGTCCCAAACAACATGGCGAGAAAGTTTTGACTTGTTTGACCAGATTTGACCCCAAACCGAAATATCAATCCATAAACTCATCTCAGTTATTTTCGATTGTAACGAAAATCATTAAACATTATTAGATTCCAGTTATAAGCCGTCGGTCGTGGGCAGTAAAATATTTATATTAGGTACCTTCATATCATTATCTTATATTATATTATAACTTTAATTATAGTAGTATCTAGAGTCAGTATTTTTATTCTGATGATATATGTACTTATTGATAGATTTAGAAAAAGACATGTACTTATAGGAACCATGTTATATATAAATTGGATTATAGACCCCTGTGCTGATACGGGGTTTCACTAGAATCAGGTACATCTCCGTTCCGTGCATGTTATAAAAGTCTCTAGAAAATATGACGGCAACGCTCTCCTAGGAAACCATTACGGACTTGCTGTCTACTATTGATCGTTCCCGGAAAAAAATAACATTTCATTGTTTGTACAATTTTTACTTAACTTTAATTTATACTTAACTTCATCGTTATTAACCCACTTATAAACGTTTCCTTCCGCTATGTTATTTAATTAACTACATTCACCGCACAATAAATGAGTTATCTTGTCTTATCTTACACATAATAAAAATGTAACGGATCGCTGTCTGTACATGGAAGATATATAAGAAAAAATATTATAGGAGACCTTTATCAACGCAATAGTACCCAAAATAATGATTTTTGGAATTTTTGTCTGTTTGTGGGTTTGTCTGTCTGTGCGTTTGTGCACGCTAATCTCAGAAACGGCTGAACCGATTTCGATGCAGTTTTCGGGAATATATTGTGACAGGTCCCACTTAACATATAGGCTACTGTTTATTCCGGAAAAATGTTTTTATCCCGGATAATTTCGACATTTTGTTTTTTCTGTAGTCTACACGGATGGAATCGCGGGCGTCCACTAGTTAGAAATAATGATGATTAGATTACAAGTTGTATTTGCCTACCATATAGTAAAGTCGCATTTTTGCTAATTATTTCTAGGTGTACAGTTAATGAGGTAGAAACAACGTTACTATTAGTTAAAAGATTATAACCATTCATACGAAAATGCGTTCTAGTTCCTACAAATACCAACTTAGGTACTATTTTTTTACATTGATTGAATTACGCTTCACTCCAGACAAGTATGTTTGTTTATACCTTAACAGTAGACTACCTTACATAACAAAAAAGCAAAAAAGCTATAAATCACACTTAGGTAATTAAATGCTTAGATCACGTAATCTACTCGAAACTAACTAGGTAGCCGATGTGGGAACTACATAGACATAAAGGTTAAAACTTCCTTTAACTTTCTTTGAACTAGATAGAAGTCATAACACTCATAACTTAATAGAGGATGCCATTAAATCACGCACCTGAGCTGAGAATGATCTTATCTTGTGATGACTACTGCCTTTAAGATGACAATCAGCATTTAGTTACAGTTAGTTTACGCTTAGTGCACTATAAATATCTTGTAAAAAAATACAAGAAATTAACAGGGCGTTAACTTTGACTTGACTCTAGACTAGGTGGTCCATTATCATTATCATGCTATCATCGTATCAAATACGAAGCTATTCGTAGAACATAATAAGTAAGCTATATTAGTGCGGCCCCCTGATTACGTAAAAGCAATAGCAAAGCCGAAGCAAAGCGATAGCGAAAATTGTACAATATTCGCCTTGAAATGTCAAAGTTCCTTTGAAATTCATTTTACGTAATACGAATTTGGCAAGCAATCAGCTATTTTTGCACAATTTCCACTATCGCTTTGCTTTTGCTTGTGCTATCGCGGGGCTTTACTATAATATCATCAGCTGCATCTTCTGTATGCATCGTCCGTGTATCACTGATCTTTTATACCTGGCCCCGCAATGCTAAACGTGTGTAGAGAATCTCATTCGCGATCCTGCAGTTCTGTCTGCCCCATTATTGGAAATATAGGTATATGTATGTATGATGTAGCGTAGACAACTATTGAATTGAATTCCTTAATTATTGTATAAATTTAAGGTATATTTGTTTATTTGAGGCATTTATTATATTGGTAGAAGATCATATTGTCAACATAGTTCATCCACAATTTGGTCTTAGGTCGCTGACTCTACTTTACGCCTCTAAACTCCACCAAAGAATTTAAAGGAATTACGAAGGCCTGTGTTATCCAAGTGACTATTTTTATCTCGGCATATCATACCCAGACACAAGGGTCGATTCCGGCAGTCACACTTAAACGTAAACCTAATCTTAGTCAGGTCTATCTCCCTTCGCTGAGAGAGAAAAGGACAGGTAGGACTAACTTTACGTTTAGGTTTAAGTGTGACTGCCGGAATCGACCATACAATAACTATACAGGCTGATTTTTGGTCGTCAACGTTCCCGAAAACTACGGAATCTCCTCATCATCACGATCATTTTTCTCAATGGAAGCATACCTGGGAAGTGTCTGGTTTCCAAAATATTAGGGTCCAAAGTTGAGTAAATAGACTGCGTTTTTCTGCATAAATGCACATAGACGCGCGTAGCAGGATTTTTTCACGAAAAATAATTAATATCTGTCTATAAAAAAACTAACATAAACACTAGACACTATAAATTTCGCACGATCAAGGAATTTTAAAAAAATTTTCAAAAAAAAATATTTTTTTTCCTAGTATTTTTTTTGGCATAAACTTACTTTATTTCATGTATAGAATACGTACCCTTCGTTAAAGGTGGCCACAAAAAAACATCCTGTATATTACTGTAGAGTGGAATAGGCCATCGAAACTGCGTAAATATGCTACAAGCTACAATAGGATGTGTGAATGACTTGGTGGTTCCGGTCGAGCGTGTAAACACAATGTCAGGGTTGCCACTAGCAGGCCTTGAGATCGAGCTGCCAGCGATATAGACCAAAGACTAGGAAAAACTATAGAGGAGGTAAAGACGTGAAAATTTAAGATATAATTTAAAAACGAAATTACGTTATGACGTGGTATATTATATGGTAGTCCCATTAAATTATGGCGCTAGGTACTATGTATATGACAACATTATCGGTGTTACTGCATACAAAAAGTGTAATTGCTGCGACAATGAACATAGGTGCCAAATGCCGATGTTACACTGCTTTAGCACCTTTATGTTTGTATGTAACACTAGATATCTATGTATTTAAAAAACAATAGTCAAATCCAAGACCGTAAAGGTTAATCTACAAATTTGTCCAGTCTCTGTCAACACAATTGTGTAGAAACATAATAAAGAAGTCCCATTGTTATGATTGTAAATACTAAAACGTGCATTTATAATGATAATTATGTTTACACTAAAATATTTGTAAAATGTTCTATCTAACTTCAAATCGTTGTGGTAGAGCTCGAATGTTGCGTTTTTCAAAAAATCTCGGTAAATTAATTCCAGGTCAAACATCCTCTCTTTCTTCTGTGTAACAATTTCCAGAAACTTTTTCAAAAATAATGAATTTTATTTACTTTATCACTATTCCAATCTGTATTGTTTTACTTGAAGAGAATTGAATGCTTGTCTTTGATTGGACAAAGTATAGGTAGACTATCTTATTTTTCTTCTATGTTTATCCTGCGTACCTACTACTAATGAGCAGTGTCTGTCTACCCTAATAACACTAATGTGAAGTTGTGTTTCTCTTACCATAGACCAAGTCTCTTAGCTCGCAGATAGCCTGCAGCCGCGTGGCAGGGTCCTCCCCGCAGTGCTTACGGGAATACTCCTGCAGCTCGGACGCTGGCTCTTCCAGGTCCAGGTCGACGCTGTACTCCGGGACCGGCATGGTTTCTGTAAAATAGAACATTGTGAAGTCGTAAAAATGCAGTTTGCAGCTATTGCTTCTCGTTTTGGATGTAAAGATAAAGTACAATTGATATTTGAAGATAACAATTGAGGCAAGATCCTACTCTGTGTGTATAAATTCATGTGAGTATTGGTGGTAGTGGTCAAGCAGTACAGCGCTTTATTTGTGTGGCCTATTTATAGACGGATTTAATAGCCATAATAATTATTCTCTCATAATTCAGGAATATCTTAATATGTTACCTTTAAATATTACTAAATTTCAATATCATACCAGAAATCATATTATTATATTCATATAAAATAATAGAAACTGAATGTATACATATTTAAATTTTAACAATCAAATTAAAATAATAAATTTTATGTTACAAAAATAAACATGATCCTCTCAAACGCATACCCCACTTGTAAATCTCGACAATATAAAATTAAAAGTGCAGCTTGAATGAAGCACCGGCATAAATAACAACCTACATGACAGTTATTTTAAATCCTGTAAGATCTGACGATAAATTATATGGCTTTCTTGTAATACCATCCCAATATAAGTATATATATATATATATATATATATATA
Source organism: Carposina sasakii (assembly GCA_014607495.2). Classification (NCBI taxonomy): domain Eukaryota; kingdom Metazoa; phylum Arthropoda; class Insecta; order Lepidoptera; family Carposinidae; genus Carposina; species Carposina sasakii. The sequence continues at coordinate 4,654,744 of CP053149.1, read as the reverse complement.
TGACATTCATTTGTCTACACTAATATTATAAAGAGGAAAACTTTGTTTGTTTGGTTGTAATGAATAGGCTCAAAAACTACTGGACCGATTTTAAAAATTCTTTCACCGTTAGAATCCTTATAGGACCTGGATGAACATAGGCTATAAGAATTTCCCGATATTCCCACGGGAAGGCGACAAACGGGAATTCTATATTTTTTACGAAAACCACTATACATATGAAGCTGAAATCGGGCATATATGTTCATTGGGGAGAGCAAGGGAGGACTAAAAACGGATTTCCCGAAATTCCCACGGGAAGGGGACAAACGGGAATTCATAATTTTTACGAAAACCGCTATACATATTAAGCTGAAATTGGGCATAGATGTTCATTAGGGACTGCAAGTAAGCACTAAGGACGAATTTCCCGAAATTCCCACGGGAAGGGGGCCAACGGGAATTAATTATTTTTTATGAAAACGGTTACACATATGAATCTTAAGTTGGGCATATTTGTTTATTTGGGACCCCGAGGAAGCACTAGGAACGGATTTCTCGAAACTCCCACGGGAAGGGGACAAACGGGAATTCATTTTTTTACGACAAGCGCGATACATATGAATTCGAAATTAGACCTGTACGTTCATTAGGGACTGCGAGGGAGCGCTAAGAACGAATTTCCCGAAATTCCCACGGGAAGGGGACTAACGGGAATTCAATTTTTTACAAAAACCGCTGTACATGTGAAGCTAAAATCGGAGACTGCGGGGAAGCACTAAGAATTGATTTCCCGAAATTCCCACGGGAAGGGACTGTCTGTGCGTTTGTGCACGCTAATCTCAGGAACGGCTTAACCGATTTCGGTGCAGTTTTCAGGAATATATTGTGACAGGTCCCACTTAACATATAGGCTACTTTTTATCCCGGGAAAATGTTTTTATCCCGGATAATTTCGACATTTTTTTTTCTGTAGTCCACGCGGACGGAGTCGCGGGCGTCCACTATATAATATATAATAATAATAATATTATAAAAGGAAAAGATTTGTATTTGTGTGTGTGTATGCTTGTAACGAATTAACTCAAAAACTACTGTGCCGATTTCAAAAATTCTTTCACCATTAGAATCCTTATTGGACCCGAAGGCTATAAGGGCATATAACATAGGCTATAAGGGTTTCCCGAAATTCCAACGGGAAGAGGAAAAACGGGAATTAATTTTTTTTACGAAAATCGCTGTATACATATGAAGTTGTAGCTATGTACTGATATGTACCGAAGCGAAGCAAGGGCGGGCTACTAGTTGATAATATAAAAGGAGGAAAAGGTCAAAAAAGAATCGTTAAATGGATTTATAACTAAACAGGTAATTTAATTTTACAGCTTAGCATTATGCATGGTTAATACTAATACACAGGGTTACACGTCAATGGGTTAAAATAAATACAAAAGGTATACCAAAAATTTCAAGTTCTCACGCCTTTTATTTCAACAGAGAATACACAACAAAGTGCAATTCATTCCTTTTTTGGCAAACATTTAAAAACACCTTCAACAAATTTCCAGTGAGCCTTGAAAGTAAAAATTTTTGTTCTGTATTTAGGACTGGCAATGAGCCAAATAATTATTACTGTATAAAGTTTTTAAACGAAGTCATATAAAAAATACCCTGTACTGTTCCCTCAAATAAAACTTTATAACATAGGTAATTAGATGGATGCATCTTATACATGGAAAATCTTCGTTAATTAATTTATATTAATTTATCATATAAGCTATTACAACAGTCCTAAGCTAATATGGGACTAAACTAGAATACATCAGCTACATCTCCTTCTGTGAGTATCGTAATAGCCGACTAAGGACCTTAGACATTCTCTTAGGCTAGGGTTGCCAACCGTCCTGTTTTCCCAGGACATGTCCTGATTTTTGGGGTGTCCTGGGCTGTCCTGAATAGTTTTTAAGCATCTTCCTGAGTTTTAGAGTCGTGACACATTTGCCAAGGGTGCCGACATCGGGTAAACGCCTATTGCCATGGCGCAAATAAGCATCAGCGGCACCTCTAGAAAGCCTAAAAGACGCAAATACGTAGTCGCCGGCATTGAATGTGTTAAAGACCTATGTTTTGAAATTAACATGCCACTAACTCTTTCCAATCGTATTGTCACCTGACTCACACATGTATGATCCTGGCTTTAAATCGAAATGTCCTGATTTTTCTTCTTCAAATCCTGGTTTTTTAAGTTTTGAGATGGCAACCCTATCTTAGGCGATAAGCTTGCAGCTTGTTTCTGCACTGATCATTTTCATTTGTCCCCGCTATGTGGATGTGGGATATATATAATGTGGATGTGGGATCATGTATGACATATGTGCATATTACAACACTATATTTATATTGTACTCGTATGTATTACAATAGACCAATATTGGTAAGAAATTCTTAATAAGAATTACCACGAATTCATCCGGTGTGTTGTATGATCAAACCAGATATACAGCTGTTTTTTTGTTGCCACCCTTAACGAAGGGTACGTACTCTATACATCAAATAAAGTAAGTTTATGCCAAAAAAAATGCTGGGAAACGAAGTAATAAAAAAAATTATTACTTGATAGGGCAAAATTTAGAGTGTCCAGTATTTATGCTAGTTTTTTTATAGACAGATATTAATTATTTCTTGTGAAAAAATCTTGCTACGCGCGACTATGTTCATTTATGCAGAAAAACGCTGTCTATTTACTCAACTTTGGACCGTAATATCTTGGGAACCAGACACTTCTCAAGTATGCTTCCATGGAGAAAAATGATCGTGATGATGAGGAGATTCCGTAGTTTTCGGGAACGTTGACGACCAAAAATCAGCCTGTATACGAGACGTCATTTTATACACCTCCGTGCAGTGGCGTAACAATTGGGTGGCAGGGCTGGCAAAATGTCACGGGCCCCCGACCCAAGAGGGCCCCGGCCCAATAGACCGCGAGCTCAGAAATATTTTTTATATTGTAGCTGAGTATTTAATTTTTGAATTTGCCACGAGCCACAGATACGCCACTGCGTCCGTGTCTCACGTTTGTTCGCATGCTTTAAAAACATTAAATAATCTAGAAAGCTAAGCATCAAACAATTACTTGAGCTATAATAATTCGTTTCAACTGCGGCTTCCCATTCCATTCCCAACCTCGAAGACATAAAATAATACCTATCTCTTTAATATTAAAAAAGTTTGCACAATCCTATCGTAACATCTCGTATATACGACATTTCACACACTCTCGTCAGTGAGATGGTCGAGAAGTTGAAGGTAGTTTTAATAAATTATAAAAGTTATATGTGTATGTTTATTCCTAATTTAATACAACTCCTATTCCGTCATACATTTCTATGGTTAGTTTTAACGATAAATTAACCGTTATGTAACCATAACCTACGTAACTCTTTTACCATGCGACTGTTTCGAGCACTAGTAGGTATCTATTGAGTAGGCGCCAGTAAAATTAAAATAAATTATGTCAACGAGTTTTACCGGCAGCGTCGGGCTATTGTACGTCGATTGACTTGGTAAAGACAATCGTTCTTGATTTTATTTATTGTTAAACACAAATAGAAGAATGAAGAGCCGTCAAACACTGTTCCGCAATTTAAAAAACCTGACTGCGTATAAATTTTGACCTAGTGTCACTCTCACGTCTAAAGAGTAAAGACTATTTTAATGATAGCTCATAAGCTCAAATGTGACAAGCTGTTTAGACTCTTGATACAAACATACATACATTTAAAAAACATAACCCTCCATCTCGTGCAGTTGGGTAATAAATACTCTGGATTACTACAGCTTGTCCCTTTGCATAATTTGTTTTGAAATTAATTCCAATAAGAAGACCATTTTGAAGGAGAAGTGCCTACCATGGTCCTTTGATTTTTGTATGAAATGTTTTGAAGTCATCCGTAAGACTTCAAAACATTTCATACACAAATCAAAATGTTTACGAAACCTGTGTCAACGTCACAATCACAGCGTGAAGGGATTACTCGAGTTGATATAAAAATGTGACGCAATAAAAGTAAATATTATTATTGTTTTCTTGGCTGGTCAAGACAGGTGACGGCACTGTGGGGGCGTTTAATACATAAAAAAACTTACGTAAATTACGAGACGACCGATTAGTGTAGTTGGTATGGACCTTGCCCGTGACGCTAAACGACCTGGGTTCAGTTACCCGATAGGTAGACTGTCGATGTTTGTTTTCGAGTCATGAATGTTTCTTTATTCTTTATTCTTTATTGCACACACACAAAAAGAAATATGGCATACAACATTAAAGAAGAGATGCATGTACAATGGCAAGCTTATCTCTACCAGAGATCTCTTCCAGCAAGCCAAGCAAGTAAAGAGAAATTGTTAACAACAGGGTAACATGTGCAATTAGACAAATTTTAAGAAACTACAAAACTACATTAAGAAAAAAATGAGAAAAAACAAATGACAGCATATTCATATAATGGACAGGTAGTGATCCTTCAGCTTTTCCCTAAATGTGCCAACAGTGTGACAATCTCTAACCGTGTGGGGTAATTCATTCCAGAGCTTAACCGCCCGAACCGAGAAAGAATACCCAAAAGCCCCAGAATTAAATCGGGGAGTTTGTAGCAGTGATGCCGTATTGGATCGGAGAGGCCGATCTCTTGAAAAGAGATATAAGTTTCTATAAGATTATCTGTATATAATATAAATAAATATGCATACATAGATACATAAAAATCACGCCCCTTTCCCGGAGGGGTAGGCAGAGATCACGGATCTCCATTTGCTACGATCCTGACACACCTCTTTCGCTTCATTTACTTTCATGATATTCTTCATGCACGCTCACCGGTTTAGGGTACTCTTAACCTGACCTTTCTTTAGAATTTCACCAATTTGATCGGTGAAGGTCCGGCGAGGTCTTCCGCTTCCAACCCTTCCATCCACTCTTCCTTTGTACACTTTCTTTGTTAGTCTGCTATAAATAAATATATACAAATAATATGGCCCACGATACAGAGATCTTAGCGTGGAACTAGGTTAATGTGTTGTAAAGTGTATGAATATTTATTTATTTATTACCATAGTTTTTCCGGCAGGACTATAGGTCCTTTTATATAACTTATAGGTAACATCTAGGTTTAAAACATACTTATTCTGTTGATGTAACTACCTATACTAATCCAAATTAGCCTTAGTTACAAAATTATTACACAAAAGCTAGTATAGTAGGTAAGTACAGCTTGAAGCGTATTTTACTAGTGTAGCTAGAAAGTGGTCAAACCCGATCGTGAGGGAACAGCTCCTCGGTCTAGTCACGAATACCCCAGCTTTCCCACCACTATGCACTAAAGATGTCTTATAGGTGAAAACCTTACAGTTTTCCAATACCAAGTCGGATCGTTTGATTTTATAATCTTGGGTTTTCTTAAGCCTTGAATATAAGCAGACTTAGAGTTGTGGATGCAAAGGTGATTATTAAAAACACGGTCCTAATGAAATCGATCTGATTAACCTGGAACTCAGCCGTTCTCTACTTTTATGTGCTTCTGTCCTCTGCTGATGCAGAGTTTTACAGTACTACATCAGCTGTATTTCTTTCTGTACATGTCATATGAGCCGAGTATGGATCTCAAGGGGCTTATCTTAAGCCTCGAGCACACCGGATGCGTATGCGTGCACGTAAGCGTAGACGTATACGTACCTCTAAGTTTAATGTATGGAACTGTCACCGCTTGACGTCTATTGCAATTTGCAATACATTGGTTTTAGTTGTTAGTTAGTTGGTTCGGTAGATAGAACTAACATGGAAAACTAATCCTGATGATGCCACGGGTGTTGGCAAAACATATGTCGATTAAAATTTTAATTGGTTTTCGGATTAGCAGCTATGTATTTATGGTTGCATGCTAGGTGCTTGGATCTGGCTTCTCATTGCGACTGTAGTGTCTTGTGTTCGTGATCATGAGTCGGCAGATCCGAGGGTCAGCGGAGGGTATAGGGCCCGGTGGTGGGCGATCCCTCAATAGAGTTTTGTCTTACTCTTTATTAGACACACACAAAAACAATATACAAAACATTAAATAGCATAGTATAAAAAATGATCTTTTAAATAAAATAATCATAAAATTTTGTCCGCTGTATTTTATTCCTCAGAATTCAGGCCAATATATTGACATATGGAATACTTACGATACCATCTGTTAACACGGTTAAAACCATCCTTTTTATCACCCAGTTCGTTTCATGCAAAAACTACAGTTACGTGATATTTGTATTGCCGTCCATATGCTTTTATTTTAAAACAATAAAACAGTTATTTAAGTATAAACTTTTTTATTATTTTCAAGAAGAAACCAATTAAAGTCAAAGTCAAGTTTTCAGGTAACTGAAAACATCGCAAAAAAAACAAATACTTGTGCGCAGTAAATAATGTTTTGGTCTAAACAACCAAGTCGGATAATAATGAAGCCAACAAATGCAAAAACATTATTATAATAACATTTTATTATTAAAAACGTAAGCTTAGAAAAGTACATAAGTAGTTCATGTAGTAAATTAAAAAGTTAAACCAATTTCGTTTTACAGGAATAGATTGAAAATGAAATCCCATTACAGCATTGTCTCGGTGTAATGTTGTTATTTCTTCTATTCTCCACGTTTATTGATACCTACCTAGCCAGGATGTCAGTCTATTACAGTCCACAGCTGCACGTGAGCCTCCTTCAGGCCACGCCACAAGTCTACTGTCGTAAGGAGATTTTTGCCCATACGCACTACGCTGGACCATAGAGGCTGGACATACGGGTTGGTGACCGCAGTGAGATCTTCGGACTATGTTGTCAACCCGGGAGACGTTGTTGCCCATCTCCCAGAAACTTTTACGAAACTTATGGGGTGGTGTTATATATTAATGTTTTCGTAGTACAATAAAGAATTTTATCTATCTATCTCTACTCGTATATTCTACTCTGTCGACACCCCACAGCTACTACTACTAGCTAATAGGTGCTAATACTAAATCTGCAAAATCTTTTGTGATGGATACCTACTAGTCGTAATGAACTTTTTTAAATGCCTAACACTTTGTGGAAATAAAATCCCTTCATAATTATGTAAAATTCTCAGTTATGGGCAACTTTACCGGCATAATTATTCTCACGAGTAAATCGTAACTCGTCTGTGAGCGTAAGACATAACTCACGAGGCCCCACGCGACTGCTGGATTGTTTATCCGCCATTATGTTCTGAACTATTCATTAAAGAACAATAACACTGAAAAGTACACAAGTACCGTAACGTGATCCAAGCCTGCCTTTGACTCAGTAATTATCCTACTTTTCTCGAAAACAAATTCAATGATCTGTTGGGAAATGAAATATTATTTACTTTATAATGTCATGGACCCGTTGGTAATCAATGTAGGAAATTAACTTTCTTGGAAACTATAGAATCGTGTAATAAACCCCTGACAAGGGTCTGTTTTGATTTACCTAAATACTTTATTTTTATTTTGATACACGACCCTACGTTCTAAACAAACGCGTAGGTCGGATGTATGTAAAACAAAAAATAGAGAACTAGATTCTTTACACCTAAATTACTGATGTAGTATGGTATGACTTATTAGCAGAAAATATCCAAAACAGATACGACTTTTAACGACTTTCACCTGTCTGTTTCAAGAAGTAGTTTATAAAAATGTCATATGTATTTGTAAAATATTATATTTTAAAAATATGTCCAAAATAAGATTTATTTTTCAAACTGAAGTGCAAATTGGAAGCTTGCTTTCACACTTAATTTAAATTTTTAATGGTTCCTGATAGAAATCTTTATGTTGAACATCGTCATTATAATTATGTGCATGAGGATTTATTGAGCATAATCTGTTATCATTCCATATCTACATGGAGGAATACCAGTTTAAAAGAATATTTAATTTATTGCAACTTATGCTCGAACAGTGACTAAAAATCCAACGTTATTTAGTAAATACATATGGTTCTCTGCATAATCTGCATAATTAAGTATGCCTAAACACACTCTCCTAATGTTTGCAATTTCTAAAGGAACGAGGTTTTCGCTTCAAGAATTACTCATAAATAAATAAATAGCACAGGTAATTTATTTATTTTTGCCTTACTTTTGCAATGCAGTAACTGCAACCACGCAATACCTTCTTCAATAACTTCAAAAATTTTACATTATAATAAATCTGTTCGCCTGTACGTTGAAGATATAAGATTTATGTTTGTTTACACATCATGCAAAAAAACTGGATGACTTTGAAGATAACTTTCTATTTAAAACGCGAAAAGTCCTGTGCTGATGCGGGACTTGTAGATATACATCAGCTGCATACCTTTCCGTGCATGTCGTAAGATTCGACTGAGGAACATGAGCATTCTCTCAAACTAGCAAAATGTCACTGATCGTGTAAAAACACATAAGTACGTAGATATTTATAGAAATGTATGAAGCAAGTACCTATATGAACGTAAAATACTTATATACTGCCTATAAAAGTGTTTGTTATTATAAGCTTGCATAAAGTTAAATAACAAATTATATAACACTGTATGAAAGTAACACAGAGACACACTTATACCGCGACCCAAAATCTGAGGTACACCGGCACGATACAGTGGACTTTGACTTCTTTCGTAACAGCAATAGATAACACAATTTGATTGGCTGTGCCATCACATCATACATTTTGTTTCTGTATACCTATACAAACAAAGTAGTAGCTGAGCTGATACAGAGGTAGGTACCGTTAACTATTAGGTAATAGGTATACTAGAGCTGATTTTCTGGGACCAAAAAACTGAGGATGTCTCGCAGAAATAAAAAAGATAATTTTTTACCACCTAGATGTCTATACATAGAATAAAGTTGAATCAACACCAAGGTAGGGCCCATTATATAAAAATCTATAGTATTGTTACTATGTAGATTTTCGCCTGAGAGAATGCCCGAGTTTCTTAGTCGACTCTTACGTTACGACGTGTACGGAAGGAAGTGCATCTGATGTATTCTAGTGATCCTGCAGTACAAACAGCCGTGTGTACATATGTGGTTTTGTGATATGTATAGGTATGGTTTCAGTAGTAGGTACCTAAATATATTTATTGGAAAAGTAGTCAAGTAACAATACTGTGTTAAACGTAATACCAAAATTAAAAGTGATAATATAATTGACATCTGCCCTCGCCATGCTAATTGTATCTATAGGATCTTCATGATCCTGCAGTACAAACAGCCGTGTGTACATATGTGGTTTTGTGAGATACCTCATATCTCCCAAATGTATAGGTATGGTTTCAGTAGTAGGTACTTAAATGTGCTAAAAGTGAAAAAAAAAAGTGCTAAATATATTTATTGGAAAAGTAGTCAAGTAACAAAAAAAATATTTCGTTTCGCAGTGCCAATGCAATGGCGGGAATCGACAAATCACGCAACTATTGTTATTTCTGCCTGACAACCCAAGTATTCGGAAAAGGTAAAGGTGTTTTAAGTGCCAAGTATATCCAAATGTACCATCGCTAGTCGCCCCTGCCGCACGGCGATCTTCACCCAATCCCCAAACCTCCTAAAATTTTCACATCTATTACCATCTATTTTAGCATCATTGATAGCTTAATCGTCGACTTAATAAAGGATCCATCTGTTAACAACTTTCCGTACTGAGTTGATAACAGTGGTTTATGGGGTTCTTAACATTACATATAAACAGAATGAATATCATAGATATAAAAAAAAAACATAACCGGCTAGTCCCTATATATTAAGTATAATCAATACGGAGATTTGAAAATAATTAACACAAAATTTTGTTGTTTGCGTGGGATATAGAAAAGAGCATTATACAAAAAAGATATGGCCACAACGTCAGAACCTAGTTGTTACTTCCACCATTACACATAAAACTAGGGTATTTTTTAGATCTTTTCAATACCTACGCCAGAAATTTTTTGATAGAGTCCGTGGATCTGTAGATGTCATTGGAAAATACCCAAAAGTTAATGTTTAATGAATTCAAATCACATTAGTATCTATCTATGTACCTGCGAGGTAATGACTATAACCTGGCCTTCAATTTCAATAACTTGATTCGCACCTACAAAAACTAGTCTGATTATTTGTGTTGGTAATGGAAAAAAAATTGCACAAAAAACTTTTTATGCTCCTTTTATGTCCGCAAATTACTGGACAGACGTATGTAGGTACTTCAATAGTTTTTAAATAAACTACCTACGTAATACTAAATCAACGTACAGCCTTCGTCTTCAGCCTATTGCAGTCCACTGCTGGACGTAGGCCTCCCCCAGGGCACGCCACAAGGCTCCACACGGGGGTTTTTTGCCCATAGTCACCACGCTGGGCAGGCGGGTAGGTGACCACAGTGTGATTTTCGGACTATGTTGTAAGCAAGGGAGGCGCGGCTGCCCGCCTTCCGAAAACCCTTAATCGCCTCGTACGATACCCAGCCTGCATGGGGAGTACAAACTCTACTCTGCCGGCACCACGCGGCTAAACCATGAAAATTGGTGGGAGTGTTGTTTGTATAACGTAGACATCCGATAAGAAAGGATTTTCCGAAATTCCCGTGGGAACGGGAATCCTAAAGTTTACCCGGACGAAGTCGTGGGCGGCCGCTAGTCCTACTAATCCTACTAATATTATTAACGCGAAAGTTTGTAAGTATGGATGGACGGATAATATTACGTAATAAAGGCTAAATTAATTCACCAGAATTATATCAAAACTAAATTCCTTCAAGGACACGCTTTGTTCCTGCCCTCAAGAATCCTAGGGGCACCTGCAGTGTTTGATAGTCAGCGAAGGGCAAGGGATATGTCCCTCCGGCACAAAACTGGTCAGTAGGGTTGCTCCACACCCGACCCTTTTGCATTTAAGTATGTATTGGGCAATTTCTTTAGCAATTTATTTAACCCCTTAATGTCGTAGCAACAAATAATAGAGGTAATGTAGAGACGTACTAATAAATAATCGATTTGACCAGCATATAGTTTCAAAAATCTAGTTTGTGATGGCTATAAATGTCGGAAATAAATGGCTTCGGACGCTTTCTGCATAACTACGGTCAAATATTATATTGTATAATTTTAACCTAATTAAAAATCTAGTGTAGCACAAACAACTAATTTAATGTCTCTATCCTCTTTAAAATTAGACACAGTAGGCCTACTATATTAAAATTTGATCATCTACCTTGGTCGTACCTAAAAATCTGTATTGATGCTCGCATGTATAAACCCTACTCTCGCTATGCTCGCCTACAGGACCCTAACCGGTCCTCGTAAAAACAAACCGGACGCCTCGAGGTCTCTACTTGAATTGCAATTCGGTTTTGTTTCACTATTTTCCGCATTAAACTTAGCCTTGAAAATGCGAAACTTCCCACTTAAAATTATGAAGGAAGGTATTTCATGAAAGATACTTATCTGAATTTAAGTTATTTCCTTCTGGCATAATTTTTTGGAAACAAAAAGTTATAATATAGAAATCGTTTAAGATAAGGTTATGTACAGCTGTACAACAGCGGTGTTCAAGATTAATAATGGGTAACGCAAAACATCTTAAATAACGGTACAACACTAAAAACACAATTTTCAAATTTAGGTACCTAGGTATTCTTGTACCAGAACACTTCTAAATTTCAACTTAATACAAACAATCTCATTTCAAAAAAATATCACACTAGCAAGTATGATTGAAATAAATCCTTTCCCATTATTAACCTTGTTTACCTGTATATTTGTAAATCCTGTCCATTTATATACGAGTAGTAGTTACCCATTCGTACATGTTTCTATAGAAGAGTCCTTGACATAAGGACAAACTCTCGAAGGAGCTTTAATATGTAGGACTAGGATAATAAATTACATTACAATTTAAGTATCCACTAGAACCTGTTCTCGGTAAGTACTCGCCGTTTGATTCAACCTTGATTATTATTCTGCAGAGGGTGCCCTTATACTTGGCTTGCCTTGGGCTTAGATTAAGGTAAACGGATCCTTCAGGGCGCGGTTTGATTTACTACCAAAATATACATATATACATCTGCTGTGTTCCCGGAATAGAGTAGCCAGAACTGCAGGATCATAATAAAGGTCCCACAGCCACGTTTCGTATAAGTTATCAGTGCTAGCTTATCACTACTCTTACAATATATTTATACGAGTACTTTACACAGCTACAGAGAAGTCTCAGTCACCAAGGGCATAGAACCAATATCCATAGATAATTGGGTCATCATCAAGAGCCGAGCAACCACTAATTTAATTAGCTAATAGCGTCTCCATACTGCCTTGAGGTTCTAGACTCGTTCATATTATAAATGTATTATACAGGGTGTTTTTTCGTTGCCACCCTTAATGAAGGGTAGGTACTCTATACATCAAATAAAGTAAGTTTATGCCCAAAAAAATGCTGGGAAACGATGTAATTTTTTTTGAAAAAAAAATATTATTACTTGATCGGGCGAAATTTATGTGTCCAGTGTTTATGCTAGTTTTTTTATAGACAGATATTAATTATTCTTCGTGAAAAAATCTTGCTACACGCGTCAATGTGCATTTATGCAGAAAAACGTAGTCTATTTACTCAACTTTGGACCCTAATATTTTGGAAACCAGACACTTCCCAGATATACTTCCATGGAGAAAAATGATCGTGATGATGGGGAGATTCCGTAGTTTTCGGGAACGTTGACTACAAAATATCATCATGTATGTATAGATTAACATGCACATTGTAAAAGGAAGACTAAAAAATCCACGGCCATAAATTATTAATCGGAATGCCAAGGAAATTGCTTTCATTTTAAAAAAGCATATCGAAAGTAACTTTTGCACTTTAAATTATGTGATCATCACTCACTGATTTCTGTTCTGTGTTCTAAAATACCAAAAATGTGCAGAATGTGCTCTATTCTCTAACTGCCTCGCTTTTCATCAAAATGATTTCGATATCTCCCAAGGAAATACCTTTTAGCAACAATTTAAGCGTCCTTTTAGTATACCATTTGGCGCGAGATAATTTTATTAGTAACATAAGTGGATGCTATGACCTGGCATAACCCCGCACTGCGCATCCCAAGATAACCTATTTGCATGAATTTGACCATTATACTCGTATGGGTTGAACATAAAATATTTATGTAAGTGCCGTAGGTAGGTTTTTCGAGTATATTGAGGTTTTTTTATACTTATATTATTCCGTAAAGGGTACGATCAGGTAAACATTAGCAATTAATTATACCAAGAGATGATCAGTATTTTAGTAGATACTTATTGGCTTTGAGGCACTTTGAATTTTGGTCAAAAGCGTTCTTTAGCTATCCCTGAATACGGTAATAGATATTATACGGATTTATATTATGCTGAAATTATACGGATTTCTGGCTAAGCGAGATTTAGTAAGTAGATGTTAAAATGGGTTAAAAAAACTAAATGCCAGATCATTATTGTAGCTTGTGGTTCACAAAAGAGATAATTTGTCTATTATAATTAGATGTATTATAAATCCTTATCCTTTTTTCGGTAAAATAATAAAGTTATACATTATTATACATTGTGTGTAACGCATGCAAATGCTTGCAGCCGACCAAGGCCACATGAACTGCAAGTTCTATAGATATACTATACACTATATACCCAGTACACTATATATCGTATCGTAACTAGCTATAGGCTACGGTGTATAATCGATTCTATGACAAAACGTAACACTCACGCAAAGATAATCACAAACTAGAAAATATTCCCAGAAAAACACAAAGAAGCAAACTCTTCAAGTATAATTCACGCTGCTAATGTAAACACTAGTCTAATAAGTAAATAGCTTGAAGCGACTGTCAAAGTAAATGGTAAGTACAATAGTAAATAGAATATTTACACAGCTATTAGTCATAGGATCATGTTTTTCCGAGCAACAGCCGCTGCCAAGGCCACCTTACTTTATTTATACATATTGAATAGATCGATCGTATGCACATGCAAAGAGTTCTTATTCTTATTCTTTATTGTACACAAAACATAACCATCAATAGAAAGAAATTTACAAAAGGAATACATACAAAGGCGTGCTTATCTCTGCAAGAGATTTCTTCCAGCATACCAGAAAGCAAAATGAGACCAAAAGTTATAGATGTAATAATGTGAGTTTTAAATTTGTTTTGGATGAGCTTTTACAAAGCTGGGTATCCTCCAAAATATTAGGTTTCTCTGGTCCTAATTACGACTGCATATTTGTTTATGTAAACAGCTGTCTACCTACCTATAGATAGAGACCGTGTTTCTATCCATGACCTGCCTTTGATAAGATTGGTAATAAAGTAGATTTAAAATGACGTAAGAGATCGAGATACCTAATATTTATGTTTATTTCTGTACGCTATTCTTAATTTACATAAATAGTTGATTAGCCTACATATTGAGATGGTGTAACCTAATAGCCTACGTAGACGACGTACTTTTCTCCGTGGGGGAGAAAAATACGCTGAGGATTTACCACGGACCATCCGCGGACTCAACGCACACGGTGTGCGATCATTTCATAGATGAGAACAACTATAGAGGAATATATGTAGAACCAACTCGGTTATTTTCTACCACCTCACTTACGTTATTTTAAGCTCCATCTCTTTTCTGACTTCCGAAACTTTGATATTATATTACTTATTATATTATAGAAAATAGATACATACCTAGACATTAGCTGTAGGCTATATAACTTTTTATGGGCTGATTATTAAATTTTGCCTCTTTTAGCGGAACCGTAGCGTAGAGGATGGCTTAGTAGAGGATGGCTTAGTAGAGGATGGCTTAGTAGAGAAGAGGCCAATTACCTTAATCACACACACACATAAGGAAAACTTAGTAAACATTTAGGCTTCTTTCTAGCTTCTAATTAACTTTTATGATATAAAAAATAGTATCGAATAACCATCCTAAAACCGTAAAAACCTGAAAATGGTTCAACTTATTTCATACATTCACACAAGTATGTGTTTAAGTTGGTGCAGGGATGGTTTAAACCCCCGTTCTCCCTATCTTCTGCGGCCGTGGAGGGATCGCAGTAGGAGAGGCGTGTTGGTATTACGGTGCCTCTACTACACTCTCCCTACCCCCTGCGAGCTGGCGGGACCGTTCCGTCGAAACGGCAGTGGTGGGGCCGCAGAGGAAGAGGCATGTCGGTATTGCGGTGCGCCGCTTGCCCTATCCTCTGTGGCCGAGGTGTGGTGTGTGGCAGAACCACAGACCCGATCTGCCACCGGGTACCAGTATCAATGGCCATCCATGGCCTCCCAGTAGCAGACTCGGGGGGAGTCTGCTACAGTACTAGTGGAGGCCGAGGAGGGAAGCGCACCTTACCATCTGGTGCGCCCATCGTGGAGGGCTTTCGCGATGGAGCCGCTTGCGGGCGGCTGCCGCCGGCGGGGTCGCGGATGTGTGCAAAAGCGTTCCCGTAACCCCGTCACAAGACGGCAAGGAGGAAAATGGGGGGGTTTTAGTGGGTATACCGTGGGTCTCATTAGCCTATACGGGAGTCCCACATCACCACTCGGGTACCTCTTGCGCCCGGGTGGTATGCATAATACATTTTCTTTCCCGAAACAAAAAAAAGGGATGGTTTAAACCCAATAATGGACCTGGTACTTGGCGCTGAAATCGGCTTCCAGTAGGTAAGCGAAGCTGCTGAGGGACCACTAGTAGAGTATGTATATACTTATAGATATCATAACAAAATAATAAAATCAGCCTATATATAATAATGAGTAACCCTAGGCATGCCACAGGACGCGTCACCTGCAGATTAAGGACCGAGATAGAGTACTTTAAATCGAACTCTTTATTTCGGACATCGGACGATAAAAGATATAGAAACTGGAAAGTTCTAGATTCGTTTTACGGTCATCACATGACACATCTCTATTTTTTAGGAATCCGTATTATAATGGCAAAAAAACTAAACTTTATAGAGTCGTCATGTCTGTCTGTCTGCCTGTCCAAGGGTATTAAAAACTACCTATATATTTTTTTTTGTAAAAACAATACAAAGTATGTCAGACAAGTGCCTATATTTATATTTTGATCTACGCAAATACAGGGTGTTTGTGCCAGGCAAATATGGTGACTTCGGACCATGATTCTGAGATGAAAATCAGTGAAAATTTTCTGACATTTTTTCAATTTTACATGAAAAAAATAGTGTGATTTGTTTAAGTAGGCCTTAAATAATGACTGAAAATTTTAACCTAGTGTAACCTAGTTAAAAAAAAAATTTGCTCTCAAAAAAGTTCAGTTAGAAAGAGAGTCACATCACCAGTGATCCAAAAAATAGCAACGTATCACACAATAATCAATAAGCCCATTTAACTAGTCACAGGATCATCCGATACAATTGGCGCGAAAAGCAAACATTGCGTATACATAATCTAATTAAAAATTGATTTCCTGCGAGTAATAACACCGTCGCATAACTCAAAACAATAGTACTTGTTCAGTATCTCAGTATTTGCCTGTCTGTACACACACCTTCTATATTTTTTAAAGATAATAACCTAATAAATTATATCAAATTTTTTTGATAATAACCTTGAGTAAAGATAAGATTAAATTGTTTGTACATAGTAAATTAGTAAGTATCTGATTTTATTTATAAAAAAATTAATTCTTTATAAATAACGAAAAATGTATAGGTAAAACCTAAATTTCGTCGGTAAGAAAATAAACATTTAAAGGTACCTACATAATTTACAGCAGATGTTCTAAGAACGGCACTAATTAAACATATGTTGGCCACATGTACCTATACTCCTTTTATATTATCGTTGTACTTACACACAATGCATTATACCTTCAAAGGTGTACCTATATCCCAAAATAAAAAGGCATCACCTTTGTATTCCATTAATTAAATCACATTATAATATGATTTTTTTTTAAAAAATTGTCCAATAACGACATTTTATAATTTTATAACTACTCTCACCACTTATTCTTATTTTAAAAAATATTCAAAGTAAGAAGCTTACCGGCAAACAAAGGCGTGAGATGCGCGTGCGGCGTTTCGCGGCACGATGTTCACTGTGCGGACTGCAAAGCCGACTGTGCGCAGACGCATATCTACAGTTCGCACTGACACTGCAATCCCTGTCAGAAAATAAGGTTGTTATACATAATACTTTGAGTCGGGTCAGACAGTAATGTGATAACGTATAATAATATTATATAGGTACTTACTTGCCTTTATATAAACTAGCGGCCGCCTGTGACTTCGTCCATGTGAACTTTTTAGCCTTTTTATTCTGATGTATAAATCTACAGGGTATAGCAAAAAGGGTATGTTAAGCGAAAAGCTATGTAAACAGCCCTATTAAAGGAACCTACCTACAAAATTTCAGACTCGAAATCACATTTTTTTTTTCCAGATAGTATGGAGAATTTCTAATCAAATCAGGAATGTTCATACAATCTTGAAAAATAAACATTGATTTCGAGTCTGAAATTTTGGAAATAGGTTCTCTATAGTGGGCTTTTTACATAGCTTTTCGCTTAACATACCCTTTCTGTTACACCCTGTATATACCTACCTTGCAAGTTTGGCCTAAGCTTAAAAAAAATATACTTAGAGATTTTGGTTCAACTTGCAAAACTTGAAAACACATGCCGAACGACTAGATTGATACTTACTCTCTGACAATTTCTCTATCTACTTCATTTCATCAATATTGCGTAGCATTGGACGCCCTCCGGCCAGATGGACCGATGACTTAAAGAGGGCATCTGGTAGTGACTGGATGGCAAAAACGGGAGATCGAACCATGTAGCGTGCTCTGGGGAGGCCTACGTCCAGCAGTAGACTGCAATAGGCTGACGATGATGAATCAATATTGGCAGAGACAAGATCAAACGGGGCAGCCAGAACTGTAGGATCATAAAAGAGATCCCACACTCACGTTTTGTATAGCTGTGAAAGATGATCAGCGACTAGTTGCTAGCTTATCGTCTGAGAAAATACAAACTTCACACGGCTATACAAAAATAACAATTTACGAGTAACTACATACAAACAGTAATTTTAAAATGCAAGTTGGAAATGCAAAAGAGAGACATCCTATCTACAGGTATATAAATAGCCCCCTATAGAGATCCTATTTCCAAAATTTGAGACTCGAAATCACATTTTTATTTTTCAAGATTGTATGGACATTCCTGAGTTGTTTTGGAATTCTTCATACTATATTATGTCAAGCGCAGCTATTTAGTTAAACTATTTAAGTAGGTACAATTCTTATAAACTTTTTCTTGATTTCCAATAAAGGCTTTTGTTCTGACTTCAATAACGAGCGAACATGCGTCGTGCTTTATCGCTATAAACAGATATAACTTAGCGCCCTTCATCTTAGATTAATGATAGGTCTTCGCTCCGCAGCGAATCATTATTCTAAGGCCCTTCCTATTATTTTATATTTTTCATATAAAATTTAAAACATTTAAAATTGTCTTTACAAGTCGGTCAACCTATATTTTACAACTCTATCTATCAGCAAATTAGCGAACGACGACGACGACGTCATGAAATGTAGAGTCGCTCACAGTTTACAATAGTCTAGCTACTCGCCATGAGATGTCGTTATTAAATTCAGCATTAACTCATCGGTTTACTGATTTACATAAATATGTTTTGAGAAAAGTTTTTACGTAGGTACTTACAGTAAGAATAATTAGAACAGTTATTCACAAATTAAAGTGTATCGTTACAACTTATTATATCATTTAAGTTAGTTTAAATAAGGAGCCTCTTCCGCTCTACATTTTTTAACTACTCGTATGTACAATTACCTTCTAGTCACCAATAGATGTCGCCCCGTTTCGTAAGAAATGTGCAACAACTTTTATGTACACTTACTCCGACTTCTTACAAAAATTATAAAGAAAAGCGCAGATTTTTTCTACAGATAATATTTTTAATAGATAAATAGTACATAAAAAGTACTCTTCCTCCACATATCCCTCTAGCTAGCGGCTAGAGTCTAGCCATTAATATTAACGCCTACATCGGAAGTAAGTTTTGTATTATAGTAGGGAATAGGGATCGACTATCATCTGATAAGATTGCTAGCAATGCCTATTAAATATAACTTTAAGTACTTGCTTACGTTCATTTAACCATGCTCAAAAAAGGTAAGTAAGTAAGTACCTACCAGCTAGGTAGCATTCCATAAAAATTTCTTAAGGCCAACCAAAGTTCATTTAACTCGATATTCTAAAAATAGCGGCAATCGCAAATAAAAAAACCTTTCATGTTTCATACTCGTAAGGTCAGTAAACTTGCCAATCTTGCCTGAGGTCCAAGCTCGGTCTATGCCTTAGGTCTACGCATAGAGAGAGAAATGTGTGACTAACATGGGGGACGGTGACTTATATCATAAGCAAGCAAACTTCCTGTGAACTAATAAGAGACTAATAGCTATTATCATTATTTATTACCTACCCACGTATATAATTTATAGTAACGCGTTGTAGCTGCTGCTTTAGAAAAAAAAAAAAGTACTTATCTATTATTTTTTCAAGAAACACACATTTCCCTGGGGTGAGATTGTTAATTGACTGAAGCATAGAGTACCTACGTAGCTAATACCATAACTTTTTGCTAATACCAGAGGATCACATCTATTGTTTTGCATATGCCTCATTAAAAACATTGAGAACATACTTTGGCATGTCTTAGCCACATTTTTTTTTAATATTAAATAGGCTTACGCTTGACAACAACGCGCCTGATGGTAAGCACCGTTGCAGTCTAAGATACATTTCGAAAGTCTTTGCAGAATATTTGAACCTTCATTTTTAATATTTCTTTGGGCTAACCTAGTAAATAATCAATAATGAATA
This sequence comes from Carposina sasakii, assembly GCA_014607495.2. Classification (NCBI taxonomy): domain Eukaryota; kingdom Metazoa; phylum Arthropoda; class Insecta; order Lepidoptera; family Carposinidae; genus Carposina; species Carposina sasakii. The sequence goes on along the minus strand of CP053149.1, from coordinate 4,634,807 downwards.
TTGCTTAAAGCCAGACTATTGCCCACAGAAATAATTTTTTACTATAACATTACACGGTTCTGTCCATTTTTTTTCAACTAATGCCAATATACAAACGGTCGCCTTCTAATGCTGAGCATGCATTCACTGTACTGATATAAAGGACAAGAGTATCCATTCTGTAAACGTATACTTCGAAGACACGCAGGTAGTCTGCCGACAATGCGATCTTGGTTGGACCAAGCGGATATAGTCTCTATTGACACTTCGATAGACCACGAGTAATAAAGGGCCATATGAATCAAATAATTAACAATATTTTTTGTTTATTTACTACGATATAAACAGATTCATCTAATTTCAAAACAATGACAAAATCCAGACACTAGTAGCTTTAAAATAACCATGGCTATTGTAATAAGGTTCTATTTATTATTACCTAGAAATAGGTACCTAAACAGATAACTAATAATTACTTAACCATTATCATAGTATTATCAGAGCTTACCAACTAGCTGTTGATAAAGAACTCGCATTCAAGTGTAAAAATTTTCAACATCAACAATTAAAAAAATCGAGCATCAACAAACAGCTGGTCTGGCTGGTGCGCAGTCCGAGACCGGCTCTGTGCAGCAGCGCACGCATGTCTGCCTTGGCACTGATCAGACACAAAAACATGACATAGAACTGCAATCCAAACAAAAAGATATCAAAACATTCAGTTCAAATTGAACCTATTCGAAGATAGATTCATACTTAGACGGATTTTTTATTTTTGATACGGAGTGAAAGCTGTGATCTGTTGTGTGGAATAAGTGACAATGCCGGCGAAAGCGGAGATAGTTCTCAGGGAGGTGACGCCCGACAGTGAGTAATTTATCAATTTAAAGCACTTTTTGTTCCTCGATGGCCTTTGTGCCATCCAAACATACAGGAACAGCTACTATAAAGAGGATGTTAATAAGCATAGTACAGTAAAGTTGATCCTAGTTAGTTATGCGTTTGCCATTTAATTTTTTTTAATAGTGGAAGATTTACCCTGTTATTACAAAAGAATTGAAACATTTTTTAAGCTAAACATGCCCTAAATTTGGCAGATATTTTCCTGTCAAATGTCATATTTAAATCGTAAATGTTCAAGTCTAAAACTTTGACTACTTATACCTGTCAATAATAGATAAAAATAGGAAACATCAAGAGAAAATTTATCATAGATTGTGTTGTATGCTTGAAATCATTTACTCAATTAAAACAGACTAACCGACTAATGATGATGACTTTCATAGAGTCAATTTGTAGTCGACTCTAATGACATGCACTAAAGGAGATGCAGCTCAATATTAAATGTTAAAATAACTTAATTTTTATCAAAAGAGAATGTTATAAAATCTTCGAACAAATAATTATTACTGGGAGAAAGGAAAAGTAATCCATTAAAGAACAACAAATAAATGTAGAAGGACACTGACCAATAATAGCTTGAGGTCGGACAGCTGTATTAACTGACATTAAGAATAACAGTCATAAAAATAAATGCCTATTATAGAAATTCTCCAACATCTTGCAAATAACTTCATAATAACATTTCCAAGTCTGTAATTTCTTAATTGACAGGAATATTCATTATAAGCAATACTGGCAATACTTCAGCCATCAGCATTTTTCACGTTAAATGTGGTGCTGATTGTCAACATTCATCTTACTCCATTGTTTCATAACGGAAACAATGAATATTACCACGTAATCATCTAATTACGAGTAGAACTTTACCATGAGATAGGTGATTTAAACCCAGGGTGAGGAATTTTTTCCATTTCTTTATTAATAATTTTATAATAACCCAGTTGTTACGGGCACATAATGGTCATATTTAATTGACATCATTTTCAAATCAGTTCTGTAACCATTCCAAGAGGATTAATTAAAATAAGTGTTTTACTACGGAATTGTTTAAATGCAGATTTTGTCACAGCTCACATAAATAACACCACTTAATGGAAATATTGACTCGGCGCAGTAATGCTATAGTACAGCATTTTCCAGTTATGTTATTCCTTCCGACTTACTAATGCAATCCTAAAAAAAAGCTCTCCTTGGTAATTAAATTCAACGGCGTGAGAATTAAAGCACGTCATTTTCATAAATAGAAAGAAAGAAAAAGAAAGAAATTATTTATTCAGCATTCAAAAATGTTTCACAATACAGCCAAACAGAAAAACATAATTATGCTGAAATGGACCCAGCTCGGCATACAGCTGCAGACCAAAACAGATGGCCTGCAGCGCTGGTTTTCAGCTGGACCCATATATTGGTGTTCTATATTACACTATAAAATATAAATAAAATTTTCAATATGGTAACTACACAAATGCACAAGCTATTTATACAATTAACCTGTTGCCCGAGAAAAATAAACTTTTTTATATATTCGAGTAACGACCTACACCAATTCTACAGCTACATATAGTCAGAATGTACGCTCGTCATACGAATATGTTTTGTATTCTGCGACATGCCACATTGCCTTGTTCAGTAAAAGTAGTTTATTGAAGGTGAGACAATTCGTTGGACCAAACTTGGCAACAATTACATTTATCTCAATTCTTTGTTTAATAACTTTACCTGTTTATTATGCCAAATATAGAAGAGCGATTGTCCTGAATTAATCCATTTTCACTTGATTCTTATTAACAATTGCAACAGGAATGGTCGCTGTAGCTGATTATGATGTCTACTAATGCATATTAAGCAAATTGTTTGAGAAACTAATTTGCATATGCAAAAAGCTGTCCGTTTACATCGCATCAGCGGCCTTCACCTAGTGGCTTCCTTTCTTACAAGTGGATCTCTTTATTAGACTTTCGCGTTGCAGTTCATGCCGCATAACATATTACATATTTTTGTAAATCATTCACCATTCAATTTAAATGGTTTCCAAATCACAAAAACCCATATACATACATAAAATCACGCCTCTTTCCTGGAGTGGTAGACAGAGATCACAGCTATCGTGAACAGATCATTTGCTACAGTCTTGACTTTGAAATACCTCTTTCGCTTCCGCTACTTTCATGATATTCACCATACACGCCCATAATTAGATATTTCTGTAAAATAATAATTTGGAAATGACTCCCACTTGTTGCAATTTTTTCAGTTCCCATTTACATAATGTGTAAATAGAAATACCTAATGTAAGCATTACATTATTTTCTACAAATATTATTTAACAACAAAAATACTAAACGATAAATTATCATGTAAGTAGGTACCTGTAGTAGGTAGGCTGTTTCTATCCGACATAGAATATCTACACATGTCGATTGTAGTTGCTCTACTTTATTAAATGATGATTTGTTATGAATCAGTCATTGTAGTCATTGCGGTATCGACAGCTGGCTTCAAATGGGGACAAAGTCACATCCAGTTAACCTATTAGCTATCAGCATCAAGAAACTAGAACAACAAGTATTTTAGACAATCTTCAATTTAACAACCATACACGAAAAATATTAAAATTTTAATTCAGACATTGATTTTAGATTGCTATTTTCATTCACTCCTATTTTCATTTTGCAGTGCGGTGAAGCTAAGATTCTTCCACTCCTAGACAAATATTTTTGATATAAGTTTATACTATTTATACTAGTTGTTGCCCGTGACTTCCTCCATGTAGACTACAGAATGTAGCCTATGTCCTTCTCCGTACTCTCAACAATTTCTATGCAAGAAGATTGCATACAAATTAGTAAATATAACGTGAAACAGTAACAAACAAATAAACAACCACGTTTATTCCTTTTTTAGAATACAGTAAAAAGAGGTGCTAGATTCTTACTACATTTTGTTTTCTATGTGAAACCTAAAACTAAACTCTTTGTGTAAAGTAAAGATTGATTTAATCCTTATAACAGAAGATGAATTTGCAAATAATGTTTAAGTGAAGCCGCTAACTATCTGAAAACTATGTAATTAGCTCAATCTTAAACTTTGCCTTGAGTGTGATAACTTCTTAGCAATAGTTTAATATAGATACCTTGGCATAGAAAGTCATTGGCCAAGAACAATAGTATGCTTACTATGTAAAAAACGCTGGAGAATGAATTTGGCTTCAGTCCTACATGGGCTTAGATCTTCGTGGCTGGGAGGCATAGAGGCATTTATAGTAAATTTTGTTAGTACATGAGAATAACCAAAAAATAAGTTAAAAGTATGTACGACAAATTTTAAACACAAAGTAATGGAAATGTAAGCAAATAATTGCTAAAATATTGCTTAATATGAAGAATTAACATCACTTTATGTAATGATATTAGTACTTAATGGAATATATCAACAAAAAGATAACAATCGCAAGATTACAAATTAGATGTGTAACAATTAATATGCCTTCCCACATATTATCAACTGTTCTTACTTCACTTTGCATAACAATGTTGCATATTAGAAATTATTTCGAATGAAATTGAAACACTCGTATGAATTTTGATAAGGAGAACAAAGAATTTAATCAACCTGTCGTGATTGAGATATTCTATTTTCTTTTATTAAAATCTGCCGACGATTCCCATTCAACGACTACGGACGCCGCCGACCATAACCGCCATCAAACGGCTAGAATAGAACTATTTATTTCAGACAAAGATAAAAATTACTTAAATTAAGTGTTAGTAATTTGATATGAAATGAACTTAATATGTAAGTATATTAGTAAAAACAGGTCATTTAAAGCTAGAGTATTACAACAATTAAACGCTGCTAGTGCCTTCTTCATTCCAGATTCAACATCGTCACCCATAACTTGAAAATAAATATGATACAAATATTCCTCATCATATCGGTATCTCACTTAAACGCAGGATCTTTGGGTCAGGCAAGGGTAGAGGTTATCAGTAAATATCGTAGGCGTGTTGATTAATAGGTATCTACGTTATTCTACTGTTTTTAAATAAACACACTAACTATTATCTTTACAGACAGGGTTGAAAACAAAACACAATTTACATTAAACTTCACTGCCACTTCAAGTTTTCCATGCTTTTCGCATTTAATTTATAATGCTGGTAAGTACTTATACCTTGAAAATAGTGAACTACTGATTGCCATCACAAGCTATTTTCATATCGATCAATATTCTTTAGAGGACGTTCACCGACATGTAACCTTTATTTTTGTATTTGTTAATTTCTGTATTATTTATAGCGGAGCCAACATTATACCCACTATCGTAACAGTAAGTAGCTGCCTACAGTTTACTAGAGCCTTTGCCCGTAATTATGCACAGAGCTCCCTAACTCTTGACAAAAGAAGTACTACTCTTTCTTCTTCCGATTTGAAAACACAGACGACGACGTCATAATCTACGTTCCCCTCTATCTCTTGTTCTTATCTATCTTTTCACGCTTTTGATGTCCACGTAAGTTAGGCCGTACCTCCATCATGTATCAAACTAGTTTCCGACGCCCCCGGCTATGACACGGTTCCGATAACGGTTTCCGATCTCGTTATGTATTATTATTATGAAATGACATGTTACAGCGGTTTAAATATGCATTTATTTAAATGAAACTCGATATGCAGTCATTGACTTGATGTTCTAAATTAACAGATGTTATATTGTGATTTTATTTATTTTGTTATCAGCATCCTTATTACGCATTAAATAATTTTATTCAGGACACCAGAAAGTATAGGTACACTACGTACAGACAATAAACTCGATAATCTATGGCAAAAATAAATAGCAGCCTGCGATTGGGTTTGGGTATATTTCAGTCAGCTATATAATTCGCATCTTAACCTTCTAATTATATTTGGATAAATCAGAAACTTCTGAACAACGGTTGCTATACCAAGTTATTGAGAACCACCTGAATATGATAAAGTTCTTTAGCAGTGCGTGTAAAGTTGGGTCCATTGTAAAAATTAATAGACCCTAAATAAGGATGGTGCTTATTTTTAGACCGTCACGGCATCGACACCAGATTACAATGAAGCAATAACATTATAATTGCAGCTTCGGCCACGTGCGATCGTGCGTTCACTCACATTTGGCACTCTCTCAAACATGTGGTGAATACAGCTTACCATATTATCAACTGCTTCGATAGTGCTGTCAGATGCTAGATTACCTTTGATTCCTTCATCACTATGCATTTGCTGCATCATGTAAAATGTTTTACGTTCTCCATGACATGTGAAATGGGAAATCGAACATAACACTATTGCAACAGTAATCTACCAGAATCAGCGCGATCGATGTGACAGCCTGAGAAGCGTTAAGCCAAATACAATGAAAATGACTACAGCTTTCCCTATAGATTAGGGATAGAGCGAGAAATAGGATTGACTTCTAGTATAGCAAATGCAACTATGCTCTCGCTAGATAACGTTATCGCGAGATCTTGACCCTTATTGATTGATTTTCATAATCTACCGACGGGATTTCGTCATGGAGATCATAGTCTTGCGAGATTGTAATCCTGGCTCCTACATGATAATACATCCATTACAGGGTGGATCCATACATACTCGTAATTCTACCACCTTAAGCTACCGGCACAATATAACTCGCAATATTATCTCGTACAAATCTGACGCCCCTGTTCTTGAACAATGTCCTTACAATTCGTATGTTCGTGTACAGCATCATCAAATTGTTAGCACGCCACAAATTTATACCTAAAGCTACAGTTTGACTAGGAATGCACAATGCACATAATGCACTACCACAATGCAACATTATAATATTTGGCATGTTAAATGTTAGAAATAGACGCCGGAATCAATGCAATGGAAACTTTGCTTTTACGTCAATACTTTAATGGTTTATCTATAAATTTAACGATGATTGATTTTGCAAAGTCTAAAGTGGCCACACAGCAATGATAAAGGTCATAATCATACCTATCAAAGCTCTACCTTATACAAAGTCTCTGCCAAAAACGTTGGGGTCGCTACTTTATATAAATATATTTAAGTAGATAACGTTTCCGTTCCAATTCCGTTCCTTCAGTTATGATAGCATCCTGAAGGCTCAAACGTACACACTGAACATACCTGCAATAATTACCTTTTAAAGAGCGCATGACTCGTCCGAAACATAAAATATTTACGTTAGCACAATAGCTGTGTTGTCCTAGGTTGAGATTTTCCAGCACGTAATAATTAGACTACCTACTGCGAATAATATTTAACATGAAAAGAAATAAGCGATTCTGTTAAAATGTGATGAGTTGTGAATGTTGTAATTAAGTTGATACGAGTGTGATTTAAAATCCCTGAGGTAAACTTATAAATAAGGCCCGAGTTCGCCAACAGTTGATTAAATGTTAAACGACTGTTTGAGGTGCTTGTGGACATGTCAATGGCTTTAAAGAGCCAAAACTAATTGAACTCTTCAAAATTAATGCAACCATTTGGGGTAGGATCGGATATTGAAGATATAGAGATTTTCGGATACATACATACATACATATAATCACGCCTTTATCCCTTACGGAGTAGGCAGAGCACCAAGGGCCGATAGAACCACATGGTGCCACTTCTGACCAATTTTTAAGGGTATAGTTGAGATGTACAAGTTCGATTAGTAGTGACAGGTGATCAGCCCATCGCCTACAAAACACCAAGACCCTCTAGTCCCTCTACTGACTTGTACAGTATACCCGGAAAGAGAAGCAACTGTACTGTTATACGTTTTTTTACTCCCAGAGCACCATAGAAGAAATAAAACGAAAACACCAACATGAGAAAGGAATCACACAAAGAGTTACTCATATGTAGAGCAGCTGTGACGAAGTGAGCGAAGTGTAGAAGTTAGAACTAAATTTAATTAATTAATAACAATACCAGCATCAGGGATTATCTTCCTTTTCCGCATGATTAAAGTAGGACTCGGTCACCAATGAGTGAGTAGTGTGATGAAGCACATCGCAAAACGATAGACTTTTGTGATTCATCCTCAGTTTGTTTACCTTTGTTCTTTGTTCTTTTTTATTTCCTGATAATCCCAGCACAATGGGGGAGGGTACTGGCTGTGTTTACTACACCGTCATTTGGACTAAAGGAAAACAAAAATATGTTTAGAGTTTTTAGGTTTTTTTTTGCCATTTTTCTTTTATGTTATGTATATAGGTACATATGTGATCTTTCTGCTTTGGAGTCTTGACATCTTTCGCAATAAAATTATGTAATACTAGCCATTGCCCGCAACTTCGTCCGCGTGAACTCTGTAATTTATATTATGTAATTTTGATTAATAAGCTATGTATTTACATCGATAGTTTGCATGATACATTGTATGTCATGAAAAAGTAAAAAAAAATGCAATAATGCATTCTCATGAAGATTCCCATTTATAATTTTTATTAAGATAGAATTATTCTTTTTCTAAATATGTGTGTTGTAATTGATTTTAATTCAAAATGTGTAGCTATATCGCAGTTTACAAGCTCGAAAGTTTACGGTAAAAAGCGCAAACATAACCTAGAGGTCGTAGTTAAAGTATAATGTTACTGATGCTTTTTTTAATAGCAGTCTTAGGGAATTCCCTTCCATGTACCAACCTACTAATGCCATGCATAGATGCACCAGTCATTGCCCTCGAGCGCCCTTTCTGCAGTTCTAGGTCAAGCCGTGCGTGACTTCTGTAGCTGTAATACCGTACTAGACGTGCGCGTAGGTAACCGAGTGTGTGTGACATTTTATTAACTTGTAATCCAATTTATATTGGGTCCAAAAGCAATTTCCATTATAGGAATAAAATAGGTGAAAATAATGTCAATTTGTTTATGAAAGTCGATTCGTAATGAATTCAAACAAAATCACGACCTTTACTATGGATTTATTTAGAATTATCGCTCGCACTATAATAACTAGCCAAGAACCGAGCCATTAGTGCTAGCTGCTTAACTGAGAGTCAAGCTCAAATAGAGTTTAAGAAGCAATATAATGTTATGATAATTATGTTTGATGCTCTAATCCAGCCCGACAACAAGTAGAGTGCGTTTCATTCACCTGCCTCCTTTGAACGGTGGCTCTTGTTGCTTGTATGTACGTAGTCTGTGTAATTGCATACAAAAAATTATAGTTGATGCACGATAGTTATTCTCAAATATAGCATATGATATCAAACTTGTTAAAAATATGTTATTTATAATTTTATGAAATGTAAATAATTTAATGAAATGAACTCTACCGTCTCTACCTGTTGGGTTTGGTTTACCTTTTTTATTTCAAGAGTCACGTAGTACGCCTACTCGACGATAGATGGCGTTAAGAGTTAATTTATAAGTAACGCCACGCTGATATTGGCGTTAGCATGTATGTATATCCAATATCAATATAGTTAATACATTTTACATGAAAGTCAGTTTTAGTGGAATGTCGATTTCATCTCATAGAAATAACAGGCAGTGAACTAGGTAGATATTGTATGAAACCATTATGCCGGCTCCGTATCTTTAGTTTATACAATAAACTAAACTCCGCGCAAATTTTCTGTCAAATGTCATCTTTAACGTTGCGATTAGACGGTGCTAGTTTAACTTTAGAAGCAGTTCTATGGTCGCCTTTTGTTTACTTACAAGATGTTTTTATTACTTACTTGCCAATGAAGATTAGTTACTTTAATTAAATTCAATAAGGGTTTGCCCACCACCGGACCCTACCCTTATTGAACGTTTGAACTTACGAATTGTAACGCCTAATATAATTTCATTTCCTTTAATTAATAATAATAATTTTTAATAGTATAATCAAGAACAATAGGTTATTTACTACTTAATTATTTTGTTTTCAATTCCTCAACTTAAAATACCTACATAATAAAATACTTTATTAATAGATCAAGTTTAGATAACAGGAAGCTAAATATTACCGTACAGCACAGCCCATCTAAGTAAATAAATTTATTGTGTCCGCGGACGCCATAATGGTTAAAAAATGTATAAAAATTTAATTGAATATACTTAGTGCTTTTATTAATACTTACAAAAAAAGTATAAAGTATTTTAAAACGTAAACCTAATTAATAATAATAACAAACGTTAATAAAACTTATAGATACCTTTTATAGTGACTGTAGCTGCAAATTATAGTAAAAAATATTTCAAAATCGTTAACTTGAGAATAGTTATAATTGTATTATTTTTATGTAATATTAGTATTATTATTATGTAATAGTTATAATGTATAATTGTATTGACTATTACCTGCATAAATGCACTCGTAAAACAAAACCAATATTTGTAGACACTATTTGTTATTCACAGTTCTATTAAATATAAATCTAAACTAAGTAAAGCAATAAAATACAAGTACATAAACTTTTAAAAGTAAATATCACTATCGGATTACTTGATGTACCTACGATTTTGGAAAGTTTTATATTTGGGATATTGAGTTATAATAAGTCCCTAATTTTAACAAACCAAAGAAAAACGTCTAGCTACTGTTTGAATTTAACTTCATTCTTTAATAATGTCATACCTATCTACTAATAGAAACACTCAATACCTATATAAAGTAACTTGAAAGCAAAAACGGAGCCGAAATACTTTTAAAGAATACCAAATTATTTCAATCATGGTCTGTAGTGTCCATCGAGACAAACACAACTTATGTTAAATAATGACTATGATAAGTCAATAAATAAATAACTATATGATTCATGTTATAAACCCAGTTAAAAGTAAGTTAACCGTTTCCAAATTCAGATAACGCGGTGAGCGATTTCGGTGCTCCGCGGAAAAGTCGACATCTCTATTTCACTAGTTGCTATGGTCCCAACCTGCGTGTGAGATAACCACGCACCAGCTACATTTTAGCGTCCAATTAACAGTAGATATTCACACCTCACATTCACCCACATTTTCTAGGATTGGACAAAACGGACCATGTACCGTGACTAATTGTTTATAAGTACAAATTTTCACATCCTTTTCAACATTAACCTAGTAGTCCCACGGTAAAATCCCTAAGATTTTGTATCGAAACTAGGGTTGCCAACTCTTATTCACAGATTTGCGGGACAGCGGGGTTAAATTTGCGGGACCAGAGCAAGAAAAACGTGACACCTACAAATGGTAAATTTTAGTAGATTTTTTTATAAAGAAATAATTATCTCGTGATAATCCATAGCAAATAGAGGTCTAATTTCATTATAACAAGCAGTGGCGCATTCTGGTTTTCTTAACTGCATTTTATTACAGAGACAACTTAAATTTTTAAACAAAAAATAATCATTGTTGTTCAGCTTGTAAGTGCCAAAACGCGAGCAAAGCGAACGCGGTAATTTTTACTTATTATGAATGCTTAGATAATTTTTACAAAATTTCGAAGTAATTTATTAAATCAGAAAAATAATTGAATAATTGGCTGAAATATGTGGAGGTATTATTAAATGATCCACTAATCCCTACAACAATGCTTCTATCAACCTTGTCAAATTGGCACCTGAAAAAGCCATAGTAAAATGGTTAAAGGATACCTACACATACAAACCTAATAAAAAATTCAATTTGAAAAATTTCACTATCACTTAAAATACTACTTATTAATTCGGATGTTTCATTGATGATTCGAAGATTTGTCAATGGTAACAAGTAAATGAAACTAATACTTACATTATTGAATACTAATACTTACATTAAGAACTCTCTTGTGAAAATTAAAATTCAAGATTAATGTATCACATGCTCTGCGCCATAATCATTTAAAAGATAGTTTTTTTATCAACTGGGAAAGATTCACCTGAAAACGGGACATTTGGCGTCCCGCACTCAAAACGGGACGCGTTATTTGGACCCTGAAAATGGGAAGTCCCGCGCCACGCGGAACGGTTGGCAACCCTAATTGGAACGGTACTATACAGGATGATTTTTGGTCGTCAACGTTCCCGAAAACTACGGAATCTCCTCATCATCACGATCATTTTTCTCCATGGAAGCATACCTGGGAAGTGTCTGGTTTCCAAAATATTAGGGTCCAAAGTTGAGTAAATAGACTGCGTTTTTCTGCATAAATGCACATAGACGCGCGTAGCAGGATTTTTTCACGAAAAATAATTAATATCTGTCTATAAAAAAACTAACTTAAACACTAGACACTATAAATTTCGCACGATCAAGGAATTTAAAAAAAAAAAATATTTTTTTTTTCCCAGCATTTTTTTTGGCATAAACTTACTTTATTTCATGTATAGAATACGTACCCTTCGTTAAAGGTGGCCACAAAAAAACACCCATATACATAAAATAAAGTAAGTTTATGCCAAAAAAAAAGGCTGGGAAAAAAATGTTTTTTTGAAAGAAATTTTTTTTTATTACTTGATCTGGCGAAATTTATAGTGTCTAGTGTTTATGCTAGTTTATTTATAGACAGATATTAATTATTTCTCGTGAAAAAATCTTGCTACGTGCGTCTATGTGCATTTATGCAGAAAAACGCAGTCTATTTACTCAACTTTGGACCCTAATATTTTGGAAACCAGACACTTCCCAGGTATGCTTCCATGGAGAAAAATTATCGTGATGATGAGGAGATTCCGTAGTTTTCGGGAACGTTGACGACCAAAAATCACCCTGTATGTATATACCTAAATATATATAAAACTACATGTTCGTGCGTAGATCCAGGTTGAGGTTGACAGGTAGCTTGGTGATGCAGCCAGTAAATTGAAAGAGGTTTTTGAAATTTTGATTTTAATGAAAAATATAGTTAAAATACAATATGGTTGCTTATAGTAGCACGTGCGCGTTAGTAATGTCAGTTTTAACACTATCTTCTTGAAGGCAGTATGCATCCACCATCGACCAATCGCAGAGCTGGAAAATCGCGTCATATCGTCGCTGATTGGCTTCCCTCATATGTCGTGATATTTAGGTTTGTAGGGAAGGATAATAGACCCTATGCGTTGAGAATTAGGGTGCATATTCAAAAGTAGCTAATACTTCGCTTCATACGCTTGACCACGGCGTGAACATACTCCCGGCCTTGGAAATGCTCCATTTCCAACGACAGGTACTCTTCATATGCGCGGCAAAACTATGATTCTTCGTTAAAAAGAGGACAAATCTTGGAAAAGGCACGACGAGAAATGCCTCTAGCGGTCTTGATGTCAGCTACTCTTGAGACGCCATCGTTGCCAGGAAAAGTTTTAATAATTCTTCCAAGACACCATTGCAACGGTGGTAAATGATCTTCCTTTATCAATACCAGGGTGCCCTCCTCGAGATCATCGGTCTGGTATTTCCACTTGGTCCTTATCTGCATCTCCGACACGTACTCCTTGGCCCAGCGTGTCCAAAAGTGCTGTCGGATCTGTTCCACTCGTTGGTAGCGTGTTAGCCGATGCTCAGGGACGCAGCTCAGGTTAGCACACACAGGAGCAGTCAGCGGGCGACCAACCAAGAAATGAGCCGGGCTGAGTGGAAGTAGATCATTCGGATCTGATGACATTGGTGAGAGAGGTCTAGAGTTCAACACGGCCTCGATCTGAGCCAGTACCGTACTGAGCTCCTCGAAGGTCAAATGCGCATTCCCCACTACACGTCGTAAGTGATGCTTGCAACTCTTTACCCCCGCTTCCCACAAACCACCAAAATGACTGGCATAAGGCGGTATCATTCTAAACTTAATGTTTTGTTCAATTGCGAATTCTTTGATATCCCCAGAAATACTAGAAAGAAATTTAGCGAATTCATTCATAAGCCCGACGAAGTTCCTTCCGTTGTCACTAAAAACCTGTGCTGGCTTTCCCCTGCGGGATATAAAACGTTTTAAAGCCAACAAGTAGGCGTCGGAAGTGAGGTCACTAACTAACTCCAGGTGAATTGCTCGAGTAATTAAACATATAAATAAACATATATAAGCTTTAACGGTTTTAGCTCCTCGACCTTTTCGGTTCAGTATGAGAACTGGGCCGGCGTAATCGACACCGCAATTTATAAATGGAAATCCCGGTTCCAACCGTTCCGGTGGCAGATCGCCCATGATAGGAGCTAGCGTTCTACCCCTCATACGTGCACATGTCACACAATTGTGTATGATTTTTCTAGCTAAGTTCCTAGCGCCCTCTGGCCACCAATTTTCTCTCAATGCAAATAGCAGGGACTGCGGTGCTGCGTGAAATAACCGTTTATGCTCATACCGGAATAATAAAGTCGAGAAATAATGTTTGCATGAGATTAAAATCGGGTGTTTCTTTTCAAAGCTAAAGCTATCCGAATTCTGAATGCGGCCCCCAACTCGAACTAAGCCATCCTTATCAATGAACGGGTTCAATTTTACTAGACTTGGGTACCTATTTTTTCTCGAACGGGTTTTAGATAAGTAATCAAGTAGGCCGGGATACGACTCCCTTTGCGATAGCCTTGTGAGTAATAACAATGAATCATGCAATTCATTAACCTCTAATCCACCTGAGCGCTTATCATATTTGTTGCGAGTATTATAAATGAATCTTAATACGTAAGCCATTGTGCGTTTCATGCGGTTGAATTGAGAAAATCTAAAAAATGGAAATAATATTTCAGTTTCCTGGTTTATAAATAAACTGTGGACACTGCTCAATTTTAATTCGGGCAAGTCAATATTGCCAGGTACTGGCTCTAAATAATTCTCATAATGTAATATACGTAAAAATTCCGGCCCTTCCCACCATAATGAGGAGGATTGCAGCGAATCTAACCCGCGGCCGCGCGATATAAGGTCCGCTGGATTGTCTTCACTTCGCACGTGACGCCACTGCCTGTTTTCTGTCAACTCATTAATTTCTATAGTTCGGTTTTGGACGAATGTTTTTAATGCACTAGGCGGCATGCGTAACCAACCCAGTACAATGGTGGAATCCGTCCAAAACATTACTTTATCTATGCGGCTACGTAATGAGTTAACTATTTTAGAGTATAACCTAGCTCCTACTAAGGCACCGCATAATTCGCCTTTAGGCGTCGTAAGCGACTTAATTGGTACCACTTTGCCTTTGGAACACAATAATCGCACGGTGACATTCCCTAAACTGTCCGTAGTTCGCACGTATGCGCATGCGCCGTAAGCAGTAAGGGAGCTGTCTGTAAAAATGTGCAATTCTAAACTGGTAGGGTTGTTACCAAGCACAAAACGCGGAATACGAATAGCAGATAGGCAATTTAAATTTTGTACAAACTGCGTCCAAATCATGGCTATGTCATTTGGAGCTGGCTCATCCCAGTCAAGCTTTAAGATCCAAAGCCTTTGCAACAGTACCTTAGCAATAATAATGGTAGGGCTGAGCAACCCGAGTGGATCAAAAATCTGTGAAGAACTCGACAGTATTTTGCGCTTAGTAACAACATGAATAGACGAATCGACCTTTGATCGGTAGCATAATTCGTCTGATCTATTGCACCACCCTAGCCCTAAGGTTTTACTTTGCGAATTTTCGCTTAGTGCTAAGTCTTTAGGGGTGTCACTATCATCTATTGCATCATCATTACACTCAAAGTTGAATATCCATTTGCGTAATGGAAAACAACCACCCTGTAAAACTTCACTAACCCGTTGGCAAATATTTTTTAGAGTTTGCCTATTAGGGTTACCACAAATTAAGTCATCCACATAAAAGTCCTCCGCAATTGTGCGCGCCACCTCAGGATCATCGCACTCTTGCGCTAATTGCTTTAAACATCTACAACTCAAGTAGGCCGCCGACGCGGTTCCGTATGATACGGTGTTCAATCTATAAACGTTCAGAGGATCCGAAGGACTTTCGCGCCAGAGTATTAACTGCAAGTCACGTTGCTGCTCGTCAACTAGAACTTGACGATACATTTTTTCGACGTCCGCGCAGGCTACGTACCTATTTTCTCTAAAACGTAATAAAATTGCTAATAAATCGCCTTGTATAGGTGGTCCTACTAGCTGCAAACTATTGAGTGACAACCCTGACGATGATGCTGCGCTTGCATCAAATACAACGCGCAATCTCGTTGTCGTGGAGTTCTCATTGAAAACGCCGTGATGAGATAGAAAGTAATATGGAACACCATAATCCTTAGCGAGTGTCATATGGCCCAATTCAATATACTCTCTCATAAAATCGGTATATAACCTTTTATAACTAGAATTACGTTCCAGCCGTTTTTCCAAAGCAAAGAAACGCGTTTCGGCTTGTTTACGTGTATCGCCTAAATTGTCAGGTGGGTATTTAAAAGGAATACGCACGCAAAATCTCCCTTTATCTACTCGCTTAGTTGTTTTTATAAATAAGTCTTCGCAAGCGCGTTCCTCCTCACTGCGCGGTTCACCTACCTTATGAGCAGGCAGCTCTTCGAGCTCCCAAAATTTGCGTAATTGTGCGTCGATTGAGCACTGTGCGTCTATAGCTTGCGCAAAATTGCATTGAATATTCGCCGCATAATTGTGCTTATAATTAGAATAGATAGGACCTGATATGACCCATCCTAATTGCGTGTTTTGAAGTAAGGGCCCGTTATCTAATCGGATATGTCCCTTCTTCATCAAATCCCCAAGCAAATCCGCGCCTAACAATATATCTATCGGCCGGCTGTGGAAAAAGTTAGGGTCTGCTAATTGAATGCTATCTGGAATGCGAAACTGATTACGTTGCATAGTAACGGAAGGCAAAGTGGAGGTTATTTGTGGCAAAACAAGACACATTGTGCGCTTTGTGTATGTGCTTATTAATGACTTTAGCTCAATATTACATGTCTGCGCGATTTGTGATATTGATCCTCCTATACCTTTAATTCGCTGAGTGGACTGTATTAATTGTGTGTTTAACTTATCGCATAATGATCTAGTAATAATGCAGCGCTCGCTGCCGCTATCGAGTAGTGCTCGCGCCTCACGAAAAGTACCTAAATTATCAGCTATTTCGATCATAGCAGTAGATAACAAAACAGGTTGCATTGATGACGACTGTGCGCATTGGACGTCTATGTGTGCGTTGTTTACCTGATTATCTAAAACTTGGACGTGTGCGTTAACTGAACAGCTGGTCGAAGCTGCTGACCCGGCACTCTCGCCAGTGCTCGTGCGATTATTGACATAATTATCATTATCTACGTGGTGATGTATTAATGAATTATGTTTTTTATCGCATTTCCTACATGGCCCGTAGCGACACATAACAGCAGTGTGACCTGCGCGTAAACAATTCTCACATAAGTTCTTTTCTTTTATGAAGTTCAATCTTTCCTGGATACCGGTATCCAGGAATGGCTGGCATGAGTACAAAGGATGTTTACCGCTGCACATAGGACACAACATAATATTGTACTTCTTAGACTGGTATTTTTCTGGCGGCTTTTCCGTTACAATATTACAATGAACCCTAGGAGTGCGCGAACTACTAGCTAGATTGTGAGGTTTTTTGACCTCTTGGGTATTGACCCTAGTGTGTGTGACTATCATAGTTTCTAGAATATCTGCCCTAGACCTTAGAAATGATAACAAGTCGTCTATCTCTGGCCGAGCTTTAGTCGCGCTTAGTGAAGTACACTTATGCTGCTCCCACTCGCGTTCAGTGGTCGTGTCTAGCTTAGATACCACCATGTATATAATTAAGGTATCCCATTTATCCGTGGGCTCGCCTAGCATCTTTAACGCACGTAAGTTTTTCAAAACGTTATCTATAAGCTTTCTTAACAATGCTGGCGACTCCTTTGGTATCGATTGGAGAGAAAATAAAGCCTTAACATGATTATGCACAAGCAGTTTACTATTATTGTAGCGGTTTAGTAATAACTCCCACGCAATATCATAATTATCGGTAGTAAATTCAAGTGAGTCTATCACCAGTTCTGCGCTGCCCTTTAAAGACGACTTTAGGTAATGGAATTTTTGTATTTTTGTAATTTCTTTAGAGCTATGAACTAATGATAAAAATGTGTCGCGAAACTCCAGCCAGTGCTCATACGAACCATCATAGGTAGGTAATGTTATAGTGGGTAATTTTATGGACTTTAAAACGTTAGTTGATGGAACCTCATCATCCCTGGCCAGACACTGAGATCGAGCTAGCGCAGAATAATATTCGCTTTCAAAGTCATCCCTAATATTAAGCTGATTATCTAACTCGTATTCAGGGAGCATCTCCTCAATTTTAATTTGTATTTCATGAAACTCGGCGTACAGACCCACCATTCCTTGCCTTCGCAACTTGATCTCAGCGCGCTGACTAACGGAAAGATCTCCCCTAATCGCATCAATGAATTTCTTAAATTTGGTTAATCTACCCCTGATTGAACCCCTCTTTATATTTAGGCCCTTTAAAATTTCACTATCCTTACCGTCAGTCATTTTGGTGTGATGAGAAAAACAAGTGGGTACTCACAGTTTGCAGGCTAATTTCACTTATAGGCACAAACACTCGCTGCTGGTGTTGACAAACTAGCTGCTAACCTGGCGACTGTGTAGTAGGAATTGCGAAGATGATGAAGGCACTGAAATTTTATACAAATCACGATATAAAAAACTATTTTGTACTAGATTCTCGTTTCTTGGTTCGATCACCTCACCGAAAGCACTATGCTGCTGCCTGAAACTCCTGCCGATTGCGTCTTCTCAACTGAAATCTTGAACTCCTGGAGCTGGTTTCCGTAGCGGTAGGAATCGGATCGAAGGTCCAAACTATGTTCGTGCGTAGATCCAGGTTGAGGTTGACAGGTAGCTTGGTGATGCAGCCAGTAAATTGAAAGAGGTTTTTGAAATTTTGATTTTAATGAAAAATATAGTTAAAATACAATATGGTTGCTTATAGTAGCACGTGCGCGTTAGTAATGTCAGTTTTAACACTATCTTCTTGAAGGCAGTATGCATCCACCATCGACCAATCGCAGAGCTGGAAAATCGCGTCATATCGTCGCTGATTGGCTTCCCTCATATGTCGTGATATTTAGGTTTGTAGGGAAGGATAATAGACCCTATGCGTTGAGAATTAGGGTGCATATTCAAAAGTAGCTAATACTTCGCTTCATACGCTTGACCACGGCGTGAACACTACATATAGTAACTACTATGTTACTAGGTTACTTTTGCATGTACCAAACACCTTATAATTTACCTATGATCCACAAATAAAGAATATTTGATTTGATTTGATTTGATTTGATTTGATTTGATTTGATTTGATTTGATTTGATTTGGTTGATACTAATTCTTCATAAGTACGAAATTATGTATAAAAATATTCATGATTGTTGATATGGAAAATTCTGAATAGGTTGGTGCCTACTTAATTACCTACTTAGGTTTTGTCATGTATCTTTACAAAAAATGCAAACACTACTAACATACCTACCCACTCTAATGACATTACCCAAATGCAATGCTTTAATATTTTTGTTTATCAAGCCATGTGATGATAAAAAATTACACTAACAAACTGAGTATTTACTCAAACGGGCCCGATGCCGGTTTACGCCTAAGCGATATTTACGGGCTTGTATAAATGTAGCAATGGTAGCTGCGCGCGCGCAGTTCCACTCTGTCGGTCACCTGTTGAACGCGAAGTGCCGGACACGAGTCGTTTCTATCGTTCGTATTGTGAACACATCAAGTAACATGGGTAAACGTAAGTGGATGCTATTTATCTTAATTAACTATTATAAGAAAGGTATTCGTTTTCTTGAAATCGGTAGAGTTAGGATAGAATAGATACATAGATACAACTAATAGAATTCGTAAATAAAATAAACCGATATAACTGCAGTTCCGTAAACCATATCTAGGACTCTCACTCACATACATACGTACATCTAAACAATTAAACCAATACTGAAAAGTCATATGATTTATGAAACGTTAATTTTATCATTAAAATTAACTGCGAATGTGACGATGTCTATCTGTATACTACCTTTTCACTGTTCACGGTAGTCATATGTAGGCACATACAATACAACGGGAGTTTTGGGTAAGTGGAGTTATATCGGAAAATGTTAATTTTCCGTTTCATTTTTTTCGGGATTTTCTTGTAATATAGACTACCAGTATACTTTAGTAAACCAAGCATACGTTATTTTGCCTTGGAATCATCAAAAATTTAAAAAAATCTTCTATGGACCAATCTTTTCACGTGAGGGTGAAAAATCGCCTACGACCTTCTCACACCTAACAAAAATAACTAACATGAAATACGAAGGAGTTCTACGACAAACACGGACAAGAGGTTGTTTAGGTACCTAATATTTGTATATTTGATTTGAGATGTTTTTGTATGCATTTTTTATAGGTAGGTACATGAAATGCGTTTAGGTTTTGACACTTATGGCTAGTACCTCATTGGTGTTTGTGTCATGTATTGTTATTGTTTTGTTATCCTCTAACTTACAATCCAGTTCAAATAATGAAACCTACTTATGATTTAGCAAGTTTGTCTGTCAATATTACAAAAAAAAAAAGTTAACATTTTCAGAAAAAAACAATACATAACGCAAATAATAAGCATTATGCCGTAGTAGTCTCGTAGTACTTGCTACGGGTAGCGCCCGCGCAGTACCTAAAGCAGAACTTACTGAATCTACCTATTTTCAAAATCTTCCATTTACATTGTGACTCTTCTATGCTGCTCTGGGAGTGAAAAAAAACGTATAATACTACAGCTGCTTCTCTTCCCGGGCGTACTGTACAAGTCAGTAGAGGGGCAAGAGGGTCTTGGTGTTTTGTAGGCGATTAGCTGACCACCTGTCACTACTAACCGAATTGTACATCTCAACTATACCCTCAAAATTGGTCAGAAGTGGCACCATGTGGTTCTATCGGCCCTTGGTGTTCTGCCTACCCTGATTATATGTATGTATATACATTGTGACTGTAGATCGAAAATCCAAAATGAATTATTTTGTATAAACATTTGCGATGCAATATTTCTCTTATTAAAAATCACAATTCAATTAAATTAATAGTACTAATATCCTCTAAGAAAATGTAAAAGTTTACCTAAAGTGTATATGTATTAGGTAAGCACATAACTCGTATTGTAGATTTTCCTTAATTTAAGAGAATATTAATTTCCTTATTAAGTTAATGTCCTTATCGTTTCGATATTTTGTGTACCTACCTACTTATACTAAATGAAGATACTGCGGCGCTATCCAGTAATTAAATAACAATTAATAAAATATTAACCCTCACGTTATTGGTAATACCTATCTGACTTGGATAATCTATCATTCTAGTTTCTGTTCTGTAACCTTTGTATGCGTTAGAATATCTCTGGGAATCATATATTTCTAGTCATTTATACGAGTATTCCACCAAAATGAAACAAAATTCCACTAAAATGCAAATTATTTTATAAATTAGAGCAATATTTAAACATGTAAATACATAGATATAGACATGGCTATATTCCCGAAATGGAATAACCAGAACTACAGGACCATAAAAGAGATACCACATCCCCGTTCAGCATAGCGGTGACATATAAATGATCAGTGACAAGTTGCTAGTTGACAGAATACCTGATTTCCTGAGTCGACCGACTCTTACGACGCACGGAAGGAGATGCACCTGATGTATTCTAGTGAAGCTCCGCATCAGCACAGGATTAGATATAAGTAGGGGAACTATATTTTCTGTCACCAAAATTTATATTTGTCATCAAGTTGTATCACCAAATAATTAGATCTATCGCCACGAAATATTTTCGTTCTCAGATAAACAAATGTGTTCCCAGGTCTGAATCACCAAATTAATGTTAATATATGTGTAAAATAAAAGATGGATCACCAAATAAATTGTAATGTATTGATTGAATATAAACGTCGATCTCACAATAATAGTTTTGTTACTTAAATAATAGGTTTGTCCTCAAAATGATAGATCTGTCACCACATACTTGCAAATTTGACTAAATGCTTATGGTTACCTGTTTGGGCGGATCCGAATCTGTCGTCGCCGCCGCCGATTTCTTCGGTGTTAGGTTACATGTTTAAGTCCAAGACGATTTCTAGCGACAAAAATATGATTTATTGGTGATCACTTTTAATTAATTTGCTTCAATACTTATTTGGACAAACCTATTAAAATACATTCAAAAATATTAATTTGGTAGTAGACCTTATATCTCCATGATTTTAGGTGATTTTTCGTGAAACTGATTTTATATTGTTTGGTGACTAGATTTTGGTGACAAATCTATTATTTTGGGGGCAAACTCTATTATTAAGGAAACAGAAAACGACTTCAATTGGTGACAGCTTAAATCATACCCTATAAGTAGAATTATTTATAGTTTAACTTACCTACCCAACATTAATTTTTACCTAAATCATTTAATCAATTACTACAACTTCAGATCGGGTCAGATAGTTACCCATAGAATAAATGATGATTGAAAAATCGGTGACGGTTTACTAGAGAGGTAAACAGCATAATAAATTTATTCCTTAGGTAGCTATTCGACCATTTATTTGGGGATAGAAAAATCAGCCCTTAATCAACAAAGTAAATATAATGTTATTACTTGAATCAGCTATTACAGTGCAACTCTTTCCCGCAGTATCCCAGCATATGCTGTCGGACGTGGACAAGCTGCCAGGAGTGCAGCTTGGAGACTTCCTCCTGCAGTTCGAGCTGGACGAGCCTCGGGACTCTGTGCGAGAGATTGCTCGGAGGGAGCTGAGGGAGACCCCTGAAAATGTAGCACCTGCTGTCCAGGAGTTGAGAAGACTGCTGCTACGTAAGTCCAAAATATTGCTTTTGATGCTTCACCGATATGACCGGCTACTTCTACTATTAGTATCCTTATTTTTTATGTAATTGGTTTAAACGTATTAACCACTACAGACACCTGGTACGAGTAGTAAGTAGTTAAGTTTATTTAATATGTACAAAAATCTTATTGTTAAAAAATCCATAATTTACTAATAACTAGTTGATTTATTAGGTACACATAGCTAAGGGCCGATTTTTCCAACGATCAGATAACCTATTTTTTTACAATCAGATAGGCAAACATTTGACCGCCATCGTGCCTGATGTTAAGCAAGATGCGGCCTAGGGTGGTACATGTTTGCCTAGAAAGTGCCTATTCACTCTAGCTTTGAAGAGACCAATGTTGTAGTGCTCGGGAAATACATCGGCAGGAAGTGCATTCCACTCCTTAGCCGTTCGCATTACAAACGTTAGCATAAGCATAGCATAGAGTTAGCATAACGTTTGGTGCGGATGGATGGGATATCAACAACATAAGGGTGATACGCTAGTCTGCGTCTAGTATCCCGATGGTGAAAAGGGGCTGGTGGAACTGTATTGTGAAGTTGCCACGCACACTCTCCAAAGTGTATCGTGTATAACACTGACAAGTTAGCAAATTTAAAGGGTAAATACGAGTATTATGCTATCTTTTTTAAATCTTGATAAAGATAAAGACAGTATTAGCTTTATTCTTCAGATAGGTATGACCATGAAAAAATCTGACTATCTAGACGCTTTGACTCTTTTACGGTTGTCTAAATTGTATCTTTCCTTTGTAATAAATAAATTATTAATGAGTAGGTATACTTGGTACTCATCATAACAAACAACCACTTGATATGTACCTACGTCATCATTAAATAAAATGTCTTCAAACACCTTTTTTAGTAAATAGGAAGGATCGAGCTTCTTGTACTTATGCTTATGACCCTTAAGTTTATTAGGTAGATACCTACCTACTTATGATCAAAGTTCTCGTGATGACATGTTATTTAATAATCTACCGGCTAAGATATATGTAAATTTACCACATTTTTTAAGTGGTTAGAAACATCCTGTTTAGGGTTTAGAGTTCACGATCTGTTAAAAATTACAGGTATATAATATCAACTTATAACAATTAATTTATGGAAGACGAACTCAGTGGCGATCAATCAGGCAATGAGATTTCCAAATTTTACCTTTTAGTTGTTAGGTACTTACTAATTTTTTACGTCTGCTATGCTAAACCACAGTTTTACAAAATATAGGGTATGTTTGTAATACTGTGGCTAAACGTGGCTATAGTTTGGATCTTCTTAATGATCCTGCAGTTATCGCTTCCCCATTTTGTAAAACTAGCAGTATGTATAGTATATGTATGTACGAGTATGTGTATATCGGAAACAAATTACTTGTGTATTGGTTATTGTCGATACGTACAGTTACCTTGTAAAAGTAATGTAAATAGGGCATATGTCCATGTTCCGCAGTGTAGAGTTCCGTAGCATAACTATCGCATAGATACAAGTCAATGAGGCTGTCGCTCTCTGAGAGAGTCTCTCTCTGTCTAATGTTATGGAAATAGTTATTGAAAAATATATAATAAGTAAGTGAGTTGACCCATATCATATAAAATATTAGTGCTACAATTTTTTTGAAGACGCGGCATTGACATAGGGACACAACACGATATAATAATGAATAAATTTAAATATTTTCAATTTTCTACCTGTGTTTGTACCCATTTTCAATACTATTCATTGTCTTGGCATGCTTACTTACGGAATCCTAAAACGGGTTTTGGGGCGTTTCGGTCCGCTCGTGTTTCGGTCCGTGGACCGAAACGCCTAACAATGCCTTCTGAATGGGTCTATTCGTCCCGCGGGTTGATTCACCCCATATTTCTATTAATATTGGGCGATTCGTTCCGATATAATTTTTTTCATATCAGGACGAATCGCCTAATAATAATAAAAATATGGGGTGATTCGTCCCGCGGGAAACACGAGCGGACCGAACCGCCCCAAAACCCCCTAAAAGTAATAATAAAACATGTCACCGTGATTCTAAATACACAGATTATAAATTAACAAAAACCTTGTAACTTTATTGTTTTTAGTTAAAAATCTAACTCAACGACAAGAATGACAAGCATATTTTATTTATTTCATCATTAATTTTAACCACACGAGATTTTTAAGCAAGTTCAAGGTGAACCATCTTCCATCATTAATTTAATAGGAATAAATAAAATAATATACATACATGTATGTACCTATGTATGTATAGTAACGCGCCATCAACATACCTACAGGGTGATTTTTGGTCGTCAACGTTCCTGAAAACTACGGTATCTCCTCGTCATTACGATAATTTTTATACCTGGGAAGTGTCTGGGTTCCAAAATATTAGGGTCCAAAGTTGAGTAAATAGACTGCGTTTTTCTGCATAAATGCACATTGACGCGTGTAGCAAGATTTTTTCACGAAAAATGATAATTATCTGTCTATGAAAAAACTAGCATAAACACTGGACACTATAAATTTTGCCCGATAAAGAAATAAAATAAAAAAAAATATAAAAAAATTGACATCGTTTCCCATCTGTTTTTTTGGCATAAATTTACTTTGTTTGATGTATAGAGTACGTACCCTTCGTTAACGGTGGCAACCAAAAAACATCCTGTATAGACTACAGGCCTACAAGTCGTCGTAGGTTTCGATTCCGTTTCTTTTGTTTGAAAGATGGGCTAGTCAACAGTGTTCTTAGCTATGTTTCATAAAAACCTGTTTAGCTATTTGAAGGTGCGTGTGAGAAGTTAAATTGGCAATGAAAAATCATTTTTTTTACAAATATATTATACGGGTGTTGGATATCTAATGAAAGGTCATAACTTATACTTCATTATAGAGCAAGTTTTATGGAAATCGGTTTAGCTATCTGAATAAAATGAGGAGTGAAGTGAGTCAGGATTTTTTTTTATTTTAAATTTGTTACCTACCTCGTAAACAAGTTTGCATGAAAATAATCGATGTGCCTAATTGAATATGTACTAATTTGGATTTTTATTTTGTTACAGAAGACAAAGATTTGCACGTACCTCTAGACAGTGACTCGTGGCTGATCAGGTTCCTGAGGCCTTGCAAGTTCTACCCCGAGAGTGCCTATGAGTTGGTTAGTACTATCATATACAGGATGTTTTTTCGTTGCCACCCTTTACGAAGGGTACGTACTCTATATATGAAATAAAGTAAGTTTATGCCAAACAAATTGCTGGGAACGATGTTAATTTTTTAGATTTTTTTAAATTACTTGATCGGGCGAAATTTATACTATTCAATGTTTGTGTTTGTTTTCTTATAGCCAGATTTAAATTATTAAAAAATGTTATAACACGCAAATGCTATGTTATGCAAAAAAACCCAGTCTATTTACTCGACTTTGGACCCTAATATCTTGGGAACCAGTCACTTCCCAGGTATGCTTCCATAGATTCCCTAGGGATATAACTATATTACGGCTTTATCTATCTTACTGCGACATTTTATTACTTTGCTCAAGATAGGGTGGGCATTATTCATAAGCTGATTTATTCACATTGTCCAATTGAGTCAGTTTTATGAATACAGACCGGCCATTATTAATAGTGTCCGGACTTATCAAATTGCCCGTAACATACAGGGTGTTTTTTTGTGGCCACCTTTAACGAAGGATACGTATTCTATACATGAAATAAAGTAAGTTTATGCCAAAAAAAATGCAGGGAATTTTTTTTTTTTTTTTTAATTTTTAAATTCCTTGATCGTGCGAAATTTATAGTGTCTAGTGTTTATGTTAGTTTTTTTATAGACAGATATTAATTATTTTTCGTGAAAAAATCCTGCTACGCGCGTCTATGTGCATTTATGCAGAAAAACGCAGTCTATTTACTCAACTTTGGACCCTAATATTTTGGAAACCAGACACTTCCCAGGTATGCTTCCATGGAGAAAAATGATCGTGATGATGAGGAGATTCCGTAGTTTTCGGGAACGTTGACGACCAAAAATCACCCTGTATATATGTATATGTGTTTCCAGATAAAACGTTACTACGCCTTCAAAGTAAAACACCACAAGCACTACGACGGCCTGACGCCCAGCAAAGAAACTAACGTGTTCAACCAGAACGTGCTGACGGTTCTGCCCACTCGAGACCAGCTCGGCCGTCGCGTACTAGTACTGGAGTTAGGCAGTGAGTATACTACAACATCTTTTGCCACTGAGACCCACTTAACGACCTTCTTTCTGATACATAGACACCGCGTATGTCAAAATACACACTTTTCAGTAGAGTGTAAATACAGCACATTCTTACCACCTACCAATTCCATAACCTGATTGGTATTTTGTATGGTATTTTGATTCAATTTACGTTTAAAAAATGTAGTGCTTTAACTCTCATGTAAAAACTAGAGGTGTTATTACAAAAGAGCGCCTAAAGTTAGACTCGATTAAACATGACATTTGACAGCAAAATGTATGGCTATATCTGTCAAATTTAGGGCACGTTTAGCTTTAAAAATGTTTAAATTCTTTTGTAATAAATAACACGGTGAGTATTTTTGACGTACCTACCTACTTTGTACCTCCCCAATTTTTTAAAATTTGACTGTAAAATCGAAAACTTTATCGGAAAAATTACTTTACTATCCCAACTGTGCATAGTATGTATGTAATTTATAAGATTTTTTTTTTGTAGTTTTAATGTAGACAATGTGGACAGGGCCACAGGACACAGCTAGTCAAAACTTTTTAGTCAAACCAAAAAATCTAGTTTTTGCCTATAGCATAGCAACTAGCAATGGGACCTTAACACTTGACTATATTTACTCACTAGATACTACTAGATATAATAGGCCCTTTTTTTATATATTCTGGGTAGGTATGTACCTTTATTTTATATTACAATATTGATGTTTCAAACGAATCAAATTTAACTATGTCTAAATAAGTGAAGCGTAAACAACGTTGCATTATATCGTCATAGTTTCAGTAATAATCATTCGAATATGGCAAGTTCTAGATTTCCGTGAACTAGATTTGATCGACCTTTCTAACAAGTACTTAAGTACGATTTTATACAGGATCTTTGTAATATTATAACAAAAAAACTAAAAAGAAAGAGATGGCCTATTGTTCAAAGTGTTAAGTATTTTAAAAGGGATAATCTGATAAGTCAAGAAAATATGTGTTATTGTAATGTGTATTTGCAAATATATAACTGATATAAAGGGTGCATAATCGTAATCTATCTATACTAATATTATAAATGCGAAAGTAACTCTGTCTGTCTGTCTGTTACGCTTTCCCGCTTAAACCTCGCAACCGATTTTGATGAAATTTGGTACAGACTTTCTTTAGACCCTGAGACAGAACATAGGCTACTTTTTATTTCGAAAAAAAGGGATGAAGGGGTTGAAATAGACGGGTACAACGCCCCCTCACGCGGACGAAGTCGTGGGCGGCTGCTAGTCATTTAATAATTCGCAAGATTCATTCGCTTCTGAAATTTTGCTTATGATAAATTTATACATACACTAGTGGACGCCCGCGACTTCGTCCGCGTGGACTGCGGAAAATATAAAATGTCGATATTATCCGGGATAAAAGCATTTTCCCGGGATAAAAAGTAGCCTATATGTTAAGTGGGACCTGTCACAATATAATTATGTACTTATTCTTGAAAACTGCATCGAAATCGGTTCAGCCGTTTCTGAGATCAGCGTGCACAAACGCACAGACAAACCGACAAACAGACAAAAATTCCAAAAATCATTGTTTTGGGTACTATTGTGTTGATAAAGGTCTTCTATAATATAAGTCGTCTATCTTCCATATACAGACAGCGATCCGTTACATTTTATTATACAGGTTGATTTTTGGTTGTCAACGTTCCCGAAATCTACGGAATCTCCTCATCATCACGATCATTTTTCTCCATGGAAGCATACCTGGGAAGTGTCTGGTTTCCAAAATATTAGGGTCGAAAGTTGAGTAAATAGACTGCGTTTTTCTGCATAAATGCACATAGACGCGCGTAGCAGGATTTTTTCACGAAAAATAATTAATATCTGTCTATAAAAAAAACTAACATAAACAATAAACACTATAAATTTCGCACAATCAATAAATAAATAAAAAAATTTAAAAAAAAGTTTTTTTTCCAGCGTTTTTTTTGGCATAAACTTACTTTATTTGATGTATAGAGTACATACCCTTCGTTAATGGTGGCCACAAAAAAACACCCTGTATGTATAGATATAGTAAAAATGTAACGGATCGCTGCCTGTACATGGAAGATATATGAGAAAAAATATAATATCAATGCAATAGTACCCAAAAGAATGATTTTTGGAATTTTTGTCTGTTTGTCGGTTTGTCTGTGCGTTTGTGCACGCTGATCTCAGAAACGGCTGAACCGATTACGATGCAGTTTTCAGGAATAAGTACATAATTATATTGTGACAGGTCCTACTTAACATATAGGCAACTTTTTATCCCGGAAAAATGTTTATATCCCGTATAATTTCGATATTTTGTTTTTTCTGTAGTCCACGCGAACGGAGTCGCGGGCGTCCACTAGTCACTAATACAAACAAACGTTTCATGAATAAAGTACCTAATAAAATAGCCAAGGAAAATAAAATCACGGATGTATTTTATTTTTTCATAAATCATGGCTAATCATAATTATCCAAATCGATTTATTTCACTGATGCGCCATATCTGTAAAATCTAAAATTACTGGATACATCTAAATAATCCGATTTCCTTCATTACAGTAATAATATGTTATTTTTCGGTGTACAAGCTGACACGCATCGTTGCTACCGGAAGACTTTTAACGTCATACAAAACAAACAGTACCATTTTAGCAATTTGCTTTTCACATAATACATAAAAAGTGTATACAATTAAACTAAATAGAGTTTGATATTTACCATAGTGATATTTTTATTGCGACCATGCATGATGTCAGATGTAATTGACTCGTAAGTATATAGGTACAATGAAACGATGACGCTAATGCAATGATTACAAGTTTTGTTTCATTTTACAGAGTAACTTATGACTTTGTTACTTCCTTTGCACTTTAATGACAATAATAATAATTGTTAATCTTGAAGAGCTAACCTTATGCATGTCACAACCTTAACCGCATATTGAAATAAAATGGGTACGTAGGTACTAGGTGTACTGATAATTTTTACAAATAAAAATACTTAGGTGCAAACTGTGTATTTCTGCTATAATATACTTAATATCATAATTAAACTACAAGAACTAAAGCAAGAGTTTAGAAACCCGGGCAATGTTGCCCACACTCAACAGAATTTCTATTCAATCTTTATAGTTATTACTAGTGGACGGCCGCGACTCCGTCCGCGTGGACTACAGAAAAAACAAATGTCGAAATTATCCGGGATAAAAAGTAGCCTATACGGATATGTTAAGGGGACCTGTCACAATATATTATGGGGCGTCCATAAATTACGTGAGATGTTTAAGGGGGGGAGGGGGTCGAGTCAAATCTCATCTAATCTTACGTTGGAGTGAGGGTGGGTCTCGGCAAATATCACGCAATTTTTTTCTGATTGAAACAAAAAAAATTTACTACTTTAGTCCATTTAATCCAGATTGTACATGCTTAAGATTTGCCTGAATGCCTTCATCAGCACGCCTTATGATCTTTATTGCCCAAGTGTACGTGATGATTTAGAGAAAAGATGCTGCAGTACATGCGGTATTTACTTTGCATCTATCACAAGAGCTGCAGAGCACAGGCGAGCAGCCCACATTGCACCAGCTAAGCGAGCGCGTATGTTCCGCAAAGTGCGACCCTCACAGATTGTCACAAGACGAGCTAATGAGTTACTGTGCGCAAGCGCCAACGGCTAAGAGTGGCTAGATCAGAACGAAGTTGAAGGAGCAGATGATTTTACTGAAAATCATATGGACATGTTGGTCCCAATAATCTCTCTTGAGACCGCGCATGATTCTCCATGGACTGAATTAGAGTAGATATTCTTTTATTATCACAGTAGTTACGATTCAAGTATTCTATTGTTAAATTTTTATTACACTTATAACTCTCAGCAATATTGATCTTAACTAGTCGTAAATAAAAGCACGAAGCAATTTTTTTTTTACAATAGCAATCCAACGCGTTTACGTAAGAAACCCACATATTGAAAAATCTCACGTTAGATTGGGGGATGAGGGAGGGGGTTGAATAAAATCTCACGACATCTCACCAGGGGGGAGGGAGGGACAGAAAATTTAAAAAACACCTCACGTAATTTATGGACGCCACCTTACTGAAAACTGCATAGAAATCTGTCCAGCCGTTTCTGAGATTAGCGAGCACAAACACTGTTACAATTTTATTATATGTGTATGTATTATATTTTTAATACCAAATTAAATCTAACATGATACCTTTTACGCCCGTACTCTTAGACATGCCTTTTTCTGGAGGTCAATCAGTAACACACTAACTAGGGGTTATTTTCTATGGCTGAGTGTAATTGAAGTTTGAGTGAAAGATTAATGATACGGAGGTAATTCTTTCGCTCTATCCCTTTTTAAATTTTATTTCTCCGTCTTCATCTACAGAAAGATGGAAACCAAGCCATTGTTCCCTGGATGAGGTGTTCAAAGGCTGCGTGCTGTTCCTCGAGGCGGCCATGCTGGAGCCAGAGACTCAGATCTGCGGCGCCGTGGTCATCTTCGACATGGAGGGACTGTCCATGCAGCAAGTCATGCAGTTCACGCCGCCCTTCGCTAAAAGGATCGTTGACTGGCTACAGGTAAGGGAGCTCAGCTAGGCCTGAGACATATTGGGTATAATACTAGCTTTCAATAAAAGGTAAAATGTCAAAAGCCATGCCAAATCCTGATCTGATCACCCGATTAGATTCTACTTTTCATTCGTTTGATTAAAGTCGAAACTGATATAGTGATAAAAGTGTACCCGAAAGCATGATCAGTTTTCACTTACAACGGATATGATTAGAGTGGACTAACCCGTATTATGTTACGTTACGTCCATTCGAGACCCTTTACATGTGTAGTAGCTAGCGGCAAATTTTCGAGTTGCCACCCTTGTTAAACGACTGCATTTCATACGGATAACTAAGCAATTCATATATGTAGATAAAAGGTTCTAGAAAGTATATTTTTACTATAACTAAATCCTTATTTACAGGAATGCATACCACTCCGAGTAAAAGGCCTGTACATCATCAACCAGCCATTCATCTTCAACATGGTGTTTCAAGTTTTCAAGCCATTCCTCAAGGAGAAGTTGCGGTCCAGGATTATCTTCGTGGGCAGCGACAAGGACCACCTGCACCGGCTGATCAGCCCCAAGTGTCTGCCGGAGCATTACGGGGGCACGCTGGACCTGCCCAGGGTCACGGGCACGCAGTGGCTGGAGTTACTGCTTTTGTGCGATGAGGAGTTCAGTGGTAAGTAGCTGAATATGCAATCGTGGGTTAGGTTAACTGTAAGATACATTTATCAGTAAGTACGCATGCATATGCAACACTTTCACGTGCAAACGTGTGGGTTAGGTATGTATTTAATCGAAATTCTCGTCTATGTTTTTCCTATAACTAATTCTATTTTTAGCGAAAGATAGAGTGAACTAAGAAGTAGGGTATTTAGAAGCATATCAAAACACTGAAATAAACTATAAGAATGAGCGCAGCGAGCGGACTTGCTTTGATCCGATTAGCCTTAGCAGTTAGGTTATCTATTATTTTGTGCGAATTAGATACCTATCTTACTACATCTATGTTATGTAATTCTAATTATATATTATCTTTGTTTTCAGCCATCAACTCTTACGGGTACAATAAGAAGTAACTAGTTGGAGACACGTTGTAGACTTGATAATTAAGAAATGTGATACTATATCAATAGGAGGCGGATATAATAGGTAAATAAATAAACTGATGTAATGTACAATTTGCATCACATATATTTAGAAGTGTATGTCTACTATAACTTTATTTTTATAACGATTTTTATTCCAATAGGTACAAAAAATCGATATACCTACCTACACTTTATTTTAAATCAACTGTACATATAAATTTTCTAACCCCTTATAAAATCTCATAGATAATAAATTTGACTCGTACATTATTTTTTAACATGGTATTTAGGTAATTAATATTAATTTGGGTGAAAATCTCATTTTGTTATATTGTGTAATTTAGGCCCACTTTCACAAACATTTTAAATATCGGATAATTTATCATACTCGCATATTTTATACATCCGAGATTTAAGCAGTTCATGCAAGTCGGTCTTAATTTTTTTTATTAGTAGTTAATATCCAAATGTGCCTAGAATCAATGAATATCACAATATTATGCAACATAGTAGGCTGTGAATGGAGAAAACTCGTATGTAAGTATATGTTAGTTATAGTGATTTAGGAGTATGTAGATACTATGTATACAGAATATGGGAACAATGCAGGTACTTCGGAATACATATACTTAGAGTACATATATTTAAGCTAACTAGAGATCGCCTTACAATATGGTAGGCACAGGCAAAGGAAACGCTATGGCGCTGGCCGTTAATTCAGTAGAAAAACAAGAAAATTTTGCTTACGCTGGGCACAATTAAATGAAGTGATACTCGTGCTCTATAGCTTATATCTACTCTATGATACAAACCAATACGAAGTAAGAAAACAATCTTATATTTTTTATAGTCAAGATTGAGATAGATTCACAGATTTTTTTTTTTTCATATTTAGTTATATGAAATCTTGTGGAAAAAGAAATTTAAGATTTCATGTACAACTTACAACTTTGCGAACTAATATTGCAATTGGTTTGAAGTAATAATTGAAACCTAAGTACCTATATCTCTGATAATATCTTGCTTGGAAATTGGCTGTAGATTTGTCCTGACCGAAATTATAGAAAATTCTTTTCATTTAATACCGGTATTCCATTTATTTCCAAAAGCTCGTAACTTATAAGACTCTGTTAATGTAATAGGATGTGTATTTTTGGTGACGTTATGTTAAGATATTAAACAATTAATTTATATTTCATATCGTTCAAATTCAATACCTACATTCCAGATTTATGTACCTACTTCATTCAAATTATAAATGTCTTCGGAGAAGAATTTCTTTATTGTTATCATTGTGAACTCCTACCGTTATGAAAATTTTGTCATTAATGTTTAACAATAAGATGCATAAATTGTACAAATCAGGCATTTTAATTAATGCTATTAAAGTTATTACTACTCTATAAAGGATAATGAAGGTATATTCAAACGTATTTTTGTAAAATAAAACAGGAAGCAGTATTAAAAGTATTTTATTACCCATATACCTAACGTAAATGTAGGTACAGTTTAAAAACTGATTATCACATTTTCTTAGCTTAGCCTGTATTCCCACTGGTGTGAAAGTGAATTTAACCATGGAGTATAAATAAAAGAGGAGTAGCGGCTAAGTATATTTTCATACAAAAATAGTGTGTCGCAGAGGGGGGGTGAAGTATGGGACGAGGGGAGCATCCTAACACTGTAGCCCCTGCCCATTTACATAGAAACCACCTTGTAGTGACTAGTCAAACTACTTGCTCATGATGGAATAATATCCGAAATAAAATATTTGAATTTGAATTATCAATATGGTTCAAGATTGTTTTACTAGTGCAATTACTCATCACTAGATGGCAATATTATACTACGTTTTAGTAAAAAAGTACCCTGATAAAAGCGCTAATGTCTTGTAAATTTAATAAGGTTACATTTCGGAGCACAAACGTGTGGTTACAGCTACTGCGTTACACTAGCGCTGAAGCTCCGCCCCTATCATGACGTCATGCCCTCACGATTGCCACTCAGTTCATAGTCCCACCTCCTCTTTTATACCTTCTTCATGGAAGTTAACAGTCTATTTGTACTCGTATATTTAAGAATATTATTAATATACTTACTTACTAACCTGATACAGATAGAAAATCGTTGACACAACAACGTTGTTCCTAACACACCTTTTTTTTAAATTACCCGAACTTGCACCAGCCTTACATAAAAAACTTAAAAATTAATTAAAAAATAAAGCATTCTAAATGTAAATTGCTGAGACGAATTTTAGGTTTATGTGTAAATGTGATGAATCAAATCGAAGAATCGCTCATAATCTGTGAAGTAACTTTCCTAAATTGTGAATAAATATGGATTATAGATCACGGTCAACAATATTGATCGAGTATGAGAACTATACCTAATCCTTAGATTATATCAATAAGTACCTAAACATACTCTATGTACTATATAAGCTACATACTCGTATTCCATAGTCAGTGTTTTTAAAAGAAATGAGTAAGTATATAGCTATATCAAATGAAAACTGTTGTATATTGAGTCAGCTCTTATGCCTTAAAACTTACAATATTAATTTTTACATCTAATATTTACGCATAATAAAAATATTATATTATTATAAGGAGGTAATATTTTGTTTTGTACAAGTATTTTCACACGGCATCGATGAGTATCCATTACGCTTTGTTGTTGTTCGTTTTGTAGCCATACGAATTTGATACTGAAAGTAAAAAAATAACAAATTACTTGACCATACTGATTCACCCAGCGCTAAGCCTTGCATCCTCTAATATCCCTTCCATATGGATACTCAGCATTGCGATTACGGATAACGGCAGTCACCATGAGAACCGAGATCCAAACTTCTATTGATTACTAGTGGACGCCCGCGACTCTGTCCGCGTGGGCTGCAGAAAAACTTGATCTAGTTGACCGAATTATAAATCTAAACCATTCTCGAACCCACTTGAACACACACAAAAAAATTCATCAAAATCGGTCCAGCCGTTTAGAAGGAGTTGAATTACAAACACACTAGCAAAAGATTTACATGTGTATATAAAGAAGATAAAACCAAGATAGGAAAGTTTACTATTTAATTTTATTAAATCCACGAATCCGTCCGCGTGTACCAAGAATTCCCGTATATTCCATTTCCGTGGGAATTTCGGGAAATCCTTTAATATCGGATGCCCACGTCAAACACACCGTGTAAGTTTCAGCTGTGTGTGTGTATGTAAGTTTAGGCTGTGCGTTGGTCTGTCAGTTCAAGCATTCGCTATGTAAGTAGAGATTTATAACATTCTCATACATAGTAAGAAGCTTCTTTCATGACTTGCACTGAAATGCATATATCTATGATCGCTAACCGTGACAGAATTACTAGAATTACTAAAAATAGAATTCGTCAAAAATCGCTCAAACAACAAATCTACTAATAAAAAAATAATTAAAAATCTCACATTTGAAAACATCCTCATAATGGTAGAGCATCTTCCACAGTACTTCCCCAGGTATCTCAGGCTCCGGTAGACTGCCTCCATGTCTCTTCCTCAGCGCCTTACCGTCGACGTGCGCCAGCAGGCTCTGGGTGTTAGATCCGTGGAAATGGATGCGCGTGCGCAGCTTCTCGCGCATGAACGGCTTGAACAGCGCGAACACCATGTTGAATATGTACGGCTGGTTCACTATGTGAACCCCTTTTAGGCGTATTGGTATGCAGTCCTGAAAGAAGGGTGTTGGTAAATAAATAAGTGGTTTCGGTTCCGTAAAATCCCTTCAGAATCTCGATAGCAGCAACTGTTGACTACATAACTGTAGACCAGATTTGTATGACCCTTAGTTAGACTGCCAGCAGCGCAGCTATCAACTCTAATAAATAGATATACTTAGTATCGAATAAATGTGATCAATTTGCATACCTAGAACTTACGTATATTGCACATGCGTTCAGTTAAATGATCGTGAGAAATTATTTCGCAAGTGGCCTAAATACTTTGATCAATTTCGATTGAAGTTAATAGACGTCGGGAGAAGCGCATACATTATATAGGTATACGCGTCGTTTAGTTATGAAGACCTCTTTCTACGGCGCTACAGTCTTCGTAACTCTAACACTGTTGTATTTATTTTATTTGTTATTCCATGAAATGACATGTTTTTGTTGTTCCATGAAACTCCATGGACTTCGTTATTGACACAGAGCTATGCCATCCTGACTCACTATCAGTATTAGTATCTCAGGTCTGAACAATATTTTTATGTGACTTGTATTTCGACAACACGATAATTGTTGATCTTTCTTATCTTCGCCTTTTCGCATTAGTCTACAATTTCAAAAATTCTGCGAAATTTAGTTAATATATGGTATTGACTACTGATACCAATAATTAACCGATAATGGCTTAGTAGCCGATGGCAGATACATACAAATATATATATATATATATATACGGTATAACATCGGTTCGCGAAATAATTAAAAAGCTTATTCTTGGAAAACAAAATGAATGATTGGAGATTATACAGTTTTAATTTTCTTGATTTCGTCATTTTCCCGCAATAATACGCACGTACTACGTAGCCATACAGGTTGACCTCACGCAAGTTAAAATCAAAGATAGAATGACAAGAGTCTAGTAAACTAGCTAAAGATTTACTGGTGTTCAATTTACCTGGATCCAATCAATGACCATCTTGGCGAACGATGGCGTGAACTGCATAGCCTGAGAGAAGGAGAGACCCTTCATGTCGAGGATGACCACGACGCCGCAGACCTGCGTCCGAGGCTCCACCATCGCCGACTCCAAGCCCAGTTGGACTCCACGGAACACGTCTTTCAGGGGCACTTCGTGGTGGTTCCAACGCTCTGCAATAAAGTATTATTGTTATTGGAACAATATACCTACAGACATACATACGCGGCTGTGTTTCCGACATGGGGTAGCCAAGCCAGAAAAGTATACCCCAAAACCATTAGTATAGCAGATGTTAGTGATCAGTGACAAGTTTGCTAGCTTATCGCTTGAGGGAATGCCCTAGTTCCTGAATAGACTTTTACCTATGCACGGAAGGAGATGCAGCTGATGTATTGTAGTGAAGCCCTGCATCAGAGTATCATCGTCATAGTCAACCTATTGCAGTCAACTGCTGGACGTAGGCCTCCCCCAGAGCACGCCATAAGACTACTGCCATGGGTTTTGCTCATAGTCGCCACGCTGTGCAGGCGGTTTGGTGAGTTTATTTCTATAAATGATTTCTTTGTTTTAACGCGGTTAAAAAATGGCTAAAATTTGATGCATTTGGAGTACGTAGATACAATGAAATTGCGATATTTTCATTAACTAAAATATTTTGTTATTTATTTTGTTATCTTCTAACCTAGTTTCACATAGACAAGTCTATAGGTCCGAGGTCTAGATAGATAGAGACCGAGTTGTCAAACTTTTTATTCCGTGATTATTAATTACGTAGTAATTTTTATCATTAAATTAATTGTTGACCTACGGTGAACGGTAAATATTGAAATGAGTATCAGTCAAGGACATCGTTTATAATTACACTCAAAACGGTGGTCTACGCGATTCTTAGTTGTTGAAACATAATGATACGTAATTATTTTCGTAACGTATCATGAAATACCGAAACAGTAGACGTAACTAACACTTATTTACTTGCGACTTTGTCGACGTGAATTGAAGGGGACATTTTTTTGTGTTTAGATACTGGTTGCAAACAGGTTTTCGTGAAACAGGCTAATAAGAGTTGCATTATGATGAAATTATTTGCAACTGTACCACAACATCTTTTCGTCACCCATATCATAATAAATAGAAATCTACTAGCTTCTGCAAAACCTCTTTGATTTTAAAATAACAGCTCAATGTTAAGCCATGTCAATTTTATTACTTACCTACATAACTTACCAGAACAGTGGGGTAAGCACGAACCTTTTTACGCGGCGTAATGCTAGCGACTCGCTAGCAAAATCTATATGATTTGACAGTTTGACGACAACGTTACGGACCATCGAGAGGTTCGTGCTTACCCCTCAGGGCAGCCATAACTGCATAATCACTAAGGGCATCCTGTAACTGCGTTTAGCCTAGCGGGGCACGTGAAAGATCACTGTCAAGTTGGTAAACAGCTCATCGTCTGAGAGAACGCCATTGAGTTACGGCCAGGTACTAGGGTAGATATTAGTCGAACCCATTTACATCCTATTTTAACTGGGTTTCGGTGAAAAGTAGGTATATGTATATCAACATCATAATCTTCATCGTCAGCCTATTGCAATCCATTGATGGACGTAGGCCTCCTCCAGAGCACGCCATACGACTCGATCTCCCATTTTTGTCATCCAGCCGCCCTCTTTAAGTCATCGGTCCATCTGGTCCAAAAGGCGTCCAACGCTACGATTGCCCAAGCGCAAATGATGTGTCGCGGGTTAATTTTGTCCTAACCTCCAGATTCGACGACCATGATGCGTCTCCCGTGCTGGTCTCTGGGCGAGAGGATGGAGATGATGGAGTGGTTCGAAAGCGGCCTTCACCACCGATGGCAGCAGGTCCTGGCAGTAGTCGCCGTGAGATTCTCGGAATTTGTAATATGATATGATCTTAAACAAAATAAAAAAGAGAAAATTAAAATTTGTTACAATGAATATCAGCTTATAACATTCAGTGAAGCGCTCAAAAAATGGACGAAATATCTGCACAAATGTATAGCTGGGCGTCTATTGTTAAAGCAAAGTCGAGTCTTGTAACTAAGAAGTTTATCTGGTCTAATCAGCATAGATTCACTGTACCACTTTTTATAAATATTTTATTATGAACCCCGCGTAAACAGGTCACAGCTAATTGTAGCGGTACCTATATCTAAATAATTACGTAATTTATATTTATTACATACTTACCTTTTTCACGGGAAAAGCTCAAAACCATGTATATGTCGTAGTCATATTGTGGAACACGCCGTATTACAAAACGGTTAGGCATTTTTAATAGTATGAAGTAATAAAAAAAATTAGCTTATCGTTGTTATTTAAACAGTTCTAACATAACCTAACCTAATTTATTAAGCAGGCTAGAAGCCAAATTGTGTCCCTCTAAAATAAATACTATTCAAATTGCCTAGCCGTTTTAACATTGAAAAATAATTATATATAGATGAGAATTGACTATATATAAAAAAATACGGCGTATTCTACAATATGACTACGACATATACCTACATGTTTATTATGTCGCGCCCAATAAAGGACCTTCGATGTAGGTCGCGTCTTTAAATATGGAATAAAGTGCTTTGAATTGTAACTCTCTAGTAACAATATTGCGTTATGTAGCAATGTTCACTCTCGCATGCTATGCGGATAAGGTTACTACTCATATCATATGATATACAACATAACATATCTATTTATTTTTTTATGTCA
Source organism: Carposina sasakii (assembly GCA_014607495.2). Classification (NCBI taxonomy): domain Eukaryota; kingdom Metazoa; phylum Arthropoda; class Insecta; order Lepidoptera; family Carposinidae; genus Carposina; species Carposina sasakii. Next base: position 4,594,793 of record CP053149.1, on the reverse strand, counting down.
CTAGCGTATAGCACAATCTGTGCATTACATAGATTGAACGATGTAATAGACAGACGAACTGTAATAGATAAACAGGATGTAACAGAAAGGGTATGTTAAGCAGCAATCTATAAAGAACCTATTTCCAAAATTTGACTCATTCACATTTTTATAGATATATGAAGAACTCGTCCATACAATGAAAAATAAAAAAATGATTTCGAGTCTCAAATTTTGGAAATAGGATCTCTATAGTGGGCTATATACATACCTTTTCGCTTAACATAACGTTACATATATATATTGACCCGGTGGCTTAGTGGTTATAGCGGCTGGCACGGTTTGCAGTGGTCGTGGGTTCGATTCCCACAGTCGGGTGAAGAATTTTTTCCATTTTCTTTATTAATAATTTTGTAATAGATATGATAAAAACATCAACATACCCTTTTGAAAGCACTTTCCGGGTAGAACTTGCACGGCCTCAGAAACTTCATGAGGAATTTCTCGTCATCCACCGGGACCACAAGCGAGACCTCCGCTAGAAAACAAAAAGTCATACCTAATTAATCTCAAAGCCCCAAATGTAGCCTGGACAAAGTACCAAACATCATAATCTTCCTGCCCTCAGCCCATTACTTATGGTGTTGGCGAAATATGGTTTCTTTCGAAACTCAAATTGCCAAGGATTTGGCGTTTTATTTACGGCCGGCTGTCTGTCTGACACCAATCCTTAAGCTAAATGAAAATTTAGAATATCAAAATCTGTACATTAAATAAATTCCGTGGTACAGACCCGTGACTGAGATCGAACCAACCTACGCCTTTTGACTGAACCTGGGTTAACCATTGGGCTATCACCGAAATCAAAGTACCAAATACCACTTCGTATTTTCCTCGTGCGTGGCTTTTCCTTCAATAGCGGGTAGTCAGGTCAAAGTTAGAGCATGTTATGTCAGCATAATTACATTAATACGTTTACGTTTATAAATTACGTTAATTACATTGACATTTTAATTTGCTATATTTCCTTTCCGTACTTACCTACACAAAAATATTAATCCAATCGTGATTCAAATTTAAAAATGAATAAAATATTATAAATATACTACCTTCTACAGGAAGTACATGATAATAAATAAATAAGAAATTATAATTAACATGACGAATGATACAATTAAAATTGATTATATTAATGGAGAACTGTTTTTATAAATTTATCTTAGTCAAGATATTATACAGGATGTAAAAAGATGACGTTGTTATTTTAATACCTCGTATTCTTTGTAACGTAACGTTAATTTTTTTCTATGAAACCAACCCTGGGAAAAGAAAAAAAAAATTTTTTTTATTGCAATCAATGTATTCGATTGACGAATGTACCTACAAAACTAACATTTTTAAATATTAATATGGTGTCTTTAAAAAAAATGTTAACTGTTTCCAGATGGATTTATTTTTTAAAAAAATCATGTAACTTTGCACCTCAATATCTTGGAAACCCGTGGTTTCCCAGGGGTGCTTCCACAGAAAAAATGATCGTGTTGTTACAAAGAATACGAGGTATTAAAAGAACTAAGTTGTCTTTTTACACCCAGTATATTCACTATGGGTGCTATTTGAACTTCCGAATTGTAACGCCTAATACAATTTCATTAATAACCCAGTATATTATAAAATTATTAATTTTATTAACATTTTAATTATAAAATTATTAATAAAAAAATGGAAAAAAATCTTCACCCGAGTGAAGAATTCCCACTCGGGTGAAGAATTTTTTCCATTTCTTTATTAATAATTTTATAATTAAAATTGAACCTTAAATGAACCCGAAATTGACTATGAAATGCTTCAGTCTGCCTACCACACTACAAACATGTTGCTGTGCCCAACAGGTCATATGTTATCTGTAAATATTATATTAAGATCCTTTAACTACATATGAATACAATAAATGATTGAATATTGCATTAAATTACATGGCCAAGAAGTGGTATGCAGTTACTCGGGTTTAGTATAGTTTAAGTGAGAACGCAGACCATAGTCACGACAGTCTTAAGAGAGACTATTGCTTCACAAAATATAAGAAGATGCGCATATTACAGACAAAACGTCTAATAGACAAAGTTGTCTATTGCCTACAAGCGACAAGACTGACTAACACCTGTCAGCTTCTGAGGGGTAAGCACGAACCTTTTAACGCGGAGTAACGCTAGCGACTCGCTAACGAAATCTATGTGATTTGACAGTTTGACGCTAGCGTTACGGACTATCGAGCAGGTTCGGGAGGTTCGTACTCACCCCACTGTTCAATAATGCACCCTGGGAGCTGACGAAAAGGCTTAAATCGCCCTAGAATTTGTAATCGTTTTATCATCTTTTACTACACATTATTTTGTTATTCTAAACTAAAGATTTTTATTTAAATATCATGCACAATGTTGACGGCCATGGAAATATACAAAAAAATCCATGCGTAGGTAAAAACGGTGGCAAAAACAAGACCTGTTGACGTCACTATTATAATACTGCGATGAGCAGGTATAATTTGGTAAAAAAAAAGTTTATGGATATAAAGTATGTATGTTTTATTTGAGTATAACTTAACATTTGGATCTTGCCATAACCATTCCAACAAAAAGGAACTGCATCAAAACATATACACCAATCTATGTACAACCGCGATACCGTCGCGACGCAGGCACAGAGAACCTATATACGGCTTTCCATTTCCCCAAAGTTTAATGTTCTGTTTGTTTTCTAAAAAACATAAAGCTTACATCACACTGGTTTTCCAAAAACAATAGAATAAATAACCGAATTACCTCCACCAGCTACTTATCCTCAAATTCCTGATTACCGACAAATATCGTCTGAGTCAATATTAAACATTCCTTATTACCGTTGATTCCGCATTGAACGCGGTAAGTAAATAAATATTAATTTATAATGTTCAAGAGACCGTATTACGAGTGCCGTGATAAGTGAATTTCTGTGCAGACGTATGGTTAAAATGCGATTTCTTATTATTTATCATTCGGGTGCATCAGCGCAAGGCAGTACACGCACATTCGAGAGAACTCTATCGCGTCTTCCATAAGACGGCTCAGCTAAGGTGCATGCTTAGGTAGAAAGAAAACCGAGGCAAATGAGATAAAACTCCTCGTAGAATAGGCTGGTAGCATAGCCAAGAAACCTTACGGAAGACCCGACTCGATCGACTCCACATGGTTACTCATAGTTTACTTATGTATGTCTCTCAAGTTTAGGAATTAATGGAGGCATGACGAAACTATCTCCACACCCTCAAGCCTTTCAATGAAAACCGGTTGAATTGCATTTAGTACCTACCTAGCAAACTACTTTTGTAGCTACAAGAGATAGTCAACTTTATAATAGTATGTAAATGGTTCAGTCATTAAGAAGTTTTATAAATCTTGCTGTTCCGGCATATATCACAGAATACAATCAACCTAGATGTTATTACATAATTACAAAAGAATATCTCCCCGAGATATTTTAGTAGTTTAGTAGCCCTTCCCTAAATGTATCTTGGTCAAACATTGTGCCATTGTTCATGCGATATTCAAAATGAGTTCTAAATACATGGAAAATGTCATAGTGCCATTTAAAGTCCATGAACTGTGCGATTGAGTTTGTCAAGTATTTAAAAAGCTTCCGCTATTGAGCAAATAATGCAAAGCCTATATTAATAGTGTCGCCCGATTAACCGTTGGTAGGTGACTACAGATAGAGCATAAACAGAGAGTTACGTTTTAATAGATAGTTCGGACCTACGCCATGATACTTTCTCTGATACTCAAAACCCACTCTATTATGATGAGGCAATTTGTTTATATTACACGCGAAAGCTCCCGGTGAGGGAGCACCTTAATATTAAAGTCGGTTTTTCAGTATAGGATGTACCTAACTAATGTAATATTATTATATTACATCTTGAGATGTAAAAATGTATCGCTCGTCATACATTTTGTACGAGACCATTCACACTTTGTAATATATTTACAGTTTGGGATGTAACATTTTATATTACAGTATGAATGGTCTAGTACAAAATACAGGATGTTTTTTCGTTGCCACCCTTAACGAAGGTTACGTACTCTATACATCAAACAAAGTAGTTTATGCCAAAAATTATGCTGGGAAACGATGTAAATTTTTTTGTTTTTTATTTTTTATTTCTTGATCGGGCGAAATGTACAGTGTCCAGTGTTTATGCAAGTTTTTTTATATACAGAAAAAATCTCGTTAAAAAATCTTGTTACACGCGTCAATGTGCATTTATGCAGAAAACGCGGTCTATTTACTCAACTTTGGACCCAAATATTTTATAAGGAGATTCCGTAGTTTTCGGGAACGTTGACGACCAAAAATCATCATGTATATGATAAACGATAAATTTTTACATCATAAGTAATATTGAATTAAATCTCATAGTGAAAAATATAACATTGTCTTTGTCAGTTATGTTAATTGATTACCTGCAATTATTGAGTTAGATTATTAAATAAATGTAACAGCGCAATCACATTGTGTTTTGGCGATTAGGTAGGTATTGTGAAAAGATAAAAAAATAATAAAAATCTTATCGCTACTTACATAATCTTATAGATAAGTGGTTATGCACAAACGTGAGGATCTTAAGTTTGGATTAATTAAATTAACAAAAAATGCAGATAGTTACCTCTTGCGACTCTGTTTGCATAGATACTTAGATTGTAAAAAAAATAAGCGTTCCTTGTCTAACCAGTGTTTTTCATATGCAATAAATCTACTTCTTTCGCTGAGACAAACAGGTAACTTTCTCGGGTGTTATTACAAAACCGCGTCTAAATTTAAATATTGTTTAAAAATGACATTTGACAGTAAAAAGAATGGATATCTATCATAGACAATGTTTAGCTTGAACAGTGTTTAAATTCTTTTATAATTACACGGTTAGTATTCGTGTTATGGATTGCAACCATGGACATAGATATATAAGTAAACTTAACAGGAAATAGGTGTACCTTACCTTGAAATAACCACTTACAACCTTTTTGTGCACATCTTTTTTATTATCTGAGTAAGAATTTGTAAACAAACCAATTCCTACCCAGCAAATTTGATGTAAAGTTTGAACACAACAATTAGTAGCATGACTCATTTGATAAACTGTATACCATCTGTAGACAGACAGATTACATTCATTGATAAGCATTTACTTAACAGGGATAATATTAATAGGGATTTACTAATGTTTTTAAATTAATAGCTATCATTAGAAAATAATTACTAGAAATAAACGAGGGTTTAGGTCATAGCTTAGATGTGGAATACATGCCAACCTAGTACGAATGTACCTATATATATGAGCATACTTAAAGATAGGGAAGTAGGATCTATCATCTGTTTTATAATATTGAGCAATAATAACCACATAACAATAACAACCACATAATAATTTATTTCGGTGTGCAAGTTCGCGAATTGCAGTTTGAGCTCAATCTCTCGCTATCTTCACTTCTGTAGAAAAAGGATTGCTATGTTTTCCTCTCAATTTTTATTGGAATTTTAGAAGTCCTAAAAACTACTGTAAAATATTGGATGAACTATAAGATAATTTACCTTTTAAAAGACGTCTAAGTTCTACCAGCGCGTCTTGCACTACTTCTGGGGTCTCGCGAAGTTCTGTAGCTGCTTTCTCGACATAGTACATTTCGGTTATAGGCTCCTTTTCCACTTGAATTCTGTTTCCACCCCACATAACATAGGGTGTGGAATCTTCGAATTTAATCTCCATGTTTGTGAAATCTTTTTACGAGCGACAACTTTTGCAACACTACGCGAATGATATACGGTTTGATATGATGTTTGTGTTTCGAAACATGAGAACCAAACCCCTTCACTTCACTGGACAGTTCGAATACCAAATTTTCCTTTTGGACGCTAAGCTAAAAGCTTAAAGTAGCTTTCTCGATCGTGAAAGTTGGTTTCGTCGGACGACTAGATCGGCTGCAACTCTGTATTGGACTGCGGTTGCCTGCGCGCGCGCATTTGTCTGGCTACGGTACTGGACCATGCGACCGCTCACTTGTGCTCAATAAGATAAGGCCAAGCTCCGTTGTTCGGATGACCCGCAATAGCATGGCTATTATTGCAATATAGGAAATATTTGGATTGGGGGTTTTTTTATACTGTTGAAAATTTTATGCTCTACATTTATCTTGACGGCCGATTGGTGCAGTTGGTAGTGACCCTGCCTGCGACGCCATAGCTACTGGATTCGAATCTCGGTAGGTGCAAATATTGATATGATGAATATTGATGTTTGTTTCCGAGTTTAATGTGTTGTGAAGTGTGTGAATATTTATTTATATCTATTACTAGCTGACCCGGCAAACGTTGTTTTGCCATGTAAAAGGGGTTGATCCTAGAGGGGTGAAAATTCATGGTTGTATGCATTTTTGTATGCTGTATCATAAAAAAATAAAAATAAAAAAATTTGTCAAAAAAATAAATATTAGGGGTGGACCACCCTTAACATTTAGGGGGATGAAAAATAGATGTTGTCCGATTCTCCACCCTAACCGATATGCATGCTAAGATTTACGAAAATCGGTCGAGCCGTTTCGGAGGAGTTTAACTTCTAACACCGTGATACGAGAATTTTATATATTAGAAGATTAACTTTGTTTATGTGTACCTGCTTACCTACTACTATGTTATATTGTGCTGATATTACCTACGTCATGCAGGTATTCCATTTTCAATAGCCTTTTATAGGGAAGTACTATTATTTGAGTAGACTAACATGTGGAAGGAGTGGGATTTCGGAATTTTACTGTTAAAATTTTCTGTGGTTTTTGATTCAAAATTATGGTCTGAAGTCAGCATATCAATATTTGTCTGGCTGTTACTTACACTCTGTATAAATCAATCAACTTGTCAAATCCCTTTGTTCCAACTTGTCCTACCGTAGGACTAGTGATACTTTTTTCCCATTAGTCCTACGATTTTGTATGTTACAGAATAGTAGGACTAGTAGAACTTTTTATTCCAACTTGTTCTACGGTAGGACTTCTCACAAGTAGATACTTTGTCAGTCTGTCCGTTTGTGAAAATGATAAAAATAACCATACTATTAGGTAACAGGAAATGAACAATGTACGTTACGTCTAGTTACCACACTCCTCCGAAACGGCTTGACCGACTTTTATTAAATTTAATATGCGAGCCTTAGGTCTGAGAATCTGCCACTATCTATTTTTCATACCCCTAAGTGATAAGGATTGTAAACGCGAGCGGAGCCGCGGGCAACAGCATTCTTATATTTGATTATACTTTTCTTTAAGTAGAACTACCTGGAACTAAAGTTTTTCTATTGGGGAACTTTTCAAGTCAACTACTAGTATTCTGTAAATCGTTAATGGGAGAAGTCCTACGGTACCTTAGTAGGACAAGTGGGAACAACCGTGGTACCTACTATTTATTGAACATCAACATGAGAAGATGAATTTATGAATTACTTGATTCAAAAAATATGAAATAACAAAGATATTATCTCCTTACCTAATGTGGAAATAATCTACTAAATCACACACAAATAAGGTATCACATGTAACCAACCTTAGAAGAAAACGCCTAACATAAGAAAAAGGCAATAACTCGAATACAATAAAAGTCCTGTGCTGACACGACTTCACTGGAATACATCAGCTGCATCCCATCCAAACAAGTTGTACTTGTATGAGCCTGAACTCGAGTATAGGGATGGTGCGTATTTACGCGACCTGGTTTTAAAACCAGGTTTTTACTTGGAAGTACGTAAACCAGGTACGGGCCGAAATACGCGGAAGACTTTGAAGGTATTTACCTTGCAAGTATCATAGTGATAGTTTGAATCCAAAATTAAACCTTAAGCTGTATCTATTAAGGTGTATAATCGCGCTATGTGAAAGAAAATACTTTCAAAGTAAAAAAGTATTTTTTTTGCCAGCGGGATTATATCACGCAGCATTATTGAAATAAGGACTACTTTTCTATGAAATACTTTATTAGGCATCGGCGGCGCCCTGCAACACCTGCAACTAGGTACGGGCCGAAATACCTGGAAGATATTGAAAGTATTTACGTTGCAAGTATCGTAGAGATAAATTAAACCTTAGGCTATATCTATATCTGAAGCGATTTCGCTAATTCTTTTTTTAGCGTATTCCTTGAAGTACAGGGATGGTTCTAATGGAGAGAAAAAAGAAATGCCTGAACATGTCTAAAACATTCCTTTTCTACATTCCCATACAAACAATTTGTTCGAAATTTGAAAGTCCGGGAAGGCAAAACAATTGGGTGACGTTGTAGTTCAAAGGCGTGGGACAGGACAACGCCTGTCAGGTCCGCTAGTAGGTATATATAATTAGGAGCAAACAGGAGAGGCGCCATAATTGGATCTCGCTCCATTCTAAAATTTACTTCGGGCTGGCGCTGGTTATGGAATCTACTATAACTGATCCTGCAGCACTGGCTACCCTATTTCAGGAACACAGCCGTGTCTATATGTAGGTATGTATGTATTACAAGCCGCGTGGTGCCGGCAGAGTAGAATTCGTACCACCCCATGTCTGCCCGTGGGTATCGTACGAGGCGATTAAGGGTTTTCGGGAGGTGGGCAGCAGCGCCTCCCGTGTTGATAACATAGTCCAAAATACAAACTGCGGTTACCAACCCGCCTGCCCAGCGTGGTGACTGGGCAAATACCCCCCATAGCAGTCTTGTGGCGTGCCCTGAGGGAGGCCTACGTCCAGCAGTGGACTGCAATAGGCTGATGATGATGTATTACAAATGTAATATTAGGTGGGTGCTGGATTAGACTCATCCAAGCCGAGACATAAAACCGGTCACAGCATTACCTTGTTTTCATTAGGGCTACCATGTAAGAAAGAAACTCCTAGGTATATTTCTAACTGACCGTCTGTCCAATGAAAACTAACAAAAGTAAATTGGGTACCTACACTTATACAGGATACTAATGACAGCTAGACAAATAGGTACATAGCTATAGAATTTATAAACTTTGGGTTAACTTATTAACCCATATTTTATACGAATATGGAAGGTACGTTTATAAAAAACATATCTATTAACCAAAAAATATTTAATTAGATATAAAAATCCAGTATATGTACTTAACTAATTTGAGCAAGTCAGGTATTTTTCATAATATCTTATACAAATAATAAAACCAAACTTACAAGTCATGACAAACACTTTGGAATGAATATTAATTATAACATTTATAAAGTACGGCACCTTTTATATAATTTTTAAATTTACATAGGTATTTATCTATACAGGATGTTTTTTTGTGGCCACCTTTAACGAAGGGTACGTATTCTATACATGAAATAAAGTAAGTTTATGCCAAAAAAAATGCTGGGAATTTTTTTTTTTTTTTTTAATTTTAAATTCCTTGATCGTGCGAAATTTATAGTGTCTAGTGTATATGTTAGTTTTTTTATAGACAGATATTAATTATTTTTCGTGAAAAAATCCTGCTACGCGCGTCTATGTGCATTTATGCAGAAAAACGCAGTCTATTTACTCAACTTTGGACTCTAATATTTTGGAAACCAGACACTTCCCAGGTATGCTTCCATGGAGAAAAATGATCGTGATGATGAGGAGATTCCGTAGTTTTCGGGAACGTTGACGACCAAAAATCATCCTGTATATCATGGAATTCGATTTCATATAACTTTCAACTTAATAACTTAAAATTATTAGCAATAGATACTTCCTACATACAAATATTTTTTTTAAAATCACATACTTAATGTTAACCGATGCACCCCAAGGTACTCTACTCTTTAAAACTAAAGTGCCGATTTTTCCAATGAATACCCTATCTGGGAAATAAATCTGATGCTGTATTTCTCTAAAACTTGATCCAGATAGAGACAGTATCACCCGTTGGAAAAATTGGCCCTCAATATTAAAATAAGTATCTAAAATAACAAAAGTCTTCTTTCCTGGACTTTGACACTAAACATCACGGAATCCAAGCCACAATTGTCATGCATAAGAATAGATAATTACCCATATATGGATGTATGATAAATTAGGAGTATAAAGGATGTCAGTTGGACTTTGAAACCAGATAAGCTTAGGTAGCAACCATTTGTTCTAGTTCTAGTCTCTGGTACGACATCGATATCGTGGACTTAAAAATTTAAAACAGCACCTAGCTGAGGCATTTGACGTCAATAAATTAATCACGAGAAAGGCTTATGAATACACAAAAAAGATTTTTTCAACTTACTGTTTTTTTATAACAGGTATAGACTAATGTGTGAGTGGAAAATTTACTATTGTTTTCTTAATTTAATAGTTGTCTAAGAAAAGAAAGGAACCTAAATATTTTATGTAGTCCCAGCCCCAGATGACCCTAGTCAGTTTATCCAATCATAGGAGCATAGAATACATACAGGTAAAAGGTATATGTACCATGCCACATTGGCACGTACTGGATACCGCATAATATGTTTCAAAGTCCAAAAGGTTCGACTTCTAGGAAAAGCGCAAAGCCTACGTCATATAAGGTACCTGAGGTAAATAAGGCCCAGGGGGTAATAAGGCCCACATTTCAAATTTCGCGGAAAAAACATTTTTATGACACTTCACTGTTTACGCACACGTGCACAATGTCGGTGTGAATGTTTCCGTATTGGTCCGCAGTCGCTAGCACCGCCATCTTGCCAGTCACGTGCGATGCGTTGATGAAGTGACCGGCTACTGTGCAATTTTATAAATTTCATACCAAGAAACTGTAAGTATTTTTACATTTAATTCAAATAATGACTAATAACGCTGTATTTATTATCTTAAGTATGTCTTGTACAATACAATGGATATGGTTTTTCCTAGCCAGAGAAAGATTTTTTCAGGTTTATGAGGTTATTTTGTAAAAACGTGGCACTAGGTTAATAAGGCCCATTATTACGGTACTTGGGCCTTATTGGCCTCTTAATATTTGAGTAACATATTGGATTTTTTTATGTTCTAAGTCAATGTACTATGTGCATTTTACTGTCGATATATGTGTAATATTGTTACAGATTTTGATTAAAATGCCTCCAAAGAGAGCTCAGTGGACAGAAGACAATTTACGGGCCGCTTTGGCGGAAATAGAACGAGGGCAGCTGACGCAACGAGCTGCATCTGAACGTTACAACATTCCAAGACGAACTCTCCGAAATCACATAAAATCAAAAAGTACTATTAAGCGCTTAGGTCGTGGTTCCACATTGACAATCGACCAAGAAAAAGATCTTGTACAACGCATTATACGATTTGCTAATATTGGTGTACCTGTTACTCCAAAAGTCATACGGAGACAAGCATTTTTATTTTGCGAGAATTATGATATTAAGCACAATTTCAATAAAGACTCTGGCATTGCGGACAAAGACTGGCTTAAAATGTTTTTGAAAAGGAATCCAGAAATTTCCAAAAGAAAAGCCCAGTTTATGAATCCAGGCAGAGCACAAAAATTAAACCGTCCTATTGTTGCTCAGCATTTCCAAGAAGTGAAAGACCTATATGAGGAATTAGATATTCTACAGAACCCGCAACGACTCTATAATATGGATGAAAAGGGGTGTAGACTCACTATTCATCACCAACAAACTGTTTTGGCGCAAAAAGGAGCTCGTCGAGTCCATTTAATTGCACCTGAGCACGCCGAAAATGTTACCATAGCAATGTGTGTTAATGCTGTTGGTACCTCTATCCCACCAATGATCATCTTAAAAGGCCAAAGACAAAAACCAGAATATAGTGATAACTTACCAGCTGGATCTCTCGTAAAGATGGCTCCAAAAGGAAGTATGACCACGGAGTTATTTATAGAATTCATCAAGCATCTGGTAAAGTATAAAACGCAGGGGAAAGTCTTGTTAATCTTTGATGGAGCGTCCTCGCACCTGGATTATACAATTGTTGAAGAAGCAGACAAGCATGATATTGTTCTTTATTGTTTGCCTAGTAACACAACCCATGAACTTCAACCCCTCGATAAATCCGTCAATAAGTCTTTTGAGCATCACTGGGATCAAGAAGCTATGACATATATGTATCAAAATCCTGACAGACGCTTGACAAAATCGAACTTCAACAAAATATTCTCAAAAGCTTGGTCGAGGGCATTGACTCATGAAAATATAATAAATGGATTCAAAGCTACTGGATTATTTCCATTCAACACTGATATATTACCAGATGAAGCATTTGCACCAGCGATCTTGACCGAACATCCTCCTCCACAAACTTCAACTATTATTGAGGCAAACATAGAGTACCCTGAAGTAACATCACGTTCAGACACTGTTTCACCTTCAATACTAAACAACGAAGAATGTACTATTACTGACATTGTTACCCCAGAAAAGCAAATTGGTGTAAGGGCTTTAACTGATATTGCTACATCAACCTTTCCTGTGAAAGTACCACAAAGCAAACATACAAATTGCAATGCTTCAACTCCATCGCCAAAACCATCAACATCTGGTATTGTGACAAAACGTCCTCTTATTCTAAGTTCACTCAGAGACTGATATTGAGCCTGATGCTGTACAGAAGATGTTGAATAGAAATGATCACACGAGAATCAATATATATACCTCCGAAGAAGACTCAGACGGTGATACTCCGCTAGCCAGTCTTAAAACAAAGGAAACTAAATCCCCGTTTCAAGAACTTATGCCAACTCCAAACTATGCTGTAATCAAAGACAAACCAAGAAGAAAGGCTATCAATTATAGAGGTCAACGGATTACTAGGGACCTTTTTAAGAAACGAGAAGAGCTAAAAGAAAATGAGATGATAAAGGTGAGAAAATCAAAAAAAGCCAATCAGAAAACTAAAGATCGTAAGAATAAGTCTGGCAAAGATAGCAATAAGGTTAAGAAGTCAAAAATAATTGAATCTGAATGGTTCTGCCATGCTTGCAAAGAAGGACGTGTTTCGGACATGCGGAAATGTGTCCAATGTTTTAAATGGTACCACGAAGAGTGTGTCGGACTCACAACTGAAGATAAAGATATGTTTTATTGCTGTGATTGTGATTAAATAAAATGCTTAACTATATTTTACCGTCTCAGTATAAATAATTTGTTTGTTAATTGTTTTTATTTTGCTTGCAGAAGATATTTTTTGTTTGTTTTGAGAGTCTATCTTTTGATTCTAAGAATATGATTGTGATATTAAAGAACTGAGTTAGGTACCTTTAATAAAAGTCTGATTTTAAGTCTTAAAAATTAATATAAAAGTAATTATATTGTTTTGTTTAATAAGAAAAGAACTGATTATTTAAGTTTTCAAAGTTACAGAACATGTTGTGATTGTACTAAGTACCTTAATTAAGACCACTAGTTCCTTGAAACTAAATTGTCTACGATTAATATTAAGAGGGCAATGAGGCCCACGTTTAATAAATGAAGGAAAATGATTAAATAACTAAAAAACAACAATTTACTTTTATTTTAACTTATTTCTAGGTAAATTTAGGGCGATTTACTGTAAAAATAATGCAAATTTTTATATGGGCTTTTATATACTACCGTAGTATAATAAGGCCCCTGAGAAGGGTTTTTAAAAATTGTATTTTATTATTAAAAAATATGCTTTTCTTAATCATTTTACACCATTTATTACAGCAATATGTACAAGCTATGTAAACAATTTGTTCTTGACATCCTATACGCATTATACTCAGATTTAAAGCAATATTCTTTTAGATGGGCCTTAATTGCCACCGGTACCTTAAATCTAATATAGTCTACATTTTGGTGAACGTGGTAGGGGACTGATAAAGTACTACCGCATCACAGCCTTCAGTCTACTACACTTACTTGTGAAGGTCCAATATGAGCCACGGTCGAGAGCAGTGACGATAAATATAATATACAGATGCATAACACAAAATATTTAAAGCAACAGTTTGGCTACAATGGTGACACATACCTACTCCTGTTTCAAATAACCCAAAATGTTCGAAATGGAAATCTCTAATCCCTGTACTAAATATCTACAAAATTATATATCATTAACATTAAAATATGGTCCCCCTAAATGGAAAACGGTTCTTACAAAATATCATAAATTCGCTCATGTTCTTACAAAAATATTTGATAACTATAGGCACTTTATATGCTTGCTAATTAGCCGCAAATACATTTTATAAATAAAAATTTTCTGTCCAAAAAACTTTCCAAAAACCGAAATACATAATTAACTTTTATACTTTTTATTAGCTTACAAACAACCTAGTCATAAGATAGTGCGAATTGTGGTTTTCGCGGCTCTGTACATAATGTATCAGTTTTCTTTTGCCGCTTGGCTTATTAGGTACCTACATACATACACAACTTCTTCCAAATAGCCGATAGCCAATTTTTACCGCAGAATAGCCGGTAATACTTATTAAAAGCCTTTAGCATCGCGCTATAATGATATACCTAATTCAAGTCCCGCCGTTATAGATAAAAACTGTCACATTGCCTCTACAATATTAATAGGAACCAACAAAGTATACATTGGCTAGCTCACACTATCATTGGGTACAAAACGCATAGCATGCTTTAATTCTATTTAACAAAGTCCGTTCACTATTAATTAAATTATTCATCCTCGGAATATTGTCAAAGAGTTTCAATGGAAACGCCGAGCAAATACTCTTTGTATCGAAGTTACTAAACTTTTATTTACTGACGATGGTATTACAACTAAAGAGTACGTAACTTCCTTTTAATAAATTAACAGCAGAACGGACTTCATCAAATAAAACACATCACTTTGTTAGCTCTTAAATATATACATAAACTTACTTACAAACTTCAGTACTTACTACGTTAAAACTTAAAATAAACCCCATGCTAACATCATCTCATCTACTACCACAGATTACCCCCTAATCTACACCCTAATAAGGTAATCTATGTCTACTACCTACCGGTGCCCAGGCATACAGTATTTATGGCAATCAACTAATTTAACTTACTAATTTAGATCTAAGTGTTCTAGCTTGTAGGTTTATAGAGTCATATTTAAACCAATTTACTTATAGGTAATAAAAATTACACTAACAAGTTTAGAAGGGGTTGCTATTGCACATGATTGCTAAGCTGTGACATGCGTGTAATTAACATTGCAATAGACCATTAAAGTTTACGCTATAAAACTATTATTGAAATCAGGATGAAACTTTCGAATGTACTTGTCGCAATTTACTTTTGACATTTTACACTCGAGTTCCTAGCCTACTTGCATTAAATGCTACGTCTAGATTTGAGTTAAATTGCACATTAAGGGCACATTCCGTCTTGCTTTTTTTACATATTTCATCAGAAAGAGACGTAGTTAGTGTCTGATAGACGTCATTTGAAATTAAGGGTCGGTTCATATCTGACGGAACATGCGTCGCGTATTATCGGTCACGTAATGCCAGAAATGACAAAATGTATAGAAAAACACTCGACCGTTCACACTCAACAGATGATACGTTAGTGCGTCGAGCGTACCTTTGCCTGTACCTGGAGATACGCTCGAGGCATCTTCCGTCAGATATGAACCGACCCTGAATCTAGATTTCGGTACGCATATGCTGCAAGTGGGGCTTAGCGTGACTGCACAGTCTATTTGCTCTGTGTGGCGAGCTTATATTAACCAAATAAACCAAGTTCCATCAAATTTCGAAAATATTATCGCAGAATTAAATTCAAATAATGTCTCAACTACATTGCTACATGCAAGAACCATACCGACTTTACAAAACTACAAGCTAGCTACACTAAATTCCACACTCAGACGTGGTTCCCATGGCGACTGCCATTAGGACCATACTGTACATCTATGTCTTTTTAGCGAACCCGTTAGCGTTCCACGCTTCGATGTGAGGCAGTATATCGTTGAGGACAGGATACCACTGAGCTCCGGAGTAGTCGATGGCGTCCAATTCACCACCGTAGTCGGAGGGCAAGTGTGATGGCGCTAGGAACTTGTGTAGAGACGACATGTCCGTGCCGTGGAAGTGGATCTGGAAAGAATGAGACCAATTTGATGTTTTAGTAGCGTCTCAGTAAAGTTGTAGTTTGGATCGACGGTTTCTTACGAACCTGCTTTGAGACGAGGTGCAGATGCCTGCTATGACGCAATGTATGAATCGTATACCATTAAACCAATATAGACGAATTTTGATTAAAAAAATAGACACATAACAGCCGTTTTCACGTTAAACTAAAATGTATGATCCTAACACCCGAAACCGGCGAACATGTATGAAGAATTTAATAAATGCGGATGAGGCGAACGAGGTATGTTTGAAACTTACTAAATGGAGATCTGTAGTCTCTGTGTACCCCTATGGGACATAGGCGTGTGGTTATTTATTTTTTTAATTTATTTTATTTGCCAAAATCCACAGCACTTAGAATAGTACAGAGTTTAGCATGCTATCATCATAACATGTATGTATGTATGTATCATCCTAATAGATTTTGAATCGTAATTATTGAGTTACCGAGCCCATAAAAGAGGTTGCAATAATTATAGTCCGTTTTTAGGGTTCCGTACCTCAAAAGGAAAAAACGGAACCCTTATAGGATCACTTTGTTGTCCGTCTGTCCGTCCGTCCGTCCGTCTGTCAAGACCCTTTTTCTCAGGAACGCGTGGAGGTATGAAGCTGAAATTTATATCAATTACTCAGGTCTACTGTCCCTTGAAGCTGTGAAAAAATCAAACTTCTAAGCCAACGCAATCAAAAGATACAGCCTAATTTTCGACACTTGCAAGGGAATCAAAACCTACAAACTCAGAATCTTGAAATTTGGTACGAAGCAATATAGCATAGATAAAGGAAAAATTACGAAAACCATAAATTTTTAGAATTTTAAACTTACTACCCATTTCCTCATAAACGCGTAGAGGTATTAAATTGAAATTCATACCAAATACTCAGGTCTATAATACCTTTAAGCTGTAGCAAAATCAAACTTCTATGTCAACGCAATCAAAAGAAACAGCAATTTAAGCTGCATATTTTGAAACTCGCAAGTACTCGCAAGGGAATCAAAACCTAAAGGGTACTTCCAGTCGACCTAGAATCTTGAAATTTGGCATGAAGCAACGTTTTATAGCACACATAAAGGAAAAATTCCGAAAACCTTAAATTTTTAGTTACATTACAAAATATATATTTTTTAATAAATATAAACTTATTACTTTTTTCCTCATGAACGCGTAGAGCTATCAAGTTGGATCTAATTGCCTTTAACCCGTGAAAAAAAAAAAACAGTTATATTATAGATAAATGATATGTAAATGAAATTGTATTAGGCGTTACAATTCGGAAGTTCAAACATTCACTATGGGTGCGCCCACCACCGGGCCCTACACCCTCCACTGACCCTCGGATCTGATAACTCATAATTGCGACAACAGGCACTTGCACTAACTACAATCGCCATGAGAAACCAGACCCGAGCACCTAGCATGCAAGACGATACATTGCACCATTCCGAAATCAAAAACTAGATAAATAATCTACATATGTTTCGCCAACAACCGTGGCATCCTCAGGATTATAGAAATTAATAAATTAGTAAACCACTAATTATTATAAACCTCTAAAACCCAACACATTACTTACACAGAATTAACTACCCTCTACTAAGTATTAAAAAATATATAAATAATTACCCACCATTATTTATATTTCAAATAAATATATACTATTTGTGCACACAAACCAAATAGTATTGGGTGAATTAATTAAATTTAAATGAAAAAATTCAAAAATTCACCAAAATATTGATAAATTAGTAAAGAAAAACAAGGATGTATGCAACAACATATTCCATTGCCTACAAAAACAAAAATTGTTATTGACATTGACAAGACACTACATTTTAAGGTTACTGTTTATTTATTTATTCTAGCCAATGAGTTTAATAGCGGAGACGAAAATTCAACCTGTTAATTCAAATGATATGTGTTAATATAAAATAAAGGATTACTTAAACGATAAAGAGATCTTTGTCTTAAATTTATGCTCCTCCATCTTTCCCCATTGTAATGTTATGAATTTCATTTTGCAATAAAAATACCATAGTTATGACTCGATTGTCGTAATGAACGAACTTTGTAAACCTTGCAGGTTTGTACGGAACCCTCGGTGCGCGAGTCCGACTCGCACTTGGCCGGTTTTTTAGATATGGCTCTACGCACTGAAATCTCAACTAGTTGAGAAATCGAGTGCTACCTAGTTATCTACTCCGTAATCACCAGGTTTCTCAACCTGTACACATCTGTGAAAGTGATAGGATATTTAATAGCTTAGCAGAGCCTTAAGGTTGCAGAAGTTGTTATTGAACGTGTAATATATAGGTATATGCAAACTATACAGGGTGTAACAAAAGGGGTATGTTAAGCGAAAAGCTATGTAAATAGCCCACTATAGAGAACCTATCCACAAAATTTGAGATCCGAAATCACATGTTTATTTTTCCCGATAGTATGGAGAATTTTTAAATATCTCAGGAATTTTCATACAATCTTGAAAAATAAAAATGTGATTTCGATTCTCAAATTTTTGAAATAGGTTCTCTATAGTGGGCTATTTATACAGCTTTTCGCTTAACATACCCTTTCTGTTACACCCTGTATACAGCAAAAATATCATGTACCTAGCCAATATAATTTAAGATTGTGTGCCTGCTTGTCTACCGAGAAAAGAAAATATTTTTACTGGTGTCTCGGCATTTGGTTTTTTGATAAAGCGGTCCGCCTTGTAATGATTGATCAAGTCTTTGATATTTAGGAAGTGCTACGCTAACTACATGTCATTTTATTTCATACGTCCGGACCGGACCTCGCGGAGAGGTTAACTGGCTTCATTGCGGATAGCTCCTATGTAGGTACTCTATATTTATTTTTTAATG
This sequence comes from Carposina sasakii, assembly GCA_014607495.2. Classification (NCBI taxonomy): domain Eukaryota; kingdom Metazoa; phylum Arthropoda; class Insecta; order Lepidoptera; family Carposinidae; genus Carposina; species Carposina sasakii. The sequence goes on along the minus strand of CP053149.1, from coordinate 4,575,825 downwards.
CAACACAACAGACACAAAGTAAAAATATTTCACATTTTCTCAGTACAGTCAGTACAATTTTTACCTTAACTTAGTGTCCTAGGCGTGTATGCACAATTAATTAATCTTAGTCGAAACAGTAATCTTAAAATTTATGATAATATACATATTTCTATATCCGAGAAAGTTTATATCACGCACGGTACAGATATTTCTTATGAAACACTAACAGGGAGGTTGACCACGAACAAAAAGGGTATCTAGTTTACTAAGGTAATTTCTGTCATTCCAATAACACTTACTCTGTTCTTTAGCTTTTCCCTGATGAAAGGCTTGAACATCTTCCACACGACGTTGAAGATCATCGGCTGCTTGACGAAGTGGACCTCCTTCAGTCGGAGGGGCATCGCATCCTGAATGAAGGTCAGCAGACGCTTCGAGAACGATGGTGTTAGGCCCATTGTCTGTAAGATAAGAAAGAGTGAAATAATATATTGTTTGGCTTATTAATTTCGTTTCTTTGCGGATACTAAATAATGTGCATAATAAATTAAATAATAATAATTGCATGTTATCTAGAAATAACAACAAATACATCCGGTTATCGATAAAGGATTAATAAAGATAATAATGGCTGGAGATTGTTCCTATGTAAATATTATCTAGGTGGTCTATCATTACAAAGCGCATTATGATGTAATGCTTCTTTTTTTCATGGAATTATCTCAAAATTATATTAAGTTCTCCCCAATCGCTTTTAAAATTAATTGAAATACCTACACCTTGGGGGAGTTTCGTTGTGTATTAATGTGTGTAATTAATGTTGTGTATTAATTTTGGAGAATTAATTCAGCGGACAAAGTTCTGCTAGTGCAACGTTTACAAAACTCGAAACTCCATTACTAATTCACTATGTTTATTTTATTTGTTTTTTATTTATTTATATCAAGCATTATTTAATATATAATTATATCTTAATAGGTATAATATAAACTTCGATAAGTTTTTCTATATACCTACCTATCTACCTATATATCTCTCATACTAGCAAAAAAATACCTTGTGAATCTTTTCGTCGAAATAAATCGCCGAATGGGCATTACCCACAACATAATTATAGCAGGGCCAGTTAAGCTCAACTAAAAGGATAAAAATTCACATCCCAAACTAGATAAGATTTTATATTTCTCAAAATTCTATCTGACTATAATGAGCATATTTACATACCATATTGATCATTGTCCTTACGAGGCACAGGAAAAACACTTCCTCTTGGTTGGGGACAAACAGCGGATATTGATTTAAACTATTTGCTCTACACGGAAAATCTTGCCAAAACACGTTTTGGAATTTACCTACTAAGGAACTTACGCGGGATTGTTTCTGTTTAGTTCAGGTTAAACAAACCTTTTTTCATCACCAGTGGACGCCCGCGACTTCGTCCGCATGGACTGCAGAAAAATCAAAATGTCGAAATTATCCGGGATAAAAATCTTTTCCGGGATAAAAAAAAAATAGCATATGTGTTAATCCAGGGTGTAGGCTAACTCCACACCAAATTTTATTGAAATCGCTCCAGCCGTTTTTAGGTGAAAGAGTAACAAACATCCATCCATCCATACTTACAAACTTTCGCGTTTATAATATTATACAGGATGTTTTTTTGTGGCCACCTTTAACGAAGGGTACGTACTCTAAACATGAAATAAAGTAAGTTTATGCCAAAAAAAATGCTGGGAAAAAAAATATTTTTTTTTGAAAAAAATTTTTAAATTCCTTGGTCGTGCGAAATTTATAGTGTCTAGTGTTTATGTTAGTTTTATTATAGACAGATATTAATTATTTCTCGTGAAAAAATCCTGCTACGCGCGTCTATGTGCATTTATGCAGAAAAACTCAGTCTATTTACTCAACTTTGGACCCTAATATTTTGGAAACCAGACACTTCCCAGGTATGCTTCCATGGAGAAAAATGATCGTGATGATGAGGAGATTCCGTAGTTTTCGGGAACGTTGACGACCAAAAATCATCCTGTATATTGGTAGGACTAGCGGCCGGCGGCAACTTCGTCCGCGTAAACTTTATAGCCTACCTATGTGTAATTCGGATGTAAAAGCTACCTGAAAAGTTTCATCAAAATCCGTTTAGTCGTTTTTGCATGAAAAACAAATATACACACACACACATCCATCCTCACAAACTTTCGCATTTTATGAATATGTTTAGTAGGATGTGCCTATTTTTCTAAAGTAATATTTAATGAGGTCATTCATAGACATTCCTACTTAACATTAATCAGTGACGTGCCCAAAATATTTTTAGTTTAGTTGTATAAAATTACGGCGGACCTACGGCAATCGGTAATAGCCTGGTTTTATAGTTCCCCTATAAGTGAAACAAAGGCTAATTAATTTATTAGCTCTTTATAAGTCCGAAGTACGAGTAAACATTATTATGTAGATAGGTGGTTACTATGAAATGTATAATTTATAAACGTTCTTCGCACTTACATGTAAACCTATGATCCAAGTTGCGTAGTCTATAGGAACAGTGCCATTTTTAATGTCTTAGTTTAAGGACGATGTATGCTTAGACTAAGATGAATGACTTTTTTCGGAGTTTAATGATTTATTTTGTATATTTTCTGTGTTCTATAAAGAATATAAATATGAAAGAACACACAACATACATATTCCCGATAACCCACATAAGTAAATATGCTCGGAATATTCCTGTCCGCGGACGAGTGCACGGGAATAGCTTACAGAGAGAGACTCTACTTTCTAGCCTTCTTTGTGGCCTTGCATTTAAAGGTACAATAGACTCAGTAGATCAATCTCAAGCAGTTGGATCTCGTTCCATTTCTGTAGCCTCGTACGTGTAGCTCCTTGAACTGAATCTCAACGCTTTTCCTCCCACCTGGTATCGGTACCACATACGATAACATATCGAATTATCGTGTAACAAATCTACGATTTAAGCACGAACGTAACCAGGTAAACCTGCTATATGCAGGTAATTTCAGTTCACCTTGAAACACCGATATTTCGTGAAAATTGCATTGGCATCGCGTGTTACATTATCAGGAAGTAGAGTAAATCATTCATACAATTAGCACCGTTATTTGCTTATAATTCTATCGATAACAATCGAACAATAAAGGGACGAGACGTGATCGCACTCGGAATCGATTATTTTCACTTTTATAGATGACCTTAGGGTCTACGTGATTTGGCAGGTAAAGGTAATATAAATAGCGATGTTTTTCCGTAGATTTGTAGAGATCGAGGAACGGAAGGAAATTTACAGGAAATGGCCCCGGGATATCTGTAGACTAGATATCTGGATTTCCCTAGAAATCGTGCAAGAGACTTATGCCTGCCTATTTAAACAATATATTGTTAACAAGTATTTACAAGACATAAAGTACATATGTGTATATGTATATTTTATTTTAAATCCTTAGGTCATTTGTGATCTAAACTTCCTAACGTTATCAATTATAAATGTTATGTTTTTACGAGTATGAATCAGGCGTTTATGAATCAGTTGATAGCCCGTTCTATTATTTAATATTATACGTATAAGAAAATATAGGTATATCTAGGTACGGTCTAATATCCAAAGGTTCCTATTAAATATACTATATATTATGTAGATCTTCGGTATCATAGTGTAGTATGTTTCATAACAAATAGCAACTAATACTCGTAACATTCCTAGCAATAAATAGTAGTAGGTAATACTATGTACTACTTTGCAATATACAACCAAAACAAACAAGGATTAAACACAATGAAGATGATACTACTTTGTAAATTGTTTACTTATAATTTACATACATACATACATATAATCACGCCTTTATCCCTTACGGGGTAGGCAGAGCATCAAGGGCCGATAGAACCACATGGTGCCACTTCTGACCAATTTTGAGAGTATAGTTGAGATGTACAAGTTCGGTTAGTAGTGACAGGTGGTCAGCCCATCGCCTACAAAACACTAAGACCCTCTTGTCCATCTACTGACTTATAATTTTACGAAAATAAAATATTATTAGTAAAGAAAATAACGGGAAAAAATATTATTACGTAAAAGTGAAAATTCTGTGTAATTTAAGGAAAATTCTCCATGAAAGAATCGAACATTATTACGATTTCTTGATAATAAAAAAAACCATTGTAAGTAACAAAATATGTATGAAACTTTCATAAAATATTCTATCCCATTCCGAGGTTGAAATAATGTCACACATCCTGGCAGTTAGGGCATGATACTGCGGGAAATACGGTTCGGACGCATCCATGCATTAAAGAAGAACCCTTTAGGCTAAAAAAGTTGCGGAAGATGCATGACCCGTCCACCAATTATCTCTGGTCACAGAGTAAGTACGTGTGTTTATTTACCCACATCGACACGGTTAAAACAAATTACTTTGTCTTCCTGTCACAACATGAGTCACATAAACAATTGTAAATTTTCTTGAAATACTAACAAAAGAAGTTGATAAATGCATAACCAATTAACCTTTAGACATTTATGCAAGCCTCAAAAAGTATTCGCTGATGAATTATTTATGTAGCCGCATGAGTGACAGGCAACCTCTGCCATGACACACTGTGGAGCCTTTCTGAAAGAGACATTACTTCCCTGCCCGGCCATAACTTTACCTGTTCATTGCCATGACAAACTTCTTTATATTCCTATTGCTAAATATCCAATAGTTGTATACCGCGAACAAATATTCGTCAGTCAGGAGGCTAGACTAAAACGCGGATGACATGATGCTGCTGAGCCCGTCGGTGACGGGCCTCAAGAGGCTGCTAAATGTGTGTGAGCAATATGCGGCACGTCATGACCTTATACAGGGTGGCCAAATGATAGGCGTCCAAAGGAAAAAATTTGATACCTTATCATAAGGCATAATTTTTTTTCTGATTGAATGATTTTCACTGTCAAAGATCCTTAGAAGTTTTTAAGAACACTTAGAAATCTCTGGCAACCCTTACTTATTTTCTATTTATGCCCTGAACATTTTCGGTTATTGAACTCGAACGGTTATTTTTAATTTTGGACTAAATTTGTGGTAAGTTCTACAATACCTAGGCAAACCGCATAACTTTAGGTGGTAGCTGTTATTATGATAATTAATTACACAAAAAATCTAAACATCTAGTAAATGTTATAGGAAGTTTAAAGCGTATAAAAAATTAAAACCAATGTTAGGTGAAAAGTACCAAAAAATACTTTAAAAATTATAGCTCCTAAACTACAAAAAAAAGTCATTTGTGTATTACTAACATTCTATGGATCATCGTTGTCTGAATTAAATGTATTTTATTTATTTATTAAAATGTATCAGACGTGAATAATCCCAATGAAAAAAGGAATGCAGTACCTACCTAACACCGTCAAACCGTGTATATTTCTCTCTCCCGATTGGTTTGTTGGAAGGGAGATTTTTCCTTTAGAAATAAACAGGCGGCTGTACATTTTCTTTTCAATAAAGTTTTTTTTTCTGTTTTTGTGGAAGAGTATCTACTATCAAAGACGTATTCACGCAATCAGACCTTAACATTCAAAGCACACGCGCAGGGAAAGTGATTTAGATATACCTTTGACAACTTGTTATCAAAACAACTTGAAGCCTCTCTTTACGTTTCATGCAATAGCGACAGGCAGTGACACAATGAACAATCGTGATAATCTGTGATTCTTTTGATTTGTGATTCTTTACTTATAAATTCACGGCTCGTGATTGTACTTGATAGCAAAATTTTTAGACCAATTACATATTTACTAATTTTAGTTAACAATCCTGAACACACAGGTGTGTGCGAAACATTGTAGAACAAGTTATTAACATCATAAGTAGTTTCTTATTAGCAGCTATACATCACATGGCGACTACAGTTGCCAGTGATGAGTCGTTAGATTCGAAAGTCAGCAGAGTGTTTAGGACCAAATACCATTTGCAAATTTGCATGTCGGAATAATTTTTCAATATATAAAATTTGATTTCAAGGTATAAAATATTAAAATTACCCCGTAAGGGATAAAGGCGTGATTATATGTATGTATGTATGCAAAATTCGAACTACTGTGATAACATAACCAATATTTATCGTTGAAGGTAAAGGTATATAAAACATAAATTAATACTATTCTATTGCTCTTTCAATAGAGACCTGTTATTAAATCAACTACGCAATTATCTAATTAACATTTTCTAGGTTGATCATAAAAGTACAAAACTATTATCTCGAGAAAAATAAGTTAGGCAATGAAAATATTTTTATTTTCTGTTTGACCTTACTATCCTAACTCTACCTATACTTATACAGGATGTTTTTTCGTTGCCTCCCTTAACGAAGGGTACGTACTCTATACATCAAACAAAGTATAGGTAAGTTTATGCCAAAAAAAAATGCTGGGAAACGATGTAAATTTTTTTGAAAAAAAAATTATTACTCGATCGGGCGAAATTTATAGTGTCCAGTGTTTATGCTAGTTTTTTCATAGACAGATATTAATTATTTATCGCTAAACAAATCTTGTTACACGCGTCTATGTGCATTTATGCAGAAAAACGCAGTCTATTTAACTTTGGACCCTAATATCTTGGGAACTATACACTTACCAGGTATGCTTCCATGGAGAAAAATTATTGTGATGATGTGGAGATTTCGTAGTTTTCGGGAACGTTGACGACCAAAAATCATCCTGTAGGTATATTGTCCTTACTCTATGTACCTATAGTTTTAGGCTGGCAAATATTTAATAATAAACATTTTGCCTTTTTCAATAACTGTATTCAATGTGAAAACTTTAAATTTTCCTTACGTCGAAACGTAGGTAGGTACACTTTTTGGTTTGAAAACTTTATTTATGTAGAACTGTGACTAATTAGTTTATTTGTTCATGTTCGTCATACAAACTATTGTGAAAACTAGCAATGACCTAGTACTACATTTCCCGATAGTGGTCGGACCTGATCTCGGCGCAGAACTAGTTACAGTGAACCCTGCGCAAGCGCAGAGGTCATTGGCGTGTCTTTGTTTTCAACGTGCACCTAACTAGTATCTACGCGTTAAAAATACTTTGATTATGTATTTTTTGTGCATTATTTTGTAACTATTTTAGTAACCTTGCGAACATATTATGAACCAAGATCAGCTAGTTTTTGGATACTAGGGCCTACCTAGATTTCATTAAAATACTTTTTTTAGATACGCTACATACGTCTAAATAATATTATTTAAATCAATAGATGCAACTCTATCTATCTATCTATAACTGTGTCCTAAGACTATTTGTCAAGTACTGGTGCTGATCCCCTTACCTGAGTCCAGCCCATCTTGTTGAAGTCCATCAGGACCACCGTCCCGCGGACCTGCGATTCCGGCTCCAGCATGGCTGCCTCGTGGATCAGGTAGAACAGCCGGAACAGCTGATCCGCGTTCACCTTCTTCGGGTCCCATGATCCTGGAATAAGTGTATGTTTAGAATAAGTCGTAATTATATAGAGAACTAAATAGTGGACGCCCGCCACTTCGTATAAACTCAAAAAATCCTGTTAGTTTTTGTTCCCGTGGGAATTTCCGGAAATCCGTCCGGGATAGTCTACAGCGGGTTATTTCAGAGCATTTCACTTAACATATCCCTTCTGTTACACATTGTATATTTAAATATACGACTAGGACTGAGAAACGTCGATGTGGTCTATATTTCGAACCAAGAACCGCAGTAGGGTATCACTATCACTACTACATGTAGCAACTACATCAAACCTGTCGTCAAAGATAATTAAGCAGGATCTCTAACTAGGTAGGTAGATGCAATAGTTATCAATGTGATATTTAATCAAATCAAACGATAGAGAACAAAGAAGGAACAAGCACGAACCTCTCGATAATCCGTAACGCTGTCGTCAAACTTATTAAAAAGTTAAGTTGCTAGGCAACAGCCCAATGACGATAAAAAAGTCCTGTGTTTATGAACTCTTGTATTTATTGTAATTATTCTGTTTTGTGCTTTTCTATTCAATATATTAGTATACACTTATTCGCTTGTATTCCTGACTAAGTCCACTGCATAAACTCCAACGAAACTGTCATATTATCTCATAGATTTTGTTTGCGACTCGCTAGCGTTACGGCGCGTAAAAAGGTTCATGCTTGCTTACCCTACAGTGGGGTAGCGACTCGCTAGCAAAATCTATGTGATTTTGCGACAGTTGGACGATAGCGTTACGGACTATCGAGAGGTTCGTGCTTACCCCTCTGTTCTAATACGTTTCCCAGCAAACTGCCCATATCCAAATCTTCAAACAAGTGACACATCAATTTAACAATTCCATACATGTGAAACATCGATCGAAGAGCCATTGTACTCAAAATCTTTCGCACGCTTAAGGCACGCTTAGTGTTTGCAATAATAATAAATATATTTATATTTTAGTACACAAACGCTCTGTGTACATTTGTACTTGAAGGTAACTATCAAACCTTAACTACTGCGACCCGCAGTACATATAAAAAGGGCATAGTATTTTTTCGACTTCACTGGTAACATGGACAGGATTTTATAATGTATTCATAAAATAAAATTGATTGGATTATTCATTACACAATGATCCTGATCCCCCGAAATGATTATATTACGGCTTATCTTTAAAAACATAATTTAAGCGGTTATAATAAATAATAATAATATAATTTTAAAATTTTATTTCAGAAAATTGATTTCCATATTTGTATTAGTAAAAGTCTTAACCTATGCTTGTAAATAATTAAATTGAATTAATGAAATTATATTAAAAAAGTAACTCAAACAAATAAAAAAATATTAATTAGTTAATCTAAACATTTACAATTATCTAACCTACCTAAATTTAGATTTAGCACTACGGACGGTTATAAATACCTAATACCAACAAACTTTTATTTAAGCATAGAGGAATATAATCTTATTCCTCTATGATTTAAGTAATCCTTGATATACTATCAGATATTGAACTCTTAACACAGTGCTTCTGTTTCATATGATTTTACTGCTCAAAGAGTACATCAAACAATGAATTACGTTGTCCCTTGTTAGCTCCACAAAGCAGGGAAACTAAAAATAAACTACAAACATATCCATGTGACACCATTTTAGTAAACAATACAATAAACTTTTTACACAAAGCGCAAAACCGCTTGAGCAAATACGTCGATTGTTCACCTAACAGCTATGTTAATGAAATTTCACAAATTTTTTATCCTCTAGTTTATCATTTTGCCTAGGCACTTCAGCTAGAGCACCGGAGCTTAGTCCACCACTCATTCCTCGCCGCTACAACTCCTGTAAGTCAAGATCAACAAAGGCGACCAGAGAAATGCAAATAAAGCATAGAAAATCCCGGGGGACCTAGCAAGCGACTAAAGTATTTAGACTAATAGAAGACAGAAAGGCAATAACTTTATATCGCTTTCAATGTCCACTACCTTTTGTAACAAGTTGGTACGGAACTCTTAGTGCGCTATTCCAAATCGCGCTTGGACCTGTTTAAAGATACGCAGATAACTGACTGTATCTCTCGAAGACAAACAAACAATGCCTGATTATAAGAAAAATGGCTAATTTTATATGCACTTACACCTCGAGATTCTAGATTAAATATACTGTGTATATGTCACTACAATTAGTGTTAAGATTAAGGACGTATCGTTTAATGCTGTCTGTGTGTGTTTTCGTAATAGGTACATGCGAGTGCAACTAAACGCGCACAGGTTAAAAACCTCCACCTCTACATATATGTATAACAAAGTCTACAATAAAAATGCATACAAGTTTGTTGTGCCTCTCACCTCAATACCTATATGTTTGACAGCTGTGCGAATAAACTATTCGTTACGCTTACTAATATACTGGGTTTCTCAAAGGCCCGTCCAAAGGGCCCGTCAACGTTAATTCATGATAACAACATGCCGAATCCTATTGGACGCTACATTTTAGCGGAGTCGGCAAAAGTTTCAACTATGTATTTTAGAGAGACCTACAATAAGAGATTTTTGGATTTTTGACCCCGTAACCTAGAATTAGCTTGCAATGTTGCAGCACCGCCATAAGTAGGCACTTCTCGCCTCCGTGTAGTCAATCTAAGTACGCGATTACATATTTAAACAATTTACAATATCCACGAGTATGTGCAAGTAATTAGAAGTGCTCGTAAAGTTACGATAAAATATAGTTTTCGAAAATAACACATAAACAGGTGTCTATTACAATAAAGTTTTACTACTTATATAAACCACTTATGCCATAAAGTCGCAAGTTGAGGCTCTAATTATATATTAAACTTAGCTTAGACAATACATAACATAATGTAGCCTTACTAAGTATTATCTAAGGCTGCCTTAGATACTGTATCTGCATGCAAAATTCCATCAAGATCCGTTCGTCATCAAGATATGCCGTAAAAGGGTAACAAACAAGCAGTTGCCAACTTTATAAATATAATATTATAAATATTATAATGGAACGAGTGTTGTTGTTTTTCACTTCATTTCTAGTTATAAATGGATTATCGTATTACATATTTCAATTTCTATCCTGACTTTAACTCGTTAATATGTTTGATTTATTAGGGACATTAACATTACTTTACATATCAGTATCTTGTAAATAAGAAATATTCAGGATGTAAGAACTTATCGTACGAGGCGATTAAAGGTTTCCGGGAGGTGGGCAGCAGCGCCTCCGTGTTGACAACATAGTCCAAAATACAAACTGCGGTCATCAACCCGCCTGCCCAGCGTGGTGACTATGGGCAAATACCCCCATGGCAGTCTTGTGACGTGCCCTGGGGGAGGCCTACGTCCAGCAGTGGACTGCAATAGGCTGATGATGATGAAGAACTTAACACTTCACGGGGGGGTAAATGAGCTCGCGATTCTGAGTAGCTACGAAAAGTGTCCATAAAATAAACTTCTGAAATACTTTATCTCGCTAAAATATAAAGCCTTAGCCGTAAGTTTTTTGTTCATATTTAGATCCTAAACGCTTATGCACAAAATGCCAATGTTCATTTACGCTACTAACTATTACGAATTCGTAAATGTGCGTTGCATCAATAAAAAAATCAGTTAGTATCTGTCGTGTTTTTACGTAAGCAGGGTTTGATCCGCTAGATCCAAAATACGTTACTTTTTACGAATTCGTTAAACGCTTAGTTGAATTCGGCAAATGACGCTGCGATAGATTTCCAACAAGTGATGCTGCCAAGGGGCCACTTGTATTTACATAAATATATTCACATGGCTGTGTTACCAAAATGGGGTAGTTGCAAGATCACGAAGGCAATCCTTACAGCCACGTTTACCATAGCGGGGTCAGATGTTAGTGACAAGTTATTAGCTCATTGCCTGAGGGAACACCCCTGAGTTCCTTACTCCACTATGTTCATCTTACGACATGCACGAAAAGTATTTAAGTAAAGATAATACAAGTACAAACAAGGGTTCGTCTCTGTGGTCGGCGTCCTTTACGACACAACCTTGATCGCAATGTGGTTAACGTTAAACGAAGCTCTAGTTCTATACAGGACAGACAGAATACATAACCAGTTCATAGTTTCTATAGTATATCTGTTTGTCTATAGTACATACTAGTGGACGCCCGCGACTCCGTCCGCGTGGACTACAGAAAAAACAAAATGTCGAAATTATCCGGGATAAAAACAATTTCCCGGGATAAAAACCTGTCACAATATAATCCTGAAAACTGCATCTAAATCGGTTCAGCCGTTTCTGAGATTAGCGTGCACAAACGTACAGACATACCGACAAACAGATAAAAAATCCAAAAATCATTATTTTGGGTTCTATTGCGTTGATAAAGGTCTCCTATAATATTTTTTCTCATATATCTTCCATGTACAGACAGCGATCCGTAACATTTTTATACAGAATGTTTTTTTGTTGCCACCCTTAACGAAGGGTACGTACTCTATACATCAAATAAAGTAAGTCTATGCCAAAAAAAAAATGCTGGGAAACTATGTAAATTTTTTTGAAAAAAAATATTTAATTGCTTGATGGGGCGAAATTTATAGTGTCCAGTGTTTATGCTAGTTTTTTCATAGACAGATATTAATTATTTCTCGTGAAAAAATCTTGCTACACGCGTCAATGTGCATTTATGCACAAAAACGCAGTTTATTTACTCAACTTTGGACCCTAATATTTTGGAAACCAGACACGTCCCAGGTATGCTTCCATGGAGAAAAATCATTGTGATGATGAGGAGATTCCGTAGTTTTCGGGAACGTTGACGACCAAAAATCACCCTGTATGTAATAATATGTCTTTATTTTATTTTCTCACCACAATGTTGCATCTTCAATTACATAGCAATATTACATTGTTATTTTCTACAAGTTAGCAAACTGCGGAGAGACTGGAGCCTAAGCTAGGCTTAGAGCCTGTATTTCAGGTCACCAGGTCTCAGCTCTTTCAGATACAAATGACTATAAAAATTTGTCTATGTGTCACCTTGTCTTTTTTATCAATCAAGTAAATAATAAGTTTACATTTCAAGATCGTGGTTAGTTGTGTGAGACAAAGCCTATTTAAATATGTTAGTGTGGTTAGTAAAAGTTAAAAAAGGTGTGTATGTGTAATAGTGTGCATGTGTGTGTGTTTGTGTATATGTTGTAAACGTGTGAACCTTAGTGTACAACGTACTATAATATTGTGTACCTATTAGGAGATGAGTGATATGTTACCTATAGTGTGATCACTAATATGATTTCGCAAGGCAACCCTCCCTGAAACTATTCTGCATTTAACAGAAGAGTTTCAGTTTCACTATAATTTAATTCTAGAAGCCACAAAGTGAGTTTACGTTTTAGAAGATTCTTGTTTAAATTATATATAGGTAGCTTCAATGTGTGTTGCTTGAGTATTGTGTGAAGCACGAAAAGTTGACAAACCGTTAGTTAGATCTATATTTTATTATAAAGGTGGCAACCTTATTGGTAGCAGCTAAAAATCGTTTGGAGAACTTGGTTTTAAATATATCTTGGAAACAATTCTACACGGATTTAAATCGTCTTCTACTGTGCACTGCAAAGAAGAGTTATAATTTAACAATGTGTGTTGCTTGAGTATTGTGTGATATGAACGAAAAGTTGACGAACCGTTAGTACGCTAGATTGTTTATAAAGGAGCTCTGTGGGAAACATATAAGGCAGGAAAGATGAAACTTTTAATATCGCTCTTTGGGATCTTTCTAGTTTAAGAATCGTAGACTTCGGAGCGCCAACCCAGGAGGTAATACAATAGGACAGTAGTGACTGAACAAGTGCATAGTAAACATATTTTTTTAGATTATCATCTGCAACGAGTCTCAGGGTTTTAAACACATATATAAGTTTTCGAACCCTATTTGTGAGGCTAAGAATATGTTCGTGAAAACTAAGAGTGCTATCAATGATTACACCCAGGTATTTCACGTGCTTAGTGCTGCGCAGGGCATCACAGGTACAAGCCATGCTATGAGGCTCTGGGCAGGAATGAGCTACGATACAATAATGGTAGGCAGACAAAGCAGGTGGATTATTTTTAAGAGAGAAGGTGACATAGTTTGTTTTTTCGGTATTAAGCGTAAGTAAATTTGTACGAAGCCACTGAGAAACTATGTTAAAATCCGACTGAGCATACGAGAACACCTCATCCCAAGAGTTGGCGCTAAACAGGAGAGCAGTGTCATCTGCAAACGTTATTATTTTACCTTTGGGTAGGGTGAGCATACCAAGGTCGTTAATATAGATGAGAAAGAGTGTCGGCCCAAGTACGCTTCCTTGTGGGGTGCCGTAGGTGACTGTTCTCTCGTTACTGAAGTACTCATCCACTTTAACGCACTGGGTACGCTCACTTAGATAACTTTCAAAAAGCTTCAGTGGGACCCCCCTTATTCCCATACTACATCTTTTGAATCAGGATGGGTACAGAGACAGTGCCAAACGCTTTTGCAAGGTCGAGAAATACTCCTAGAACCTTCTCCCCCTTATCCAAATTCCGGGCTATATAATTAGTCAGATCATGCACTGCGTCCGATGTAGATTTGCCATGTCGGAAACCATATTGGGAAGTGGAAAAGAGGTTAAGTTTTTCAATGTAGTTTATCAACCTATTATTCATGACCTTTTCAAGAACTTTAGATAAAGCAGACAACACTGCAATTGGTCTGTAGTTATTGACACGGTCTCTGTCCCCACTCTTATATACTGGGTGAATAATTGATTTCTTAAAAGCCTTAGGAAATATACTCGTAGATAGTGCGAGATTGCATATGTATGTCAGGGGGGGTACAACCAACAGAAGATGCTTTTTAAGAAGGGTACTAGGAATTCTATCCCATCCCACAGCGCAGTCACTACGAAGAGATTTAATTAGCGAGGCTATTTAATGTTCATCGGTTGGTAGCAGACTCATAGATTGCAAGTTATTTTTGTAAACCGGCTGGGTAGGAACTACCGTACTATTAAGTATTTTGTTTGCCAGATTGTAACCAATACCCGCAATGTAGTCATTGACAGAATTTACTGATAGCTCCGGAGTACTTAATAAGGTTAGCAACTGAGTGGATTGATCTTGTTTATTAGTCCTATTAGAAATACTATTTATTGCTGACCATAGCTTTTTGGAATTTTTACCAGTATCTTTAACAGTGTTTTTTTCATATTCTATATTCATATTTTTAATCAATTTATTACAATAATTTCTGTACCTAGAAAACGAAATTTTTAATACATTATTTTCTGATTCAGTTTTAAGACGTCTATGTAAGTTATCTCTGTGTTTGTATGTATAGAAGATTTTAAAAAATTGTTTGATCTTAGAAACTTAGAGACTTGAACCTTGGAGGGTGTTTCTTAGTGTGACGTAAGCTTTCGCTAAAAAAGGATTTCCACAATTTCCCACGGGCTCGGGAAAATCGGCAATTCTAAAGTTTACACGACGCAGCCGTGGGCGTTCTCTAGATACAGCACTTACTTCAAAATTAAAAATTATGTTAAATGATGAACGAACTGTTAGATATAAATACCCACGACAAAAGGGTTTCTATCTCGGGATATAAACCCTGGAGAACAGAGTCACAGAAGAACAGCTACCTGGTATACCAATAAAGGACTCGCAACTCACCTCCAACACTAACTATAAGCACGCGTCTGCCCTTGTGGTCGCGGCCCTTCATCACGTTGACCACGGTGTGCTCCAGCAGCGCCTCCTTCTCTTGTTCTGGCACCAGGCCGTCCAGGAGTAACGCATTGTCCTTCTTAAACTCAGCTATGCGGCGCATCTATAACAAAGTTACCATCATTAGCATGTAGTCCATTATCTCTAAAGAGGTTGGATAGAAGTGTGTCAATTTACTTCAGACCTAATTTTCACTTATCAGCCTACAACATGGGTACATATTTTTTATTGCCGTATAGTAGGTGTTTCCCATGGCTGGGTAAAGGCTTCTCTTTAGACTACACCTGGGCGGTTGAACTATTGGACTTGTACTATTGGGGGATTAAACCATAGGCCCGCCACGCTGGTCCAATGTGGTTTGAAGGTAACATAATTATAGTAGGCAAGAAAATCTATCAAGAATTTTTGAAGTTTTAGCGAACGAAAACAGGCAACTGATTTTATAACATCAACAAAACATATGCATCTTGTGCCAGTGTTTATATAGGTAAATCATAATGTTACAGTGGTAGTTTCTGCGAGACGAGAGATATTTTTCCAGGGTAAATAACTACATAAATATTTTTATAGTTAGAATTAATAAACCACAGTCGTGCAAAGTTAGGACTCATACATATTATAACAATGCAACATTGTACTGGCAAAAATAGGATTTTAATGTAACGTGCCTACATAATGTATTCACCATAAATCACTATGTGTTTACAATCCAGTTGTAGTTGAATAACAACTAGACTAGAATACAGTCACATTAACTCAATTGACATTTATAAATTCTATCCCTATTATTTTATTTTTATTTTACTAATAATTACTTTCTAGATATCTGTACGAATACTCCTATTTCCAAACTATCTTTGAAAATTGTAAGGTATTTTTCTGCAACAACTAATATGAGTACGTTATACAACAATCGAAATTGTGAAAAGAAACAGAAACATCCCTAGACATTTTTTTTTAAGTAACCTATGTTATTACTAATAACATAATAGTACTATTATAGTTATGGACTAATTTTTCATGTTTGTAAGC
Source organism: Carposina sasakii (assembly GCA_014607495.2). Taxonomy (NCBI): domain Eukaryota; kingdom Metazoa; phylum Arthropoda; class Insecta; order Lepidoptera; family Carposinidae; genus Carposina; species Carposina sasakii. Next base: position 4,559,568 of record CP053149.1, on the reverse strand, counting down.
GCAGTACGGGCAAGATACAGAGCACTGTAATTTGCATAACACATACCTTCAATCGCCTGTATCTACGAACAATAAATATTCTTATTCTTATTTTCAGGCATAACCTACCTAGGTACCCTTAATTATACCAGTCGATAGTCGTTTCGTAGAGTGTCAAATACAAATACTACATTCAATCAAGAATTTTTACACCTTATCAGAAATATGGAGCTGTAAGTAAGTTATTATTAACATTAATATATTATGTATAATTTCGAAACATAGCTGAAACACCTGTTAGCACGCAATATAGGCTAATTCGTACGCATACGTCACACAGCGGTAAAATTTAAAAATATATCCCTTACCTATCGTTTGTTACAAATGTTATGATAATACAGGAGGTGCACTTTTGTTTAATCAAACATAAAGACACTCGTTTCCGTGTTACTTTCAACGGTGTGGGGCGTGGACGCAATTTCGCGGATTGCTAAGTTTAGTTTGTCATTTGAGATATACTGAAAAAAATACCCCCGGTTCTACAATATCTAGATATGAACGAAAAGTTTAACGATCAGTCAAGGGTAAATAAAAGAAAACTTTGTAAACAAAAATCAAACATTTACGTATCAAAAACCTAGATTTCCAAAACTACTAGAAAACACTTATTTCCCAAAAATAAAAATGTAGAGCCGGGATTTGGGACACACAAGCGAATTTTTCGGAGACACCAACATGAAATTACTTTCGCTGATGCAACCCTCAATTACATTACAATACCTATAGGTACTCAATGAAGTATAAGGTAAAAACTGACGGCTTTACTCGTATTATCGGATTTAACACAAAAGAATTCCAAACAAATTGCTTATATTATACGCCGATTTCAAGTGCAGGTAGGTATATTATATCCATTACTAGTGGACGCCCGCGACTTCATCCGCGTGGACTACTAGAAAAAAACAAAATGTGAAATTATCCGGGATAAAAACATTTTCCCGGGATAAAAAGTAGCCTTTATGTTAAGTGGGGCCTGTCACCGGGACAACATGTAGCCTATTAGATATATTAAGTGGGACCTGTCACAATATATTCCTAAAAACTACATCGAAATCGGTTCAGCGGTTTCTGAGATTAGCGTGCACAAACATACAGACAAACCTACAAACAGACAAACCGACAGACAAAAGTTCCATAAATCATTCTTTTGGGTACTATTGCGTTGATAAAGGTCTCCTATAATATTTTTTATCGAATATCTGCGGACAGCGATCCGTTACATTTTTATTATATGTATACAGATATAGATATAGAAGATAGATTACCCTTAGACCGTGTATAATTTTATAGTATACTCGCTTACGTATATTTTAAACGAAATAGTTAGACATAACAAGGCATGTACTTATATCCGTGAATTATCTGAATTGGCCTGTAAAACTACCATTACAGTAATATCCTACTAAGTAGGACCGAACAATAACCAGTAAAGAAATCAAATACTTTTGCAATTTCAGGAAGCATCTCTAAGTGAGCTATAAAACATTTGCTTCTTTACATAATGTGCATCGGGCATCTTATGTGTGCTTTAACCGTTAGGTACTATTGTCTTTTTTACAAAGGCCTGTATTTATTTTTTGTTCTTATAGTTAAACATAAGTTCCAGTTAAATCAGTATACACAATTAAATTGATACGCGATAAATATTGAGCAAAATCAATGATTCACTACCTACATAATATTACTTATGATATCATCGTATTATACGAGTACTTCAACTGCGACTTATAAGTTAAAACCACATAACACTATGTTAAAACTATAAAGATGTTATTTTGCAATATTATGTGATCACGAGTTCACTTTCTTAGTTTTTTTTACTTAGCGTTTTATTTATTTTTTTCTATTAAAGCAAAAGATCTTACCTATTCCATAGAGGAATACGATGTCATAGAATGCTAATTTCGATGCACCTTAAGACTTTTCGGTGCCTCACAATTCCAGTCCTTGACACTTAGATTCTATTAGTGTAATGTATAGTAATGTACTACATTACTAATGTATTGTTATAGTAATGCAATCTAAGTGTCAAGGGCTGGAATTTTCTAATGGTGCATTGATAGTATGACAAGCACTCTATGTCTACATCTTATTTCTCTATGCCTATTCTATACAGGGTGTTTGTGACAGTCAGGCAAATATTGACACCATGACTTCAGACCATGATTCTGAGGCGGAAAATACTGAAAATTTTCGCAGGAAAATTCCAAAATTTTCCGTCATTTTTTTTTCATATTTTCAGGAAAAAAATAGTTTAGATAATTAGGACTTTGATAATGACAAAAAAATAAAATTTTAACCAAAAAATGATTTTCAAAAAAAGTTGCCCTCAAAAAAGTTTAAATAACTGAACAACCCTAATGGAGAGTCACAAGTGATCCAAAAACAGCAATGTGTCACACAATAACCAATAAGACCATTTAATTAGTCACAGGATCGCCCGATACAATTGGCGCGGAGAGCAAAGGTTACTGATAATCAAATCAAAAATACATTTCCTGCAAGTAATAACACTGTCGTATAACTCAACACAATGGTACTTGTTCAGCATTTCAGTATTTGCCTGGCTGTCACCCACGCCCTGTATATTCTATACATATAATAAAATTGTAATCGATCGATCGATGTTTGTGCACGCTAATCTCAGAAACGGTTGGACCGATTTCGATGCAGTTTTCAAGAATATATTGTGACAGGTCCCACTTAACATAAAGGCTACTTTTTATCCCGGGAAAATGTTTACATACATACATACATATACATAATAATCACGCCTCTTTCCCGGAGGGGTAGGCAGAGATCACGGATCTCCATTTGCTAAGATCCTGACACACCCCTTTCGCTTCATCTACTTTCATGATATTCTTCATGCACGCTCGTCGGTTTAGGGTACTCTTGACCTAACCTTTCTTTAGAATTTCACCAATTTGATCGGTGAAAGTCCGGCGAGGTATTCCCCTTCCAACCCTTCCATCCACTCTTTCGTTGTACACTTTCTTTGTCAGTCTACTTTCACACATCCTCTCCATATGCCCAAACCACCTCAACATACCCTTCTCAATCTTCGTCACCACGTCCTCATTTATACCACACTTCTTTCTGATCACCTCATTTCTTATTCTGTCTTTCAAAGTGACTCCACACATTCTTCTCAATGCTCTCATTTCCACTGCATTCACTTGACTTTGGTGTTTTGGTTTCTGCCATACCCAAATTTCACTTCCATACATAAGAGTTCGGCACCAAAACACCTCCATGAACAGCCAGACGTGCCGCTTGCGACACTTTCTGGCTACTCATAAAAGCATTAAATGTCCCATTCACCCGATTCCAAGCATTCACTCTCCTTACAATATCTTTGTCATGCTTACCATCCCTTGTAAACAAAGTCCCCAGATACACAAACTCAGTCACTTGCTCCAATCTTTCTTCGCCAATCATTATTTTGCAATTCGCCATTACCTCATCCTTTTCAAAAACCATCACTTTCGTCTTACTTACATTCATCTTCATCCCTTTACTTTCAAATGATCCATGCATTTTTGTTAAATGTTTTAATCCGGGATAATTTCGACATTTTGTTTTTGCTGCAGTCCACGCGGACGGAGTCGCGGGTACGTCCACTAGCACATAAATATAAATATGTTATGCTCAAACAAATATGTTCCTTTCAATATTAATAAGACCGTAATCTCCTAAGATCCATAAGACCGTAAAAAGGAAAATCTTAATTGTGTTCTTGGTTTTTCTGTTTAATTTTTCTGACGAGGATTACAAGTAGTCTCCCAGGCGATATCTTTATGCGGCTCGATGAGACCTCGAATCTCAGATATACATCCGTAAGTGCTATTTCTTGGGCCAATTCTTTTATTCTTCTTCTCTTTTAATCATTAAATTATTAACATCCTGCTAAATCAGTTACCTACAACGACCCCAAATTATCTAGCTAAATAGATAGACGTTGCTTAACACTCATTGCGAACGCAGCAATCATTCTCGTTGTCATAATTTAGCGTTTATTGTCTACCAATAAGGCAGTTTATTGCACGTGCCGCAATAGGCTGCAGCGTTGCCCAATTTAAAATTTGTTATTATTTTAATAGCTACATATCAAAATTAATGCTGTACCACCGGGCCCTACACCCTCCATACCCTCGGATCTATAATATAATAATAACTTCGCCATGAGAAATCAGACCCGAGCACCTAGGCATGCAAGACGATACATGCACCATTGCCGAAATCAAAAACTAGCATGCCAATGCAAGTATGGATGGAGTACATAGTCTTTGAACTCTTAAGCAGATTTTTCAATAGGCAAATGGTTCTACTTCTAACTGATGAATAAATTTAATTCTATCTTTCTATAAATCTTGATCAGGATAAGGACAGCACCAACTAGTATATCCTTCAAATAGACTTTCTGACTATTGGAAAAATCGGCCTTTAGGTATATATAGGTAGCAAACTACACAATTAAAATATTTACAATTATTTACTCAACAATCATTGCTTAGAAACAGTGCCCGAGTATCGAATAACAGTCTCTAGATTGACGACCGATTGGTGTAGTAGGTAGTGACCCTGCTTGTCTCGAATCCGGTAGGTCATGATATGATGAATATGATTTGTTTTAGTTTCTATTCTTATCTATATATTTATAAATGTACCCACGACACAAGACCTTAGGGATCTTAAACATATTAAAATTATGTTTGTTTGCTGAACTATTCCTTCTATATCACATATTCCAAGTTTGTTAGTAAATACCTTATCAGACGTTTGGTCAGGTCAGTATAGATTATAGCAAACAACATTAAATATAGGTACTTAGCTAACTATTTTTTTTATATTTTATGAACTATTAAGAGGTAACGAGTAACAAGGGAAAGGGAAGCATGTGAAAGTTTGTTCACTAGGAGTACAAGTGGGTACATTTCAAAACTATTACTCAAGCTCTAAGTAAAGCGTGCATAATCTTCGCTTGTCGCTATCTTGGGCCCTTGTCGCTATGCGTCTATGTGCTACAACTGACGTAGGCGCCACTGAGGTCGTTCTTATCATCATTCTCCTGCCCTTATATCACCAGGGGTCGGCTAATATGTATGTTTTCTACTTCCAGCTCATCTCTATCAGCTTTTACCATTTCCTCAATTCACAAGTCGTGGGCATCCACTAGTAATAAATAAATGCAAGAATCAACTTTATAGGTAAATGTGGATATAATTTGTATAGGTTCTATTATGAAGCACAGTTATATTGTTATATTCAAGTTAAATGTATATTGTTAGATATGAATTTTAAATGGCACGAATTCTACTTAAAGGTGACTAAATTCCTGTATCCGGCTCACTCATATCGATCGTTAATAATAAAAATGAGACGATACCTATAGGCACATAGGTCCATGTCCAAGACGCGACAGTAAATAATATTTAGTTAGTAACAATAAACTGGTCGAGAAAGACACTTATTCGTGAAAAGGTATAGTCAAAGATAGAACTAAGTTCCTATAAGAACTTCAATAAAAAATCAAAATGCATCGAGAATGTATTAAAAATAGGTGTTTACTACTGGCTACATATAACTTATCAGATATTCGAACTGCCCAACCTTAGAACTAAGCATGAGTAACGCTGTTACTCCACGTTATGTTTTAGGTTTCTACCAAGCATTTTAGAACAAAGCAAACTACCTATACATATAGTTTCACCATAATATAATGCGACCGTGATCTGTAAGTTGAAGGATCAACAATCACTAACAATCGAGTTATTTTAAATTATAATCAAATTTTATTTGCCTTGATGAATGCACGGTTTATCATCTTTTAGGATGTTACAAATATAAAAACGCTTACCTAACTATAACTAACTAACCCCCATATCATCAATCGTCGACTCCTTCAATCACACTCAACCATTGAAAATGTCATCATCTCTCACCTGAGTGCCCTTAAGGGTTAAAGTATTTCATCAGACAGACTATTTGATCGAAGGACAGAATACCTAATAGTAGAGCAATGATGCCGTTTTAGCTAGAACGCGTTTCACCAAATAGTTCCTTTCAAAGATGTCGCTAGTTGCTTTGTGTTTTACATTATAGATGTGTTACTGCATATAAAACATGTTAGTTCCAAAATCAGGCACGGTATTTAATCCATGAAACGGACTCTACCGAGTTAGAACTTATAATGAGACCTTGACTGGCGATTTTCTCCAGTGAATATATGGCATATTGCCAGCCTTCCGTATAATCTGCATGAGCATCTACATATGCAAACAGACCGGCATTACTACATAATAAAAGTAAATAATAACAATCAAGTTATGTATAGAGGTATTTACGCCGTCACATGTTCTGATGTTAAGTGTTGATTTCTTCAAGGGTATCCGTGTTTTCGCTTGTATGTATTAATATATCGATATTTTTCTTTGCTTTACCTTACAATATCATTCTAGGATGTCTGCTCTAAATACAAATGCATACCATACATGAAATGCATCTGCAGGTCCATAGACAAGGTCGTTTGAATGTATTGATGGAAAAATTCGTGTCAGAGGCAGATGCGGAAAAATATATAAATTATTATGCTGTGATACCTGGGAGGCATAGAGGTTTTTAATTATTATCCAGATTTCCAATCAGTTATGTTATTTCATTAACAGGCCACCAAATCACCACCTATAAGTCTGGGGGTCAGAGCATCTCAGGCCGCATCTTGCTTAACATCAGGCACGATGGCGGTGAAATGTTTGCCTATCTAATTGTAAAAAAAAAAATCTTGCATAGCTCTGAAACTAGCCGAAATATGTGAATAAGTAACAAATGCGGATGCATCCACCAATATTTGGAGCCCACAATATACGTATGAAGAGTTCACTGACGCTCGTAAAATTGCTACACTACCTAAACTGCATGTTCCAGGGCAGCCACAGATAAATACCTGAATACATGACAAAGATTCTTCGCATATGAATTTTACATTTTTAGAAGGCGAGTGTTAACTTCATAAAAAAAAAGAATTTTTCTTAATCTTGTTTATGTAACTAATTAATAAAATGAGCTAGATATACCTGTATGGTAATGATATTGCTGGGATTACATAACAATTATTACAGCTACTTCTCACGATCCAAAAATGAGAAATAACCCAGTAATTTGATAATGTTACCAGAATATGTTTTAAAATTAATGTATTATTATTATTAAATTGTCCAGCTTCTTAACAACTTAAGCTAATACCAATCAGCAGAACCTTTGAATATTTTTTTTACTTACATTTGAAATAGTTACTCTACGTGCACAATACATAGTTTTATAGACTAGTGGGTCATTAACAACGGACGGATACATTACGACTACCCACCGAGTAACTACTATGTTATTTTCATAACCTCTTCTGATACTTAATTAATGGATATCATTCGTGTTGATCCTCAATCTAGGTTATAAAGCAAGCCTTCGATATAAAGCGGTATTTAAGGAGGTGTTACTGGTTTTGTACAGTGAGACTGAAAATTACATATCACGGTTCATAAGATACAGCCTGGTGACAGACAGATGAACAGCGTAGGCAAAACTATAGGATCTGGAACCCTTCGGGTACGGGACCATAAAAATGATCAGACTGTAGCAAAGAGTTTATTCTAACCAAATTCTAACTCTATTTCTAGAATAAATACATAACTGAACTAGACAACTGAACATAACAACAACTTCATCTTACTCGAAGGGCACGTATTCCTATCACTACGCTTTAATCATTATGTATAAGTACACTATTTATTTATCCACGGCCATAGATAACACAAACAAAATGTGGTCATCACATCCGTATCTCTGTTGACATAGGAGCTTTGCACTTTGACACTGCTATCTGTATACCCTATGGAATGTGCCGCGTAGAGTGCGTTCATAGAATTACTATGTCTGATATCGGAACTAACAATTTTTGTATGCAGTAACACAGATAATGTAGTCAAATACATAGTAACTAGCGCCATCATTGAAGGGAACTATTTGGTGAATCGCACTCTACAAAAATACATACGGCTCAGATAAGCCTCGATAATATTTCACTTTTGTCAATGGATTGCTTGTTATGAATAGGTTAATTATAACTATGTCAAGGCCAAAGGGAATTTATTTTTGTATGAAGTACTTATACCTATACTAGTGTACGCCCGCGACTCCGCCCGCGTGGACTGCAGAAAAACTTGTTCTAGTTGACCGAGTTGTGAATCTAAACCATTCTCGAATCCACTTGAACACACACAAAAAAAATTCATCAAAATTGGTCCAGCCGTTTAGGAGTTCAATTACAAACACACGAACAGAAGATTTATACATATAAAGATTGGTAGCAAGGTGCTATCCGTGGGTCACATAAGACTTCCATTAAAAAGTTCTCGCCTATCGCAGTGTATCAAATTCCCATTTCCCAGTATAGCTCAAATGGCCTAAATAAGACGCACAACACTATCTGACTGGGTCTCTATGGGAGCTTAAGTATTACCGATATTACATACCCTGGGACAAATACTTACACTTAAACTTAGACCCCAAAAGAATAAGTGGAATAGAGACATAATAACCAACTCCAAGTTATAAAGTCACCCGAAGTCCTTAACCTATTTTGGTTACTGTAGAGCTGCTACGAATTACTACGCCGTTACTACGAATATTTAAGAAAACTTTAACAGACAATTTAATAACCGATCTTGACATATTTTTCGCACTTCTCAGAGTTAGGTTAGATTTTTCCAACAAACGGTCAGATAGCCTATCTGAAGGATAGATTATATGCTGTCTTTCTCTAAAACTTGATCAAGATAGAGACAGCATCATCGTTATCCTTTAGATATCAGCATCGGTCCTTAATCTTCAATTGCATTACATATAGCATACACGGTATAGAAATATCCGAGATACTTTTTGATGTCTAGTATTAAAAATGACCGCAAAACGTTCATTTTCCAACAGACGAAGGATTTTCTAGTGTTAGGTATACAAAAGTGTAAGTTTATAAATCTGCAATTCAATCAGCGCGTGTCAACCACTTGACCTCTTATCAGTAAAATACAATTATCAAATAATAAATTGCATACTATCTGCGGTGAATGACCTGAGAACTGACTGAGTCCGTAATTACTTACTATTGTGCAAGTGTTGAATAATATTGTCTCAAAAAGTCTGCAGTAAGTAGGTATAAGAGTTGTCTACCTTCTACTAGTAGTGCTAGCCATCTTAATGAACATAACATATTTGTCCAGACCAGGAATGGAACCTTAAACTATTTATTATGTTTATTGATTACGGCAAAACCATTGACGAAAGACCAAATATAACTGGTAAAGCAACAGCAATGAATTCAATTCAAAATACAATTCTTTCTGAAAACCATTAAGCTAATCTACTAATCAAGCAATTTTATTTTATGTTTTCTATCTAAAACAATAAATTTTTTATATAGATAATATTATTTTATTGCAAATAATTAAAAGTTTAACTACCCACATTCGCGCAATAGCGTCATAACAACACCAAACAGCGAAGTAACGACCAAAATATGCACTTTACTGTTTAACAACATTTGATCTATGAACAAGGGTCTAGGACACTGACGAAATGCTAAATGAAACAATTAAATGTTACCCAAGACGAAACATATACGGCAGGTCACTTGGCAAGGTGACCCTTAGCGTCAGTCGCCGTGCAATTTGTGACTGTAATCGCTAAGTTGGTATAAATGTGCGTGCTGACTGCAATACTTAAAGTGGCGCGCATCACAGCAGTGTAGGGTTACGCAAAACGTACCTCTGTCTCGGCTTGCGATGTATGGAACGTTTGTAGACTGGCTACAGCGAATAGTAATTATTAGAGTACCTATACATATAATATAAGCACCACGTTTTTTAAAGAACTGAGGGTGTGCGTCTTTTTTTTACTAGTTACTTTATTGGATTGCTCAAATGGCACGGCATAAATGCCGTATGCATTTCTTTTTTAAAATATTTGCGGTCCTAAACTAAATATTTTCCTATGAAAGCGGTGGCCTAAGAGGAATGCTGTCAAATGTTGGGACCGTAAAACCAGCTGTCCTTTGCTTGCGTAAAGGATATGCCGCCATATGACGGTACCACTATCCTAGAAGACCTAGATGGCTTTATATTTTACTAATACGAATTTATGTTAGTCTAAGTATGCCTGAAAAGCATGTTTAGCGCATCATGCAAACGAAAAATGCATTTGCTGTCTTACAAAACCTCGTGTGCATAGACCCTTACATAATTATACATATTATTATAATTATGGACTGTATATTTGGAAATACAAACGCCCTTGCTACATACTTAATGGGGTTCACATGACGGTAATCGTACACTTAGATCTTTAGGTACATGATATTTTGACAAGGTTTCTGTTTCATTCACTAGAACCCTTAGGGCCTTGTAATGTGACTAGTTAGCTATTAGTGACAGGTTGAGGCTTATAAGACAATTATTACGCGATATTCCTTGACATTTTTATAAAAATATCGAGGATTTTAGCACGTTTACTGTTCAAGAACAAATAGATTTAAAACTTTTGGAGTACAGGTGATTGCAATTAGTATACGTGAAGCATGTATCTTATCACGATGATTAAATTGATTATCACAGATCCCCAAAGTCGAATCTGCTTAGCATTATTTCTGTACTAAATAGGCACCTAGCTATCTCGCCTACGCTTCGCTATTTTAAACCTAAGTATTACATATGTCCGTCACGTAAAAATCTAACTTATTTGTAGGTCTATAGATATTGATGGGCCAGAATCGAATGATTGTGAAATATTGCAAATCGAAAAAAATTATAGTAAATAGATATAAAAAATAATCGATGGGTTTAGAAAGAACAAACTGTCGTAAACAATCGTCAGCGTTTATTCAACCTACAGTTTGTTATAAACCCATCGAAACATATTATTATTATAATGTAAAAAAAAAACATACAGACGAATTGATAACCTCTCCTTTTGATGTCGGTTAATAAAGTACGATGGTAATATAGGGTAATATGGTAAAAAAATCGTACATAAATAAAAATTTTAACTGTAATTAAATATGTAGTTAGGATGGAGACATGTCTAGACTATTACTAGTTAAGAGGCACTGGTAACCCTGCATAGCAACAATTTAGATATGATATAACGTCTTTACTAGTCAACGGACCGCACTGTTGCCTCTATTACTAATGTGGGAATATTTTCTTTGTTAAGATTTCATAATAAACTTATCCAAAGACGACATACGAGTATAGCTTGCTGATAACACATTGTAAACAAAACATAAACGAAATCTATAATTACGAATTTGGTGACAGTGGGGTATTTTATTTATTTTTTTATTTATTTATTCGATTTATTCATTAAAATTTACCATCTTATTTTTATTGTACTTGCTAAAGTCATTTGCAATTGCGACATCAAAGCACTTATCGATAACCTACCGCTAAAATTAAACCAGCAAGCCTAGCATGACCTGCGAAAGACGATATGATAAACCGATTTATCGACATTTAACCTGTCAAAATACGCCGCCGCCATGTTGAATTTTGTATAGAAACGATACGATTTCGTACGATACGATATCCACGATGCGTGGTCATGCTAGGGGGGCAAGGCCGATTGAATTGTTATTCTTAAAAATCGCGTCAAGTAGTCGCCTGCGAGCGAAAGGCTTACAGTACAATATAACACTTGTTGGAAAGAAAAAAAAATACAATAAGCCACTTACCAAAGCGAGCGCGCTCTCAGGATACCACTTGCAAGGCCGCAGGAAGATGGTCAGGGTCTCGTCGTCGTCAGCGAAGCTAAGGTCCGAGTTCTCCTTCAGCAGCTCCCGGAGCCTCTCGAGGGCCTCCCGGACCCTCTCCGGGGTCTCTCGCAACTCCTTCTCGGCTATCTCCTTGGTTTCCGGAGAGAGCTCCACATTACGCTCGAGCCTGAATTCGTTGGAGCTCATCTTGGAACGCGGCCGTTACCTAAATAGGATTTTGCATTTAAATATTACAACATTAAAATAGAGTTCACAACATTTAAACAGAGTAAGTATTTAGAATAAAATATAGCAGTCAAAAATAAAATGTTAAACAATAAATTAACGTTAACTTAATTGACAATCCATCACTAACAGACAATCGCACTTTTCATAAATTAACTATTACTAATCTGCGACTAATTACCTCCCAAATCACGATCCCAAGCCAAAGACAACAAAAGCTCGATCAAACCAAACACGTTAATACATTTTAAATGATTCCGTCAAGTTGAGAGCACAGTACGGATGGAACTGACTGGACTGACTAGGTGACCAAATTTAGTGTTGTATGCGACAGAGTTTATTGTGCAAGTAACCTGCGCAAGCGCAGCGGTTATATAACTGATTCGGGCCAAGCAGCCGGCGCGGCTCCATCTAAGAATGTGCTTTCGACTTGTTTATAATAATAACAAGTCATCGATATCGTAATTAAAATTTAATAAAAATTATTGAATTCGACCTAGAGATCTAGTTTAGTCACCTCTCGAAGATATTCAGGATATTATGTAAAATATATTTAGAGGAACTAAGACGAGTGTCTTGTCAATAACTTAACTTAAAAGAAATCGTCCAAATGCTCATTTCATTTTGATGGTAATAATAAGTATATCAAAATATCGCAAATTATAATAAAGGGACTACTCGGGCAGTGCGTGCACTGTGCAAATGCAAGATGACAAAATCTTTGTGCACGAATGACAGTGAATGACGATGGTGATGATGATGTACAGCACCTTCCTATTGATTAATTATTTTTTTATTATCTAATAGCTATTGCATCTTGTCTACTCGTATGCCCTCAGGGCTAAGATGGGGAACATACATAACGTAACGTTCTATTGTTGCTATATGAAAGTTATTTCTTTACATTATACACCGGTAAAGATGATACAATACGAGTAGGTACATCAAAAATGTTTGTCTGATAGTATTAGCATTTGTAAACTTCCTTTGGCCATTAATTGAACCTATACAATAGAACCTTGTACACAACGCTACAGCTACAGCTGATATTAACATTTATGTGGACTGCAATTAGAAAGGATGTAATTAAAGAAATATTAATGCATGGGCAAGTCGTGACTAACAATTAATGAACAATCAATAAAATAGAAACTAAAACTAAAGTAAAAGAGCATAGTATCAAACTAGCTACGCTTTGGACGTGCCACATGCCTTGCGCCAAGAAGCAAGGACACATTGAGGAGTCAAAATGTATTAAAAATTAAATGTGGTGTCGTGGGACACCAGGTAGGAACGAAGTTCCTTCGGCTAATGTAGAATCGACACAATTTGCAAAAGAAAAATCGTGCTCAATTTTATTCAGGTTTAAAATCTATCTATAATGTGAGTATTCGCCACGTGCTTGTCCATGAATTCATGAGTATATACTATGCATTGGCGGGGTGGAGTAGTAATAGAGAGAGAAGCGATGAGAGAACTACATACACTATACATATATAAATACACTACTCGCTTGTGTATACGACTGTCGCGCCTGCGCACGTCTCATTTAACGGTTTTATTCCACGCACTTTTTCTTACGGTTTTACTATCACATTTTTTTCAGTTCAGTCGCGCAGCAAATTCCTATCTCCTCCAAGCCTGCCGTAAGGAACTTCGTTCCAATAAGTATGTAGTTCATGGGTAATGCGCCCGGAATTAATTAAAAAGGAAATAATTTTTTTTTACATTTGTCCCCGATATACTAAACGTGGCTGTGGGATCTCCCTTGTGATCCTGCAGTTCTGGCTACCCCCCGTTTCAGGAACACAGCTTTGTATAATCAGTTTTTTGTGTCTCGATAAAACAATACAAATGGAAATATAGTTGCTGAAGGTATAATATTTAAATATTATATGAACTAAGTATTTGTTGGGAGTTTACAAATAAGCAATTATGCTAATAGCCTATGGGCATTTTATCTCATTAAAGCATTTCTACTGTTACAATAGGCAAACCTAAAATATTGACAAAATTAATTAACTCACTAATATTTGTTGAAGCAAAATTAAATAATAGAACATTAATATAATAAACAAGTGATTAGTTGTTCTAGATAAACCTACTTATTGCAAATTTCCTTTATGTACTTAATTGTTGAGATAATAAATATCGTTCACAATTTATTGTTCTTACCAGTGCTTAGTGCAGTCGACGAGAGTAATTTATGCAGCTTTTGCTTATCAACTGTGGACAGTTCACTCACCCTACACGAGTTAAAAAATCGGATATCGTCCCAAATAAACAACATACTTGCAAAAATTTTCATCTATCGCTATGATTTTATGCACCTGTGACACTTTTTCGCTAAAAACAACTTTTGAGTTAAATAGACCAATAGAAAGATGACTAAGATATGTATTTGCAAACTAAACATTTAGATACAATATTGGTTATAAAGAATTATTATATAATAGGTACATAGGTACATACAGATAGGTACATCTGACTTTAAAAATCATAACAATAAAAATAAAATAAAATTTCACGCGTAATTAGTAAAAATATTGACGTAAAAACAAAAAAATATGTAACATCCGACATTTATTTAATTTAGACACCGACAAACTGAATACGTACCTCACGAACAAAGAACAAAACCGTAATTTTCCGTCTCATGCAGGCGCTAAGAGAACACCGAGCAACGCGCATCTACGCGGCCCACGGATGCAAGACTAAACCAAACATCGCAACTTACAAAACTTTAATTACACAACATCGGCAATCGGCATGCACACACCAACCGACACTAACCGGTATGTACGCTCCAATTTTCGCACTAATTCAGTCCGTTGTGAAAATTGCCGCAACTCGCGATGACACCCGCGGAAAGAGGAAAACTGCAACGGCGGGAAATGAAAATGGCAGCGCGGCGAACGAGGGAGTTGTTGGGTAGGCAAATGTGCGCGCGCGCAGGCCCTCGCCGGTTATATACGCGCGATAAGACAAGCGCTTTGTGCCCCTGGGGAAGCGAGAAGGGATGATACTCAGTAATTAAGATAAACGAACAATGCTTGGGTGGGTCGGTTAACGTGTTTGTTATTTAATATGTTGTACGAAGAAAAGGCAAACCTAAAACAAAACAAATTGCTTATTGTTACGTATCCAATGATTCACTTTACTGTGAGTCCATCGCATCTCTCCGTTGCTTCAAAAACATATACCTACTTACTTACAGATGATTCCATGGTAAGTCTACGCTCTATTCCACTCTAATCCAATAATGGATAAGTCTTCGGTGAGTGGTCAGAGGAACTATGCCCTAGCTATTTAAGATCTTAGCAATTTAAACTTAGATACACTCCTTTTATGTATGTATAGATCAGAGTCCATACACAAAAGAAATATGGCATACCTACAACATAAAAGAAGAGATGCATGTACAATGGCAAGCTTATCTCTACAAGAGATCTCTTCCAGCAAGCCAAGCAAGTAAAGAGTTTCTTCTATTATTTTAACATTAGA
The DNA here is from genome assembly GCA_014607495.2 of Carposina sasakii. Classification (NCBI taxonomy): domain Eukaryota; kingdom Metazoa; phylum Arthropoda; class Insecta; order Lepidoptera; family Carposinidae; genus Carposina; species Carposina sasakii. The sequence continues at coordinate 4,543,979 of CP053149.1, read as the reverse complement.
AAAGCTAAAAAAGGACTTAAAGCTTGCTCATACCAAAGCTTAGTCTATCCTTGCAGTACCTACCTAGTAGATAAAGATCCCCAAGATGGGTAGGTTAGCCTTAGTCGTATGATGTGTTTTACCAAGATTCGAGGAAATGTCCGTGCAGGAGTCTATGTGGTGAAAAGTGTAATCTAGCTCTATTAGCCGAACGATATATCGCAAATCTCGCAACTTATTCCTCGCAAACATCTTTCGTGCGTACTACAGAAATAAGCCGATCAGTGTCTTTAGCATTCCTTGAAAAATATAGCTAGCATCCTCGCACATCTCGAAACTCAAGAGGACAATGCTTTCTGCACGTATCATCTCCTCTGTCATCTCATTCCCGATGAAGACTCCTGTAATGTACTTTGTACCTAGATAGAAAGTATGTCTAAATGTAGGTATCTATACACTTAAGTAAATTCCAGGCTAAATCCATTTTTAAGCTACTATCTGATCAATTCGTCATCACGAGCTCGGCCATAGCTCTTTCTTTTTGGAGATAAGATATCCAAATGTTATGTAACCTATAGGTATAATAGATACCAATAATCAATTTTACTGCAAACAATCCAAACCACAAATCACTTACTGATAATTATGATGGTTGCATGTAAATCGATGAATTGATGTGGTGGTTTCAGTCCCAAAAAAAAAATTATTTTCACTATTTCGGAGTTGGTCCCATAGTGAAAGTTGTTTCTTTTTACCTACCTATTTTCGTGTCAAAAGATAATCACTAATTTTGAAAAGACCTTATACAGGGTGTAACAAAAAAGCTATATAAATAGCCCACTATAGAGAACCTATCCACAAAATTTGAGACTCGAAATCACATTTTAATTTTTCAAGATTGTATGAAAATTCCTGAGATACTTAAAAATTCTCGATACTATCGGGGAAAAATAAACATGTGATTTCGAGTATCAAATTTTGGAAATAGGTTCTCTATAGTGAGCTATTTACATAGCTTTTCGCTTAACATACCCCTTCTGTTATAACAAATAATATGACAGATAAGATACCAAGCGGAACTCCACTCCACATGGACTTTGAACTAAATGGACGATAAAATAATTACCCATAATATTTATGTTACGATTATTGTCTTTGCCACTGATCATTTACATCGGTCCTCGCTATGCGAAACGTGGCTGTGGGATATCTTTTAAGGACCCTACAGTTCTGACTACCCTATTCCGAGAACATATCTGTGGGAGGTATTATTTTATATAGTATGAATAGTCTTTGTTACCCGAATCTAACTTATGGTTAGCGCAGCGTTATAAAACCTGAGGGTCCCTGATAGTCTACATGTGATATTGCTAAAAGGAATTTCCTTTTGTTGTATCTCTCTATTTTACGTAATAAATTCAACATGGAGATGGTAGTTATTTTTATGTTAAAAAGAGGATAAATACAATGATAATAATTTAAGGTACCCATTAAGATAATCTAAGATGGTGCAAGTCGACGTGAGGGGAATTTAATACGTTAACTCGTTTCTATGTTACAAAATTTTCTCCAAAATGATCGTCTTACACTGCTATAAAAATGTGGAAAAATCGGCCCTAAAAGAAAGAATTGATGTCTATTGATAGTTTCACTCCATACCTATACTAACACTATCTTGTTCAGTATTAATATATTCGTCCTGACTTTAATTAATTAACTTTCGATGCCCTAAACACATGTAGGTAAGGTAAGTATGTAGATCATTCTTTTATATCCAGAAATCAATGCCCTCTGATGTCAATTTATATTCTCGTTGTCCTTGCTCGTCTTCTGACAGGTAGGACATTGTAACAACCAAATGGCGGAACTTGTGGCAAAATAACGTCAATAATAAAGCAACTGAAAAATGCAGGGATTGGTAGCATTTTTCGTTAAAATATATTATGAAGGTTTCCGGTCGCCATTTCGGTGTTCTAAACATTCTGTCATACAATAGAGAAACAGCGTTCACACATCATTTACAACAACAGAAAGATTTCGATTTGGAAAACGTAGGGCAAAGTTTAAACGTACATCTATACATATAATACTCCTCCTTTTTTTGAAATCGGTTAAAAAATGTAACGGATCGCTGTCTGTACATGGAAGATATATTATAGGAGACCTTTATCAACGCAATAGTACCCAAAATAATGTTTTTTAAAATTTTTGTCTGTTTGTCTGTGCGTTTGTGCACGCTAATCTCAGAAACGGCTGAACCGATTTCGATGCAGTTTTCAAGAATATATTGTGACAGGTCTCACTTAATATATAGGCTACTTATTATCGCGGGAAAATGTTTTTATCCCGGATAATTTCATTTTGTTTTTTCCGTAGTCCACGCGGACGGAGTTTCGGGCATCCACTAGTATCTAATATATACTTTTGAAAATATCCACTGATGGCGTCATGTCCTCACCGGGGTTGCATCTTTATCTTTTCCGTAGCTAACTTGTAGATGTACGAGTAGCACAAGATAGGTTATTATTGAATGTGATATTTTTTAAGTTACTCATTACGACTGTAGTGTTTTGTGTTCGTGACCATGAGTCGGCAGATCCGAGGGTCAGCGGAGGCTGTGGGGCCCGGTGGTGGGCGAACCCTCGATGAATATTTTTTAGACAGTTCATAGCGATGATCACTCGTAGAAAACTTTATGAGACAGAAGTGGCATAATAGTTTACGTACCTACCTGAAAAAAATTTGGCAATACACACATACATACCACTTCCATTTCATTAAGTTTCAATGTGTGATCATTACTATGAACTGTTAAAAAATGTAGTCAATAGACTCTCAGAAACGTAGACATATTCGGCCCCCTGATTACGTAAAAGCAATAGCAAAGCCGAAGCCGCGCGATCGCGATAATTGAGAGTGTGTTCGTGCGCGCAACGAGCGCTCGGCGTCCTCCCGCGCCCCGCACCTCGCCCAAGCACACACACACTCTCAATTATCGCGATCGCGCGGCTTCGGCTTTGCTATTGCTTTTACGTAATCAGGGGGCCGTGCACCGATAAGATTAAACGAGTAAAGCGTCTAGTAAGCGTCAACTTGAAAGTGTTTTTTGGCACGAGAATGCCATTTTAACAAAATGCAATGTAACTTCTTATTTTATTCATATAACCTATGACTCCTTTGTGCGTAACGGCTAAGTACCTAGAAAATAATGTAAACAAAGTCATGAAAAAACCTAATGTAGGTACGGAAGGCAAAAGTCTACTCATGCTTAATATAAGGACACATAACACCAATGAAGGGCGTTGACAATTGCTTTCATTGTTTCGTTAAAACACGTGTAGAAATATTCTTAAATACCTACCTATTTATGTCTGTTTCCTAAAATACTAAAATAACTTTTATTTATTTGCGCTTAGATGTTTTAGATCGTTCAAGGGGTTTGCCATGAACCTAGTTGCTTCCACGAGCAGAGTTGTTTCCACCGTTGAAAAGAGACGTTACTAAGTCGCTTTTAGATAATTGGACATTTTCGTCGTCAGCCTATTGCAGTCCACTGCTGGAGGTAGGCCTCCCCCAGGGCACGCCACAAGGTTGTGCACTACCATGGGGGGTATTTGCCCATAGTCACCACACTGAGCAGGCTTGTACATACATATAATCACGCCTTTATCCCTTAGCACCAAGGGCCGATAGGACCACATGGTGCCACTTCTGACCAATTTTGAGGGTATCGTTGAGATGTACAAGTTCGGTTAGAGTGACAGGTGGTCAGCCTATCGCCTACAAAACACCAAAACCCTCTTGTCCCTCTACTGACTTGTACAGTATACCCGGGAAGAGAAGCAGCTGAAGTATTATACGTTTTTTTTTTCACTCCCAGAGCAGCTTAGAAGAAGGATTCCATAGTCAAATGGCAAAAAACGGAGCCCTTATTGCTTTCTTTAGCCAACTGACTAAGGACGCTAGCATATTCTAGTCAAGTTCCAATTTAACATACGTTACCTACTATTAACGATTTACCTGCTATTCAACTTTACTTCTGTATACAATTCTAATACAAAATCTTTACTCGTGGATACAATCTTACAATTAATCGTCTTCGAACCATTTACTTCGGGTTTAAAATAAGACTACAAAAAAAATCAATGTTACTTGTAATGTTTATTCGGCATTGTCAACCTCCATCGGTTCTAATTCTATTTCTATGGCACTGGCCCCGGCCTCTGCCTCGAACTCGGCATCCTCCGCCTCAGAGTCTGACGCCTCCTCTGAACTTCCCTCCTGGAAATAATTAAGAAGGAAAAGATTATATTTAACCATGTATCTCTATGATATAACGCACTGCTAAACCTTTCTGGCGTAGGAAGTTGTATTTTGGCATATTTCATCATTAAAGAGTGTAAAAAAAGTTTATTGCGCATTACTTTGGTACAGCCATTATAACTCACTTCTGACCCCAAAGTAGGCTTAATTTCACCTGTGATCCCTGACACCCATTTACATTATAGTCTCAGTATTACTGGTCCGTTTTATATCCGTTTTTTTTTTTTCATTAATGGCGTATAAGCAATTTCAATATGACACAGTATTCTGTATACAAAACACGTATGTAAAAACGTACCCGATGAAACGCCTTTTTACAACAACGTGACATTGACATTTCACAAGTTGTGGTTCACGTACAAAGTAGTGGTTCACACAATATCACGATGTTCTTGCAAAGAGGCGATATGGGCTGGCATGGCATACATAACTACATTAAAGTAGTCCTTAAATAATGAAAGAACACAAAAAATAGGCGATATGTAAAAGGGCCCTGACAAGTAGATCATAGAACCTATAGTCAAACGGCGCAAACAGTTTTGTGGAACGTTGTTAAGTATCTATTTTTAAGATTTTGTAATCGAATAAAGAAATAAATCTATACGAGTATGTATAAAAGAAAGTCGTGTTCGAACAAACTCAAGAACAGCTGTACCGATTTGGCTGAAAATTGGTGGGGAGGTAGCTTAGAACCAGGAGACGGACATAAGACTTTTTATCCCGGGAAAATCTTTTTATCCCGCTTAATTTTGACATTTTGTTTTTTCTGCAGTCCACGCAGACGGAGTCGCGGGCGTCCACTAGTAATAAATAAATAAGAAACCGGAACGAACCTGCATCCCCTCACTCGGCTTCAGCTCCTGCAGCATAGTGAGTATAGACTCGCGTATGCACTCGGAGATGAGGTCTCTGCAGCGTTCCCCGCAGTGCGTCGGCAGCCAGCCGCGGACGGGGTGGCAGAGCGCGGTCGCTTCTGACAGCAGCTCCTGCACTTCCGGCAGGTGCACGTCACAGTACTGGTGGAATATCGCCTCATTACTTAATGACAATGGCTACCTTAAGGCCTGTCCACCGCGGAGCGGAGAATCCATTTATTGTAAAACAGATCAGAATCCGTATTACCCACCAAACGATTAGGCATGTTGCGAGCTTGTCCCTGCTGCGACCAGCGAAGTGCTAGAAGGATTTTTTCTTACATATTATTTACCTAGCCATTTTATAACATCGAGCGGTCTACAATTTGACATCCGCAATCCTACTGGTTAATTTAATATTTCTACGTTTTGTAAGACATGTGTTCATATTTCTTCGACATTATACAAACAGCTGTATGCCCCAAATGGGTTAGCCAGAATTGCAAAATCATAAAGGAGATCTCACAACCACTTTTATCATAGCTGGGACAGATCAGTGATAACCAGCTTATCGCCTAAGAGAACTCCCGGGTTTCTTAGTCGACTCTTACGACATGCGTGGAAGGAAATCAAGTATACTTATATACACAAATAATCACACAGATATTTTTTCTAGTCTGTACGCGTATTGTGTATCTACGTACAGTATATTTGATCTAAGGTCGCACACACAGTCACGTGCGGTAAGAGAGAAGTCAAGCGAGGGGGGATTGCTAATGACACAGCTAACTTTACAGCCGCCCGATTTCACAGCAACACATTAACCTAGTCCCACACCAAGATCAAGACCAAGATCTTGTATCGTGGCATTTCTGATCTAGCATACCATCACCACTGACCTGGTAGAAGATCTGCTTCTGCACCGGCGTCATGCCTTTCTCGAAGTACACCGCCTCCGCCGGGATGTCGTCCGACGAGTCCTCGAGCGAGCGCCACCAGCGCCGCCCGCGCAGGCGCAGCGAGCGTAGTGCCAGCGCGTGCAAACCGTCTGGAGTGCAACCAATCATACATACATACGACCCCCTGATTACCTAATTTGCAATAGCAATCTAATTAGGCTCTAGCTAAAGCGTGCCAAAGAAACCAACATATGTATGTACACACTCGAAATTGTATAGCTTATACTAGACGAGTGCGCCGCGCCGGCGCGCCGCCGCCGATTTACTTTTCGGCGTGAAATCGGCGCGACTTTTAATCGTTTAGAAACCAATTTTTAGGCCATTACACGCTAAACCAGCCTTTATATCATATAAATAAATAAATAAGTACCTGGACTTGGTAATTGTGGAATTTTGTAAAAAAAAAAATGTGTTCATCAGTCATTACCTACAGAAGTCTTTAAATGACCCCTATGGGCCTAACATACGCAGGTACGACAAGCACGCACGACCCACTCCTTTTAAAGGTTTAAAAGGTTTAAACACATTTTCGGCGACGACAGCTATTAGCAGGAGCGTGCACAGCGCATCCATTAGACTGCCAACTTTTGCGCACTTTTGAAGGTCCAGCGGGGTAGGCGCATCGGGTACCTACCTACCTCAAATAAAAACTATGGATATATCAAAATTATTTACGACGAAATCATGCCGCCGCCGTCGATTTTTGACCGGCGTACGCCGCCGATAATTATATCATCGGCGCACACGTCTAGCTTATACACCTCGCTTACATAGGTAATGCCAACAAGTCACGCTTTTCATATCATATTATGTTCTTAGGGGACTGTAAGGAATTATTATGTTAGATAGTCCCACAGAAGGTGAAGGATACATATATAGTATTACCTTGCCTTTTATTATGTGTATTAGCATGGATCTTTCTGTATCCATCCCAAGTTGATGTAGTAATAAAATAATTACCTTGCCTCCGCAACCTGTAATCTAAAGTCTGGTATATCCTTGATTCTGGCATTTTCCTAAGATCATACCCTAGTCGAACCCAGCACATTCTCCAAGGTCCATCACTCATGTAAACTGCTATACATGGCAAGATTATCTTCATAGAACTCAGCCTTATTCTGGTTTTGTAACGTAACATATTTGAAGACCACACTGGCCTTTCTTGGAACATCTGAAAATTGTTATGTATATTCTAACAAATAGTTACTTAATTATAACATATAATATTACTTAACTTGATGAGTAAATAAACTGTGAAGAGCTAACCGACAAATAAAGTAACTTTTACATTTATTGTATTAGTTGGGTATGGTATGGTATGGTATGGTAGAACGGGCTTGTTTCCGCAACTCGACGTCTGTGCGCCTATTTTGCGTAAGGGTGGTGTGCTCTCTACTCGAGCCAGCCTATCTCCTCCAGGAATCCTAGCAGCCTTTTCAGGTTGCCCAAAGTCTCGCTAAGCGAGCCTGGAGAACCGAGATATTTTGCCCGGTACGGGGCCACTTCTCTGCAGCGCAGCAGCAGATGGGCGGCTGTCTCTTCTTCCTCCATGCAGGCTCTGCACAGGGGGCTGTCTGTAACACCTAATGTGGATAGGTGTTTGTTGAAGGCTCCATGACCTGTAATAATACTGGTTATCAGTCTCAGTTGGGGTTTATTCAACTGTATTAGCTTCTTTGACAGTCGGCCGCAAATTTGAGGTAAGGCCTCTTTTGCTTGTCGACAGTCCTCTTGACTGAACCAGTGTGCATTATGCTGTTCGCCAGTTCTAGCTCTCAGCAAGGTCCTGGCGATGCCTGCGGGGGCTGGTATGATGGGCTCCGGACCTATGGCTGTAAGGTCCGAACCTTGTCTGGCCAGCGCGTCCGCAGAGTCATTACCTCTCGAGCCGCTGTGGCCTTTGATCCACTGCAGTGTGAGACGGTTGTATCTACATACCTCTGTTAGTCGGCGGTGGCAGTCGTAGACGAGCCCCGAGGTAACAGTGTTGCTGTTTAACGCCTGTAGGACTGCCCTACTGTCCGAGAGGATTCTGATGCCTTGGTCAGTTACCTCTCTGGCTATTATGGCTGTAGCTGCCTGTGAGATCGCGAAGCACTCGGCCTGGAAGACCGTGTTGTAGTATCCCAAAGGTGTGGCGACTCTGACCTGCAAGTCCTCGGAGAATACTCCTGACCCCGTCCCAGAGTCTGTTTTGGACCCGTCCGTGAATATCCTAAGTTCATTCAAGTTCAGGCCTTCGAAGTCGTCATTCTCGTGCAACTGGATTTTATATTTTTTATCAAATACCCACTTTTTGGGGATCCTGTCGCTGGGTGCCCTGAGTATCGGTAAATCCTCATAGGCCTCCGTGAGAATGGTTGTGTGAGCCGTACCGCTCTCTTTCCAGAGTTCTAAGGACCTGAGGCGTACCGCTGAAGACGCTGCTTCCTGTTTGATAAACAGATGGAGTGGCGGTAGGCTTAGCATGGCCTCCAGAGCTGCAGTAGGAGCTGTCCTCATACAGCCTGTTGTCGCCGTGCAAGCTGTATTAGTTGGGATATAGTCATACATAATACACTGACTTAGCAATAATAATATAGTACATTGTCATGTTGTTACCTTATCAGTAATGTCATACTCTTCTGCCAGTTTAGGCATCAGTTTGAACTTTTCATCCCGCTGGTTCAAATAGAATGGGTAAGTTTCTGTTGGAAAGGCATCTGTGAGGTTAAACTTAAACCGTACCAACGGTGCCATCCTATCCGATCTGAGTTTGTTGTGTAAGTCATCATTAGTGTTTGTTGTATCGTACCTTTTTTCTGTATATAAATAACTATTTGGTTTTTCTGATCTTGTAAAACTTGGTGGGACTAGAAATAATGGGCAGTCTTTACTGAAATTAATAAAGTGAATTCATAAAACATAAGTTCTAAATTGCAGATAAATTTGTAAATAAATAAATTCAGTGGTGCAGGCCTGTGACTGGAATTAAACCCAAATGAAAGATTTTAAAATATTTTTATATTAATGGAATGTAATTGGAGTGACCTTACCTAATAAAATCAAGGGAATCAGTACCTGCAGGTACAATTTCTTCCAAAATACATTGTGGGGGCCCAGCCCCCTCTTTATGAACAGGTAGATACTGAAAGTCACACATTGCTGAAATAAAACAATGGATTAAAAAAGAACTGAATGTTCTTCTGGACACTAAATTTAGAATAAAACTTATTTCTACATTTTGAAATTAGTAGTTAAAAATTCTTCTTTTTCTTATTCTTACTGCCATGTTCCCAATTACTTTTGTCTAGTAAAAAAGATAATTATGACTGTAAAAAGACTTACATTCAAACTTATACATTTTAGCAACAGTTCCGACTACACTTGTCGAAACCACTTCTCGTTTGGCATCACCTTTTGCCTTTTTCACTTTAATCCTAAGCAATACCCCCGTGGCTTTCTTAGTTTCAGCATAGACCTTTTTTACAAATGGATTTTCTGGTTGGAATGATAATCCTAGTCGCTTTGATGATTCAGAATATACCTGCAATATAAGTGTCTACAAATAAATGTACCAAGTAGATATTACCTACCTTTATTTATTTACCAATACATTTTAGTGATTAAGTGGTATATTCTCTTTATTAAAGTAGAAAAGGTCAAATTATGAGTTCAGAAATTTGCAAAAAATAATCCTGTTTATGGAACGCTTCAAATAAGCACGCTCATTGTAAACAATTATAAAAAGTTTGTTGGATAAATTTTAGAGTGTTTTTATAAATGTACAACAACATTTCAATTTCATTAAATTTACTTACCTGCGAAATTGCTTTAATACCACCCAAACATTGTATTGCTCGTTCGTTATTTTTCACAATGCCTGGGAACATAACACAAGCTAAGTTACGACCTAAATTATCTGTCTCCATTGCAGAAACGAAATATTATTTTTTATTAAATAATTTTAATCCCTGAGTTCTCTTTCCGTAAACGTAAACAAACTTTTTAAAGATGTAACAAACCATATGTATTCGTTACTGAGTAACGGGTACTGTATCAAGTACCGAGTAACGAAACGTTACCCAGGAATTCGTCTCGTTACTCGCATGTTTCGTATCATGGGTATTTTTCGTATAATACATTGTTTCGGATCGCAAGTGGTGTATTGATAAGTTTGTTTTTGATCGTATGATCTACCAACGCGCGTGATGCGATTCATTTAAATCGCTTATTTCAAAAAATGGTGATTAGGTTTGTTTAAAGTATTTATATTTTTTTTAAATCGTCAAAGTTTTTTTTACTGTTTTGTACTATTCTATTATTCTTTGTAATATAATTTAAGTTTGTGGTTAAAATTTTCTAAATATGTAGTAAATCCATTGCAAATTTGGTATATTACGTCGACAGTTCACGTCGATTCGACTCGTTACCATACTACATACTATAGTTACTATACCATATGCGGTATCAAAAGTAACGAGTTCAGTAACGATACGATAGTAACGAGTAGGTACTCATGGTCAAAGTAACGAATTCATACGGGTACGCTTGTATTCGTTACTTTTACACCTCTAAAACTTTTAGGTTAGATTTTATACTTTTTTCGAAAAAAGGCAAGATATTAGGTTTATACAGCCTGTTCCAAAGATAATGAAAACATCGATCGAAAGACTAGTCAAATGTCTCCGTCATCATGTTTTTAAAAGAACTTGCTCCCGAGATTCATGTCGCAACTTCGAAGTTTTAATCACAAACTAAGTAGAGATGGTTTTAATGCAAAGAGTAGTATTATTTGTTTTAATGTTCTCATCAGAGAGTAAGTATATTCTTTGATTTAAGGAATTCAATGAGTCACACGGTGTTCCTTGCCTTTCCACAGGAACAATAAAATAAAAACTTAAAAAGGTTTTCGGGTTAGCAGCTATGTATTTACGGTTGCATGCTAGGTGTTTGGATCTGGCTTCTCGTTACGACTGTAGTATCTTGTGTTCGTGACCATGAGTCGGCAGATCCGATGGCCATCGGAGGGTGTAGGGCCCGGTGGTGGGCGAACTCTCGATGGAAATTTGAACTTCCGAATAGTGACGCCTGATACAATTAAATAAAATAAAAACCTCATTAATATAGATTCCTTATATTTAAAATAAATGAATAAAAATACTATTTAGAGTACATTTTAATTAATTATACTCCTCAGATCAAATAAGAACTCGCTTTACTCCACGAGTTAGGTAAGAGGACTTGCGACTGTTAGGAGATGACCAGAAACGTTTCTCCGTGGTATTTTTCTACCTCTACTACTCTCTGTACAGCAGGCCTATTGGCTATCTTTTTTGACAGTTCATGGTGATCATCACTCAATTGAAACTCAACGACTGGAAGTGGCATAATAATGAAGAAAATTTTGGGATTCTTGTGAAAATCAAAATTTATTTGTAAATGGCTTGCATGTGTCCGTTAAGTGATGTTTTCTGATAGATAAGTTATATTTTGTTTACTTGTGATGTGAATCTAGTACGTGTGCATGGTTTTATATGCAGGTAAGCTGAGTAAAACTTTAGTCGGAATACGATCTCTTCATGGGCTCATGTATGTTGTTTCTGCAGTTCATTTTGATTTTAATTAATTTTGCATTCACTTTTGAGGATTTTCCCGACGTTTCCATTCATCATCATTGTCATACATCATCATAAATTCAGAAATCATTTACTAAAGATAATGGCTGTATGGGCTTAGTTCCCCTTGCCTTTCCTTCGGGATAAACTAAACAACAAAAAAAGAAGAAAATTTTGGCAATGCACACATACTTGTCACTTTCAGTTCAATAACTTTCAATGAGTGATCATGACTATGAACTGTCAAAAAATATAGCCAATACGGGGGCAGGTCTGTGGTTAGGTCTAGTTCTTATTTGGTCTGGTGAGTCAGGGTCTATCTACGACTTTTACGCTTCTACATTCACCAGTAAAACTATACGTGCGGCGGATCGTTATGGTTGTGAAGGGTCAAGTCAGCGTATCATGCGCAGTCCTCCCCCTCATCTACATCCTTCCCTCCCGCGCACCTGAATATTATGTACTAGAGTGCATTTGTCACCGTACAGTTCCGATGGATGATGGCGCTAGTTACTATATACTATGACCACATTTTTGATTCACTGCATAAAATAAACAATAAGACGCGTGCAGCACGAACTTCACAGCCATAAAGATCCGCCGCGTGTACTGTATAATTAATTAAGTAATGGTTGTTCCAAGCAACTGCGGAAGCGTAAATTTCAGTTACACCCTTAGTTTTAAAGTAATCCAAATCTTACATAATCATAAATGTATAAACTTGTGTAAAAAGTTGTACTTAGTGACGATGCGCTACTGATTCCACTGCAACTAGCAACCTGCAAAGAGAAATATAAATAAGAACATTGACAAACATGAAATTTTAAGGGTGTAAAATGATTTATGTAAAATTATTTAATAATTTTACTATGTAAATACAATATGTATTTTAAGATACATAAAAAGGTGAAATTGCTCGTTTTAATGTTTCTATAACCCACGCAGATAAAGAAATTATCTGAAATGGCGTCCACTCGTATGCTATCTGGCTCATATCTATCGCGGGGGTCACACAGTGAAGAACGCGCTGCAAAAAAAATTGTCTGGTTTCGCTTTGACTAATCTCATTGCTGTTAACGTGTGAAAGCCCATTTTTAACCGACTTCAAAAAAAGGAGGAGGTTCTCAATTCGTCTGTATGTATAATAAGCGATTCAAAAAACAGCAATGTGTCACACAATAACCAATAAACACATTTAATTAGTCACAGGATCTCCTGATACAATTGGAGCGGACAGCAAAGGTTACTGATAATCAAATCAAAAAAACATTTCCTGTGAGTAATAACACTGATGTATAACTCAACACAATGGTACTTGGTCAGCATTTCAGTATTTGCCTGGCTGTCACCTACACCCTGTATAGTAGTATGTAGGGCTAACGTGTTGCTTGTGAGGTATACTTGAATCAACATCTGATGCTCAGGGCCGTCTTTAACCTATTGGAGGCCCTGGGCATATTAGGATAATGGGGCCCCTAAGACTTTGAAACCAATTTTTTAACATTTTTTTTTTTCAAATCTTAAATTTTTCAGGTAAGTACCTACTTACTTGGTTATTTTTTTTCTTTAGATTTACTTACTTTGTAAAAAAATATGTTTTTGTTTCTTAGAATGAATGGCTGAACAAAATGAAGAAAATTACATCGTTTCCCAGCATTTTTTTTGCATTAACTTGGCGGCACATTTTGTGCAACTGTTTTTTGTGGGATTTCATTGGTTTTTGTAAACATTATTATTATTTCAATTAATAATTATCATGTCTATTGATAATTTAATATATGAGCTGAGCTCAAATCAAATGTGTATATTTAAATTTCCCACTACTGGTAATCGTGGCTACCAGGTGGCAGGCTGGTGATGATTATACAGAATGATTTTTGGTCGTCAACTGTATTTTGCCGTGTGGTGTGGCTTTGCCAGCCGCGCGCGTCCATCAACACAACAGACTACCGTTACCTAGGCTGGCACGGACTCCAAAAAATAAATGATAGATAATTATAAATATTAAATAGTTAAAGATGACTTTGTTAAAGTATTAGGTATTAAGTTGTAAATATTTAAATAATTTTAGATATTTAATATGTATTAAGTAGATAAATTAGTTAGGTTATTTATCGCTTTTTAGTTAAAGTTTGAAGTCGGTTTATTATTTTTTAATTCAGTTTGTTTCATGTTTATTGCAGTTTTTCAAACATTACTCTTTCGAAGTAAATTTCCAGCGTAATTTTTTTGCTAAGATGTGCTTATTAGAGTGATTTTTATATAATGTGACATTTAGTAAGTGTTGCCAACCATACCTTCAGTCACCGCCGCCATTTTCAGATCAATTCTTTATCTGCGCGTCTTATATTGAGAAGTTGGAACAAAAAAGTATCACAGAGAGTATTTTACACATTCATTGCCGCCCACTACATATTTGCATTTCCTGGGTTTTTTAGAAGTGCCACCAAGCTTATGTGCGTTTCTGGGCTAGGTGTTGGACTTATATCAACACACTAAGAAAATTGGCCGGCAGTGAATGTGTTAAAAATTATAAATAAAAAGAGATTTTACTTACTTTTCCAACAGAGCATTTCTTTGCCGTTCCATATCTAATCTATCTTTCTCCAATTTAAGTCTTAAATTATTACACCTTTTCTTTTCTAGAAGCTTTTGTTTCTCTATTCTTATCCTTTCTTCTTCCAAAATCAATAAGCGATCATGTACTAGTCCTAAGTAAGAAATATAAATATCATTACCATATTTTTACAACAACCCACAAGGATTATAGACTTATTAGCAGATAAATAAAAGGTATCTTCTATGCTGCTCTGGGAGTGAAAAAAAAAAGTATAATTCTACAGCTGCTCCTCTTCCTTGGCATACTGTACAAGTCAGTAGAGGGACAAGAGGGTTTTGGTGTTTTGTAGACGATGGGCTGACCATCTGTCACTACTAACCGAACTTGTACATCTCAACTATACCCTCAAAATTGGTCAGAAGTGGCACTATGTGGCCCTATCGGCCCTTGGTTCTCTGCCTACCCCGTAAGGGATAAAGGCGTGATTATATGTATGTACATGTACATAAAAGGTAACAATATACATACTGACTGGTCTTCCTCTTTTCCAAGGTTTACCAGATGAAGGTCCCGTAGAACCATCATTAGGGCCTAAACTTGGATCAATGTCAGGTCCCACTCCATCCTCAAGGTTCATGTCAGCTTCACCGTTGTTGTAGTGATGTTGCTGAGGTTCAGGTGGCCATTTCTGATTTAAAAAAAAAACAAGTTATGTGTTGTGTGTTATCTAGCGATTACATATTATGTGCAAATTCAGGCATTTTCTATACATACATATAATAAAATTGTAACGGATCAATGTTTGTGCATGCTAATGTTATAAACAACTGAAACAATTTCGATGCAGTTTTCAGAAATATGTTGACAGGTCCCACTTTTTATATAGGCCACTTTTTATCCCGGGAAAATGTTTATATCCCGGATCATATAAATAATAAATTTAAACAAAAAAAAACCATATTTACAATTACTATTGATAATAATGAATACTATATTTTTACTAAGAATGAAATCCCCCTTGGGTGAAGGCCTCCCTCCAACGATTGCCACTTTTCTCTATCTTGAGCCAGTTTTTGCCAAAATGGTCTCAGCAACTTATGTAGGGTCTTGGTCCATCTCTGGTCTTTGAGCCTTGCTACATGCCCTGCCCATTTCCATTTAAGTTTTTGAGCATGCTGAAGAGTGTCTATTGCCTTGGTCTGGGACCTAATCTTGGTGTGTCTTATCCTTAGTATTTTCTTTATATTCAGCATACTACATGCCATACCTCTCTGACATGTGGTTTTTATTTTTTATCTTTACAGTAAATTTCCATGTTTGGCATGCATAAATCAAACATGGGATCAGGCATGACTCCATCACTATCTTTTTCAATTTTATGGGCATGTTGCTTTTAAACACTTCTTTTAAAATCCAGTATTTATTCCATGTATTTTGGACTCTTCTCTCTACTTCAAGTTCGTTGCTATTTCTGTTGAAGCCAATTAGTTTTCCCAAGTTGTAATGATGTAATGATCAACACATTCCAGTGATTCCCCATCTACAGTTATTTGTGTATTCATGGATTGGACATTGTTTTAGTTTTTGAAATGTTCATTGGCCTGTCTGCTAGCTTGGTTTAGCGTCTCAATCATGTACTGGAGTTGAGAGCTCAATTCTGAGAGCAAAAGGAGGTCGTCTGCAAATCTTAGATGATTTAGATATTTTCCATGAATATACAGTCCACATCTCTATGCCAGTCAAGCTTTCTGACAATATCTTCCAATACTGCAATGAAAATTTTTGGGGAAATGGGGTCACATTGTCTTACACCTCTTTCCACAGGAAAACTGGGACCAATAGTTTCGAGCTTTACTTTGCTACTGCATTTATTGTATATATTTTTAAATATTTGTATGTATTGCTCTTCCACACTTTGAACTTTTAGTGTTTCCCATATGCTTTTGTGTGAAACTGTGTCGAATGCTTTTTTATAATCAATAAATGTGACGTAGAGACATCTCTGTTGTTCCTGGTATTTTTCGATTATAAGCTCCAGTGTATGTATATGGTTGATAGTAGAAAAACCCCTTCTAAAGCCAGCCTGTTCTACAGGTTGATTTTTTCCAGTGATATGCCAATTCTCTGGTTTAAGATGCTAGAGAAGAGTTTATAAACACAAGGTAGCAGGCCGATAGGTCTATAGTTGCTTATGTCTTTTGGATCTCCTTTTTTGTACAGCAATACAATATTGGATTCTGACCACTGTGAAGGTGTTTCAGCAGTTAACAATATTTAGTTAAATAAGTTTG
The DNA here is from genome assembly GCA_014607495.2 of Carposina sasakii. Lineage (NCBI taxonomy): Eukaryota > Metazoa > Arthropoda > Insecta > Lepidoptera > Carposinidae > Carposina > Carposina sasakii. The sequence continues at coordinate 4,527,416 of CP053149.1, read as the reverse complement.
TAAGGTGTGATTAGCAGGGTGTGTGCTATCTTTATGGCATCATTAGTTATGTTGTCTGAACCAGGGCTTTTGTCAGATTTAAGATTTTTTATTGCATTTCCAACTTCTCTGCAATTAAATAGCTCTATATTTTGATTAGGTGCAGTAGTTATATTTAAGTTATTATTTACAATATTGTGTGAACTTGTGCCACTATATAAATCTCTGTAGAAATCTGTTGCAATCTCAATAATGCCACTACGGCTATGTATAGTTTTACCTGATTTTTTCAGACTGCCAAGCCATGTTTTATATCCCGGATCATATCAATATTTTATTATTTCTGCAGTCCATGTGGATGGAGTCACGGGGGGTCCACTAGTACTTAATATTTTTTATTTCCAAAGAATTATAAAATTATTATAAAAGAATTGGAAAAATATCCTCACCCGAGTGGGAATCGAACCCACAACCTCTGCATGTGGTGCTAGAATTCCAAAGAATTGTTTACATGATCATAGCCAGATAGGTCACACTGTAGTGAGACAATTTTTATTGTTATACATTCATATACTAGGCGACTATTCTTATAAATTTTATTTATTTAGTGTCAAGCAGAATAATTTCACCAATGACCCATAGCATAGAGAACATATATTTACCATAGAACTTGTGGATGGATCAGGATGGCATAAGTCTCCAGGCATCATATTCCCTTCCTGGGGTTCACCCTGAAGTTAAAGGGAAATTATTGATTATAAATATCTTAGTCTAAGTCATAAATAATGTGCCAGCAAGTATTCTGACTCTGAAATCTATATATACTTAAATGAAATTACCATTTCATTATTTGTAATCATAGTTTCAGGCACTCCAGTGAGACCAAATGCTTTAGTTTTAGTGCATATAAGATTTAGTATTTTATCTTCAGCCTCTGTGAGTTGGTTGTTTGTGCTAGATCTGGGAGCAAATCTGTTTTTTCTAATTTTCAGTGCCTTTTTTTTAACATTAGATTTCCAATCCCTCCAGGTCTGTGAAAATACATAATAAACTATTAGTTGATTGGTTTACTAATAATTTAGTAACCAAAACACTACAAAATTAGCTTCACTTACCTGTTGCCATTTATCTGGGGTTTTTATAGCACCTGAACTGAATCCTGCATTGGCATTTAGTTTTTCTGTGATCTTTATCCAAGACTTAGTTTGTCGAATTTTAGCATCTAACCCAGTCGTTTTACCAACAGCCAACTCTTTATCTTCTTCAAGAAAATGCAAAAGCATATTTAACTGTTCTGGGCTCGCTTTTCTTCTATCCATTGCAACTATGTTATAACTGATGCAATCATAAATAACTCGTAAAACTCATGAATTTATTCAAATTACCCCATCCCATTCCCATCCCAAATAATTCCCTATTAATTAATATGAAATAAATCGTGAATAAATCCAACCAAAGCTTGCTTGCTTCCAAAAAAACCAAACCATTTGCAAACAAAACAAACAACAAACCCACCAGTCGTCTGCGTCTGTGCTTCATAAAAAATGTCTATGATTAATTTCTCAGAGGGGTAAGCACGAACCTTTCAATAGTCCGTAACGCTATCGTCCAACTGTCAAATCACCTTAGATTATATAGCGTTTATATACTCTTAGTGTAAATTATCTAAGCAAATCACATAGATTTTGCTAGCGAGTCGCTAGCGTTACGCCCCGCGTAAAAAGGTTCGTGCTTACCCCACAGTTTTGTTTTTTTTTGTTTTGTTTAGTTTATCCCGAAGGAAAGGCAAGGGGAACTAAGCCCATACAGCCATTGTCTTAAGTAAATGATTTCTGAATTTATGATGGATGATAAATTTAATGATGATGATGAATGGAAACGTCGTGAAAATCCTCAAGAACAAGTATATAGTTAGTCAAAATGAAAAATTATTGCAGAAACAACTTATATGGGCCCATGAAGAGATCGTATTCCGTAGTCCGTCCGTCTGTCTGTCACCAGCACCAGTAGCATGCCGTCCGCGACTCACGTATATCGTGCTTTTTGTGGCTCCTACTCGTAAATGTCAAAATTCGCGACAAAATGACGTTTCACACTTCAAGCTGACATTGAAACCCGCGTCGCGTCGTGCGCGATAATTAAACCGCGGTTGCGAGAATGGCGTTAAAATTTACGCGGGGTCTTGTCGCTAATTTCGTGTGACTGTATATCAATTCTATTACCGATTCAGTGTTGAACGTAATAAAGTTCATAATCATATAGAGTAGCCTTGTGGCGTGCTCGGGGGAGGCCTACGTCCAGCAGTGGACGGCAATAGGCTGTAGAAGAAGAAGATAATAATATCGATAATTGTCACTATTTCATTTCTTCTAATTCTGGTATCCCTTTATATCACTTACTTGTCAAACTAGTCTCTCGAATTGTGGTTTTTAGTAATATAAAATTACAGCATGTATGTATATTGTACATAATATCTATTAATACCTACTGATTATTTCCTTTGTCCGTTTGGTCTGATTTCCCAAAACCGGCCTTTTATTGTTCCGTTTTGTTTTTATGTTTGGTAGTCAACACATGACATTGGCAAAGTCTCCGTGTAAGCGAGAGAGACTCCATATCGCAAGATTTAATTATATGGTTTTTAGTATAGTCGGTACGGAACCCTTTGTGCGCGAGTCCGACTTGCACTTAGCCGCAGTGTTGGCAACCGTAAGATTTAAATCGTATCTATACAACCTTTATGGTCTTGGTACGATGTACGAACATGTATTCAAAATCGTACGCAAAACATACGATCTTTCAAATCCTATAATCTTCATTACAGTACATACACAAAATTATATTAAATCAAGTTCATTTTATCGACCCAAATAACAAAAACCAACGAGACCTAAATTTCTTTTTTATTTTTTTTTATGAACGCATCCAACAATCCGGACAAATTAAAAAGATCATGTTATCTTTCAACTTTCGCATATCCTCGTAACTTTCAAACTTTCTGAATTATACCTACACGTCTCGGGGCCCCGGGGGGGTGTTGTTTTAATTGAAATTTCCATGGGTATGTACTCGTATATATACATACGAGATACCAAATCCCTGGTACGTACGGTACATGGGTACATACTTAGATTATTTACACTAAGGGTACATACATAGGTATGTACTATTTTTTCTTAGAATTTTCAGCAAAATACGATCTTTTCTAGTCTGTGGTACGATCCTGTCAAAAATGAAGTTGGATTCGGCGGGAAAAGCTGGAAGGGTGCAGGTGTAATTTTCTTGTGAAAATCAAAAAATATTTGTAAATGGCTTGCATGTGTCCGTAAAGTGATGTTTTCTGGTAGATAAGTTATATTTTGATTACTTGTGATGTGAATCTAGTGCGTGTGCATGGTTTTATACGCAGGTAAGCCGAGTAAAACTTTAGCCGGAATGCGACCTCTTCATGGGCTCATGTAAGTTGTTTCTGCAATTATTTTTGATCTACACTAAACTTACACCCATTCTTGAGGATTTTCCCGACGTTTCCATTCATCATCGTCAATATCATCCCTTATAAATTCAGAAATCATTTACTAAAGACAATGGCTGTATGGGCTTACACCCGTTCTTGAGGATTTACTCCCGACGTTTCCCGACATTCCATCATCATCATTATCATCCATCATAGGCTGTATGGGCTTAGTTCCCCTTGCCTTTCCTTCGGGATAAACTAAACAAAAAAAAAATGGCAACACTGTCCGGTTTTTTTTGTTTGTTTATATTTTGAAAAATATTTAGCATTTTTTATCATTAGCTTTAGCTTAAATTCGTCGACGTAGACACATCATGGAAACCTTATTAAAAATGAAAATGTTGCGGGGTTGCTTACACAAAGAAAGGATGTACCGAAGGACATTGAGAGACTTATCAAATTGCTTGAATTTACCCGATACATATCTATTGAAGAACTGTGGGGTCAATAAAAGTGTCTTCCATCAAATTGTAAGGATATTGGGACCAGTTTTACCCAGGGCTCAACGTTCCAATGGTATACCATTCCCACTGAAGGTAAATACATAATTACATTCTGAATTTGTACAAGTTGCCCTCATTAGTTTTGTTGTTATTTCCACTTATCATTATAAATAAGATTAGGTAGTCTATAGTAGTACATCTATATATAAAGGTACCTCATCTGCAGGTTATCAAAAAGAATAATTTAAATTTTTCATACAATAAGTACAAATACATATTTTGTGCTTCCTTGGTTTTCTAGAGGGGCCACCAATGCTTATTTGCATTTGACACAAATAAGCATTGGTGACAATTTGCCTGCAGCAAATGTGATGAGGATTGACAAATAATCTTTATTTCAGATCCTTGTCACCTTATCGTTCCTAGCCAGTGGACAGCACCAAAAGTCTGTAGGCAAAGACTTTAACATTGATGTATCCCAAAAATCTGTTAGTCGTATAATAAAAGTAATAATAGAAGGATTGAATAGAATTTTAAATGATTGGATAATATTTCCTAATACTATTGCACAGAGGAATAGAATTAAAGAAGGGTATGTCTGAAGTACTTCATCATCATCATAATCATAATTTGTTATGTGAAATTGAACCTGTATAGTTAATCTAAGATAAGTTGTAGACTGAAACAGCATCCTAAATCTGGCTTGTGTCTGCCTTTTGGATAACTTCTATTAAATTCCATTTTAATAGAAAATTATATAGGTTCAAATTTCTATGATTGATACACATTTTTAAGGTTATGGGTTAATTGATTTATCTTTTTCTAGGTTTTATACAAAATATCACTTCCCTGAAACAATAGGCTGCTTAGATGGCACTCATGTTGAAATAGTCTGCCCAAGGGATGATGAAGAAGCATTCTATAACAATAAAGGCCTCTATTCTATTAATGCCCAGTTAGTGAGTCATTCATCGTTTTTTTTTCACAAATATTTTTTTTATATACATAAGTTTGGACCATTATTATAGTAAGGTATAAAAAATTCCAGATATGTGATGCAGACACCAATATAATAGCAATATGCAGCAGATTTGGTGGAGCTACCAGCGATGCCTACATTTGGAACAAGACTAACATCAGGTCTTACGTAGAAAGCTTAAGTCAGCAAGGAGAGACTGGATGGCTGATTGGTAATAAGGGGTCATCCATAAATTACGTCACACGAATTTCATGATATTTTGCCCCTCCCCCCGTCCCTGTCACAGCTGGTCACATTTGTGAGACACCCCCTTCCTACTGTGACGTCACATTTAGCTTTTTTTGCAAATTTATATTTAGAGATTATTGAATGAAAATGTGACGTCACGAAATTTGGGACCCCTCCCACCCCCTAGTCACATAATGTCACAGTTTGACGACCCTCTACCTCCCCCTTAACCTGTGAAGTAATATACATATGGATGGTAACGTTATTTTTCATCCCGATATCTATACACTAGCCAAATCTTGGCAAACAAAGCTGGATCCCTCAGCACAATGTTTAAAGATGAAACGATCGACCATATCCTAACGGATTATATTAATGGAGATGTATTACAAAATATATAGCCCACTTCCTGTATTTTGTACTTTAATTATGGTCAAACAGTAAATATAGGCTTTTTTCCAGGTGACAGCAAATATCCACAGAGAGCATGGCTAATGACGCCTATATTGCATGCCTTGCCAGGGACAGTGGAATATCAGTACAACCACTTTCAAGGGCGTGTTCGGTGCAGCATCGAAACATGTATTGCTAAACTAAAAGGCCGATGGACATGTCTAAGGCAGCCTCTACATTACTCCCCATACCAAGCGGCGAAAATAATAAATGCATGTGCAGTGTTGCATAATTTGTGCAACAGAGCAAACCTGCCTGAGCCTGAACTGTATATTGACCCTGAGCCAATGCCAGTTGTGAACGACATTACAGAGTTTCCTGATGACAATATAAACAACTTCTACATTGGTATTGAGGTGAGAAGGCAGCTTGTTGAAAGGATATATTACAACTTGTAGACTAGATGTGTCCGCCGATGATATAATTATCGGCGGCGGCGGTGTGATTTCGGCGTGAAGAATTAGATATATCTCCATAGTTTTTATTTTAGCGGCGCTGGACCTGGTTTGGCCTTAAAATTTGGTTTCAAACGTTTTAAAGTTGCGCCGATTTCACGCCGAAATTTAAATCGGCGGCGCCGCGGCTGAGGCGCACACATCTATTGTAGACTGGTTGGTTATGCTATGTTTTAAGTAAGATTGTCCTGGTAATGTGAACTAAAGTATTGATTTTTTATTATAGAAGTAAGTATTATTTATAAGTCAAAAAATAAACTTTGTAAAATACTTAATTTATTTTTTATCCATTATCAAACTAACAAGTACATTATATTTATCAGTGCATTAGAATTTGCATCTGTGCAAGTTGACTGTAGGTGTCCCCTGGCATTCTGTAGGCGATGTTTCCTGCAAATGTGTTCAGGACCTCTGCTTGTTCACGTAACCATTCCACTTGCTAGACAGGAAAAATATGAATATGTTAAGCAACTTTCAGACAAAATATATTAATTACCCATTCTGAATTAGCCCAGTAACAATTTTGATGAAACCCGGGATAAATACAGCTTAATTTAATTTGGGAGACATCAAATAAAGTTGTTCAATTATGAATTGAACATTATGAGAATAGGTCATTTTATGACTAATAAAATGCGATTAAACGACGCAGCGATTTAGCTGGTGAGCGCTCGCGGGCATCAAAAATTGTACATTGTGGGAATTGGTAATTCTGCGACTCTGGACATAATGCGACTAAAAGACAGCGCGGGTTGGCTATTTAAAATTTATTAGTCTGCAACATTGGCTGGACATGTTGTGAATTGTAGATATTGTGCCAAACGTCGCTGCGCTGTGAGGATGTTACCTTGTCGGCGCGCAGACGCTGTCGCTGCGCCGTGAGGATGTTACCTTGTCGGCGCGCAGACGCTGTCGCTGCGCCGTGAGGATGTTACCTTGTCGGCGCGCAGACGCTGTCGCTGCGCTGTGAGGATGTTACCTTGTCGGCGCGCGCAGGCGCTGTCGCTGCGCCGTGAGGATGTTACCTTGTCGGCGCGCGCAGGCGCTGTCGCTGCGCCGTGAGGATGTTACCTTGTCGGCGCGCGCAGACGCTGTCGCTGCGCCGTGAGGATGTTACCTTGTCGGCGCGCGCAGGCGCTGTCGCTGCGCCGTGAGGATGTTACCTTGTCGGCGCGCGCAGGCGCTGTCGCTGCGCCGTGAGGATGTTACCTTGTCGGCGCGCGCAGGCGCTGTCGCTGCGCCGTGAGGATGTTACCTTGTCGGCGCGCGCAGGCGGTTCGGCGTGCAGACGCTGTCGCTGCGCCGTGAGGATGTTACCTTGTCGGCGCGCGCAGACGCTGTCGCTGCGCCGTGAGGATGTTACCTTGTCGGCGCGCGCAGGCGCTGTCGCTGCGCCGTGAGGATGTTACCTTGTCGGCGCGCGCAGGCGGTTCGGCGTGCAGACGCTGTCGCTGCGCCGTGAGGATGTTACCTTGTCGGCGCGCAGACGCTGTCGCTGCGCCGTGAGGATGTTACCTTGTCGGCGCGCAGACGCTGTCGCTGCGCTGTGAGGATGTTACCTTGTCGGCGCGCAGACGCTGTCGCTGCGCCGTGAGGATGTTACCTTGTCGGCGCGCGCAGGCGCTGTCGCTGCGCCGTGAGGATGTTACCTTGTCGGCGCGCGCAGGCGGCTCGGCGCGCAGACGCTGTCGCTGCGCCGTGAGGATGCGGCACAGCGCACGCAGCACGGCAGGCAGACTGCGCAGTAGTTCGCCGCGCGCGCCCCGCGCCGCGCTCACCCGCGCCTCCAGCTCGGACGCGCTCAGCGGGACCAGCTCGCAGGAGCGCAGCGTCTGGGGACGTTTAATGTTGTTGTCGGGTGTAAGTCGAACAATTTAAAATGGCAAAAACACAGACAAATATACTCAAGATAAGTTATATATTGGTGAACGGTTAATGGTAACGCGGCACGGTTGGTTGGTGGCTGAGTGAGAGGACATACTATACTAACTTATCATCATCATCATCATCAGCCTATTACAGTCCCCTGCTGGACGTAGGCCTCCCCCAGGGCACGCCACAAGACTGCCATGGGGGGTATTTGCCCATAGTCACCACGCTGGGCAGGCGGGTTGGTGACCGCAGTTTGTATTTTGGACCATGTTGTCAACACGGGAGGAGCTGCTGCCCACCTCCTGGAAACCCTTAATCGCCTCGTGCGATACCCATGGGCGGACACGGGGTGGTACGAATTCTACTCTGCCGGCAGCACGCGGCAATACTAACTTATACTGTGGTAGATGCTGACCGCACGTGTAGAAGTTTCTACCTTCGCCAGGCAAGCTGATTATCTGACTTCAACCGCTTGACGCCACGTAGTGCACTTGCACTGCACGTGTACTCTGTATCAACTAGACTGTATTTTATCATTTTTACAAGCTATTTAAGCAATGTATGCAATTTTGGCACTTGTCAAATTGGCCATTTGGTGAGCACGTTCCGACAATGCATGATTCAGTGTGACGATGGCGGATGGCGGACCTGCAACCGCTAGCTGAGAGCGTGTGACGCTAACTTCTAAAACTTGAAAATCTATTTTATATTTTTAAGCTAAGGGCTCCTCATTGAAGAGCTGGACTGTTCTTCGCAAATGACCTTGCATGATGCGTTGTGAGATGAACAGACTTAGGAACTTACCAGGTGACTAAAAAGTATAAAATAAAATTTAGGCCTAAAAACAAGCAATGCGCTAAAAAGGAACGACATTTGACACAATTTATATGTTATAAAAACACTCGTAGTTTTAAATTTTTAATAAGTTGAGGCCGTGCCACTGAGTGGCATGATGACATGATGTCGTGAACATACCACCTGAACCCTTGCGAAGCTCTGGAAGGGTCGACGGATATTTCTTCGATATGCGTGGGAACAATATGGGAAAATCTATTGGTAAAAGTAAGACGTAAATGTAATGTCAACAAGTAATAGACTGTATTTTATCATTTTTAGCTCTCATAGCTCTCACAATGGCAATATGGCTAAGTCTACTGCCGCTTTTCGGCAGACACCACAATAATTAGAAACGCGACGAAACATAACAATAAGCACCTGCAACCACAGCCACTCACTTCCAAAGCGCTCTCATAGTGATACTGGCGCTAGTAACACGTAAAACAGCTCCAGAACTTTCTCTATGCTATGTTTTTTGAAATAAGTACCTACACCACAACCACTCACCTCCAAAGCGCCCTCATAGTTCTCAGAATGGTACTGATCAAAGAACTGCATCAGCTTGCAGAGCTTGTTGTAGGCGTCGAGCAGGGGGGCGGGCAGCGCGGCGGGCGGGGGGCCCCGCAGGCGCGTGCCCACGTGGGTCGCCAGGGGGCCCAGCCGCGCCCTGAGGCCCCCCTCGCCGCCGCCACTGTTCACCACCTGAGCCAGCAGCACGCAGAATAGCTCGAGGACTTTCTCTAGGTTCTGTTGAATGAAATGGAGAACGAGTTGTATATTTCATTGGCAGACTCTAGAGCAGTCTTATCAAAGTGGGCGTTAACGCCCCCTCGTGGGTGTTGGAGGCCTAGAGAGCTCAGTTAAGGCCCCCCGCAACTAATATGCTATTGAAATTTTTAAGGTGAAATAAAAATGGGTGGGTGTTGACGGCCTAGAGATTTGCCGCGGTGCGTTAACAGCACAGCATTAAAGGACAACCAAACATTGAGCAAAATGTTAAATTTTGAAGAAAAATAAAATTTAGGTAAAAAAACCTTTTTAAAAACAAGCTTTTATTTAAATGCGCTAAAAAGAAAAAATAAACTTTTACACTAAAACTTTTACTGTTAATTTATAACGTCATTTCAAATTTAACACATTTGACACATGTCGCGACATTTAAGTACTCGTATTTACGTTCTTACTTTTAAATGTTTATTAGGCAGCATCTTTGTGTTGATGTTTCAGATTTTCCCATATTGGCATATCGAAGAAATATCCGCGACCCTTCCAGACTTCGAGTTTTCAACAGGGTTCGCCCCGGTGCCCCGAGGTGGTATGTTCACGACGATCATTCAGTCCTCGGCACGGTTTGCTTATTAAAAATTTAAAACCGAGTCTGCATTGTGTATTTTATATGACGTTATAAATTGAGTTTTAGTGTAAAAGTTTATTTTTTCTTTTTACATTTAAATAAAATTGTTTTTAAAAAGGTTTTTTTACCTAAATTTTATTTTATACTTTTTAGTTTTCACCTGGTAAGTTCCTAGTCTGTTCATCTCATCAACGCATCATTACGCATTGAACAGTCCAGCTCTTCAATGAGGAGCCCTTCGACTTCACCCTACTCAATTGCTTAAAAATATCTGTTTCAAAATAGATTTTCAAGTTTTAGAAGTCCGCCATATTGGATTAAGAGTGACGTTTTTTCGAGTTACTCTCAGCTAGCCCTTTAATTTGATACCCATATTGTAGGAATGCATTAAAAATAATTGGTCCGCCATTGTGGGTATGCCGCCATGTTGGATTTAGAATGACGTCACACTGTTAATCATGCATTGTCATCCGAACTGAACGTGCTCACCAAATTTCAGCCCAATCGGTTGAGGGCAAGTGCCTTAATTGAGTTGTAAGATTTCACCCGAACAAACATACAGCAAGTTAAATAAAAGCTTGGGGCCGCTATTAGGTATATACCTACATACAGTAATATTAAATTGTGACTTACATCAGCTATATCATACATTGTGATGGCATCTTCGAATAGACCCTTGTTCACTAGCTGCTCAGCAACATTCAGTGCAATAACCTGTAACAATACACTTGTTAAGACTCAAAATCGGTTTAGAAGATAGGCTTTTGAAATTATGATACAAATAGACAAAAAAGCGGGTAATTGAGTTTGCGTCAGATTTTTTTTTCTATCATAAAAATATCTACATATGTGATTTCATTAATTTATTAATTAAATTAATGCGACATGCGCTATTTATCCGACTACAAGAAGGTCGTAAGGAAGGGTAATAGAACCGGATTTATTTAATGTTGATCTAAGATAGAAATAGGAACTGTATTAAGCTTTGCAGGCCTATTGGCTATCTTTTTTGACAGTTCATAGTGATCATCACTCAATTGAAACTCAACAACTGGAAGTGGCATAATAATGAAGAAAATTTTGCCAATACATGTCACTTCCAGTTCAATAAGTTTCAATGAGTGATCATGACTATGAATTGTCAAAAAAGATAGCCAATACGGGGGCTGGTCAAACAGCGGGCGGGGCAGGGTGTGATGCGACGGCAACGCGACGTGGGCTGATTGGTGGAGGTCACACCTTGGTCTCGACGGCGGCACAGTTGGACGTACTACCTTGGTCTCGACGGCGGCACAGTTGGACGTACTACCTTGGTCTCGACGGCGGCACAGTTGGACGTACCTTGGTCTCGGGGGCACAGTTGGACGTACTACCTTGGTCTCGACGGCGGCACAGTTGGACGTACTACCTTGGTCTCGACGGGGCACAGTTGGACGTACCTTGGTCTCGACGGCGGCACAGTTGGACGTACTACCTTGGTCTCGACGGCGGACAGTTGGACGTACTACCTTGGTCTCGACGGCGGACGTTGGACGTACTACCTTGGTCTCGACGGCGGCACAGTTGGACGTACCTTGGTCTCGACGGCGGCACAGTTGGACGTACTACCTTGGTCTCGACGGCGGCACAGTTGGACGTACTACCTTGGTCTCGACGGCGGCACAGTTGGACGTACTACCTTGGTCTCGACGGCGGCACAGTTGGACGTACTACCTTGGTCTCGACGGCGGCACAGTTGGACGTACCTTGGTCTCGACGGCGGCACAGTTGGACGTACTACCTTGGTCTCGACGGCGGCACAGTTGGACGTACTACCTTGGTCTCGACGGCGGCACAGTGGACGTACCTTGGTCTCGACGGCGGCATAGTTGGACGTACCTTGCTCTCGACGGCGGCACAGTTGGACGTACCTTGGTCTCGACGGCGGCACAGTTGGACGTACCTTGGTCTCGACGGCGGCACAGTTGGACGTACTACCTTGGTCTCGACGGCGGCGGCACAGTTGGACGTACCTTGGTCTCGACGGCGGCACAGTTGAACTGGTCCAGTAACGCCCCATGCCGCAGCCCTGCAGGCCCGGCTCGACCGAACAACAGCTCGTAGTCTCGACTCTCTAGCGCGAGGTCTGTACAGCACACCGCAAACAGATTCTTGCCGTGAGGGTCCTTCAGGTTGCTGCGACCACAAATTATTATATGAAGTGTTGGGTATGTAGTTAAAGCGGGACATAATGTAGCAAAGCCAAATGCGATCGCGAAAATTGTGAGTGTGTGAGTGCGCGGGACGACGCGCACGCACTCGCATTGCTTCGGATTTGCTACTGCAAGTTACGTAATAGCCCTGTGGATCTTTGAGTTTTCAACCCCCCTAGTATATCTACAAGAGAAATGTGGTGTGAAAATTTTTACAATATTCGCTGATCTACATAACTTTGTCGCTTTTAAAATTCGTATGAGGCAAAAAAATTTTACATTTGACGCTGTCGCATTGCTTCTGCTTTACTTTTACAAAATCACTACATATTATAAAACAAAGTCTCTTTCTGCTGGAACGGATTTTAATGCAGTTTTTTTAATAGATAGAGTGATTCACAAGGAAGGTTTATAATGTATAACTAGGGAACCGCCCCGGCTTCGCACGGGAGTAATGCACTCTCACGCAGGCGAAGCCGTGAGCGGCCGCTAGTACATAATATTCAGCCTACTATCTGTCACTAGTCCGTGCATGTCGTAAGAGTCGACTAAAGAATTCAGGGATGTATTTTCAGGCGATGGGCTAGCTAACCCAACTACTTGTGGGTTGTCCCCGAGATTCCAAACGTGTCTGCAGGATCTTCTTTGAGATCCTGCAGTTCTGACTACCATAATAAGGAAACGCAGCCCTATATGTATAATGTATGTATCGAGCAATACCCGTACCTAACAGTAATATAATTTTAAGGTACTCACCGTAAAAAGAAATAGTAGTGTAAAGCGTCAGACGCGTCGCTGAGTTCGAACTTCCTGACGTATAGAAGTAGAAGACGCGCCAAGTTCAACCGACGTAAAGGCGGCGGGTCGTCTGTATCTACTGACACTGCGAATACAAAGAAAATTAGAAACGAATCATAAAAATTCCGTAAGTTTCAACACAACGAGAATCTATGTTTGTAAGTCTTTCATGCAAAAAAATAGCGAACGGATTCTGATGAAACTGTAGTTAGGGGCCATCCATAAATTACGACACACGAATTTCAGGACGTTTTAACCCATCCCCCCGTCCTTGCCACAGGCTGTCACATTTTTAGAAACCCTCAGATGTGACATCAATTCAATTCTATTTTATGCCTGCCTCTTGTCACACAATGTCATTTTCTGGTGATACCCTCCCCCCTTCAAGGTATGACATAATTTATGGATGTCACTTACGTAGATTGCGTCTAAAGTGTCCCCCCTGTTATTAACAGGCTGTTAACACATTCGCTTCAGGCAGATTTTCCAAGTATGCCGACATCTGTGGAAAGCCTAGTCGCCGGCTCCTCTAGAAAACACGATGATGCAAATACGTTGTCGGAGGCAGTGAATATGTTAAACACATTTGACAGCAAAATAAATAGATTATCTTTCCACAACAGTTTTAAGCTGTGTTTGTTTGATTTATTTTATTATAAGTAGACCCATAGTACATAAACGATTACACATTACGAGACTATTATTGAAAGATAGAATAAGAAATGAGGTGATCAGAAAGAAGTGTGGTATAAATGAGGACGTTGTGACGAAAATTGAGAAAGGTATGTTGAGGTGGTTTGGACATGTGGAGAGGATGGATGAAAGTAGATGGACAAAGAAAGTACAACGGAAGAGTGGATGGAAGGGGAAGACCTCGCCGGACTTCACCGATCAAATTGGTGAAATTCTAGAGAAAGGTCAGGTCAAGAGTACCCTAGATTAGATTCATTTATTGCATGTCACAGGTTATATAGATGTTACTACTAACGTGCATGAAGAATATCATGAAAGTAGACGAAGCGAAAGAGGTGTGTCAGGATCGTAGCAAATGGAGATCCGTGATTTTTATGTACCTATGTATGTATTACGAGGCTAAAGTCGCGGGCGGTCGCTGTACTTACATAAAGGTGCCTGCACATTCCTCGGTGTGCCCAGCATAAATACGTCGTGAAGTGCTAAGGCCATGTGCACACCGTGTACTTGGTACCTGGTAAACAAAACTTATCATTTACATTATTGCAACACAGTATTGTAAATCTATATGTACTATAAAAAGATACCTAAAATAAATGTATTTTGTTTTTTTTTCTTAAGTATTACCCTTTCGCCTCTTGTTACCCTTTCCATCAAGGGTACGCCCACCACCGGGCACTACACCCTCCTCTTGTTATTAAGTCAAAACATGCAGAAAAAAATAGTACATTTCATTACGTGTGCGGAAAGCCTGTCATTGCAAAGAGTTCCGACAAATGTCTACGCGAGCCGAGGCGCAGCCGAAGGTGAGGGTTGACAGTCGGAACCAGTTGCAAAGGTTCTGCACGTGTGCTGAACAACTATTTTTAATACAGTTGCGAAAAAATTAAGCAATTTAATAAAATAATAAAAACACAACAAAACAAAATGGCGCCAACCGTAAAAAATATAAGCAGAGATTTTTTTGTTTTCTTCACCCGTTCTGGGTATGCAAAGGGCCTTACAGCCAAGTCATCAGTAATTTTGTTTTATTAATATGAAATGAAATTTAATGAGATGAAATAAAATGAAACCTAACCTAACTCATTGAATCAAGTCATTAAATCTGATATTGAAACAAATTAGTAGCTTCTTTTTAGAAATATTTGCATGAATCATAAAACTTCTATGAATTATTTTTTTAGTAAAAACTTAGTGGTTGGTTTTTTTTTACTTTTAAGACATATTTTGACAGTTGGGAAAGAAAACGCAAGAGTTTGGAAAAGGTAAAAAAGCACGAGTGTGTAATAATAGCCCACATCCCGAACGCTATACGTCCCTGCAATACGCCACTTTTTGAGCAACTGTATTAAAAATATATTTACTCTTATATGTGCTTCCAATGTAAAAGTTTGATTATG
Organism: Carposina sasakii; assembly: GCA_014607495.2. Classification (NCBI taxonomy): domain Eukaryota; kingdom Metazoa; phylum Arthropoda; class Insecta; order Lepidoptera; family Carposinidae; genus Carposina; species Carposina sasakii. The sequence goes on along the minus strand of CP053149.1, from coordinate 4,512,216 downwards.
GCGATCGCCGATTGTAATGGATATAATATAATAAATATAATAAAAAAAAAATATATGATTTACCTTGGTACTCTAGACAGGAATTCAATGGCAGGCTCGAATTGACCCGTCAAGGCCAGGACTTGGAAGTACACAAGGGGTTTCTCATAAGCATGGTAGTGAGTTTCACCTGTAATAAAGTAAAACAAACATTTATTTAGGCACATAATATTTTGCTAGAAGCTAATTTTCATTAGTTAGCGTTACGACGGCCAGTAGGTACAGTTTGTTGTGCAGTTGTTATACTACAGGTAATCTTTAACGGTGACATAATAATACTGTTCTTATAAATTTCATTTAAAACACCTTATTACGCAGTTTTTAAATATATGTTATTTTTAACCTAAGATTAGGTAAGTAACAGGTCATTTAACATAAATATAGACACGGCTATGTTCCCGAAATGGGGATAGCTAAAACTGCAGGAGCATAAGAGAAATCACAAGAGCAACGTTTTGCATAGCAGGGACAGTCATTTAACAAAGAGATATTTTTAATTGCACATCAAATAAATAATCGCCCGGCAATTTAATCTCATCTTTTATATACTTTTTTTACATCAAATAAATTAACAAATAATATTTACCATATTCCTCAAGTATCATCTTCTGCAGGTCAGAATAGGTGAAGGCGTCCTGCTCCGGGCCACTTCTCTGCTTAATGACAGACAGTCTCAACCAGAGGTAATCGTCAGCCGATCGAGATACCTCCGAATGCTCGTCGCTTACATCGCAGCTTCCAATTACGCAGTACACCTAGCAATGTTTTAACTTTAATATTAAGTTAATACAAAAAAAGAACAGGCTAAAGTTAATATTTCCTATAGCATGCAGAATTTCGGACATTGCTTAAAAACAATCCGTAGAGATACTGTGATGTGACTAACGAGTCTCTCTCTTCCTTTTACGTCACGGTCACGCCTAGTTGACACACGCGTCATTTCCGCAACCTAGGAATTCACTTAAGAACGTCATATCAAAGTTGCTGGGGGATGAACAAAGGTAATAGGATTAACAGAGTGGGATGTTAAATAAGGAATATGAAGGAACATTATGTAAAACATTTTATTCTAAATCCAAAAAAATATAGTCCTGTAACTACACAAAAACTACTAAATGTATTTTGATGTCCAGTTACAATAGATAAGAATCACACATAGGCCAATAAGTCGCGGGGATTAGGTTAAGGGATAAAGGTTCTGGTTTACGATTTATGACATATTGAAAAAACATCTTACTACATCTCGTTCAAACCAATTTTCGGTGGAAGTTTGCATGGTAATGTACATCATATTTTTTAGTTTTATCATTATCTTATTTTGGAAGCTACAGGGGAGGACACATTTTACCACTTTGGAAGTATCTCTCGCGCCAACTAATTAGTTTAGAAAAAATTATATTACAAACCTCAATATCATTTTCGAAGACCTACCATAGATAACCCACACATATGGGTGTGATAAAAAAAAAATTAATTACAGTTCAAAGTATACGTGACATACGGGCAAACAGACATGACGAAAATATTAGGGTTCCGTTTTTTGCTATTTGGCTACGGAACCCCAAAAAATACAACTTACAGCTCGTTTGTACGGGTCGGAGGAGTTGCGCACTTGTATCCGGTACTGGAAGTTGATGGCGGTCTGCAGCTTGTCACTTAGAGGCTTCTCCGGGCTCTGGATGTACTCTTCCAGTGCCGCTATAAACTCCTCGTGATCACGCCTACAACATGTTTTGGAGTTGTACATTAAATATTATAACTAGGGTCGCGGGAGCGCAGGCAGTAGTAAAGCATAGGCCAGACTTAACGTAGGTATAGCCGCGCGCTCTATACAATAATGGGGACGAATCATTGCAGCTGTGAAGTAACTCACTTGCAATATCTTTTTAAGCTCACCCAGCCTTCCTCAGCATTTCAGTGTCGCACTGGGGTCCCCGGGATAGCAGTCAGTAGTAGTACCCCATATACTTCACATACATATTCCATATACGTCATGCGTATACCATATACGACACACGTATACCAGATACGTCATACGTATACCATATACGTCATATGTATACCATGTACGCCTCACGTAGACCATATACGCCACAGCGGTATACAATCCATAGCCCCATTCCATTTTCAAACTCACCCCGCCTTCCTCAAGCAGTGCAGCGCCGCGCTAGCGTCCCCCGCGCGCAGGCAGTAGTACACCATCGGCCACAGCGGGCGCTCGTCCACCATTCCGTCTGCCAGGCCATGTGTACCCGCTAGCCGCAACGCCACGAACCCACGCACTAGCGGCAATGTGCCCGGGGCGCCGCCACGCTGGGCGGCCGCGGCTGATGCGCGGACTACATCGCTCATGTACTGCTTGTATCTATGTAGATAGAATAGAATCAATTTATTCACCAAGTTGCATAGTCTGTTCCATGGAATTAGGTTGCTTTTCTACTAGACATGTGCTATGCTATGGATGCATGTGATTAAGTTCCTTCAAAGAGCCTTGAAAAGTTCATTCAAAGCTAGCTAGACTCTATATACTATCAGGCCTAGTTTTCTATTGATTTACATCTAGCAAGAAGTTGAGAAGTTACAATCATTCCAGTTTTCACTTTTGATATAGTAGGTTAGTTAGATAAAAAGGAAAAAAAATGATATTTTAGTTTTAATGTACTATGTAAAAATCCTATGTATAAAACAAACCTATTCTCTAAATACTTCTTGCCCTGTGCAATAAGGCATTGCTGAATAGTTGGGTTTCCTCTGGCTTTCAATGGATCTTCATCCCGAACCAGCATTGGGATGTTAGCCATTACTTTTATGATTTCCCACATTTCTTTCACTTTCTGCAATTAAAGATGCAATTGAAATAAAAATTAGTTAAAGTTTCAAGACACATTTAGGAAATACTATTAGATTTTCCTTAATACATAATGTCACTTTATTATTTCTATTGCAATCTTCTATACATATAATAAAAATGTAATGGATCTCTGTCTGTACATGGAAGATATATGAGAAAAAATATTATAGGAAACCTTTATCAACACAATAGAACCCAAAACTAAAGATTTTTGAAATTTTTGTCTGTAGTTTGTAGTCCACGCGGAGGAAGTAGCGGGCGTCCACTAGAAATATAATACATTTTATTACTTACAGGATCATTAAACTCCTCTGCAACCTGAGCAAATTTCTGGTGTAAAGCTGTCCTAGATTTTGCACCTTGGAATATCAGTTTATTGTACTGTCGCACTTGTCTTGCATATGCTGCTTCAATGTTATCTAACATGGACTGACCAAACTTCTTTGGAGCTTCCGCAATACTTGGTGGTTCCGGTGTACGTTTCAGATCCAGCCAATTCTGGGACGGACCAATCATAGCATTCATGAGGTTTATCTTGTCTTTGTTCCATTCTGAGAGCATGTGTTCCCATTTTTGGTCTTCTGTAGTTTGAAGGGACTGCAAAGGTTTAACATAATATAAAAGGTTTGATATTGAAGTTCAAATCGCACCTACATTTAATATAAATTTGGTTACCAGCATTTCCAAATGCTGTATCTTGATAGTAACAAAAAATCAACACTAAGTAGGGTTGCCAGGTCGAAAAACCAAAAAGCTGGACAGACCAACCAGTTTGGCCGGACATTTGGGTAAAAAGCCGGACTTCCTATATTATTTAGGATTTTGTGTCTCAGTATTAATAGGTATAAAAATTATCGTCGCTGAATAGGAAAACTGACAACATGGATCCGCTCTTGATGAAAAGCCTACCAAAAGCCGGACAGGCCGGACATGGTTATTTTTGCCAGGACAGGCCGGACATCATTATTTTTGGCCGGACACACAACCAAAAAGCCTGACTCTGTCCAGCTTTATCTGGACGCCTGGCAACCCTAACACTAAGTAAATAAAAATTACAACATAAGGTTCACCACCTTCACTATGGGTACACCCACCACCGGGCCCTACACCCTCCACTGACCACCTTCACCACCTACCAATGTATTGATAATATGCATCATCACTTACATTTTTGTTAACCTCATCAATTAAAGACAATATTGCATTTTCCCTTTCATTTCTCAGAAAACTTTCTATATCTGAATCTGCAATAGGCTGTAGAGGTTCAAAAGTACGTTTTGAACTTAGAGTCTCTAATTTCTGAGATATTTGTTGGAGATCAATGCCTTTTGATCCAAATAGGAGATGGCTAGAAATAGAATACCAAACATAAATCAGAAAATATTATATTGTACCTACACTAAAAGATGATCATATCATAAATCAACAACTTAGCATTTGTCATTAAAAGTTTCTAAAAAAAGGGTTGAAAGTGAAAATTTTAAGTTTGACTCATATGAAGTTAAATTTTCTGTGTTTTTAAAAGTACTAAATGTATGCTTCATAGGTTCAAACTGCAATCTAAAAAAAAATTATGACATCACCTTTAGGACCATCATGTATATTAAGATAAGGGTATATTAAAAAAAAAATTGAGCCAGCTACCACAAAATACAATAAAGTTTTTTAAGCCCAATGGATTAATTAAAATCAGGCAAGGCAGATATGTCGCATATATTTCATATGAAGTAGTTTATTACTGCATAGTGCATTAACAAACCGTGACGAGTCTAGGCTCAGGATGTCACGTCGCTTGTCTATACTATAGTTGCACACCCCGGGTCATCCCCAAACCACATAGGTAACTAAAATAATAAAAATACTCACGCTTGGATATCATTTGCCCCTGACTGAATAACCTTACTATAAAGTTCTTGTGACGCTTCTAGTACTTGACCTAAAGACCGCTCTACTCGTGGAAGCTCTTCATTGCCTTCTATTTCTGTTGTTAGCTGCTCTGCTTGTTGTAAAAGTTTACTGAAATCCTCGTCCGCCATGGCGTGATAGGTTATTTCAACGCCGGTTTTTTGACAAGTACTATTTACACTAAATTTAATTTACTAGTTTATTATCTTCAATTTATTGCAGAATTTCGTTTAAGTAGGTTCAATAATTAACTAAATGCACGGAAAATGGAAAAACATAAACACATTGCAAAACCAACACAAAACGACTTTTTGACATTTTGCTTTCATAAATAATTACTTTTTTTTTAGTTTATCCTGAAGGAAAGGCAAGGGGAACTAAGTCCATACAACCATTGTCTTTAGTAAATGATTTCTGAATTTATAAGGGATGATATTGACGATGATGAATGGAAACGTCGGGAAAATCCTTAAGAATGGGTGTAAGTTTAGTGTAGATCAAAAAGAATTGTAGAAACAACTTACATGAGCCCATGAAGAGGTCGCATTCCGGCTAAAGTTTTACTCGGCTTACCTGCGTATAAAACCATGCACACGCACTAGATTCACATCATAAGTAATCAAAATATAACTTATCTACCAGAAAACATCACTTTACGGACACATGCAAGCCATTTACAAATATTTTTTGATTTTCACAAGAAAATTACAGCTGCACCCTTCCAGCTTTTCCCGCCGAATTGAACCTTTGACTCTCTTTCTACGTTGCGAAACCATTGTTGCGAACGATGGAAGGTGAAAGAATAGGAAGATTCGGCGGGAAAAGCTGGAAGGGTGCAGGTGTAATTTTCTTGTGAAAATCAAAAAATATTTGTAAATGGCTTGCTTGTGTCCATAAAGTGATGTTTTCTGGTAGATAAGTTATATTTTGATTCTTGTGATGTGAATCTAGTGCGTGTGCATGGTTTTTACGCAGGTAAGCCGAGTAAAACTTTAGCCGGATTACGATTCTATGGGCGCATGTAAGTTGTTTTGCAATAATTTTTCATTTGAAACCATTGTTGCGAACGATGGAAGGTGAAAGAATAGTTTCCGTACACCTGTTGGGTCTAATATTTTTTTTCAGGATTGTATTATATACCTTAATTCATTGGTTTGAACCAATCCACAAATTAACATTTTTTAAGTGTTGCAATATGATTACAAAGCCGAAGTAATGCTGCTAATGAGGTATTTTCTGACAACTATTAAAAGTTAAAAAATTTAGTTCAAATCAACTGGATAGATGGCGAGAGCGCATCACCTACCCTAATCCATAGAAATGTAGATACCAAATCCCTGCCCTAATCCCCCCTTTGGAGATACCAAATCCCTGATCCTCCCCACCTCACCCCTCAACCAAAGACATCAATAGTTCCTAAGCACTATAAATATACGAAGCAGACTATAGTATGATGTACACTACACGTCCGACCAAAAATCGGTCCTCTAGGAAAAACAAAGATAGGTATAGCAGATACCTACTACCTTAGCATTGCTTGCATCTCTGCCAAATTAAAGGTATCTATGCGATGGGATGAAGGGCATATACAGGAGTACGGAGAAGGACATAGACTACATTCTGTAGTTCACGCATATGAAGTCACGGGCAACAGTAGTCATAAATTTAAGTTTGTTCAGAAAAAAATAAGTAGGTATCATCTCGTATTAATTAAGATTATAATCTGATACTATTAACCCCATATAGCAAAATCCAACTTGATACTTGCTATGTCTCCTACTCGTATGCTACACCGTCTTTAGAAAACCGACCGGATTATTTATTGTCGGCTGTACACAGTCTAGGTGTGTAGCCAGCTTTAGTCATCAGTGCACAGTCTATTCACGGAACTATTACTATCCTTCAAGCTGGGAGAAGTGAGGTGGGGGGGATTAGGGCAAGTTGTTGTATACAGGGATTTGGTATCTCCTGTTGTATATCATTTCTGAGCAAAGAATATACTTACTCTCTAACGAGAGTTTCTGAGATATCATTCATCTGAGGGGCAGGCTCGGGGCAGGTGATGCGCTCACGCCATATATTTTTGACTGTTATTTTAACTTGTCAAAAAATCCCTCATTGAGGAGCTGAAAAATAAGGAATTTTGAGCACAGATTTTGAGAGCGGTGTTTAATCGACGGTAGTACTCATAGAGAAGAATACTAGTGCAGTGGTTGAAATAAGTAGGGGCATATTGAGTTGCTACGTGAAAGTAATAAATAATAGATATTAAACAAAGTACATATTTAATTGTGTGCAAATTTATCAAACATATTAATTTGAAATAGCATTTTTCACAATAATATGTAGCTCTTTGTAACATAAATTATATTCACTTGAATTTTATTAGCGATAACTAAAAACTTTAACAAAATACGGCAATCAATCAGATAGGTTCCTCATTCCATCATTTGAACTTCTTAGGACCGAATATGAGATCAGCATCGGGCGCTCCCTTGGGGTGTTGGTACTTCTGCCTCACATGGAGCCCCCGGTTAGGGTTGCCGCTGCCTCCAGATCCTCCGCCGCTTTCTGCGCTGTACTCCTCTTCCTCTTGCCTGTCCGATATGTTTAACGTTAACCTGAAAGATATAAATAAACAATTAGCTGATTAGTATCCTGTATGATCTTGCAGTTCTGGCCACAGTTGTGTGTATTTTGTAATTAGACTGATTTGTATGACCACAAAATAGCGACCATGCATTTTTATTGTTTCGTAAACATATTATTTGAAGATTTGGTGTGCGTCTTCTCTACTTATTAATTAATTTTTTTTAAGTAGGTAACTACGTTTTTACCGAGATGAAAAGTCATGGAACATTCGAGAAAACGTAACAGTAGACACAACGAATCTTGTTGGTTGTAATGTAAAGTATACACAGTCCCCACCCTTCGTCTTTGTTCATCCCCGCTTACACGAATAAGTATAATATGCCCTGCGACGCGTACAGCACGAATTTTACATCCACCGCACCCACTTTATACATGGAATGCTATAAAATGATTAATAAAGAAAATGTAAAAAATTCTTCATCCGAGTGGGAATTGAACCCACGACCGCTGCAAACCGTGCCAGCCGCTATAACCACTAAGCCACCGGGTCAATTACTCGGATGACGAACCTTACCATCTCTTTTCTAAATTACATATTGGCAACGTTATTCTTCATCCCGATAGCTATACACTAGCCAAATCTCGGCAAACAAAGCTGAATCCCTCAGCACAATGTTTTAAAGATGAAACGATCAATCATATCCTAACGGATTATACAGTGTGTTTGGTAATGGACTAGCGATAATTTAGGGGCGTAAAATATACCTAATATTATCGGCAAAAACACCCATAAGGGTGGTCAACCCCTCCTCTTTTTGGAATAGCGGCCATTTTAATTTTTAATTTTTTTTAGTTACGTCTTTTTAAAAAATATCGATTTCTCTGGACATAAGGGTACTACAGACATTTTAAAAAATGTGTTAGTAAGCTAATGATATCGCCTTTTAATTAAAAGAGATCTACGTGTAAACTTTTAACTTTAAAATGTGTAAAAAAAATTTTTAATGCTGTTTTTAAGCAAAAAAAAACTCCTTTTTACAGTTATTCTTACATACCACAAAAACTAGCACATTAACGTAGGTATTTTTTGTAAAATTCCAAGGATATTATCTACAAAATGATATCAAAATCACTAAGCCACCCTACGTAAGGATCAATTACTCAATTATGTGGATTGTCATAATTTTTATTTTTAAAAAACTTAATTAAAATATTGATGACCGCCTCTGCTCTGAAGACAGGCTGTGGCCCTTATTGCTACTTGAGATCATTTGTGAATCTGCTCTAATCTCATCTGCAACTGTCATTATGCACTAGCTCTTCTCTGCTATCTATAGCATATACTCTTTGTTTCATCCATCCCCATAAAAAATAATCAACGGTGTTAGATTGGAGAACGTGGTGGCCAGGCTACGGTTCCACCACGTCCTATCCACGGCGAATAATTTTCATTCAAATGCTCTCTCACAGCACGAGCATATCCACTAGCCACATATCGATCGGCTCTTCATTTCTACAAACAAAGCTTTACACGTAGATCTCTTTTAATTAAAAGGCGATATCAGCTTACTAACACAATGTCTGTGTACCCTTATTCCAGAGAAATCGATTTTTTAAAAAGACGTAACTAAAAAAAAAAAAAAATGGCCGCTACGATCAATGGGTGTTTTTGCCGATAATATTAGGTATATCCTAACGGTCCATTACTGTATTAATGGAGAAGTGTTTTTATAATGGAATGCTATTCGAATGTGGTGGGAAACGGCCCTAACTAAACATGTTGCGTGTATGTGCAAATGTGAGTATGTATTGTGACGTCACCGTTTCATGCGCTCCATTTCCAGTTTGTCCTGCATGGCCTGATGCTGCAGGTTGCTGGCCAACTCCGGCGGCGCACTGAACGACTTGTACTGAGGCTTGGTGCCTTTGCGCACCATTAGGACGAACTCCACGCCTTCTTTGCCTTGCTAAAATGTTGAATGCTTATAAGTATTCGAAAGAAATTAACGAGGTAAACAGAACTTACTATAATTTGATAAAGTAAAGGAATCAAGAAAGTAAGAATAAATGATTTTGGTTATTACTAGATTTCCACGTTTTATGTATGTAATCCTCTCCCACTTAAACTAAATGAATCACATGCAATTCTATCTGGACAAAATCAGGTATAATTACACCAAATGGAGTTAGAGCGCTTGTAGACGTGAACGGACAACTGACCGAGTTTTTGACGTATTCATGGTGGTGTATGGCGCGCTATGAGGTTTGTACACGCAGCGGATAACCGACCGTCGAACGTTGGCGGTCCGTTATCCGTTCACGACTAGAAGCAGCCTTAGATATGATTCACGGTACGTCACGTGAAGAGAAAGGACAAAGCAAAAACGAAATGGCATACGAGTATAACTTACAAGAAGCTGTTCGTACGTCTTCTTGGTGGTCTGCCTGCAATGTCATGGGCACCGCAATATCCCTCTGTTGCGGTCTGTTCTCACGTTGGCGCTCCGCTATGTTTTCCATCACCATTTTCTCGAACGCGTTCTCGAATTCCGTGTCCTCAACCTGAAAGTGGTTAAGAAATGAGTGAGAGAGAAAGAGGCATTTAGTGAAAAGAGAAAATAACAAAGGTTCGAATTCCGTATCTTCAATCTGGAAATTCATATTCGTAAAGAAATTAGTGAGAAAGAAATAGAGAGAGGTATTTACAAAAAGGGAAAGGTGTGTAAAAAAAATCAAAATTCAATCATTTATTCGACATGAAAGCATTAACACCGATTAACACTCATTTGTCGATTGTAATTTTTTATATGTTACTTTCTACGTTCGCACCCTAAAATGAAACTGCTACCAAACTACTGTAATTTGCCCACCTCTGCCCAACGCTTTAAACATAACGAGGGATGTGTAATTATGTGTCTAAAATATGTGGCGAAATGTAAATAACACGTTCTATTAACGTAAACGTCATAGCTCCTACCTGACGATACCCCTACTCCAATCAGACTATAAAACGGGTCTTGCATCGTAGCTCTGTTAATCTTTTAGCCAACCACCTCGAGTAAGGGAAGCCAAAAGGAAAACATACAAATTTTGTTAGTAGTAAACTTACCTTTGGGGCTGGTCGTCTGGGTTCCAGCGTCATTTCCTCAGTTTGCATGTCCGATTCTTCATTCCCAGGGTTCTCTGTGAGCTGGTCCTCATCCGAGCTCTCTTCGGGAAGCTGCGGATTGTCTGTCTCGTCATCCGTCTCGATGATTGTATCCAAACCTTCGTTATCATTGGCAGCACTATCGTCTCCCTGGTCATCATTGTCGTCTTGCTCCTCTTCTCCTAACTCGGGATAAAGAGTTTGCCTCAGGTCTTCAATAGCATCTTTACACTGTTGCCAGCTTTCAAACAGAACTAGTTTCGGCCTAAGACTGCTCAGACATTCCTGATAAATATACTGCACGTAAATAGGGAACTTGTTTTCCTCCGTCCAAAACGGGTCGGTGTATTTGAACCAGTAGTAATTTTGGAAGAAAATGAGGAAATAATCCAGTCTTTTCTTGCTCGAGCCGCTGTTGAAATATGCCCCGCATGTTTCGAGCAGAGCACAAACAAGTCTGATTCTGAACACGTTATCGGAGGAATCTAAGGGTGATATATTGGAGTGGTCGTTGGTAACTCCGAAGGTGATGAACGAGTACAGAACCGTGAAAACGTCTCGTGAGTCTAAGAGCTTGTAATTGTAAAGTTCTCCCAAGTATCTCACGGTTGCGATTCGTCGCTGATTGTATCTTGGGTGAGGGTCTTCCATGGTGACCCTGATTTCTTCTAATATAGTGTCGACGACGGCTGGTGCGACGGCTTCCTGCCAAGCAGCTAGTTCAGCTGTTAGCCTTGCTAGGGCGCGCCTGGCACTGGCTCGAACCCTCCAACCGCCAGCTAAATGCTGAATGGCTATGGCCGCCATATCTGGATCGTCCCAATTTAGTTTGCGCATCAGCCGCAGTATTTTTTCTTCGTTGCTCTTTTGTAGATCTTCGTGGAGGATTTTTCTGATGAATTGGTGCATTGGTGGCTCCTCTTCTTTTGGCTGTGTGGGTGTTTCAGGCGGACATACGTAATAGAACGCGTTTTCTATTTGCGTCACGTACCGGGAGTCCAAAGCTGAAACAGTCTAAAAACAATAAATTATTTATAAGATAAAAGAACATGTTCCAATAAAAAAACTATTATAAAATTATTAATAAAAAACTATTATTGATAAAGTTCATAATTAATTTTAAAAAAAGGTATAGCTCATTACACACAGGATGCTTTAATCCGAAAGAGATAGCAAAATGAATGTGATGTGTAATGCGTGGTGTAAACAATGGTATGGTTTGTTTATGAAACAAAGCAACATGCGTTTTTACTTTTTATTACTATGTCTATATGTATATATCTTTATATACTACGTCTGTAAAGCGTACCTTCTTCCTCATCATTTGCTGTAAGTATATCATAGTTCTCTGATGTGTCTCTGGGTTGCAATAGAGGTATCTTCCGCAGGTTTCCAGAAGGTTGCACGCCATTTCTATATGGTGATGTTTGAAGTCATGTAACAACACTTTCAGGCAGTATAGCGCTTCCATTTTGGAATAAAGGCCGAATTTAACCAATTCTCCGATGAATCTAACAACTTTTATCTGGAATATAAGAGATTAATAAGAGAGCAATAAATGGTATGTTGTGGATATGCGCGAATTTCTATTATGCTCAGAAGAAAACTTATCAATCAACTATCTAACTCAATCTATTCACAAAACTAGTAGGTATGTTGTAGTAGTTTAGCTAGTAAGTACAAACATCATTAACTTACCTTTGATTCGATGTTAATCTGATCTTTCTTCTTAACGTGGTACTTGAAATCTTGTTTGAGCATTTGGCACAGATCCGTGCAGACGTCAGACAACACAGGGTAGAGAATAGCTGCAAATCTCGAGTAGAAGGGAAGTAAATCGAGTCGAGTTCTCGCGACACTGAACAAGACTCGAGTGAGTTTCTTTCTGTTGTTCTTTGTGTTCAAGTTTAGAACGAAATCGACTGCTGCATTGTCTATGAGCTCCCGGTTTATACAATTTGGGAGTTCATTCAAAAAGGAGTCAAGCGCGTATCTGAAAAAATAGGAACCACTATAATGTTAAGATGTGCGGCCGAGACTTGTACTAATTTCGCATTTCAAAAGTTAATTACACTATTGTTTTACATGAAAACTGCACAGAAAAGCTGAAACCTATCACTTAGAATATAGTTTAACATTCTTGGCGGTGTGCTTTATGAATGAACGAACGAGACATGAATACCTAAAGTCTTGAGCATAAGTGAGTATAATAACAATTAACATACATGCATAAAATCACGCCTCTTTCCCGGGAGGATAGACAGAGGTTACGGATCTCCATTTGCTACAGTACCTACTGACATAGGTACCTCTTTCACTTTATCTACTTTCATAATATTCTTCATGCACGCTCACGCTTAGGTCGACCTAAACCGATATAAAAAAAATACCTACTTGTTAGAGATATTAGTAGGCTGTGATTCCTCTTGTTCTACATCAGCTACCGGCGTCAGTTCCTCAGTGTCGCTAAGCTCGTCTTCTTTCAGATCTTCGTCCAACATCTCCTCTGTCACGGTTTCAGTTTTGCTCTTCACTGTCTGGAAAATGTACGCGGATTTATAATGTCAGAGATAATGACTGAATTGTATTCTTACTACTAAAATTTATAACTATATCTTATCCTAGTGCTAGCTTTACAAAGCAAGTGAGGATTGAATGTTTAAGCTAACAGTGCTGTTTGTGGAAAATAAATGTAGGTATTCTTTTTTAACAGTAAATAAGATATGTAATAATGAAAGCTACTTGTTTGTATGAGTTGGTGAAAATACAACGTTATCCTAAACCACTATGTAAAATATGCTGTTTAATTTTTGAATACATAAATATTAAATATAAAGGTACAGAGGGGTTTGCAATGCTTTGCATAGTCACTCTTCGCCTGAAATATGGGACACTTATTCACTGTGTAATGTAAATGGTCAAAAGGCTTGTAATGAATTATTTTGAAGCAATAATTTAAATTATATGTAGGTAGGTACTAAGAGTAAATTTGTATCATGCTTGATCATCGGAGCTTGAGGGTATTTCCTTTTTAAAATTAAAAAAGTAGGTAACCTTTGCTTGTCACTCTCACTTTAAAAATTGTATCAATGATTTCTGGCAAACTTTTAATAAAAACAGGTGTAAAAGCTTTACAAATGTACAGTTATACAAGCAATGCAGTACAACCAGTATTTGCATGGCATGGCTAATCATCTTCCTCCTCTTATCCCATTGTTTATGGGGTCTGGCCAATATGGTTTCCTTCGAAACAGATATTGCCAAGGATTTGGTATATCTTACACAAGTTGTAGTATCTCTGCAAACATATTCAGGCAAAACACACAAGCAAAGCCATGCCCCTAATACCACAATATTTTTATTTTCTCAGAAATCTCTGTGCTAATAGATAATGAAATCCTTAATTGGCTTCATTTTATGTTTATTTTTTATGTATAATCTGTAAGAATAGCTGTGGATTTTTGTTGAATAAATAAAATAAAAAAATAGCCCTCTCATTATCTTTTCTAGGCAAGTATCTATTTAGGTTACTAAAGATAGAGAAATTTAAAGTAGATTATAATACATTTGCTTGTATTATATACAACCTTTCACTTTGTCTAGAGTTAACAGTGAATTAAATGTACAATTGTTGATTCATGTAAAGCATTTATTTTATCAGGCAATGCTATTCGGAAGTTCAAATTTCCATCATGTAAAGCAATTTTAGTTCAAATACAAAAAGACACATATTTGCTCAGCAAGTTTATTACAAATCATACTAACTACAATTACAAGCAAAAGCAATTAAGCTAATTAAACAGTAACATAACTTCACATAACATTACACAAAAACTCATACCTCCTTCAATTGGTAGTTTGGCATAAAAACTTTCAAGTCTGGCAGGGTGGTGTAAAATGTTCTGGTATCTTCATCTTGCCAGGGGTCAGTGCCGGCTTGCATTGGGAACTCATCTGTGCCCCCTATGGTCACACTGCCCTGAGTTTCCGTAACTATTAGTGACAATGCTGGGGGCTCTCCTGCCTCTCCCAGCTCTTCTCCTAATACTTCTGCAAAATTCTGGGCCCCAACTAGCAGCTTGTCATAAGTAGCCTAAAAGGAGAACAAAGAAATTGAAACTATAACATTCGGAAGGAAAGGTGATTGTTTAAATCCAGTCTGAAAAATCTAATATAAAACATTGTCTGTAAACATTTGGAGCATCTGTAGAAAGTAAGAAGTGGGAAGCCTATAGGTGGGCCAGATGAAAGTGATTGTTCCATACCTGATGCTGTTCAAGCTGATCTTTCCTCTCTTGAGACAGTTCTCCTCGTGTGTGTAAGGTTCTTTGGTTGGCTGCATGCAAGGCTTGCAGTTGGCTTCTCTCCGCCAATAAGTGTTTTTTCAAAGACAAAAAATAATCTTTGAGTAATGTCCTAACAGCTGTTTGCCTTTCAGCTACTAGGAATGAGTTTCTTGGGATTGTCATGTTGTATTTCTGAAATATAATACATAATTCAAATGCATAATAAACACCTTTTAAGTATTAATAGTAGGCCCTACAAGATAATAGTAGTGGTATTGATAAATTGTACATATTGCAGATGAAATTATTAAAAATAATACATAGAGTAAATTACCTCTGCAATATCTTTAATTTTCTTTGGTATTAAACTAGCATAGTCTTCACCACAGTGTTTACAAAAAGATAGTAGAATTGGAATATTATTATGATCCTCTTTGTCCATGTTTATCAACACAGTAAGGACATTCCCTAACAAGGGTAACCCAGTTTTATTGGAAAATATGCCAACTGCTATAAGTTCTGCATAGAACCTTATATCAACACGAAGTTTAGAGGAGTTGGTAATTTTATCTGTAGTTTTGAATGTAAGTATTTTCTGCCAGTTTTCAAAAAAGTTTGATGAGAACTCAGCATATGTGCGATGAAGAGCTGAACATAGATTTATAGCTGCAGGAATATCAGACATCTTTAGTTTAGCTTCAGTCATTGCTGCAGCAACCTCTGATATATATTTTGTTAGGTTAAGAGTGTTTAAATCTTTTAGTAGTGTGTCCACTTGGGTGGCACTGAAGGTCTTGAGTTTTTTTACAAATGTAGTGTTCTTTTTAAGTCCAGAGTCCAATTTAGAGAAATAATTTTCTGGCGGTCGGACACAGTGTAAATTCTGGTTTCTAATGTCTGTTTTAAGCTTTATTCTAGTATCTAGGCTTGTTAAGTATTCAGTAACTTCAATTTTATCATTTTCTTCAGAATTGACCCCATCTTGGACCGTTGCACTTTCACCATTATCCGCATCCTTTTCTGATGAAGTCATTGTCAGGAATTCAGGATGTCTTATAGTAAATTAAGTAGATTTACGCTAAATCTAAACACAAAATTGTGCACGAAACACACAAAACCATCACACCACAAAACAAACCTCTTTTGACAGCTTTGACAGATCCAATTTTTTTTTGTTCCTTACGTAACCGGCTAAGGCACACACCATGCTGCCAGGTCATAGGTTAATCAATCAAATCCTATCTATCTAAGGCTGGACCACACTTGGAATGGATTATTGTTTGATCCAAAGTTTGACCACCATAATCAAAAGCGGGCGTCAAACAGATGTCAATGTCAGTCATGTCCATAGAGGAGAATAGAGATACCAATTCCCTGGTCATGTCAGCCAGCCTCAGCAGCAGCATGTTTTTCTTTGTTTAAAACGTTTACAATACTTTATAAATCCACCCACCATCTAATAGTGAAATTTAGATATTGATCAGTTATTTATTTATCTATATCGAGGAGGTATCGTAATGTGTGGAATTATTTTTGAGCTCACTGATAGCGACAGTAACGTCTCAAAGGTAATACTAATGGAGCTCGCAACTTATCGTTTACAATATTTTCCAAATATTTGGTTTTATTTTTATTTTATTTATTCAACAAAGATCCACAGCTGTTTTATCACATTTTCATTTAAGCAATGATGTTACTAGGTTATTAGTACCTATTAGGTTGTGTAGTAAAATATAAAATAATCAATTTGTAAATTGTACATTTTTTCCACCTGATAATAATTCATAAATCTAATTTTCCAGGATGTTGATTTGATGAAAAGAATAAAAAACAGAGGACCTGACAGTTTTAATGTCATAGAGAGCATATTGCCCAATGATCTACATGCCTTGTTTATTGGATCAGTTTTATGGATGCAAGGCCTTGACTGTACCCCGCAACCAGTTGAGAGTAATAATGGAGTATTACTATATAATGGTGATATTTTTGATGAACTTCAATACAGTACTAGTAGTGATACAAGACTTATTATGGAAAAAATTAAAAACAATGCAAATGAGCAGGTAAGTACAACAACCAATGTAAATACATATAATATCAGTAAAATCTTTCACATACTTAGGTGTATTTTATTCAGTATGGTGAGGGAATAAAACTGTTAATAGTTAACCTTGTTCATTTCAGGATTTTTCATCTCATGTAGTATCTACAATAAAGTCCATAAAGGGTCCATTCAGCTTAATTTATTTCGATAAGTTAAATAATGACTTATACTTTGCTAGGGACAAAATTGGTAGAAACACATTGTTATTTCATAAGAATAATAATAACATCATTATTGGTAGTGTTTTGGGTAAGTAATAACTTGAAAAAAAAATCTACATACAATGAACTATTATTCTTCAATAATTATAATGCATTATTATTTGTATTATTTTAGGGAGAAAATACAAATGTATAGAAGTGCCAGCAGTATATATTTATAAAACAAACTTAATTGCATATAACATTATATTATATCCATGGAAAGGTGACGGCAAAGAAGAATTAAAATTAGATGACTGGTTTCTTCTCATGCAAAAACAGCAAGAACTTTCTGATGAACAATTTCAATATGAAGAAAATATAGAGGCTGATTTACTTGAGGCAGGTACAATGTAGAGTATTTTATGTTTTGTATTACTTGATTACATTATTTATTACTCTTATCAAATTTTAAATTAAATTCTTTTTAACAACTTTGTTAATTTATCTAGGAAAACATAGTCAAATTCATTCAAAATGTTGCAAATGAAACTCAATGTAAAAGGAGAATAATGGAGAAGCTTATTGAAGATATTACAATAAAGGATAATATTTCTAAAATAACAGAACTCTTGGAAAACAGTGTTAGAGCAAGATTAAAAGCACAGCCTAACAGATGTAAAGGATGTTTAGCAGACAAAGAAGTTCACTGTAGTCATAGCACTATTGGAGTGCTATTTTCAGGTGGACTTGATTGCACAATTTTGGCTTTTCTAGCAGACAAGTATGTACCCAAAGATCAAAGCATAGATCTTTTAAATGTTGCATTCAAAAAGGATGATAATGCAACTTACAATGTCCCGGATCGATTGACAGGAAAAAAATCATTTGAGGAATTGAAAAAAGTATGCCCTGCAAGGTATGGTAATCATATAGGTGCTTAGATTAAGTACTTACCTATGTACCTATACATATTATTCATTTTTGTTGATGAACATAAATTGGTAGTTGATTGATTAATAACAGCAGATATTGGTATGTTATACCAGATATTTGTTTTACACTGTTGATTTAATTATAACTATATACCTCTTTAGAGACTGGTGTTTGTAGAGTATTAAAAGTCTTGACTGCTGATTTCGGAATGAATTTATTTGAAATTTCGCTTATATTTAAACATAGGCTAGGTACTTATGAACTAAGGTGGTGTAAGAAGTAATAAATTAAATTGACCAATCACAAACGATCGCAACGATGGGTACGAAGGAGATGGTTGATATTTTTATCTTGCTCGCACGTGTATGTAGCTGCCGACGCACAGTTCTAACATATGCGGAGTAGCTACATGGCTCCCCCTCAAGCGAAGCGTACAGGAAGTTTGACGGCTCGTCCTGATCTGGTCACTTTCTGTTGCAGGATGTCTTCAGTTTCATTTAAAGTGAATGCAGGTTTCAAGCGGTCGATAGATATTGCAGCTTGGCGACCTGGTAGTTGAACTGTGAAAACTTTTTCGTTTCGCTTCAAAACAGGATAGGGTCCGTCGTAAGGCGGTTGCAGCGGTTTTCTGACAGCGTCGCCACGTATGAAGACGTTTTCGCAATGTTGTACATCTGGATGTACGAATGTAGTGCGGCTGTTGCTATGTGAGCTTGCAGGCATAGGCTTCAGGTCGTTTATGATGCGACGTAAACTTGATACGTAGTCGTAGTCCATAGCTTCTGTAGTTGTATTTTAATTGAAGAAATCGCTCGGTAATCGCAGACTCTGACCGTAGGTTAGTTCGGCAGCGCTAACTTGCGTGTCAGTTCGCAGTGCAGCGCGTAAGCCTAACATAATCGTCGGTAACTCGTCGATCCAGTACTTGTTTGATATGAGTCGTGCCTTCAGTGCTGCCTTCATTGAGCGGTGCCAGCGTTCGACAAGTCCGTTGCTTTGCGGGTGATAAGGTGTTGTCCGAGTTCTCTCAACGCCTAGTAATTTCGTAAGAGCAATGAACAGTTGACTTTCAAATTGTCTTCCTTGATCTGATGTAATTGTTGCAGGACAGTCAAAACGTGAAAACCAGTGATTATAAAATATCTTTGCTACTGTTTCCGCTGAGATATCTTGCGAGGGGATTGCTTCAGGCCATCTTGTTGTGCGATCTACCATTGTTATAAGGTAGCGATGTTCTTGTGGCGAGGTAGGAAGTGGTCCAACGATGTCGATATGTATGTGTGAGAAACGTTCACTTGTCGGCGGGAACGTAGATATCGCGCTGTTTGTATGTCGTTGAATCTTCGCTTTTTGACAGGCTATGCAGGTTTTTGCCCATTTTCCGACGTCAGTATTCATTGTAGGCCAGAAGAAACGTTCTTGAATGAGCTTGCGAGTAGTCCTAATACCAGGATGGCTGAGTCCATGTACTGCATTATATGCTTGGTAACGGAGTGATTCTGGTATGTATGGACGTATTTTTGATGTTGAACATTCACAGTAGATTTGTTTGCTTGACGTAGGTAATGTGACTTTCTTTATTTTCAAATTCTGTTGCTTCATTAATTCTTGAATAGTGCTATCGTTGTCTTGCGCGTCGGCTAGTTGTTGTCGAGAGTAGTGGGACAAGCGATTGACTCGACTCGAGACAATGCGTCTGCCACGACGTTATCAACACCGCTTATGAGCCGTATTTCGGTTGTAAATTCGCCTATGAATAGGATTTGGCGGGTTCTTCTAGGTACTTCGTTGTTGCCATTTACTTTGGTGAAAGCGTATGTGAGCGGTTTGTGGTCGGTGTATATGACCAATTGTCGTCCTTCGAATATCTTGCGGAAGTGTTTCATCGCCATGTAGATTGATAATAGCTCTCGATCATATACACAATATGCCATTTGTGTATCGGAAAACTTCTTCGAAAAATATCCAAGTGGTTGCCAGGTATTGTTAACTCGTTGAAGTACGGCCCCCGCGCACGTGTTAGAGGCATCGCACATGAGTGCGAGTGGAACGGAGTGATGTGGGTGCGCGAGTATTGCGGCGTCTTGTATACTTTTCTTGCAATTTTCGAATGCTTGTGTTGATTTTTCGGTCCAAATTATTTCAGTTTTGTCCTTTTTTCTGCTATTATGTAAATATGCATTGAGCGGAGCTTGTATTGATGCAGCGTTTGGTATGTTTTCTCGATAATAGTTGATCATGCCCAAGAAACGACGAAGTTGTTCGATGGTCGCAGGTTTGGGGTACTGGACGATTGCTGTTATTTTTTCTTCAGGCGGTTGAATTCCTTTTGCAGATACTGTATAGCCCAAGAACTTCACGACGCGCTGGCCGAAGACACATTTCGATGGATTGATTGTTACACCATATTCTTCGAAACGTTGTAGTATTTGACGTAGATGCTGTCGGTGTTGTTTTTCGTCTTCTGAGGCTACGATGACGTCATCCATGAATGGGAAGGCAAAATCCAGACCTCTCAGTACTTCGTGGATAAATCGCTGAAAAGTCTGGCCTGCGTTGCGTAGTCCGGGACACATACGTGGGAATTCGTATAGTCCGAATGGTGTAATGATGGCCGTCTTGGCTATGTCATTTTCACCAACTGGTATTTGTTGATATGCTCGATTGAGATCGAGAGTTGAAAATATGGTTTTCGATGACAGCTGATGTGTGAAATCACGCAGACGCGGTATGGGGTAGCGGTCTGGCGTAGTAACTGCGTTGAGACTTCGATAATCTCCACAAACGCGTAGGTCTCCATTTTTCTTTGGTACAACATGTAGTGGGCTGGCCCAGGGACTGTTGCTTGGTCGACAGAGGCCTTGTTGCATCATGTTTTTGAATTCTCGCTTCGCCTCGGCGTATCTATGCGGAGGTAATGGTCTTGCTCGGGCGTAGATAGGTAAGCCTGTCGTCTCGATGACATGTTGTACGTTGTGCTTGTTATTTAACTTCATAGCAGAAAGGCGTGTCGTTCCGGGATAATCAGCTAGTATGTCATGGTAAGATTGTTGTTGGTCGATGCTTCGAACTGTCGGTGTGTTCGTACTGCGTGCTGGTGCTTTGACTGCGAGGCTAGTGATGTTGTCGAGTAGTCGCTGGTTTTTTAAATCCACTATTAGATTGTGGTAATTTAAAAAATCTGCACCCAGAATAGTTTTGTTTACAGCTGCGACGATAAATTTCCATTTATATGGTCTTCGTAAGTTAAAATCGAGAACCATAGTTTTCTCTCCGTATGTAGCAATAGTGGTGTTGTTTGCAGCGTAGAGTTTGAATGGTAATGGCTGCGTGGTGATTCCTTTTATTTTTGGTATGATGCTTATGTTCGCACCTGTGTCTACCAAAAATGTTAGTCTTGATTTCTTGTCCTTGATAAATAGGCGGTAGGATTTGCTTGATACGCTAGATTCCGCCGCAGCTAGCGAAGTACTTAGTTTTCCGTCTTGCTTGCATTATCTTGTCTGAAAGTACATGGCGTTGTACATTTTCTAGCGTCGGCTCCGAAACGGCGATGATAATAACAATGCGGCGACGATTGCGTGTCGCGTGGGCCGCGGGAGTTAGAGCGAGATGGCGCGCTGTATCTGCCGCGCGAGTTGTGTCGATAGCGCGTACGTCGGAAATGCGCCGGATGACCTCTTGAATTGTATCGCGATGATTTGAGTTCTGCAATTTCTAGACTTAGTTTTCTTATTTCTTCGACGAGAAACTGAGATTCGTGGCAGGTGCGATGTTCGGTCGTAGGCGTAGATAGCGTAGATGGCGTAGTAGCGACGGCGGCGACTTCTTGATTTTGTTCTAGCATTTTATCAGCTAGAAGCGCTAGTTCATCGAGTGCGGCGGTCTTGCTTATCGTATCGCTGACGACGAGGACAGATCGGACGTGTGGCGGAAGATGGTTCATCCACATTAACCTCAGCGTGCAGTCAGGTACTTTATCGCGTGCCAGGTTACGCATGCGGCGAAGTAGTTGACTGGGTCGTTGCTCGCCTAGTTCCATTTCTTGCAGTAGTTTTTGAAATTGGCGCCCTTCGCTTTCTTCGTAGACGGATATAAGTCTATCTTTCAGTGCGTTATACTGGTTGTCCGCCGGGGGGGTTGTACAGCAGGTCTGATATTTGTTCGACGTCTTGCTTGTCTAACTGTGCGAGGACCATCTGGGATAACTGGGCTTGACTCCTCTTCAGGCCGTGCGTCGCAGCTTCGAAACTGATAAACCATAGCTTAGGTTTATCACGCCAGAATGGAGGTACACGGAGGGACAGCGATATTCCTCCGATTTCCTGTGACATCGATGCGGCTCCGGTGGTGGCGGTGGCTTGGACTGCGGGCTTCGAGCCGGAAGGATTTTCGCTGTCGGACAGCATTTTCTGGCTTTCTTTTTCGGTATTTCTTCGTCGGGTCACCACTTTAGAGACTGGTGTTTGTAGAGTATTAAAAGTCTTGACTGCTGATTTCGGAATTAATTTATTTGAAATTTCGCTTATATTTAAACATAGGCTAGGTACTTATGAACTAAGGTGGTGTAAGAAGTAATAAATTAAATTGACCAATCACAAACGATCGCAACGATGGGTACGAAGGAGATGGTTGATATTTTTATCTTGCTCGCACGTGTATGTAGCTGCCGACGCACAGTTCTAACATGTGCGGAGTAGCTACACCTCCTTAAATGTTTCATTTTCAGAGAATGGGTATTTATAGAAATTGATGTACCTAAAGATGAATTAGAAACACTTCAAAAATCAACGATTGCAGACCTTGTTTACCCAAGGAAAACAATCTTAGATGAGAGCCTAGGATCCGCTCTATGGTTTGCAGCTTATGGAAAAAGTGACGTAACAACTTCGCCATGTCGAGTAAATTTTTTTACCTTTGAATTATGTATTTTAGCTGGTTTTTAAATACATAGATATAATTCTTATCTAGAGATCTTTTTTAAGGTACTACTGCTTGGATCGGGAGCTGATGAGCTTTTTGGAGGATATACGAGACATAGAAATGCGTTTAAACGTAAGGGTTGGCTGGGTCTCAGTAGAGAACTAGAATTAGACTGGAAACGAATTTCATTTAGAAATTTGGCACGTGATAATAGAGTTATATGTGATCATGGTCGTCAGCCAAGAATGCCTTATTTAGATGAAGAATTTTCACAATTTGTATTCAATTTAAAACCATGGCTTAAGTAAGTTATTTTCTATGGATCATGAACGTATAAAGAATAACGGACAGAGTGTTGTGACTAGACAGAGTAAAGCATTCATAGTAAGCTCGGCAACGATATTCCATGGAGTAGGGATGTGTATTGACGCGTGCTTCAATCTTTGCAGTGACAGCATTACGTCCGTTGTTCTTGATACGTTCATGCTATGGATACATACGTTAGGTATAGTTACAACTTCTCGCATATAGGAACTAATATTGCAATAACAGACAGTGCAGTTACACAAATACGACTGTGTCGACAGTACTCTTCGGTTATTATTTTCTTACCGCCACGTTTCTTTCTTATATTCTTTTTAAGCTATTCTTTTTTTCAGGTGCTTTCCATGTGAGGATCTGGGTATAGGCATAGGGGACAAATTGATGCTGCGCTTAGTTGCTTTTAAGTTAGGTTTAACTGATGTAGCCATGTTTCCGAAAAGAGCATTACAGTTTGGGTCCAGAATAGCCAATAAAAAAGAAAAAGGAAACAACTTATCGAAATCTTTTATCAATATAAAATAATCTTTATTATAATGTCTTTGACTTTCCTTACTAGGTAGGCACAGTCAGCAACTACTATGGCATCATGCAAACTTTCACAGAATCTCAGAACAATGACCAAGTATAGAAGTAACTGAATTTTGACTAATATAGTTGTCTCTATTTTCTTATACACTCATAACTGCATAGAAAGAGACAGATGTAGGTTGCTCAAAATGCAAAACGTAACACAAAACAATCATCAATTTGGTTACCTCCTCGTTCCTTAGCTACTTTCGATCTTCATGATACTAAGTTAAAAAGCTACATAACGTGTTAAGTTTTTGACTGACTGTTAATCGCATTTTACCGTATAATGTTTAAGACAGGGTACGCTTTTAATGTCATAAAGCTCTGAGCACATAATATAGTAGGGGAGCCCACGATGCTAATTTGGGATTTACTCGAGCATAATAGAGGCCTATTGGGTTGTGTAGCTTAGATAGTAAAAAGAAAAAAATGTCATATAATATATAGCATTTCATCGGTGGGGAGAGCGGCTATAAATTTTCAAAAATGTAAAAAAAAAACTATTGCATAGACATACTCGAGCGCGTCAGATATAGATAGCATCTATGTCTTACGTATCTTTAAAAATGTATGTATGTTAATCTGATTGTTTCCATGATGGGGGTGGTCGTACGGAAGGGTTGAAAATAAAAATAAAAAAAAATTTATTGAGCGCGTCAGATTTTCTCAGGGTATGTTAAGTGAACCTAAAAAAAAGGTGTTATATAATAATCTGACAATTTAGATGTGACGCAAACTTGTGACCATTATTAGAATGTGTAAAAAAAATTTGCCATTTTGAAATACTCGAGCGCATCAGATTAAGATATATATGGTACATCCTTATGCTCTAGACGTACTGTTTCATAATCTGACGATTATGTGGAGGAATTCACCTAATCTGACTTAAATTTTTTTTTTTCATTTTTATAAATTATTGAACTTAATTAATTGAAAAGCACACGAAGTAACATTCAAATAAAAAAGTGTATGGGTTTTTAAGTCGAAAACTTTTATTTATAAGAAAATAATTATAAAAAATTACATTTTTTTATTTTTTAATATATTAATACATTTTTGGAATGTTTCTAAGGTAAATTTAACTGTTTTTTGTAAAGTAGTTTCACCACAAAATACACATTTTATATTAATGTCACTCATAGTAAATATTTATAAACTTTAATTCACATAACTTCCATTAAAATAAAATAAAATAAATTTTAGTTGGAAATACGTTGTAAACAACATCATGCCACAAAGGTACTATGTGATCAGCTGTCATAGCGTCATGGCTACAGAAACCAGAGTGGGGACGGAGCGAGAGAGTAATAGATAGAGAAAGAGTGAGAGAGGAATACAGGCATCGCGTAACTGCACGCATAAAACTTTATCAATGAATTTTTGTTACTTCGGCTTATTGAAATCATCAGATTATATATTTTTCGTAATCCTTGAATTATTCTCTTCAAAATTAAAAAAAAATTGGCCGTGCTCGACAATGTCGAGACGACGTTTTTTTTTACAACTTCGTAGCCCTCCCCTTCCTTAGGTTACTCATAAATTGTCAGATTTGTATAATATACACGTTTTAGCATGTAACCAACTCACCCTACCTTAATCTGACGCGCTCGAGGATTGTATATGATAAATTTTTTTTTACTGATCTGATCCTTTATCCTTGACGGACGGCCATTTATATGAGGCTCATATTTGGTGGAAGTACTTAACCAGGTACAAGGTATTCGCTGTATATTAATCTGCCGCGCTTTAGTTAATCTTGAAATCCCCTCTTGGGCTCCCCTACTAATAGAATGTATCACACACTCAAACACATCATCGAATATTGGCTGTATGGATATATTTATGTTTTCCTTGCCGTTCCCTCAGAATAAAATGAAAAACATGATCAAACATCTTATAAATAATACTATGTTTGATCATGGAAATTGAATCGATTATTAGTAATTGGTTACTGGATATCGATTATATAGACTATGCACCTTTGAAAGTTTGCAGGAATGTATTTGGATGTTGCTGTTGGTGAACCATTTTACAACAGTTTCATAACATCCTAAGTAGTTTTGGGAAAAGCAGCTATGTAGTCATTGATAGTTGCTCGGATCTAGTTTCTCATAGCGACTGTAATATGCCTACGGTACAAAAATAAAATACAACCGCCAGCAAGGCGGGCGCCAAATATTACAGTTTTAAGAAATGAGTTGCTCATTACGTCCTAGAAATACAAGCTCTAATGCGGTTTTTTTAGGATAGCTAAAGCATTAATGTAAACGACTAGTGGACACCCGTGACTCCGTTCGAGTGCAGAAAAAACAAAATGTCGAAATTATCCTGGATAAAAATATTTTCCGGAATAATATAACTTTCATATATGAGTAACACATAGGCTATTTTTGCCTATGTGTTATTCATATATGAAAGCTATATTATTATGAAGTTTCATCAAAATCTATTCAGTAGTTTTGCGTGAAAGAGCCACAAACAAATATTTAATTGTTTCAGGCGTTACTATTCGGAAATTAAATATTGGAAACCTCGATGGAAATTTGAGCGAGCCCTCGATGGAAAAGAGCAACAAATATTCTTGCATACAAACATTCTCACAAAATATTACTAGTAAGATTTTAAGAATTCAAACTCGAGCGCATAATAGTTTATACTTTTTACCAGACTAGGTAGGTATACCAGAATTTCGAGTAATACTTATCCTACGTATATTGTAGAGATGATGTGGATTACTTTAAGGCGCTAATACTTCCACAATTTTACAATTTCGAGTTCCTTCTCTAACCTCTAACGGTTATTGGTCATTGATTCTTGCATTTCTTGCTTGAGTATAGTCCAGTCAGCTGTAGACAGTCTATTTTTGTAGGTACTATTATAATGTCATTGATTGTGCAGGGGAAGCCAGGGGAATCTTCGGAAACTTAGATAATTTATAGGGGAAATTATCAAATTGACACAACACTTTGTTGACAGTGACAACTGACAAACAACCAACTTCATTCCCAAAAATTAAACAAACAAAAATGGCTGCTGCAAGCCGTCGGAAGCAAGACGACAAAAATTTGGAAATTTTACGTGAACTTATATCTCTAAATGGAAATAAATATTGTTTAGATTGTAGTCAAAGGGGTCCGACATACGTAAACACTACAATCGGTTCTTTCGTCTGTTCAAAATGTTCAGGAATGCTGTAAGTAATAGTTGCATAGTTCTTCTAAACGCGATTTATTTTATTAAATAAACCTATTGTCTCTGTTATCTTGGTTTCTTCTAGCCGAGGATTAACGCCACCTCACCGTGTAAAGTCAATTTCAATGGCTACATTTACACCGGACGAAATAGAGTTTATAAAATCAAGAGGGAACGATTATTGCAGGCGCTTGTGGCTAGGCTTATATGAAGGTGAAAGTGTGAATTTTAACGACGAACAGAGTGTTAAAGATTTTATGTCGGACAAATACGAGAAGAAGCGCTACTATTTAGAAGGTGCTTCAAACAGTCTGCAATCAAATGGTAGCATTTCAGTAAAGAGCAAAGTGAAATCTAAAACCGGAAGTGGTGCAGAAAGCGGAGCTCCGTTGATATCTATTCCACCACACACCTCTAAGGTTCATGTTAATAATAATTCCTCAACAAATAGTATGAAGGTGGTGAATAGCTTCAGATCAACAGGTGGTGAGCCTAGCTATAAAATAGCAAGGCCTGTGAACAATTTACAACAGACTATAAGCACAAATTTCCCTGCAGTTCCATCAGTGGTTCCTACACCAGTACCTGAGTAAATATTTTTTTTATTTGTTTCCTTACATATGTATTTTTTATTTCATGTACTTATGGAACTTCTCTTTCAGTTTTCCAGTTGACTTCTCTACAGCAAATATTTATAATAGTTCTCAATACAACAACATGAACAATAATTCTATGACACAGCAACCTACTAATAGTCTAGCTTTTAATAATTTTACTACTTCTGCATCAAATAGCACAAGTAAGTTAATTCTTGTATGTTGTCCACTTTCTAACTTAAGTAGGTAGGTTACATACCATATCAGATACATTTCTTAACAGAGGAAATACTTAATAACTGTAAATTTATACTATAAAACAGGTCAAGCAGGTTAAATATTAACATCTGATTAACTTGCATTTAAAAAAATATATTTCTTAAGCCAATAAACTTTTCCACCTAAATGAGATATTGTAGTACTAATCATCCTGTTAATTAATTTTGTTATTCATGTTTCTTCTATTGTTTTAAATGTTAAGTTTCTAATGAATCGTAGAGTGCCTCATTGATAAATTTTTATGTTAAACTGAACAGATTACTGCTAGGGGTTTCCAAATAGGTACCAATTAACTAATGAATGTACTTATTTAAAATCTGTTAAATAAATAAGTACAATTAAGTTTAGCCAAACATGACAATATGATTGACTAATCTGTTCTAATTAAGGTATGAACCTGAAAAACTACAAATTCATTTTATTTATCTGACTGGGTATATTGATAATGTTATCCTAAGAGGTTTTTGTTATAATTTTAGGTTTACAACTAGATTTCTCAAAAGAAGTAGGCATCAGAAAGCATGTATTTAATTGCCACATGTTCAAATGATTTACTATTCATCCTATCTAACTTAAATATGTCTATTGTATATTTACTGGGTGTCTGTATAAGCACTAAAATATAGATATTTTTAATGTGATTTTCTTACTTAATAAATTCTCATATGGCTAAATAATTAATATAATAGCCTATGCCTGGTCGCATGCATACATACATACATACATAAAAATCACGCCTCTTTCATGGATCTCCATTTGCTATGATCCTGACACACTTACTCCTCTGTCTGGTCGCAGTTTCTTCCTAAATGCTTTCCATCATTATATGAAGGCTGGTTTCCAAAATTCAATGTCTCAGCACCTTTCATATGGGACTACATGCAGTGAGAATAGACAATATGGCTAAATGTGAACCATTGTATAACACTACACTCGCTTGGCACCTGCCACACATTGTCATTATAATTCAATATTCTATGAATAGTATCTATATTATTTTTTACCCTAGACTAAATGAATTATTTATAATTTGTTTGTATTACAAACCTACCTATATTAGAGTAACTACATCTGTATTACTGTGTGTAGGTGGGCAAACATTCTTTAAATGAATGGACTTTATTCATTTGTTGTTGATCCTTGAGCTATTTCTTCACAGATGATCGTTATGCTGCCCTAGCAGATTTGGATTTAGCTTTAAGACAACAAAAGATCCAGAATACAGGTAGATTTATATACATAATCTAATAATTATGGGTACTAGAATTTTATGTAATTTTAGATTACTTATACCAATTCTTTTTATTATTTTCAGATGAAAGTAACATTGTAAATAACAAGAATCCATTCCAAAGTTTAACTACCAATGACATGTTTTCCAATAAGAACCCTTTTACTAATGGAGCCTGGTCTGCAGCTCCAGCTCAGTTGCCGGTCAATCCTTTTTTGGTAAGTTTCTCAATTTAAATTCGAATAATGTGTTCTCTATTTCAAACATAGCCAAAGGTTTTATCTTGATCCAGATTGATTGTATCTAGATACAAATTGTCGTTACATTTCTCGCCTAATCTCCCAACAGGTTATCTGACAGAAATAGCAAGGCATGGCGCATTGTCTACAATCCTTATGATATTATTATTTTCGATATGTAAATGTGTGCAATAAATAATAAGATAGGAACTGCGCAGTACGCAAAAAAGCTGTCACGACTACTGAAGAGGATGGCGAGAGGCGCGATGCGTATTCACAAGAGCGAGTACCTAACTTTTGTCATGCAACATTCTCTCTCACACTGTAGTTTAGCAAGATACAGATATAAAATTAATTGATGTCTAGAAATCAATAATTATTACTGTCATGAATAGGAATGCTATGTCTCAAGATGTTAAGAGCTAATTAGCCTGACCTTCTGACTCCCAAGTTATGTATGACTTTAATAATAATATGTTATTGTTATTTCAACGCAAACACGTTTCCATTCAAACTGTTCAACAATGGCTTTGGGTATTCAAATGTATTTTGATACTTGTCTACTAGTTTATCCGACACCCGAGTAAGTAGGTGTCATTTTGCTAAATAGTTTATCAGTTAACAGGAAATATGTGTAGCAAAGCAATTTGCACATTCAACTTACCAAATATAAGTTTTATATCGTATTTTGCGCAGTAGGTACAGTTCATAGAACTCCTTATCTGTTGGTCATTTATGTGCTGACTATTTATTTAGTCTAATTACTATACATAAATCCTAATTTATATTATAACTCTTATAAAGGCTCATCAAAGTCTTATCAATTTAATATATGTAGTTCTAGATAAGTATTACAAAAAAATACTGTCGAGTTGGATTGGTGAGGTAGTATCAGTTTACTTACAAGATTTATGGTCTTTAGATACATGTTAATAGATAGAAAATTTTTAGCTGCGCTAAAGGTCTATGTCATATGCTTGGGCATATCTTGCTTGAGTGTCAACACACACGATTCTGCAAGCATGCACGATAAATAATTTCACTGTGAACATGCTGGTTGTTGTGAAATTGTGCAATTGAAAACAATGGATTGAACCTCTAAGATCGTATTGTCATTTTTATTACATACATAAATTTATTTACATACATAAAAATCACGCCTCTTTCCCGGAGGGGTAGGCAGAGATCGCGGATCTCCATTTGCTACGATCCTGACACACCTCTTTCGCTTCATCTACTTTCATGATATTCTTCATGCACGTTCGTCGGTTTAGGGTACTCTTGACCTGACCTTTCTGTTCTGTAGAAATTGTAGTCAGTGCGGCTTGCACGTTGCCATGTCGCGCCGAGCCTCTATAGTGCCGTTTGAAATTAAAGCTGCCTTTCCAAAAATGCTGCATTACTCTATGGAAGGATGCATTTAATATCCACTCGGTTTGGTTTGGCAACAACGTAGCATGGCCTACCTTATTGTCACTGTTTGTTTTTCAGCAGTCAGCTAACAGCGGTGGGTACGTCACATCTAAGAATCCCTTCCTGTGATGGCGTGCAGCAGCCGTGTGAGTAGAACAAAGCAGAAACTAAAGCACAAAATAAGCTACAAATTATTTTAAATCAAATCAATACGTAATTATAGTTGACAGTTCTAGTTTATTGTTAGTTTCCTTTGGCCATAGATTTTCTCAAACACGAGTTTGACTGTTAGGTTGTATACGTAAGTGCCTCAAATATGCCTTAAAAATGTCCTAATGTAATATTTTACACTGGGATTGAAATATATTTTGTAATCGCTACATATATTTTTTGGGTGACATTAAATTTTTAACTCCTGACTGTTATTATGTGTGTAGTATTGACAAAGATGCTGGTCTTAGCTTTATTCTAAATTATTTTATAGTTAATTTTACATTGAAATTATATGATTTTTTATACTGGTGGTTGACAGGTAATATTATAGTGTTGAATAAAATTGTATAAATATCCAATCAGTATTAACAATGAAATAGAAAATTTTAAAAATGAAATGGATTATGTATCTCTTATCCTTAATAGGTAGTATAGGTATTATAATTTTACCTATCGACCACAAAATGAGCCAGCAAACGGTTCTGAATGCTTGTATATCTTTTGCCTGATTAGGATTGTTTATATTCTATTGCAATAACTAGTGGAATTGTGTTTTTATGTTAAAGTAAACATCAGTTTAAAGTACCTACAATCCTAACAACAAAATTCAAATCTGCTCTTGGGCGGCAGCTAAATATCCAATATATCTTAATTTGATTTAGGCGGGGCGAATCAACATTACATACTTGGTACGACGATTTACTAACGTTTAACCGAAACGTGGATTCATATTTGGTAGGAACAAATGAATATTTTTTTAAATAATTCAACATATCAAACAGATACCACACCTAGTATCTATCTACAAAATATTATTAGAATGCTTAGATGCCGGTGTACTCGTAGAATTTAGTTAATTGACCATTCTGGTAATTCTGGCAGCCATTATAAAATATAAAATGCGATAAGTAGGTAATTATTTATTGCAAAATGCACTATCGAAATGATGCATATCAGTCTGAACCCAAAGTATTATTGGTTACCTTCAATACGTATCGACTACTGCTGTAAACAATCCTAATACGTAGATTATACAAGTGAGTCATATGTATGAAATCATCGCGATCAGCTTAGACTTACTGAGAAACGCGCAGAACTGCTTATAATGCAAATTATAAATAACTATTGGGTTTATTGGACTATCAGCAGGTTTGATAACTCAGGTGCCCTTAACAGTGATAATGATAAAAGAGATAAAATAAAATAGTTATAAAATGGTATTTACACTATATTATCGATTAATATAGCTCTAGTAAAGCTATATGATATTTTAGAAACAACTGTTTACCTGAACTGTGTACGACATTAAGATTAGTACCTAAATATTTTCGTCGCCAAGTAAACAAAATTTTATTAAATTTAAACTTTAGTCTTGGAAGCACCTACCATTATACAGAATTTCCCTTTTTTTGGATGTTTTTTATTCATTTTGTAAATTAGTTTTATAAATCTATTGACATTTAGAGACACCTGCTACGTAAGCGTTTTTCGAGAGTTCACGACTTGCTAGCCCTTGGCTGTCGTAGGTACCTAACAAAGACCAAAGACAGCAGAAATGTTTTGGGACACTCGTAAAACGCTATTGTGGCAGGTCCTTAGGGTAAGTGCAGATAAATCATAATGTCACTTGTTTATAGGCCGATTCTACAGTTACTAGTAACTTAATGTCACCAAGAAGGTTCTATTAAGTTTTTACTGTACGATTCTTTGTGTACACTTAATGATTAAATGGCACATAATAGGTGTGTAGCTGAGCTACTCGCTGCCTTATACTTTTTATTCTACGCTAAGCGCATTTTCCGTCCAAGCCATAGTTAAAAACTTATGTGTGTACTCGGCCTAATATTTTTGACGCTATTACGCTTATTCTGCACATATTCTAGCAACAACTATATTTTAAGGTTAAATTATTTTTAATGTTATGTAAATTATCCCATTATGAGTTGAGCTGACTTCAAGAGAAGTTTCTCGATTCGATTGTGTATTTGTTAAGCGATTATTTCGCCGATTTTGAATCAATTTTGTCGATTCGATATCGAATGTCCAAACAGGAAGTTTATGTGGCCGCCTCTGTAGTAGGTAGATGTGATTTATCGCACAAATATAGCAACTACCTTATTTAGTTCAGTCGTACCTGCTTTAGAGGTGTACACATAAAAAAAATATAAAATCAACTTTTAACTTTAACACTTTAGGCTTTTGAAAAATAAAGTTCATAGTTTTTAAAGTCGACTTCATTTTTTGAAGTTTTACATGAAAAATTATACTGATATTAAAAGTTAAACTTTGAATTAAACATTTCTAATAGTCACTATTATAAGCGGATCAAATTACTCACGAGCACTTGCAATACCTAGGCTGCCTAAATCTCAGATATCCGCGCCTAACTAACACATGCTATCGCTTTAAGTTTATATCAAACAGAAAAGGACGGCATGCAAGCAGGCGGTGCATTAAAGTATCCAATATGGTGTTTAGTGCAAAGTGTATTCTAATTTTAAAGTAAGGGCCGATTTTTCCAACTGTCAGATGGCTTGACTGAAGGACAAAGTTGATGCTGTTTCTTTCTTGATCAAGTTTTAGAGAAAGAGGCTATCTGAAAATCGGCCCATATAAGCTCTCATTTATTATTAAAACCTGTGATGGTTATGTCAGAAATATGTTTTTTAAATATTTGAATAAACATGTCTAAGCTAGCGCTTGTCCCATCTAAATATTATAAAATCTAATCAATGCACTCTATCTATTATTTATTTAGTTCATAATGTAACAATTGTTATTTTTTACTGTTTCAGCACTGAAGATCTGTTAATGTGTATAATTTAAACGCTATTATTTTTTATAAATAAAAATTGTCATATTATATTGGTGTTATTTCTTCGTCTTATATTAGCCATTAATTACATTGCACAGGCGGCCTCGACTTGTGTAAACAGCCTCAGTTATAGTATACTTACAGGGTGTTTTTTCGTTGCCACCCATAACGAAGGGTACGTACTTTATACATCAAATAAAGCAGGTTTATGCTAAAAAAAATCTGGGAAACGATGTAAATTAAAAAAATAATTACTTGATCGGGCGAAATTTGTAGTGTCCAGTGTTTATGCTAGTTTTTTCATAGACGGATATAAATTATTTCTCGTGAAAAGTTTTCTTGCTACGCGCGTCTATGTGCATTTATGCAAAAAAACGCAGTCTATTACTCAACTTTGGACCCTAATATCTTGGGAACCAGACACTTCCCAGGCCCCCTAGCATGACCACGCATCGTGGATATCGTATCATCATCATCATTTACAGCCCTGAGAAGTCCACTGTTGGACATAGGCCTCCCCCAACAACCTCCACTCCGACCGGTCGGAAGCAGCCTGCATCCAACTGACGCCCGCGACCTTGGCCAGGTCGTCCGTCCACCTCGCGGGTGGCCTTCCCACGCTCCGCTTGTCGATACGTGGTATCCACTCTAGAACTTTCCGATTCCATCGGCCATCAGTTCTTCGAGCTATGTGACCTGCCCATTGCCACTTCAGCTTACTGCGGATCTCTTCATTTCTGATTCGATCAGATCCCAAGCATAGCTCTCTCCATCGCTCGCTGTGCGATCCTGAGCTTCTTTATGAGGCACATAGTTAGAGACCACGTCTCGGCACCGTAGGTCATCACCGGCAGCACGCACTGGTTGAACACCTTCGTCTTTAAGGACTGGGGTATCTTGGACACAAATAAGCTTTGTAGTTTCCCGAACGCTGTCCAGCCGAGTTGGATTCGCCGATTTACCTCCTCAAAGTTGGACTTACCTAGTTTGACCGTCTGTCTCAGGTAAACATACCCGTCAACAACTTCGAGCATCGAGCTCCCAACTAGTACAGAAGTGGGCGGCACATGAACGTTCGAAATGAGCTTCGTCTCGATCTCGTATACTCTATATCGATATCGTATACTCTATACAAAATTCAACATGGCGGAAATATATATCGTATTTTAACAGGCTACTTGTCGATAAATCGGTTTATCATATCGTGTTTCGCAGGCCATGCTAGGCTTGCTGGTATGCTTCCATGGAGAAAAATGATCGTGATGATGAGGGGATTCCGTAGTTTTCGAAAACGTTGACAGCCAAAAAATATCCTGCAGATACGCGTATAGACGCGAGGCACGTTGCGGATTAGCTCGAGGCGCCTTGCCTTATCTCGTTGTCCATTGCGGTCCGTCTACCTACATCAAACGCACGGCTCGGCAGGACTAATTTGCAGTAATACTTAGTCGAAGCAAGCAATGCACCAGCGAAAATTGAGTGTGCGCGGAATGAGCGCGAGGCGTCCTCGTATAATCCTTATGTAATCAGCCTACGGTTCGGACTTGCAACAGCGAATAAGTATAAAGACTGCTTATAGAAAAATATCTATACCTAATAAACTATATAAAAATTCATCAAGTATGTATGCACTTATATTACATTTATTTTTAGCTTATTACTAGTTATTCGTAGTTGAGATTTACATTTTATATTTGGCATTTTTTCGTGAGAACATTGGCGTTGAAAAGTTGTCTGGGGTAACATTAGGGCTGTGGTGTGGAGTTTTGGGGTCCTCTTGTATGGACACTGTGGACGCGTTTTTGATAGCTTCGGGTAAATCTTCGGGCAAATCCGCGGGCTGCGCCGATGCTGTTGCTAGACGTTTATCTGATATGGATTTGAGTATGTTCTTTCCGACTTCTTTGGTCTGTAAATAGACAATGATAAAGTCTTAATTTAACTTTACTTGAGTAGAACAGGCCACAATTTTCAAGGATGCCATGCACAGTGGATCTAAGTAATTAAACTAGAGCTATTCTGTTAGAGCTAGAGTGTTTTTGTGTGATCTTCTTCATATTCCCGCAAACTTCGCATTTATATAATTTTCTTTATTTATTTCTATTCTAACCTGGCAAGTTTCATAAAAATCCGGTCAGTGGTTTTGGCGCGAAAGAGTAAGAAACAAACACATAAGTACATCCATCCTTACAACCTCTTGCATTTCTAAAATATTAGTAGGATAGGACTGACAGTGAATAAGCCTCACTATCCAGTGGGGTAACACGGTTAGCCTTTTGGGCACACTGCCAGCATTGGAGGACTTGAAATCAGTTTTTTATTTGTAAAATGTTATTTTGTAGCTATATGATAGGTTTAATCTAAGGGAGGGAGTCTTAATAGTCCTTACGTAAGTTCTGGTTTTTCGATTAGTTTTAATGCTTTTAGTCGCTTGTTAGGTCTCTCCGGGATTTCTAT
The DNA here is from genome assembly GCA_014607495.2 of Carposina sasakii. Classification (NCBI taxonomy): domain Eukaryota; kingdom Metazoa; phylum Arthropoda; class Insecta; order Lepidoptera; family Carposinidae; genus Carposina; species Carposina sasakii. Next base: position 4,475,963 of record CP053149.1, on the reverse strand, counting down.
GCTTTGATTGCATTTTTCTGGTCGCCTCTGTTGATCCTGGCTTACAGGAGTTGCGGGAATGAGTGGTGGGCCAATCCCGTAGTCCTTACGTCCCCCTTACGTAAGGACTACGTAGGAGGTTAAAATCTAGCGAAGACAGTCTTACATAATAAATGAATGGCGCCTTAGGAGGATACAGAACTGGCGCAGTCATAAACCAAGCCTTACACTATCATGTTCCAGACACTTGTACGCATAGTGAGCAGCATGGTCCAGCAGTGAGAAGCGCAGGTAGTATTGTGCGAGGTATCGCAGCGCGGTCGGCAGCTCCTTACTGCCCGCGTTGGCCGGATCCTGCACGCCGGCTGTATACGCTGCTGCTGCACTGTTCGGCATGTTGGAACGCTCGTATAGTCTGGAACACGCCGTTTGTGTCACTATAGTTACATACCTAAAGTATATCACACACTTCACAACACATTAACCTAGTCCCACACTAAGATCCCTAACGTCTTGTGTCAAGTTGTGTCATGGGTGTAGTACCGACGTATAGCAACGGTTTATAAATAAAATACATAGATAAGTATTGAAATATCCATGTCTCGGAAACAAACATCGATATTCATGTATGGCGCGGCTGGCAGGGTCACTACTAAAGCTACACCAATCGGCCGTCAAAGCCAAATTAATATGAAACAGTTGTAGACAGTGTAAAATACGCCATGTATGGTTTTATGTGATTAACAACTTAAAAAATGATTACTTGATTTGCTAGCGCTTCAAAGAGCCAACAAACACATTTGTGATTTAGCCAAAGGATCAGTTGTGTCTAGATGATTTGTAAAAAATTCAATACCACTTACTTTGCTAATTTAAAGAGGGCCATGCCTTCAATATCACCAGTACTATGCGCTTTATAATAACACTTCAATGCGTTGGGTATTTTGTCCATTTTTTCGTATGCCTCCCCCAGGGACACCAGCATCCTAGAGTCATCAGGCTTTAGTTGTGCTGCACGTGAATAGTAGTATATACAGTAGCTATTCAAGCCAAGTATCTCGTATGCCTGTCCTAGTCCATTCCAAGCCCGATAATCATTTCTGTTCACATCTGAAAATAAATACAACAAAAATTTTAAAATACACCCAGTTTTATTAAGCGCAGTCTAAAGTGTAAATATAATAGTAAATGTAAATATAACCAGTGCATAACCTTTACAAAACGGAAGATTATTTGTAAGTATTTAGCGAAAGCTAAAAAAAATAAGTGGCTTTAGGATCTACTAATATATTATGGGTTGTTGTCTATGTGTATGTAGGTATTGTTTGGATGGGTGAACTTGCTTTAAAATATGAAAATGTGATCACAATTTTAACCACCAATAGATAAAAAAATAATACATAATTAACTTACCAATGGCTTGTCGATAGCAATGTATAGCAGCATTGGAGTTCTGCAACTCAATGAACTCGTGCCCCATTAGAATCCATGCAGAGAGATACTGTGGGTCGAGGGCCAGAGCTCTCTGGAAGTATACTACTGCCTTCTGGTGCTCACTTCTCAAACTATAGTAGTTGCCTGTTAATTGTAACGAAACAACTCTATAATGCAAAATAATTTAATTGATAAAGGACATTTAACACCCTTCCTTTTATAAAAATTGGGAGACCACATTAGTGATAGATACAAAAGTATAACTAAAAGCAGATAAAAATCTAAACAGGTGTAATTAATTTTAAAATTCTATGCCACTGTGACAGCCATGTAATTTTTATTTTGTTTGCCTATTACACAGCAGTTAACTTGGAGAATGAACAATGAACTTGTTGTATGAACAATATTTGCTGTGTATCTATTTAACTTAACAAATACAAGTGTTATAATTCTGGCACTAAACAAGTAGGTACCTACTTAAGTTTATATTTTAAAACCTTACCAACAACACAGCATGTTTCTACCCTGTACTTGTCAATGGATACTGCTCTTTGGGCTAGATTAGCAAGCTCCATTCTCTTCTCCTTCAGATACAAAAGATGTGAGTAAACATCCCAATTATCTATTCTGTAGGGATCATTTTGGTAAAGTTCCCTGAACAATGTTAATGATGAGTCCACATCTGGAACACAAAAGAAGATTACCAACATATCAATCAGATAAGTCTAATCATTTCTTAATTGATCTCAAAGTCACCTCTTCTATCATGATGAGCAATGGCCATCTGTGACGTCACATATGTGCTTTTATTGAAGCCAGCAGTTGCCAGCACCATATATGCTTCAAGAGCTTGCTCCGAAAGTTTTAGCTCCACAAAAGCATGAGCAGCAAAAAAGTACATCATCCAATGTTTCGGGAGTTGGAGAGAATTGAGGGCTTCATACTCATTAGCTAGGCCTGCCAACTCTACCCAAGCTGCCCAAAGTGTTGGGCAGGCTGCTACTGAGGCCTGCAGTACTGTCACTGCCTGGCTCCGTAGGTCTAGTTTCTTTAAAACCACTCCTTCCAAGTATAGCAAATACCCATCCAAGTTGTTACGGTTTGCCTATAAAAATATTGTGAGTGAGCCTTTAGAAGCTACAAAATTGTAATATTATTCTTATATAAAATAAAATAAGCCTAGGAAGCAAGATAGGATGTTAACTTACCTTAAAAAATGATAAGAGATCTAGAAGCACTTGAGTAGATTCAGTGTTTTCATAACCAGAATCAGCCGCATGGTCAAACTTTTTTTTCTCACTTGACAAATATTGGGAGTAACGGTGAAGAAATACACATTTATTACTAGTAGTATTCTCTAAAAAATGGGCAGCTCTGTCATACTCCTGAAGATCGAAAAAACTTTTAGCCAAGACATAACATTCCTTTTCTTCTTCAGGAATACCATCATCATATTCAGTTTGAGGTTCAGTATAGACAATTTTATGGTCTTTTAGAGAATAGTTTAATTCAGCAAGCCACTTTGTAGTTTGCACTAGACCTCTATCAGTGCACTCTCGAATACCATGTAATATATCTATTCTAACTTGATTTATATCAATTTGAATGTCTCCTTTGGGATTAATTGATAGTGGTTGCATTGTAATTTAAAAAGAATTTATTATTACTTTCTTCTTTTTTGATGGATATCTATTATTCTTGTTTCCTATTCATGAAAAAATGAAAATCAACAAAACCGCCGGCCAATCGCAAGTTAAATGAAATGAATGTCACTGTCACGGATACATTTTTTTTTTTTAGTTTATCCCGAAGGAAAGGCAATGGGAACTAAGCCCATACAGCCTAATCATTGTTTAGTAAAATGTATTCTGAATTTATGATGAATGACAATGATGATGAGTGGAAACGTCGGAAAAATCCTCAAGAACGAGTTTATAATTAGTAAAAATCAAAAATAATTGCAGAAACAACTTACATGAGCTCATGAAGAGATCGTATTCCGACTAAAGTTTTACTAAGCTTACCTGCATATAAAACCATGCACACGCACTAGATTCACATAACAAGTAAACAAAATATTACTTGTCTACCAAAAAACATCACTTTACGGACACATGCAAGCCATTTACAAATAAATTTTGATTTTCACAAGAATATTACACCCGCTCCTTTCCAGCTTTTCCCGCCGAATCCACACGGATACACATTTTTTTTAAATAGTTTTTTATCCCGAAGGAAAGGCAAGGGAAACTAAGCCCATACAGCCATTTATGATGAATGATAAATGATGATGATGAAAGGAAACGCCGGGGAAATCCTCAAAAACGAATGTGAAATTAGTGAAAATAAAAAAGATCTGCAGAAACAACTTACATAAGCCCATAAAGAGATCGTATTCCGATTAAAGTGTTACATAGCTTACCTGCATATAAAACCATGCACACACACTGGATTCACATCATAAGTAAACAAAATATAACTTATCTACCAGAAAACATCACTTACGGACACATGCAAGGCATGCAAGCCATTTACAAATAAATTTTGGTTTTCACAAGAAATCCAGCTTTTCCCGTCGAATCGGTCGTCACCAGTGCTGTCAACGTCAATAACCTGCCAAAGTCAAAAAGTGTGTGGTGTTTTTATTTTCTCTGTAATATTTTGTATTTTATCGTGTATAGTCGTAAAGACGCATTACTTACTAATAAGGAATAATTTATTGAAATTATCATTGTAATAATAGTTCCAAATATTTAATAATATCAGCTATAATGGCAGAACATAATATTCCACCTGTAGTTCCAGAGGAGGGTACCTATTCCACTCCTGTAAATGATCCTAGGAATATGCAAGAAGTCACAAGATATGTAAGTAAATCGGGAAGCCCTAACAGATTTTATCTTCTTTTCATAGTGACACATTTATTTAGCACCTTATTTCTTCCCTAATATGTATTTTCATCTAAACATTTCTTGAGACTGTTCTATTCTGGTGGTTTTTGTATTGATGATGTTCAATCTTGCAGGTGCAGTCTTTATTACAAAACATGCAAGACCAGTTTCAGAGCATGTCAGATCAGATCATAAATAGAATTGATGAAATGGGTACCAGAGTAGATGAATTAGAAAAAAATATCACAGATCTTCTGACACAAGCAGGAGTAGAAAATGAAAAGTAAGAGTTGCACACAAATTATAAATTTTGACCACCATGTTATGATTCCTTAAAGTACCATTTTATACAATTTTTTTTACTTTGTGCAAGCAGCAGCATTAAGTGTGTAAAACTTACACTATTTTCAGAATGGTGTAAGATGTAATTATTTCAAAAACATTAACAATTTTTGTACAACATATACCATTATGGCATAGCCCTAGCATTAGGTTAATAGATTTAAGGATATTTAATTTGCTTGCTTTGAAGGAATGAATGTAGTAGAAGAATGCAAAAGCAATTTTGTAAAATATTTTGGTAAATCAATTTTGTATGTATTGATTATTGTGTACTTTATTATTAAACTATTTTGTTTATAGTTACCTACATTGTTTGTTATTTGGAATAGGTATTCAGTACAAGTCACCACCTGGCACAAACCAATTAGGGTGTTCCTTGTTAAATCAATAACTTGTTGTAGTCATGCCATTTTCATATTTTATGGATCATTCTGGCCGTTTGAGTAGGTACTCAAACTAAGAAGCTAAGGGTAGCTAGGGTGGTTTTAAGGTGGCTAAATAAAACACACCCGTTGAGTGTGACGTTAAGTTGAACACTAATTTAATGCTAGGTAATGATTTCACAGTAATGTGTAAAAATGCTGGCACTTTTCTATGCATAATATAATGTAATATAAAATTGAGTAAATATGTTTGTCTTATTGTATGTTGGCTCGTACACTGGCTTTATCTGTATTCATGCTATAAGTATAGGTAGGTATTTTTGAAGTAACACATCCACCAATTTTCCTCATTATAATTCTATCAATGGGGATTGTGAGATTTTTTCCAACAATTCTTACTCTCATATAAAATTACTAGCTGTTTCCCGCAGCTACGCTTGCAGGCGTATATAAAACTAGTTTACAACCTATTCTCAGACCTACCTAGTATATACATAAAATTTTATAAAAATTGGTCAATTTGTTTCAGAGGAATTTTGTAACACTTTGACATGAGAATTTAATTTATTAGATTAAAGGACTGGGTTCAAAGTTAGTCAGTTAATTGTCTTCCCACTATCTTTATGGATAACATTGATGTTAAATGAAATCTAACATTAAATCAAACCCTACTGGTTTGCTGCGTTATAATATAATTAAATGGTACCTAAGTTCTGTAATATAACCTTTGTTTATGTACCTTCTAACGTAATATTTTCTACATTTGATTTGAGGAAACCTATTTGAGGAATTTTTTGAAACTACCTAGCAAGGCTGTGTCAGTATTCTATTCATTTCTATTCACATTGATTTTTATATTTTACTGTTATTATTTATTTTACACATATAAATATATCATAATTTTAAAGCATAGGAAAACATACAATAATGGCAAAAAATGTAATGGTGTTTGCATTCAGAGTTACATAAATACAGCTCATTAATAAAACTTATTTTACTATTACAGCTTGCCGACATCAGACCAAGGAAGTTTGCCCACTCAGTACTAACACGCTGGTTCGAGAGAGTTTATTACTAGTTAAAGTTAATTAAAAAATAATAAGATAAAATTATGGATAGGTTTTTAATATAAGACAGTATAAAAATACACACAGTTGTTAATCTTATACTAAACTACGAATATTTATAGATAAGCTAACGCGACTCCGTTTCTTCAGATGACTCAGAATTTTCGGATGAATTTGCATCTTCAGAATCTTCACTACCCTTAAAGAAAATAAATACATATTTAATACATGTTATGACCGCGTTTATAACTTGTACATCTCAACTATACGTTCATGATCTCAACTATACCCTCAAAATTGGTCAGAAGTGGCACCATGTGATTCTAGCTTTTTTTTAATATAAATAAATATTCACACACTTCACAACACATTGACCTAGTCCCACATTAAGATCCCTAAGGTCTTGTGTCGTGGGTACTAAGCAACGGTATATAAATACATAGATAAGTATAGAAACATCCATGCATGACTCGGAAACAAACATCAATATTCATCATTTCAATGTTTGCACCTACCGGGATTCGAACCCAGGACCTATGGCGTCGCAGGCAGGGCCACTGCCACTACCAACAACTACACCAATCGGCCGTCCTATCTTCTAGGTTCTATCGGCCCTTGGTGCTCTGCCTACCCCGTAAGGGATAAAGACGTGATTATATGTATGTACCTATGGTATAACCGCGTTTCGGGGAAGTTGAAAATGTCCAACATTTCTCGCTCGTATATTTAAAGTAGGGAAGGCTTACGTCCAGCAGTGGACTGCAATTAGGCTAATGATGATATTTAAATTACGATACTTTTACGTAGGTACGATATACTCGAAAATATTGTATGCGATCGATCACTCAAGTTCCAAGCCTAGACCCTATATCCATTTAGAAAAAATACGAGTGTTATAAAGAAGTTACTGTACCTTCATATAAACGGGAAGGTACCTACTTAAATATTTTCAATAGTACGAGTATAATAAAATAATTTATGGTTGAATGAGAAAAACGATTCTTGCTGCGAATGACAAAAAGTAAAGCGAGTTAGGTTAGGTAACCCCTTGTAACGGGGATATCGCCGACTTGCCTTTGGTAGTATACGCACCTATCTACTACGAATACCTACATACGTATGATAGTAGTATACTACTATCCCTACTACGTACCCAGTTGCAATTGTGTGATATCTCTGCATTGTACGTAATAAAATGAGATGTGAAAAGTGGGGAACTTTACCCTAAAAATTGGGTCTTTGGCAAGGACTGCGGTTTGGTAACAATGGTTACAATATGTGTTAGTACCTGAACATCCTTTAGAACACCCCAGATTTGATTATAAAAAAAAATCTTATAATTGTGGGATTGTATATTTTTAATGACATAGGTAGGCCTACTTTACTTATGTTAGTCTATACATAATGTGTTAATCATAATTAAAGAATAATTACCTACCTATATAAATGTTATTATTGCTACCTTGCACATTCAGTGCCCGCGACTACGTATTTGCGTCTTTTAGACTTTCTAGAGGTGCCGCTGACGCTTATTTGCGTCCTCGCATTAGGCGTTGACGTGATGTCGGCATCCTTAGAAAATCTGCCGGCAGCGAATGTAATTAAGCTATCTACTACCTATCCCACTACTGTTATTTTATTGTTTGTGTTGTGAACTTCGATCAAATATAATGGTTGTGAATGGTTTTTTACACACTAGCTAAAAATAACTGTGACTTATTTTCGTTTACTTACCGAAGTATCTTCTTTAGACGAAGATAGAGCTGGCAGAGAACCAGATCTCGTCATTGTCTGCTTTTCTGGTGACTTCAGCCTTTTAACACCCTATAAATAAAGGTATTAATTATTCTCTCTCTCGAATGAGGACCACGCATCGGCAAGAGTAGCGTTGGATGAATATACTTATAATGCGCTTTATGGTTGGACGCTCTTCGGACAGATGGACGGATGACTTGAAGAGGGCTGGTGATTGGATGGCTTAAACGGGAGACCTTGTGGAGTGCCATGGGTGTAGCCTACGTTCAGAAGTGGATTGCAATACGTTTAGGCTTACGTGTGTGTGTGTGATGTATGAGTGGTAGGCCGCTTCTAAACAAATTAGGTACTCAGGAGGCCACCGATCGCACCCTATTATACTTATGTACCTAATGTACCATATTTATTAATATCTATGTGCAAGATTTTATAAACTTACCATATTCTCTTCATCATCTTTAGTAAAAGAATTCTGGTTCATAAGGGATGCCAACGATGATGATCTTGCCGAAATGCCCGTGCTAACTTGCTTTTCTGGCGATCTTAGTTTTCTTCTGAAGTTCTGTATCAAGAATTTACTAGATAAGTAAATAACTATGGGTGGGTTCAACTCGTATCCAACTCGGCTGGGCAGCGTTCGGAAAACTACGAAGCGTATTTGTGTCTAAGATACCTCAGTCCTTAAAGACGAAGGTATTAACAAGTGCGTGCTGCTGGTGATGACCTACGGTGCCGAAACGTGGTCTCTAACTGTGTGCCTCATAAAGAAGCTCAGGATCGCACAGCGAGCATTGGAGAGAGCTATGCTCGGGATCTCTCTGCGTGATAGAATTAGAAATGAGGAGATCCGCAGACGTACAAAGATCACTGACATAGCTCAACGGTCCGGCAAGCTAAAGTAGCAATGGGCAGGGCACATAACTGAAGAACTGATGGCCGATGGAGCCGGAAAGTTCTAGAGTGGATACCACGTATCGGCAAATGCAGCGTGGGAAGGACACCCTCGAGATGGATGGACGATCTGGCCAAGGACGCGGGCGTCGGTTGGATGCAGGCTGCTTCCGAACGGTCGGAGTGGAGGTTGTTGGGGGAGGCCTATGTCCAATAGTGGACTTCTCAGGGCTGTAAATGATGATGATGATGATGATGACATTAATCTTAGCGAATACAAGCAGATGTAGTTTTTCCTGCCTCCGGTAAATATAAATCAGCCAGTGGAGGAGGTGGACGATTGGGCGCCGATTTTTGGCAAGTTAACACTATCTAGCACAGTCCACTAGTAGGTTAACTATGTAGGTAAGTATATTATGTTTAGCCGTAGATGACGTCACTGTGTTTAGCATAGTTTAAAAGCTTTAAAATTATTTAAAAGTATAGTGTGGATTCTGACTAAGACACAGGTCTTGCTTTGCTCGGTCGGTCCCCGTTGATAACGTCTTCATAGTAAGGAGTACCTACATACAAGATTTGTAGCTATAGAGATACGTACCGCTGGGATTCCATCCGAAAGACCTGTATTTAGGCACTTCAGAGAAAACTTTGTATTAATTTAGGTACGTATTCAGTAAAATAGATTAAATAAGAAAGGAAGAAAATGCGTATCATAGAGGGTGTTTGTGACAGACCATGATTCTAAGGCGAAAAACACGCAATAACAATGAAAATTTTTGTAGGAAAATTCCAAAATTTCCCGACTTTTTTTTCATATTTTCAGGAAAAAATCTCCATTTAGGGGTCGCCTACTACCGGGCCCTACACCTTCCGCTGACCCTCGGATCTGCCGACTAATGATCACAATGATGATGAAAAAAAATCGTTTAATTAGACCTTAGATAATATGGTCGATTCCGGCAGTCACACTTAAACCTAAACGTAAAAAAACGAAAAACCGACTTCCTCCCAAAACTCGAACTTACTAAAGTAAAATTTTACTAAAGGGCAAATATATATTGCGTTAAGCCGTGTAAGAAGTTTAGGAGGCATAATATTGTCAGATTTATATGCCAGCAAATGATTAAATAGGCCACATGACAAAAGAGAAAAAGGATTAGGCTTCGAAACTTTACGTCTGACAATATGATGATGATGATGATAATGATGACCTCCGACCGATTTCGGTCATGGCGACCACTTCTACTCCTAGATATTACTAAGTTGGCGTTCATGCTGGATCGGAGGCACTTGAGGTGGAATCGATCCAGAGTGCGTATGTGGCGACGGTACCTACATGCACCACGCCTCGGAGGAATATATAGGTAAGAGATTTGGCAGCACAACAGCCATGTACACTCTTATTTAAGCAACATATAATTACACTCCTTCTTCCTGCCCTGTTTCCAATAATTTGAGGTCGGTGCAATATGTAGATACTCTTCTTTCATTTATCCCTATTATCCGTCATCTCGTTATTCTCATGTCTACCTCTTCCTCTATAATCATCTTACTTCGGACACGGCTTAACGCAACATACAATTTCACGACTTAATACAATTATCTTCATCTTCATAAGCCTATTGCAGTCCACTACTGGACGTAGGCCTCCCCCTGCCATAGGGGGATTTTGTTACTAAAAAGTTCCACTATCTGTTTTTCGGCAGCTCCATCATCAGACCCTCGTTTCCTTTATATTATGTGTAGCTGACCAAAATTCTCTATAAACATCTAAAAACGGACTACTCGTGCCCTTTATATTTGAGGATATCCCTAGATTCCTTAGAGATTCCATCATCAGATATTATGTTTTATATGTAGGTGATCAAAACGCTCAGTAAAAGTATAAAAACAAACTACATGTGCCTACAATATTTGAGGATTGCCCTCGATTTCTCCAAGATCCCATCATCAGATCCTGATGTGGTGAATATGGGACCAACCTGGAAGTATACCATGACCAACTATAAAAAAAAATTGAAATCGGTTCATAAACGACGGAGTTCTGAGGTAACACACATAAAAAATAAAAATAAAAAAAACAGACAGACGAATTGATAACCTCTCTTTTTGAAGTCGGTTAATTAGTCCTACCTGTCCTTTTCTCTCTCAGCCATTTATGTTAAGAACGGAGAGAGATAGACTTTACTAAGATTAGTGTGACTGCCGGAATCGTTTAAAAAGATTTAAAAAAAAGTTGCTCTCATAAAAGTTCAAATAACTGATCAAGCCTGCCTAATGGAGAGTCACAAGTGATCCAAAAAAACAATAATGTGTCACACAATCTTACTTTTTATTAATATTATAAACGTAAAAGTTTGTAAGTATGGATGGATGGATGTTTGTTACTCTTTCACGGAGAAACGGCTGGAACGATTTTAATACACATACTTATATAATTACAATATAACACCCTGGATTAACACATAGGCTACTTTTTATCCGGGGAAAATACTTTTATCCCGGATAATTTCGACATTTTGTTTTTTCTGCAGTCTACGCGGACGAAGTTGCGAGCGTCCACTAGTAACCAATAAGCCCATTTAATTACCCCAGGATCGCCCAATACAATTGGCGCGGAGCAAATATTACTGATAATCAAATCAAAAATACATTTCCTGTGAGTATAACACTCGTATAACTCGATACGATGTTCAGCATTTTAGTATTTGCCTGGCTGTCACCCACACTCTGTATAGTGCATCCTAGAATATAGTAGAAAATCATACTGGTACCTGAAGGTAGGTAATTTCAATTTGAATAACCAGGAGACGATACAGTTAACATTATGAGGTCAGTTAACATTAGAAGTGGTTTCCTTACAGGGTTATGTACCTACGAGATTTGGACCGCTTTCTTTACTATCGGCTTTGTTAATGCATCCTTTTTAAAGCCCCTAAAATACTCACATCTAGATCGGCCCGGTCGTTTATATCACCTATCTGCCGGTACGCAAACGTGAGGAGTTCCACCGCCTTCGCATGGAAGCTCATCTCTATCATCACGAAGTCTGAGAGGAGGGTCTTAAGTTGCTGCAGTTTGCGTCTCTCGAAGAATTCAGTCTGCTCGCTTAAACTCTTCGCTGTGCGTGACATCTCTGCTGATGCCTTTAGCAGTTCAGATTCAGCATAAGTCTAAAAATATATCTACTTATTCACGTAAGTATATTGCACAGTTATGTTATAGTAATAAGTACCTACTGTGTTAAATAGGTACAGTAGGTAGGTACATATGTGTATAGAAGAGCGAGAGTGTCTAAACCTGAACATTATTTAATTTTCATTCTCTGCACAAACTTACTTTAAACTCAAATTGGACCACAGCACAACTAGTCATGTTATTACGTAATAGGCAAGTACGTTGGTATCTGTAATTCACCAGGTTTCAGATACGCCACCTCCTAAGCTGGGACCAGGGCGAATTCAGTTACTATTAGCAGTGACATTTAATCTGGGGCAGTCATGCTTGCTAGTCGCATAATTTGTATTATTGTTCTCTCCAAAGGTACTTACTACTATACCATACTATTATCTTATAGGTAATGTACCTATTATGTACTTAGTAATTTACTTAAGTAGGTACCTATACCTGGTTACCAACTTGATGACAAATATACTTACGACTTGTTGTCGGTTGAAAGGTTGTCTTTCCCTCGCCTTATCTAAAACCTTTTTCCGTGATAATTCCTTGTCCCTGACGCTCATTGTGTGCTTCACTTCTTCCCTGGCATGTTTACAAATTGTATCGTATTGACATAATTCGCCGACGACCTGAAGCATAAGTAGGTATGGAGTATAGGTCAACCCTTATTCTACAGGTAGGTGTCATGATCGCGAATTTCTGACCATGAAATGGGGCATAGTAGTTGTCAACCAATGTGTATGTCGTGGCCATATTGTAAAATTGATCATTTCATGAAATGGTCGAGCATTTCATGAAGTGGTCGCATTTCATGAAGTGGCCAATTCAATTTGACCAGATCGTTAAATCGTCTACATTTCACGATTTTGTCATCCACGTTTGGCCAAATCGTATTAACAGGGTGTCCATAAAATCCGAATGTGGTAAGAGCTTATATAAATAATATATACCGTACACCATATATAAGTATACCATAAGGTATGGTGGTATGATTTTTTTTTGCTATTATTTATGTGATATTTTCACAATATAATATTTAAAAACATAAAAGACTTTACAAAAGCGATTCGCATCTGGCACATCGCCGGACGCTGCCTGGGCACGCTCGCTCCGCTCGCTCGGCTCGTGCGTCATTTGTCATAGTCTAACCTAACCTAACCTATCGTAATCTAAGGTTTTTGTTGAACAATATTATTATAAACCACCATTAAGTCTAATATACATTATACAATATAACACACTATCCGTGAACTTCTTCTGCATAGTCACCCTACTCTCTTTAATTTGTTTTATAACCTAAAAAGAAAAATCCGCCATCTTCACACATAAATAAAACGCGCGCAGCGCCTCTACCGGTGATTCATGTAACTATTTTACGATATGATCAATAATCTTGACCACTTCATGAAATGATCGGGCGTTTAGTTGCCCATATCGAGAAACGATTTTTATCATCGATCTGCCCAAACCATATCATGATGTGGCCAATAGACAGTTGAACTTTTCATGAAATGCGACCATTTCATGAAATGCTCGACCATTTCATGAAATGATCAATTCTACGATATGGCCACGACATGTATACCACACCATAATAGTTATCTGAAAAGGGCCTCTACATCTTGGCTAGCGCGAAGGTATGGCCCGATGCACCACCGAGGACCGGGACTCTGCCTGTAGGTACTTAGCTGACTTAGTAGGTAGAAATCTGGAGGAGGTCGTAAAAATAAATAATCATAGTCGAAAATTGGTCAACGTTTCACCTTTGCTTCCAGCCTCTGCACTTCACAGTTCCTGTACTCCTCGATAGCCGTCAGGGTCAAGGAGAGATTATCCAGGCCTGTGCTGAGTGATTTATTGACGAGCTCATTATTAGCATACTCCTTTATTACTCTCGTCACTTCATCGCCCATGTCTCGTAACCTAGAGATAAGATAATATGTAGAAGAGTATTACCTAAGCTTTTTGCTTTACTTATACCTACCCATTCATCAACATTTGGGTAGAATAGCCACTTTTGTTATTTCAGTACCTACCTACTGTTTTCTCCTACGCAAAGAACTAACTAAGACCTTGTCTAAAGGTCTCCTAAAAGATTTTGCTCCTATAACTAAAGCCCATTGTCCATCGCCAACTAAACTATACAGGATTAATTTTAAAATATCAATAACCTCGCAAGACTTGTTCTACGAGATTTGATAATTTGTCAAATTTTACTTTCATACAAAAATAAATATTAATTTAATATTACCTCTGAATGTTCTTAAGCATGGAGGTAATTCTTAAGTCTGTAGGTACATAAACTGAGACGCGCTCGATCACGGGCGTCAACCTTTTCGTATACTACGAATGGAACATAGACTTACAAATGTCACGACAGTACAATAAAAGCTTGGAAAATCATTTTTAATTAATGTATTGAGTTATGATAAAACTCGTAGAACTAATGTTATTGTTTATGATTTTAGCTATCTAGTCCTACGAGGTTATTGATGTTTTAAAATTAATCCTGTATAGCTAAGGCATCGAATTAAATATATAGGGTGTTTGTGACAGCCAGGCAAATATTGATACCATGATTTCAGACCATGATTTTGAGGCGGAAAACACTGAAAATTCCAAAATTTTCCGACATTTTTTTTCATATTTTCAGGAAAAAAAATTGTTTAGTTCGTTTAATTGGGCCTTAGATAATGACTTAAAAATAACATTTTAACCAAAAGATAACTTTAAAAAAAAAGTTGCCCTAAAAAAGTTCAAAAACCTGATCAACCTTAATGGAGAGTCACAAGTGATCCAAAAAACAGAAATGTGTCACAGTAACCAATAAGCCCATTTAATTAGTCACAGAATCGTCCGATACACAATTGGCGCGAAGAGCAAAGATTACTGATAGGTAATCAAATCAAAAATACATTTCCTGCGAGTAATAACACTGCCGTATAACTCAACAGGATGGTACATACTTGTTCAGCATTTCAGTATTCGCCTGGCTGTCCCCACACCTGCATAAGATAAGCTAGCAGCAGTTTTTTTTTGCTATCTCGCTCATGTTACACTAAAATGAACGAGCGAGCGATCGGAGAAGATGTCTTTGATACTATGTTTGAGAATCCGTGTCCCCTGTATTATTGTAATCTCATTGTAATAAGGTTAGGTACCTTGCGGTTTTTCGTGCATAGTCTCCAAAAGCTACACATAGATCACCAAAGTTCTTTTCAACACTAGTTATTCTGTCTTGTATAAACTTTGCTTGTTGCTCATAACTTGGCGAGTTATCTCCACGGAACATGATACCTAGGTATTAAAATCTATAAAATGATAGGTACACCACCACGGTCGCTTGGGATAGGTACCTACGTATTCTCTTAGAGCTCAAGAATTCTAGAGTAATTATATTACTTATGTATTTGATTCTTTGAAAAGTTAAAAGTAATCTAGCAGTGGTTGTAATAAGTTTCGTAAGTTTTGTTTACTGTTTGTCAATAAATACGTTGCCATGGCAACAGTGACACAAGCACTATGTTCGTTGAGGTTTGAGGTTGGGGGTTCGTTCATTCCTGGTTCATTCATTACTTTTTTACGCCAGTGATCATTATTATGGTCATTATTCTGAGATGATTAGTCATTAATATAGTGCAATATCACATCTTTTACTAAGGGCCGCATACACGCCCTCTCGGTGTGGTTTTCACAATAACTTAACTAGGCTAAAAGGCGAAAACCAAGTCCAAAAATCTTCATGAAAAAAGAACATGACAGATGACAGATAATGACAGCCTGACAGATTTTTGATTTTTACTAATTTTAAACTCGTTCTTGAGGATTTTTCCGACGTTTCCATTCATCATCATTATCATCCATCATAAATTCAGAATTCATTTTACTAGACAATGATTAGGCTGTATAGGCTTAGTTCCCCTTGCCTTTCCTTCGGGATAAACATAAAAAAAAAACAGCCTGACACTGTCAGGCTGTTTTTTTTTTGACAGATTCGGCGGGAAAAGTTGGAAGGGAGCATAGAAATGTATACAAGCAGATACCAAATCCCTGGAAGGGAGCAGGTGTAATTTTCTTGTGAAAATCAAAAATTATTTGTAAATGGCTTGTATGTGTCCGTAAAGTGATGTTTTCTGGTAGATGAGTTATATTTTGATTACTTGTGATGTGAATCTAGTGCGTGTGCATAGTTTTATATGCAGGTAAGCTGAGTAAAACTTTAGCCGGAATACGATCTCTTCATGGGTCCATGTAAGTTGTTTATGCAATTATTTTTCATTTTGACTAACTTTACACTTGTTCTTGAGGATTTTCCCGACGTTTCCATTCATCATCATCGTTATCATCCATCATAAATTCAGAAATCATTTACTAAAGACAATGGCTGTATGGGCTTAGTTCCCCTTGCCTTTCCTTCGGGATAACAGCCTGACAGCTGGCTGAGACAGCTGGTTTTTCAGAAAAACTTTTTCTGTTTTTGTGCATTACTTCGTTTAAAACAATACATAATGAACGAGGAAATTGACGAATATGAGATTTACCATCAAGATTTTACCACAGTCTCTGAATGGGAAGTATTTATTGCCCGAATAGAAGAAATACTTACTGAATGGCGCCTGTCTAAAAGTAAAATACTGAAACCCTCAAGTTACACAAAGAAATGGCTTGTAAAATTTGAGGATATTAGTTTGCACGGTTTGAAATTTAGACTGTCATATCACTGGTTAGAATCTACGGTGGAGGCAGGTGAAACTGCAGTCGAAGATGGATTTAGTGAGATTCTAACTGGCTTACAGGCATCTACCACAAAGTTTATGGGAGACAATGATGGTAGTCCACATCCTGTGTCCAATTGGTTTGGTCTTAAACGCTACTTAATGTTATGTCCGAATGTACCACTAGTTGAGGGTAGTGTGATAAAACTTGTGATGAGCTCAGTGAATATAGCTACTGCCAATGTAGATTGTGGTGTGCCAATGTTTGTGAAGATCAGGGAACATTGGCAACAAGTCTACTTAGGCTTCTATGAAAGCAATGAACATAAAACAAGCTTTGACACAATTCACTTGAAGCGAATATCAAATCAATGCTCCCATTTATCTGGTCTTGTTAGCCTATTTAAATCCAAAATAGCATCACCAGTAGCACTAGATGCAGTAGTAGTTTCTGCAAAATTTTCATATGAATTAAAAGAGTTTGAACATTTTGCTTGGAGACAAAGAACAAATTCTAACGAGTTCTTATCTATAGATGGTTTTGATGTGAAAAAGTTGACTGACTTGCCATTTGGTTCAGAAAACAATCCTATACAGAGTGCCTTGTTAAATGCTATCTGGCCTCGTTTCAGGGAGAGTGCTATTGTTGAGTCGTCCACATTTTCAGAAATTGATGCCATAATGGCCCCCACTTGGACAATCAGCATTAAAATGAGGGATGATATTAATTGTCAATTAAGTGAAGTTATAGGTAACATGATGAATTTGATGGATAACAATAACTTAATAATGGATACTCTGGGTTTGAGCAGAAGTTTAGGTGTTGTGAATCCACTGCACAAGATTACTGAGGCACCTATAACTATATCAAAGCTGGTGAAGGCAGCAATAGGCCAGAGCTCTAATGTGTCAGAATTTAAGGGTCCCATAGCTGATGACCTGTTGATGCCCTTGTTATACTATGTCTTCCCTGATGCATCAGAAAATAATACAGACACCTATCCTGAGCAGTTGGAAGTTGTATTTAAATCGGTGGGTATTGTTAGTAGTCCTACAAGAGCTTGAGTAGGTACTTAATATTATATAGGATAAGTCTTGTGAAAGAATACTTCATTTGGAAGGATTGGAAATGGGCCTTTACATAGGCTTTTAAAACAGGCTAGGTTTTTAAAAAATTTTTTTAGAGATCAGCCCCAATACTGTTGAAGGTCAACATAATGCTAACACTTTAATTTCTAGTTCTACTTAGGGTTATTTCATATGGTAAAGAAGGTGCATAATATTGCATCCCTCATGGAAGGATCATGCAACTCGGCTTGTATGTCCCTAAATATCTTCCTCTTTATGTACTAGTCTACTAAACTAGGCGTCAGTGCTTGACGAAGCCACAGCGAAGTACATAATGTTTTCGAAACATTTCCTCCGATAGCCGTTAGATTTTAACACGTCATTGAACAAAAACGCTTAATAAGGCTTCCTATTACATGGCGAACATCGTTACTATCGTCCAACCAAATTGTTAAATTGTTTAAGCCCTCTGAAAATAATCATCTGAATAATACAAACATCGTGGAAAGTTACTGAGCCGTTTACTAGGAGTTAAAACCTTGCGCCTTGGCCGAACTAACATCGCTTAGATCACATCGTAATTTAGAATCATAAATTTTCTTACAACAGTTTTCTAGCGTGGTCGTTACGTGCCGCGATTAAGTTTCGCACAGATACTGGAGGAAACGTCAACATGACGAAGATTAAACCAAAGCGACTAACGTGGTTACATCCTGAAGTCTCATTTACCGTCTCCACATTCCAGGGTGATGCAGGAGTCAAGCTGTGCAGCTACGTGAAGTCGGCTCCGGCCGCGGGGCTGGTGACGCGGCTGGCGGTGACCGCCGCGCGGCTGCTGGCGGCCGGCGGCTTGCCCTACCTCGCCCATCTGTGGTACGAGCTCACTCAGGAGTTGCAGTACCGGTGGGAGCATCGCGTGCTTGTGCCGGGGTAAGTAGTAATTAAGTACATATAGAAAATCGCAAACATTGTACTATATTCGCTGATTGCTTGTAAAATTCGTATAACAACGTATTAGGTAAATTTTTTACGCTGTCGACTCAAAGGTAAAATCTATGAGGTTTTCAGATAGGCGTCAGAAAATTCTCAATGTTTCCTAAACCAAATAAACAAAATTATTAATTGATAGTCTTTAATAATTTAATTACAAGAATTATACAACAACTAATAATAACTGAGAGAATATTTACATGAATATATTAGATGACATTATTATGCCTTTAACTTTAATAAATAGCACCATTTGGATTGCGCTTCATTGCATTTGGTTATGATTTAATTATACTAAACTAATAATTTATATTATACATGAAAATATGTACATTTATTTATCCTATAATGCTAGTAATAGCAACTTTTACTTTCACGTAAATAAATATCAGTGGTAATGATGCATTAAACATACAGGATTGAACATGGCTAGATATATGTATTTCAAAATGAAGATATCAAAAAGTAATGACTGTTGAACGTAGATTTATCGTGAACATCACAATGACGGGTGTACGTAAAAAAATTGTGTTTCTATACACATGAAAGCAATGTTCTGGCAATGTGAGGAATGTGCGTAAAATTTAAAGCAATGTACTTTTAAAAAACTAGGGTTATTTCAGAAAGTTAACGAGCCTTCAGCCTGATACCAGAATAACGGGTGTATTTTTAATACGAGCAAATGACTTACTATCTAAGGATGAAAACATTACCATAACAATGTTCCTGCAATGTGCTCAAATATACCAAAAGCACAATCGGATGCGGTGAAAGGTTTAAAAGTAATTTTAATACAAAAAATTCGAAATTCCAACACCGGCTGATTTCATACAGGCAATCATCCTTAGATAGTAAATCATTTGCTCGTATTAAAATACACCCGTCATTCTGATATCAGGCTGGCGGCTCATTATCTTTCTGAAATAACCCTAGTTTTTTAAAAGCACATTGCTTCAAATTTTACGCACATTCCTCACATTGCTAGATCATTGCTTTCATGTGTATAGAATCACTTTTTTTACGTACACCCGTCATTCTGATGTTCATTATTTATCAGCAGAACACAGTTGAAGCACTTATTAATTAGGTAACCAATCTAAATGTAGGGCACCTACTCAGCGGACCTAAAATACCATTGACGATCACTTTTATCCGCTTTAAATATAGAGCAGTATGCAGCCGAATTAGTCTTAAGTTAAAATTCAAATGAAAATAAATCTAAGTTAAAATTCAAATAAATTTATTTTCATTAAGGCTTTTTAATTTTTATTTTTAAAGGACTTCTTTAACACTTAAAATTAATTGCTTATTATTTCAACCATTTAATATTAAAGTATAATAATAAAGTTGAATATTACAGTAACGAGGCTTGGTAAAATTTGGTCTAAAGTCCTATAGATTTTTAATAGGGAAATGTCCTTAGAAATAGGTTAGAATTAAAGCCAACAGCAATATTCTACCCTGTTTGTCATGTTTTTAGTCTTATCTTTAAACTTACATCTAAAATCAACAATTAATTTGTTTAGGGTAATTTAATTATATTATACGTTACATACATATACATATAATCACGCCTTTATCCCTTACGGGGTAGGCAGAGCACCAAGGGCCGATAGTGGTGCCACTTCTGACCAATTTTGAGGGTATAGTTGAGATGTACAAGTTCGGTTAGTAGTGACAGGTGGTCAGCCCATCGCCTACAAAACACCAAGACTTCCCTCTGCTGACTTGTACAGAATGCCCGGGAAGAGAAGCAGCTGTAGTATTATACGTATTTTTTTTATTCCCAGAGCAGCATAGAAGAAATACGTTACATTATATTGCATAAATAAAATTTAATTCAAATTACATTTTCTACCTATATCTCGTCTCAGGGGTTGTCTGTGCCAATGGACGGAAACGTGTGACTAGCACCTAAACAACAAATGGATATCAAATAAAATGTCTACCTAATCAGTTTACCATTACGAATGCTATCGCGCATTATAAGGTTAAAGATAAACGTTTGGTTAGTACCTAAACCTGAACGTTCTAAAATAACTGAAACAACACTTTTAAACGGTGATGTGGTAAAATTGACCACAAACAATCGTCGACTTAATAGTCTGTTTCTAATATCCTCACTGCTGGTAATCACGATGTAGTTGGCAAGTTTCGCTGGCCTTATGTCAGACACTGTCACGTCCACCTGGGGCCGGACTCAGTGCGGGGAGGGGGGGCTGTGGCAGTCCCGTGAGCGGCGCGCGTGGCGGTGGGCGGCGTGCCGGCGAGCCGCGTCGTGGCGGCACCGGCCGCGCCCGCAGCGCCGCCCGCGCTATAACGGCACCAGGCCGCCTCGCGTCGTCGCGTTCCTCGCCATGTAGATGTCCATGTCGTGGTCGGTCCAGTTGTCGGACGTGTCGCAGTAGCCCATGCCCAGTGAGCCAACGCTATATCGGCTGGCGGGGCGAGAGCGCGAGCGCGGGCGACGTCGCGAGCCTTGAGTGCCGTTCGCAGCGCCGCCCGCCGCGCCGCTTAGTGACAGGCGGGACGCGCGTTCCGACGCCGCTCCGAGCGACTGACGCGATTGCCGGAGATCTATAAAAAGCATTTAGTATAAAATACATCTTGCTATGGAATCTATAGGTATACCGCATTTAGGATAGAAAAGACAAGAAAAGAAGAACGCTAACTACTTCTAATCCGCACGTTCCCAACTCACCGTTTCGGGATCCCAGCAAGCTGCTCGGGTAAGGCGCCCCGAAGCGCGCCGAGTGCGAGTAGCTGTGCTGCGACTGTCCGTCGGCGAGGGAGCGTGCGCGGCCCGGACGCCCCGGTAGCGGCTCGGGGGGCGCCGGCTCTGAGTAAGTGCGTGCACGAGGGATCGAACGTGTGCTATAGGCCGACACTTGATCCCACTCACGCTGCTTTCCGAAGGCCCCGAGCGTGGCGAGCGAGGACAGCGGGCCGCTGGGCGAGGGTGCGGCGCCGCAGCACGCGGGCAGTTTGTCGGGCAGCGCGTGCAGGCGGTGGACGGAGCGCGCGCGCCGCCGCGACGCCGCCGCGAACACCAGCACGGCCACCACTATGGTGCCGCAGATGGCGGCGCTGGCGGCGATGGTGATCTTGTCCATGTTGGAGGCGGCGGCCGACACTGTGCGCACCTCGCGGCACTGCGCGTACGGGACCGTCTCGGGACTCACGTGTACCTCCTCCAGGGAGATCACGCAGACCACTATGCATTCCTGAAACAGATTAAATTGCTGACTGCATGGGAAACAATTCTTAACAACAAAAAGGACTAGGAAAATATACATAGGTAACTACCTGAGATGGGACGTTTTTAATTTTGAATTCTCTTTCGCTCGCCTCCAGAGGTGGTCCTTGTTTAAAGCTTTTATCTCCGAACAATCGGTATACTACTCGAAATCCCAGTATATTAGCGACGTCAGAGTCCCATTGAATGATAACGGAATTGTCTTGCCGGTATGCGTTTTTTACTATGACTTCATTGGAGTCGTCTACTTTTGGTTTTTGTTGCGGGAAGTTCATAACCAGAGGCGGTCGCTGGTGTGGCGCGTGTCGCCAGGTTGGCGCTGCTGGTTTCACTGAAGGGACGCGGCTGGGCCTGATGGTGGTCGTTGTAGTCGCTTGAGAAGGTGACGGAGATGGCTTATTAATAATTTCGTTTTTGCTTACTGCCTCTGTACTAGTTGAATTTGTGGTGGTGGTTTCTGTGCTACTAACTACCGGTTGTGATGTAGTTGTAGTACTTGTAGTTCTCGCAACAGTAGTCTCTCTCCTAGTAGACGTAATTTCTGGTACAACAGTTGTATCATGTTCGCAAATCAACTCACTAGGCTCAAAACTGTAAAAACCTCTGTCGCGAAAACTTGGAGGATTACCGCAGAATTGGGGGTTTCTTTCACGAGATGTAACCTGTAACTCTCCGCTCCGGATCCATTCGATTATCCATCTGAGGCGGCAGTCGCAGTTGAGGAATCTTCCACCGATGCTAAGGCCCCTGAGTGAGTTATTTAAATGTTCCAACGCTTCTTCAGGAATAGTGGGTAATGGATTTCCATCTAAAGCTAAGAGCGTAATGGCTGGATTTCTTATAAAAGCATCAGCAGGTAATTTGTTAAGTAAATTGAAACCAATATCTAAAACGCGCAAATCTGATAAACTACTGATGGCTGCTGTAGGGAACTCTGGCAGTAAGTTATTCAGAAGACTTAGAGAACTTAAGGTAGTCGTGACCCCAGCAAAAGCGTCCTCTTTAAGATTGACAATCAAATTTCTTTCCAGATTTAGGGCTGTCAATGAATCTAACCCTTCGAATATACGGGAGCCATCTTTTCCTGGCAATTCCCTGATGCTGTTCTGTGACAAGTCTAGAAATGCTAAACTTCGCAAACCTCTTATACACTCCGGAACGGTTTTGAGTTTCGTACCCTTCAGATTAAGATTCTTCAAAGAACTCTCCAATCCGTTTAAAGCATGTGAAGCTAATGTGACATTATTGTCGGATAACTTCAATGTCGTCAGTTTTCGTAGTGTTATAAATGAATGGTTGCCTATATGCGATATACGGTTTTTTGATATATCTAGCAATGAGAGATTAATTAGGATTTTCAGGGCCTTTACTGGAACTACTGTTAATTCATTATCTTGAAGATTCAAATTTTTAAGATATGGCCCTTGTCCCCGAAAGGCGTCTTCTTCTATCCGCCTTATTTTGCATCCAGATATTTGTAAGTTATGGATCTTGAGATTTGAGAACATGTCGCTCGTGAGCGCCGGTATGGTTGAGTTGTTTATGTAGAGCAGATCAATCGGAATGTTCCGGACGCTGGCATTCAATTTTTTCATGAGAAGGAGAAAGTCCACCTGAAACATAAGGATTTTATTGAAATATAATATACAAATATTACAAAGAGCAAACATAAGTCTTAACTCAGAGTACTAATGATTATTTACCTGATCACATTGCACGGATAGGTCTCTAGCCAGGTTCTGTGCGCAGACGCAGGCTACCTGCAGAGTCGGGGCCCCTTCCCACGGACATTGTCCTACCGCTGGCCTCAGTAAGGTCACGAGCACCGACATCGTGAGTAACCATGGTCGTAGGCGACTCCGAAACCGCCCCTGAAATAAAATAAATAATACAATTACTTATCTATCAGGTATTTTTTAAGAAATATGTAATTATTAAGGTTATAGATTGCAGCTATGACTTCTTAACCATAGACTAACGAGAAGTTATTGTTATATGTCTTTAACTTTACTTAGAGGAGGTGAGGTAAGAGAGCACCACACAAAAACTTGATACTAACATTAACGATAAAGATGTCGTAGATAACGATTACGAATTACCAATCATTGGTAACTTTAATTAAGTATACCTTAGCACATTCATTTCGTGCATAGACGAGATGGTCGCTTACCAGTGATCTAGAGGAAATGAACCTGATACGATGTGAGCAATGTTAATATACCAGTGTTAATAGGCCATTGTTAACTCGGCACAATGCACCTTAGCTTTGAGATTACATCTAATAATGTCAATCGACCGACTTTGTCCGACTTCTAGCAAAGCATCCCATTGATAAAATGTTAAACAGTTTTATCTGTTGTGTTTTCATATCATCTACTTATTTACAATCATGTCATCTCTCTGTATGCTCACATGTTTGCGTACAAGTCGGATTATAGGAAATTTAATACAAGTTATTGTATGTCATAACCATAACATAAACTTTAAAAAATTGGTACAAATGCGAATCATGAATAAAATCGCAGAATTAAATCTTATAAGTATGTAGTTTATATAGCCTTAGCGCTGTCGGTTCATGTCTTGTATAAGCATAGAGGAATGTCTTTTATACCTCTATGGTATACGTAATTTAGTATGCCTGAAGTTCCCTATTCAGTGCCTTCAATGTAATCTCTGTGAGGCTCTCGCTTCAATTTATAAGCCTTGTCGCGTCTCTGCGTAATTACTGGTGTATGAATTCAGTGAGCACAAAAATGCGATGAGAGATCTAATCTAAGTGAATTATGCTGTAAATGAAACAATTACATTTGATGACTCTATTTAGGTTAGGAGAGCTTGGCGTTATTTGACACGCACTATTTCTGGTTTACTACCGCAACGCATTTTCAATGTTTTCTTTATAAAACAAAAGTTTGTATTCATCAGCGCACCTTCTAGAGTTGTAAACTTCCACATAAGCGGTAGCTATTTAAAGGAGTAATAAGATTAGCAGTTTAGCACGTAAAACTGATTGGGTTTCATAAGTTAGCTTTAAAATGGCTATGTTATTGTTTTGTACTCGTGAATGACGATTGGCGACAACATCATAACAGTCCCGTAAATTGCTGGCTAGGAAAAACATTGTCGTTCCAATTTGAAACCGTTATTAGCAAATACGCTTGCATAAAATGGTTCAGAAGTGGCTAAGCGAATATGCTTCGTACACAATTGTGATACAGTATTCGTGATGCAGTCGCGACAATATGGTCACCGCAGCAATCATGCGGCGCGCGCACCGTTGGAGAGAACGCCACGGGCTACTAGTCCGGAAAACTGGCTTTCCCTGCACGTGTGATGTCGTGTCTTCTGTGTAGCCGAGCGTTTACCAATTAACTGCCTATGTAAAATATAGCCTATTGGTTTAGTTTGATTGTACGGTAACTGTGCGAGTCTAGAAATGTATGGAATTTGATTACGGAGTATTGTTTGGCGATGTCTGTCTTTAACTGGTCGATCTGTCTGCAGTTTTACTGCTAAATGTTTGTTAACATTACTTTCATTGTAGCTACAAGTATTCTATATTTCGTACAAAAGTAATTAAATAAAAATTGTTTAAAACCTTGTTTTAAAGTAATTAAATAGGTACGCTTAATTTTTTTAAAGACATTCTTGTGCTGGTTTAGATTGAACACGAGTGGTGAGAATGAGATGCTCTCGAATACTGCCTTTATTCCTGAGACGTGATGGATGGATATTTATACTGCAGTTATGACGCAAGCAAATGTACCTAAATTCTACTACATAATAACACCTGCCGTTAATTCATTAAAAAATCTGAATTTTTACGAAGTTTCTCTAAACTTGGTCAAATTTGTATTTCCCAACACCTTTAGGCAGTATATATATATATTGACATGGGTACGAGTAGTTGTCTGCGGTAGTCAGCAAACGTTTGCTGTTGTCCAGAAATAATCGATTGGCCAAACAGTGTCGGATGTCGCCGGATCAGAGTCAATATTGAGTCGGCGGGTCTCTGCCGCGCCGCCGAGCCCGCGCCGTAAATACAAACCTGACTGTGGATTTTTCTAACTTTTTATACTGAAAACTGTCAATATGTACCTATGTCTATAGGTAAATAAAAGTTTTAAATAGATTAAAACTGGTACAAATGTAGGTAGATCTCGTTATGATGATCAATATGAAATCGGAATTAATATGCATATTTACTACTTCTGCAGTGAAATTTAGACGATGACTATGAGTTTAATATTATGAGAATGGTCGAGCTTTTGACCGCCATCTTTCTATATGGAAAGTAGCGATACGATCAATGGAGTATGATTGTAATGTTTTTCTCTGCCACTATAATATTTTAATAACTGTTGTGCATTAACATCCCGATTTTTGTAAAATATTGTATCTAGAAACTTCATTTTACGGAATGTGCTTGTAACACTGGCCCGTTTATGTGGATGAGCTGACAACCTCGACGCTCCACTGCTAACGGTAGTCGTCATCTCTGAATGACTTGGAGCCTGTTTTACATGAAACACTTTCGCGTTCGTTGCCTTTGCTCTTTCCACGCATTTGGTGCGTATACACATGAATTTGTGAAGCGTCGATGTAAACTTTATAGTTGCCTGCAGGTGGAGTTGCGGTATTTGCACATGCTATCAATGAATAAAATATACATGCTTATAGACATGGTACAGGTGTGTTCCAGAAATGTAGGTAGGTAGGTAAAGGATACATCAAGTACAGCACAGCGCGGACATTTGTAAATGATCAGTGACAAGTTGCTAGTTTATCGCCTGAGAGATTGCCCGAATTATAGTGAAGACCCCCGCATCAGCTCAGGTAAAATATTTAATAAATTGAGCAGGCGGATTTCATTTGGCACGTTTTTCTGTAGTGAGTATTTTATTCCACTAGGTATTTGATGTCTATTTTTGGAGGTACATACTTAAGTTTAATTTATTTGTAACAGTAAATTCGTGAGTTGTGGTTTATGTTAATTAAAGTTTAAACAAGAGCAAGGGCTAGTGAAAGATGCAATAATAAGGAAACTTATTATAGTAATCATTACAGTCGTGAGTAAAAAAAAGATTAGACGCCTCCATAATCATCGTGGTGATTCAAAATAGTTTATTTCGAAACAGTTGCGCAAGTGCTAATGACAATCGTGACAACTTTAATTTAGTAGTTTAGTTGCTCTTTAATCGACAAATACGTATATCTAGTGATAGGTACTTTAGAGTTTGATTGGACTCTATTGTTATTAGAAGATTAGATGAGGAGGGTTCATAGGTATTATAATTTTATTTTGGTTAGATTATGTTCATCAAAATACCATTACGATTTATCTTCTTTATTTTTAATTTAGTTACTATTTATAATATCTAATGATATACATAAACTAATCTTGTTGAACTAGATAAGCCAAAATTAGATATGCCACAAGAATTGGTGGTAGACGAAGGTATCAAATTAATCAAAGATAAAAACATGGGCGGCCATCACAGAAAGCGACGACAAAACTTGGTTATTGCCAAAGTTTTTTTCTGAATGAGCTTATTCTACGTGTTTAAGGGTTGGTGGGGGTGGACGTATCGTCTTTCAAGCTAAACGTATACATATTCCAAAGGGAAAAACAATACTTCTGGCGTGGATTAATGCTACTAGATACCTACTAGATATTTTAATGCAAGATTTCGCGAAATATTTTCGTCTACATGCCAGAAAAGAAAGCGTCGAGTTTCTACTGAAGTTCAAAAACGTTTGGTAAATAAAAGCATTCTTTGTGCTCATCATGTTCTACACAAATATTTTTATAAATATATAGCCATTGGACATTATAGCATTTGGAGTGAAACCAGATATCGCGTGTATAAATAAATATCTCGGTAAACAACCTCATATCGTATTTGGTGACGTAACCAATGAGTTTGGCAAAGAACTTTACAAACACTACTCATGTTTGCGGCACAAGCCGCTAGATGACACCGCCAGAAAATTTAGAACGCGATATCCTTGACTTTTTCTGACGCATGACGTAGTCGCAGCGGCACAGTTTTAGGTTGATCTTTCTAAAGGTTTTTAACGGGGAATGATGATCGGATTTATCATGCGTCTGCGTGAAGTCCGCCTCCGAATGTTACGCATTAGGCGGGCCAAAATCCTACTGACCCCTAATTTTTGAAAGATCTTTTATTTTATTTTTACACAAGTTGAAGTTTCATTATGTATTAGGAGGAGGAATAATAAGATAGATATATAAGATAATGGAGTTGTTAATTATATCAATTTTTTTGTCTAGAACAGCACGTCGTTTGCTCTATTTAGAATGTTATTAATTATGCATAGTTGTCGTTTATACTTTTTTAAGACGATACCGTCGCATACCGGTGAGGTGGTATAGTAACTGATATAGTCGGTAACTTAGGGCGAATTGTTTGAACAGTTCAAGGTCTGTCAAACTACAATATTTTTGACGTATTTTAACTAAAATCTAGGATAAATCTAATATTTACGGTTTTTTTCTCGGAGGATTCACTTGCTATAAATTCCTCCCATTAGTAAGTCAGTTTCGTCTGTGTAAATATCATTGTCTAATAAAATGTGACGAAATGAGATCTGCATGTAATTCATGTCTTAGTGTTTTATTGGAGGACGTGACGAGACTGGTGCGTCCGACAGATTCTGCGCACGTTCGTAAATTACGCACAAGGATCGCTATCACTCAGTCCTGAGATAGCTGGTATTCACAGTCGCATTTTCAGGCTACAAGATATACACAAAATAAATACTCCAAATTAAAAACCGTCAACACTTCCTTACTCTAGATTTAAAATGCTAAATTGCAGCCCATATTATATTGCAGTGAAAATATAATATAACAAACTTCCAACATAAATAAAGGAAGAATATAAATACCAAATATTTTTGAATAACTATTGAGGGGTCGCCCACCACCGGGCCCTACACCCTCCGCTGACCCTCGGATCTGCCGACTCATGATCACGAACACAAGACACTACAGTCGCAACACAGTGTAGGGCCCGGTGGTGGGCGACCCCTCAATAGAGATTTGAACTTCCGAATAGTGACGCCTGATACAATTAAATATTTTTGAATAAATTAAGAAACTACCTCAATGAAAGATGCTTCTACTCTGTACATGAATATCTTTCTAATGCGTAGGTCATTTTAAGTAATTAATTTAATGTATTTATGTAAAAATTTGTGTACCCGAAGCATTAATTATAAGAACTGTTGTGTTGGCAAGGCCTAGTTGGCAAATAAATAATTGATTTAACCATTCTTAGGTAGTAGGTACTTTGTGTTATCGGTACAAGAGTAATTTTGAATGGTGGATGAGGAGTAAAGGGCCATGTACCTCAGAGTATGTCTCGCTTTAACTGAGTGTACGTACACTCGATCACGCTTGGTTTGCTTTGCATAATCGTACTCGCATTCCTTGCTTACATTCCTTTCGGGGTGAGCGGAGTCGCTAGTGCTATTATTTACGTCTACCTCTAAATGAACCTAAATATATATAAGATTGATTTTTTCACATATTGTAGTATAATAGACGAACCTACATAGACCAAATTGGGGATGTGCTAAAAAAAGGGCTAGACAGGAGCACCCGAAACCGGCGAGCATGTATGAAGATGTTAATGGATGTGGATGAGGCGAAAGAGGTATGATTGGAACGTACTAAATGGAGATATGTAGTCTCTGCCTACCCCTATGGGAAATAGGCGTGAGGTTATTTATGTATGTATGTTGTAGTATAATATATGTATATTTAAGAAATATAGTATAAACTAGTGGACGCCCGCGACTCTGTCCGCGTGGACTGCAAAAAACAAAAACAAAATGTCGAAATTATCTGGGATAAAAACATTTTCCTGGGATAAAAAGTAGCCTATATGTTAAGTGCGACCTGTCACAATATATACCTGAAAACTGCATCGAAATCGGTCCAGCCGTTTCTGAGACAGTGTGCACAAATATCGATCCGTTACAATTTTATTATAGTATAGCTATATTAGACTGCCAAATAAATAAAAAAAATTAACAATGCCTAGTGTTTCTACAGAAAAAATAACATTGTTTAATCATGAATTGAACTGGATTGAGTTACATTATTTTAGTGGGTAAATGTTTGCATCAAATTTTTTAAAGTCTCATTTGACCTACATGCTACTGCACTAATCACAAGTAAGTACCTAGAACTTGAATTCTACTCAGATTGAGAAGGATAATTTGTTTTAACTAGACTAATCTACTCTACGTCCGATTCCCCGGGAGATATTACAAACCATTTAACAAATTGAATCAAATTTATTTAGAAACTCGCCTCGCTAGTTTTATTCAATACATAAAAGGAATCAGTAAGTCTAATTTACTTAACTTAACAAATGAAATGGTAATTTTATTAGCGCAAAATGCGACGATGTACTGTTTTTATATTGCATGTGTCTAATGTATGGGATTAATAAAGCGCGTAAGTGCTAACTTTTAGCAGTGATTTTCATCACGAAGACTGTCATCATTCATCTTCACGCTACTTTTGAACATGCACAAACTCATGGCAGATTTAGTTATTTGTGCATGAATATTCCGTTTTGTATTCGCTTTGAAAGGTATCGAAATAGAACTGTCTCTAGGCTAGCAACTTCCACAATATCCAGGACATATTTGCAACCCAAGTTCGTATTCGGCACACGAAATAACTAACATAACTGAACTATTCGCGCGGGTTGACTAAACTATAGTTTGACAGTTTAGCTCAAACGTGGAGTGAACTAACAAGTTTCCTAATTAACCTACGAACAATAAAACCCGACAGTCTCTTAATTAAACATCTGACTAAGGAAACGCTCTAACAAACGTCGCAAAGTTTGAGAGCAACAGTTGACAGCCTCCAGTTCTTATGATTTTCCCGGTGAATTATTTAGCGCCGGGAAAAGTACTAAACAAAGCGCATTCAGCAGTGCCGTTCATTGAATTATTAATTTGGATACAAAAGTTAGCGAGCCTCGAAAAGGCAAACGTTTTTAATGTATAATGAGACGTTTTTGTGACAGTTTAACGTTCTTGAGACGTCCGGAGGCCTCTTGCGAAATTTATCGCGAACTCGTGGAGATATACTGGGAGCATTAAAGTTTCACGGCCTTTGCCGGTACGACTTCGAACAATTTTGATATTACAATTGGATCCACGAAAACACTTTCCAACTTGGCATTTCTAGTTATAAATAACGCGTTGAGATTCTATTTCAATACATCAACAAATAATGTGGTGATACAATTGATCTGAGGCCATATCTAACTTTACAAAGTCAATGAGTTAAGTTAGACTATTCATAAATAAACAATTCTATTATTTCTTAGTTTTATATACCTACTTACGTTTTATACAAAATAAATTAAACCTCCTGATGCGGTGTCTATGGCATATGGATAAAAGGGAGACCGTAAGTAAGTAAGTAAGGTACAATTTAATACGGCATGAATATCCGTGTCCATGTGTGACACAATATTCTGCGATGTAATATTTTATCTTACTTCCAATTATCACATCGTTCATGATGATTCAGCTGTGATGAAATTTATAAGTTATTCGATAAATGTTGTAGCGAAAGTTAGTGAGTCAACGAGCATTGACACGACTTCGATAAGTCATGCTTTAAAGTCTATGATCTTTCCACCTTTCTCCGCTAACATTTTGTTTTCTAATTTTTCATACCTAACCAAATAGATGTAACGATGAGATTGTTAAACTAGAAAATCTACAGACAAAAAATATTTTACTAAAGGCTAAATTTACTGTTTACCATAGAGCGATAATAAGACAAAAACAATAAGATTTAGGTTATAACTGGGGCAGGATAATAACTAGGTCAATAAAGCCGCTTATAATACTGGCTGATCTCATTGAAAGTGACAGGCCAATCCAGTGGCCATAGTTCCATTACCCCAGAATGGAATATAGTAAGTAGTCATTCAGTATGTGTTCGGTCTGGTTAGCAGAAAACTAAGTGAGTATATTATAAAGCTCGTTCTCTTTAGTCGATATGGAACGACCTTTAATTCTAGTCGATTTATATGAAGCCATACCGTACTGAACGAAGGTTAAAAAAGCCTTTTAAAAACAAGCTTTTATCATCATCGAACCAAACGAGCCCAAACTCGATGGGGTTGCGTCGTTTAATTACGGACTTCCTATGGCCGCCTTTCAGCTCCATCATCAGATCTGCTCTATGTCATAATAATATTGCATTGCATGCAAAATTTTGGCTCAATCGGGAACCGGGAAGTGGATAAAATCGCTTGTCGAGCAATGCAAACGAGGCTCCAAGCCGGCCATTACCGCTGCAGTGTGCTCTACTTGCATCTCGTCATCTCGTCTAACCGGATAGCTGATCGTTACCGCCACCCTAAATAAATCGTCATTATGACCGCATGCTTAGGATTTATGCCTCACTTTACACATACGGTGGTTTGTTTTATGCGTTTGCAGTAAATTTGTGAGAACAGTTTTGTGTTTTAAACTATTTTAAATTTTACTCAGTTTATCGCATTCACATAGTACCGGATTTAGTCAGCGAGAAGCCCGTAGTAAATTCTCTCAAGAGTTTGGATTGCTGATAGGTTCTCAAGTTTTAAAATATTTACTGATTTTCGAACAGAAGATGTACAACATTTACGTTCTATACTACATACATGATATGTAATTATGACAGAGATGCTCATAACGACTTATCTACCCGTTACGCTTAGACCTGACCGTACCACAAGAAAAAATTTAAAACCTTTAAGTTATTTCCACAGAATGGCTACTTGATTTTACCGGAAACATCTGACAAGCTATTTTATAGCTGATCAATAGATATGAGATTGTATCTAGTGATTTGATAGATAAGAAATAGGTATAACTAGTGTATAAATATATTTGACACCACAAAACAGATGATATCAGTTCGTTATTGCAGCATTGACTTATTGCATAAAGATAATATGTAGTACATTTAACATATAGAACTACTAAAGACCTACTCTCCGTACTGCTCGCTGGGCTCGCTCCTCCACCATCTATATGTGCACAAAATTGGTGGGTTTTATAGGTACCTACTGTTTTTCTTGTGCTATGTCAGTATACCTCAGGCGTCGTCAATTGTTTTCATTCCGTTGTCGCTGCGCTGTGTACCTAACGAGAAATTTCAAGCTCCGACTACTTTTCCATACTCCGAGAGCGGTATTGCACTCTCTGTTGTTACACTTTAAACTCATTTTTGTTTACCTGCCGGTTTCTGTTTTATATTTGATGGAAATCCAAGCGTTTTCAAACACTTTGCGGTGGTTGTCTTTTACAGTAGAAAGCTAGGTACCCTATTTCAATTAGATTTGTTATTTACAAACAACTATAAATATCTCATGCTGTGGTGACTTCTATATTATAAATGAAAATGTATTAGGTGTAACAATTCGGAAGTGCAAACATTCACTATGGGTGCGCCCACCACCGGGCCCTACACCCTCCACTAACCCTCGTATTGGGTTTTAGAGTTTCATAGTTAGTGGTTTACTAATTTCTATAATCCTGAGGATGCCACGGTTGTTGGCGAGGCATATGTAGATTATTAATCTAGTTCTTGATTTCGGAAATAGTGCGATGTATTATCTTGCGTACTGGATGCTCGGGTCTGGTTTCTCGTGGCGATTGTAGGTAGTGCAAGTGCTTGTTTTCGCAGTTATGAGTTATCAGATCCGAGGGTCAGTGGAGGGTGTAGGGCCCGGTGGTGAGCACACCCATAGTGAGACTTCTATATTATTTGCCTGTTTGGTTCTATATTACTTGTTCACTTTATCCTCGACGTCTTGTTTTGATAGAGATCATAGGCAAATTCTAATAAAAATAACTAAGATTTTACAGAGAGATGTGCGATGGGTTTGCGTCTATCACAGCTATAAAACCTTAATTATTCAGTTCACTAATTATTTTCTTACCTAGTTTAGATCTGGTACAAGTTTGTTTGAGATATGCGACGTTTAAAGTGTGATATTATAGTAGAGAATGTTACTACGAGTATTACGGTGACCCGACCTTCTCTACGTGTCGCCGAGAACCTCCTCATTGTTTCAGAGCTCGAGTCGAATGCCTCATTAACTCGGCTCACCCAAATTACCCTGCTCTGCTTTAGTTATAGACTCTTTATTACCCTTTGTTGTTTATTAAATTGTATCAATTTACTACGGCCTAATGTTGATATGTTAGCTGTCCAAATGTGGGTGAAATGATATGAAAACGGGATTTGGGACAGCTCTCACTTCTGCTTTTACTTTTTCTCGTCACACCAATGGCGGACACTTCTAAATAATTACTCAGCGTAGGAAATATGTTTTAATGCTCGGCGATGGTATTTGTATTATGGCTAATTAAGGGCAGTTTTTTAATGATCAGATAGTCTATCTGAAGGATAAAGTTGATGCTGTCATTCTCTAAAACTTGATCAACCGGGGACAGCATACTGTATGCTAAGAAAAAATCGGCACTACACTACACGTTTTTGCCAAGTCAGATAGCCTATCTGAATGATCAACAGGGCATCCTACAGGGCTTTTTACAGAAATCGGTTATTAAACCGATTATAGTATCGCAGCTTTTGCAAATATCAGGTTAATGGAAGTTAACGAACGGGACCTTTTTGTTGGGTATGTCATTTGGCTAAACCGGTCTTAGATGTATGCCTATCATCGCAGTTATTATGATTTCCAATGAATTATCGATGATGACTTCATTTTTACCTGCAAGTAATGTTATTAGATTGGCTGTAGGCTGGTATGATCACGGTTCCGTTAGAGGCGCGTACGCACCGCTACTCACTTACGCCTACACAACGGTAGGGCTTTACCGTAAACCATTGCGACAATGCTGTAATCAGCTGGCAATTTGATATGCATGATAATTCTCATTCACGATTGTAACCCCAATTTCATGAATAGTTGACTCAGATTTAAATCACAATCAACATTTGAAAAATAAGTATCTTATAAATATTATTATGAAAATGAAAAAAAAAATTCACCCGAGTGAGATTTGAACTCATGAACTCTTGCAAACCGTGCTTATTGCTCTAACCAACTGAGCTATCTATAAGCTATAAGTATCTGTAAAATAAATTTATCTTAGTCAAGAGATTAGATACTATAAAATTATTAATAAAGAAATGGAAAAAATTCTTCACCCGAGTGGGAATCGAACCCACGACCACTGCATACCGTGCTAGTTGCTCTAACCACTGAGCTACCGGGTAAATTACTCGGATGACGAATTTTACCATCTCTTTTCTAAATTACATATTGGCAACGTTATTTTTCATCCCGATAGCTATACACTAGCCAAATCTCGGCATACAAAGCTGAATCCATCAGCACAATGTTTAAAGATGAAACGATCAACCATATCCTAACGGATTATATTAATGGAGAAGTGTTTTTATAAATTTATCTTCTTTAAATTAGATACTGTACATATATACTGTACTCTCCCAAGGGAAAAGTTATCACGAATGTTAGCGTAATATGTTAGCTTCGATCTACGATTTATTTGATCGAAGGAAGATGTGAATGTGTTTGAAACTGTCACTGTTGTTATTTTTCGCATCTTCGATAAACGAAGAATAATAGCCTGTTATAGGTAATCTATCTACGAATGAAAATAACAATAAAATACATACATATCGAGATGGTAGAAACTGATATAGTAATTTTATGCAAATGTGCACATATCCATTTTCTCAAGAGGAAATAACTGTAACTTGTGTGGTTCCCATCCGACTGTTTGTTAATGTGTATGCAAACTTCATGTTAATTGAGTTTGATGATATAATTACTAGCCAAGGCATACTGTAATAAAGATTACTGCTATCCTGATTTATGATCTATAGCAGGAGCCGCATAAATATTTTATGACAAGATCGGATGTGTAGGTACGCCACGTTGCTTATGCGAGTTTCCGTAAGCCGTAAATTTATGCTGGAACTGATTGTTGTTAAGTCTTTGAATCTATACTTATGAAAAAAATGTAACGGATCGCTGTCTGTACATGGAAGATATATGAGAAAAAATATTATAGGAGATATTTATCAACTCAATAGAACCCAAAACGATGATTTTTGGAATTTTTGTCTGTTGTCGGTTTGTCTGTTTGTCTGTGCGTTTGTGCCCGCTAATCTCAGAAACGGCTGAACCGATTTCGATGCAGTTTTCAGGAATATACAGGGTGTAAAAAGACAACGTTGTTATTTTAATACCTCGTACTCTTTGTAACGTAACGATCATTTTATTTCTATGGAACCAACCCTGGGAAACGAAAAAAAATTTTTTTTTTGAAAAAAATCTCTTTTTATTGCAAGCAATGTATTCGATTGACAAATGTACCTACAAAACTAACATTTTTAAATATTAATATGGTTTCTTTAAAAGAAATGTTTGTTAACTGTTTCCATGTATTTATTAAAAAAAATGCTGATATTCATGTAACTTTGGACCTCAATTTCTTGGAAACCCGTGGTTTCCCAGAGGTGCTTCCATAGAAAAAAATGATCGTGATGTTACAAAGAATACGAGGTATTAAAAGAACAAAGTTGTCTTTTTACACCCAGCATTGTGACAGGTCCCACTTAACATATAGGCTACTTTTTATCCCGGGAAAATGTTTTTATCCCGGATAATTTCGACATTATATTTTTTCTGTAGTCCACGCGGGCGGAGTCGCGGGCGTCCACTAGTTTAACAATAAAATTGTACTAATATTATAAATGTGGAAGTTGGTGTAAATAAATGTTTGGTTGATTGTTAGTTTTTGATGGAACTTGAGAGTTATGTAGCTTATAGATCGGAACAACACATATTATATAGACACGCGATCAAAGTCGCGGTGGCCGAGATAGTCTGTATTAAAAACTACCACCTGAAACATAGATAGTTATCATCTGAAACATAAATAGTTGATCAATGTTAAAATTGAAAGGCTCATAGATTAGATAGTTTCGGTGTTAATACAAAATCGTGTCTAAAGTTAGATACTGGTTTTAAAATTAAATGTGATATCAATGTCTTTGCTTGCTTGATTATCTGCCAAAGTTAGACAATGCTTATCTCAAGCAATGTTTAAATTCAATTTTAATAATACGCTTAGAATCTACTAGCCGCGCTATAGCATCATCGACGTCGCGACACACAATGTGCATATCTAGAAAGCGCGACCACCTTCGATTAGCCATCAGAAATGAGCGCTATGGGTGGCAACTGCCATGGGCGAGCACTCATGTGTTGCCAATTGCGTGAAACATATTTATTAACCGACTTAGGCGAGTAGCCCGGTCAGTCAGTAGGTACTAGATATTGCGTACTTTCTAAAGCTTACTCCTCATGGCTTGACAAAAAATAAAATAAGCTGCAATTGTAAATATTTACATGTTATATAATTTGTTTAAAACGAAAAACCGACTTCCTCCCAAAACTCGAGCTTACTAAAGTAAAATTTTACTAAAGGACAAATATATGTTGCGTAAAGCCGTGTACGAAGTTTATAAGGCATAATATTGTCAGATTTATATGCCAGCAAATGATTAAATAGGCCACATGACAAAAGAGAGAAATGAGTAGGCTTCGAAACTTTACGTCTGACAATATAAGCAACATATAATTACACTCCTTCTCCTGCCCTGTTCCCAATCATTTGGGGTCGGTGCAATATGTAGGTACTCTTCTTTCATTCATCCCTATTATCCGTCATCTCGTTATTCTCATGTCTACCTCTTCCTCTATAACCATCTTACTTCGGACACGGCTTAACGCAACATATAATTACACGACTTAACACAATTATCTTCATCTTCATAAGCCTATTGCAGTCCACTACTGGACGTAGGCCTCCCCCTGCCATAGGGGGATTTTGTTACTAAAAAGTTCCACTATCTGTTTTTCGGCGGCTCCATCATCAGACCCTCGTTTCCTTTATATTATCTGTAGCTGACCAAAATTCTCTATAATAATCTAAAAAGGGACTACTCGTGCCTTTTATATTTGAGGATATCCCTAGATTCCTTAGAGATTTCATCATCAGATGTTATGTTTTATATGTAGGTGATCAAAATGCTCAGTAAAAGTATAAAAACAGACTACATGTGCCTACAATATTTGAGGATTGCCCTCGATTTCTCCAAGATCCCATCATCAGATCCTGATGTGGTGAATAATGGACCAACTTGGAAGCATACCATGACAAACTATAAAATAAAATTGATATCGGTTCATAAATGACGGAGTTCTGAGGTAACACACATAAAAAAAAAACATACAGACGAATTGATAACCTCTCTTTTTTGAAGTCGGTTAAAAATAAGGAATTCGATGTTCTTCAGACTCTATACAACATTTATAAGTACACATTTGTACATATCTATTTTTTTTTCATTCAGAACTATAAAAAATATGAATTAATTAATTAATAAATGAAAATATTTTCCGGGATAAAAAGTAGTCTATCCAGAATGTCAGCTAACCAAATTTTATTAAAATCGCTCCAGCCGTTTTACGTAAAAGAGTTACAAACATCCATCCATCCACACTTACCAACTTACGCGTTTATAATATTACGAGTAGAGGATGTAAATGGGTAACTATTTGATGACTATTTTATAATAAATATGATCATCTCGTATTCATAATTTAATAACTTTACAGTAGTCCGAAAATCACACTGCGGTCACCAATCCGCCTGCCCAGCGTGGTGACTATGGGCAAAACCCCCCTGTGGCAGTAGCCTTGTGGCGTGCCCTGGGGGAGGCCTACGTCCAGCAGTGGACTGCAATAGGCTGAAGAAGAAGAAGAACCATATTATGATATGGCCATTTAGCTCTACATCATGTAAGCAAAGGGGTATCCTGAACGAGTATAGCCACATTTTATGTAGATCCGTTTCTACTTCATATTGTGTAAGTAATATTAACAAATGTAGTCAAAGACCACCAGTCAAAGTACCAGCCTCTTACAGCCGATTACAATTAGGTAGCTATACATTTTAAT
This sequence comes from Carposina sasakii, assembly GCA_014607495.2. Classification (NCBI taxonomy): domain Eukaryota; kingdom Metazoa; phylum Arthropoda; class Insecta; order Lepidoptera; family Carposinidae; genus Carposina; species Carposina sasakii. Next base: position 4,436,931 of record CP053149.1, on the reverse strand, counting down.
GAACAGATGGGGTTCAAAGATATGATGGCAATCATAATTAGTCCCTTGTAATTTGCGAATGGGAAAGGAAAATAAACAAATTAATTTGGATTGTATCTCATTCATAGAAGGAGCACATAGAAATTGTTTTATTTTGGTATTTATGTCTATGTAGTCTATTTAGGTATTTTTGTTTATTTTAGGTTTATGTCTTTTCTTTTATTTAATTATTTAGTTTATTGGTCTGTTTGTGTGCACACATACCTACCTCTTATGTTAATTTCTCTTTCACGATTGGTGAAGGAATCTCTTTTAGAGATAAGCACGCCTTTGTACATTTTCTTTGTCATAAACTTTATTTGTGAAAACTTTACTGTGTATAATAAAGCATAATAGTAATAATAAGCTACATAGCTACATTATATATTGTAATAATTTATATATTGTAATAAATTTATATTTAAAAATGTAGAAAAATAAGAAAAAGTGTTGAATAAAGGGAATAATAATAATAATTCAGATTTAGAAAATTACGCACCAATTAGGTTCATATACGAGTAATCCATATTAGTTGAACTTAGCCAATTAAACAATTATTGAGTGGGCGTGTTTCCAGGAAGCCAATAATTTGTGGTGATCTCCGAGAAGAGAGATCGAGTTGTATGTAATAAGTACTAATATTGACCTAAATTATTTGTTTAGGGTTTCTACATGAGTAGCTATTAAATAAACAACACGCGAAAAGTTCTTTATTAGAAAATGTTGACAAAATTAAAACTTGAACTCGACATCTATTTTATACTATCTCTAGTATCCTTTCAATATCGTAATCCTTTAAATAAAGTCTAGAGGGAGCTAATCGGATAAACACATAGATACGAGTACGTATCAATAGCTACTATAATCTGCGCGGCCTAACTCAGAGGGGTAAGCACGAACCTCTCGATAGTCCGTAACGCTAGCGTCAAACTGTCAATTCCCATAGATTTTGCTAGCGAGTCGCTAGCTTTACGCCGCGTAAAAAAGTTCGTGCTTACCCCACAGATCTGTATTTGTGTGAGGATAAATAGATACGAGACGCTTTGCGCTTATGTGATATACTTACATAGTGTAGGTGTGCGTAGGCTATGAGCGCGACGCGTGAGTGATTTGCTTGTTCACTTACAAATAAATAAATAAATACATATTCACACACTTCACAACACATTAAGATCCCTAAAGTCTTGTCGTGGGTAGTTGGGTACTAAGCGACGGTATCCTATAAATACATAGATAAGTATAGAAACATCCATGACTCGGAAACAAAACTTACAAAAATGCAAAGCTTAGCTTATGCCGCGCGGACTATGCTTAACACCAGTTATAGATAATTTATACAAGTAGGTACGTTCGACAGGACGGTGGTGCTTGTTTCACATTGTTAACTCCGGCTATTCGCGAGGTAATTAACCGTAGCTGACTGGTTTTGCATTTACATTATCTGCCGGCGGCTCCGGCTGGCCTCGGCTTCGCACGGGTGCAAATGCGATTTTTCTCCTAATAGCTGCACAAAAACCGCAAACTGCATATAGTTTATTTAGTTACGTAGTGGTCCATGCCACCTTCAACTGTGACGTCGATGTAAAATGCTCTTGTTCTGATTACTAATTGCGATTTTGTTAGCGTGCACTCAAATCACTATCTACATATTAGTAGATTGATTACATTAAATGATTATTTATTTGCTTAAAACACGGTACAATAAAGTTATTATTACATTATTAGATGAGAGACATGTTTCGCCAAAAAATGTGGCATGCTGTTAGATTCTCTTGGCTTGTTTCTTAAATATTCTTGTACCTATCTCGTATGTCAGTACTATCTTCCTATTTGTACCTATCTATACATATAATAAAAATGTAACGGATCGCTGTCTGTACATGGAAGATATTGAGAAAAAAATATTATAGGAGACCTTTATTAACGCAATAGTACCCAAAAGTATGATTTTTGTAATTTATGATCTGTTTGTCTGTGCGTTTGTGCACGCTAATCTCAGAAACGGCTGAACCGATTTCGATGCAGTTTTCAGGAAAATATTGTGACAGGTTCCACTTATACATATAGGCTACTTTTTATCCCGGGAAAATGTTTTTATACCGGATAATTTCGACTTTTGTTTTTTCTGTAGTCCACGCGGACGGAGTCGCGGGCGTCCACTAGTATGTAAATATTTTATCTATTTCACCAAGCATATGGTATCGATAATGTCAAGTGAACAGTTTCCTATCATCGCTCTCAGGGCACTCTGACAGGGCTGCTAGTGTGAAAAATGCAATTCATTTAAAAGAAAAATGGCGCGTGGCGGTGTGCACACGTGCGCTCGACGAGGGATGGATAAAAACGCGTTGGCATGTAGCGTTTAGCTGAAGATGAGCAGGATAAACAGCTTGTAGTGATTGACTATACAGTTATACATAACATACATTAGATTTACTGAGATCTCCTATATAATTTTATCATACACATAATTATCTCCTTTGAATTGTTTTCCTTTGTGGCAATGCTTGACCCAGATTAGACATTGACCGATCAGATGCGTCGGGCAGTTTCTTATACCTGTTTGTCGTTCTTTCCATATCAACAACTTTTTTCACATCGATCTAAAAGTTCATACACTAACCTTAGCTAATATTAATTTTAACTTTATTATAACTTTAGTGTTGCTACTAGCTGATGAAGACCTATGATAATTATTCATTTTATGTCACAAATAAATAATTACTACTAGAGTTAGCTGGTAATGAGCATAGTCGCCTGCATCCTCAGCTAGCGTTTCCAACTGGTCGCGTGACGCGGGAAACTCATAGCACCGCCAGTGGCCGCAATGCCGAGCGAAGTGAGACCATCCTAATGTAATACCTATTCGCACCTGCGTGAATTCCACACGGTGCTTCTTTGTGATCGAGTACTTTTTATGAGGTAACGGATACCCTATTTTGGTTATTTACGGGCTATGAGCTTTTTTATAAGTTAATATCTTCTATTCTAGATATTTTAACTGTTACAACAGTTATTGAAATATCTAGTTTTAAACTGTTGTCTGTCGCAAAGCGAAACACCACTCTCGATTTATTAGAAACTTTAAGACCTAAATACTTAAAAGGTAAAGAATACCTGTGCAAAGTGCAGACATCCGCTATGAAAGAATTTTACGATATCTATCCTTAAAGGTATCCAGAACGAAAACTTTTAGTATCAAATAGTGTATGGTAGAAACAGACAGACTAGCGTATCACATAATATAGCAGATACTTCTAGCATGTGAATACGTGGAGCAGACGCAACGATCGAGCTTATCCTTATTTGAATCGAGCTTTAAACTTTTAAGGGTTTGCTTTGCACCCAGTGAACTATGTCGAGATTCCGAAGGTTTTAGTTTTGTTGGAACGTGTGGAATTGAGTGAATGCAAATAGTACTTTTTTACAACACGCTTTTGCTAAACGGATGTGACTTCGTATTTTGCATGACAACGGAACTATTGCTTTCCGAAGAAAGGTTCCGAAATAAAGACACTAATAATTCTAGTTTCTATAGTTGCCTTTTCTTTTATTGGCACTATCATTTACATTTGTCCCGCTACGCTAAACGTGACTGTGGGATCTCCTTTACGATCCTGCAGTTCTGGCTACCCGATTTCAGGATATATGTATGAATTAAAGCCAATTGCTTCTATTTCACGTTATTTATATAAATTGGTTGGTATAATCAACATTGGATCAATTTTCTTGGATTAATTGAATAGAAAAAACCCAATCAGTGCGGCCGTCGTCGGTAATGCTTGACTAATCCATCTTCGGTGACGCTGATGGATGCCAGCGTGCCGCACAGGTGTCTCCGTGTATGTTGGTATGTGGGGGCCGTTATACTTAGATATCATTAGAAGACCGACATTTTTCCCTTTTCCTAGGAGAGTCATCATGATGCTGTTCCATTTAAGTTTAATACATATTCACGTGTATTTTTTTACTCTTTTTTACTTTACAGGGGCTTTGGTGCATATTGACAAAAACGCAAAATGATAGATTCACGAAATGTGTGCGCGTGGAAGTTTCATCATCAGTAATTTCCAGTGAAAAAGAAAAGGTCTTGCGTGTTTTCTCATAAATGTGGGAATGGTATAGAATCTACGTCTGTAGGTCCCATGTACTTATGCTCAACTAGTGCTCATAATGTGATCCATGCCGTGGTATTAGGGTGCAAATTTCCTTATCCTATGATTGAAACGAGGGATGCAATCCTGCTTAGTCAGCATTCTATAAATACCGAAAATCCAAGCTGGTTGCTATCGCTGTGTCATATTTTCCGCCTTTCACCGGTATTTTTCTCATTTGGGTAACGGGCTTAGAAAATCCTAAGTGGAAAGTACGAATAATTATAAATTAGAGTATGAGCATATATATAATCTTGTACAGGATTTTAAATTATAGGTCATTGTTGGAAACTTTTAGTTTTGTTACTTTTTTGATTAGGCTTTTGTACAGTTTGAATGCGAGCGCTGAATTCACAATTTTCTTAAAGACATTTTTAATACCTAGTTACGTACACTTAATTTTATTTATTGACGCACCGTGCAGCGTTATTATATTTGTATACTACGGTATTACTTTTGACACAAGAAATACAATAGTTATAATGGGCAAGTACGGGAATTTTATTTTATAAGTTAAGCCCTATGTTGCCCATTCAAGGAATCTATTTTATGGCACAACGGTCCTTATGAGCCAAAAGAAATGATAACAAACATATGCTCCAAAAATTTATTCGATGATACCTTTAGGAAAAGAAGTAGCTCGCTGGACCACTAAGGAGGTATAATCTACCGGTCCCTTACGTAAAGCGCCGCAAGAGATTTAACTTAATGCGGCAATGGGGAGAAGTTTGGACGGGAAAAGACCCCATAAAACAAGCCCCTGCCAGTTTCCACCATAACTACATAAAATCGCCAAAAAAGATAGAAACAGAAGCGTCAATAAAGAAAACACATAAAAATATATTTCTCGGAAAGTTGCATAGAGACAGAAAATCTATTTTTACAAAATATGTAACTAGGGCTTATTAAGTATTCGGTAGTTCCTATGAAGGCCGAATATGTTCTTTTAATTTGCTTGTTACTGCAGGAATTGGGATTGGGAAGGTATACTTAACTTCCATAAACTTTATATTTTGATATGTAGGTATTACGTACAGCACATATTTTTTGCTACAAGTTCTTGTATATTATCGCGGCATTGTTTTCTTAGTACGTACATCAAACTAATCAAATTAGTTATGTAGTGCTCACCTGAGGTGCTCACATCCGCCCGCGCATCCGGAAGCGCGTCGATCAAATAGTTACCCATTAATAGGTATAATAGCTCCCGATATGTACAAGTTTCCCTTTAGTTATTATACGCATTATTAACTACCGAGTGATTAGCTTAAGGTATTCTTATACATGTTATGAGTATGAAGTGTAATGGTGCTATTACACTATAACATCAGCGTGGAGTGGCGACCGGATCGAAATAGTGTGCCTTTAACGCACACCACATATGGAAAGCCCTTTAGGCGGATTAGCTTTGGTCTGTCTACAAGATACTACATTTAATATTTAGCTATAGAACTACCATCATCAGTGACACAAAAAATATCGTCATCGCAAGTTTCTAACATGACGTTAACCTACCGAAAAGCTTCATAGAGAAACTTTCTCTTCATGCCTTTAAAACCGCGTCGTAAACATTACTCGTACCTATATTAACAACGAGTACGTGTTGGTGTGTAATGTTGTTTACATACTATGTTGGTGGCGCGATTGGCTACGCCGCCATTGGTATGTTAATGAGATAGCACCTTTAGAGTATTGATTGATTAGGTTCGGTTGTTGATAGTTTATTGGTTTGTTTATGACCGTTTAATCGCCGGCTGGTCAATCGTTATATATTAGCCAATAACACGGCTTGTTAGCTTGGTTAAGATATAAACTTACACAACGTATAATAATATTAGGAATGCCATTTCCTTAATTATGTAGTTATTTCGAACATTGCTAAAAATATTGGTTTTTGTTTAAAATAGTATAGTGACTTTAAAAAAAACTGACAGAGTTCTACGATTATGCTTTCTTGGGATTTTAACCATGATTCAACACCTTTATGGCACCTTTCAAAGATCTTGAAGTTGGTCGAAATTAAAAGTTAATTCTTATATAGTTTTTGGACTTTTTGTTCCGGCAAAATAATTGTCGGGAAATTTCCAGTTTTTTTATTATAATGACTACGGTTTTACGAAGTCAACCAAGATAATCTCTACTGCATGCATGACCAATGAGCTCACAAGTCATGCAGTCAAGTGTACTAGTTCCGGCCTGTAGCGTGTTATAGACGAACTTTTTGCTCATCCAGTGATTGTCTAATCATTAATCCACAGAAATATTATGACCAAATTACCTTGCCCTAAACTGCTGTGATATTTGACATGGACTAAACATGAAAGGAATAATTAAAACCTATATAAAAATCTCTCATTGCAGCTAGAGTTTTAACATTTTTGAGTGGTACTGCTTGAGCGCCTAGGTATAATGCAGATACAGAGATTTCAACAAAAATATAATCTATTTTTATATCCAAGTGTCCGAGTAACTATTTAATTTTAAAGTGCCTAATTATTCCGACACCTGCAAATGGCGAAACGTTGGCAAACGAAACCCGGTCCGGACCTTCCTCAGTATGCGAATACAATTATTTGATAGAGACGGCATAATTTCTTTTTATTTTTAATAAATTTTCCTCTCAATTGTTTTCACCTCACATTTAATTATTAAAGAGATTTTTTTATCGGATTTGTTAAATATAACTCGGGATTGGATCAACAATCCTATGTGTACGGACCTAATCCGATTTTCGATTTCCGTTTTTAACGAGAGCGATATTATTATATGGCAGATACTCTGATCTATATCAAATGAAATGTCCGCAAACATGGAATGTAACGAATGAAAGTAAACATTATTCGGAATGGTATTCAAGAATAGATTTTCTACGCACGAGTTGATTTCCTTCCGTTAGGTATCAGAAATCGGCGTCTTCTTTATCACCAGCTTTTCACGATATTTCTTAACACTTGAATATGACCTTTAAAGTTATGAGTAATTGAACTGAAAAAGCTATAATCAATCATACATTCTACTTATCAAAGAAACGGCATAGATATCTTCGGGTACTTTCAAGCTCAAACTAACGGACCTACTAATGAAGGTATTGGTACCACGGATATAAGAAGGATGGGGAAGCTTTTCCTTACACCAAAGTTTGTTTGGAAGAAACGTGAAAAGAATGTTACGTGCGCAAAATTACATGTGATGTACTTTTATGTATTTATCAGTTTTATGAATTTTGTAAACTTGTGCACGCATGTTAGTTGCAGGATTTTCTTCCTGATCTAGCAAGTAAACTACAAGTAGATAGCTAAGCTACCCCATTTAGGTAACATAGCTATACAGGGTGTGGGTGACACCAGGAAAATACTGAAATACTGAACGCGTACCACTGAGTAACCGACAGTGTTATTACTCACAGGAAATGTATTTGATTATCAGTAATCTTTGCTCTCCGCGCCAATTGTATCGGGCGAATTTAATTAAATGGGCTTATTGGTTGGACACATTACTGTTTTTCTGATCACTTGTGACTCTCCATTAGGGTTTATCAGTTATTTGAACATTTTTGAGGCCAACTTATTTTTTGAAAAACATCTTTTGGTTTAAATTTTATTTTTAAGTCATTATCTAAGGCCTAATTAAACGAACTATACTATTTTTTCCTGAAAATATAAAAAAATTGTCATTTTTTTTTTGCGAAAAATTTCAGTGTTTTCCGTCTCAGAATTATGGTCTGAAGTCATGGTATCAATATTTTCCTGGCTGTCACAAACACCCTGTATGTATAGTACGTATGTAGGTAACTAAAGAGTACCACGCATTTGTGTTGCACCACAACTCTGAAGATGCCCTCAGCCGCGGTGCGTACGTTAATCTCGGCGAATGACAGCGATGAGTGTCAGTGCCAGCCGGTAACAATGCGCCGTGAGCCCGACTCTCCCACGGAGAGGCGTCGGCACAGTTACTCTGCCTTTGTTTACCTCTCGCGGGTTTTTGTGCGATCTTCGGAAAACGCCCAGGAACCCCTGATAGATGACGCGGTAATGAACGGCCGCTGTGAATTATTGAACTTGGATTAACTTTTGTTTTATTTTCCACTTCCTTTTTTAGATGTAATGTTCTTAATCAAGATTGATGTAGTAGTCCTTTGTGATTTTGGAAATTGCCTGGCTGAGTGAAGATTCTTGATGGCTGAAGTACATAATGGACTAGATTGAAGTAAATGGAATCGCGAAGACTTTCTTAAGAGCATCACATAGCAGGGTGTTTGTCTTTAACTCGATCCGTGTGTGACTCAGATCTAATAGTTAGGATTCTCTTTTAGAGGATTCTCGTAAAATGGTTTGCATAAATAGCTGGCAAGGAATGACCTTATAGAAATGCGACTTCTATAATGTCGATGAACCAACGAATGTGTCAGTGTGCGTAGGAAGGACGTTAATATAATCTGATTGAATGATGTATACAGAACGTGTAAATATATATATATATATATATATATATAAAATACTAGCGGACCTGACAGACGTTGTCCTGTCCCACGCCTTTGAACTAGCGTCACCCAATTGTTTTGCCATCCCGGACTTTCAAATTTCGAACAAATTGTTTATATGGGAATGTAGAAAAGGAATGTTTTAGACACGGTCAGGCATTTTTTGAAATTTTTCTCTCCGTTAGAACCATCCCTGTACTTCAAGGAATACGCTAAAAAAAGAATTTGCGAAATCAGTTCAGCCGTTCTCGAGATTCGCGCTTACCAACACATTTAGCGATTCATTTTTATATTATAGAATTAATCGCTAGATTTTCCCCTAAATTGAATGTGTTAAATAACTTCAAGATCTACCTATACCTATACATATAATAAAGTCCGACTACGACAGTACGATTTATGTAGCACTGTATGATTCCACTGTATACGTAATATTCCTGACCTAATTCCTCATTATTAAGGGTCAGTTCATTTTCCTTCTATTCGTCCTTTTTAGATGTCATAAGCAAAACAAACCTCATTCATTAGGTAATATCCGGAGTAGCAAAGATAAAAGATTTAAAACACGTACGCTGTGAGTGTATTTTTCAAACTATTCTGTCTACCTCTGTTATTGATTTCCATGTTTTCAGAATTGGAATAATGTCAGGCTTAATACTGTAAGTACCGAATCGCAGAAAACGATCTCTTATGTTTTGTGGACCATTCGGGGCGGCGCGCGTGGGCTCAGATTTGACGCTATGGAAAGAACGCTCTGTTTTCCGAAGAGTCAATCATCAATACGATATCTAAAATGTTCTGCGCAGTACCTGTATGTGTCAATTAATCTGTAATATATTGTATAGGTATGAATATTACTACAACAATGAGGTCGCGAATTCACCTAGACGGTTAACAATGGATTAAGCTCGAGGGTGACGAGTACGCAGCAAATTGCACGCTTGAGCGCGCTGAGCGGCCCGAGAGGCACTTCCCACCTACACAACGGGCTCAGAGCTTTTAACATCGATTTGTAAAGGTTTTTATGTAACTCACTTACAAATATAACAAAATACGCCCTATTTATTTGGGACAGATTGAAAATTGGAAACGAAGTAGACCAATTATAAACCAAACACTACAGTGTGAAGCAAACTAATATTATTCAACGGATGACAATTTTATTCGTTTAGGAATTATTTTAAGAATTTGTATGCGTACGTACGTTATGGAAAATATCTTTAATATTTGCTAGCAAGCACTAACGATATACTGGGGATCTGTTTACGTAGAGTCAGGGGATGAGGCAAAACATCGGGGACAGGCCCTCCTTCTTCCGCATCTCGAGGGTTATGCCGTCTGGCACATTACCTATAAATAGATCCTTTCAACCCCAAAGTTATTCTGAATTTACGATATATACGCGCCGGCACCGCCCCAGAGGACGGAATGTGCAAATTGCGCTTTATTACGAAGGAAAAAGCCTAATGCAAACAATTACTGATGTGTATATGGCGAATTATTATATCTACAGTGTTATAAAGAGGTATTTGTTATAAAAAAATTTGAGACTAGGTACTCAAATACCACATAGCAAAGTAAAATAATTGTCCCTTATGAGAAGTTTTTCTCCGTTATATCTCAGTGAGCGCTTTAAATATCTCTTTTCAAGAGATCGGCCTCTCCGATCCAATACGGCATCACTGCTACAAACTCCCCGATTTAATTCTGGGGCTTTTGGGTATTCTTTCTCGGTTCGGGCGGTTAAGCTCTGGAATGAATTACCCCACACGGTTAGAGATTGTCACACTGTTGGCACATTTAGGGAAAAGCTGAAGGATCACTACCTGTCCATTATATGAATATGCTGTCATTTGTTTTTTCTCCTTTTTTTCTTAATGTAGTTTTGTAGTTTCTTAGAATTTGTTTAATTGCACATGTTACCCTGTTGTTAACAATTTCTCTTTACTTGCTTGGCTTGCTGGAAGAGATCTCTGGTAGAGATAAGCTTGCCATTGTACATGCATCTCTTCTTTAATGTTGTATACCATATTTCTTTTTGTGTATGTGCAATAAAGAATAAAGAAAGAAAGAAAGAAAGTTATTATTGCATGAGGCAAGCAAGAAACTTCTGCACAACATCGTGCTGGTACGTATTTCAAATAATTCATACTCCTGAACAATAAGTTACAACGATAATTTTTCATGCATCAGACGTAAAACCCAATTACAGGCGCTCTTGGAGCAAACGCGAATTCTTAATAACTGAGTCGCGATTCACACCGCTACTTTTATATAGGTATTTATGTACTAACTTTGCTATTAGCGACCTTTCTTGTATTGAACTCTACATAGCGTCTACTTATCGATAAGACTCGTATTTAATAGACAATCATGAACCTGTTGGCCTGGTGCGCGACGATGGCAAGAGACCCGACGGCATGACCCTCGTACCTTGGAAGATGGGGCGCTCTCTGGTGTGGGACGCAACCTGCGTTGACACCTTAGCAGCGTCCCATCTCCCAGGCACAACAATCAAAAGTGGCTCTTCGGCCAATGCGGCTGAAAACCTCAAACGACGCAAATACGCAAACCTCAGTGGTGACTACCTATTTGAGCCGTTTGGGGTTGAAACCATGGGGTCCAGGAGCCCACAACCTTTTTAAGGATATATCGAAAAGGTTGATCGAGGCATCTCATGACCAGAGGGCTGGTTCATTTTTTGGACAGCGAGTAAGTCTCGCTATCCAGCGGGGCAACGCTGCCAGCCTTTTGGGCACATTGCCAGCGGTGGAGGACTTGCAAGGAGTTTTCTATTTGCAAATTTTATTTTATTTTTTAGCTCTAATTATTATTTTTTACGTAGGTTTAGTTATTATTGCAAATAATTTTAGTTCGTAGGTTATTGGACTTTGAAAAACCTCGTGAATTTTTTAAACATAAAGTTGAAAATATATGCAGGAATAAAAAATAACTATCATTAAATTAATTACAACAAAAACACGTTTACTACGAACCACCTGCTTTTAACCATCTCATATTTCCTATCTACTGTTTACGTATATCAAATCGGGCTTCAATTTTCATGTTTGATATGAAAATGGTATTCTCTTCTTTATAACCATGTAGGTGCTGTACCTATTTCTTTATTCAAGAAGGATCGAGCTTTGCGGTGTAATCTACATAAGTTGAAGTACAATATACGTTTCATTTAATGATGTTCTTAGATGTGGGACATGGGAATAATCATGTTGAAATCGAAATCGGATTAATAAGAAGATTCGGGTTTTGCAGGCGTCTACGTTGCTGGTTTCTTTCGTTTGGTGTCTTGTGAGCAAAGGTTTCACTTTGGCAGTTGTCAATGTGTACGAGTGCCAGAACTGCGAGCTATGTTTACTTGTTTCTGTCTAACTGTATATTATTATTATGTATTGTACATTATGTTGTTTTGTGTAGGACCAAATCATCATACGTCATAATTAAAAAAGCTTGAACTTTGTTAAATGTTTTATTTTATTCTACAGTCAAGTAACCGCCACAGCATCGTGTCAGTATAATTATTTATTAATATTAATCTGTTATTTAACTTAGTTCATGTTCGTGTGTTATTGACTCTTAGGATGTTTCTGTTATGCTTATAGAAATCAAATAGAAAATATATGAAAATATTATCTGACCACTCATGCATTTATATGTTAAAATGAAATAACGAGTTTCTGATCACTTTCTTTATACAACATATTAAGAACCTTGACTTTCACTCTATGATTTGACCAAATTCACAAACCCGCGGAATGTTGTGTCACGCTACTCATGCTTGATTTTTATCATGGTTGGCGATCAACGGTATTGTAAATATCATTTTCATGTTCTGTAAAATTCATTGGGCCATTCGTTTCGTGTGGTATCATGTTTACCACGCAAAGCACCGTATATGATGAGATTATAATATTATACTTATTTAGTTATGGCAGACATTATGAACCGTGGCTGTGAAAATGCATACTAATGTAGTAGCTTTTTATGTTGCCGATAAACAGCCATTTACTACTAATTAAATGACCCTACTTTACAAACTTCTCTCTCTTTTATAGACTTTTCACGAGAAAACCAATTCATTACCTGTACTAGGTTTACTAGTCAAAGTTGGTAAGCGCGCCTCCCGAATACGAATTTGTCCGTCCTGTACGTCTCTGTTGCCAAATGGGATCTGTATCTACTTTTAGTTTATGTTGCAGGCTAGTGCCGTGACGTGAGCTTGCCTGCCTTTGTGCATCTATGATTTAATAGTCGGAATGTAATTTCAGCTCTATCTTAGGTACTGTTTGAATTTTCGGCGTTTCCTTTACTATACCAGATTTTTTGTATCTATAAAAAAGCTAGCGGTGCGATTAAAGCCACGGGGTGGCTATTAACGAACGTAGGATCGGAATTGGCGGATGTGGCCTTGTTGAGCCACCCTCAGCCGCAGGGTGACGGCCCCTGCCGACGCCGCGCCTGCTCGAATACACTATTAGCCTGCACACTAGATAACTTTGCCAAGTAAACAACTCACTAAATAACTATTAACGCAGCAAATTGACCTACTGTGCTCAAGTGTTTCCGTCATAATTTGTCCTTTGAGAATGTGGTGTACATTTCGATGTACGCTGAAGTCTGACCGATCCTTAATGCTAAATTGTGGACTAATATTAGAGAATAGAGAACTAATAGAGTAATAGAGTATGCGCGGCATTTATTTCGTACATGAGAATTAAACTTCCATCGAGATATCTCGCTTATTTATTGAATCTATAGTGTACCTAATCTTACGATATTAACCTCTAGCCAGTTATCCTTATAATTTTTATCGTTTGAGAAACTAATACATGATTATGATTATCCGGTAGAACGAACAAATCGTAGTCAATCAATCAAGAAATCATCCTATAATTTTAATGATAGGGTAATTATAGTATTATAATTCAATTAATTGGGTCTATTATTGGGAATGAATAGATTATTAATTGGGAGTTTGCTTTTATAGATCGAAAGCTTAAAATAAATAAAGCTTTCAGCTTTACCTTGTGTTTTGCTTTTCGACGACGATCGCAGACGATTTCAATAGCAATAAAAAAGTTCGATATTATATGAAAATAGGTGCCAGTCCTATCCATTAACTATGTTAGATGTTGGTTACTAGTAGCATGCACGCAGGTATGTTTCGCACAATCGTGGAAGTATTGTTCGTGCCACTTGCCAGAGACACTATTTCTCTACAAGTAGGTCAACGTACGCGCGAGATTTTCTTTCGAGTATTACCGGTTGTTCGTCGCAAATATTTCTACATAAATCTAAGCATTCTAAACATACCATGTTTTGAGGAATCCTGCTGGAGATGTCGGGAAATCCTTTGAAACTGGCCACTTTGTACTGACACTGTCACTTATTTTAATCACCGATAGTATCTCATGTTTGGATCACAACAGTGGTAAAGAGGTCACTTTCGATTGGAGCTTCGGGGACCGGTTCTGTTCAGATCGGCATGCTGCCTCGACAAGTGTATGCGCTCGCGGGCCTCGTCGACGACGGACTGTGCGTCGGCGCAGGCCCCCTCCAGGCCTGACCTACACTGCGCCGGCACCGGCTCCGGTAAACAAACGGTTCACCGACCGATTAGACGCTGAGCATCGAAGAAGAGCTGCCTTCTGTCCGTTTCGCGTCTCGCACCACATTTGTAATTCAATATTGTAACGGTTCCGAAAGCATCGGTGCGTTTACTTCAGTTCCCGATGATTCTGGGTCGTGGTACACAAATTGACGAGATAATCGGACGGATTTTCTTGGGATCAGGTGCGTTATGGAGATGTATCAGTTAATGAAGACCTAGTCAGTCGGGCTTAGAGAGGGATTTGCATACACGAAAGAGAAAACGTTTTGCGCACCGCCACCGTTAGTCGCGTTCTTGGCGTTCTCTTGATTTATTTGCTTTCTTTTTGAGGTCGTGTATTTTGTCTCAAAATTGCCTTTGAAGTGAAAGTTAAAACGAAGTTTACGCGACGTGACAGTAGTTATTTAATGGCCGCTTTGGTAACATAGGTAATGAAATGTGTATTTATAAAAAAAAAATTGTAAACATCTAATGTAGGTACGTAAAATAGTGGCGTTATTGCGGAACGATTATAATACTGAATAATTAATAGTGGAAATATATTGGGTATATTTGAATAGAGCAATTGGTTCGTAAGCTGTCTAATTATCCTCACAATAGCAAGAGCGGCCCCCTTATTACCTAACCAGCAAAAGCAAAGCGATAGCGAAAATTGTACAAAAATCGCTGATCGCTTGTCAAATTCGTATTACGTAAAATGAATTTCAAAGGAACTTTGACATTTCAAGGCGAATATTGTACTACTATTTTCGCTATCGCTTTGCTTCGGCTTTGCTGTTGCAAATTAGGTACATAATCAGGGGGCCTATTAATTAATTAGGATGGATATTTTATACATATAATTCAGATAGATGGATAGATATATTGGCTGTAAGCTGTGTTACCTAATGTACTATTGGAGATCCGGGGTAAAATATACCTATATAGCCTACTTACGAAAGCTCTTCGCTAAAATTTTATTGTTTTTGCAGACCACGCGGATGAAGTAATAGCATTACTTTAGCACAATATGCTTTTGAATCACTATTGGACTGGATTTAATATACGTACTATCATGCATATCATCATACACATAAAATGTACTGTTAAAAATGTTCATATATGTATAAAGTTCAAAGTGAAATTTTGTACCTATATCATAGGCCGTACATTAAGCCTGCCAAATTGGCACGCGTCGTAATTGCCGCGTCACATGTTTCCAATCGCCGCTAATCCTTCATTCATTGGCGGCAGGATAGCCGAGGGCACTCCCAACGCGAGGACATGCCTCCTACACCAGAAGCTGCAGCTCCTCAACTGCTGCATCAAACGAGCTATTGACGGCTCAAGCAGCGCTGGCGACCGCAGCTCGCCCGAAGAGCAGTTCTATGACTGTGAGGGTGACGAAGATGCTGAAGACCAGCCCGCGGGAAGGTTACGAGTCTTCGGTGACGCTACCCTTAAAAATGGAGCGCCGCTTTATATTCCGCGAACTCAGGTAAGTTTGTTTGTTCAAGTTGTGTAAAATTAGGATCTTTTGAAATTCAGTCAAAACTATTCTAACACTTTGGTCAGGTTAATTCTGGATGAAAGGTGAAGGAAGATCGGTCAACTACGTCATATTATCTCTTTCTCTACTATGCAATATGTTCGACCGTGAACATATGGTTAAATATGGTTTAACCTAAATGTGCTTTTGAATGATCAAATAAGTTATTTACTTTTTATATTCTTTGCCATGGAGGTAATAAAAAATACCGGAGAGAGTCCTATTAAACAAAAAGTGTGACACCTCTAATATGACAGTTTTTCAAAGTATGACAGTCGACCTCATTTGGCTACTGACGTTTAATGTGTGAAGTTCGTTTCCGCAGTGCAATAAAATATAAATAATGCCGTCGTGCGTAGTTAAAATCTGTTGAAACAATAGCAGTTACATCAATAAAAGTGAAGGGTGAATAATGTGATTATTTATTTCCTTTGCAGTCTTTTTAGATAAAAATTATTAATTGTTTTTAAAATTGAAAACGTTTTTACCAACCAGTGTTGTCATTTAAAAATGGGGAAATTACCCCAGAAGTAGGGAAATTAGTACTAACTTAAAATGAAAATTATAACTTAAAGAAAACATTTCTGTATTTATGATAAAAAAGGTTAATAATTTCGATTTCAAAGTAAAATGACATTAAGAAAAAAAGTCACAGTAAAATTTTATGATAAATTTTACAAATTCCCATCTGCAAATAACGCGTGTAAAAAAGAATGGATTATTATAATAAAACAGTGTAGAAATGACCATGATTGGACGCCATCTACGTCTAGTGTGATTTGCAGTATATATTTCGAACCCAAGTTCTGAACATGAGTCGGCAGATCCAAGGGTCAGCGGAGGGTGTAAGGCCCGGCGGTGGGCGAACCCTTGATGGAAAGTTTTACTCTGGCAAATAAATGTTATTGCTTAAAAAACTTATTTCAATTATGTCTCTATAGGTAGATATAATTTTATGTACGCGAAATAAAACGAAAAAAAAGTACTCGTTTATATCGCGTAAATAAAGTAGGTACCTACTGCTATTTACGTCGATATAAATATTTATTTAAGTACAATATATTCAATCTTTCCAATATCTATTAACAGTTACACCTAGGTTCTAACCTGCCATTAAACCGGAAAGGATTTTCCTTGACACAATTTTACATAAATTTTTATAATTTAGAAATCGTACTTTATACAAAAGTTTTGTGAAGTAACACGAGAACTTTCAAATAATTAATTATGAACTATATTTTCTTCTTGAGAATAGATCCAGGTATCTAAAGGTAATTTTTTTTAATGGGGTATATTCACGTCATAGATAAATGCGGGCAACCCTATTATCACAGACCGCCGCCATTTCTACATAACAGATGTTAGTTCTTGAAGGCTACCTCCGGTTTTTTATTACCTCCATGTTCTTTGCGATGACTAGGAATAAAATCTTTGAAATTGTTTAATGTTAATTTCAGTTAAGTCAGCCTGAGGTTTCCTGATTGTGTCTTATTTTAGTTCTTATATTAATAGGATCCAGCGCCCAAGACCGAGGATCAACTGGAGGAGGACGCGGAGCTGATGGTGCGGCTGGGTGACGACGCGCGGGCCTCAGAGCTCCGAGCGCGCATGATGAGCGCCTCGCTACTGTCAGATATGGAGGCCTTCAAGGCGGCTAACCCGGGTGCCGAGTTGTGCGACTTTGTGCAATGGTACTCGCCGCGTGACTGGCGCCAGACCAACGGCGGAGCCCTAGGAGAACGCATGCTGCTTCCCGGAAACCCCTGGCTGGAGGCCTGGGCGGTGGCACGACCAGTGCCCGCCGACCGCCAACGACGCCTCTTCGACGAAACGAGAGAGGCAGAGCAGCTGCTACATTACCTCCGTTCTAGGACCGTCGGTGCTGTCGCCGAGCTGCTGCTGCCGGCCGTCATCCGCGCCGGCGCCATCAAGGCTCAGGAGAAGGACGCCCAGAGCACCACTAACTCGGTCGGAGGCGTAGATATGAGACGGAATTTGGAAATCGCAGCCAATGAACTTTATGAGGCGGAGAAGGAGGCGTGTAGATTTAAGTGTATTCGGAAAGTTCTAGGGAGCATTGTTGAAGATGAGCCGTTGGACGCTAATGGCAGGAAGAGGATACTGCACGCGGTTGACGGCACGCTGCCGCCGCCTACTCGGCGGGAGTTTACCCTGCGGGTGAAGGACGAGGTGGCTCCACAGGTGATGCGGGCCGCGCTGGCTGCGGACATCACCATCGTCGGCGCCTTCACCGAACGGACCGTGTGTCTGTAACGACTGCTGTGACTACAACAGTGTGGTGATTGTGTGCGCAGAAGCAGAGCATGCGATTGTGGTGTCGGATATTCTATGATTCCATGACAATGTGTGGTCGTAGTGACGGATTATGTGCCTGTTGTAGTGCCAAGGACTGTTACACTAGGGTAATGTGCGGTGCAATTATGAACGTGGTTAATTATGTTTATCAATTAATAAATAGTAAGCTAGAAATGGGAATGGCAATGTTACCTTTTTAAATAGGCCTGTTATTAACAATAGATCATGTAAATTGTAATATATTGCTATGAGTATGTAATTGATTGAATATTAAATAGGTTTATTGGTAATTTTTTTACTATGTTTTTCTATTACATAAATAAATATATTGGTTTACTATGTTACTAACAACTTCGTTTTTACTTTATTCCGTACGTTGGTTCGTCTTTTTAAGACTCCCCCAGGTGTAGGAGAATTTTTAATATAAAATCAGCATGAAATCATACTCAAATGTACTGTAACAGATCAATAATGATCGTTTCTGCGATTGTTCATCAATATATTATATCAAATGTGTTTATTTGTGAGATTTACTGAACACTCCATTACCAAAATCACTTCAACATTTATCGGGTTATACCTAAAATTATCTATGATTGACGTTACGCTAATATTAGTTGAACTCTCGTCGATATGTTCACTCGGGCACCGTGCCGGAGTGACGATGTAAAACACTTAGTACTGGTATAATGTTTATCTTTATAATGATCAGTTTATTTATGTCTAATCTTCAGACTTCGGTAACTATATCACCAACATCGCATATTAAATTTTTACACAAGATTTCTCCCGTCCTTATGCCGGGATCAATTTTATTTGCCTGTTCACGTCTGTGTCACTCATTGCATTAATGAAATGAAATGAAATGGAATAGGAGTCGGTGTCGAGAATCCAGTAGAGTGTGACGTCACACGCTCTTGTGGCCCAGGAGATTAGAGCAGTGGACTAATATCACCGCTCTGAGGTGGCTCGGTAGAGCAATATCTGTCTTAGCAAATAACTCTACTATCACTTATGTGTGTATGTAAGGCCGTAGCGCAGATGAGGTACCAAACGATAAGCTTCGTGGTAAAGATGTTACAAACATAAAATTTAAAAATAATGTGACCCAAATCTTCTATTACGATTAATGTATGGAATATACGTGTAGCCAGCGACTAGTCACTGTCATTTATATCTCGCTCTCGCGTACTTACGTATGTTCACGTATAGTGTACTTATCACATTAACATCCCGACTTCGCAGCAGCAGCTCCGGAATAATTGGATTGCTAAAAGTTTAAGTACTGCGTAAATCTGTGCGTGCAATTGAAGCGTGGAGAAGTTGTGTAGCCGTAGCCGGTGGGCTGTGGCAGCGCGGCGCATGCGCGAGGGCAGGCCCGAGCCCGCCCGCTCAGTAAGCGCGGGACGCCCGGTCGATTCTAGGGCGCGCAAAAACACTTGCGCTCCCTTACCCGAAATTATCAAAAAAACACCGTCATAAAACCTAACCTGCCAATATTCTGTCGCGATGTGAGGTTGAGCACTTTTTTTATAACAATTCTGGATTTTTTTCTGAGTTTATAGCGAGCCATGCGATATTATCTGAACAACTGCTGTCAAGCTAAAAGGTGGGGGATTCTGATAAAGGACACTTGACTTTGAAAATTTAATACGTTCATTGAGTGATTTATCATATGGACTGAAGTGATTCTGTGATGAAAATAAAATAAAACTGTCTGGAGATAAGATGATGGCCATTACAATTTTGCAAACGGTAAGTGCTCTTGTACTTGTAAATTGTATAGCTACTTATTCATTATATATTTATCTAATAGCGTTATAATATCTACCTATAGTATTATTTATTTAGGTAGTAATAATAACCTAGTACTTAATTAAAATTATTTATATTATCAAATCATACACTTAGGTATATATATCATATTGAGAAAAACCAGCTAGATAACACAGGAAATTCTGTTTGTCCTCGATCTTTGAGCTCCAGAAGTGTAGGTACTTTAGGAAAGGAAACATACTCATCTACAAGAAAACTCTTCATGTCTTTTCAAACTGTTGTATTATGTTTATGATACAATACATCATTGAGATTAAGATTACACTCATTGTATACAGAATACAGAATGCTTTTTTGTTGCCACCATTTACGAGAGGTACGTACTCTATACATGAAATAAAGTAAGTTTATGCCAAAAAATGCTGGGGAATGATTTGAATTTTTGAAGCAATTTTACAAAATTAACTTTTGATTGTATGAATTTATGGTATCTAGTGTTTGAATTGGTTATTTATTTAACGGGAGATTTGTAAGTTATTTTCGGGAAAAATGTTTGTTACACGCGTCTACATGCATTTCTGCAAAAAAATTGCAACCGATAACTCAACTTTGGACCTTAATATCTTGGAGACCAGACACTTCCCAGGAATGCTTCCATGGAGAAAAATGTTCGTGATGATGAGGAGAATGCGTGGTATTCAGAAACGTTGACGACAAAAAACACCATATATGTACAGTCGTCACCCCAATCCGATGTACTTACCCACCGTTTAACAAATCATTAGGAAACAAATATGCTTAGATTAATAATAGGTCTTCGCTCGACCGAAATCATTATTCTAAGCAAATATGATAATGAAATTATGTCCAGGAATTATTCAGATAGGATATACAAATATTTTTCTATTAGACATTTCTTTAATGTGTTCTATAGATACACTCGCCTAATTAATTTGCATAGGTAGGTACAACTGAATCATATGTTATCAGAACATTTAAGTCTTAGTCGAATTTTTTTAGTTTAGTTTATGTTCTTATTGTGCAAGAAATTACCAAATTAGATTTAGAAGAATAGATATATGGGTTAAATAAATAGGTATATGTCTTACTGCTGTAAATCAGGAGGAAGTCTCTAATAAATCAAGATTTGGACGGCCGACGTTCCTCTCCTAAACACAGAGATTTAATGCTTACCAAGAATCGGGTATCATGATACTCGTACTAGGGTATCTATAACGTTTGTTAGTAATATTGCTAGGAAATCTACTTAGTTTTGGTTATTATTGGTTCGGCATAAATGAGGGAGATCGCTAACAAAGTGTCTATTATACTGTAAGTCTAATCCGTAGAAGATCCCCAGTATCCTTTCTTCAATTATTATACACGTGAATGTTTGTATCTAATTGGGTGTGAGGTCGTAAATATGTTAGAATGTATGAATGTTAACATTAACAATTATGTATCGCTCTTTCCACGGAGACAAACAAAAACTATTCATTTCGCTATTCGATAAAAAAAATCTGACTGTAGAGTATACTTATTTAGTATATTCAATATTTTCATATATGCATACTATAAGTTGATAAATAATCATAAATAGCTCGCGATTAAAATAGCATCAGCCTGTCTTAACAACCTTGTGCATGCAAGTGTGTGAAATGGAGCATGTCGCTCTATCTCCAGTTATCTCCTATGTTATACGTTATATGTTATGTATAATATGGAGACTTATAAATAGTACCTGTCCATTTTGCTGGACAATGGACAGACGGTTCTAATTCACCTTGGGAGATAGGCTATAGGGAGCCGGGTCTGGTGTTCTACCCATTGCAAATTTATTGTAATATAATGTGATAGCTTGTTCAGTATTTGTTTATAGATATATTATATGTGCTTATTAATTATTATTTAACTTCCTTTTGACACGAGTCAGGTAGAAACGAACAATATTAAGATCTTTGTTTTTTAGAGCAGAACTTTTTTTCTGAAGACATTGCGATCTGTCTGTAGGTTTAGTCTCGAGTTTAACCCTATACTTGACAATGTGCATCTACGTACACACATTTTTTTTAAAATTCTGCAGTCTTAACTACGCGTGTTGTTTACCAGTTTTGCCCAAGTTCCAAGAATACATATCCTTATTTTGCATACAAAAATATTAATGACAACTGGCAACACTCAAGACAGTCAGTAGATTGCAAGATGGCGGAGCGTGCGCGTGCGTCTACCACATACAAGGTAAAAATCTATTGAAATCGTATAATTTACTTACAGAAATAATATAAAAATGAATAAAATAAGTACATAAAGAGTTATTCTTGTAAATAAATAAAATATTTCATCAATTTGAATGAGATTACTAGGCAATTTTGTTTCTTCAACTTTCATGTATCTTTAAATGCACATTGCCAGTTGTTCAACATACTTACTGGTACTAAGCTGTGTGCATTTGTAGACACATTGCCAGGTTAGATAGAATATTATTTTTAAAATACTATTATGAATTTCAATGTTTGTTTCCTTGTTTAATTTGATTTTTTTTTATTGTTCTAGCCTTCAACAAGATCTTTAAAAATTTTGGCGTTGGTACCTAAGTCTGGTGCCGGTTCCGACATAGAGAAAAGTGATGATTCGGAAGATGAACTTCACCATGCACGCCAAATTGTCAAAAACAGGATCATTGAAAATTCTGACATATCTTCAGACCCTCCATCACTACCATCTTCATTAGAGAATCTTAATTACTATCAGATAGTGAAGAAGAAACTACGTGTCTAACAACTGTAAGTTCTTCAGTGAACGAGATGATACATAATCAAAGCCCAAATTCACCATCAATATTAGCTTCTGTTCCAATTCCATGTGCGTCAAACTTAACCGAAACACTTGCCACATCACAATTTTCACCGTCAGCTGGTCCAAGTAATATTGCATCTCCCTCTAGTGTTACACGATCGAAGAAAAAATCTACAACTGTTATTGTAAAAAAGAAAATGGTGCGACTGAAGCGAATAGACACAAAATGGGTTTGCAAAAAAACATTTATGGGTAAAGCAGAAATTGAAGATAAAACTTTCATACAATCAGCATCGCAGCCAATTAAGTCTCCTTTAGAATACTTTCTAATGTTCTTTGATAACGATCTCATAGAATTAATGCTTCATCAAACTAACTTGTATTATATGCAAATGAAAGGTGCACCATTGAATGTCACAAAAGACGAAATTAAAGATTTTATTGCTATCCAATTATTAATGGGCATAGTGAAACTACCAGCTTATACAGACTATTGGGCTAAAAAGTTGCGTTACAATAAAATAGCTGATATAATGCCCTTGAAACGATTTCAACAAATACGAAGGTATTTACACTTTGCAGATAATTTACATGATGACGGCGACAGATATTTCAAAGTAAGGCAACTTTTGAATAGTGTACGCCGTAATTGCCTAAAAATTGAAGAGGAAAATCGTTTTAGCATAGACGAAATGATGGTGCCTTATAAAGGTACACGAGCTGGTAGTCGTAAGCAATATATCCAGAACAAGCCACGTAAATGGGGCTTCAAAATTTTTGTTCGTGCTGGAGTCTCTGGTATTGTGTATGACTTTTTAGTTTACGGCGGTGAAGATACGTTTCGTAATCATGTATTTACTGATGAAGAAAATGCCATGGGTTTAGCAGCAAAAGTGGTATTAGCTTTATCTCAATCAATTCAACAAAAACCTTGTTCGGTGCTCTATTTCGATAATTTTTTTACGTCTCTGGAATTGTTGCAACATTTGAGAAAAGAATATGGCATATTTGCTTTAGGGACTATCAGACAAAATAGACTTCGTGGAGCTGCAGCTAAACTACCGACTGATAAAAATTTGAAGAAACGAGGTCGTGGATCTTTCGCCCAGGTTGTCTCGAATGAATCTAAAATTGCGATAGTGAAGTGGTTTGATAACAAATGTGTTACTACAGCCAGCACTTACACTGACTCATACCCGGTACAACAGATATTGCGATACTGTAAAAGCACAAAGACTAGACAATATGTAACGTGTCCCAACATCGTAAAGGAATATAACACTAGCATGGGAGGAGTAGATTTAGCGGACATGCTCGTAGCATTGTACCGGACAGAAATGAGAGCACATCGTTGGTATATACCTTTGTTCTCACAGGTTCTTGATATATGCGTCAATAATGCATGGCTCATCTATCGTCGCGAAAATAAAGATACGAAACGATTGAAACTCAAGCATTTTCGAGTTGACGTCAGTAATGAACTCCTCACCTTTGAAAGAACGAAGCAAAAGCCAAATTCTTCTAGGGGTTCCTATTTTGTTTCTCCTCAAACATCTGATTGTGGTAGATTTGATCAAATTGGGCACATGCCATCTTTTACAAGTAAAGGTAGATGCAAGAATTGCATAAAATGCCAAACGAAATTCACTTGTGTGAAGTGCAATGTGCGGCTTTGTTTAGTCGAAGGTCGTAACTGTTTCTATGATTATCACACAAAGTCCAGCTAATTGATGTGACACCAATTTTATTTTTATTATAATTTTTAGCATCACCATGTTCTATTACTATTTGATGTCTGAGATCAACGGATTTCAGACGTCAAATAGTAATTATGGTAGATTTGACTGATATATTGATCTCTTATTATTGCATTTATAATATTTACAGAAATTTTGTAACTGTTTACGTTGAATTTAACTCGTACTTAGTTTATAAGCAATAAATTCTTAAAGGTGGACTTGGCCTATAAAGGCAAAGCTGAGTCAGTTGTTGATGACTTGATTTTTGGTCTCTATTTAATAACTGTGATTGTTGATACTAAAGAAATTTAATAGTTTTGAGTTACATTTTGCATAAATAAAAAAAATTGTCTGAAAAAAAAATCTGTTTTATTGTTCTCCTGCACATGACAATGTATATTTCAATGCACACCCTTTTTCGACAGTGATAACTCAGCTAGCTGGCAATGTGCATTTTAAGGCACATGCTATATTTTCAAAAATATACATGCAATTATTTTTTTTATATTTTTTATATATTGTCTGTATTCAAAAGACCCAATAAATATAAAAATATCCACAAATTTTTATAAAAAAAATCTTTGTCAAGTATAGGGTTAAAATGAGTTATTTTTAAATTGCTCCTATTTTATGTGGCCACTATGGGTAAGCCACTAAAGTCCTGATTTAAGACCGGCAAATATTTCTATGCCACTTGCAACATAAAGTATGCTAGTGCAAGAAGTGCAATGTGTGAAGAGTGTGTTTGTTAAGGTTTGATAAATCCTGTAGAAGAAACTTCTGAAAGTTTTACCCAATTAGGTATAGAAAGCTATGAGTAAACTGCAACTTTGAAAAGTAGTAGGTAACTTTTATTCAAGAATAAATTAGGGTCTATAAATATAGTAGATGCATAGGTAAGACATAGCTACGTGCACGGCACAGCTGTAACGGACGTTCAAATATTCAAAGCAGTTTCTAGCTATGAATAAAACATAGATCGGAATGTTCGAGTAGAGCTGTAGGGTACATGGGTCAATGGTAGAAATGATATAATTTTTGAAAAGTTCGATATAGAGGCGATATTTCAGGATCATTAAATAATTTTGGTAGATCTGGTAAATCCGTGTGCTACAGCTATTCCGTTTTATTTTTCATTTTGTTTTAAACTTGTTACCTGTTTAGATTATTATCTACTTATGGCAGCAGCTTACTTAATGGAATCAGATAGCATAGCCACCTACTGGGTCTATGTTATTTAACCTTCCTTGAATCCAATCAAACGCAAAGAGAGTTTCATCCAATTCTGTTAATCTTCGATTTTACATACCTGGCTATGCTCCCAAAAAGGGGCAGTCAAAATTGCAGTATCACGAAGTGGATCTCACAGCCAATTAGCAAGATCAAGTAACAAGTTGCCATATACTCGTAGCCCTAAATTCCTGAGTCGACTCTTACGACGTCCACGGAAGGGGATGCAGCTGCTGTATTCTAGGGAAGAAACTCATCAATCCAGGTAGTTTTGACATAATCAAGACATGACACATATCTATTTAATAAATATAAGATACTAGCTGTTGCCCGCGACTTCGTCCGCGTCAACAAACAGAATAAAATATTTTAAAGTACTTCTGCGTAAATTATATTTTTTGTTTTATTTTCTTGTGGCAGAAGAACATACTGATTTTCTCCGCAACCCGATCTTGACAACGCGACATATAATTGGCCGTGTGAAAAGCAGTCTTGACGTAAGTCAATTCCAACGTGTTTAAACGTTTGCCCCTGTGATTTATTAATTGTTACAGCAAAAGATAACTTAACAGGGAATTGAATTCTTTTAAAATGTTGAATAACTTTTCCTAAGACGGTATTTTCATATCTCTCAAAATTTAGCTGGGCTGTTAAGGGTTCTGCATCAGGTTATCTAGACCTTCAATTTTATTACGTTATTAGAAAGTGCTTATCATGCTGAGCAACTTTTCCTAAGACGGTATTTTCATATCTCTCAAAGTTTAGCTGGGCTGCTAAGGGTTCTGCATCAGGCAGTCTAGACCTTCAATTTTTTTCTTTCATATCATTTCTACGTCATTTTATTCTTTCATACATATTTTTTGGATAACTTGAACCGTTTACGCAGCGCACGCAACGGAAGTCTCCAAAGTTGAATAATTTTCCCCATTTTTTCCACATTTTCCTCTTATTCTTCGTCCCTATTGGTCGCACTGTGATGATATATAGCCTAAAGCCTTCCTCGATAAATGGACTATCCAACACAAAAAGAATTTTTTAATTCGACCCAGTAATTCCGGAGATTAGCGCGTTCAATCAAACAAACAAACAAACAAACTCTTCAGCTTTATAATATTAATATAGTATAGATAATAGCTAATTTTAGGGTTGTCGCGCAATAAACTGTTCCTAGCTTCTATATGTATTACCTACATAGAGATGGCCGTAAAAGAGAAAACGCACCATAAGAAAAAGCAATAAAGAATTAGTGCGTACGTCTCTAAAAGTTACGAGTATATTGGACGCGTATTCTTAAACCAGCGTTAAAGCTAACTACTAAGCAGTAGACTCGTTTAAAGTTCTTCTCTCCCATTGAACCGAACGTAAAGTGTAGGTACTTGCCTATCTTATATTTATACCGGCAATAAACGCGGTTTAACGCCACCGTTTAAGTTTATTCCGTGTTTGCACTATTTCAGCTAAGATGGAAAGTTATGGCCAGTCCCGTACTCGTACTGATTATAAGATCTACTAGTATATATCAAATAGTACCTATGTCGACATCACATGTATTTGCAGATTTATTTTGCAAACGTTTTATACCTACAAAAAACACTGAAAGGGCTGTTTAACACTAATGGAGATTTCTCCCAGTAGGTATGTCGTGGCCATATCATAGATTTGATCATTTCATGAAATGGTCGAGCATTTTATGAAATGGTCGCATTTCATGAAGTGACCAATTTTATTTGACCAGATCATTAAATCGTCTACATTTCACGATTTTGTCATCCACGTTTGGCCAAATCGTATTAATAGGGTGTCCATAAAATCCAGAATGTGGTAAGAGCTTATTTATGGTAATGGTATGATTTTTTTGCTATAAATATCACAATAAAAATATTTTAAAAACATAAAAGGCTTCACAAAAGCGATTCGCGTTATTTGTCATAGTCTAACCTAACCTAACCTATCGTAATCTAATATTTTTGTTTAACAATGTTAATATATTACGAGTAAACCACCATTAACTCTAACATATTGTTACTTACTGGGTACGGGTGATTCGGAGCTGTCGATTAAAAGGTAGGCGTAGGTGTTAGAACTCTTTATTGGGTGGAGGAGGTTACAGGATTACAACACTAATCCTATAACTCTAAACACAGCACTAAACTATCTTCACTATACACTATCGCTGGTATCATTTTCCTTAGCTTGTTTAGCTTCCCATCTTATTCAAAGATTGAACTAAGACTGCCTTCGTCGGCCGAGATCCGCCGTATTTATACGGCTCGACGTTCAGTCCCGAACATTCGGGAATATACCCGAGTTACAAAACCCCGTAGGTGTTATCCGGGCAAGCCTGGAACGTTCTCGGGCGTTCATTCAACGACACATAAATTAAACACGCCGAGACTACAATGGAACATGCTAGTAAACGATATCGCGTTCTACTCTGCTACTAGCGACATCTAGTGAGTCAATGGGTAAACTACCCAGTCGTAACACTGCCCCCTTCCTAGAGATGTTCGTCCCGAACATCATCGCTGCCGCCACAAAGCGCATCCGAACATCACGTCTTTTCCTTACTGCATCCTGCGACCGTCGTCGGGCAACTACCCTGCTCGGCACAAACCATATCTTCCATAAATCAGGTGCCTTCTCTTTACGCCGCACAGGATGATGCAGCCACACAAACGATCCCGCTGTTCTTCTTCTGCGTCTAACCTTCCAGTTGCTAATAGTCTTCACATATGCACTCCACATCAAACCAACACTGCCACTTGTTGAGCTAACACCATCCAAGCGCATATCACTTTCCTGTTCCTTATCCATAGGCATCACTCTCAAAACCAGTCTCCTGTTCCATATCCTTCTTCCATTAGCCATAACCAATTCTTCATAACTCTTCTGCTCAGGTTCTTCCACCTGTTCCACATCACCAGCAGGTGCCTCTGACTCATTGCCACAATCTTTACTCCAACTCGACGCAACCACATCACTCTCATCGCAGCCAACACCCATGTGGTCAAGATCACTGCAGCCATCACTGATGGAGCCAAATCCTCCAGATCCTCCATCCACCTCGGTCTGCTTCACCTCCTCGACCACATCACGCACTACTCCCGAGTGCGGCTCCTGGCGTACGATCTCCACCTCCGACTCTATCACGTCCATCCGAATGTCCTCACATGCGCTGTCGACCTTGACTATTGAGGTAAGTCTTCCTCCGGATCCACTATCCATTTCAACCCGTTTCACCCGCTCAGCCGCCCCGTGCACTTCCTCCGAGTGCGGCTCTTGGTGAACGTCCTTAACTACCGACTTTGCCTCAACGTCTGTGCAGATGTTAGCACACGGGTCGTCCAGCTCAGAGACCACTTTCTCGATATTCCCAACATTCGACTTAATCCCAAAGGTCTTGCAGTAGTTCGCATAAGTATTGTCCAGCTCGTTGAAATGTTTATTGATTACGCTAAGCCCCTCCACCATTTCCATCTTCATTTGCATTAGTTGACTAAAACATTCTCGAAGCATAGCATTCACCGAAGGTGATGTCGCCGCTGCTACTGCTGCATGAGCAGATTCCACGGTCTCCGGCTCACCGATAATGCTACTCCTTCGCTCCATGCCTTCCTTCTTGACAATCGACATTCTACTCCAAATCCCACTTCTGACACCAATTGTTACTTACTGGGTACGGGTGATTCGGAGCTGTCGATTAAAAGGTAGGCGTAGGTGTTAGAACTCTTTATTGGGTGGAGGAGGTTACAGGATTACAACACTAATCCTATAACTCTAAACACAGCACTAAACTATCTTCACTATACACTATCGCTGGTATCATTTTCCTTAGCTTGTTTAGCTTCCCATCTTATTCAAAGATTGAACTAAGACTGCCTTCGTCGGCCGAGATCCGCCGTATTTATACGGCTCGACGTTCAGTCCCGAACATTCGGGAATATACCCGAGTTACAAAACCCCGTAGGTGTTATCCGGGCAAGCCTGGAACGTTCTCGGGCGTTCATTCAACGACACATAAATTAAACACGCCGAGACTACAATGGAACATGCTAGTAAACGATATCGCGTTCTACTCTGCTACTAGCGACATCTAGTGAGTCAATGGGTAAACTACCCAGTCGTAACAATATATTATGCAATATACACCCTATCCGTGGACTTCTTCTGCATAGTCACCCTACTCTCCTAAACCTAAAAAGAAAAATCCGCCATCTTCACACATAAACAAACCGCTTGCAGCGCCTCTACCGGTGATTCATGTAACTATTTTGCGATATGATCAATGATCAATAATCTTGACCACTTCATGAAATAGTCGCGCAGTTGCCCATATCGAATATTTTTATTATCGATAAACCATATCATGATGTGGCCAATAGACAATTGAACATTTCATGAAATGCGACCATTTCCTAATGGCACATTTTTATACTTATAATTGAAATACATATAAAAAATAAAAGTATACATATTTGTACTTATAATTTAATATATTTTAGTTCTAGAGTTTAAACTTCGGCTTTGCTATAAGTTTATTAGATACGAGTGTCGGCAGAAACTTTGTAGGCGACCATACTAATGCTTCCGTAGAAGTAGAGGTAGTAGGTATACCTAGCTTCGAAGAGTAGTGTTCGATAGCGCTCGGAGAGTCGTAGTCTTGAGTGCTCTCCACTCCACTTTACAAGAGATTTCTCATACTTCTATAGACTTATGATTCGTCTCTTCAGTACTTTCCTGTACTTTCATGCTGAAAAAATTGTCTGGAACTCTTTTACTTTTATATTAAGTTACCGTCGATACTTCTGACGTTCTACAACTTAATTAATTTTTTTAAATATTTGTGTGTATTTCAATGTGTTAACAATTATTTACATATAGAAAAAAACTCGACCGTGTAAAAGTTTTGATGTGCATTGCATACCTACTCAGTGTCATTCTCACGACGACGACTACAACGAATCGAATGATATCTCTCAAGCGCTCCAGACTAGAGCATGCCAAAGAAATATACAAGGTTAATTTTAAAACATCAATAACCTCGCAAGACTAGGTAGCTACCATCATAAACAACAACATTTGTTCTACCTCCTTCTTGCGCAGTCGGGTATAAGTACAATGCTCTTACGAGTATCATTAAATTCACTTGTGTATAGGGACTTACTACTGCGCTACCTAATTAATTTGGCCAATGTTTGACCTTAACACGTGTGACCAGTAAATTTAGGTTTGATTTATCGCTTGAATCTGTAAACGGGCTTGCGTGTGCCGACTAGTCGCGGCTATTAGTGTACGTGTAGTAACGCGTACACTAATAGCCGCGTGGTGCCGGCAGAGTAGAGTTTGTACCACCCCATGTCTGCTCGTGGGTATCGTACGAGGCGAGGATCATTAAGGAGATCTCACAGACACGTTTAGTGTCGTAAGTTTGAATAAGTTGTATTTTTCTGATAAGCCATGATGGCATTGGTCAAGTTTCATCAAAATCCGTTTACTAGTTTTGATGAAAGAGTAACCAAAGGATTTGAGTATTTGACCGAACCCGATCTATAATAGAAATAAAAGCATACAAAAGTAATGTAAAAAGCTTCTATAGCTAATGGAAAATAGTTAACTTTCTCAATAAAGCTGTTAAAATAGATATACATGGTGTTTTTTTGTGGCCACCGTTAACGAAGGGTACGTACTCTATACATCAAATAAAGTACGAGTAAGTTTATGCCAAAAAAAATCCTGGAAAAAAAAAATTGATTTTATTTTTTAATTACTTGATCGGGCGAAATTTATAGTGTCTAGTGTTTATGTTGTACTTTTTTATAGACAGATATTAACAATTTTCGTGAAAAAATCTTGCTACACGCGACTATGTGCATTTATGCAGAAAAACGCAGTCTATTTACTCAACTTTGGACTCTAATATTTTGGAAACCAGACACTTCCCAGGTATGCTTCCATGGAGAAATATGATCGTGATGACGAGGAGATTCCGTAGTTTTCGGGAACGTTGACGACCAAAAATCACTCTGTATACTGAATACATGGAAAATGTTGTCAAAAATGTTTTTGTCGCGAGAAAGAGGCTCAGGCTTTGCACAGTTGTTCAGATGGATACAATGTCATTATCTGGAGTTGTAGCCTCGTCGAGTGTTGATTGAGTAGCAGGGGTGGCCAAGTAGCGGTGCTCGAGGTGGTTTTGACTAGAGTGGCTTGAAAAGATTACAAGGGCTAGTACCTAGTATTATAATATCTGGGCCTATAAGATTGTAGCTTATCATCATCGTCATCATTTCATCTAAGCAATAGCTGAATCTAGGCCTCTCCCAAATTACGTTTTGGACGAAATAAATTTAAAAAAATCTGTAATATTGTGCTAATTGTCGAAGGGAAATGAAAAGTTTTTACATATTACGAGGCCATATCTGTTGGTGAAACTAGAAAAAAAGTTTCAAATCTAAACTTTACCATATACATAGGTAATACTTGTTGAACCAACGCGCACCTGGGTAGGCATTTATTAATGTAAAAGTATGATGAGTGGATAGTTCGCAATGAAAAACCGAATAGTGCCATGCCTATCTCCAATATTTGGGTCAAATCAATAAAGTCCTTTTGATATTAGTCTACATATATGTATCTAATAATAAGCATAGTACTTTATATATGTCGGAAGCGAAGGAAGTACGGTTCTTATAATGACTTCCTAGCTAGGAATAGGGCACTTTTACCCTCCCTGTAAATAAATGTCCGCTCTTTTCACGGGATTTATGCCCCATTGTTGCTGAAGAGATCGCAAGTTGAATGTCAAATTCAAATTGGCTTCTGTATTTTATTGCTATGACCGTAACCCTGTCGTAACAGGGCGGAAACCTGGAATGCTTTTAGGATATATGCACTAAATGGAAAATTGCGAAATGATACTTTTTACGTGTTGGTGATTCCAATGATAAACCTGTTTATACAATGTAACATCGTTTCGCACTGACGTTCGTTGTCGCAACACTCCCTTCATCACGTGGCTTGGAACGTTTCGATGACGAACATTTATCGATTCGATGGAGCATAATATCACTTTGTCTAAGCCACAGTTCTGTACAGATGATATTTTATGATCGGTTGAGTGACCTAGCTTTGAGTTTGACTATCTAATTAACAGCAACAGATTGTTATATATATATGCATACCTATATAGGTACATACACGGTTTTTCGTTGCCACCGTTAACGAAAGACTCTATACATCAAATAAAGTAAATTTATGCAAAAAAAAAATGCTGTGAAAAAATGTAACTTGATCGGGTCAAATTTATAGTGTCCAGTGTTTATGCTAGTTTTTTCATAGACAGATATTAATTATTTCTCGTGAAAAAATCTTGCTACACGCGTCAATGTGCATTTATGCAGAAAAACGCAGTCTATTTACTCAACTTTGGACCCTAATATTTTGGAAACCAGACGCTTCCCAGGTATGCTTTCATGGAGAGAAATGATCAAGATGATGAGGAGATTTCGTAGTTATCGCGAACGTTGACTACCAAAAATCATCCTGTATACAGGGTGTAACAAAAAGGGTATGTTAAGCGAAAAGCTATGTGAATAGCCCACTATAGAGTAGAGAACCTATCCACAAAATTTGAAATCTGAAATCACATATTTATTTTTCCCGATAGTATGGAGAATTTTTAAATATCTCAGGAATTTTCATACAATCTTGAAAAATAAAAATGTGATTTCGAGTTTTAAATTTTGGAAATAGGTTCTTTATAGTGGGCTATTTATACAGCTTTTCGCTTAACATACCCTTTCTGTTACACCCTGTATATCAAAAGAATATTATACATACATACATAAACACACGGCTGTGTTTCCGAAATGGGGTAGCCAGAACGGCTATACTAAACGTGGCCGTGTGATCTCCTTTATGATCCCGTTTGGCATAGCGGGGTAGATATAATTGATCAGCGACAAGTTTCTAGCTTATCGCCTGGGAGAATGCTCGAGTTCCTTGGCCGATTCTTACGACGCGGAAGAAGATGCAAGACATGTAAGTATAAAAGAATATTATGAACATGTTTCAAATTATAGTAAAGTTTCAAAATATAGTAGCTTTCTTACTGTGCTTGTTACTATGTCAAAATTAAACACCAGGGAGGAGCGAACTGACTAAACAATGGGGGGCTGTGATTGTCGCAGACAATGGAACTAATGAAGTGAAATTTCCGAATCACGTCTAAACCAATAACATGAAAATCGTGTGGCGACTCGTCCGAATTCCAGATACTGTAAGCTCTCTCTTAAATTTACATATAGCTGGTACGAGTACTATGCTATGATGGCAAATCTTTAATATACAGATAAACAAAATTAGATTGTCTGTATTTATTAATATAATAAGCGGTTATTTTAATACTACAATTAAAATAACCGCTTATTACAAATTTTTACAGGATTTTTACTAGCCGATAGATGATACAGTAAGGTCTCGAAATTTCCATGCGAATGGGAATCATAAAGTTTACAAACATTTCCATTGAGGGGTCGGCCACCACCGGGCCTCCACTGACCCTCGGATCTGCCGACTCATGGTGACGAACACAAGACACAAACATTGCTGCACGCTATCCATGTACTATCTATCTATACATAGGATGCAGAGGGCTTTTTATGTTTTTTCCATCTTTTGCACTAAGTATATTATTTTGGTGTTTACTCTCGATCTCATTTGATAATGATAAGTTATCATTGATAACCTGTAAGATTGATCCGTTTCACTGAGAAACAAATGTGACTTGCATTAATATATGTTGTTGATCTTAATATTAGCTCCGTAGAGATTGGTCGCCTTGGCCGAAATACGGTCGGAGATCATCATCATCATCACTAGCATATCTAAATCTATCTGAATTTATATTAGTGTTGAGTAGGACATACAAGAGGCACTTCATTTGTCCCGGACATGACGTCAAAATGTAAGAGTGCCTCGAAATTTTAAATTGTACTACTTCAATTTTCTTGTCGCGGTCGAGCTTGAACGGTCGAGCGAGGCAGGCAGACAAACGACAAGCACGTCACGTGATCACGTCACGGTCGTCGCGTCTGACATTTTGAGCGAGAGAGAAATATATTGTCTTCCATGCGAGGCGAGGCGCCAGCCAGGAGAATTTAATGACTACGAATACAGATTCTGATTACAGAAGTAAATTTCGTCATTGTCATATAATGTTACGATAGCCAAGTGGTTCAAGCGTTCAACTCCGAAACCAGAGGAATCGGGTTCGAGTCCCGTTGATGCGATAACTGTTCTTCTTTTTTTTTTACAATATTTGTTTATAAATTTATTTGGCATATCTCGGAAACGGCTAAAACCTGTAAAAACTGATAAGAAACCCAAGAAGTATTTTGTCACAGGTTTCTGGAACAGGAATTTTTGTGTCACAGAAGCAGTAGGAACAGGTATAGGTTATAACCTAATATAACCCATCTCTACTACAAACACATAAAATTCATTTTTTATACTTGTAAGATTTATAATTAAAAATATTTGTACTAAACAAACAAATGACATGACAAAAGCACGTCGCATCTGACATTTGAGGCGTCAGGAGGCACGCATATTTCGTACTATAATAACTTCAAATGGTTCAGTCAGTAGGTACGCCTCGTGTCGCGCCAACGCGATACACCAAAGTAAAATCGGTAAGTGCCAACACTGGTAATATTTATTATATTCACGATGGTAACATTGATGACTTGCTTCGAATTAGTCTTTGAATGTTGGCACCTTTTTGATAGTTGATTGGCGGGAAAAAGATGGCGGAGAGGTGGACAAAATTGTAGATCGGGGGAAAAGGTAAAACCGGTGGAGTTCAGCTGAATCTCTTGGTAAGTGTTCACTTTCTTATGAATCGGTTATTGCTATGAACATAGAAAGATGATGATACTTAGTACACCGTAATTTCTTTATACCGAGTCCGATATTAAACGTTGGTACAACTTTCTTGTTGAACAGTTAATGTCTTAGACATAGAAACGTAGATATTGGATAGGAGCGAGCCGTGCTCGTCCATGAAGTGTGATCAGTAAGCACACGGGCGGTCGACTTGTTGGAGCATTGTGGCAGGACTAAGGGGAAGGTGGAGGTCCTCTTGGGGGCAAAGCCCTCAAGTCCGGCTGGTGACCCTATAGAATGAAGTCACCGGGCATTAGTTAGCGCGACGCTAACTAATGTTCTGACCGGAGCTGTCGACCGCCAAGCTAACTAAAATGTAAATGGCAAAGCCATAATTCAGCTACTGTAACCAATTGTATGTATGTATATGAAATACCTAACGCGAAACAGATTTGAGAAGTATACATTGTTGACTTATCTTTCTACTTTCATGCTATATCTAACTAAATTGTCATTCTGTTGTCTTAACTCCACTCCGAACCCTGGCTCATGATTATCATACAGTTAGGGGTGACAACATTTGGTGGAGGTGCTGGGATCTGAACTGGGACGCCAGATAAGTTCTGGCTTTTCCTTGTATTCGTGTACATATAAAACCTATAATTTATTTGTGTACCTATCCGTGCGTGGTGTACCTATGCACCTGTAATATGGTCACACTCTTCCACACTCCGATACGGTACAATCTAATCTACCAACCTGATTGTCAGAACCATCTCTGATTACATTTATTTATTTATGTCACACATGATTTAACACATAATTACCTATATCTTTCACATAGGTATAATATAAACTTCTATACATACATGAATACACGATCTCATGGTGACAAATTGTATCGTGTGGAGGAGGTGTATTTAAAGTGATACTTTTACGGTTTTTCGGTTTTTACATAAAAAAAAAGGAGTATAAAATTGTTTATGGTTTAGTGTTCTGTTTTAGTAATCGATTACTTAAATATATACATATCGATTTGTGATTTATGTGTCTCGTATATGGCTGGTATCAAATGATTGCGTCGTAATCTTAATAGAATAGGGATCTTATAAATCCATATAAAACTTCCCTTTTACGTTAACGTTACCAAAGGGTGTATTAGGCAGATTTACTGTTCTTAGTTGTGCTACGGAATATCGATATCGTTCTTATTCGATTACTAAATATCTTGGTACTCATTGTTGACAACCATAATAAATAATAAAAAAAAAAACTTGAAATTGGAGGTAAATGCGAAAAGTTTTTGAGTTACTTTAAAGTTTTGGTTTTAGTTTATAAATATTACTTTGTTACTATTAAATAGGTAATAATTTACGTAACAATGGAGGAAATTGCGTTGACAATACTACGAGCGCGGAAGGAGCGCCTTCTTTCATACATAAATTCAGTTACTTCAGAATTTAATGAAGAAAAAATGACTGTGATTTGTACCAGAAGTGCTATCCTACAACTAAAAGATTTTGTCAGCAAATTACAAACTGAAATTCGACATATCATCATATCCGCAAACATAAGTAAACAAGAGATTGAGAGTGCGACAGAGATTCAGTTACATGGCGAAGACTTGATCAATACGTTAGAATCCGCTATCATTAGCACCCAAACCTATAATGATTCTTTACAAACAACCAGGCTACCCAAATTGACTTTAATGAGGTTCAATGGAGACAGATTAAAATGGAATGAGTTTTGGGACAGATTCAATGCTAGTGTACATACTAAAAATATTGCAGATACTGACAAACTATCATATTTAGTAAGTAGTTTGGAAGACACAGCTTTGGAAGCAGTAGCAGGTTTGGCTATAACAAACAAAAATTATTCAATTGCGGTAGATACACTAAAAGCCAGGTTTGGATCTAATGAAATTTTGATTGATGCCCATTATTCTGCGCTGAATACTTTACCAAAGGCAGAACATAATGCCCAGGACTGCAGACGAACTTTGGATACTATAGAAAAACATCTTCGAATCCTAGAGTCTCTGGGTGAAAATACTCAGGGAAACCATTTCCGTGCCATAATATTAGGAAAGTTTCCGGAAGCTCTAATACACCAGTACTATCTTCAAGGTACCTCAGATAGTGCTACTATGGTGTCTATTAGGAGTGGTCTTGAAGCACTGATTGTTGCCATGGAACGTTCACAAGCTTCGCTAGTGCCAACAGCAGGTGTTTCTGGAGTTTCTGATCCTTCATTGATAACTACAGGGGCACTACAGATCAACACCCAAGCAAGGTTTCAAAACAAAAAATATGCATTGAAAAGAAAAGGAGGCAATTACAATGCACTACCAGCAAAAAGAATGAGACTTCCCTGTTTGTTCTGTAAATTAAAAAATCATAATAGTGCTGAATGTAAGAAATTTAATACCATAGAGGCGCGTAAAAGGAAGTTAATTGGGAGATGTTTAAACTGCTTGAGGAGTGATCATAAAACTAGTGAGTGTACGAAGAAAATCACTTGCTTCCAGTGTGGTAAAGATCATATGAAGATACTCTGCCACAACCGAAGGGTAAGTTTCTTAAGACTAATAATCACTCTGAGACAACATGCCATGTGGCAAGGAATCATCATACAACATTTTTGCAGACAGCGGTGGCACAAGTTCAAAACCCCAACAGCAATAAATTAGTCAAGTGCAGAATAGTATTGGACAGTGGCAGTCAGAGAAGTTACATCACTACAAAAAGAGCATCTACTTTAGACCTTCCCTCATTGAATGATGACTTACTTCTAGTATACACATTTGGAACATCCAAGCCTAAAGAAATGTCATGTCCTTCTACAGAAATTATCGTTCAGACAAAACGGGGTGTAAATAAACTTATTAAGGTCAATATTGTTCCTCTTATTACAGAGAGATTGCCAATAGCAAGTTATATTTGTGCTGAAGTAGATATTGCTGCTGATGATAAGTCTGCTGGAGAAGGTATTGACTTACTCATTGGAAATGATTATTACAGTAGTTTCATGAGAGATACCAAAAGGAAAATTAGAGAAAATTTGTATATTATAGATTCTGATTTTGGATGGATAGTATCAGGAAACTGCACTGATGTGATGTCAAATACTATTTTAACTGTAAATACCTACTATCACTGCCACTGTCACAGTACCAATCACCCATACTTTACTGAACCAGATCTACCTCTGAGGAATATTGACATTAAATTTCTGTGGTCTCTTGAAAGTATTGGTATAAATGACCCACCTAGAGCCACTCATCAAGAAGAAGCTGTTAGACATTTTAACAATACCATACAATATCAAGAGGGGCGATATGAAACCACCTGGCCCTGGATATCGTATCCTCCACAACTGCCTATTAATTTTGGCTTAGCTCTAGGAAGATTAAAGAGCTTGGTTAAAAGATTAGATAAAGAATCATATAAAGAATATGATAATATTCTTAAGGAGCAACTTGACTTGAATATTATTGAAGTTGTTGAACCCCATGACCCTAACATGAAACATCCTATTCACTACTTACCTCACCATATGGTGAAACAGGTCGGGAAACGAGGCAGGATCGTATACGATGCTTCAGCGAAGACTTCTGGCCAAAAAAGTCTAAATGAATGCCTATACAGTGGGCCCTCTATGTTGGAAGACCTGACAGCCCTACTATTAAAATTCAGAACGAAACGTATAGGTATAGTAGCAGACGTAGAGAAAGCCTTTCTGCAAGTTGGTCTTCAAGAAAATGACCGGGATGTCACGAGATTTCTATGGGTACAGGATATGAGCAAGGATTTTACAGAAGATAATTTATTATATCTACGGTTTTGTCGTGTTCCTTTCGGCATAATATCAAGCCCCTTTCTTCTTACAGCTACAATTCGATACCACATGTCACAGACAAATTCGGAATTATTAAAGACTATAGCAAATAACTGCTATGTTGATAACCTAGTAACAGGCGCAAATTCATTAAATGAAGCGTGTCAAATCTATGAAAGGACAAAGGAAACATTTGATCAACTCTCTATGAATATTAGAGACTGGCTGTCAAATAATAAAGATTTCATGGAATTCATACCCTTAGAACATCAAGCAAAGAAATCAGATATTGTTAAAATACTAGGCCTATCTTGGAACACAGAAAAGGATACATTGAAATTGAAAATTACCAAGGAACACTTCAATCCAGATTCAATAGCTGACACAAAACGAAAGGTACTCCGTACCTTGGCACGAATCTACGATCCATGCGGTTTTGTATGCCCATTGATACTTCCGTTGAAGCTTCTATTTCGAGATATTTGCGAGCATAAATTCAAGTGGGATGCAACTTTACCCACAGACATAATATATTCTCTTAAACGAATTTTGGAAGAATTGGAAACTGTGACTGAAGTGGAACTTCCCAGGTATGTCGGGGTTAATTGTTCAAACATGATATATGAATTGCACTGTTTCTCAGACGCTTCCAAGAATGCGTATGCAGCAGCCATCTACTTGGTAGCACGGAGCCCGCAAGCAACATTAGTGTCCTTGATGATGGGAAAATCACGTTTAGCGAAAACTGATGACAGCAGCAGTGACTTAAAAATACCTAAACTAGAACTTTTGGGATTCCTAATAGCTAGCAGACTTCTGAAATATATGAGGACGAACCTGGAACTGCCAGTACAGAAGGAGGTTCTGTGGACCGATAGCCTTGTTGTTCTAGGATGGATGCGGTCAAACAAACTACTCCCACCATTTGTATCGAATAGAGTTGAAGAGATCAAGCGTAACCAAGGTAAAGCCGATTTATATTATATAAATACCAAATTGAATCCAGCTGATGTTGCCACACGACCCGATACATGGCTACAAAACAAAGCGTCTTGGTTCAACGGCCCTACATTCCTTAAATCAGAAGAATCCGACTGGCCAAGGGATCGGTACTATGAGGCCCATAGAACTTTGTTCTCTGCTGGGGAGGACCTGGATCATAGTCCAGGGGATCAACATGTCTTACAGACTGACGATTTGTCACAAAATTTACCTAACATGGAAGTAGATAATCCAGAGACAATTGATACACATTGCAACAATAATACTGACTCATTAGATTGTACTTCAACAGAGATTAAGGAACTTCAAAGGAAATACTTTAGTGATGAGATAGCAGGAAAGAATACACACCTTGTGAAGAACCTTAAGTTATTTCTGGACGTAGATGGAATACTCCGATGCAGAGGGCGGATGGCGAATACGACATGGAGTTATGACATGAAGTATCCAATATTGTTACCCAGAGATAGTGAAATTACACACAAGATAATTAAAGATATCCACGAAAGAAATTATCATGTTGGTGCGGCTCATACACTCAGTCTAATTAGGGAAAAATATTGGATACCTCAGGGTAAGGCTCAGGTACAAAAGACAATAAGAAACTGTTCACAATGCATTAAACATGGAGGTGGCCCATATCGATTGCCATCCACCCCAGCTTTACCCACTGAAAGAGTAAATTATAACACACCCTTTACCTTCACGGGTATAGACTACTTTGGCCCACTGTATGTGAGTTCTGCTACAGGAAAAGAAAAGAGATGGGTTGCTTTGTTTACTTGTTTGACCGTGAGAGCGATCCACTTAGAAGTAGTAAGAGATATAACAGCTGAAGAGTGTCTTTTAGCGATCAGGCGATTCGCAGCAGCTCGAAATATTCCAAAGCGATTTTATTCTGATAATGCTACCTACTTCACACTGACATCTGAAGTAATGACTAAACCATACGTCGCGCAGAATCGCATTGAATGGAAATTTATTCCCCAGTTAGCGCCATGGCATGGAGGATTCTATGAGCGCCTAGTTGCTATAGTCAAACATTGTCTTAAACGTACACTAGAGAAACATTTACTGAATGATTCTAAGCTAACAACCATTATGAGAGAAGTAGAAGCTGTCGTGAATACAAGACCTCTAACGAAGGTCGGAACAGAAGTGACACATGTATTAAGACCAGCCGACTTCTTAGGTCTGGGAAAGTGTCTATTCGTCACACCGACTAATGCTGATGTTCCTTGTGCTGGCACTGCGACTAAGCTCGATCTGATTGAGAGCTGGAAAAGAGGGTTAAAAATCCTAGAAGAATTTAGAAGAATGTTTATTGGAGAATATCTCGTGGGTTTGAGAGAGAGATATCAACATTCTCCTAAACAACCAAGAGTGAAATCTGATCGCATACCAAATATAGGGGACATTGTGCAAATTAGAGCAGATTCAAAAAATCGGGAGAACTGGAAAGTTGGTAGAATCACTGACCTAATAAAGGGAGTAGATGGTGAACATAGAGTCGCAAAAATAAAAGTTAATGACACCACATTTACAAGATCTATTGGGCACTTATACCCATTAGAAGCTGACTGTCTTGAACCGAGGACAGAAGGCAATGAGGTAGCCGAAATTTCACCAGCTGACGCACCAGTACGTTATTTTGATGAATACGACTTCAATTACTTGTCAAATCAAGAGAATGATCTACAACGACAAAATGAAACTTCCTTGACACCTGTAGTTGAAAACTTTGATACTGAAAATAATGGTTTTGATGTAACTGAACCAAATGGCGGAATTGTGCAAGAGACAGCTGAAGGAATGTCTCGAACTGAAGAGGAAAATCCAATAGATAAAAATGCTGAGCATGTAGATGATATCACAACAAAAGGTAGAAGAGACGCTGCTATTCGTGCTAGGGAAAAAATTCTGGAATGGACGCGTCATCTACTTACCCTAATACAATAACTCTCTTTTTTGTTGGGGAGTGTCGCGCCAACGCGATACACCAAAGTAAAATCGGTAAGTGCCAACACTGGTAATATTTATTATATTCACGATGGTAACATTGATGACTTGCTTCGAATTAGTCTTTGAATGTTAGCACCTTTTTGATAGTTGATTGGCGGGAAAAAGATGGCGGAGAGGTGGACAAAATTGTAGATCGGGGGAAAAGGTAAAACCGGTGGAGTTCAGCTGAATCTCTTGGTAAGTGTTCACTTTCTTATGAATCGGTTATTGCTATGAACATAGAAAGATGATGATACTTAGTACACCGTAATTTCTTTATACCGAGTCCGATATTAAACGTTGGTACAACTTTCTTGTTGAACAGTTAATGTCTTAGACATAGAAACGTAGATATTGGATAGGAGCGAGCCGTGCTCGTCCATGAAGTGTGATCAGTAAGCACACGGGCGGTCGACTTGTTGGAGCATTGTGGCAGGACTAAGGGGAAGGTGGAGGTCCTCTTGGGGGCAAAGCCCTCAAGTCCGGCTGGTGACCCTATAGAATGAAGTCACCGGGCATTAGTTAGCGCGACGCTAACTAATGTTCTGACCGGAGCTGTCGACCGCCAAGCTAACTAAAATGTAAATGGCAAAGCCATAATTCAGCTACTGTAACCAATTGTATGTATGATGTATATGAAATACCTAACGCGAAACAGATTTGAGAAGTATACATTGTTGACTTATCTTTCTACTTTCATGCTATATCTAACTAAATTGTCATTCTGTTGTCTTAACTCCACTCCGAACCCTGGCTCATGATTATCATACAGTTAGGGGTGACAACACCTCGCCTCATTTGAAGTGGGACATTGTACTGGCTCAGGACAAAAAAGAGGCTACTCTTACAAACTCTTTTTCAAGTCGTGTCCTACTCAACACTAATTTATATTAAGGATTTATCACTATCTTTGTTACATCAGGCGATGTCGATGATGATAAAGATGTTGCTGTAAAGAAAAAATCATCATGTGGAGCAACCTCATTGTGTGAAGCACTATTTGTGTGTTGGAAAGTTATTCGATAAAAGTATCCCTGATCTTTATCTAACCAAGATATTAATTATAGACAAGAAACAAATTTTCTCAAATCAAAAATTTACGCTTTATTGTCAATAATATTTAGTGTCCTTCATCTATCGTCATCTCGGTGATCTCTGGCTGGTAGTCTGTGTCGAGGGTGCGTGTGCGCAGGATCTGCTTGTACAGGAAGGCAGAGCGGCGCGGCGTGCGTGTGCGTTGAGCGCTGCTGTAGTCCACCTCGTATAGACCAAAACGGTGCCTGAAAAAGTGTCAGGAAAATGATTATTTCCATCGTTATTTGTTTATGTTATACTTGCGGCCGCTCACGATTTTTATCCGTGTAAACTTAAGAATTCCCATCATTAGGTCCCCCCGTGGAGATTTCGGGAAATCCCATCTTAGTGGAAAAGGAAACCACGTTCTAAATGTCTCGTTTCTAGCTTCAGTAGTTTCGGTGTTGATGAATCCGTCAGTCAGGACACGTAACTTATATAATAGAAGATATAATTGACATAAAGCTTACGAGTAGCCAA
Source organism: Carposina sasakii (assembly GCA_014607495.2). NCBI lineage: Eukaryota > Metazoa > Arthropoda > Insecta > Lepidoptera > Carposinidae > Carposina > Carposina sasakii. The sequence goes on along the minus strand of CP053149.1, from coordinate 4,392,980 downwards.
ACATCCATTCGAAGTTATCCATAAAGCTCCAGGCAGTATACCCTCTAATGTCAGAACCGTCTTTGATAGCATCCAGAATTGCACCAAGATACCCCTTGTAATACGCGATACGGGGCTCGTCTTCTAACCCCACGTCAGTCGGAAAACCATTCTCAGTTATGTAAATAGTTGGATTGTTGTAGTCGTTTCTGACCTTGGTCAGTACTTTGTATAGTCCCCATGGTACGGTCTGCAAAGTAGATCATTATAATCATTATCTTATATTTAGCTTTAAATAGTGCGAAAAATGGTTTGTTTCGCTATAAACCGTATATAGCTACCGATTTGATAAAATCTGTTTGTATTTGAGTGACTCCTGGAAACTCAAAGATCCGATTTAAGATATTGCATTAAGCGAATCTGGTAAGGCGTTACTATTTGTTTTCTTTATACTTAAACCCACCTTATGCCAATCGGCGAAGCTGACTGGCCAATCAGCTGGTTGATAAGTTAAAACTTCTCTATCATTTAAATAAGAAGGAACAGGGTGAGCATTCATAACTGATTCATTTCTGTAGGTAATATAGGCCGTGTATTGATTAATTCCCAAAAAATCTGCTGATCCTTTGACGAGTACGATCTCTTCAGCAGTAAACTCAGGTAATCTCGATCTGGAAAAGCCTTGAGCGGCGCTTTTCTGCTCTATGATACTTCTCAAAACTTGTGGAAAGTCGCCAGTTTCTGAGAATATAGGATGCATGTACAGGCCCCACTGAAATGTGAATATCATACATTGATTACTGTCAATTTAATTAAATTATGCTAATGTTATAAGAAAGTTGTGTGTAACTTACTTAACTTTGTAACCTATGAATAATTTTGAAGCATAGTTTATGAAAACAATATGTTTCGGCTTGACTTACACGACCCTTGCATTGCAAACTTTCATAATTCAAACGTGTACTTACATCGAATTGATTAGCTTCATCAGCTGCCTGTATATCCTTTTCAGTTTCAGGTTCATACCAGTGAGTGTTTATAGTAAACCCACACTCGCCTCCTTGCGTTGGTTTGAACTCCTCGTTATAAATGTGGTATACCTTCGCATGAGCTATCAATAAGTTTTTGGCGCACAAATAGTCTGCTATTCCAGTAAAGTTTAACGCTGGTGCTTTAGTGTCGCTTCCGTATCCTTGATAACAAATTTCCTTTGGTTGATTAATAGTTATCCAGAACTTAACTCTGTCCCCAAATTGTTCGAAAGCAACTCGAGCGTAATCAGTGAACCACTCCTCTACGAGGGGATTAGTCCATCCACCCAGGTCCTGCAGAGATTGTGGTAGATCCCAGTGGTATAATGTGACCATGGGTTGAATATTGTATTTTAACATTTCATTTATCAAGTTATTGTAATATTCAACCCCAGCTGGATTGACTGCGTTAGCGAATCCTGAGGGTAGTATTCTAGACCAAGACACTGAGAATCTGTAGAAGTCGAGTCCCAGTTCTCTCATCATCTCTACGTCACGCTTGTATTGATGGTAGGAGTCGTCGGCAATGTCTCCGTTGGAGCTGTCTGCTATAGACCCCGGATTGGTATGGGTCAAGCGATCCCAAATATTCTCTGATTTTCCTAAAGTGTGAAAGATTTAGCTATAATTGCCGATATCATTATACAGGATGTAACAAAAGGAGTATGTTAAGCGAATACGAATTTAACCCGCTCAAGATCTATGTAGTGGGCTATTTTCATGGCATTTAGCTAGCTTAACACGCCCCTTTTGCATAGGTAAGTAACAGACAATTTTATTATGCTTGCACAGAGTGCCAATAAGTTAAGTTGGTCTTACCATCTTCATCCCAAGCCCCCTCGACCTGGTAGGCTGCTGTAGCAGCGCCAAACAGGAAGCCGTCGGGGAAATTCCTCACCTCCGCGTTTGATATCCCGATGCAAACTAACACCAAGCTGTAACGATATTAGTTTTCACGAGTATGTTACTAGAATAAGGTAGCCACTAGCCAGAATAAAACAGGATCAGAAAGTGGAGCCTACAGCTACGTTTAGCATAACGAGGCCAAATATGAAAGATTAGTGACAATTGCCCCCAGAGTTCTCAAGTCGACTCTTACGACATTCGCGGACGGTGAACCCCGGCATCAGAACAAGACATTACCTTACAATACATCAGTTTTGTATTTGCGTGGTTGGTATCAGTTTATATGATTAGGTACATACATGGATTTCAGTTAACTTTGTTTTTGACCATAGAGGATGATTTACCGCAGGCCACAATCAAATCTCATAGATCTAATGTTTGCAGAATTAACGTTATGTGTGAGAAAACATTCTAAAGTTGAGTTGCTGTTTATTATGCCTTGTATATAGTTATATTAATTTGTATACTTTATAGGTTTGCGTATAACGGTTATTAATAATTAGTATTATGAGTAATAAGAGTATGAAAGTATTATAAATACCACTTACAATGTTGTAAATTTAAACATATTTATTTATTTAGGTGTTGGCCACTTGCACTAAACTCTTTAAAAACTTACAATGTGATACTTGATCGCTCTAAGTCATGCTAGTATATATATGTTCGTTCTGATATCAATGTAAGGACCTGCTGTCATTCATGATGGAATTATCGCGAAATAATAAACGATGATGAAATGGAAAACATGCATTTATAATACTAGAGGACGCCCGCGACTCTATCTTCTCATGTACTTTAAGCAGTCTAAGCTATATACAAAAACTTTTTTCGTGAAATACTAACAAAAATCGAAACATTTAAACATCCAAATATCTTATTCTTTATTGCACACACACACAAAATATAAATTAAAAGATAAAAGAATATAATAATAGAGATATCTTCCAGCAAGCCAAGCAAATAGAGAGAATTTTTTAACAAATACAGGGTAACACGTGCAATTTAAACTAATACTAAGAAACTAACTATATTGAAAAAAAGGACATAAACAAATGACAATGACAAACAAATGGCATAGTTAAAGAATGGACAAGTAGTGATCCTTCAGCTTTTCTTGTCGTATTCTTGGTAGTAACTTTTTCTTTGTAGGCAAATCCTGTTGAAATATGTTAATACTTTACTTTATTTTGCTTTCTTTATACATACATAAGATTCATTTTTCAATTATGGAATGTGTATCACAAATCCGTTCTTAAATTAAAGATTCTCTTTATTCTTTTATTGTGTATAGATTCTGTTTACGAGTAGGTATGTTAGTAGAATAGTATATTATATTTATGGTGCAATAATATTATGAACATACCCATAATTGATATGCAAATAAGCTAAAATACCTTATTACCTATGGTTTATCTTTAATCTATATGTGTGTACTGTTGGTGTGTCTATAGATAAATAAATGTGTGTATCGTTCATCAAATATGTATGGGCAAGACGTACAGTCATGAGTAATACTAGGTATGCATTTAATGCAAGCACAAGTACATTTGTGTACTTATACATCTGATTGCTCAGACTACAGTCTTTTCGACGGAACTTTGCGATTGTGAAGTTCGTGTAAAAGGCGTCACAGTAAAATATTCAAGTGCGCACGGATGAAGAAAACAAGCGAGGAAGACTGCTTATGAATGACCTGGTCTTCACAGCTGCAAAGTTCCACCCTCAAACTGCTATCCGTAGCAAATGCTACGGACTACGAATCTACTACAGCAGGAGTCATCTATTGTATATTATGCGTGAAATGACAACTTTGTAACCCCTTTTTAAGGAAATTGCCCAAACGGATTAACGTGAAATACAAATGCACTTTACAATATTAAATTAATTAACTCTATTACGACCGAAATTCGACCGCGAGATGATGATAAATTTACTTTCAGAAGTTTTACTAAATGCCAATTTACTAAGTAAGCATTACACTGCGGTTTTTCTTGGAGTTAATATATCTCTATAGCAGGTACATTATGTTAAACTAAAAATACAAATAATGCCATCGATCGAACACAGTTAATAAGTTAGTTTAATCTAAAGAACCATGTTTGAGCGATGACTGATTTTATTATATTTTTTATATATATTTTATTATACATTTTATTATACATACCTACTATTTATTTATTATTTACTGCTGCCCGCAACTTTGGACGCGTAGACTAGGTACAAAATGTAGCCTATATCCTTCTCCGTACTCCTAACTTATGTATGAAAAGTTTGAAACGATTGGTTTAGTAATTTAAGCGGGAAGAAGTAACAAACAAATAAACTTACCTTCTCATTTTATAGGGATTACGGATTATCTCATTTTATAAAGAATAACGGACAGAGTGTTGTCAATACACAGAGTGAAGCATTCATAGTAAGCTCGGTAACGATATTCCATGGAGTAGGGATGTGTATTGACGCCTTATCCACCCACACATACAAAGCATAGCAAGCTCGGCGCCTACTACAAAATACGCATACAAGCGCAACGCGCCGCCATTACGGTGCTTCAATCTGTGCATTGACAGCATTACCTACGTCCGTTGTTCTTTATACGTTCATGGGATTACTATGTTAGTTTAATTTAGTTTGACTGGGCATTTTCCGCACTTAGCCATAAGTGAAGCCATTACTCATATCATTGTAGTTACTATAGCAGTGTAAATTTTTCCCAAAGTTCATTCGAAACATATTTCTACTTTACAACTGGCAGTCATGATTTGATGCGTAGGTACGTTTAGTGATATAATAAAGTCTTACAAAACTTTTAGAGGATATGTCATGCCTGGCTTGCCCGGGTAGTTGGTGGCCATCCAGTCCACTCCATGTCGTAACTAGTCTGTAAATCGAACACTGCTTGAAATATTCACTGGGAGAGGACTATTCTTAGCCGTTACTCGTAGAATCAATGATGCTGCATGGGGCTCAGAACAACTTACAGTCAATACAGGATGATTTTTGGTCGTCAACGTTTCCGAAAACTACGGAATCTCCTCATCATCACGATCATTTTTCTCCATGGAAGCATACCTGGGAAGTGTCTGGTTTCCAAAATATTAGGGTCCAAAGTTGAGTAAATAGACTGCGTTTTTCTGCATAAATGCACATAGACGCGCGTAGCAGGATTTTTTCACGAAAAATAATTAATATCTGTCTATAAAAAAAACTAACATAAACACTAGACACTATAAATTTCGCACGATCAAGATATTTAAAATAAAATAAAATAAAAAAAAAATCCCAGCATTTTTTTTGGCATAAACTTACTTTATTTCATGTATAGAATACGTACCCTTCGTTAAAGGTGGCCACAAAAAAACATCCTGTATAATAGGGCCGATTATAAGGGTGTGAGGGTAGGATGCGAGATAGATACGCATAGATTTGTTATTTCGTATTTTTTGTTATGACAATTATTGGAGATTAATTTGATCTCTACCTATAGATATATCTAGTGTGCGAATTTTATTGGAAATATCAGGTAATCATGAATCGTTTTCAAACGAATTGTTGGTACATGAGAGATTATCATAGGGATCTATTGTTTTGACATCTATAAGTGTTTGAATGCCACCAACGGAGATGATAAACCTATGTATGATCTACGAGTAACTTATCTAAAGTAATGCTTATGTATGTGTTATTGTTTTTTATAGTTAATGATACTGGTATTCTATATTATATAATATAATACCTGTATTGATCAATGAGAATGTTTACAGAGGTCAAAGAATTAAATCTATTCTATATACATATAATAAAATTGTAAATGATCTATGTTTGTGCACGCTAATCTCAGAAACGGCTGAACCGATTTCGATGAAATTTTCAGGAATATGTTGTGACAGGTTCCACTTAACATATAAGCTACTTTTTATCCCGGGAAAATGTTTTTGTCCCGGATAATTTCGACATTTTGTTTTTTTCTGCAGTCCACGCGGACGGAGTCGCGGCCACTAGTATCACATAAAAACCATCAAAGCATACCTACACAAACTTATTTGTCGATTGTAATTTTTTCATATGTTGTATCGATGTTCGCAGGGTCGGTGGCGCGGCAGGTGAGCCATGCGGGCGCTGGTGGTGGCGTGGGTGGCGTGCTGCACCGCCGCCGCGCCTGCCGAGCCGCCAGCCACCGCGCCGCCCTGCGAGCCCCTGCTGCTCCGGAACCCACCGCCGATGCCGACGGTAGGCCGCGTAAATAGAACATACTAACAAGTCTCTAGTGTACTAGTGTATAATTTTATTGGTCAGCGCTGGCAATAAGATCAGTTCAAAAGTTTGAAGAAGTGGAACTCACCACCGATGCCGACGTTAGGCTACAAAAGAACACAACATAAAGTCTCATTATACAGGGTGTAACAAAAGGGTTATGTTAAGCGAAAAGATATGTAAATAGCCCACTAAAAGGAACCTATCCACAAAATTTCAGACTCGAAATCACATGTTTATTTTTCCAGATAGTATGGAGAATTCCTAAACAAGTCAGGAATGTTCATAACAATCTTGAAAAATAAACATGTGATTTCGAGTCTCAAATTTTGGAAATAGGTGTATAGTTGGCTGTTAACATAGCTTTTCGCTTAACATACCCTTTCTGTTACATCCTGTATAACTTTATTGGAAGCCCATCAGACTGTCATTAGAAAGTTAAAAGGTTAGATAGTTAAAAATTGGAGGAATGATATCAAAAGAACCAACACTAATAATTAGAATTCCCATGTAGGAAACGTTCCATTTGTTTAAACCGTTTGTTTAGCGGCTCAGCCCCGAGTTATTAGCCCGGCCCCGAGGGCGTGCCTAATCTTACTCGGGAACACCGCGCTCGTTTCTTTGCCTAATTATGCAGCCATTCATAATGCAGGAGTAGCTTTTGAAACTTTACCATCCCAGCTTTGCATAAAATTTAATTTGCTGAGAGTTTTTAAAGTAGAGATTGCAACGCTTGAAGTTGGCAAGGTAGTTTCAGGATTTTATTTGTTGTGTAGAACGTGCGCGAGTACGAGGCGGCGGCGCTGCATACGGCAAAGGCGTTGACCGAGCTGGTGGAGCAGGGGGCGGCAGACGAGGCTCGTGCGGCGGCGCTTGCCCGGGCGGCCGCGCGCGCCCCGCTCGGCCCGCCGCCCGCCGCCGTCGCCCTCGGAGCACCACAGCTGCATCTAGGCGTGCTGTACCTCGCGGAGCCGCCACGCCTCGTTGTGTTCCAACAAAACAACTCAGCCGCACTGCAGCAGTTCTGGCGCACGTTGGCCTCCGCCTGGAACGCGTCCAGCGTGGTGTGGTCCAACGCGTGGTTCTCGTGCGAGGACTACGGGTTCTGGGGCGGGCTGGCGGCGGCGCGCGGGGCGGGCCCGGTGAGAGCTGCCGCGGCCATCTTCCGCCGTGCGCCCAGTCTGCCGTGTGAAGAAGCCATGTACGACTGGCTAGGTGGGGCGCCGCAGTGTGATCCCGTCTCTACTGAATGTGAAGCTTCGCCTTATGTGGGTTACGAAGAACAGAGATTAGAGGTAATCACGTTTCGCCGTTTTTTGATTAGGCTAAGGTGAATCAATTTTGTGAGTCAATATTGACAGTTTATTAAGCCATAATGCCTTAATTCCCTATGAACAGACTCGACACTATCCCACGTGTATAGCATACATTTCAGTACCGCTGCAAATGCCGCGCGGGCTACTGGCACGCGGAGGGCGGAGGCTGGCAGCCGGCGCAGCGGCTAGCTGGCGGCTTGCGCTGCACGGCTTGCGGTGCTGATGGCGCAGCAAGAGCCTGTCTGCACGACTCCTACCGCGTGGCCTTACTGGCTGCCAACCTCACTGGCATGCTCATCTGCCTCGTCATCGCGCTCATTATATTTAAGAAACGGAAATGTAAAGTAAGTTTTTTTTTCAATGGGTTTGACAAGGGGTCTTTCGGGAACTCATTCATTACTGTTATTTGGGAAATAAATAGTTAAGAAACTTTATATGCTCAACGGCATAACATAACAGTTTTGTTAAGATCCTCTTTAACGTTGACATAGGTGAGATTGCGCTGGAACATGGCCATTATACCAATTACCCAGCCTATGATCATACTCGAACAGGTGTATTTTTTGCAGGCGGTGGCAATGGGCATGTGGACAGTGTTAGAAGTCGTGTTATTGGGTGCACTGCTGATGTATGGTTCTGTAAGTGTTATTTTAAGATCACACTATTCATATTTTTTCTTATTAATCGCTATCTAGGTACTACTTTTATTCGCAATCTTAATGCGAGTGACATATCAAACTAGTTAGGCCATATAAGAAGAGTATGACCATAGAATTGTTGTAACTATAGGCAAGTATGACCCAGTGTCGCTAACAAAAAATTGATTTTAGCGAAGACAGATTTTTTCATTGACTTGTTGACTCTTGAGCCGGAACTTACTGGTGATGATGAAATATTCTAGTAAAAGATAATGGCAAGATAAGCAGAGACTTAAGATATGCAAAATAACTTGTCCATAGGTACAAAGTCCATAGGTACCAGCCTCTATATCCGTGTTTGCAGGCAGCATCGCAGTACCTGTCAGTGTCCCGATGGCGCTGCGTGGCGGGCGCGTGGCTGCGCGAGCTCGGCTTCGTGGCGTGCTACGGCTCGGTGGTGCTGCGACTGTGGGTGCTGTTAGCCGAGTTCCGGACAAGAAAGGCACATCGCTGGACGCCGAGGGACGCGGAGGTTTGTAAAAACAGAGCTAAGTGTGATTGTTCTGATCTGATATACGATCAGAACAATCACACTTAGCTCTGTTTTTTAGGTACCAAAACGCAATAGTCAGAACTGCAGGTTTATAAAGGAGATTCTAGAAGCTAAACGTTGCTTTTTGTATGTGTGAATGAACCTGCATTTCTAGCTATTGCGTTTTGGGAATACAGCCGTGTACGAGTATATAATGTACCTATAATATATGTGTACGGGTTTGTAAGGCCTGTACACTTAATATTTGTTGACTTGTTGTTGGTAGTAATAGTTGAAAGGACGTTTAAGTAAAAACGTTATATATTTAGTTATAGTTACAACTTATAGTGAAAGTTGGATGCTGATCTATCCGATGTAAAAGAATGCATAAAAATATAAGAAAACAATAGTATTTATTGCGCGCTATGTGCTGACGCATACTAAAAGCCTGTGCGGTCATTGCCCGTACAATATGTATTATGTTGTCCTGAATCCATCAAGTTAGGAACTTACGCATCAATTAGACTTGTATTAGCCTTACATAATGACAAATGCTTACGCTCTACACCAGGTTCGCAAACTTTTTTTCTCATAGACTCCTTTTAAAAGTTAACTGGTTCTGGTGGACCCGCTACATGCCTACACCACACACGAATTCATTGTAAACCAACATTTTTTCACGTCAACGTAGACCCCCATCGAGTTTCCTGTGGACCCCTGGGGGTCCACCTGGACCACTTTTGGAACCACTGCTCTACACTGTCGTGTACCTGTGTCGACAATGCAGAACATCAGATTTTATATCTCTTAATAAACAATTTTGCAGGTGTTACGCATAGTAGGCGCTATGCTAATAGGCGCCACTTGTTACCTTGCGGCCTTCACTGCCACGTCGGCTTGCGAGGCGAATGAGGACGAGGACGGCGAGGGGCAGGGGGAGGGGCCGGGCTGCGCGCGCGCCGCCTGGCATCACGTCACCGCCGCCGCGGAGATCCTGCTGCTCGCTGCCGGCGCCAGGATAGCGTATGCGGCTAGGAATGCCAATGTACCATTTCAGGTACGTGTTTGTATTGATCTCGTTTTAATGTGGGCTGGGTGGTTTGGATCCCTTGAATAGGTATGTGTAGCATTAGTGAGTTTTACTAACTTTCTGTACCCGGAGTCATGCTACCCGTATGTTACCTACATTCTACTACATTTTATTAGCTTTAATTTCAAAGTTTCCGACCTAAAGATCTATTGACTCGCTATTTTGTAGACCTATTTTCTAGAGTAAATTTTTCATAAATCTCAATGATAATGGACATAGTTTAATTCTATATTATAATTCTCATAACACAGGAGCGTGGCTGGCTAGCATGCGCGCTGTGCTGCGAGGCGCTGAGCGGCGCGGCGTGGCGCTGCGCGGCGCTGGCGGGCGCGGCGCCGGAGCGCTCCCCGCTGGCGGCGGCGGCGCGCGCGCATCTGTCGTCGGGCGCGGCGCTGGCGTGCGTGCTCGCGCCGCGACTGTGGCACGGGTATCGTGCTAGGTCGCTTGCTCAAGAGGTATATGTTTTCCTTTTTTTGATTCTTCTTGTACAGTCCGTGGCCGCACACTTATTATAAAGATGCTAAATGAGAAGATGTTTAAGTAATTATAAGACAATTTATTACTTATAGAAGACAAACTATTAGGTTATAGAATGCTACGTTACTGATTGATGAGCTACTTGCGATGATGCCTATTAGTGAACAGTCGTTAGCTTACTAAATATCGCTATGTCGCGGTAAACGCTGACACAAGAGATTGGTAGGCACGGTTGCCGATGGCCTGTATAGGTAGTGCTGTACGCTACTGTAGCCTTGTCTGTTTTTTAAAGTAACATAAAGTTAAAGCTTAATATTTCAGCTTTGTGCAATAACAAATTTAAAAATTGCACCAATAAACTTTGAAGTAAATAAGTTGGTATTCTACGGCGATGACGCATCCAAGTCACCTAAACTTATAAAGTTAACTAGCAAACCCAACCCACTCTTCCAGGTATCCCGCCGAGGGCCGGCCGAGGGCTTCAGCGTGGAGGGCGAGGAGGAGCCCACCTCGGAGGAGGTCCGCGCCGAGCTGAAGCGGCTCTACGTCCAGCTCGAGATCCTCCGGAACAAGACGCTGAGGGCCGACAACCCTCACATCAGCAAGCGCAGGGGAGGAAGGAAAACGCCGCATCGACGGTTTTCTTTGCAGGTATAATACAGGATGGTATAAGGAATATAAAAACAATACACCTACCTATAATTGCTAATATACAAAACTGACAGAATCATCATCATTTTTTTAAGTATACGGGGTGTACCAAAAGGGTTCGGTTAAGCGAGTTAGCGGTAATCTATGAATATCTTCTGTGAGTTTGGCCGCCCTGACCGAAATACGGTTGGAGACATTGATTTCAAGTCTCATATTTTGTGGATGGGTTCTTTATAGTGGGCTATTTTCCTAGCATTTCGCTTAATATACCTCTTTTGTTACATCCTGTAGAACTAGGTATTCAGTCACATCCCATAAAGCCCTTAAATCATCTTTTATAAATTGAGCTGGTGGCTAAGCCACACTACTCTTAGATATGGCCGTACCCAGTCAACCCATTACGTCTTATAAAATGATGTACATCTCTCCAGATTAGGTAATCATCAGCTCCCATTGCTCAAGTAGGTTTGTTATCGTGATTCCATTTTAGTTAAATTTCCTTTCCAAGCTCCCATTTCTTTTCCTTTGATCATGACATGTTGATCTCTTTCTTTCTCTTTATCCTTTTCTCTTAAATCTATATTGATGTTTTACTACTTACATCTATTTGATGCTAGATGTGGGTTTCTATTTAGCTGCCCCCTTTTTCATAAAAGCTCGGCTTTTAATGCCTACGTGGCAATTGTTAGGTGTAGTTGGACATGCCCAACTCCTAAAAAAATATCAATTTATTATTATAAATATGACCCTGGTCCGTACATAAAAATCATTTCACATTTCTTCAACAATTAGTTTTATGAATAAGGGGTAGTTAAAACTTAAGTTATTCAAACGTATTACCCTATTAATAGGATACCTACTGTGGAATACCTGCAAAACTTCCACTTGATGTACCTAGTCTTGTGGCTCTGATGATATGATAAGTAATACTTCCGACCCTCTATATCAATGTTCTATCTTCATACTCATTAATTAAATGTTTCATCTTCCATCCTACTTCGACTTTAGAAAAAGGGCAGTCGTGAAAAGGTAAGAATGATATTAACCGCATGTCGTGACCGTGCCCGCATGTCCCTGGCCACGCCCCCCGGTACCGCACCGACTGTTCGTCGCATTGTCTCTGATGTTACGCTTTCTTTGTTCCTTTTCCAGCGCCTTGACATGTGCGCTGAAACTAGCGTTACCTTCGATATTCAATTCAAAGGTTTACAATTTTATTGGCACTATGTTATCGTTTTTATCTAACTAAACGTTGCCGTTGCGGCTTTTTCTCGCGTTCAAGGCTTTTTGATGAGACAAATCTGGATTTTAACAGAATTTCGGTATTATTAGTTAGGGTAGGTAATTATCACTCGCTTTTACGGTCAGCTACTCGTATATAAGTATTACCTACGTAATGTTAGTAGATATAGAAGCTTGTTGATTTGGCAAACATAGGCATTACTCAGAGAATAAGAAATCGTAAGACAACTAAACTCAAATCAACAAGTTCCAACCTCAGATCAAACAAAAACTCAAGGCTTCCATTCCATGTCAGCGGAGAAAGAAGGAATATAAATACAAACATGTGAAACTTTTATAGTTACACGTTTATAAGTACGTCCAGGCTGAAACAAACTATTTGTTAAATTTCACTTTGAGAAGAATTTGCACTTCGCACGATATTTTTATACGTCTTCCTGTCGCTTTGCCTTGAGTTTTTCTGCGTTCTGAGGTCCCTACCTTGACCGATTACCTACCGTTGTAAAGCCGCATGCTTGCGCAGGCGCTGCAGGCGCGACGCGGCGCCAAGGGCAAGGCGGCGTCCGCCAGCGCGGTGGAGGCGAGCGAGGCGGGCGACGCGTCGCGCACGCCCGAGGACTCCGTGTGCTCCAACGAGGGGCCCTCGCACTACACCGACGCCGACGCGCCCGCCTGATGCACGCGGCGCCGGCGCACGGACCGCCGCAAGAAGTGCTACTGGCTCATCTACGCTATCCCGCTGGCCCTGTCCCGCAAGCGATCCACGTTCCGCACCAAGGCGCCGCGAAAAGCCCTCATCTATATGAGCCGCAAGAAGTATCCGGTGCTGCGGAGGTGCCGGACGGTGCCGCTCGCGCAGATGGACGCGCCCAAAGTCGCCGTGTACGCCAGCGGAGCGATGCTTGACCTCGCCGCCGAATATGGCCACAGCGAGCTTCACGCGTGGCCCGACTGGAAGCAACCCACCGACGTAGAAGGTTCCGTTGTTGCGACTATGGCCGAATCGTACCGAGGAGGACAGTTCCAATGCGCGTTCCCAACCAAGCGGTTTCGTAACCGAGGACGCATACCACCCACAGTGAACCTTTTGTTTTGCCAATAAAGGCAGATTACATGCTACGTGGACCGAGAGTTACCTCTCGTTCTTCCGGCCGAACCCCCAAGGAGACTTGAAGACTTGTTCGGCTGACTGGTGTACGGTGACACTCGCCTACCTGGCGAATTCTTATATCTCACAGGCTACACCACCGACATCACCGAATTTCAGTCTCAAGTCATGATTGCCGAAAGATTCCGGTAGCGGGATAGTGTAAGGACCTCATATGTGCCACGTTCTTGAAGATATTCTCTCCACCGGCCTACACAGGCCCACACGAAATTTTGTCAGCGCCAAGCACTTTAAGATACGCGTCAGGGGTAAGGACGTGAAGTCAGTATAGATGTTGTTAAAGCCTATATACTGACGTATGACAATCCACCTTACCGCCACGCGGCGGTACTTACCGACCGACAGTAGGACGCGACGGGAAAGTTCACAGATTCTATCGCCCGTAGACTGGAGGGATACTGTAGGTACCTGATTTATTATATCATATGTGTATTTAATTTATTAATACTAAACAGATAATATATATGTACCCTGCATTACACACATCTAGTCATACATTTATATTTAAACAGCAACCTGCGCGATATCGTAACAGCAAAATGACGAAGTTCGCGCCACACCACCTGATGCGCTGGTATCCATCGTACGTAGAGTATACGAACATGAGTGCCGCTACGACTGGTGGCCTATTTATTAAATGGAATATATTATGTGTTGTGTATGTACGTATCTTGACTTTCTTCTGTTGTGTACTTTACTCTTCTCCCTGTGTGTGTGTAATATTTCATTTCTGCTGAACTAATCCTTCAGCCACAACCTACCAGTGACCACATCATCATCAAAAAAAATTATTTCAGACGTAAAGTTTCAACCTAGTCCTTTTTCTCTTTTTTTCATGTGGCCTATTTTATATAAAAATTATATAAATCTGACAATATTAGCCTCCTACTTCGTAACGGCTTAAAATATATATGCCCTTTAGTTAATTACGCTCGATGGGAGGAAGTCGGTTTTTCGTTAAAAAAATTTTGTGTACAGTCCGTGCCGACTTATTATAAAGAGCTTGAGAAATGTTTAGTAATTAAAGACTTTAACTTATAGAAGAAAACTATAGGTAGAATACGTTTGTGATGCTACTTGCGACCTATTATGAACAGTCGTTAGCTAAATATCGCTATGTCGCGGCGCATTCCTGACACAAAGATAGGCATTTATGGCCTTATTATGCTGTACGCTATGTATTGTCTGTTTTTTAAATAACAAAAGTTCTTAATATTTCGCTTTGTAATTTTAAAAATTGCACAATAAACTTTGAAGTAAATAAGTTGGTATCTACGGCGATGACGCATCCAGTCACCACTTATAAAGTTAACTAGACCCACCCACCTCCCGCCGAGAGGGTCAGCAGGGCGAACCTCGGAGGAGGTCCGCGCCGAGCTGAAGCGGCTTACGTCATCGAGACGGAACAAACGCTGAGGGCGACAACCCTACATCAGGGGAGGAAGGAAAACGCCGCATCGCGGTTTTCTAGTTGCAGGTATAATACAGGATGTATAAGGAATATAAAAACAAACACTTATAATTTTAATATACAAAACTGACAGAATCATCATCATTTTTTTAGTAACGGGGGTACCAAAAGGGTTCGGTTAAGGAGTTAGTATCTGAATATTTCTGTGAGTTTTGACGAAATACGGTTACATTGATTTAAAGTCTCATATTTTTGGATGGGTTCTTTAAGTTATTTTCCTAGCATTTCACTTCCAAAATAGGCAAAAGTTTTTGTACATCCGTAGAACTAGGTATTCATCACATCATAAAGCCCTTAAACATCATTTTATAAATTGAGCTGGTGGCTAAGCTACTCTTAGAATGGCCGTAAGTCAACCCACCACGCTTATAAAATGATGTACATCCAGATTTGGTAAATCAGCTCCCATCAAGTTTTGTTATTGATCCAGTTAAATTTCCTTTCCAAGCTCCCATTTCTTTTCCTTGTCATGACATGTTGATCTCTTTCTTTCTCTTTATCCTTTTCTCTTAAATCTATATTGATGTTTTACTACTTTCATTTGATAGGCTAGATGTGGTTTCTATTTAGGCCCCCTTCATAAAAGCTAAATCGGTTTTAATTAGCAGGTGTATGGACATGCCCAACTAAAAAATCTTTGGATATCATTTATTATTATAAAATGTGGGTAATAAAAATATTTCACATTTCTCAACAATTAGTACTTTTTGAATAAGGGGTAGTTAACTAATTATCAAACGATTACCCTATAAAGGACCTACTTGGAATTGCTTTTAATTTAAACTTCCACATGTCTAGTCGTGCTCTGTGATATGATAAGTAATACTTGACCCTCTATATCAATGTTTAATACCAATTTAGACTAAATGTTTCATCTTCATCCTACTTCACTTTAGGGCATCGTGAAAGGTGAATGTATCCCGCATGTCGTGACCGTGCCCGCATGTCTGGCCACGCCCCCCGGTACCGACTGTCGTCGCATTGTCGATGTTACGCTTTGAGCGCCTTACATGTGCGCTGAAATAGCGTTCCTTGATATTTTCAAAGGTTTACAAATTGGCTATGTTATGTTTTTATCAACTAAACGTTGCCGTTGGCGTGTTCAAGCTTTTTGTGAGACAAACTTTTTAACAGAAATTATTAGTTAGGGTAGGTAATTATCACTTTTACCAGCTCTCAAGATTACCTACGTAATGTTAGTAGATATAGAAGTTGTTGGGCAAACATAGGTACTCGAAAACCCTTTGAAATCTAAGAAACAAACAAAAAAAGAGCCTCAGATCAAACAAAAACAAGCTTCCATTCCATGCAGCGGAGAAAGAAGGAATATAAATACAAACATGTGAAAATATTTACACGTTTATAAGACGTCCAGTGAAAAAACTATTTTTAAATTTCACTTTGAGAAGAATTTGCGAGAGGCTGCCATTCGCACGATATATACGTCTTCCTGTCGCTTTGCCTTGAGTTTTTCTGCTCGAGGTTACCTTGACCGATTACCTACCGTTGTAAAGCCGATGTGCGCAGCGCTGACGCGGCGCCAAGGGCAAGGCGGCGTCCGCCAGCCGGTAGGCGAGCGAGGCGGGCGAGCGGCGACGCGAGGATGTGCTCCACGACCTCGCACTACACCGACGCCGATGATACTTTATGGCACGACCGCCCAAAACTACTGGCTCTCACGCTATTGGCCCTGTCCGCTTTTGTAAAGCGATCCAGTTCCGCACCAAGGCGCCGCGAAAAGCCCTCATCTATCTTTATGAGCCGCAAGAAGTATCCGGTGCTCGGATGCCACGGTCTCGCGCAGATGGACGCGCAAAGTCGTGTGCAGCGCTTACCTCGCCGCCTGGCCAGAGCGAGACGCGTGCCCGACTGCTGAAGCAACCCACCGACGAGATGAGGTTCCGATTAGCTGGCCGAGGTAACAAATCGAAGCCACGAGCCTACCGAGACGTCTATGAACCTTTTGTGATCTAGTCTTACACGCCCGTACTAAATTGATGTAACAGTTACAAACTCGTAGTATAAACATGCCTGGAACGTGAAAGTATTTTTATATGCTCAAAGAAAGTACCTACTATAACATAGTGTTACCTAGTAATTCAGAATCTTAAATAGTCATGATTGATCACAAAGTCTATTCCGGTAGCGATAGTTATGTTCTATGTGCAATAGTCGTTCATTGAGATATTGTCTTCATGTCTAAAATAAGATATTTATCAGCGCCCATAATCAAATCGTATGTATTAAAAAGATTTGCTGTGATTTTAAAGCAATCCATTCGGTACTTAGACGACTAGGAACAAACTTCATCGCCCTAGTTAGACGAAGTACGGTAGAATTATACATGAGATTGGTAGTACATGTCGAGCAATAGAGATAAGTATTAATACCCTGAGTCATCATAAAACACAACCTACATCAACACCAAAATACAGTTACCTGATATCATTACGTATAGTATAAATATGAAAAAGTGTACCTATCGATAGATTTATTAAATGGAACCTTTATATTATTAAGGCTCAAAAGTTTTATAATTACAAGTACAAAAATCTTGATTCATTGTAAATGTAAGTACCTGTTGTTGAAATGTATTTCGTATTTCTCGCTGATATCATTTCAGCCACATCACACATGATGCCACATCATTTGTCAAAAAAATTATTTCTGAATTATCTTAATGTATTAAAAAATAGATTTTTACTCTCAATTTATTTTTCAATTAACCATTTTTACTATCATATGTATGTTTGGGTTTATACAAAACTATACTTTTATATAATTAAGAAATCTTAGTAACTTAAAATAAAATATTAAAAATATGAGAGAGTTTAATCTACGTCGATGGGTGCAAGTGAGCTTCGTGTAATTTTGTTACATTAGTGGAATTACAGAGAGTTAAATATTTAGATAAAAGACTTGTAAATAGTAATTTAAAAACGTTTTGTATGTGAATGTTTGTTGGCGACCATATTATGTTCATTTTAGTACGTAAACTAGCTTGGATGTTTTCCTTGTAAGAGATAATTAAATTTTTATTTATTATAAAATAATTATATTTTTAAAAAAAAACAATGTTCATAGTGCGTTTAATTTTAACTCACACATGAAAATCTTTGCGATGCGGATTAGAAATTCAGCCACATTTTGATACCTATCTACTACCTGAAAGCCGAACCTCCGATACCGTGCGCTAGCGTCAAACTGTCAAATCACATAGATTGTGCTAGCGTTACGCCGCGGAAAAAGGTTCGTGCTTACCCCACTGTTCGTCGTCATAATAAAGGTCAAAACACAGATTCAGCTACGAAATAAATAGTTTGCATGCATTTCTTCCCGTAAAAGGAAATTATAGAGCACATAAAAGTAGTCTAGGTAGAGAAGTGTCTGTGGTTGGTTTTTTCGTTATTAGTGAGCTTGTTGTTTTAATTGTTAATTTAAAAATAATTCCAAAGATGTGCACGAAAACAGCCACATTGAGATGAAAAGCGAAAAAAAAGCAATACGTAGCTACTAAACGTCCTGTCTAACTCACGTAATTAACATTTGTACGTTTCAATGCTGCTACGAAGCTACTACGAAATTTCGTAGTATTCGTAGTAAAAGCGTTTACCAGCACACGCAGCACGTACTTTGGTCATAGACGAATAAGATTGGAGGATCCTAAACCTCCATAGAGTGGCGGGAAAAGAATAGCAAGTTCTGTTAGGCCAGATTGCGCTGGTGTTATTAGTGGACTGTATTTTGCGAGTTGCTACTATTGTTTCTACTGAACAAAAACGTACGACACACTTGCAATTCCCTACAGCAATAGAGGACGAAGAAAGAGGACTTAGAAGGAAAAGCACGTGCACTGACCTGATTCTCTCCCGAGTCCAGTCTCCTTCCCTGCAGGGTTCTACCAGGATCGCTCGTCTCACTCAGTAGGCGGTAAATAGTTCGTAGATAATACACCACACAAAATAGTCTCTAAAAGTTCAATTTGCACAAACAATGTCTCAACGTCGCGCGGTGCGGTAGCCGATCTTAGCGGCAAGTGCAGAATATCTCTGCACGTCTATTCTCATCAACGGTCAGCGAGAGAAAAACCGTAGTGTGCCGTGCACATGCGGGAAAGGAAGGGAGATCGGTTGGGTAAAAGGTATTGCAAGCGGTAGAACTACCCGAAATATTAAATGTTAAATTACGCGTAGAACGAAACCCAACAAAGATTATAATCCTCTATGCTTTGGTAGACATATAAGGCTATGGGGTTTAAAACGATGTCTTATCTACACATTATGGCTTGACAGCAAGCACGTAATTACAGGAAGAGAAAATGACTACAGGTAGGTACTCGATTCCCCCGCGTGTCACGCGTGTGTACTATGATATTAATTATTCTGATATATACGAGTACATATAGGTGATGTTTTCTGTGGGGTTACACAACACCAGCCTTATGTAAAGCCCAATGTAACGTTTTCATATTGTTTAAATATTGGGCCTTATTTAAGCGTTATTTAGGCTAAATAATGTTTAATTTGACAGATATTCGACCCAAATGTACTGGACCTTATAAAAAATTAAGCGTTGTTTAGGCTAATTAATGTTTTATTTGACAGATATATTTTTCTGTTATTTTTGCTGTCGATTGCATAATTTATCACATCACAAAGCGGATACAACACAAGCAATGTGCTCGGTGTTTGGAGAAAACAACCTCTGTTACCTAGCAACAGTAACTAGCCGGCATTACGCATTGAAATAAACAAAATAAATCTGTTTTTTTGTTATGATTATGAATCAACGTGTCGCATCATGCCGGGTGACATGGCAACGTTTTTCGCAGTGCTTTCGGGCAACAAAGAGAACCAAGCAGTTCTTATAATGACGCAGAAATGTCTTTGAATTTAGTCACTTATGAAATAAAAAATTAATTAATTTAATATCACAGTAAAAAACATAATGGGATAGTGAGAAAACGTGACGAATTATGTCAGGTAAGTTCTTTGTTATTTTTTAAGTCAGATTTACTTTATTTAGCTTTGTAGCTATGCATACGAATGTGATATGATGGTGACATATGACTAAATTAATTTTGGTTAACTTACTTTTTTAGTGATAAAAACCTTTTGTAATCCACGGATTTATCTACATGCCCTTTTTGAAATGACACGTACGTGCGTGAAAGAGCAATAATACGAGATTTAAGATTAAATGGACCACTATACACACATTATACATCAACCTATTTGCAGTCAACTGTTAGACGTAGGCGTCCCCCAGCCAGCGCACGCTATAAGTAATAACTATAATTGCCAAAGGGGTTTTTTTCCATAGTCACCACGCTGGACTGGCGGTTGGTAACTGCAGCGTGATTTTCGGACTATGTCGTCGTCACGGGAGGCGCTGCTGCCTGCCTCCCGCAAACCCTTAGGGCTCCCGCTCACAACCACAAAACGCCACCATCGGCATATTTCCTGTACTTTTCATGCATAACTTCTCGTGGCGGCGTTTGCAGCTGTAGCCGCAGTAGCAGTAGCCCGTGTGCGGCGACACTTAATCGCCTTTTACAATACCCATGGATACGGGCAGACATGGGATGGTGCTATTCTACTTTGCTGACACCACACATCTACACTATAACAACACATTATATTCAAAGAGAAAAGTGCATAGAGGAAAATAACGAAAAGTAGCTACCAAACCTTCATTTTCACCTGAATTTTTATTTAACATGGCTTATATTTAAACTGCACTGTAATCACGTCAATCTGCAATACAATTTAATGGGGAAACAGTCGACATGCAAAGCACTCGTTGGTTCCGATTGAGTTTGGCAATTTTATAGAATTTCAATTGGATAGTGTTCCAAGCACAGTAAAGGACGATGGCGTGTTAAGTAAAACGGTTTGGTTTACATATTCGTGCACTTATCGCGAGGAATTGCCGTCAATCCACTGCAAGTGTACATGCAGTTTAGGCGGTGCTCACACTTACATAGGGATATACAGGGTGTAACAGAAAAGCGAAAAGCTATGTAAATAGCCCACTATAGAGAACCTATTTTCAAAATTTGAGACTCGAAATCACATTTTTATTTTTCAAGATTGTATGAAAATTCCTGAGATATTAAAAATTCTCCATACTATCGGGAAAAATAAACATGTGATTTCGGGTCTCAAATTTTGTAGATGGGTTCTCTTTAGCTTTTCGCTCAACATACCCTTTTTGTTACATCCTGTATATAAGGTAGATACTTCGACTAGCCTTACTAGTTCGTCTGCGTAAACTTTAGAATTCCAGTTTTCTCCTGTTCCAGTGGGAATTTTGTGAAATCCTTTTTTAATTGGAAGCCTTCGTTATACATATAAATAATACATCATCCAAGTTTGTGGTATCTTATGTTTAGGCTGTGCGTTGATCCGTCAGTCAATTAGTAAAAAAACATTTACGTTTTTAGATTGCAACAATTTTTAGATGATCGCCATTCGCCACTTGTTCATTACATTACATTGCCTAGTTTGAGTCTTTTCAATTGTTTTGTCTTTATATTTAGTTCCTTTTGAACACCTCACCTCTTTTATGGAATTGGGTCCTATTGCACTAGCCTAATGCAATGAGCTCAATAGTTAGTCGTACCTTATATACGTACAAAAGTATCTAAACTTACGCCTTGTATACACGGCCTTTGTTCGAACCCTTCTAACCACCACATCTAATCGGACTCCCTAGGTTTCCTGGGCTTAGTCTAGGCTAGCTCAGTGAGGCACGGAAACTAGTCATGTCGACTTATACCGATACCCTTGATCACACCTCTATTTATACGAGGAATCCTGACGGTAGCTTATTTTAACATCTTATCTGCATCTTCCTATCCTGTTCTTTCAAAATGTTTATTTTAGAGATAGCTAAAATCTTAGTAAATCAATTATTATGCATGATGTACAATTATCCAAAAAAATTAAGTACTTACCACCAAAGGTCATCCGACGAGAAACCTTATGTTTATATTTTAGGACCATTATAAATCCTAAAGACTTGAGACATATACTTTACTAGTTTATCAATTTATACTAACCGTGACAGACAGTGAAGAAAGCGACGGAGAAGGAGGCTTGGGAAACCTGAACCGCCTCATAGTGCGTCCACCAGGGCACAGCGGGAAAGCTAAGAGAGGCCAGCTTTGCTTCGACGCAGCCTTCGAGTGCGGCAACTTGGGCCGGGCAGACCACATCACTGAGCTGGAATACGACCTCTTCGTGAGACCAGACACGTGTAGACCGAGGTCGAGGTTCTGGTTCAACTTTACTGTGGAGAATGTTAAACAAGATCAGGTAGGTGTGGTGAAGGTTAATATTTGCAGAATTATAGACAAATAAGTCACGTGGTGCCGGCAGAGTAGAGTTTGTACCACTCCTGCCTGCCCGTGGGTATCGTACGAGGCCATTAAGGGTTTCCGGGAGGTGGGCAGCAGCGCCTCCCGTACTGACAACATAGTCCGAAAATCACACTGCGGTCACCAACCCGCCTGCCCAGCCCCCTGTGGCAGTAGCCTTGTGGCGTGCCCTGGGGGAGGTCTACGTCCAGCAGTGGACTGCAATAGGCTGAAGAAGAAGAAGAAGATAAATAAGTAGGTATAGAGTCTATAGACGGAACGAAGTTTTTATAGCCGTTGTGAGATCAATCCATGCATGCATCGAGCTATACTCGTAAGATAATCAGTTACGAACGTTGTGCTCAGAAAAACCGGTAGTTTGTATACGAGTCGGTCGTTACCTATACTGACTGTCGCCGTATTCATTTATATCGTTCGATTACAGCCATTGTACTAATCTTACTTTCCAATGGGTAATTTTGAGGTATTGCATAACCAATGTCAATTTAAGCTGCGATGCCGACAATTTACTCTATAAAGTAATTATTACCTTGGGTACCCTGAATCTTAGATGGTAAATATATTTTTACAGCGTGTGATATTCAACATAGTAAACTTGGGAAAGGAACTGACATTATTCAACGGAGACATGACGCCTTTGGTCCGGTCTACCTCCAGACAAAAATGGTAAGATAATGATACAATACAACAGTTGATTAGATTTAGGGGTGTTAACTTTCAAGCTAATAAATAAACAGTTATCTACTCGTATGCGTGTAGCTGCTACCTAACTAGGTCGCGATTCCCACTGGCTTACAATTCTAATGTGATTCCTATACAATTAGCCGTGCGGGGTGGTGCGATCACAAAGGGGTGTTGGTAAGGCATATGTACCACTACATACATTTTAATGAGAACTGATATCATTGAAAACCATGGAAATACATCGTGCTTGTATTGTTTTGATAACTTTAGGTAAGCTTACCTACTTACCGCATTGACGAAGTAACTAAGTACTTATGATAAGTGTCTACGCATTCTATCTGTAGGTAAGTATATTTTTTTACTAATTATGATAATGATGGCGAAAAGGGTGTCCCTGTTTATATTACTGTGACCTACCTATATCTATACATATAATAAAATGTAATGGATCATGGAAGATATATGAGAAAAAATATTATAGGAGACCTTTATCAACGCAATAGAACCCAAAACGATGACTTTTGGAATTTTTGTCGGTTTGTCTGTGCGTTTGTGCACGCTAATCTCAGAAACGGCTGAACCGATTTCGATGCAGTTTTCAGAGATATATTGTGAAAGGTCCCACTTAACATATAGGCTACTTTTTATCCCGGATAATTTCGACATTTTGTTTTTTCTGTAGTCACGCGGACGGAGCATCGGGCGTCCACTAGTTTTTAAATATATTTATGTTTGATCAATAAATTAGGTGATCCTAGCTTTTTTACCTTTAGGCAGCGTATTCCCCGACGTCTATTGTTCTGTCACCGGTCTCTTGTACACCGCGGTCGACGGATCCTCAGCTTCGCCTTCGGTTTTGATAGAGAAGAAGACGTTTACCATTTCACGGCAGCGGCTCCGTATTCTTACTCGAGACTGCAGAAACATTTGGCTCTATGGGAGAAAAGGGCACAGACATTCGCTACAAGAGAAAGCATTGCTCAGACTACTGTAAGTGTTGGAAGCTTCTACTACTACTACATTATATAACTACCAATACTCATAGATAAAAGATCTTCTATCTATGAGTATTGGTACTTCTTATCTATTAGAGTGCGTATTATTGAACTTCGATAATTCATTCGATAAATCGAGTACTTCAATAATATATTAACTACTACGCAACAAATAAAGGCTTTCACTAATGAGGAATCTCGAATTAATCATTATACTTGTAATTTCAGCAAAAAAGGAGAATAGAGCTAATTACAATCGGGGATTTCAACTTTAAAGAAAAAGAGATAAAGGAAGAAAAAGAAGCTCCCATGATAATTAAAGGGAAACTGATTGAGCCAAAGCATCGAGTTGTGCTGATCATTGCCAGAACCCATGGGGGTGAACCACCCTCTTCCTTTATATGTCAAGGTATCAAAATGTTTTCCAAATAAGTATAAATTGAAGACTACTTGATTAGCTTTTTGCTAATGTATTTATTTTACAGGATTTCTTGATTATCTAGTAAGCACGTCAGAAAAAGCTTGTGCTTTGAGAAACGGAATAGTTATCAAGGTAAGTCAATACTAGTACCGCCCCCTTATTACCTAACTAGCAAAAGCAAAGCGATAGCGAATATTGTACAAAAATCGCTGATTGCTTGTCAAATTCGTATTACGTATATGAATTTCAAAGGAACTTTGACATTTCAAAGCGAATATTATACAATTTTCGCTATCGCTTTGCTATTGCTTTTACGTAATGCCTACTACTTAGTTTACGTTGAAATTGCTCTTTGTATAAAATGTAAGTATCCACTTACGAGTATAAGCTCACAACTATTTACGTATTTTACTTTTGCCTTAATAATTTGCCTTTTATAAAATTATTAATAAAGAAATGGAAAAAATTCCTCACCCGGGTGGGAATCGAACCCACGACCTCTGCATCCGTGCCAGCGCTCTTACCACTACGCTCTTACCTTTTGCCAAGATGGAGTAAAGTGTTTTGCTAACTAAACTTGTACATACCTACCCATTTTGACTAGTACGAGTAGCCTCTAACTATAAAGAGTTTATGAAGTGGTGCTGGGAACGATAGGCTATGTACCTACCTACCCACTTACGATTGCCTCTACATGAAATCTGATCAGAACGTATGGCAGTCTCGGCAACATTTTAAATTTTTGGTGGCATCTTAGATAAAACCTTTAATCCAAGGTGTTGCCGATGTTGAACCCTGACGGCGTGTTTCTGGGCAACCAGCGCTCTGACCTGCTGGGTTCCGACCTGAACCGGTGCTGGAACAGACCCACCAGCTTCGCACATCCTGCGCTTATGGCCGTCAATGAGATGGTGTCCAAGATCATGACAGAAAAGGTAGATTTTAGCTATAGGTGTTACTTAAATGTGCATGGACCTACAGATTAATTTTGTCTTTAGCAAACTTACAGTTTTAGCTGGCTGGTTATTAACCAAATGGTTACATATTTTAAAGCTTGATTACTTAAATAAAATAGGGTTAAATTAAAGTTTTATACAAAATCCTCTTTGTTATCGCTATTCCCCTTTTCTTAAGGGTCAAACTACCTAAACAGAAAGATGTTTCATTTCAGACTGTACAGTTAGATTTTATCATAGACATCCACGCAGATATCAGCCACGAAGGTGTATTTGTGAGGGGCAATTCATATGACGACGTCTACAGGTTGGTTCTATCCGAATTTTATTAATACTTACCTAGATACCTATTAAATAAACAATTAGGCAAGCGAAATACTTACCTACAGGCCTATACTAAAGTTAGGTAGGTACATAAAAATCTTTCCAGTTGTGTCTTTATAGCAATGATTTTACCTATACCAACCTAATAAATATTAATTACTTCGCTTATTCATTCAGGTTTGAACGCCACGCAGTTCTCCCAAAGTTCCTGTCAACCCGTGTGGAAGCATGGCGACCGGAGAACTGTTTGTTCAACGCAGACATGCTGGCCACCGGCAGCGCCCGACGCACGCTGCCCACCGGTGCGGTCGATGCGTACACACTGCTGGCTTCCATAGGCGGCCGGAGACTCGGCCCTAGAGGACCTTACATCCATTATACGGAGGATGCTTGTATCCTTTGACGTTTGTTCTAGTTGATCGGTTCAGTCGGTCGAAGTGGAAAGACTGGTTTGTTTTGGGTGTTAAAGAACAGCGGATTGTTTGACCTTAGGTACTAAGTACTAAGATCTAATGTACATTAGATGGTAGGTATCTAATCAGTCATGTGTGCAGTCAACGAAACAACGGTAGGACCTCTAACTAAAGTATATATTTTTTATAACTCTCATTATTTGTCATTTGAATGCGAATACCTAGCCAGAGGAAGAATTAAATAAGGTAATATCTCTAGTTTATATGACATAACAAACCCTGAACACCAACATAGATGCAAAAATAGGGCGAGCTCTAGCTAAAGCCTTATGTGATTACTACCGCCACATCGGGATAATTCCTACGCGAGTGGGCATCCCGAACAAGAAGAAGGAACCCAGAGGAAGGCGGCGTAGAAAGCGACCTCCTTGCGAACGAAGGTAACAAGGACTACTCCTTTTCAGTGACAGCCGTACCTACGAGTACCAATCCATTTTCCGTATGGGGTTTTTTATTCAGTACCTCTGAGAGAAGATACCTAACTAATTACAACTAAGTATTACTAACTTACAATACTGTACGTGTCTATGACTAGCGCCAGAAAGAAATAGATCGAGACTTTAAAAATATGCTGTTTAGGGTGTAACAAAATGTTCGGCGAAAAGCTACCTACCTACATAAAAGTCCCGCTGTAAAAACCTATCCACAAAATGAGGTAGTTTACTATGGTTGAAACTTAATAACCTTTTATGCTTATCAGAATAAATTATCAAAACCACACCTATCTGTAAAATTACAATTTGATCATGTTTCCAAATGAGGTAGTAATAAGACTTCAAAGTTAGGTGGGCAAGTCTCTTTTTCTCTTTTTTGTGAAATTAATTGAAAATTACAAAATCACATGTCCACCTACATCATTTACAGCAACTTGTTCTGTGACCATATTTATAAACGCAATATTTAATATAGCTGTAGAACAAAAGTTCTTTCACGCGCATACAAGTTACTTAAAGAGTGACGTCACATCGTGGTAGCCGTTTGTACGGAGCGTTTTTTGGCAAGTCTAAAATTTTGTTTTTAAAATCGTTATATCCCGGAAAGTTTTTCTTTCGCAAATGTTTCTTTTATTTTATGATCTTTCGATATAAATACAAATAAAAAAACTGTAAACTACCCTAATTACAGGTTAATTTTCAATTTAACAATATCTCCATACCAATCTGGCAAAATAAACATGTGATTTCGAGTCGCAACGTTTGGGGATAGGTTCTCTATACTCGTGTTCATAGCTTTTTGCTAAACATAAGTACCTACCCCTTTTGATGTTATTGTGGCTGAGCTCGTACACCTATGCTGATATAATAGGCTTTAATGTAACCTGCTCCAACACCCAGGTCCCCAAGTTCATCCCCTGAGCGCCGGGTGCTCCCTTCGCGGGTGCTGTCGCCTCCGCTGCCCCCCGCCTCCCCGCCCGGCCTACTTGGACCCCCTCCGAGGGTCTCTCGGCATGCTACAAGGACGCGACCGAAGACTGTCACACATGCTGACCATATACTGCCTATTATTACTGGTATGATAATATATGGAGCTGTCTGTTTCTTATAAAAAGAACTCCACGCTTAAGTAGGCACCTACTAATACTAGGTACGTTTACGCTATATTATCTATTCTTTGCGCTTATTTTACCAAGTGGGTCATAAAATGACGGGATAGTTCCAGGTTAAAGAAGAATAACCTAGGAGATTTCTCCAAGAAACCAAACGACAGGAAGACTAGTCGTCTTAACTTCGACTAGTAACAACCCTAAATTATATCTAAACCAGTAAGGCTGCGTTTCCACTGAGGCGGATGAATTGACCGATCACTATGCTCGAAATCTCCGCTCCGCTTCAATGGAAACAGCACAAGCGGAGTGGAGCAGAGCTGAACGGGTATTCATAAAAATACAGCGAGGCGATGCGGAGCAGCGGACAGCGGGCATTGTTGTGCGGAGCGGAGGACATCGGGGCGGCGAAGTGCGGACCGGGGTGCGGGGGTGGGTGTATGACGCCACGCCGCTTGCTTTTTTCTTTTTAAACGACAACATGACGTATGCTCTTTCTGAGATTGAGTGTAACTGAGCGCAAAAATGCGCAATTCCAAAAGTATGCTCCGCTTTACTCCACTTTAGTGAAAACAATAACCACTTTTCACCGCTCCTCTCCGCCTTAGTGGAAACGCAGCCTTAATCTGTCCCAACTGCATGCTAGTTGTCTCTATCACCATGGCAACATGAATCCATCTGATAGTCGTTCAGCCTTCCCAGGTACCGCAGTCCGAACGCCCCGGCTCTCCGTAGTGGACCTGAGCGCCTACATCAGAGCGCCCGGGCGCCCGCACCGGGAGCGCCCGCGCCTGGCCCGCCCCCCGCGCCCTTCGCATCCTCGTTTTACCAGCGATGAGTACGATACTCAGGACTCCGACTGAGTTATTGTCAGCTGTCGTGAAATGGCATCATGATGACTACAAGTTCTCAATAGGTATCTTCCTCTTCCTTTGAACATGCTGTGCATACCATTATTCTTTTGTGAAGATAGTCAGGTTTTCCCAGTTTTATAGATCTGACATGACGGTGTGGCTTCTTGTGTTCTGCCAATATGTATGGAGCCTCCCGTGTATGGTGCCCTGAAAAGGGCAGTATGTAACAGGGCAGTTCGAGGCCGGTTTTAATTATATTATAAAACATTTACTCGTATACACAATTTAAAATAAGTACTTACCCAGAAGTCACAATAATTATTAATTTGTAAGTTCTATTTGATATTCTTAAACTTTAAAAAGAAGGCAAGTACAATAGAAATATGACCTTATTCCTATTGCAAGTAGGACCTATTCTATATACAGGGTGTAACAAAAAGGGTATGTTAAGCGAAAAGCTACGTAAATAGCACACTGTAGAGAATCTATTCACAAAATTTGAGACTCGAAATCACATGTTTATTTTTCAAGATTGTATGAAAATTCCTGAGATATTTAAAAATTCTCCATACTATCGGGAAAAATAAACATGTGATTTCGAGTCTCAAATTTTGTGGATAGGTTCTCTACAGTGGGCTATTTACGTAGCTTTTCGCTTAACATACCCTTTTTGTTACACCCTGTGGACATCAAGGTAAGTTATAATAAAGTTTGTTCTTTATTATAAAGGAACCTCAGGTGATTCTGACAGTCACACGTAAATCTTATCTTAGTCTCTTTCCGTTCTTAACATAAATGGCGGAGAGAAAAGGACAGATAGGACTAATTTTACGTTTAGGTTTAAATGTGACGGTCAGAATCGACCATATTATTATGATATTTGTTACTAAATAAAGAATGTAGAATTAAACACTGGTTACGCAATGACACCAGTAACTATTTAATTTATACTACGTTTATATCATATACTTAGCTTAAGTACATAAACTTAAAAAAAAACCGAATCATTTCGTAATATCAGTGATATATGTATACCTACGTTAGACTATAAAATAAATAGAATACCTAAATTTTACATAATAATCTGTACCCTCCAATCTCTTGTAATTTGAAGCCTACTATACCTAATCGGTGTCTTACGCGCAGCAGACTTCAAGAACCAGATGTTGATGACGTCACACCTTAGGTGCATATTCATAATGGATACAACTATAGGTATAGGGAGGGAGATGGCGATAGTTGCCAGACGTTAAATAATCTGAACAAAATATTATGAGTGCCACGGGCATGGATGCGATAAACAATGATGCAGTGCGTCTGTCCAATGTACTCGTAGCCTACGAAACATAAGTACTTTGTGCATATAATATAGTTGCAATGTACCGATAAACTGCGTAACCATCGATCCGGGCAATAGCATAAGTAATTAACAATTCTATGCATGCAGCGCGTGAGATGCCAATTAGTGTGCGTTCCTCTTCATAGTGCCTATTTAACTGTGCCTTATCTAGAGTCTAGATAAAACAATACCTCAATTCAATAAATAAATAAAACAAAATGACTTTTATTTAAATGTATAATGTCCAAGCTTTTCATATTTACAATCACTAACAGCTAATCATTCAGTCATCCGTCTTAGAACAATCTTATTGAACACTATTATCACTACAATCATCAATCATAACATATGTTCATAACATAACGGCAAATTAAAAATAAAACTGAGTATCGCGTTTTATTTTTCCGACGTTTTTGTAGTTTCATCACTTTTGGTTTTGTAACTCAACGGATTCACCTAAGCTTACTAAGAGGTCAGAACATCACGAAAGTAATACATTAGTACATTAGTACAGTAGGAGAGTGCCGAGTGCCGCGGGCGAGGCGCGGCGGGGCGAAGCGAGGCGAGGCGAGGCGAGGCGAGGCCCCGCGAGGCGCGGCACTGCACCGCCCGCGAGAAGCACCTGCCCTAATAAATATCTTTGGCATGAACCGAACAGAGCTCGCGGACAATTCACACGCGATTGCATTAACAACCGATAGTTATTGCTTTATGCCAAACTAGAGTTCGTAATGCCCTTCTTCACTGCTCACCGACAACACGTACGATCAAACATAAATACCTAGGTACTAGGCCACAATTCTCACTTATCGCTCGACATGTCTACACTCGACATATTTGTCCATACAAATATCTAAACAACAAAATAAAAAAATATGGCGGATATGCGAACAGCTCAGACATCAAAAGCATGTTTGGTTAGGTATCAACTGCCAGCGCTGTACAGTATGTTCAGTGTTCGGTGCCATTAGAGATGAATGTGGAGTGCTAGTAGATACCTACTAGGTACATACTAGACAAATT
Organism: Carposina sasakii; assembly: GCA_014607495.2. Classification (NCBI taxonomy): domain Eukaryota; kingdom Metazoa; phylum Arthropoda; class Insecta; order Lepidoptera; family Carposinidae; genus Carposina; species Carposina sasakii. Next base: position 4,362,232 of record CP053149.1, on the reverse strand, counting down.
ATCAGCTGATTATAAATCCACCATTTTATTTTTCCGATGGTCAGCCTATCTGAACAATAGATTTTAATGCAGTCTCTATCTTGATCTTGAGAATGACAGCATCAACTTTTTCCTTTAGGCTATCTAACCAATGGAAAAATCAAATATGTCGACAAGTGAGAATTGGGACACCGATAAATCGCTTTTAAGCTTGGTACACATTTAGAATTGTCGACGTCGATTCAGCAGCGCGGTGTAGTGGTGCGGGCGCGCGTCACTGCCAGCCGGCGTCGTCCTCGGTGTCGGACACGGTGACGAGGCCGGCGCCGGGCACGCGGGCCGGCAGAGGCGGCGGCGCGGGCGCGCGGGCGGCGCGGCGCTCGCGCAACTGCGCCTCGTCCGCTGCCGTGCGCGGCTTGCGGAACTCGAACACGAGCGGGAAGATGCGCTCTACGGCTGACTGCACGTCGTTCACGCTTCGGGCTGGAAAGTTGGGAGAAACGCGTTACTGATCGTTCTTCGCTTTAAGGATCGGTACCAGTGTACGATCGATAAGCCTCTAGTTGATGCAAGACCTAGGTTTGGAAGCGAAACCAATAGTATCACTAGAGTATTATTGTTGTCTATCGATAGTATTGTATTAAAGAAGCGATAATTGTAGATGATTTTCTAGGTCAACATCGATAGTTCGGCAACACTTGTCGGTAGCGGTACATTATCTGATGAAAATAACGCCGTACATATCTTCAGGTACAGGCTAACGCACTACCGCATCATCGGTTCAGTGTGAAAGGTTATCATCATAATATTTGTCTGTTCTGACGTTACGCGACAGAGAGTACGCGACGATTTTCCGTTAGACATGCATCGACCCTAACTATTCTATACTAGTGTCGATTCACTGAAAAGTTTCTTTGGATTAAGGCGGTGGTTACTATGTGTATGACAACATGGTCGATTCTGACCGTCACACTTAAACCTAAAATTAGTCCCAAATGTCCCTTTCTTTCTCAGCCATTTATATTTAGGATGGAGAGGGACTAAGCTGACTAAGTTTACGTTTAGGTTTAAGTGTGACAGTCAGAATCGACCATATTATCTGTATTAGATTAAATAATAATAAATAAATAATAAATAAATATATATTCACACACTTCACAACACATTGACCTAGTCCCACATTAAGATCCCTAAGGTCTTGTGTCGTGGGTACTAAGCAACGGTATATAAATACATAGATAAGTATAGAAACATCCATGACTCGGAAACAAACATTATAATATTCATCATATCAATGTTTGCACCTATCGGGATTCGAACCCAGGACCTATGGCGTCGCAGGCAGGGTAGTGACCTACTACACCAATCGGCCGTCATTAGATTAGCCGTAGATTAGATTCATTTATTGCATGTCACAGGTTATTACTGCACACAAAAAATATTAGTTCCCAAATCAGGCGTAGGAGTTATTCCATGAAACGGAAAGTTGCTTCCTATGAATGTCTGTTCTTACGTATGCTTAGATCTTCAAAACTACACAACGGATTTTGATGCGGTTTTCTAAATACATAGATACAGTGATTCAAGAGGAACATTTATAAATATTAACATTATTACGTGGCCACCCGACCCGGTTTCGCACGGGTGCAATGCTGATACGAAATTCCCCTATACGCGGGCGAAGTTTTAAAAATTTTTTGCGTGTCATAAATTGAATTTCACACAACATTTAAAATGTGTAATCCAGTGCGCATGACGTAACGCTCCTGCAATGTCGGGTGTCAAGTGAACAGTGCGCTCCTATTACTGCGCTCCATGGGTGCTCGACCTTGACGGTATTCTTGTCATAATAAGCCACGTTGTTCCTGTTTAATCGTCATGAACGTGACTCCTAATTTTTATCTAATTTATAATAATAACATTGACCTTCCGATATACATAACACATTTTTCCTTAGCGTTGCGTGTATACGTCACGATGTAATACCAATACCGGTGACAACGATAAAAATAAAATGTACCGTTAATATTATTTAGTATAAATAAATACTAAATTTAAATAATACCATTATTAGATAAAAGCTCCCGTGCCGATGGGTGACTTATCATATCGTAAGAGTTGACTAAGAAACTCGGGCATTATTTCAGACGATAAGCTAGCAACTTGTCACTGATTATCAGAGGTTGGAATTAGGTAGAGTCATTTATGTACTTGCACTGATTTCATACAGCGAAAGAATAAAGTGGATATGCCTCAAATTCCGGTATTAATTTTAAAGAGCAGAAATTTTATGTTAATTATCTTTGTTTTATTTGTCTATCTCTGAGGGTTTTATTATTATTTATTTGTAATATTGTTGGCCACACGGGATTGTCCATTAGAAATCCTGGGAAGGTCCACATTAATATCAACATTTCGATGCAAGTACATAAATGACTCTACCTAATTCCGACCTCTGCTGATCATTAACACATGTCCCCGCTATGCTAAACGTGGCTGTGGGATCTCCCTTCCGACCCCATTTTCGGGAACACAGCCGTGATGTATGTATTAGAAAAAGCTCAACAATATAGAGAAATACACCGTATTTCAGAGCCGTTTTAAAATACATTTCCAAAGTCGAGCTATAAGTTTTGTAAGGAATATTTTTCGCAATTTAAAACTTCGCGCAGTAGAAAGCCTAAAAAGTGCAATTGCTGGTATTTTTACGAAGGGTCAAAGGGCTGGTTACGCGTAGAATTGTGCAATTTTATTAAACTTACATACATACATTATAATCACGCCTTCACGGGTAGGCAGAGCACCAAGGGCCGATAGAACCACATGGTACCACTTCCGACCAATTTTGATGGTATAGTTGAGATGTACAAGTTTGGTTAGTAGTGACAGGTTGTCAGCCCATCGCCTACAAAACACCAAGACCCTCTTGTCCCTCTACTGACTTGTACAGTATGCCCGGGAAGAGAAGCAACTGTAGTATTATACGTTTTTTTTCACTCCCAGAGCAGCATAAAAGAAACTATTATTAAACTCAACTAGAAGAAATCGTAGAAAACATACAAACGCCTGTGTTTCCAAAATGGGGTACCCAGCAGGCTTATCGGCTATCTTTTTGACAGTTCATAGTGATTATCACTCATTGAAACTTAATGAAATGGAAGTGACATGTATGCCTGTGTTGCGACATTTTTCTTTCGACATGGCACTTCCATTTGTTAGGTTTAATTGAGTGATCATCACCACGAACTGTCAAAAAAGATAGCAGATACGGGGGCAGATCCTCCAGGATCACAAAGGAAAACCTACGGCCACGTTTAGCATAGCGGGCCAGGGTGTAGAAAACTGATAACTTGCTAGCTCATTGCCTGCGAGAACGCTCCTGAGTTCCTTAGTCGACTTTTACGACACGTACAAAAAGAGATACACCTGCACCCGTATGATGAATTTGGTTAGAGCGAGATGTCTCACTTTTAAACGTCAAACTCACAGAGCTATTAATAACTAGATAAACTAAGTATATTATGTACTTTGCATGTAAAATAGACTAAGAATTAGAATAGACACTCGTTCTCAAGCCAGGACTGAGTGAATTAGTAGAAGTGGTTTGCAATTAGGGCTGATCTGAGTTTAAAAGTGACATCTCGCTTTCACTAAATTCATTTTGCAATCCGTAAGCACAGGACTCTATTCTACTAGTCCAGGGATGGCGAACCTTTAGTGATATACGTGCCACACAAATACTTATTATATCTATGACGTGCCATCAAATAATTTAGTAGAAACACTAGATATTGCCTTGTCTAGTTATTAATATAAAAAATTGTGTAATTTCTGCTGTTTCAAATTAGATGCGAAGTATTTTATGTCAGGCTCTTACTTTGTTACTTTCAGCAGAATGCAAGCTGCTGTGAGTCATCTGACAAACGGACATCTCGCTCTCACTAAATTCCCTGTACATCATACGACTACAATAAATTACTTTCTGTAAATTTTATTTGAATTTTAACTTTCTTTCTTTAAATATTAGTGCTGGTAAAATTAACTTTGTATTCTAGTGAAGGCATATACGAGGGCACGTAAGCACAGGACTCGTATTCTACAACACTGCGTCCCATTTTTGCCCCAAACTATCGCAAGTTTCGCTTTCGACTCTCCGAGGATTGTTCCTTAACACGTATTTTACTCAACTAACGTGTTTCGTGCAGACAGACAGTTTGTTCTCTTTGCAGGATTTTATGTAAGTGGAGATCTCAGCTATTAAGTCGTCGAGTACAATATATATGGACTCTTCAACAACATCCTCTGACTTCAGTAGTGACTTCGATTTCCTACGACCAGTTTAAAATCATTTATCCATCCAGTTATAAACAGTCTAATTTTCGCACGCATAGTGCAACCCTTCATAAAAAAATGTTTTATCAACCAAGAAGATCACAGCAGAAAACTTGGTTTTTTTTTGCTGAATTTTGACAGTCACAGTCTTCTTAGACTAGTGTTAACGCCATTTACCGTCATCAAACAGCCCTCGTAGCCCTTATTACCTACATTGAATAAATTAATTTAATTGTTTTTTGTACATATTTCAATTGATTTGTTGAGTATGCCAGCACATGCATATTTAGCTGGCTTCTCTAGCCCTTAAGCGAAAAGGGGAGAGCGTGTCTAAAGTGTAATTTGCTCTTATGGTTTATTTAGGTATGAGGTCATGTGTGCTTGAGCTCTTACTCTACGTATACTCGTATACCAGCGTATATTTATTTATTTATGTTATATAATACATACAGAATAGCACAAGACATACCTGTAATTGTGACGCCTCCTGTGGAGAAGATCTTGAGTGTGGCTTTGGGATTGTATAACTTATACGTGACGCCTGGATGTAGCTCAGGTTCATAGCTGAAATGTTAAATACAAGTCCATGAGCTTTAGATACACCAAATTAGATAAGGGACCTATTTCATTGATGCTGCTGGTCTCATTGTGATTTTGGAACACCCGAGCAGACTGTGCTATTTTGAGTTATCCATACCGACATTTTGTCTCCACCACACTTGTGTTCTCTCCTACCTAATACATATGCAAATTATTGAACTTTACAATTTTGCAGAAATTTTAATATGACCATACCCGCCAGTGTTTATTGTGCGCAAAACGTCAGATAAAACGGTCATGCTATAAAATAATACTACAAATAACAAACGTGTTTGTGGAGCAGGTATCGATTTAGATTAAGATATAGTTTTATTATCAAAAAGAGTGCATTTTAAAACCGATTTTACTTATATTTTTAAATAATACCGAGAATAGTTATTGGTAGTTCAGTGACCTACATAACGCCAACCGTCGTAGCACGCGCTGTCATATAACGTTTTATGACTGCGTGTGCCACGACGATTGACGTATAGTACATATTATAATAGAATAATTCACGAGTATAATGACAAACAAACATATGACAGGGGCTTAAAGTTCCAAAGTACAGTGAAAGGAGACCGTGGTAGAAAGTAAACTGGCCCAGGGATGTCCATTCGGAGGTTGCGATACGTTAAGTGTCCTTTCTTACTCTCGCGCATGTTAAGTAGCTCGAGATCATGCTCGATCGAGAAGCGCATGAGCAGTGTGCATTACATCATGTGAAAACTAGGTTATAACAATAAGCAACTGCATAATTAAAATAACAGGTACGAGTCGGTAGGACACATTTCAGATATTGGAGTCTCGTCTTACGTTTCTCATTTTTACTCTGTATGATAATATTGAATGGTGTATATCATCAGCAGCCTATTTCAGTCCACTGCTGGACGTAGAGCCCTCCCCCAGAGCACGCCCAAGGCACGATCTTTCGTTTTTGCCATCCAGTTACTACCAGCCGCCCTATATGGTGTGGTGATAGAAATTACTAATTAGGAACATTCTGCCCCTTTTTCTCACTATAATCTACCTGCTTTGAAAACCATACAGACAGTCAACAATAAAAACCTGTTACTGTTTTGATATAGGTCAAAGTTCATTATTATTAGAAGGTTTTGAGATTACAGATTAGGTATTCATTTTTAACTGAATTCAAGTTATTGATTTACGTGAGTTTATCGTAAGAACGTAGATTGCGGATCTGTAAGGAAAATTTGAGGAGGAATACTTACATTAAATTAAATTAGTTTGACTAGTGTTTTAATCTTTTCGGATACAGAAACCACCATCTCGTGACCGGTAACGAAAGGGAAATGTTTTCAGCACATTTAAAATAACCCCCATTAAATAATAATAAACAGTATTTCAGATATTGAGTATGATTATGGTATGATTGAAATTTTTTATTCAAGCTGTAGTACCTACAAACATTTAGTTACCTACATGTTAAGTATCACGCAATATCAAATTCATTTGTGGATTAGTTATAATCAGACTTAGAAAATAGAGCTCGTAACATAACTGATTTAGAGCCGGGTCGCTAGTTAACAGTTATGAGGAAATCTCCATCAAGTTCCGTATTATGGACAAGGTTGTCCCCATTGGGTCAAGGTGAAGTGTGAAAAGTCTGTAATTGTATTCAATAAATTTGCCGAAAATAGGTAGGCATCTGGTCCTTTTGTTATTTTGCTTTTCGCTACTATGCTAAATAACTTTTAGACCCACTTATACCCAAACTAAAAAATAGAGAATTGTGCTTGCCTTCTAGGCAAGGTAAGTCCAATTACACACGTGTCTTCTTATTTTTTTGTGGTTTAGTTGTGAATATAATATCGTCACTATTCGGAGGTTATATCGTGAATATGGAGTTGCCCGAGAGTTTTCGATCGGTAACTAGAAATAGACCAGGCGGCGACTAAACTACGCGTATCGCTCCTTATTACTCGTATTTAACCGTATTTCGCATAAATAAGCCAAAACATGACTGGAAGTATTCCATGTTCTGCGCATAAATAGTAAGTGCTAAGAAATTAAATTTGCGGGTCAGTACACTTGTAGATAGGTAGGTAAAGTAGGACCATCGGAGTGTCCAATATCCATCTCAATGAAATTTATTTAACTTAAATTTAATCATTTAGGTTGTATGTAGTATGTTGTATAGCTATTCAGGTTTTTAGTCAATCAATATTAACGTGAAGCCAACATCCATCCTCAAAAAGGTTATAAATTTAGATAACATTTTGAGGCCCAGTAGTGGGTTGCGACAAAGTGATGTAGCCATATGTTGTGAAATCGAGCATGAAGTGGTATTTCAGGTTTTTAGTCAATCACATCACGATGTAACGCCAAATGTATTAAAGGGTGCGAATGTGTTAAGAGCACACATATATAAGTATCCATCCTAAAAGACACAAAAGATTCGTCTATGCCACGCTGCCTGGGCATCATCAGAAATCGTTCAGGTTTTGACTAACAGTCTAATAAATTATACAATATAACACACTATCGTGACTTCTTCTGGTCACCCTACTCTCCCATCCGTAAAAAGCGCTAGATTGTGTACGTGGACCACTTCATGGATGCGCCCATACGAGAAAGATTTTTAATATCGATCTGCCCAAACCATATCATTTTCAATTGTCATGAAATGGACCATTTCAGAAAGACCATTTCAGAAAGATCCTCGATATCATATACATGCCAAAAACATTGAACGTCTGGTCGAATGTACGCAGGAGATACGGACTAGTTTCGGCATATAGAAAGTCGTGATATGCATAAATGCAACCTTATGGCTGAACGATGAAATAAGAATATTAAAGTTATATATTACTTAAGTTAAGAAGTAGAAGTTAAGTTTATATATTAAGTTAAGAATATTAAATGCTAGAAGTGAGTAATCCCTATATGACTTCTCCACTGCTGCAGAAAACAAGCAAAATGTAGGCCCTAATAAGGGGGCCCTAAACGTATCTAGCTAGAGAAAAATTATGTAATAATCGCAGTTGGCTTATAAAAAAATTACATAACAGCAATCTCGGAATTCGACATTTCAAGGCGAAAATTGTACAATATTCGCTGTTGTATTGCTACTATTTTGCTTTTGCAAGATACGGTGATCAGTTTATGGGATACCATAGATTATCCAGCGTGTTTTTGGTTAAATACTGGCAAAGGATTACGTGGTTTGACGTAAGATCGTTAACTATCACGTCTTGTTATTCTAGTAGGGTCGGTCGGTAAGCGGTCATACAAAAAGATTAATGCCACATTCTCAGCAATGATTTTTGTAAATATTACGCCGAAACTAAATATAATAAGATTAGGGCGGGGCAGGTAGATAATGATAGAAAACCTGTTCGTAAATCAAATCTCAATTCCATTTTCTCTGGCCATATCAAACAAAATGACTCAACTTTGTAGACTGTGCATTACTTATATTAAAAACACGAGCCCAATTGAAAGGGCTGCTAATAATACATATGTTATACCTATTTGTTTGAGTGTAACCACACACCCAGTGTTCTCTGATAAATACATAAGTTACCACTTTTTACAATTTTAGCTCTGTGCATTTTGCTGATTTTGCGAAACTAGCCCATGTTCTAAGGTTACCATTAGAGATGGGCCGACTATGACTTTCGCCGACTAGCCGGCCGACTAGTGAGCCAAGCCGATGTTGGTTTCGGTGGAGATCGGGTGACTACTAATTACGTTGATCAACGTAATTAAGACAGTGTACTTATATTATTTTATTAATATTAGGAGTACCTAATTGAAATCATGTCGAGGAAGAAATCACGCATTTGGTCTTTCTTTGATGACCTGGAGAGAGAGGGAAGAAGTAAAGTGAAGTGCAATCAGTGTCAAGCTGTTATTTCCCGGGTGGGCAGGGGAAAAGGCAAATACTACGAGCACGACCAATCATATTAAGTACAAACATCCACAACTAATGCGAATTAGGTTCTGCGATTAAAAGTAGTTTGTCACAAGATAATCCGTCCCCGAGTACGTCGCAGTCAAAATCGGAACATCTACCTCCGCCTCCAACAACGTTGCCTATACCAGATTCTTCAAAAATCAGTTTATCAATCACCCTCTTTCAATTTTTAGCACATTAATATGATTTATCGGTGGATTTGGCCGATTAGTCGCCGACTACAAAAATATGGCCGACTAGTCGGTACATCCCTAGTTACCATGTATTGCCTAGTAGCAACTGTATCATAATCTAACTACTGCTGTATATTTTAAATGTACAAGCATTTTAGTAGCATAATACTTGTGATAAGCATTACTCATATCCTGAAGTTAACCAGGCTATACAAGTACATGCTTTTGCTTATGCAATAAAGTTATAGTACTTTATATCCTACAAAACTAACTATTTATGTATTTCATATACTTCAGATGAAAATTTACCTTTAGAAGAAGAAGAAGTAACTAACTACCTAATATGAGCAATCACACCAGAGGGCTTTAACACCTTATTACTATAATTGATTTTATATCATATAAAATATAGATCTAATACATGTATGTTATTACCAAAGTCAATATGTCATTGGCACCTTGCGGTTGATGAACTCTGTTTTGATTGTCTTTATCTTTGAGACTACAAACAAAAAAATCATAGAAATAATTAATAGTACTCACTCTGCTTCCTTATATTTCTTGGAGAATGATATAATTCGTATGCCGAAGGGCATTCGACAGGTCCCTAACACATTGACTACTCGGAAGTTCTGGAAGCGGACTTCGAAACCGAGCTTCTGCAGCGCGCGGGCGTAGCGGCGCGCGGCGACCTTGGCCTGGTCCTCGCTGGTGGCACCCGTGCACGTGATGCGGCCCGACGACCAGATGGACGCCGTGGTGTACGGCCGCCGCAGCTTCATCGTCACCATGCCGTTCTCCCGCCGGAACTCCACGTTCACACCGTTCAGAGCGATCTGTCTAAGGTTCAGGTGGCACTTAACACTAAAACTGCACACGACATTGTTTATCATGATGTCTATTTCGGGCGTTTCCTCCTCGTCGTCAGGCTGCGGCGGCTCGGGCGGCGCGGGCGCGGCCTGCCCGGGCTCGCAGTATTCGTGGTCGGGCACCATGTGGCTCGGCACGTGCCCCAGCCCGTGGGTAGCCACCCCGTGCCCGCCCTTGCTCAGCTCTTTGATGCCATTCTCCTGGATCAGTGTAGCCATAGCCGCCACGGCTTGCTGAAAGAGATTGATTCATGTTTTATTCATAGCTAGCCAGTTTAAAAAAATGGGAATCATAAGCCTAGTGTGTTAAAACGCTAGCAATCAAATAGCATTATTACTGTTTGTAAACACAGTTTTATAAACTGCATACAAAATTAGACTACTTGGCCAATCTTGAAATGTTTTATTAATGCTACATGTGTTTTATATTTGTAATACAAATACAGACAGATTATGCATCAAGCGTAAGTATTTTTACAGGGTTTTTGTCTAGGTCATTTGAATGACTCATCAAAACATTTTTGTTTGTGTCTTCTATGACATACTATAATATCGACAGTGGAAAGGCAAAAACGCTAAAGTGCCACCACACCTGATGGTGTTTTTGCAGTTTTGCCTTACCACTGTTGATATAAGCATGGAAGGTATTTGATATATCTTTATAAAATGAGAATGTCTAAGAATATTTTTAATCATACTGTTCATTTTAAAAAATCACATTTTAATTTAGCTGGAAAATATTACAAGATAAATCCAATCACAATTATAAAAATGCAGCAATAGCATAAAACATGTGAATATATTATTAGGTATACCATGTAAAAGGAAATTAATCATAAGTCTAATCAAACTTTGATTAAATTCATCGAAGGTGGACAGAACTTGTAGCGGTTATCGCAAGTTTAGAAACAAACCATAAATGGGGGTTTATTGCAAATTGTTGATTGCACAACAATGGCCAATGCCTTACAAACACATGAAACAATGAAAAACATGTCATACATCACCAAGGCAAACATTGTACAAATGTGTTTTCATAATTATTGTAAATATAATCAATAATGTCCAGTTCTTGGATTCTAATTAATGTATGTACTAACACAGTTAAACTCCCATTAATTTGTATGGTAAAATAGCTATAAGAACTCGCAGATCAATCTTTGTTGACCATGATCTAAGACAGATTTGAACAGATAAGATTATGTACTAATATTAAGATAAATTCCTAATGCATGACAGAACAGAAAACTCACTCAAATTAAATGGTACCTATTCATTATATTGCAAATATCACTTTAGAAAATTTGCAATGAGCTTTGACAGTTAAATGTAGGTCATTGCTCTCCATAGAGCACAGAACAGAGTCAAATTTCGTGAAGACACAGTGGTGGGGCAACAATTTAGGGCACTTCCCACGGCACGGCGCGGCTGCCATTCGCACAGCTGACTGGCGAGCAGCCCGCCCCGCGCCTTCACGACCGCTCCCGACCCCGCCGCCCGCACCGTCTGCGTACATTTGCCTGCACATATGCATGCATGCATTCATGCACGCATCTCCTAAGTCCCAAACCCACCCACCTACACACACACATTATACGTCTCCAATTACGTACAGTATCGCTTCCTGTCATAGCCTCCATGAATCAAATCTTTGGTTGGTTTTTTGTTGTGAAAACCATCTAATATTAAATTAAGTGAATTTGCATTGTCCTAAGTATCGACTAATCACTGTAAGCAGTTATTGACCCTTTAACGACCTGGACCACACGTGATTGGGAACACAAAGGAATGATCTATTTGAATATTTTTCTATTCAATAAATATAGTTTGAGTTAGATTTAAGAACCTATTAAGCTGTACAGTTTGCTATGAATATAGAAAATAATATTAGTAAGTATAGATGAGGCATATTTGTCAAGAAAAAAGGTTCCATCTACAAGTAAACTTCTGAAAAATACCACGATTCTACGATTATTTGACTTACTATTAAACAAGATAATACTTTAATAAATAGTGAAACAACATTTTACCTGGTTGTAATGTTATATATTTGCTTGTCACAATTATTTTTACACCTGCAACGAAGTTAAAATTTTCATTGCAATTTTATAAAAATCCAAAAATGGGGTTTATGGTGCACAGGTGTAACGATATTATCAGAGTATAACTTCACAAATGCACAATATCGTAAAAAGTACAAATTAAGAGCAGCCTAATAAATTATTGCGATTTTTATGCAAAAATCAAAAACTTATGCACATCCTGCCTAGCACCGCCATGTTTCATTTCGTCCGTCTTCGAACAAAATGACTTGTGAATGAATGAATGAGTTGTATAATAAAGCTGGTTCTACTACTTGTCTATGTTGTCTATGGATAATATTGCCGTTGCATAGTAATTAATTCGCCTAATATTCATATTTTCCTGTATTTATCAACTCCAAAAACCTTAAAATTATAATATTTATACAAATTTACACAAATAATATTGAAAATTAATGGAAAAGTACATATTTGAAAATTTAATCATAACATTTTTAGAAGTATTGCCTCCCACATATTAAGAAAATTTTGTTTAGCAGGTAATATTTGTAATTTAAAAAGTTGAAGAATGAGTAGTAATTTTTATGAATAGTTATCATTCATTTGAAGTTGCTGATATATGTTTGGATACGTGGGTCTGTAAAGGTTGAACAGCACTCCAAGAATAGCGATGCAAGCATGAATGTATAAAGAATAACGGACAGAGTGTTGTGACTACACAGAGTGAAACATTCATAGTAAGCTCGGCAACGATATTCCATGGTGTAGGGATGTGTATTGACGCGTTATCCACCCACACATACAATCCATAATAAGCTCGGCGCCTACTGGAAAATACGCACACATGCCCAATGCGCCGCCATTTCGATGCTTCAATTTGGGCAGTGACAGCATTACGTCCGTTGTTCTTTATACATTTATGGATGCAAAAATTTTACCGCGGCCCGAAAAATACTTTTCCTATTAATAAGTATGAGCTAAACTACAATGAAGCCGCACACACCGGGGCGGTGCAGAATTCTTGTAGACTGAAAGCAGTGCTGTGCCGCATCTCACAGACAGCAGAAGTGGATAGTGAATGAGATCCTACAGCAATGTTTAGCGGGGTCAGGGGCTTACAGTCCCAGTTCTAGAGGCTATAGAGAAAAATTAGTCCACATTGACATTGATTCTTCTCTCCTTCTGTCTAAGATTAACATAAGGGTCCCTAATCGGACTGTTCGACGACACCCTCGATATTTGACCGCCGATACTAGCCTCACGAACTACAGGCGAAACACGTTTCTCATCCGAGCGACGGAGAGCGTTAGTTAAAAAACTAGCCGACATTCCAAATCTTGATTTAGGTATTTTGTTGTAATGTGCAAAAGTTTAAGAATGATAAGTATATCCATTCAATGGTGCCCCAACTGTTTAGTTTTATTTCTATAATTAAGTATTTTTCTCTTTAAAACTCCTTTTTCCCACTTTATTATGTTGATATTTTAAAAATATTTTACGCCCTTTCCCATGTGTTCCCCGTCCCCTCCTTCTAATTTTAATTTCCTAGATTTATATAGGTATGTGGAAACATATAAATGGTTTTATGTTATTTTACAAGCTGCTATTTTAGTGTGTACACTGTTTGTTTTTCGAAATAAACAAAAATAAAAAAATATAAAAAATCATCACCATTGCCAAAGTAGTCCCGCTGTCTGTCTGTCCCTATGTACATATGATTAGATCATTAAAACTACGCGATGGATTTTGATCCGGTATTTTTTAAATATAGAGTGAATAAAGAAGAAGGTTTATAAAAGTTTATATGGTATAACTAGGGACCCGTCCCTGCTTCGTACGAGTGCAATGTTTACGCCGATGAAGTCGTGGGCGGCCGCTAGTCCTACTAATATTATAAACGCGATATTGTGACGATGTATGTATGTTGCTCTTTCACGCTAAAACTACTGAATGGATTTTGATGAAACTTCATAGTAATATAGCTTACATATCAGAATAACACAAAGGCTCCAATTCATTATCCGGGCAAAATATTTATATTCCAAATAAGTTCAACATTTTGTTTTTTCTGCAGTCCACGCGGACGGTGTTGCGGGCGTCCACTATATATTATTTTATTATATTTTATTAATTGCTGGTAAGGATGTATCCGAACGAGCAGCAAGATCTCAAAAGACAATGCAAACATTTTTTTTTCCAAAAGTTTTCATTCATTTAACGAATCATATCATAATGTGTGTGTAGTCTGTGGTGTAGTGTAGTTCATTCCAATGTCCGATCATCTCGTTCAAGCGGTTACATTTTCACGTATTTTCCACTTATTTTAGTTTCAATATCATTATTTTGTCATGGCTAATAGTTCTAATGTGATATAAATATAATAATTATTGTTCAATGTTATTCAGCTGTTATCTAAGTCTACAAACGTGCATATGCTTTGTTGTGAGAACCACCTTTATCTGCTGTCATTTTGAGCTGTATCAACTTATTTTGGATTATGAATCTTAATTTGCAGAATCAGTTGTAGGTAGAACAGGTACTGGACTGAACTTTATCGGGGAAAAGGAAATATATTTTAGTTGATGTGCCGTGATGAGAGAAGTGTTATTGCTTGGAGCATTATTCTTGAGAATGTGCGGTGGCGTTTAGTGGCTGAGGACGTCAGAAACGGTTCAGCATGGAGATAGCAAAGGACGAGGACCGTATGAGGCGGTTGCGCGCCCTGGAGGAGCGCTTGTGTGACCCTCGCTCCCCAGGCAACGTGGACTGCTTGCTGGACACAGTTTCAGCTCTGGTATCTGACTGTGATCACCCAGCCATCCGCCGCATGAAAAACATTGAAGCATACACCAGCAGATGTGAGTATTCTTGTTTTTGTATTGATACAGACAGATGAGGAGAAGCAAAACACATCTAATGAGTGAATTGCTAATTTGTTATTGACAGTGAAGAGTAAACAGCACTCTATAAATATTGTTATCTGCTGCCAGTTCATCTAAGATAACAAATTGGAAAAACATTCCTTCACATTTACTGAAGTATTACCATAATTTTAAAAAATTGAAGGAATTAAGTGGGTATAATTCTGGGCTGTATTTTTATTCTCAACCTGCCAAGAATTAGTCAAGGAGTGAACAGTTGAATATTACTTTATGCCTTGTTTACACACTGCAAAGTGCTGGTGTAAAGTATGCTGTTGAAAGATTTAAGTTCGTATACTATGGAAGACACATTAATTTTTATTTAGCTGCCCCTTTTTGGCACAAACAAATGCAGCAATATAAAAATTGGTGCATAATGGTAAAATTGTTGCTTAAGTTCAAACACAATCTGTGACAAGACTATGGGATGGTAGATTGATTTAATATGAGTAAAATTGTGTGCTCTGCTGACAAGTGTGTATTTTGATATAATATGCAGAGGTAGAACTTAAGCAACAAAATGTTTCCTAGTCAATCTTAATAGGTATTACAAGCTAGTTAGCTATTAATGTACCATTTTGCTTGCCCTTAATTTAGGATGATTACACTAACCTACTCTTAATTGCTCCCAATCATTGACAAGATGGGACACATTTATTATAAGGAACTAGATTTGTTATGCAACAATACTAGCCAAGCACTCAATGCAGACACAAATATTTTTAACAATCACTGTAAGTTATCTACTGTAGACTACCTATGTAATTTGTATGCTTCATTATATCAGTCTATTGCAGTCCATTTCTGGACATAGGGCACCCCCAGGGTACACCACAAGGCCACTGCCATAGGTGATCATCTCGATACCAAATTCAACATGGCGGCTATATTTATTGTAGACTTGCAGGTCTAAATAAATTTCTGGCAGATTATTCAACGATTTACCATAAGTAATATTAAAAGCATTTTTTAAAATTCCTCATCAACCATTGTTTGTTACTGTTGGAATGTTTTTAGGACTTTTGTTAAACTCTAGTGACATATTAAGGTCGTTTCCGCCAGTCACGCTTAAACCTAAACATAAAATTAGTCCTGCGTGTCCTTTTCTCTCTCAACCATTTATGTTAAGAACGGAGAGAGATAGACCTGACTATGATTAGGTTTAGGTTTAAAATGTGCTACACAGTTACAAGAGTAAAGGACATCACTCTGATTATATCTACAGTATTTTAACTCCTCTTCACAGTTCTTTAATAAACTCCGCACTGCTCAAATTATTGCTAGCATCTGTTGCAATAAATTTCTTTTGTTGCAGATGAGGAATTTGCATCAGACATTGTTAATCTGCGCATGAAAGCAGCTGATTTTGATCTTATCAAAGTTATTGGAAGAGGAGCTTTTGGTGAAGTACAACTAGTCAGACAACGGTCCACTCGAAATGTGTATGCCATGAAGTTACTTAGCAAAGTAGAAATGATAAAAAGGTCAGATTCAACTTTTTTCTGGGAGGAGAGACATATTATGGCACATGCAAATTCAGAATGGATTCTTAAGTTACATTATGCTTTCCAAGACCACAAATATCTTTACATGGTCATGGACTACATGCCTGGTGGTGATCTCGTCAGTCTCATGTCCAATTATGATATTCCTGAAAAATGGGCAAAATTTTATACTATGGAAATTGTACTCGCTTTAGACGTCATCCACGGCATGGGGTTTGTCCACCGGGACGTTAAACCGGACAATATGTTGATAGATAAATATGGTCACCTTAAGTTAGCCGATTTTGGTACTTGTATGAGAATGGGTCACGATGGTCTCGTGAGGGCCAACAACGCCGTTGGCACCCCTGACTACATCTCGCCCGAGGTGCTACAGTCCAACGGGGAGGGGGTTTACGGTCGCGAGTGTGATTGGTGGGCTGTGGGAATCTTTTTGTACGAAATGTTAATAGGCGACCCTCCCTTCTACGCCGACAGCTTGGTCGGCACCTACGGAAAGATTATGGATCACAGAAACTCATTACAATTTCCCGACGACGTGGAAATATCAAAGGAGGCCAAGTCTCTCATCAGAGGCCTCCTCACTGACCGGACCAAGCGACTCGGGAGGAACACCGTCAACGAGATCAAGCAGCACCCGTTCTTCATCAACGACCAGTGGAGCTTCGAGAATCTGCGCGACTCCGTGCCGCCCGTCGTGCCCGAGCTGTCGGGCGACGACGACACGCGGAACTTCGACGACATCGAGAAGTCGGACGCGCTCGACGACACCTTCCCCGTGCCCAAGGCGTTCGTCGGCAACCACCTGCCGTTCGTCGGGTTCACGTACACCGGCGACTTCCAGCTGTGCGCGCGCCGGCCGGCCGACGTGGTGGACACGGTCGCCAACAACCACGTCAACAACGTCGGCTCCGAGGCCGTGCTGCAGCTGGAGAAGCTGCTGGAGCGCGAGCAGGAGGCGCGCCGCAAGCTGGACGAGCGCCACGCCGCCGCCTGCGCGCAGCTGGACGAGCTGGCACAGCGCGAGCTGCGCCACAAGCGCGCCGCGCAGGACGCCGACAAGGAGCTTGCGCTGCTGCGCCACGACTTGCGCGAGCTGCAGCGCCGCGCCGAGGCCGAGAGCGACGCGCGCCGTAAGGCCGACGCGCTGCTCGCCGACGCCAAGCGCCGGCTGGAGGACGAGCAGGCGCGCCGCGCCAAGGAGGCGTCCAGCCTGCAGGGCTCGCACGACCGCGCCGCCGCGCTCGACAAGCAGCTGGCGGACCTGCGCGAGAAGCTCAAGCTGGAGGCCGAGGCGGCGGCGCGCGCGCGTACGGTCGCCGCCGAGCTGGGCGCCGCGCAGGCCGCGTCCGCCGCGCTGGCCGACGGCACGCTGGCGGCGCTGCGGGGCGAGCGCGACGCGCTGGAGCGCGAGCGCAGCGCGCTGGCCGACGAGCTGGCGGCCGCCAAGGCTAGCAAGCAGCGCTCGGACGCCGCCGTGCTGGAGGCGACGAGCCGGCTGAACGCGGCGCACGGCGAGCTGGAGCGCGCGGCGGCGCGGCAGGCGGCGCTGGCGGCGGACGGCGGCGCGGCGGCCGAGCGCGTGGCGGCGCTGGAGAAGGAGTGCGCGGCGCTGGCGCACGAGCTGCGCGCCGCACAGCTGCGCCTGGACCAGGAGCTGCGCGCGCACCGCGACACGCAGCGCGGGCAGCTACTCACCAAGCAGGAGGCCAACCTCGAGCTCGTCAAGGGTGAGTGTCCTAGCCCCCAGGTCGCACGTCGCCGCATCGAGGGAAACGATGCTGCGGCGTGTTTATGCATAACAGCGTTTTTCATAGTACACGAAGAACAGTACAACCTGCGTGCCATGTTCAAACAAGTTGTAGTAACCTACAGGTTAGGAATATAGAATTTAGGTGCTAGCATACTATAGATAAATTCTTCTTGTACTATGTCTTATCCAAGTTTCATGGCTCATCTGAACCCCGTGGCGCTCATTCGTTTCGGTAGCGACAGTAACAATGTAACCCTTCGTTGTAAACTACGCCCAATCTGCCATCCAAGCTCCCTTTACGCTAATGTATTCATCTCCCAACCTAATTTCTATTTTTGCATGCATCAGGAACAATGGAAGTAATATTAAAAGGTACCGTCCAGTTTACTTATCTTACTCGTGTTGGCTAGTAAAATTCACGTATTTGTCCTTTTCATTGAAGAGCAGCTTTTCCGAAGCAGTAGTTAGATGAATGTTTATATAAACCTTTGCGGTATGTTTGTGATAATTTACATCACTTCCTGATAACCGGCTGTGTCCTAAAACTCTCACGAACAAATTTTATAACTGACAGCATTTATAATTTAAAAAAAAAACACAGCCGATATAGCTCGAAAATAATAGTGGTCCTTCGAACCGGATGTTGTTCATAATTTTGGGAAAATCAAACTTATTCGTCTCATAGACATACCGCAGAAGTTTTTAACAGCGCAAAATGACATCGTGCAACTTATAGTTTTCATACGATCTCTAGCACTGCAATCCGCCCTCGGCGAGGAGAAGGCGAGCCGGCAACGAGCCGAGTCGGGCTGCCAGGAGAAGGAGCGGCAGATGTCCATGCTGAGCGTGGACTACCGACAGATGCAGCAGCGGCTGCAGAAGTTGGAGGGGGAGCATCGCCAGGAGAGCGAGAAGGTAAGGCATTACAGGTTGCGGTGAGGTGGACTCATTGCTGTATTGTAGACTGAAGATCTGCGTATAGTTTTGTCAATAGCAATAGGTACCATTGAACATTTCCCACTATAGGTATAATTATAAACACTCATTTATATATTAAACTTAACGTTAGTCTGAAGTTGAATATAATAATAAAACATCGATAGTAGCTTTCATCATAATTTCAGCCATTAAGTCAACTTCTGAAATAGGTCTCCCCAATAATATCTTTACCTAACGTGTATTATAAACGCCACCAGGTGGTAGGGCTCCAAGCGGCGTTGGAACAGGAGCGCCTCGCGCGCGCCTCGGCGGGCGGCGAGGCTGCGGCGGCGGAAGCGAGCGCACGGACCGCGATTGCGGAGCGTGACGCCAGAACGCGCGAATTGCACTCCGTGCGATCCGCTCTCCACGACGCAGCGGAAAAACTCGCGGCCGCTAGCGCCGAGCGTGACATGCATTATGCTAGGGTGAGTTCTCAACTTTTGCTGTTTTCAGGAGCTTTTATTCACAGGAGCATTGAGTGGTATAGGGACGAAACCTTCCGACTGTTTGCGTATTATCAATACCTCGAAACCGGTTTCGAACCAAACTGTCGCTCCACCAATAGAAAGTGAGATTTTTGCAATCGTCACCTCACCTTTGACCTAAAAAAACAAAGGAACTTTTCTGATTTATGGGAATATAGCAGATTAATATAATTTATACCTAGAAACAATGACCAATATTAAAGTAGGTACAGTGAGTTAATTATTTGCTAAACGCCTAACTCTAGGATATTTTTTTAATGATTGAATGTCACACGTAGTTTTGTAGTTTTTGACACAAACTGAAAG
Organism: Carposina sasakii; assembly: GCA_014607495.2. Taxonomy (NCBI): domain Eukaryota; kingdom Metazoa; phylum Arthropoda; class Insecta; order Lepidoptera; family Carposinidae; genus Carposina; species Carposina sasakii. The sequence goes on along the minus strand of CP053149.1, from coordinate 4,342,367 downwards.
GCTCCAATATAAAGTGTTTCTTTATTATTGTACTGTTAAAGGTGATTCATTAGCGTGTTCTTTATGTTAAAGAGCTACAAAGGCCGTCGCGACCGCGTCACTCCCAACAATGTGTACATCAAAACGCTTTATCAGTAGCCCTAAACTATAATCATCGAATAAATTACATTTCATTAATATGTTAATCAGATTAGTAAATCTAATGTGCACATTATTGTTTAATACATGTTTATTTATACATACAAGTTTTATTATATTGATGTTTGAATTGAATTCTAAAGCTTGCAGTTATAGGCGCCAACAGCGTGCGTCTAATAACAACTTTACGTAGATAAAATCAAAGCATCTGAATCTATCTATATTGCTGCTATTTGAAGATCTATAAATATTATCCAAAATAGTGTCTTATGTGTCGTCATAGCGTGACTCAAGTCAAATATGTCAGCTGCGAAGTGTGCCTGTTTGATGTTTTCTAAAGTCACAACTAGATGGCGCTGTCCGCGTTTTGAAACGCGATATTGTTAGAATTTTTGTATTCATTATACATTGTGAATTTTAAAAATATAGTAGTCTTGTAAAAGCAAAGCAGCAGTGTTTTCATTTCGGATAGTGTACGAACATTGGTCCTTCGAGCCGGATAATTTCAGTGAAGATTTCAGTGAAGTGAAGTGCAGTAATTCAGGATTGCAGTGAGTCAGTAAAGTGCAGGATTTCAGTGAAGTGCCGACCCAGGATTACAGTGATTCAGGATTACAGTGCAAATTTCAGTTTCAGTCTGAAATTTTCAGGATTTCAGTAAGTGATTACGAACATAAAGTGCATTATTCGGGACAATTCCGTGAGTTAAAAATACTGAAAAACACTTAGAAAAATTTTCGACATTTAGGACTTACAATAATTTGTGACAACTTTGGACTTAGAAAATTTACTTGCATTGGGACTATCCATATTTGTGAGCAACATGACATCTACACAAGTTTCTTCTACTGTTCAAAATCTTTGTACAACTCATCGAGCTACTGCAGAAAAAATCCTAAAGCTTCTAACAAACCTAAAGAAATCTAAGTCTAGGTTTACAGTAGGCTACCTTGAGACTAGAAATGAAATCTTAAATGAGTACTGGCTTAAGTATGATACCAATCACGAACAACTGTCAAGGTTATCTGTTGAAGAACTGAGAAATATTGGCTATGACATTGATGAGCATTATGAAGAAACACTCAATATCCGAATGGAACTTAGAACTCTTATAAAGGATAGTCTGAACTTACTACAATGTAATGTTTCTAAAGGTCAGAATGATCAAGTTGAAACCAAACAAACTGATTATGTACGACCAAAATTACCACCGATTTCCATACCTAAATTTGCTGGGGACTACCAAGATTGGATGAGTTTTAAAGATTTGTTTATTACACTTATAGACAAAGAAACTCATCTCAGTGACATTGAAAAACATCATTATCTAAGATCAAGTTTATCGGGTGAGGCAGAAATGTTGATTAAACATTTATCTTTAACAGAAGCTAACTACAAAGAAGCTTGGAAAGTGCTAGAAGATAGATACGACAACAAAAGATTAATAGTTAACAAAATTCTAAGCCGCCTGCTCAACCAAGGAAAGATGACATCACAATCGGCACGTGGGCTAAAAGAACTATTAGACACAACAAAGCAATGTATGAGTTCACTGAAAAATCTTAAAATACCTGTTACCACCTGGGATGCAATCGTTGTACATATTGTAGCTTCTAAATTGGACAGTGAATCATTCATGAAATGGGAACAATCACTTGGATCGACACATGATATTCCCACTTTTAACCAACTAGCTACATACCTGGAAAGTCAATTTCAGACAATGGAAATCATTAACATGGCTCAAAAAAGAGATACAAAAAACACAAATTCTAAGAAACCTACAAGTCTAAAAACATACAAAGCGGAATATATAGAAAACGACTGCTCATACTGCAACAAACAAGGCCATCACATCTATCATTGCAAAGAGTTCGGAAAAACTGAAGTAGAAAAAAGACGAGAATTTATTAAAACAAATGGCAACTGCTTTAACTGTTTAGTAAAAGGACATTCGGTATTCAACTGTAGACAATACACTTCTTGCAAAAAATGTGGTCGTAGGCATCACACATTGTTGCACCTGTCGGATGAAAAATTAGAACAGGATAAAGAAAAAGATATAACAAGTATGACGACTGAATTCAAAGGCAATCAGGTTATACTGGCTACAGCACAAATAGCAGTTACTTCTAAGGAAGGTGATTTACATAGATTAAGAGCTCTAGTTGATCAAGGATCGCAGGCATCTTTTATCACGGAGGCAGCTGCCCAACTTTTATCACTCAAGCGAACTCCTGTAAATGGCAAAATTCGTGGAATAAATAACGACGGAGTTATCACTACAAAATCTATGGTCGAACTCAAGTTCTACTCGATGAATTGCAAAACAAAATTGATTTCCACAAATGCATACATACTCAAAAGGATTACCTCCATCTTGCCCTCACATGAATTCTCTTTGGACAATTGGCCTTCTTTTAAAACAATGACACTAGCAGATCCACAACTACAGAAGCCAGGTCCTATTGATATTCTTCTCGGTGCAGAAGTATATGCACAAATCATTTTGGATGGTTTATCGAAACACCATTCATTGATTGCACAAAATTCAAGATTAGGTTGGTTGATATCTGGAAGCCTGAAAGAAACCTATCCACATTCTAGCAAAATTATAGTTATGCATGCACAGCTAGATATGGATCAATTACTTAAGAAGTTTTGGGAAATCGAAGAATATACACCACAAACCAAACCTCTTACACAACTAGAAAAGCAATGTGAAGAACATTATCTGACAACTCACTCGCGAAACACTGATGGTCGTTATGTAGTTCGCTTACCTATGAAACCTTTACACGAATTACATTTAGGTGACTCGAAACATTTAGCAGTGAGCCGTTTACGACATATGGAAAAGAGATTTCTCTACAAACCTGAATTCAAGGAAGATTACACAAAGTTTATGACAGAGTATCAGATGCTGGAACACATGAAGGAAGTACCTGAAAATGAAAAGAATAAGAAAAATGTTTATTACTTACCACATCACGCTGTGATCCGAGAGTCCAGTATCAGCACAAAACTTCGTGTAGTTTTTGATGGAAGTGCTAAACCTAAAGACGGAAACTCACTTAACGAAGAAATGTTGATAGGACCCCCTCTGCAACAAGATATTCGCGATTTAATCACCAGATGGAGACAGCACAAAATTTGTTTGGTTGCAGACATCAAACAAATGTATCGACAGATTCTGGTATCTAATGAAGACGTCGACTATCAACGAATTGTTTGGCGTAATAACCCTGAAGATCCTGTGAAGGAATATAGATTACTTACCGTCACTTACGGTACGGCTAGCGCTCCATATTTGGCAATAAGAACGCTTCGTCAACTAGCTGTTGATGAACAAAAGGATTTTCCAGAAGAGTCAAAGATTGTAATAACAGATTTCTATATGGATGATCTTCTAAGTGGTTCCTCAACCGTAGAAGGTGTAATTAGACTTCAACAAAGATTAACAGATCTCCTCAGTCGCGGAGGATTTCTGCTTCACAAGTGGTGTTCTAACAGTCAATTTGTGCTTGATCAGATACCAAATAGCAATATAATGTCACCAAATTGTATTACTATCCAGATAGACGATTCTATTAAGGCATTAGGAATACGTTGGAGCCCTCAGTTAGATGCTTTTGAGCTCAAAATTACTGTTTTAAATAATTATGATATATGTACAAAACGCACAGTTTTATCCTCTATAGCAAAAATCTTTGATCCTCTTGGTTGGCTATCACCTGTAGTTATAATAGCAAAAATATTTATGCAAAAATTATGGTTATGTGGAATTCAGTGGGATGAGCCTTTAACAGCTTCTCTTAAGCTAGAATGGGAGAGTTATTGCTCTCAACTTTCCGAATTGCCTGCTTTACATTTACAACGGTGGTTAGGCATATCTGATGACACAAACATAATTGAAATACACGGGTTCTGTGATGCCTCCACTGTAGCCTACGCAGCCGTAATTTATTTAAGAGTTATTAACTACAATCATCATATCAAGGTTTCAATGTTAATAGCAAAAACAAAGGTCGCTCCAGTAAAGCAAGTGTCATTGCCACGACTTGAGTTATGTGGAGCTGTTTTACTAGCAAAGATGTTACAGGATGTTAAAACGAGCCTTGATGTGACTGATAACAATGTTTATGCGTGGACAGATTCCACTATAGTTTTATCGTGGTTAAGGAAAAGTCCGAACTGTTGGAAAACGTTTGTTGCTAATAGAACTACAGAAATTTTGAATGTAACTGCTAGTAGTCAGTGGCATCATGTACAATCCGCAGATAATCCTGCAGATGTCGCATCGCGCGGTATTGACCCAAAGGATTTTCCAAACCACAAACTATGGTGGAGTGGACCACATTTTTTGAGTGACTCTGTTCGAATTCGCTATAATGGATGTAATGATATAACTGAGACAGAATTAGAATCCAAGGTTAAGATAGTAAGTAACATTTGTACAGAAGAAAATGAGATAAACTTATATTTAAGAAGATATTCCACTTTTACTAAACTTATACGTGTTACTGCTTATTGTGTTAGATTTATTAAGCTATGCAAAATGAAACTTAGATCGAAACTTTTACCAAATGATAATTTAACTTCAAATTGTTTAACTTACATTACCGCTGCCGAGATGCAACATGCGCGTAATATTTGTATAAGAATGTCACAATATTTACATTTTGAGATTGAAATTAATTGCTTAAAAGTTAAAAAAGAAATACCTAAAACTAGTTCATTGCGCACACTTCACCCTGTTATAGATGATAACGGGCTATTACGAGTTGGTGGACGCCTTGTTAATGCACAGATTCCATATAATATGAAGAACCTTATTGTATTGAGTCATATTGTAACTTTCTAAACTGTAGTTTAGATGGACATCTGCGCACGTTGCATGGAGGCCAGCAACTGACTTTAAATGTTATACGTAGAACTTATTGGATTGTGGGAGCCAAAAACTTAGTAAAAAAATGTATTAGAAAATGCATACCATGTTTTAAACAATCTGCAACTTCCACAAGTCCGTTAATGGGGAACTTACCAGAGTCCAGAGTGATACCTACAAGGCCTTTTAGCTCTTCTGGAGTTGATTTTGCAGGTCCTTTCTCATTGAAACTGTACTCGGGTAGGTGTACCCGAACCACTAAGGCTTATATTTGTTTATTTATTTGTACTGTCACAAAAGCCATTCACCTAGAGCTAGTGAGCGAGTTAACTACTGCAGCATTTATAGCATCTTTTAAAAGATTCACATCTCGTCGAGGCCGGTGCAGTAATATATACAGTGACTGTGGTACCAATTTTATTGGCGCTTCTCGTGAGTTAGATCTGATATTTAAGAATACGAAATCAAAAACAGTTAATGAAATTGCCGAACTTTTAGCTAACGATGGTACTACGTGGCATTTTAACCCACCTGGCTCTCCACACTTTGGTGGTTTATGGGAAGCAGGGGTAAAATCCGTCAAAGGTCATATCAAAAGAGTAATCGGATTAACTTGTTTAACATTTGAAGAGTTTTGTACTTTAATAACACAGGTTGAGGCTTGTGTCAATTCTCGACCACTCACTTTGATGAGTTCTTCTATTGATGATGTTCCACTCACACCAGGTCACTTTCTTATAGGCGAACCACCTATCAATGTTCCCGATGAAGGTCTTTTAGATGTAAAGCTTTACCGTTTAGATAGGTGGCAAGTTGTTCAAAGAATGGTTCAGACTCTTTGGCGTAGATGGCAATCCGAGTACCTTACAACATTACAACATCGAAATAAATGGTTCAAGACTACACCAGATATAGCTCTAGGAACAATAGTATTGGTTAAAGATGAACGATTACCACCTGGAAAATGGCTTTTAGGTCGGGTAATTGCAAAACATCCTGGTCCTGACGGTATAACACGGGTAGTTACCTTGCAGACGAAAAATAATACCTTCAAAAGACCTGTCACAAAGTTATGCCCTCTACCAGTTGATGCAATTAATTAGTTAAGTATGTATGTTAATTTAAGTAATTCTTAAGGACGACAATTAGTCCTTGGGTGGCGATATGTTTGATGTTTTCTAAAGTCACAACTAGATGGCGCTGTCCGCGTTTTGAAACGCGATATTGTTAGAATTTTTGTATTCATTATACATTGTGAATTTTAAAAATATAGTAGTCTTGTAAAAGCAAAGCAGCAGTGTTTTCATTTCGGATAGTGTACGAACAGTGCCTGTTCTATGCGGCGGCGTCTAAAGCAAATAAATAAACACTGTTACGTGGTGCCGTGGTTTTTCTACACTTCTATAAACGAGTTAGTCACAGATAAAAATAATGATTCGTATATTTATTACCTAAACCTACTAACTGAATGAATTATGTTTTTATAGATCATTGAAACCTAATAGTGTAATTGTACTTTTATACAGTTCGTAATTTTTCCCATTGTGGTTAGTTTGCGAAATATGAATTCATTTCTAAGGATTCGGCAGCCTATATGACGCCAAAATGTCGTCTATTTTTGGCGCTGTTATGCGGAAGGCCAGAAGGTGTTGGGTTGATATCCACTGAACCGAGATAATATTGTCTAAATATCTTTGAAGTAGAGTTGGAGTAATAGTAGTCGTGGCAACAACCACACGGCATTTTCATCATGCTTTTTGTTGGCTTTGATAATTTCTTTAACGTGTCTCTGTATATCAGTAAAATTAATATTACATTCGTTGTTTTTATTCCTATGGTCACATAGTAGAATTACTCTATTTTGTACACAACATAATTTTACTTTTGGAATCGAGATCAAATGAAAATCGTAAAAAGAAATTAACAATTTGTTGCAATCTAATATCCCCATCCAAAATATTAGAATTATATCTTAGATATTATTACGAACTCGCCAGGGGGCATACAATATTATATTATTAATTTGTATAATGTACATAAGTCTTAAAGGTGCAAAAATGGTCACGACCTTGATATTTACGAGACAAAAGAGCGCATTCTCTAAATTAGTACACACTCGAGTTAAAATATGCTGATGGATGCTTGAAGCCTATATGAATTGTTTGACAGTGTGTGTGTATAGGTATATGTATAGAAGTAAGTTATATCAAGTTATTTAGTAAAAATATTGTGAAATCCAAGTTTTATTCTCTTTTTAGGTATATTTTATACTTTTTATCACGGGATACAAGAGTATATTAAACTGCATTATGAGTGTGTTATATTGACATAAAGTTGCCGATAGTGTATTGATTTCTCGTCGTAAACAGATAGGCTGGGAAATGTGGAGAGTTTTACTTCAAAATATTTGAAAAATTTCTGCTCTAACCTATGCATTAGTTTATTTTGGTGTGCACATCACAAACAGCCAATGAATTTCATGAGATACGTATAGTCTATACATATAATAGAAATGTAACGGGTCGCAGTCTGTACATGGAAGATATATGAGAAAAAATATTATAGGAGACCTTTATCAACGCAATAGTACCCAAAACAATGATTTTTGAAATTTTTGTCTGTTTGTCGGTTTGTCTGTGCGTTTGTGCACGCTAATCTCAGAAACGGCTTAACCGATTTCGATGCAGTTTTCACGAATATTTTGTGACAGGTCCCACTTAACATGTAGGCTACTTTTTATCCCGGGAAAATGTTTTTATCCCGAATAATTTCGACATTTAGTTTTTTTCTGTAGTCCACGCGGACGGAGTCGCGGGCGTCCACTAGTAATTAATATAATTCAATTTCAAACTTTCCCTAATAAAGGTTATTTGGTAAACATACTAAAATTCTTAGAAATAAATAAATATAAATAAATAAATTATTTTCATTAAATAATTTTGCGAATGTATAGTATAAGGAGGAATGAGGGATATAAGGAATTAGGTGTAGGACATGACATCTGTTTCTCCGTGAAATAAATAACAATAGAATATATCTAAATATTACAAAGCATTTGATTATTTTATATATACTTACTTATATTTGTTTCAACAAATTATTTAAATTTATACATGTATATACACTGACTGAACATCATAATAAGCTACTAAAAAGCTTATAAATGTTTGCATAATCGTGCTCATAGCTATCAGGAATGTCTAGAACCTACTTCCTGGTAATCTTCAACTGGATTGTGTTTATGGGATTCATTTACATGTTTCAATTGAACTTTCCTAGTATTCAATAATGGCAATGCAATAATCAATTATGTGTGTCATAAACAATCTGGCCGGTTGCTATGATCAAACACGTTTTGTTTTTGTCTATGGATTATAGTTATAAAGCTATTATGACGACTTATTGGCGCTCACTAAATCTTTCGGCATTGATAATCGCCGTATATTGATGCCGATTCATAATTAATTGCTGTTTTAGCACAAGCACTAAAAGCTTTGAATTGGAGTTATGCAATGAAAAATATGACACGGTTTTGGACATACATGTATAGATTTTTGGGGATCCGTAGTCAAGACCTCTAAAGTTTCCTCTTACACGGCTGTCCGTCCGAATGTTCGCTTTCCGATTAAAAGATCCTGTTTCGAATTCGTAGAATAATCACAGGAGTATACAGGGTGTAACAAAAAGGGTATGTTAAGCGAAAAGCTACGTAAATAGCCCACTGTAGAGAACCTATCCACAAAATTTGAGACTCGAAATCACATGTTTATTTTTCCCAATAGTATGGAGAATTTTTTAATATCTCAGGAATTTTCATACAATCTTGAAAAATAAATATGTGATTTCGAGTCTCAAATTTCGTGGATAGGTTCTCTACAGTGGGCTATTTACGTAGCTTTTCGCTTAACATACCCTTTTTGTTACATCCTGTATAGGTAGTTATGTTAGATTACAAGGAAAACTAACGCAGATCGGCAGGCTTTCTAGTACTTGAAGTAAAAGCCATAAGTTTGCATACGTTCAATAAAATTAGTATTGTAAAGTTGTATGAAGGTTCCTGATGTTACAGCCTACTACGAAGTTCTACATAGCGCGTGTCTAGACACGGGCTTGTTCGGCTTTATTTACATTATTTTCATCCAACGAAAGTGCAATAATACCCCTTATGTCGATGTCCGATAGCAATTAGAGCTATGTATATTACGTATACTATTATTGTATGTACAGTTGTGACGAAAGAATGTGATCATTGTTGATTTAGAGTACAACTCGCTGTGGGCAGATGTCTGTTGCTTTTCATTTATTTAGGTGAATGCGTTTTCATTTTGGCACATTGTAATTGCAGAATTAATTAAATTGCATAACCTATACCTACTGTGTTCGAGTAACCCTCGTGGTTTCTCTTATTTCCCTGGAAAACTACTTTATGTTGAGGTAAAAAAGTTGTGGGTGATGTTGTTTTTGTGACATCTAGACATATAATAAAATTGTAACGGATCGATGTTTGTGCACGCTAATCTCAAAAACAGTCGGACCGATTTCGATGCAGTTTTCAGGAATATATTGTGACAGGTCCCACTTAACAAATAGGCTAATTTTTATCCCGGGAAAATGTTTTTATCCGGGATAATTTCGAAATTTTATTTTTTTATACAGTCCACGCGGACGAAGTCGCGGGCGTCCACTATCTCTTCTATAGTTGGAATACCTTGTACCGAATTTAACCTCTTTTATCTAAACACACATACATTCTGTATGATATTATTTTAACTATGAAATAACATATCGGGCATTGCGCGAAATATTCCAGTTTAGTACATAATATCTACTTATTAGTAGAAATTGGGTCGTTCTATTTTATCAATACAGACGTAGGTTCAGTTTGTATGTAATTTATCTGTTAAATGCGAGCATGCTCTATTAAAGTTACACACATTATTTTCTAATGTATTTATTGCCTAATGTATAGTAATATACATTCTGAGGTGATGCCACTAACATTATTTGTATAAGTTACCCACGAGTTATATCAAGTAAGATTAAAAAAATCGAATTTAAGTTACTTGATAATGGTTGTCTAATCAACTTCTAATAGGTACTTCAAATGCTGTCCTCAATGCTATTGTTTGCAGAATACGTATTACACTTTACGTTGCACTACCAGAAACATAAACCTAACATTGACTATTTGCAGCTTAACAAATTTTATAAAGCTGATGCGCATAACTTCGTCGGTGTAACTTCTTCTATACATATTATAAAATGCTTTGTCCTGAATGACTGACGGATCAACGCACAGCCCAAACAGCTGACCTTAGAAACCTGACTCTTGGAAAGTGTGTTGTGTAGGCATCCGATAAGAAAGGATTTCCCAAAACTGCCACTAAAACGGGAAAAACAGACATCCTAAAGTTTACGCAAGGTCAGGGGCGTCCTTTAGTCAGTATCAGTTTCTCACTGCTTTTGGCCTCATTAAACAATGTAACCCAATCAATATAAAGACGATAACTTCCTTTCAGAGCGAGGAGCTAAGGTCTCAGCTGGAGAATGAACAACACTACTGCATGGTGTACCGCACGCAAGTCAACGAGATGCGTTCGCAGCTGGACGAGAACGCGCGCTCAGCCCGGGACCTGGAGCAGGAGAGAGCCAGTCTGATGCATCAGCTGCAGCTCGCCATCGCGAGGGCTGACTCTGAGGCTATTGCCAGGTATGTTGAACAATAGAGTCGTTTACAATTTTTTAATTTATATTTACATCGAAAGATTATAAAATAAAAATAAAACATTTGCGAAAGAAAAACTTCGCTAGCGTGAAAACTTTCCGGGATATAAGGATTTCAAAATCACAATTTTAGACTTGCCAAAAAAACGCTCCATACAAACGGCTACCACGACGTGACGTCACTCTTTAAGCAACTTGTATGCGCGTAAAAGAACTTTTGTTCTACAGCTATATTAAATATTGCGTTTATAAATATGGTCACAAAACAAAAGTTGCTGTAAATGATACAGGTGGACATGTTATGTTGTAATTTTCAATTAATCTCCCATTTGAAAAACCGTCTTGCCCACTTAACTTTGAAGGCATAAGTCATTTGGACACATAATCAAATTGTAATTTTACAGATAGGTATGATTTTGATTATTTATTCTGATAAGAATACGATGTTATTAAGATTGAACCATAGGAAACTACCCCATTACATACATACATATACAGCCGCTAACACGCCGATGTTACCGTAGCCAGGTATGTTGGCTAGAATTACACATACATTCATATACAGGGTGATTTTTGGTCCTCAACGTTCCCGAAAACTACGGAATCTCCTCATCATCACGATCATTTTTCTCCATGGAAGCATACCTGGGAAGTGTCTGGTTTCCAAAATATTAGGGTCCAAAGTTGAGTAAATAGACTGCGTTTTTCTGCATAAATGCACATAGACGCGCGTAGCAGGATTTTTTCACGAAAAATAATTAATATCTGTCTATAAAAAAACTAACATAAACACTAGACACTATAAATTTCGCACGATCAAGGAATTTAAAATAAAAAAAAAAAAATTCCCAGAATTTTTTTTTGGCATAAACTTACTTTATTTCATATATAGAATACGTACCCTTCGTTAAAGGTGGCCACACAAAAAACACCCTGTATACACACACACACACACGCCGATTTTACCATAATAAGGTAGCCAGAACTTTAGTGTAATGGAGGAAGATTACATGCTCTAATTATGTCTTGTACATTTCATATGCTAGAAATATGCCCTGCAGATGAAATACGAATGATCATCTTTGTCAACAGATCTATAGCCGAAGAGACCGTCGGCGAGCTTGAGAAAGAGAAGACAATGAAAGAGCTGGAAATGCGGGACTCTGCGGCGCAACAGCGCGGCGAACTGGCGGCGCGGGATCTGTTAGTGCAGAGTCTGCGAGACCGCGATCACGAGAGTCGGGCCACCATCGACCTGCAGCGGAAGGTATTAACGTATTTTTAAGTGGGAGCATAAAAGAGAATTGCCTTTTGCAGCTCTCCTGGATTTCGTCTTTAGGCGATCATATGGGCAGAAGTATGCAAATTAAACAACCATTTTCCACCAGGTAGCCTATTAAGTCCCACGTGGTAAGTGTTGAGCCTACCGCCGCTTTTAGGGCACAAATACAACAATCTAGTGACCGGTAACGAAACCAGTAAACAAATCCCATGTTTCCGTCTCATTCTAAACGGGTATTATAAGCTATAAGGTCCTAAGGTATTAGTCGAACCCGCTTAGTTCAGTAGTTTTGGCGTGAAAGCGAGACAGACAGACAAAGTTACTTTCGCATCACTACATATTATAAAACAAAGTAGCTGCCCGCTGTCTGTTCTTATGTATGCTTAGACCTTGAAAAGTACGCAACGGATTTTGATGAGGAAGGTTTATATTACGTTTAACTAGGGACTTGCCAGCAACTTCGCGGGCGAAGTCGTAGGCGGCGCTAGTTTGTAAGTCCCAAAATGTAACCTCGCCCCCTTCCCCGCAGGAGGTGGAGGAGTTGCGTCGCAGCGCGGCGGCGCTGGGCGAGCGTGCGGCGCTGGCGGCGCGGCTGCAGGACGAAGCCGAGCGCCTCACCAAGAAGCTCAACTCCGAGATCATGCTCAAGCAGCAGGCCGTCAACAAGCTGGCAGAGATCATGAACAGGTGCCTTCACACTACCTTCATATCCTTTGTTGTACACGCTAACGCTAAACATTACAGGGTATAGTCGTGACCAATAATCGGATTAGGTAGTGCAAATTTAGGGTCAATGAACTCAAACATTATATTAGTATGGTTACGTCCACGGGATTGCGGGATATCGAAAAGATCATGCGTAAGCAGCAGGCCGTCAACAAGCAGGCAGAGATCATGAACAGGTGCTGTCGCGTCTATTTACACCTGCCTTTCATTTGATGGGTCCACTGCAATAATGATAAATGTCCAAAAATATTTAAATCTTAACGAGTAGTACGATAAGTGAAATTATATTTAGAAATCTTGTTTACAAACTTAGCAATATCGCTTGCAGTCCCGCGATAAACAGCATTTTGTAATCATCAGGTCTAAGGTTTTTTACATACATACATACAATCACGCCTTTATCCGTTACGGGGTAGGCAGAGCACTAAAGGCCGATAGAACCACATGGTGCCGCTTTTTTACAGGTTTTTTTTACACCGTATATAAATTTATAACAAAAAACAATTCATCATTATTGCAGTGGACCCTTCATTTATCAGCCTATTACAGTCCTCTACGTGACATTAGTCGCGTGGTGTCGGCAGAGTAGAGTTTGTACCACCCCTGCCTGCCCGTGGGTATCGTATGAGGCGATTAAGGGTTTCCGGGAGGTGGGCAGCATCGCCTCCCGTACGAGTACTGACAACTTAGTCCTCAAATCACATTGTGGTCACCAACCCGCCTGCCCAGCGTGGTAACTATGGGCAAAACCCCCTGTGGCAGTAGCTTTGTGGCGTGCCCTGGGGGGAGGCCTACGTCCAGCAGTGGACTGCAATAGGCTGAAGAAGACTTGACATAGGCCTCCCCAACATCCACTCCGACCGGTCGGAAGCGGCCTGCATCCAACCGATACCTGCATGCGATCTTGGCCCGTAGCCTTCCCTCGCTGCGTTTGTCGATACGTGGTATCCATTCTATAACCTCGGGTCCATCGGGTCTTCGAGCTATGTGCTCTGCCATTGTGACTTTATCTAGCTGGACCTTTGGACTATGTTGGTCACCTTTGTACGTTTAAGGATCTCCTCATTTCTGATTTGATAGCCCTCTCCATTGCTTGCTATAAGATCTTGAACTTATGAGGCAAACAGTTAGTGACCCCTCAGCACTCTTGTCGGATCCCTTATCAATCGTAATCTGTTTTAATTACAGGAAAGACATGAATCCCGCGTCAACAAAGAACAAGAGTAAGATGTCGTCTCGCAAAGAGAAGGACTACCGCAAGCTGCAACAAGAGCTGACGAGAGAGAAGGAGAAGTTCGACGCACACTCGGCTAAACTACAGCGGGACATGGCAGACTTACAGCAACAGCTTAGCGAAGCTGAACAGGCCAGGCTGCGTTTGGCTATGGAGGTTAGTGAAAAAATATTCATTAATATTCAGATAAAATATTCAGCAAATTGATTATTGATATGAGTGTCCTTTGTCTAAAATTTTATGTATCTCCAAAAGAGTTCTTTATATTTGATATAGGGAGATGTGAATCTGTTTGATTTAAGTCTGCCTCTAGGAAATTAAGGCCAATGCGTCATTTTATTCCTGTCCTGTTATTTTATTTGCCTCTATGTGTCTACAATTTTAATTATGTATAGTTATAAATAGTTGTCTGTCTTCCCGAAAATGTAAAATAAACAAATAAATTTAATTGACTATGTTCTGTAAGATAATTAATTAATTTCTCATGCAGGTGGACAGTAAAGATGCAGAAATCGAGCAGCTAAAAGAGAAGCTGACAACACTAACGAGCGAAACCGCATCGCAGTCGTCTGCCGACGCAGAAGATGGAGACACAGAGCAGATATTAGAAGGATGGCTGTCAGTTCCTCTCAAACAGAACATACGTCGCCACGGATGGAAGAAGCAATACGTGGTCGTGTCCTCGAAGAAGATCATCTTCTATAACAGTGAGAACGATAAGCAGAATACTACGGATCCGGTTATGATTTTGGATTTGAGGTTAGTTTTTTTCTGTTTAATAAGTTGTTGTTCTTGGTATAAATGTTGTCTCAGTCTTTTCTTGCTTGTCAAAGTACCCTCATTCCATGGGGTCATTTTATGTTTTGATATACACTAGCACGGTATGCAGAGGTCGTGGGTTCGATTCCCACTCGGGTGAGGAATTTTGTCAATTTCTTTATTAATAATTTTATTGATATATTTCCTTGGTTGAGGAAGATTGGGTATAAATTTATGATTATGGTTGTCAATGTCCTTTTACTCAAGGGGCATGTAAATTTTCAGAATCAGTTATGATAGGGCTTTCACTAGAAGATAGTTATTTTTTACAAGGACCTTGGCTTTTCTTGTATATGAAAGAAAAAGGGCATCAAATTAAAATTTAAATCACTAAAAATACCCATAGTATTGTAAGTCGTAACGCATATCTCCTTTAAAATCCATAGTGTAACTCATGCCCGTGCGCTATTACAGCAAAGTGTTCCACGTGCGGTCGGTGACACAGGGTGACGTCATCCGCGCGGACGCGAAGGACATCCCGCGCATCTTCCAGCTGCTGTACGCGGGCGAGGGCGAGGCGCGTCGCCCTGACCAGGAGCCTGGCAACGATGAGAACTCCGGTAACATTCTACTAGAAATCACTTAATCTATTTATTCTTTACATGGTAAAAGGTGGAGTAAACGGGTTCTCGAATGGAGTTGGGCGCCCTCCGGCCAGGTGGACCGATGACTTAAAGAGGACGGCTGAAAGAGGCTTAAAGAGGGCGGAAGTGACTGGATGGCAAAAACGGGAGATCGAGCCATGTGGCGTACACTGGGGGAGGCCTACGTCCAGCAGTGGACTGCAATAGGCTGACGACCACGACGATGACATACATACATACGTACAATCACGCCTTTATCCGTTACGGGGTAGGCAGAGCACCAAGGGCCGATAGGACCACATGGTGCCACTTCTGACCAATTATGAGGGTATAGTTGAGATGTACAAGTTTGGTTAGTAGTGACAGGTGGTCAGCCCATCGCCTACAAAACACCAAGACCCTCTTGTCCCTCTACTGACTTGTACAGTATGCCCGGGACTATAGAGTTTTCAGCTAATGTTCGTTTAACACAGTGTGTATAGCAGGCAGCTGCGTGCAGCACAAAGGGGACTATATTTTCAGCTTGTGTTTGGTTGACACAAGCACAAAGGCACTGTATTTTCAGCTAGTGTTTAGTTTACACAAGCAAAAAGGGACTGTATTTTCAGCTTGTGTTTGGTTTACACAGTGTGTGTTGCAGGTAACTGCATGCAGCACAAAGTGGACTGTATTTTCTGCTTGTGTTTGGTTGACACAAGCACAAAGGGGACTGTTTTTTCTGCTTGTGTTTGGTTGACACAAGCACAAAGTGGACTGTATTTTCTGCTTGTGTTTGGTTGACACAAGCACAAAGGGGACTGTATTTTCTGCTTGTGTTTGATTGACACAAGCACAAAGGGGACTGTATTTTCTGCTAGCGTTTGGTTGACACAGTGTGCGTTGCAGGCAACTGCGTGCAGCACAAGGGGCACGACCTGGTGGCGATCTCGTACCACATCCCCACCGCGTGCGAGGTGTGTCCGCGTCCGCTGTGGAACATCTTCCTGCCGCCGCAGGCCTACGAGTGTCGCCGTGAGTCTAGTCTCGAAACTAACTTACTATCTAAGATACCTACGTTATTTAGCATTAACATTGTTTTAGAGCGACGCGATTTATCCAATATCGGTCTTTGGCATAGCTCTAAAACCGGCCTCACGACTAGCTGATGGTGGACTTTGGATCTTAGCGTCAGCGTCAGACAGTGACCCCGTTATTACCGCGCCCGCACTGATATTATTACGATCACAAGGTTCATGTGGCAAAATTATAGTTGTAGCACCATAGTGAGTGTGTGTTCGTTCTGCAGGGTGCCGCATGAAGATACACTCGGAGCACGTGACCGAGGGCGAGGGCGTGCCGGCCTGCAAGCTGCATGCCGACCGGCCGCGGGAGCTGCTACTGCTGGCGGGCACCAGCGCCGACCAGCGCCGCTGGGTGCTGCGTCTGGCGCGACGCGTCACGAGACACGGGTACCGCGCCGCGCACCACGCCGACTGCACGAGGTACGAGGCACACAACGCCGCAGGGGCTGCGTCTGGCGACTGCACGAGGTACGAGGCACACAGCGCCGCCGGGGCTGCGTCTGGCGACTGCACGAGGTATGAGGCACACAGCGCCGCCGGGGCTGCGTCTGGCGACTGCACGAGGTACGAGGCACACAGCGCCGCCGGGGCTGCGTCTGGCGACTGCACGAGGTACGAGGCACACAGCGCCGCCGGGGCTGCGTCTGGCGACTGCACGAGGTATGAGGCACACAGCGCCGCCGGGGCTGCGTCTGGCGACTGCACGAGGTACGAGGCACACAGCGCCGCCGGGGCTGCGTCTGGCGACTGCACGAGGTACGAGGCACACAGCGCCGCCGGGGCTGCGTCTGGCGACTGCACGAGGTACGAGGCACACAGCGCCGCCGGGGCTGCGCTGGTCTAGATGTCTAATCGTCGACAAAAGCGCTGCAGAAGAAGTCGAAAATGTATAGTTTTAAATAATTTTATTTACCTATATAATACACAATGTACACTTCGATAATTCATACATAACATAAGCAATGGGCACTTCTATAATTTGTTACATAAACGGTGTACACCGGCTCATGAACATTTTCTGTCCGGAATATCATAGTTTTACTGCCCCACAATTACACCAAAAACAAACACGCTTCAAACTATAAAAGCGCTCATTAGCACGCTCTATTAGTCTTAGTCTTAAGCCTATTGCAATCTACTGCTGGACGTAGGCCTCCCCTAGGGCACGCCACAAGGCTACTTGCACGCTCTAGAACAGCGCATAATTCTGTTTGCAGGGAGTCGATGCGGTCGAACCTGAAGGCAGCCTACATGAACGCCACGCAGCGCAGTTGCACGCTACCCGCGAACGCCTCGTTGCCGCGCCAGTGATCTCCCTAGTGATATCCGTGCCTACTTGAATTAGCATTCGCCTTGTCCGCAATGAGAGTCCTAATTTGACCGACAGTCACGAAATTACCCGATTTGGTCAATAATTAGTGATCTGATAATAAAGCCGCCCCATTAGCCCTCGCAAGTTGATAGCTAGAGGTTTGCTATGTGGCCAGTTGTGTGGAAGGTCGTGATGTAAAGTGCCTTGAGTGGTGTAACTCACTGGAGTAAACTTCTAGCAGTCAAACTGTACCAGTCAATTCTATTGAGGTATTTTGGAACTTTTACAAACGTGTATTTTTTTTTGATGGTAGAACGGACCGCAGACTGATTTTTTAACTTGCAACCTGTTGCAATCGCTAGGATAGGCACTGTTGAAAATGAGATTTGGTATTATTCTACTAGATTAAAAAGTCAGTGCTCCAATACGTAAATAAATAGGATTCTTTGACTCGGTCGCATAGTAGTATTTTGATGTTGCCGAGTTACAAGTTAGGAAATAGCCTGTCGCGGTCCCGCGGTTTTTATACGTCGTTTTGTGATCTTCAGCAGGATCTGTGAATTGCTCCCCCTATCATATTACGGATTTGGTGTAAACATTTAATACATATCCTTCGTGAATTACTTTCAAAATTCGTACCTGGGCCAAATTCTAAAAGTTCAAAACTAGTCTTCGGCGTTTTTCGAAATACAATTTTTCATGACGATAATATTTAAAATTATTTAGTTAATATTTAACTACTAGTTGTACTTACGAGTCGTGTGCCTCGGTAATAGCCGGTAATCGTTATTATTGTGACATGCATTGACAGAGTACATGTGGGTAGAAAGAGAATATGCTGACCAAAAGAAACACTCAATCTAGTTTAAGGAAAGTTGTAATGGTCATATGTAATTTTTAAAGGCCTACTTTTGTCGACTATGTTATATTGATACAATCAACGTAGTTTTACATCAAGGTAGGATATATAGTACACTTATATTCTTATACTAGACAATTTGGATTTGAAAATTGCTTTTTAGTGATTGATACGTAAGCTATAACTGTCGTTGCAGATAATCGAATGTCGTTTGTATTGTCTCTGGATGAAAAAATATTATTATTATGTTTTGAGTTTGTAAATATTAGTTACTTAAATTGTGTTGATATTATGATCATTTATGTATTTTTGCTTGTGGAGCGAAGGGTGGCTGTTCACTGATTAACGCGTGATAATGTATAAGGCACGGCGCACACTCGGCATCGGCAAGAAAAAATATTTTTAGGTGGCGAATAGAACTATACATAACGTCATGGTGTTAAAGTGGCGTCGTTTCATGAAAATCGGTCAAGCCGTTTTGGAGGAGTTTGGTAATAAGCACCGCGACACGAGAATTTTATATATTAGATGTTTGTAGTAGCAACCGCTCCGCTTCTAATTTAAACTTTATTGCCATAACAGAAATTAATCTGTTTCTATTTGCCACCTACAAATCCTTTCCTAGCTGATGCAGATAATGGGCGCCGCGCCTTAGGCTGCGTCCCCATTAGGCTGTGAGTGAGCGGCTGACTGTTCGCTGACTGACTCTGAGTGGCGTATCGGTCGCTAACGCTATCGGAAAGCGCTTGCGAATTCTTGTGAGGGAACGTACATTAGCGAACGAAGCGCCGGTGTAGTAAACAAACTGCGCCGCCGACTGAGAAAGAGTCGACAAGCGAAACGTCGCAAACTGCGTACATTACGCGCTGTATGGACACTCCATTTAAAATGTATAGGGAGGCAAACTGGAAGCAAACTGTTAGCCGCTCACTGTTCGCCTCATGGGGACGCGGCCTAAGTGTTAGTGTCATGTAGTCACACTTTGAAATCTCTACGAATCATTGCCACTTCAGCAAACGAATACATTTGAGTTTTATAATCGGTTTAAGTATAGACGGTTTAATTATGTTTATTTTTTTACGTATCTTTTTCAACCAGATGAGCATTTTATTTAGATATTATTTTTGTTACCTATTATTTAGTTGACATTAACAATATTAGAAACCTTATTTCTGACGTTACAGTTTCACATATTTATGAATATAACGTTGAAGGATTTGTGGCAAGGACACTCGCCCGACAATCGGAATAATGCATTTTATAAAATTTACTATATCGTAGTGAGAATACGCAAAATTCTGTCTATAGTGTTCGCGGTTGGGTTACATATCTAATGGAATTGATTGAATTTGTACAATTTGTTTAAATCACTGTATTGCTACATATTTGCACTATCTTTAATTATCTGTTAAAGTTAAATATTGAGTGGCATGTTGTTGTAAGCATGAATATTTGAAAAATCTATAGGAATTGATTTATATTAAGGCAATTTTACACGCCTGCACTGGTTACCAAGCACCTTACATAACGCCGGACATAAGTTCTCTTTGCTTAGAACCGTTAAGTAAATGAGAATACTTCAAGGGACCCCTATTATCTACCTAATTGTAACAAAACTTATAGTAATTTTGAAGTTAACGAATAACCGTGCCATAAGTGAGTTTCGTTTGTAGTAATTTTTCATTTATGTTGCTCAAGTGGAGTAGTACTTCTGAAAACTGCATTTTTTTCTATTTACTTAAGAATCTTAATGGGCTTCCTAGACGACATTTAACGTCAATAAGTGCACTCATGGAATAGGGCACAGGATGCATTACTTGCTTAGGTACTAAATTAGGTAGGGCCAAACCAATTATATAATGGCTTTGTTACCTAGGTTCAGACGAGATGGCAGGCAATAAAAAAGCAATAATGTATATTCAGTGTCTTACCTTTCCATTTGAATTATGTAGTTTTACGACCACGAGGTGCCAAACAACTAAAAGTTCCGCAAACTTATCTGATCTGATGGTAAAAAGTGGAATTAATGCCCTAAGTGTTTACCATTTCCAGGGACCCTTGTCAATGATTAGGTCGGGTAAGTTAGCGGCACTGTATATTAGCGGCAATTTGTTACAAAATGTTAAATATGGTTTACAATGTAATTTATCCGGTTGTGCCTCCATAACACCAATGTAGGAAGATAAGAGGGTTCACTTTCCTTGTCAAGTGATCCGCAAAGTGATAATATTAAAGTAAATTGTGTTAAAAAATCGTGATTTAAAAGTACAAATTTATTTTTGCGAGTACATTCTGGCTTCACGCGTAGTCTGATGCAGATGTGATACGCCTTGTTACTGCGGCAAGCTCTGCGTTCTGCTGGAGACCGGTCGGGCTGAGGGGCAGGGGAGGGGATAGAGGACAGGGGGAGGGGATAGCTGTGATATATAGACGTGTCCAGACGTGAACACCTGGTGCTAAAGGGAAGCAGGCCTCCGACGCATTGTTGTTACTTATGGTTCTTGTTGAAGATATTATATAAACGCTGTTTATTATTGCTCTACAAACTGTTTACATTCCTCCAACGAAAGCTATGTTGAGTTTTGTTTATCTTAGTTTTATATTGACTCAAGTTCAGCTCTGTCGCTTGACCAGTTATCGCTTCTTATGATTTCTTAGGTGTAAGTCCAAAATAATCTCTGTTCATTCATGTACTGACATACGAATTTCAAATTTACGTACTTAAGTGTTTCGGTTACAATTGCAAATCATTTTAGATTATACGCTTATTTTTGAGATGGATTTTTAATTACATTTTTAAGGGCAGCTATTGCATTGTTCATGATTCATTCCATAATGTGTCATTATATTATATTTAGAAATGGTTTTATTACCAAAGAAATTTAAAACTCAGAATAATACAATTGCTATTTATTTTGAAATTAATAAAACTGTATTACATACCTGTCATTAATATAATTTCAATTTAATAATAATTTGGTTATTTACTATGCATAATTATTTAAACCTGATTTTACTATTTGACATGTAAGGTAGTACTTTTTACACTTATTTATAGATATACTGTGTAATCAAAGTACTCCGCGTCATATACATACAGAAAATAATTGAAAATCGTAATTATGTAAATTATTTATTACTCATTATCATTGAATTACATCTCGTATCGATAACAATTTATTTATCATGCTAAAATTGTAAGTTCCTAATTAGCTAGCTTCTCATTGTAAAGAATCGTCTCAAGTAGCTTTCTGCTGTACTCTATATAACAGTTTATGGTTTAGTGGGTAAACGTTATACTATATAATACTGATGAATCTAATTATTTTGGTCGTGGTTATTTTTGGAATCGTGCCGTAGGGTACTCGCTCTACGTTACATAATATAACACTGTGTCATGCAATATATTAATACCATGTGCCTTAGCTACGGCCCACTCCCATATCATAAGCGTACTATGTTATATGTATCGATAGTTAATATAATGTACATATGTTTTCAAATAAACCAATATTTTATGGATTTTTTTAAGGAATTTGTATATTGTAAAGATTATTAATTTTATCATAAAATTAATGCCTAGCTAATAAGTGCTACATTTGTGAGAAATAAATAACATTTAAAAATGTATTTGTTTTAATTGTTGTGAACTAACATTATTACAATGAAAAATTACTTTGCGTAATACTTATTCAAATATAACGATTAAATTAAAAATATGTTATACAAACTTGTGCGTTTAATAACAAGTTAGATTAAGACGTGTCAGTTAACAATCAACGAACAATAACATTTTGTGCTATGAATAGATTTCAAAACCTCGAAATACGAGTATAAGTATATATTATTATATCCTAAAGTTATTTTCTTAGGTTGTCTTCAGAACAAACCAGTTGATTTCTTGAGATCTTTCTGTTTCCAAGCCGGCAGGGTGCGGAATTCACTGTAGGGTACGCCAAAGGTAGCCACAAAGTCATCGTGGGTGAGGTATAGCTGGAAAGAGTATATAAGTTAAAGTAACCATTAACACAGTTTTAAATAGATGAATCATTCCGTTATTATGGATTATTATGGCGGAAGTTATCGGATTTGGATAAAATTCGACTAAATAGACAAGGTATATGCGACATTTTAGCTAATTATTTACTTGTGATATAGAAATTTATTGTAAAAGTTGTGCTAGCCTGTAATTGTGATACATAATATTATCGTGTACTCCTGTCCAACTTGTATCTTAACGGAACTGTTATGTATTATGTTGGCTTTCTAATTTAATAAATAAATAAATAAAATAAATAAATCCGCATTGAAGAACCAATGAATTCGTAATATTATTATGGAAGTTGTTGTTTTAGAACATACATACTCAATACGATGTGTAGTGATCGGGAAATAATGTCATTTTACCTCTTTGGCCAATGGGTCGACGTCAGGCGGTAAATGCTCCTTGGGACCGCTGAGGACTGCTATTGGATATTTCTCGTACTGGTCGAAACGATTCGCGTTGTTGCCGGTCTGGATAGCGCTATTGCCACTTTGGACTATCGCCTTGCCTTCTAGAGCGTTGACTATGGCCGCAAAGGTTTTGTGACCCTAAAAAGAAGTAAGTATGCATTTCATATTTATCACCCTAGAAATCAGCATTCATAGAAGGTATTCTGGCTGTTCCTGCTCCAAATAAATATGTATGAACTAATAATTATCATCGTTCATTTTTGCAGATACCCTAATGATAATGTCTTTATGCTTTTGCAGGGTATATCATCATTGAATTATGTTCATCAAACGAATTTGTACCTTCCACATAGACTGCTTCCAATGCGGGAAGAACCCGGTGAAGTTAGGCGGCTCCCTCCCCTGACTGAGTACGAAGATTGGTGTCTCTGGATCACGCGCTGCCGGATCTGTGCACAGAAATTCATATGCTGTAGCTGCATGTTGGTAAGTCCCCTCAGTTCTTATTATATAAAATGCATAGTTAATCAGTTTTTGTAATGTGCTTTTGAGCAGCTAACTGTCTAAGTACACTGGGCACATAGCAATATAGCTAAGTTATGCAACGGAAAGACTGGATTTGAAATAACGAAGGTAAGTACACTAAAGTAGGCCCTTTAGATGCCAGCGGTTCTATAAGGTACCATCTAGCCAAGTGGCCGACGACACTAGATAGGTAGGTAGGTACCAATAAAAAAATAGAAAAGTACGCCTTGTGGCCCGCCCATGGCCGATGGCGTCGAAAGGTTCTTCCAGCAACTTCAACGTGGTAAACCCTCGAGATAAACGGACGACCTAGTCAGGCGAGTATCCTGCATGCAGACCGCTTCTAACCGGTCGTAGTCTCGATCATTGAACCAGTGGACTTCCTACAGCTGAAATGTGGAGGATACCTTGCGCCAGGTAGTGTAGCGCGATGTTTCTGGCGTCGTCCTTAGCGCGCGCGCCGGCGTGCGCCCCGAGCCACACGTACAGCGCCGCGTGCGCGTCCAGCACGCACGCCATCTCCGGCGCTATGCAGTATTGGCTGAACGAGATTATTTCCTCGACTGCAACGAGGGATTACGATCTTTGAGGTTTATTTTGTTGGTCATCCAAATTGGTAGGCTGGTTACTCGTACCTAATTTGTCGAAGTAAAGCGGCTCGCGCAGACACTAACAATTTTTGCATTTTACAAGTTACGTAGGTAATAAGCATACACATTTATGCGCTTAAAAATATGGGCGTCTAGATTTAACAGAAACCTAAGTAAAACTCTGTTACTGATAGATGTAGGTATTTAGGACAGTATAAAATGAACGGATCAGACGCCTAAATCACATAACTCACACGAGTATTGTCCCGGCACGCCTAGCGACACGTAAAACAGGCGCGGTGGCAGAGGGCGCTCCACCTCCTTCACGGGAGCCGCCACGAGCAGGCTGCGACGCTCGCCCAGGGCTGACCAGAAGTCTGGTTTCTCTTTGCCTGAATATGGAAGAATGAGATAATCATTACATAAAATGAGGTCAAGGGCAAAGGTTGAACAGAAAGGCATCAAGCTTTAATTGCCATGACAAAATAAGATTTCCTTCTTGTGATCGAAGCAAGCAACCCCTCCTCAAAATGTTTTCAGTTGTCTTCTTAGTAATATATGGGCCTATAATAGGTACTTACATAGGAATATATGTCATGAATTACCTTGCATAACTAGCACATGTTCTGCCGCTGCCATGTTCTTGGCAACCTCTCTTTCATCACCAGTAGCCGTGGCTGCGCACCACACCCACACCCGTGCCCCTTCCCGCAGTATATAACAAGATCCTCGACTATTCTCGTGTGTACCATTCATTTGTCCATTAGTCTCGGTAAGAGGACCTGTTCTATTGGTCTCGGCTGCTTGGCCGTTAGTCAAGTAGTGTTCTGTTTCACGCACTTCAGTTCCGCGAGCTTCGCGCGTGTACTGTCCTGACACACGGATCAGAGCCCGAGATGGGGCGTATACTGCGCGACCTGTTGCTGAAATAAGAGGATTATACTTTTGAATAGAAATTATGCATATATGCAGAATATTACCTATATTGATGTGATGCTACTTACCATCATAATCCTCTGCGCTGCCGATGTAAGTTATCATCCTGCCTTTGAAAATCTGCAGGAAGTGTGCTGGTTCTTTCCCCTGATACATCCATGCCTAAAAATATTATATACTTATATTCTGAGATCTTTTGGGTTTAGATTAAGAGCATAAAATCATGTTGTTACCTGGACAGGAAAACGCCCTAGTTTGACGTAGAGGTCTTTAGCTTCTTTAACACCCAAATTCCTCAAATCATTTGGCGAAGAGCCACCCTAGAAAAAGAAAATGTGACTTTATTAGTATGTCGACCAGTGTATTAGTAATTATTCTGTCTATAAAGAAAGTCTACAAGTAACCAATAGATGCATTCCTGACTCCAGACAATCCAGTACCCAATAGGTACGGTATAATTTTTTTTATATCACGATTTTCCGCAGGTCTTTTACTATAACATAATATACAAAAGTGCTAAATAGGCCAGTCGTCCTTACCATCCAGTAGTAGAGTATGGACTGGTCGCCGGTGGGCGCGTGGTAGGTGTAGAGCGCGAGGTAGCAGTCGCGGTCGTAGAACACGGCGGCCTGAGCGCGCTCCAGCTCGGCGGGCGGGGCCGCGCGCCGCACGCGCCACACGCGCAGCGCACCCGACCCGTCGTCTGGGAGCTGTGCCTGCGGAGAGAACGGAACCCTATTCAGTGCTTCTGTAGGGCTATTGGCTAAGGCTTGAGGTAGAGTGCGGGGCCCGGGAAGACGCATCGCGCTCGTCCCGCCCTTTGCTTCGGCATTGTAAGTTACGTAATAGCTCTGCCGGTATCGCTATTTGCTCCTTCTTTATATCTTGCTTTTTTCGTCGGAAATAGGTAAAAAAATAATTTAATGGTATTGATCGGTATTAATCACTCAGGTAGGTTCTACCTGACATAACAGGCAACGGGAAGGAGTGCGCAGGTGAAACGATCAATTTTATGCAATGTTGTCGAAGTGAATTTTAGATATTATTATCTAGTAATAATGTAGTTTAGTTTACTTTATAATTTGCATGCTAAGTTTAATTGGCTAGACATAAGGACAATTTTTTATATGTGACATCTTAATTTACTATGTTTAATTGCAAATAAAGATTTATCTATCTATCTAGGTATTATTAGAACAAGCTATACAAACCTCAGCAGCCAGCCAAGAGTTAGAAGCCAAACTGACGGCATCCAACCTCGTAGTGGCGGACCTGGCTGCGCGAACCCTGACGTCTCTTCTCGCGTCACACCAGCGCCAATCTCGGAACAATGCAGCCAACTCCAGAGGTTCCCGTCCTGCGGGAACCACTGATACTGTCCCGGTGTACCGACGAGCTTTAGCCAAGCCTCTGGCTGCGGCTAGCGCACCACGACTGGCCGAGTTGGCCGCGTTTGGACCAACCCATGCCCACACGCCACGGCTACCGCTGTCTATTATGTAGACTCCCTGAAATGATTGTGATGTCATATTGTATTCTGGGATCATTTAAGATATCTTAGTATCTGAGCATAATACTCACGTCATCAGCCAAGTCCTCTCGATAGAGTGGCGCACGTTTAACCTCTTCCAGTCTGGCTGACGGTCTCTGGGTAGGCATGGCTAGAGGAGACCGGGGCGGTTGGGTCGCGCGGTACAATCTGGCTGGGCGAGGAGGGTCAGCCGGAGGGGGCGCTGGTCTGACCCCTCGGGATCGCAGCTCTAAGAGAGCATCCAATAAGGCCCGGTCTCCTACGGGGAGGGTTTGCTCGTAGCCGTCGTGAGCGATGACGATGCGACGCGCCGTCATGCCTTTATCAGCGCCACGCGCCATGCGGTAGGAAATCTAGAATAGTTGCAAAAATAAATAAGAAAAACTAATCAACGCACTGTACACGTTATTATGTGCTTTATTCTATAGTAGGCAAACCTTTGCTCCAAAAATCTTCTCAATAAGATTGGCAGTTCGTCCCAGCCACAACACGAGTATGGATGAGGTGTCCAAAACAAATACACCATCAGAAGCGAGTTGCGACCACAAGACCGGCTCCAACTGCACCAGTACTGGCCGACGACCACGCACTCGGTACAGTCGAGGGCTAGAGTTCAGGTTACCCGAGCGGAGAATCCTGGAGACAAGCAGATTTTGCTTAGTGAAACTTTAAAGATAAAAGAGCAAGTAAGTAAGCCAATTTGGTATTGGTGCATGATCTTTAACGTAGGGTAACAGGTGTTAACGTAGGATTCCTTGTACGAGCAATACATACTCCTAAAAGGAACAGTTAGATAGTATAAAATTATTAATAAAGAAATGAATGAAATTGTATTAGGCGTTACAATTCGGAAGTTCAAACATTCACTATGGGTGCGCCCACCACCCGATTGTAGTTAGTGGAAGTGCCTGTTGTCGCAATTATGAGTTATCAGATCCGAGGGTCAGTGGAGGGTGTAGGGCCCGGTGGTGGGCGCACCCATAGTGAATAAAGAAATGGAAAAAATTCCTCACCCGGGTAACGGGTACAGTTAGATAGGCTAAAAATTCTTTCCTGCCAACAAACCTGATGCCATCTCGGAAGTAGGATAGCAGCCTCGGAGACTCCTTGGTCGCAGCCTCACGATGTATAACCACAGGAACGCCCAGGTGTGTTGTTAGCTGAGCCCCGCGACGCAGCGCTAACGCTCCAAGGTTTCCACTGCGCTCGCCAGCCCATGCGTGGATGTGGCGCTCGGCACATTCTCCATTGCCGTTTTCCTTTATTTCACGACGCTGCAGAGAAATAAAGACTATTTACGAATACGAATTACTAAAGGTGACTGTAAAAGTGCGAGTTGTTAAAAGGGTAGTTATCGTATCTCAAGTTATATTACGTTTATTATAATTGCATAATTATAGTAGGTTGTGTTAACTCCCAGACGTTGTGTTCACTAAGATATTAATAGAATGGAAAGTTAGTAGGAACCTGAGTAAATATCTATAATTTTCCTATTTATTTCCTCGCCATAATAGGTGCTGCGACTCGTAAATTGTATGATTGATGATGTTATATTGACTTTCAGTTTTCGATTATTATAGGTAAGTAGGTACTTACTTTCATCGCGTAAGTTGGTAGTTAATGCAAACATCTAAGAAGTAGGTACGTACTACCTGTTTTATGTAACTACTCGTAATGGGAAATTGTAAAGAGTAACCGAATCCTGAGTTGTTGTACCTATCCGTTTCCCCTGATCAAAAATTGAAGACGAAACACACAAGATCAACTAATTCAAAACTTTCAACATTCCAAAATATTATACTTATTATACGTGTATACGTTTTATACACAATTTAGATATGATCTGGTGGTACCTATTCTGGTCTCCCGGGATGCGTGGAAGATTTGAAGATCGTGGACTTACGATAACATCTGGTCCCGCCGGCTGGCCCGTCACCGAGGATGAGTACACGAGGTAAGCTTCAGCATCGTAGAATGTGCCGTAATGCATGCGCGGGAGCAGCTCAGTGCCCGACTCCTGCAATACGAGTATAGGAAAGTAACTATAAAGTTTCCTGCCAATAAATATACAGTCCTAAACGTCAATGCAATTAATAAACTTGGTAGGGACCCTAAATTTTGTTAATTCTTCGATTCTGTCATAACAGGTAATAGATTACTAGGTATATTAATCTACAATCAAGTAAAAGTTGTACAGACCATACATTATATTCATTGGTCGTTAATCAAGCAGGTAGACAACCGAGATGCATCTCAACTAAGTAGATGAAGCATGCGTATTCACTGGTGCATACGAACGCGACAATTACCGAAGAACGCATCTCATTGGGATGCAGACAACGCCGTGGCGATTCAGATAGTCTTCTATCACGACATATTTATTCCAAAGCACTTTCAACAGTTTATTTCGGTCGATTGGAGATTGTAATACTATGCCATTTATTGAAGGTGAAACAATTAATCGATTAAATTTCATATTTTTAAAGAAAATAACTCTCGTTATTCTTTGATTTATAATTTACCACGGATAATTACATAGCTATGTACTTATTGAAATATTCGTATTTGCCTATGAGCTTGTTAATTATCTTATACAGGGCATATGTGACAGCCAGGCAAATACTGAAATGCTGAACAAGTAGGTGGGTACCATTGTGTTGTGTTGAGTTATACGACATTGTTATTACTCGCAGCATTTTGATTTGATTATTAGTAATCTTGTATTGTTTCACTGCAGGGAAAAGGCCTCCCCCCTTTAGAAAAAAACCTTGGCTTTTACCATTACTTTTCGACAAGGCATTACTTTTGTTCGCTATCTTGCCCCTCTTGATATTTTGTACCTATGTATGTATTCTTGATGTAGTATTTTAGTCCCATAAACGAGGAAATTATTTGTATGAAAGCTCAACATTATTTTCTCAGTCGATTATATTTTGCTGGATGGTAAAGTAAAGTTTTTATTATTTTCAGGGTCAAACCTCTCATGGACTGGACTATGTATACCATTTGGGATGTCATAGGCTAAAATATCCGCATATGCGATAGCGCTAATAAGTTTCTATGAGACCCCAGTTCACACAACACAACAGCAACTAGGGAACAAGTAATGGCTTATAGACAGTTATTATTTTTTACCACAAATCACTAAGTACAAAGTAAATGATGCAGAAACCTCTAGTTATCGAACTCAACCGTTACCTGCAAATGCTGAATGACCTCTATGATATAAACTACTCATCACTGCACATGTGGTATAAAATACGGGTAAAAGAGCAGGAAACGCTATTTCGGGGGAAGAAGTCTTGCCCAGCTATTTTGATATGGCCAAGTATAGTAAGCGCAAATCATCTGTAGGTACCTACCATTTCACCTTATGGATTACTAATGTTACATTACATTACGTAATACCTAGGTCCAAAAGGCACAGTAACGTAAGAAGGTAAAGGAATGTACCAAAGTACCTAATCCTACTTTGGGATTATTTTGCCAGATACAATTTAGTAGCCATTTGCTAAACCACTTTGCATCACCACTCGAAACACTGTTTGGTACATTGAGAAGTGTTATCTTGCTGTATCTATAGTTATATTGCAGTTTTAGTAGTTAATCCGAAATCTTGTAAAATCGTGTATAGGTAGTGTTGTCGCGGTCGGACGCCCCATGTTGCAACTTAGCGGTACACCAGCATGATTCACCCGAGTCAGCGCCGTTACCGTGCACACTTCACTTCATCTCGTTATCTGCACCACAGATCTGCTGTAGTAATGGAAATAATTGCAGGTGTGTTGCTTGACGTCTTTGGACTACCTACCTATCTAAATTTTCAACGCTATTTTCTTCTCCTCTCCTACATATTCTGAATTACAATACACTCTATGTGACATAAAATTCAAACAGCATAATATATTTTTATTCCTCATGATGTTTGGATAGAGTTCATACATTATATTCCTAAAATTATAAATAAAGAAATGGAAAAAATTCTTCACCCGAGTGGGAATCGAACCCACGACCACTGCATACCGTGCTTGTTGCTCTAACCACTGAGCTACCGGGTCAATTACTCGGATGACGAATTTTACCATCTCTTTTCTAAATTTTATTCCTACTCATTAAGCTGGTATGTACGGACTGATATACAATGACGATAGATAAGTAGGTGTTAACAAAGGTGTTAATTTACTTAGTAAGTAGTAATTTCGGCGTTTTGGGCATATCAATTAGTTTCTCCAAAAATAAGTAATTAGAAAGTGAATTATCTAACATCTATCGCATCGTGCGCAGTTACTTTGTTGTCGTGCGTTCATCAAAACATACATTTTACCTTTCCTGTATATTGCAGTCACGTATCTAAATCATCAGTGGAGGTTTAATGAGAATCTTACCTGCATACTTACAAGCAGGTTTGTTTACGTTGTA
Source organism: Carposina sasakii (assembly GCA_014607495.2). Classification (NCBI taxonomy): domain Eukaryota; kingdom Metazoa; phylum Arthropoda; class Insecta; order Lepidoptera; family Carposinidae; genus Carposina; species Carposina sasakii. The sequence continues at coordinate 4,311,284 of CP053149.1, read as the reverse complement.
ATAAACGAATCGCAATTTTAAAAAGCCTTTCAACCGTTTATCAAATTTGCATATTTATCATAATAAATAAAGGCAACAACTTAGAATAAAGATTTCGCCGAAGACCTATCATTAATCGAAGGGCAACAAAATAATATTTTAAGCTTTTCAATGGTTAGGTATGGAGGATTGAAGTGTAAGTAAACAACATGAATTTAGTCCGTAGCGTCCGTAGTCAATAGATAAAACCCTAATCCTAGTATTTCTAGTAGAAGAACACTAACCTCACGATATCGTGTATTTTATCTTACACTTGGGTATACCCAAATGCTGAGATGTTCGTTAAGCGAAGCTGTAATAATGGCCAGATATCTTGCATTACAAGTGCTTAATGAGCGTTAGGCTTGTCTTCAACGTGCTGGAAACACTTCCTGGCTGCTTAAACACGCGTCTTGAAGCTATTTATTGCTATACGCTGAACTAACTGCGCTTTCTCGCTCTCTCCGGTGGTAATAAAATAATAAACTCTCGATAACATGTAGCTACCAAAAAGGTACCTATTTTAATTACTCAAGAAATCTTGATCTGAGCCTTGATCAATCCCTTATGATAAGGTAAAATCATCAGATGATGTGCCTCCTAATCAAAATGGTAAATGGAACCCTTATTGAAACATGGTTTGAATTATTGACTGCATACCTAGGAAATTAGGATGATTAGCAATAGGTGTAGAATTGTAGGTACCAAGATACAATTAAAGATGTGGGCAGCAGGTACCTAAGTGTCAATTTTACTATAAATGATGAATAAGCTACCTGCGTTTCGCCGAATGGCTCCTGTGAATGATGGCGCTAGCTACTAAGCCGTGCACGCCCATAGGTACTATCTATGCAGTGTAGTGTATATATTGTTGTAGCTATGTCTAATAAAAGTGACGGTTATAGATAAGTGTTTATAAAAAAAAAAGAAAAGCGGTAATAGAAGCTATTCGGTGAAACGTATAAATGTGTCCCAGGCTAATAGTTACATAAAGGGCGCCAAGTGAAACCCCTCCGGTTTAATGGCACCCTGAACCTAATTGTAATTCTTTTAAAAATCTGAAATAAATAAAAAAAAAATGAGTTATTACAAAATTTTCTAGATATTTGGTTATGTATGAAAGACAATTTTGTAAAATGCAATATTTTTTGTCCTAAAATTATATCCAAGCAAATTCTACCAGTATTTTGATTATGGTACCTACACTACAGTTCTACATAGTCGGTGGATCTGGATACTCGTATTACCCACTTTTACATTAGGTGCTGTGTTGTATTTTCGGTAATCTAAACCACAATCGGTAGGTTACAGTTAAATTCTCTCAGAATACAAGTTGGCACAGTGTGAGGTGCTAAGTGAAACAATTGCTAAATAATTCCCGCAGTTCCCAGAAGTTGCTTTGTTCTCTTCTCAATTTGGGAGAGATCGCAACTTTTGATCGAATGTTGACCTTTCACACGACCGCGGCCAAATTGTTTAAATAAAATGATTATTTTTATTTATGTTAAGAAAAGAAACTAAATTACTGAATTCTCATACTTATCAAATTGAAGAAAGCTGTACCTACCAATAGAAAGATATTGTGCGATATTGTGTGTTCATCAATATTTGCCGCCATCATGGTATTCATAGGGTAATGAATTTTGGTACAATCCATCAAACTTTGGTCCTGCAACACTTGATCGACATTTATGGTTTATGCTCCATTGCTTGAACATCTTTTCGCATGTCTTCACCTAAACAGTATTACGGCCTACTTATTTTCCGAAACGAAGATAAAATTGCACTTAAATTTCAGTGAGTAATTTACACTAAAGACTTTATTGTCAATGTTAAGAGCGATGTTACGGTACCCGAGTGCTAGCTCAGTCGGAACGTCTTCGAGACAGACGCCTTTTTTCTCTCCAATTTAATGTTTTTATCTGATAATCTTGATCCAATTGCCTGTCTTTTTATCTCGTCCACGGTTTATTACTATCGTAATATGAAAGTAATTCTATGTTTTGTTACGAGTACCTACCATGACTTACAAGAGTTGTTATGAGTGTGAGTCAGTTTGCCTTTAGCTCATGTGTCATTTGATCCTACCCTAGGTCATGTGTGGATAATACCGAGAGTTTGTAATACTTAATAAAAATAAAACTTAAGTTACTTATATCATTTACAATCAATGTACCTACCGGTTACGTTAGATCTTTTTGAATCAGCGCGTGATAAAGTCTATGCGTGACTTGTACGTTAGTGTTATTCAGAGAAAATCAATATTATACTCGTAAGAACGTTGCACCCCAGAAGGTTATTTTCATTCGGTAACTAATTTGATGTCTGAAATGTGATTGTAAGTCAGCCTACAATACTTATCAAAAGTTTATAATACTGTACCTCCAACTGTAGGTATTGGTTTATAAAAGAGTTTATTAGCTATGCACCTACATAGGTATGTAGATAGGTTTGTATTTGTATAGTCACTTATTTAACATGTTAATAATACCTACTAATGTCCTATTGATAATATAACTAATTTTAGTAATTTTTTTACAACTCCCACTCAAGACCACCTTCAAATTTGTGAATAGGTTCATTTTTTTACACACTTCACAACACATTGACCTAGTCCCACATTAAGATCCCTAAGGTCTTGTGTCGTGGGTACTAAGCAACGGTATATAAATACATAGATAAATATAGAAACATCCATGAGTCGGAAACAAACATCGATATTCATCATATCAATGTTTGCACCTACCGGGATTCGAACCCAGGACCTATGGCGTCGCAGGCAGGGCCACTACCAACTACACCAATCGGCCGTCATTATTTTTATTATTGTATCTTTGTTTAAATTCTCGGGACTACAGAGTCTCGGTCCTTTGAGAGGCGTGCATCGGGCCGTGGCCAAGATGTAGAGGCCCTTTTTAGAGAACTTTAATATGGTGTGGGATACTATTATTAGCAAAACAAAAATCTGGTTGATTACAAACGTGAGACATTCATCAAATGGGCACATTTACATAAGAACATATATGTACCTATCTATACAGGGTGTTTTTTTGTTGCAACCCTTAACGAAGGGTACGTAATCTATACATCAAATAAAGTAAGTTTATGCCAAAAAATGCTGGGATACGATGTAAATTTTTTAGATTTTTTTTAAATTGCTTGATCGTGCGAAATTTATAGTGTCCAGTGATTATATAAGTTTTATCATAAACATATATTAATTACTAGTGGACGCCCGCGACTCCGTCCGCGTCGAACAAAATGTCGAAATTATCCGGGATAAAAACATTTTCCAGGGATAAAAAGTAGCCTATATGTTAAGTGGGACCTGTCACAAAATATTCCTGAAAACTGCATCGAAATCGGTCAAGCCCTTTCTGAGATTAGCGTGCACAAACATCGATCCGTTACAATTTTATTGTAACGGATCGATAGTTTTCGGGAACGTTGACGACCAAAAATCATCCTGTATAATACCTAAGTACTCCAAGATCATTCTTTAAAGATACGTCAAGTTAATAGTTTTTTTGAACTCACAGTGATCCTCCACACCAGGAATGCAGTTTGGTCCCGTGGCACAGTGCGGAAGGCTGCGTCAACCCCACGAACACTGCCATTCTCATCCTCCTAAAATTATAACATAATTTTTAAAAATTATAGTCTTAGGTTGCCTTTCCACCATGTTACGCTGCTATGGATGCGTTTAATATCCGCCAGTCTTTAAATAAAATAAAAATAAATAAAACATCCAAATTTAATTCATATCCAAATAAAAATTTACGCATCATGGACGTATCCGTATTAGCTTAGCATAGCACATCACTGATGGAAAGGCAGCCTTATTGGTGCTTACGTAATGTTCTAGCGCACTGACATCACTGACTCCGAAAAGTATGCTTGCGGTAGTTCTGCGAAAGCTCTGTAAAACTATAAGCCGGGCTTTTTCATTTACTAGCCTTTAAATCAGAGAAAAGCCCATTATTTTGCCATGTATGGAATGATTATAACTTATTTACCAGCCTTAAAACAACTATCATGTTTAATTTCTATTTAACGATGCAAATTGAAGTAAACATCCCTAATACGACTTAAATAGGTGATTAGATACATTCAAGAACTTCAATTTGTAAATAAACTAATCTACAAAACCATGACACGACACCGCATTTAGTTGAATTTATCGTGTATGAGTATAAAGGTATCCAGTTCTACAGTTATCTATTGTTGAATGGATTTGATAGGCTTTTAATGGTTAATCTACTAGACTAGACAATAGCTGAGTCTAGGTATGTCCAGGGTTAGAGGAGCGGCTACAAAGGCGGGGAGGACTCGGGTCGTCTCCACAATGGACTCGGGTGTGGCTAATGGATTGATGCTCAGGGTAATCCTATCAAAGGCGGGTAGCATTTGTGATATTATTACCACACTTTAGTAATGTGGCAGATGACTATTTATCATCATGATATGTAATGAACATAGCCGGAACATATTTGTTTACACTAGTCTCAGTTAATGTTTGTTAGTTTACCTACCTTACGTTGTTCATTTTGTTCTGAAATGAATCTATTTTTACCCGATTACGTCATAAGGGGAGCTATGTTTTTTTAGTGTATGTATATTTCCTTGGCACGCTCTAGCTAGACTCTAGCTTGAGCCTAAACAGTTTGAGAGGTGTCATTACATTATATACTTAATTATTAAACTATGCTAAGTAGTTAAGTTGTTATGATGAATGTGCTTCTATATAATTCTCATTTGACCTGACCATAACCTGTAATCCATATGACATACACTCGACATCACATTAGCATAATACCTTTGGAAACACTAATTCCGCTGATAATACAAAAGATGCACTTTATGCACTGCACAATGGTATTACGAGAGATTATTTCGGCTAATTAATTAGTCAGAGGAATGGAGGTTTTGGAGGTACCATGTGCTATTGTAGTTCTACATTTGTTTGGCATTTGTACTACGTACGTGCAGACGTATTTAGTAATAGGTAACTTTTAAAGCTTTCACTAGGAGATAGAGCTTTGTAGAATGTACTTTCGAAGGAGTTTGCTTTGCAACATAAGTAAGTTACTGTTAGCATTTAATTCAAAAGCTAAATTTTTATGGAGTATTAGATGTTTACGAGTATATTGCAACGTAGGCGGTACAGTAGGACTACCTAGACCTGCTAATTAAGCTCAAGTTTCTTTACGTATTTCTTCAAGAGAAGAAGTAGGAAGAAGTGTGTTATTAATTTAATCATTTGTAAAAAAAATTCTCACAGATTTTGGTAATTTTGAAATTAAACGAGGTTTAGTTAATAGATGAAACTGGGGTACACATGAGATGCAAGGATTTAACCATGATTTAACAGTCATAGGTAGGTCGACTTACTGTAGGGTCTGTACCTGAAATAACTCCAATGGTATGAGAAAGCTAAGCCCCCTTAAAATAAGAAATAGGTAATTTACCTATGAGAATCTAGGTCCAGACATGTAAACAAGGTTAATAATGTGCATGCATTTACTTCATTTTGCTTTTCCAAATACCTAAAGTTTTAATTTTGGAGTGTTTTAAATTGCTCTTTGAAAATAGTTTTGTAGTGTTGTACGATTGTTTTCTATGTTTTGCGATGATTTTGCGATACGCATTAGTTCTTGGAATCTGTAGGTACTTAATTATAAGGTAATTTTTGTTTTGAGTGTTCAAAACAAATACAAACTTATCGGTTTACCCGCCAATGATAACAAAAGCACTTATCAAACACAAATCACCACTTAGCACTGTAAACAACGCATTACATGATCAGCTCCGAGCTCCAGGACGTGCATTTTGGTGGCCGTGGTGAGGGTAGGACTGGGGCCGTCGCTCGAGCCGCGCCGAACCATCGCGATGCCACCGGACGACCGCGGCGTCCGTGCTCTCCTCACGAACTAACCCACCGCCAACACGACCGCCGCGGCCGCAAAAAAGAAAATTCTTTCACGCTTCTTGAACTTACAATTTTAATAAAATCGAGAAAGGAATAAATTAACTCCCGCGAAAGTCTGGGCGGTAAGTGCGCCGATTGATGGGTGGCGTGGCGGTGGCTATCGTGTTTTCATCTCCCCGCGGCAGCTCCGACTAACGGCTTAATTATACACGCCAATTACCTACAGACGCAAACAAATAGTAGCTCATCGATTACTATCGTAGACAACTTCTATTAAATGGGCAGTGCAAGACACATGAAGAAATCGACATATAGGTATTTTTAAAAATCCTATCGAATGCAATTGTTTCATTCGATGATATGCACCTGATAGTCATCCATCAGCGGTCGTTGGTAATGTTATCTTAGTTTCTTGCAATGTAGAAGCGTAGCTTGCGGTTTCACTTTGGCAACCACTGCGGCGGCTATGTTTGGACTGGGAGTCGAACTCCGTACTTCATTCGCTCGATGATGGTATTCTGCCACAGGATCCACGGTCGGACGAGCACTTTGTTCGTTGTATGTCCATATTCACTTTCGCTGGTCATTTGGACACGCTTTGTGTCATGTCCGTAAACATGTAGGAACTGAACATGTTATGTGAATTTTATGTAACCTTCATGTCATTGTAGTTTGTTTTTGCGGGTAGGAAGCGAACGGAAAATGTTAAGGGGCTTGCTGCCATTTTTTATGGTTCATTATTTTATCATTTTGGGAATGGCGCAATATTTATAATCCAAGTATGTAAGTAATAGGTAGTGATATTGTATATTAGAGATAGCGATTATTTTAAAACAAAAAAAAATTGAATTCTAGATTTGTGAATTAGATTTTGGTACGCATTGTGTGTGACTTATTGCAAAGGGCTGTAACAGTTCCTCCTTGAGTTCGCATATATATAGGCTTACTTACCTTGTTAGTTAGAACCTAAATTAACTAGATAGATAACTAAATACCTAAGCTAAATAAGAGGACAATAATTTTTTTCCTCTATGGCCTAAGCTACTATTACATTATAATGTATTTTGGCACCTGCCATGAACGTATAAAGAACAACAGACGAATAGAACTATAACCTATAGAAAGTGTGTTCCAACCAAACGCAAGGCGAAAAAATAGGCATAAAATATCGACTTGACGTATGCATGACATAAAATTAATGTTGCCTTAAAAATGTTTTTTCCCTAGATGTGGGGAAATAGTCGATAAAATTATTATTGATGCTGAGAAGTATACTGATTTGCACACTCTTGTAGAATTATCGTGAAATTTAAATATATTAAAAGGAGATGATCGGACTTTTCCACATCATTGGTCCAAAAGTGTGACAAAAAAATACAATATTCTGTTAAAATTGTCCCTCTGAATAATTTGTCATTATGATATTCTCCGTGGTTTTATTTCATTCAATAAAGGAAAGAACGATGCCCATTTTAAAGATCTAATTTCAATTAAACATAATATTATAGTAACAATATGTATAGTTTTAAATAATTCAGTGAGAGAGCTTGCAGGAGACAAAGTAGATCCAACTACTTTTACCTACAATCTGCATGTTTAAAAATAGGGTAAAATTTCTATGGCCAGATAAAAAAATATGAAAATTTGATTGTGTATTTATTGTTTTATCAATGAAATTACGTAAAAACATCAAATATTTACCGGTGAAATGTGATGTTATTATAATGAGCATAGTTTTGGCAGGATTGGCACACGTCATGGTAAGCCTTTATGAACGTAGCCACTGACCGCTGAACTGAACAACGGACAAATTTGTAAAATCGGCCTTGACTATACTTCTGTCAATGCTGCATGCAAAGATTGAAGCACCGCAATGGCGGCGCATTGCGCAAATACGCATATTTTCTAGTAGGCGCCGATCTTACTATGGTTTGTATGTGTGGATGGATAACGCGTCAATACACATCCCTACTCCATGGAATATCGTTACCGAGCTTACTATGAATGCTTCACTCTGTGTATTGACAACACTCTGTCCGTTATTCTTTATACGTTCATGGCACCTGCCTATTTGTTACAAAAAAAAAAAACATTGCCCTAGATTGTGTGAACCGTTAGCTCTCGCAGTCACTATGCTGATAATAACAAACCGCATTTATTTCAAATTGATTTGATACGGAATAAAAACATTGTTGTCCCGTAACCCCGCCAAATATACAGTCTATTGTTTGATAAGGAATGGCCTACCTTCTAAAAGAGGTAGGTACCTACTACCTAATATGCAATCCAAATCTATAGATAGGTATGTACATGGCATGTATGTACTTAGGTATATGATATTCCTTACGCTTATTTTATACAGGGTGTAACAGAAAGGGTATGTTAAGCGAAAAGCTATGTAAATAGCCCACTATAGAGAACCTATTTTCAAAATTTGAGACTTGAGATCATATGTTTACTTTTCAAGATTGTATGAACATTCCTAAGTTGTTTCGGAATTCTCCATACTATCTGGAAAAATAAACATGTGATTTCGAGTCTTAAATTTTGTGGATAGGTTTTCTACAGTGGGCTATTTACATAGCTTTTCACTTAACATACCCTTTTTGTTACATCCTGTATAGCTTACCTGAGCATCATATCTGTGCCTGAGCTTACATCTCACTGAACATTTCAGGTAGACCTTCGTATACCTATGTAGTATATAATATGCTAACTGACATTTTACAACCTCATATATATAGATAGAAAGCTTGGTACTTAATCTAAAATGCTTTGACAAGTTCTGTACATTTGTAAGTACCTAATTAGTAATCAATAATTAACAAATTATATTTAAATTAAACTTAACTAAACCTTCCCTCCACCTTAATACAAAGTACATATAATTGTTTGGCTACAGGTGCCTATAATAAGTTGGTACGTATTAACCAAAACTCCATGTATCCACTTAATTATATAATAAACTAGTGGACGCCCGCGACTTCGTCCGCGTGGAAATTGAATTGTAGCTTATATGACACGTTTGTCGGTTTACCATAGCAGTGATTGATTACTTACTCAATCCAGTCGAAAAGTATCGACATCTGTTAGAATCTTTTGGAGTTAACAGATAATTGTGACTGTCAATTAATTATAGACAAATATTTTGCAATAAAATAAAATTGCGACTACAATTAAAGATCTAAGCTATCCTATCTATCAAGTTGTACCAGACTGCTCACGGTGTGCCAATTTAATTTAAAATCGGTTAAGTAGTTTAGGAGTCCATCGCGGACAAACATCGTGACAGGAGATTTATATATATTAAGATACTAAACACTACAACCGACTATTTTGATTTTTTATTCAACCTTATTCAACACCTATTATTTTTAATGTAGATACTTCAGAAATTAAGTAAAAAGTCAAACAGACGTACGTAATGCGCGAAACAAACGAAGTTGTTATTTTAAATTCTAATTTATTTACACATGTCGAATTGAGTATTTCTAATTAATCATGTATACAGATGACAATTCTGATAAGGAAAGTGAGTACGAAGACCGGAGTCCGGACGACAGTCCCAGCATCACCAAGAAATCGTTGTCCACAGTTGGGTTTAGGAACGCCTGTGAGAATCAGAATAGCAGACCGCTGGCTTTACGCGCCACACAGTCGTTCACGGGAGCTGTCGAAGAGTTGCGGCTATGTGGCAACTTCCAGCGCATCAACTTGTGCAACCGAATCAATGTGACAACATCGCCTAAAGTGGCTACAGTGTGTCCGTGTGGCTGCTTACTGAGGCCGGCCAACGCGGGCTCCTTCCGCACCAGGGAACAGAATACCCTGGCACTCCACGTGGTGTCGCCCGAGGTACTCAGTTACCACGGCTACTGCTTCGAGCCGTGCCAAATCGCGATGTTCTGGAAGAAAGACTGCAGAATGTTCCTTTGGAAAGGCAAAGCTAAGATGAAAGATGTAATCCACGCGGATTCGCACAAAAAAATATAAATAATTAATGAAAATATGTTTTAAATTATAAAAAATTGTAAATAACATCTTGCGAGTTTTTTCAATTAGATTCTGTCTTCCGTAAATGTTAAGACTAAAAAATTTTTTAAAAGTAACGGAATTTTATGAATACCACAAATCATATTATGGTAATGTGCAAATATGTACAATGCACTTAGGTAGGTTAATTAAAAGTTTCGAGAGTACATATGTATTCCGAATAATTTGAAGTGCATGGTACCTAGTTATATCTCCAATCTTATAAGAATTCAATGACCTCAACGTAGGTATACCTAAAATAATGAAAAATCAAATAAACCTCATTCATAATTTATTATATTCTTAAATGCAAAGTAAACAACTAAAAATATTTAACATATAATAAACATCACATCGGAAATCTATAAATAGGTAAATCACTGCAACGTCTGAACTGTGTCTAGGGGCTGCTTCTCGACGCCAGGCATCACGCTCTCGACCGACTCTCCACACGAGAACCTCACGTAATCTATAATTTCAACCTTATTCTTCTCGAGAATCTCCTCGACGGTGTAGGACGGGTCAAGTAGGTACTCCTGGAAAATAAGGCAGGTCTCATCGTCAGAGTTCTTAGCTGGTTTATCGGACTGCTTATTGCCGATTTTGAGTGGCGCGCATCCGACGATATGTTGGCAGATTTGTCGGCCCACGTCCTCGTTACCGGCGGCCTGGCGGTAGGCAACGATAGCGCCGTATTTCCCGGCTGAGTAGTCAGAAGGTGCAGCGGGCGCCGGATGCGTGTACGCAGCGATTTTCACGTCCTTGTCATTGGCCTTCCAGCACTCTGCACGTCGCAGCACGGCGTTTTCTCCGACATTGCCGATAAATAAAGCCAGCACTTCTGAAAGTTTTTTACCTTCGATTTTCAGGTTTGCTAACTGGTCACTGTCTAACTCCATCTGTAATAGAAAGATATTTAAGTACATAAAATAACACATATTAGAGGTAGTGCAAACAATTCTTTACATAACATACATACTGACACATAAACTTAAATCTATCTGTCTCACTCAGCCATTTACATTAAGAATGAAGAGTGACAAACATAACCAAGTTAATATTCAGAATCTGCCAAATTTCTTAAAAAATATGAATATTATTTGATCACACTGTAGGTAAACTGTGGCTTGCTTGCTACTAATGTTTGCTTGCAATATTTACCTTTGTGACAGGTCCTTTGGACTGTAGACTCGTATGTGCAAACTTATAACATGCAAGTGTGGCATCTTCCATCATTTTCTGAAACTTTTCATTCTTGGCCACAAAGTCAGTCTCACAGTTGAGTTCAACCAATGCTCCATGTTCGTGGTCAAATTTGACTGCAACCAGACCTTGAAGAGCTGACCGGCCAGCTAGTTTTGTTGCCTTCGCCCAACCCATTGCTTGGGCTTGTTCATTTAACCATGCTTCAGCCTGAAAAATAAAATGTTATTGTATTTATGAACTAATTGAAGGATCTGAAAATAGCAAACTGTGTGCTATTTAGTTCAGATAATCAGCAAGATGGAAGAACTTCCATCCATGATTATGACCTGACCTAGGTTAGTTATAGGTGTAGACCATAAAACTGGTGTATAATGTTAAATAACTATAAATGTACCTTATCAGCATCATTGCTATTCATTTCTAAAGCTTTCTTGCAATTAGCAATAGTGTAGCCAGTTTTCTTCCGTAGCTTGGCAAGGAGTGAGGACTCTACTGCACGGCACAGTGGGCTAGTGTGGAGATTTCTCACTAATTGGAATATCATCTGAAAGTTAAATAAGAGGTAAATACAGTTAACAATATCAATTTTATTTTATTTACTTCCTGGATGTTGTATAAGTTTATTTCTATCAAATTCTTAAAATTTATTTCTAATTCATACCTACATTGTACTTATAGAAAAGGTTCATATACCAAATAGGTTATGGGTTAAAAAGCACTATAAATTAAAGTCTATAGTATTATTATTTGCCGACAAATCTACAGCATGATTTTTCCTCTCTACATGACATTGGCGGAATTATTGTGCCCGACACATGTTATGAGGCCATAAAAAAATATTATAAATTAGCAAGAAGCCTTGTGAAGAATAGAATTGTGTCTATGTTTTGCACAAGGTACAAAAAGTTTTACAATTACTATTTAATTTAGCTTTAATTATGTAGTTGAATTTATATTTTAGATTTGTAATAACACCTATACAGTTACCAGAAGATATTACTATGTAGTTATTTTAATAAATAATACAATTTACCAACTAAAATGAATCATCTATCACTTTTAAAATATGTAATTTTGGTTCATTAATATTTTAAATAGAATACACAATAAGTATCACTATAACATTAAATTGAAATCAACATGTTTTCATTTTAGCCTAATTCACTGAAGATGGTAAATGCAAATGTTCTAATTCTGGTACAATTTATTATCAAAGCTACACTAATATGCTTCATATTTATTATCTAAAGCCAAGTAAACATTTGCAAAACACTTACACATTCTTGATAACACTCATATTATAGCAAAACTTCACTACTTATAGTGAGACTTATAGATATTCAATGTGTTTTCTAACTACAAATGAAAGTTTTTTTAGAGTAGCCTAAATTCTTTGGTAGGACTACTGCAGAGTACTGTAATGTGATGACATCATTTCCTATGTTCAGTTTAGTTTAGCCAAGGTCAATCCAACTGAGTAGGTATAGGCACTCAGTGTGTTAGTACGTAAACACCGGCACGCGGGGCACGCGCAAGCCTGTACAACTATAGCAGTGAATCATAAAACTGATTAGAATTTACCTTTGAATTTACTTTAACCATTTGCTTCATCTTAACCTATAAAAGTTTTGGGATGTCAGACATGGTAAAATGACAAAATCAATGCAAGGGAGAAAATACTTTTTACAGAAAATTGTATGCTTGTTTATTCTTATTAGAACATAAACTGGCAGGTGGCAACTCAGATATGAATGGCCAACATAAACAAATGAAGATAGTTGTCATAGAAACATCAAGATAGTTAAGTCAGAGCTTTTAGTAAAACATGAGTAAAACTTTGTTTTGTTACGATAGAATATAAGTTTCAATTAGGTAATTGTGTAAAAATAACGATTTGGTCTAAATTATCGAAGGTCAATGATTCTTGTAGTAGAGAGCAATTTTATTAACCAGACTTCAAAAAGAGAGTTATCTGAAGATGTGTGTTACCTCGGAAGATTTCAATTTTTTTTTATAGTTGGTATGGTATACTGTCCAGGTTTGTCCCATATTCACCACAACTTGGAGAAATTGCAATCTTTAAATATTGTAGGCACATGTAGTCTGTTTTTATACTTTTACTGAGTGTTTGATCACCTACATATAAAACATAAATCTGATGATGGAATCTCTAAGGATCTAGGGATATCCTCAAATATTAGTCCGTTTTTGTTAGAGAATTTTTGTTACTGATGATGGAGCTGCAGCAAAGCGAAAAAAGATATAGATCCCCCTATGGCAGGGGGAGGCCTAGTAGTGGACTGCAATAGGCTTATGAGATTAATTGTGTTAAGTCGTGAAATTGTATGTTGCGTTAAGCAGTGTCCAAAGTAAGATGTTTATAGAGGAAGAAGACATTAGGTAATTGTGTAAACTGCACCGACCTCAAATTATTGGGAACAAGTAAAAATAACAAGAAGCAAATTGTACATACTCTGGATCGATTCCATTGCCTTACCTTTGGGCCATGACCGAAATCGGTCGGAGGTCATCATTATCATCTCAGATAAGTTTCGGCCTAAGCCTATTTAATCAGCTCAAATCTGACAATATTATTTAAAGCTTCATAGTATTCAAATTACTTCGAGTTTTACGGTTTTTGTCACTATTTAATTATGCAGTTACACAAGAACCTAGTTAACAAAAAAGGAATTAATTTTCTAACTAGGTAATTCTAACCTCTTTCGTTCGAGCTCACGCACGGAATATATCAACGTCAAAAACGTTTTGTTACATGCATTATGTTAGTGTGTTGGCACTTTATCTAAAAATCAATAGCAGTACATAATTATGTCGATCGTTTTATCTTTGATTACATCAAATATTTAGAATATCAAGTTTGGTGCATATATGTAATGTTTATCTTATCTTTATATATGAATACGAATAACTATGTAATTCATGTCTTGCAAAAGTAACAAAACGCACGTCGTCGTCGTCAATGTAGAGCACGTATCTCGTTAGAGAGTAAGTATATTCTTTGTAGTACAGCAACGAAAGTACCTATGTTTTTAAGTGGCCGAAATATAAAATGTAGACCCCATCACGGATAAGTAAATACATAGAAAGCATACTTAAACGTTAGGATATTGTAAAGGAAAAATGTCTACAAATTAAAAAGTAGCTATATCTTGCGTTTCCGTAATAGGTATGCACCTATTGGTAAATCGCATTGCACAGAAGGCCCTCAAAGTCCCCCGAATACCTACGTTTATTACTAATCTTCTCTTGCTAGATATGAAAGAAAATTACATAAATCGGCTGACTGTAGGTAACAGGCGCCGGAGTATGCCTAGTCTGGCTGATGAATACCATATGCTAAGCCACTTATTTCGTGCCTTTATAATATGAAGCTTTCTAGATGATGAAATTTTTATAATGCCATTTTGTGAAACTGTTTATCCCAATTTTGGATGTTCTGTGTTAATATCTTTATAATATGGCGTATTCTGTGTTTTTGGACCTTGGTATCTTTGCCATTTTAACCATTTTCAAAAAACGGATTTTTGATTTAGGTAGTAGTTGCACACAGAACATCCAAAATTGGGATAAACAGTATTTTAACAAAAATGGCATATTCAGTGTTTTATTTTGGGACAGCCGAATTATTTATACACCTAGTCACCTACCTACCTACTATGTAGGTAATACTTACCTACTCGTATTTATTTATAGGTAAGTACCATAGATTAGGAGGTAATCTATGGTAAGTACATAACTTTCTTATGGGCGCCATCTGCCAGAAACTTTCGGAACTTATTGTGCATCTTATATTTTTTTAAATAGGCAATGCAGGTAAATAAAAATAATTTCAATTACAGAGAAACATGCAAAGAAATAACAAACCACCTCCGAACACTCGAAAGAAAGGTCATACAGGGCCTTCTGGGTCAGATGTCAAGCTGCCCAAGATTCCAAAAATTCAAATGCCAGAGGACTTTAAAATAAGGACTCGTTCTCTGTTCTCTCTGCCTGAAGAGGTTTTGAAGTTACCCCCTCCAACTTCGAAAGCGGCCAAACACCATGCTGCTAAACCGTGCACGAGAAAGAGATCTAGTGGTAGGTAGTAGGTATTTATTAGTGTTCTTTTTTAAACCTAGGTACCTATGAGGACGACAATATTTTACCCCAATATTAGGTACCTTTGAAACCTAAGGCCATTAGCACTACGACCCACCACCGTCCCGTAGCGGAGCTGAAGAAGACCACACACTAACTACGCGCTTCTCCACACGTGGTCGTGGTGCAAAGTGGTATTCCATCTAAGTAAACCATATTATGCAATAGTTATCTACCCTAAAGTACCTACCTGCGTTTCGTTTAAGCTATTCGCAATATGAGGGTACGTACCTACGTATGTACCTACTATGTTGCCCAAGAGAAGTTCTAGCTCAGTTGTTTTTAAATCACGTTCTGAGGAACTTTTCTAAATACCTGCCACTTCTCTACAGTTATGCAGAGCTTCACAGCAATGAGAAAAGCAAGGAGAGGAGTTCAGGGCCAAATTAATGAACCTAATATGTCAATCGGGCCCCGGGGAGGACGGGGATCAGATTCCCTCTGGGGAGGAGAAAAATATGCTCCGATACTATTACTATTTGCGATACGGCATCGATACTATACATGTTGCACCGCTGGATAATAAGATTATTTTACGGTAAGCATACAATTCTACCCGTGTTATTCAGAAATGAATTTAGACGTTGTTTAAGCTAGACAATTACTTAAATTTGACAGATCTTTACAATTTGCTGTCAAATGTCATTTCATAAACAGTGTCTAAATATAAACGCTGGTTTGTAATAATACCGTAGCTACCGTGTTTAAGATAAAGGTTAAAAATAATAATTGCTACCTTATATCGGTTAAAGATCAATGATCTTTAATATTCCAGTGTACATAAATTGATATCACTAAAACTGAAAAAATGGAAGGACACATTATTTAAGTGTACCGACGAAATGCGAGAGGACTTTATGATGAGCATGAAGAAGGCCATAGTTGGACTTCGTTTTGAAGGATCCCAATACGGTAAAATACGCCTATTTTAATATCATAGCATTTTTAAGTTGTGTTAAATTATATTTAAAAAAATCCAAATGCCTCTAGCAATTGTACAATCTTTGACCTTTCTTTCCATTTATCTCCTGTACTGGATCGCACCTACATTCTATTTATCTCCTATACTTGGATGGCACCTCATTAATAAAACAAAACTCGTATTTCTTTCCAAAATATAGGAAGAGTCATTCGAAGAAGAAGACACGCCTTTAAAACAGGAGCTGTAAGAATGCAGAAACCGACCGCCTGGCTAGGAAGTCAATAAAACCTGAGCGTCAAGATCGCGCAGGTGTTGCTATCGTGGGTTTAAGGTTTTAATTTATTCATCTACTAATTAACCCAGTTACCTAGCGAAAGTCTAGAAAGGATAACTAGGGAAGCCCCTGTCACACACTCATCTGTCGTGGCCATAAGAAATCCATGAAATGGTCGAGCATTTCATGGTCGCGTCAAACCCTTGCATATGGTTTGGGCGATCATGGTTTCTGATATTAAAGATCATTTCTGAATCAAGATTATTGGTAGGAATCACGGTAGAGTTTAAGTGAAGATGGCGGTAGGTTTAATTTAGGGTTTATCGGATAGTGTGTTATATTGTATAATGTATATTAGACTTAATGGTGGTTTATAATAATTAACCAGTACGATAGGTTAGGTTAGGTTAGGTTAGACTATGACAAATTGCCCAGGCACGGCTGCCAGATGCGTCGCGTAAAGTCTTTTAGTTTTTAAATATTATAGAAAATATCACATAAATAATAGAAAGATCGATACCACATACCTTATGGCTTAAATGGTGAAGCTCTTACCACATTCCATCCTGTTTAATACGATGGCCAAACGTGGATGACAAAATCGTGAAATGTAGACGATTTAACGACTGGTCAAATTGATTGGCCACTTCATTGCGACCATGAAATGCTCGACCATCATAACCTATGGCCACGTATCTACAAAATTTTTACACCGTATTATCGCCGTCATATATTGAAACCGACTAGTGGCTGGTCTAGAGTTATTTGTCCCAAGTTTCGGCCCGTTGTTTCTATGTAGTGATATTGTGTTCTTATAAGTGTCATGTTATGCAGTGACCTGCGGTTGATCAGTATGAAG
Source organism: Carposina sasakii (assembly GCA_014607495.2). Taxonomy (NCBI): domain Eukaryota; kingdom Metazoa; phylum Arthropoda; class Insecta; order Lepidoptera; family Carposinidae; genus Carposina; species Carposina sasakii. The sequence continues at coordinate 4,293,886 of CP053149.1, read as the reverse complement.
GACATAATGAAGACGGAAGAGCCGTACGACCTTCAGGACTTCTCGTTTGTGTGCAAAAAACACATAGAGGCTGCTGGCAATGTGCTAAACCTTCAATGGATACCCACTATACAAGCTGTGTTCTTGCAGGTTTGTAACATTTGTAGTTTACAAAAAATACTTTAGGTATGTGACATAGAGTAACAAGTCTCTTATTCTATTTTATAGTATATGATTGACTGGTTTTATTACCTAAATGAAGCAATCCATCAAACTTGGCTGAACCTCAACGTTATCTTTATCAACTAGCCTTAGGCTTTCAGAAACCTTTCGACGAAATAAATTTTTTAGATACTTTACAGGGCAGTAAAAAGAAACTGATCCCAGAGCCCAAGCAGGTGTCAAAAATGAAGCACTTCTATAACTGCTTGGCGTGCATAATGACGTACAATCTGCAGACTCTATGTCTGAAGTCTATGAAAGAGTACACCGATTATGTTATGGACGTTGGGGTAAGTTTGTATATACCAAAATTTTTTTCGTCCGCTAGTTTCAATTTGCTAATTAGGTACTTATTTCAGGTTCTTACTTAACTAACTACATACTCGTACCTACCTACATACTGACTACTACTATATTATCATATCATATAGGTACATTCTTGATAGAAAGATATGTGACTTATGTAGATAATTATAATCATTTTCAGGGCCAAAATCAAGGATTTATTATAAACTTGGCTTTTCAAAATGAGGCTATTGAATTTGAGCCGTCTTTCAAATCGTTCAAAGACCAGTTGTGTTTGATGTATGATTTCCTCATCGACGCCTGTAGGCAATGCAACCGACTAGAAATTCTGCTGTACCAAGACTATGTTATTGGTACGGACTCCAATTTGAAGGTAACCAAATATAGTTCCAATATAATGCACTCAATATTACCTATATTTTTATGGTTAACGCTAAAAGTAGAATGAGCAAAACACTTAAAAATAGACACCTGTGTTTGTCATCAAAATCTTTTGCATTGGAACATTACTTACAGCCTATAATAGATGACAACTTGGTGGAGAGCTACAAGAAACAGCTCAGTGACTTGATAAGTGAACAACGAATCGGTCCCGAATTGAGAGTACAAGACTTCGATGATTACGTATGCCTTCTTAATGGACAGGTATGTTTGCGTCTGCTGCAGACTATTATAACAGCAATTTTTAATTAGATTAACGCTGAAAATCATCCTAACCTATTTATGTTAAGAAATGGGTCTGCACTGGAATTTTTAATTAGATTAAACGCTGAAAATCATCTCTAAACCTATTTATGTTAAGAAACTGGCCGTCTGTCAAATATGTTTTCCAAGGAGATATCTATCTGCATTGGAATGTTCCGTATGCAGCGAGCGGATCTAATCATGTCTCTACGTGCAGCGGCTACTAAGATGTACAGCCTGCTACTAGGAGAATGACCGAAGACTACCAGGCTATTATTAAATCGTGAGTAGCTGAATTGCCAATATAAGAAGGTGTGTATGACTATACTTTACTTAATGCAAATAAAAAATAATAAATTTTTTTTAAAAGAAAAAATCCCAAAACTATTACTAAAGTAAAATCTAAAGGGATATTGCGTTAAGCCGTTAAGGACATAATATTGTCTAAAATACATGACAAAAGAGAAAAAGGACTAGGCTTTTTACGTGACAATATGATGATTATGATGATAATTTATTTCGGATGGCGACCACTTCTACTCCTAGATATTACTAGTTGGCGTTCACGCGTAGCCAATTTCGCCCTGAACGCCCGCGCACACAGAGGACAGGTTAGTAGCCTGGCAGCAGGAGGACGAGTCTTTAGTTCCACGAGAAGGTCAGCTTGACGCTTCCTCGAACTCGTGACTTGCTTTATACCGTCCTCCGCCACTCTGGCGTTGTGCGACAAAAACTTCCCTGGTCTATAATCTCTTCATATGTCTGAGTTGTCCGCCGCCTTTTGGCCCTCCCTAGTTCAGAAAAGAGATGCTCTTATCTCTCCTCCGCCATTCGCAACCGCTGCCGACGCGTAGGCCTCAATGGACGCAATACTTCGGTATTGCATTGGGATTCTCATGATTCGGAGGCCTTGAGGTGGAATGATCCAGAGTGCGATGTGGCGCGGGCACCATCGGAGGAATATAAGAATTTGGCAGCACAACAGCCATGTCTTATTTCATATAATTACACTCCTTCTTCCTGCCCTGTTCCCAATCTTTTGGGGTCGGTGCAATATGTAGGTACTCTTTTTTCATTCATCCCTATTATCCTCATCTCGTTATTCTCAGTCTACCTCTTCCTCTATAACCATCTTACTTCGGATCGGCTTAAGCAACATATAATTTCTGACTTAACACAATTATCTCACTTTATAGCCTATTGCAGTCCATTACTGGACGTAGGCCCCCCCTGCCATAGGGGTATTTTGTTATTAAAAAGTTCCACTATCTGTTTTTCGGCGGCTCCATCTCAGACCCTCGTTTCCTTTATATTATGTGTAGCTGACCAAAATTCTCTATAAAAATCTAAAAACGGACTACTCGTGCCTTTTATATTTGAGGATATCCCTAGATTCCTTAGAAATTCCATCATCAGGTGTTATGTTTTATATGTAGGTGATCAAAACGCTCAGTAAAAGTATAAAAACAGACTAATGGCCTACAATATTCGAGGATGCCCTCGATTTCTCCAAGATCCCATCATCAGATCCTGGTGTGGTGAATATGGGACCAACTTGGAAGTTACCATGACAACTATAAAAAAAAATTGAAATCGGTTCATAAATGACGGAGTTCTGAGGTAACACACATACAGACGAATTGATAACCTCTCTTTTTGAAGTCGGTTAAAAATACGCAACACGTAGTTTAGAACACGCATGTAACGTACCTACTACGCTCGTAGCGCCCCGCGGTAACTTATTTATTTGTTAGATAGAACATTTTATTTTAATTTTTCCAATATATTATCAATATTATCATGGATGTCTTTTTAATGGAATTGCAATATTTATTTGGCTGTTTTGCGAAAAATACTTATATCTTACTACGCTAGTTAGACAAATGACCATTTTAAAATTTATTTTCGTAAGGCCACGCTTTTGCAATGTAATTTACAACTTACAGCATCTACGACGAGTATGCCCTCATAGCGAATACGTTGCTCACTCCGCCGCCTGACACAGAGTCCCTGATGACTCTTATTGCTTACTGCAAGAAGGTTGAAGATCTCCTACTTACCGAGATGGAAGACAAGCTGCGCAGTGTCATGAGATATATCATGTTTCTGGGAGATTACACTACCTTCTCACCTTTAGAGCTCAAGTCGAACAATCAGACCTATCACTGGTGAGAAATAAGAAAGAATACAAGTACAATTGATTCTGAACTTAAAATACCTTCTGGATCATAATGTTGAGTGTACCTATATACACTCTCCTTTTTGAAGTCGGTTGAAAAGAAACAAAGGAGTTCGACAATCAAATGGACTATAAGCTATTGGTAGTTGATAGGTAGACCTTGATAGTCAAGAACTGTTAGCGCTTTTCTTAAACCGTTATATGAAAATAGAATAGGATTAGTCGAGGGGGTTCTGATGTCTAATGAATATTTTGTTTCTAGGTACGCACGTATGCCAGGTATCATAGAGGAATGTAAACAGATTTGTGCCCAAAAGAAGATAGAATATCAAGATCTTTTGAAGGTTAGACATTTAAGGTGTTATAACAAAGAGCGCCTAAAGTTAGACTCTGTTTAAATATGACATTTGACAGCAAAATGTACGGCATATCTGTAAATTTAGGGCATATTTAGCTTAAAAAATGTTTAAATTATTTTATAATAACACGGTTAAAATTTATTACAGACAGTGGAGTTATATTCACTTATAGTGAATTAGCATGCTTATGTTGTTTGATTTTTCTGTATTCTTAACTGAAGTTTAGATTTTGAGTAGAACACAGGGCAACGTCATCAGCCTCTTGCATTGCCAATATATGAGTACCATCATTGGAGTACTTGCTGTCCATCATCCATCAATATTTCTTTCAAGTAAGTATCTGTATATTATTTACAGGTACGGATCTCCAAGTTCATCGACGACCTGGAAGTGTATGAAGCGCAATGCAACGAGTTGCAGTACTGGGGCGAGATTAACGAACTGCCTAAATACGTGTCCAGAGCTCGGCATTTGGATGAAAAGTTAGTTGTATTAGAATATATTAATTTCTATGTATTATTTTATCTTTACTTTGGTACCATTGCTTAAAATCTATGTGACTGTAAAATGTGTGTTAGGTGTACCTACGCACTACCTATACATGTGTCACAAGACGTGAAAATTGCAGTATCACATGTTTTATTATGTTTCGGTATGAAAATAAATTATTATTTTGGAACAATTTTTAGATTATCTCAAGCTCTTGCCAAGATAGACCAGTTCAATGAAGAGGAGACGTCGTTTGGTTACGAGTTGTCTCAATATCCGAAAAGAAAACAGATTTATGATAGACTTGTTCCCTTCAAGAAGTTATTTGATGCCGGATACGATTTCCTTGAGAAGTATGATAAGTGGATGAAGTCTAAGGTAATGGCGATATAATAGTTTTTTGGTTACAAATAAATCTCGGCCGAATATGAAAGTGCGTCTCAAATAAATGTCGGCCGAATATGAAAGTGCGTGTCAAATAAATGTCGGCCGAATATGAAAGTGCGTATCAAATAAATGCCTTTATCCCTTACGGCATAGAGGAATAAGCTTACGGGGTAGGCAGAGCACCAAGGGCCGATAGAACCACATGGTGCCACTTCTGACCAATTTTGAGGGTATAGTTGAGTTTTTTTGTTAATTAATGATTAAAGGTTATTTACTTTTATACATAGCATGTAGTATTAACTAAATTTAATAATTTACTTTAAAAAGGTTGGTAGCTTTGATCCAGAAGATATTGAGGGCGATGTGGGTTATTACTATAAGATTGTGTACAAACTGGAAAAGAGTTTTCAAGATTATCCTCATACATTTAATTTGGCTCACACTGTGAGGTACGTACTTATTTATCATAATGTGTATAATTATTATAAGTATAATTATTAGTTTATTGATTTCACTGCGGATTTCAGAGAGAAAATGGACGATTTCAAAACGAATATGCCCATTATACAAACATTGGGCAACCCTGGCATGAAGCCTCGACATTGGGAGAAGATCTCAGATATTGTTGGATTCCCTATTGTCGTTGACGAAGAACTTTCTTTGGAAAAGGTCATAGATTTCAATCTCGGTGACTACATTGATAAGTTTGAAGGCATTTCGGAAGCTGCCACTAAAGAAAATAACCTTGAAAAGGCCTTGGACAAGATGATGAAGGAATGGGCCGATCTCAGATTCGAAATTTTGCCTTACAAGTAAGTCATATTTATTTTGAAATAACGTATGCAGCACTCATGTAGTTACTATTACTAATATAATGCAAATTAACTTTAACGTCTTTTTTAGAGATACCGGTACATACATTTTATCGAGCGTCGATGAAATTCAATTGCTTTTGGATGATCACATTGTGAAGACGCAAACTATGAAGAACTCTCCGTACATCAAACCGTTTGAGGAAATCATTTAGTATGTAACCTTTAAATGTTTATAGCTAAGGTCTAAATTTATGCTATGCTTAACATAGCTGTGGGATTTCTTTTATGATCCTGCAGTTCAACTCTATTTCGAGAACACAACTGTATGTATTATATATGTATCTACTAAAAGTTAATAATTATTTCGTTGATTTTATATTTTAGTGACTGGGAGGGTAAGCTCGTACTACTTCAAGAGATCTTGGATGAATGGCTAAAGGTACAGGCCACGTGGATGTACTTGGAGCCTATATTCTCATCTCCAGACATTCAGCAACAGATACCGGAAGAAGGACGTCGGTTCAGTGCTGTTGATAAGGTAATTTGAAGTTAAATTTAAAATGTCTACTTTTTCAGGAGGAACTATGTTATACAGGCTGATTTTTGGGCGTCAACGTTCCCGAAAACTACGGAATCTCCTCATCATCACGATAATTTTTCTCCATGGAAGCATACCTGGGAAGTGTCTGGATTCCAAAATATTACGGTCCAAAGTTGAGTAAATATAGACTGCGTTTTTCTGCATAAATGCACATTGACGCGTGTTGTAAGATTTTTTCACGAGAAATAATTAATATCTGTCTATGAAAAAACTAGCATAAACACTGGACACTATAAATTTCGCCCGATCAAGTAATTTCAAAAAAAAAATTAAAAAAATTACATCCTTTCCCAGCATTTTTTTGGTATACCCAGACTTACTTTGTTTGATGTATAGAGTACGTACCCTTCGTTAAGGGTGGCAACGAAAAAACACTCTATATAAATTACTAGTGAACTACAAAAACCCATTTCCATCGGTTCAGTAGCATTGGCGTGAAAGCGCGACAGACAGACAGAGTTACTTTCGCATTTATAATATTAGTAAGAATAAAGATGACGTACTAAAGTAATTTCTAAAACAACTGTTTCCTAAAACTTAGCTATTGTAACATTTACCCAACAGATGTGGAAAGAAATAATGAAAGCGGCGTTCACCGAGCCGCGTGTACTTGACGTGATCATGATAGAGAAGATGCTGGACCGCCTGCGAAAGTCCAACAACTTGCTGGAGATGGTACAGCGAGGCCTGAACGCGTACCTAGAGAAGAAACGACTCTACTTCCCTCGCTTCTTCTTCTTGTCCAATGACGAGCTTCTGGAGATCTTGTCTGAGACGAAAGATCCTATGCGGTTAGTTTGATTAAAAAGAACCAAAAAGGGAAACAATATTGTAATAATGTGTCATGTACTGATGCAGGGCTTTACTAGAACACGTCATCTTCCGTGTCGTAAGAGTCGACTAAGGGGCTTTTCACTGATTATTTAGATGTGTTCCCGGTATGCTAAACGTGGCCGTATGATATCTTTCATGATCCTGCAGTACTGACTACCTACCACATTTCGAAAACACCGCCGTATGTACTAATATGTCTGTCTACCTTATTTCATGACAGTCGAATTACAAATGGACGCAATGTGACCATCATTTCTAAAATTTTATATATAGGTACTATCCCAAATATTTATTTTCAGTGTACAGCCTCATCTTAAGAAATGTTTCGAGGGTATTGCAAAACTGACGTTCACCGACGAAATGGTTGTCACTCACATGAGGTCGTCGGAAGGTGAAATAGTAGAGTTGACAGTTACCATAAACACTGTAGCCGCGAGAGGACAGGTATCATTTTCTAATTTCTGATTTGTGCGTACTTTCTAAGTACTTTCTATACTACTGCTTTCCACATTGGCGTTGGACATGAGAACTGAATCTCTAAACACAGTAGCGCAAGCACGAACCTCTCGATTGTCCGTAACGCTTTCGTCATACTGTCATATCTCATAGATTTTGTCATCTCACTATGTTACCACAAATAATACCACCATTTGCTTTTTCAAGGTGGAGAAATGGTTGTTGGAGTTGGAGGTGGCAATGAAAGCATCTGTCCACCGCGTGGTGGCGCTCTCATACGATGACTATACCAAGTGCGCTCGAGACCGGTGGGTGCTGATTTGGCCGGGCCAAGCGGTAAGTATTTCCCACTGCTATTATAAACTCGTATTACATGCCACTTTTTTTGGCTAAACATGACTCAGTCCTAATAATCATTTAAGATCAATAAACCTTTTCATTTTATCCTTAGTTCTGCAAAATAATGCAGTTGTAGCTATGATATAACTAAGATCATTTCCTTACAACTCATTATACTATAGTTTGGTTAATTAATTATTTGTTTCGCTCGTTAGGTACAATGTATTGCAATGACCTTCTGGACTTCAGAAGTGACAGATGCCATTCATATTAACGTACCAGCAATGAAAGCCTACTGGGATAAGTGCAACTTCCAGATCTCCAAAATTGTCGACTTGGTCCGAGGAGAACTTAGTTTGCAAAACAGAATAACACTCGGTAAGTGATAAAGGCAAGCATCGTTGCAGGCAATCAGTGTAAACCCAGTAATAACTAATTTACGTATAGATAGAGGACAACTAAGAATTTTAACGTTGGTGTATAGATACTATAGATAACAAGTACCACTTATTGGATTCTTTGATACAGGTGCATTGGTAGTGCTGGACGTACATGCCAGAGACACACTGATGCTTCTCATCGAGTGTAATGTGCAGCAAGATAATGACTTCAATTGGCTGTCACAGATCAGATACTATTGGGAGGTAAGGAAGAATGATAATGTCCGACCATAATCAGACTTATTATGTTGATCTTACCACAGACTATCTATCGTGGTAGGTAATGCTGCCAGCCTCTCGGATAACGGTGACGGAAATCGAATCATAATCTTATTACTATCTATACAGGAACAAGAAGACATGACATGGCAAATAGCAACGCGCATGATTAATTCTCAGCTGATGTATGGCTATGAATACCTCGGCAACAGCGGTCGGCTTGTCGTCACGCCTCTCACTGATCGCTGCTTTAGGACGCTGTTCGGCGCTCTGCATCTGAATTTGGGTAACTCCTACCACTGGTTTCTGTTTCTGGTATACGAGTATTCCAGGCCTATGACACTAAAACAAGTGTGTAATGTGTACTTACTTACTTCATAAGTATTTTACATCAAAGTAGTGGTTATACCTGGCGGTTTGTAAAAGTACCATATAAATAGTCGACATCACTTTGCTATCACACAGTCACAGTATAATCAAATGAGCGATATAGTGAACGGAGATATTGTTTTTCGGACCTCACATAAGCAGCCGTTTTAGACCCCGATTTATCCTTAGGTGGAGCGCCTGAAGGACCAGCAGGTACTGGCAAAACGGAGACTACGAAGGATTTGGCAAAAGCTGTCGCCAAGCAATGCGTCGTGTTCAACTGCTCCGACGGGCTGGATTATATCGCTCTTGGGAAGTTCTTTAAGGTATTCTGTATGATTCCGTGCATGGCCATATTTTATCCAGGTATAAAACTGATGATGTGGATGTATAAATATCTTTTCTTTTAGGGATTGGCGTCATGTGGAGCGTGGTCATGCTTCGACGAGTTCAATCGAATCGACCTGGAAGTGTTGTCGGTAGTAGCCCAGCAGATCCTGTCCATCCAGCGAGGTATTAACTCGGGCGCCACCGAGCTGCTCTTCGAAGGGACGCTGCTGCAACTGGACAAGACTTGTGCTGTTTTCATCACAATGAACCCTGGTTATGCCGGTCGATCTGAATTACCTGATAATTTGAAGGTGAATAAGTTACAATATGAAAGTTTTGACCTTTCGAGCATTTAGAGAATTACCCTCTTATTAATGTTGGAATGTTTAGGGCTTTATTTTTTAAATCTAGTGGACTTGCTTGACAAGTCTCCCAAGTTATCCAATGAAAATAATTACTCTCGAATTTTCAGGCACTGTTCCGCTCTGTAGCTATGATGGTACCAGACTATGTGTTGATCTCCGAAATTGAGTTATATGCCTTCGGCTACTTGAACGCTAAGCCATTGGCCGTCAAGATTGTCGCCACATACAGGCTGTGCTCGGAACAGCTGTCTTCGCAGAGTCATTACGATTACGGTACATTTTCTACCATTATTCAATTATTGATTAGATACGTGAAATATGAGTCGATATTCAACATTTTTAATGCGTTTCTTTTTATACTTTAGTTGGCTAACGTTTTCTGTTTTTAGCTCTATTTGAGTCATCATAATTAGTTTGTGTGACTGTAATAACTTTGTCATAACCTAGATCTTTGTATATTAGGTAAATGTACAGTATTTCAATATCTTACTTTAGGTATGCGAGCCGTAAAGTCCGTGTTGCGAGCCGCCGGAGCTCTTAAGCTGCGGTACCCAGATGAGGATGAAGACGTCATCTTACTGCGCTCCATCAAAGACGTTAATCTGCCCAAGTTTCTTGAGCATGATGTACCTTTGTTTATGGTTAGTTATTATTGATTACCTTTTTAAAGATTCCTATAGATACCTATCCTAAATTTGCCCGTTTATTATTTCCAGGGTATTATCAGTGATTTGTTCCCTGGTCTTCCATTGCCTCAGGCTGGATTGCCTCATTTGGTGGCTTGTTTGAAAGAAATGTGTGTCCCTCTGAATCTGCAAGCCAGCGATTTCTTCATTGAAAAGGTAAGTAAAGGAGATAACCTTTCACACATAAGCCGATCTGTAGGGTAAGCATGACCCTCTTTACGCGCCGTAACGCTATCGACTAGTTGTATGAGGTATGATAGTGTGACGATAGCGTTACGCATTATCGAGAGGTTCGTGCTTGCCCCACATTTCTAAGTTTTCTTCTCTAATATCACTCACACCTACTCTGTATTACTACAGGTACTACAGTTGTACGAGATGATCCTTGTGCGTCACGGGCTCATGTTGGTCGGATTTCCGTTCTCCGGGAAAACTAAATGTTACCACGCTCTAGGTGCTGCCCTGGGTTTAGTTTCTGAGAAGGTAATTAGGAATTAAAATAATCCCTTATTGAAAAGAAGTGCAGGCAAGGGGAAGTAGGCATATTTTCAAATATTTGATAATAATAATATTTATTTAATTGCACAAGGGTTTGATGGCTGAAAACGCGGTAGAATGGACGGTGATAAATCCAAAGTCGATCACCATGGGCCAGCTATACGGGCAGTTCGACCCAGTCTCTCACGAGTGGTCGGATGGCATCCTGGCCGTCAGCTACAGAGCGTTTGCTGTCTCTGTTAATGATAACAGGTAATAAAACTAACGATTAATTTTTTACCATATATTACTAACTATAAGGTTACTACCGACGACGTTTACTTTTTAATACAGAGCGTTGTGTGCCATAATAAGCTCGTTGTGATTGGGCAATAGGGTATATGCATGAATTTTTTTTTTAATTTTTATATTCTACGTAAAAAATGAATAAAGTTTGCACTTGGAATGGCATATCTAACTTTAACCGTTTTGGATTTACAGCAATTCAAAAATACGAGCCGGTAAAATGTTTTTGAAACGCTCCGTGTGCTCCATACTAAAATGGCAAAGACTTTGACGTCATAGTAGACAACCGTCTCAAATTAGTTGGGGAAAAAATGCAATCTTATTTTATTAACGTAATATTTTATATTTTGTGTATTGTTGTCAGTAAAAATTGTTTATTAATAGGTGCAGATATTAATAAGGTATTTATTTAATCAATGAGATAATTCAAAATATGGGTAAATTGTCTGTTTTTACTCCTTTTATGTTGAAAATTTTTTCGTTAAATTTTTTAAACTTTTAAATTCCTGTAACTTTGGTATTTACTAACCAATTGATGTTATTTTTGCACTATTCGGTTTGTATTTGTAATATCTTTCGAATAACATATAAAAAATCTGTTTTCGTGTCAGACGCATATTCCCTATTATTTTCCTGTTTCGCATCAAATGGAATCGTACTTCTAAGAATGCAATGCCATTTAGTTTTTTATACGAATTTGTTGACATTTAAATATATTTTCATCAGGAAATGGTTGATATTCGACGGCCCCGTGGACGCGATATGGATAGAGAACTTAAATACTGTACTGGACGATAACAAGAAGCTCTGCCTCATGAGCGGAGAGATCATTCAGTTGGCACCTACCACCAACTTGGTCTTCGAGCCTATGGATTTGGAAGCCGCTTCACCTGCTACGGTAAGGAATTATCAAAGATATATAAATAAGAAAAATATTCTAGCAACTAAAATAACCCACGCAGATTCTTAATTATCTGAGTATCATCTTTGGATCATTTCATAGGCTATATAGACAGACTTAAATATACTACATATCTATTTACTTATCTACAAGTATTTTAAATTTATCATCAGGTATCTCGATGCGGCATGATCTACATGGAACCCAAGGGTCTCGGTTGGAAATGCCTGTTGGAGTCATGGCTGAACACTCTGCCGCCTACGCTGCATAGTGTCAATAAAAACCTCATACGCAATCTTTTCAATAGGTTTATGTCGCCACTGCTGTGGCTAGTTGAATATTCTGGGAAAGCAAAGGTAAAGAATTTTGTTTCTATGAATATATTTTCTTCTCTAGTCTACGCTGCGACAATTCAGGGAACTGGTGAAATTTTTAATGTTATAGCAAAAAATGGTTGAGCCATATTTAGAGAGTATTATTATATACCTAACGTGTGCCTTGGTAATACAACTAAACAGTAACTAGATTGAGCCGAAAGCCTAATTGTGTTGTTATATCATATACCTATAATGTAGCTATTTTTTGTAGCAAATGTACGTAACGTCTCGCAGCAACCTTGTTGTGGCTTGTATGAAGTTGTTCGACACTTTCATGGATGACTTCTACGACGAGAAATATGTAGAGAATATATCGGATTTGGATATAAGAGCTCAATTAGAGGTAAATCTAATACATTTAATAACATTATTAGCTAGCTTTTGGTTTTTCAATAACCCACCAGAAATGAATTCGGTCCAGAAAAAAACTATTTTACTTTTCGACTTATGTCGAAGAGATTATAAGACAGAAAATCTCTTCAGCTCAATAATATACTTAATTTCATATTTTCATTATTCAGATTAGGTACACAATAATGCATATTACAAATAATTTACGTGCTAGGGCGTGTTTTTCTTCTCCTGCATATGGTCTATCGGAGCTACCTTAGAAGCAGCTAGCAGACCCAGGTTTGACATGTTGTTCCGTGGACTGCTCGAGAAAGAATTTCCAGAGAAGGTGAGTACCCTTGAGTAGGTATCATATAAAGTCAGGATAATAAGGAAATGTTGAAAATGTATTCAGGAATTATTCTAAGTAGGTAGGTAGGTACTTTAAATTGAAGTAAACTGAACTTAATATTTGATAAAAAAAAAAAAGATTTGCAGGCCGTCTTCTATTTGTAAATATTTTCAGTTAATAGGTAGTTAATATTTAGTTTTAATTTTAGGTTTTATTAGTTCATATATAAAGAAATGAACTTAATTGAATAAAGTCATGAAATTATTGAAAATTATCTTTACACGCTAGAGCTTTTAAGAGAGAATATAAATAGGTATGTATAACTGATTTTTATGCATTCACAGATAATCGAAGTCTTGGGCTATCCAAGGGAGATACAGAAACCGGAAAAGCAGTACATCTTTAGTTTACCTAAAGATGGGCTTGTTTATGACTATAGATTTATCAAAGAGGCAAGTAACTGTCACTTCATACCTCGGTTATTTTACCAGGTCCTCACTTAAAATTCAATTTTATCCGCGAAGTAATCACTCTTCACCTCATAATATCTTGTCCTAAAGAACTTCCACTAAAATACAGCTAATGCCACTTTGATACCCAGGGTAAAGGTAAGTGGAAGCCGTGGTACGATGACGTGGTATCCGCGCCGCCCATCAGCCGCGACACCCCTCCCAACCAGATCCTCGTCACCACGCTGGACAGCGTGCGATATCTGGCGTTGTTCCGTCTTCTTGTCACCCACCAGAAAGCTGTCATGATGGTCGGACCCACGGGGACGGGGAAGTCTTCCTACATTATAGTAAGTTTTACGTTTTGGGCGATTTTTTTGACAATCTAAAGGAAAATTAATTGTAGCGTCATCAAAATGATGACTCTTCTTTATGTTGATTATTTATTCGTAGAGCTGATGTGTTAAAAAATAATTATAATAATTTTAGGATTACCTTGTGAAGAGAGTGGATACAAAAGTATACAAAGCTCTGATTATGGCTTTTTCGGCTCAAACAAATTGCAATCAAACGCAAGATATTATAATGGGGAAACTGGACAAGAGAAGAAAAGGTAAGCCTGTTTTAAATATTAATGCGTATTTTTTGTTTAGAGATAAATAATAATGAGTGTAATTCTCTATTCTTGCGTTATTTAGGAGTTTTTGGTCCCCCCATCGGCTGTTATTCCGTGGTGTTCGTGGATGATGTGAGCATGCCCCAAGCAGAGACTTACGGTGCTCAGCCACCCATAGAGGTGCTCCGGCAAGGGATCGACCTTGGACTGTGGTATGACAGGAAGACCAATGTTGCCATGCATCTTATTGACGTACAGGTAGCGTAATTCTTTAGTATACTAAACCATACTCAATGTATTTTATGAAATATGACGCCATATATTGTAAGGCAGAGTATGTAAGCGACAGTATATGTATACTGTAGGGTTTTATTTGTTTAGTTTTGTCATAGTTTTTATTGTATAGTCTGCTTGGTATACAACATGTCTTTGCTACTCTGCTAAATACTGACACTGGAAGCTCAATTTTTTTCGAGGATTTTTGAATACGTTTCACTTGCAGTTTATGTGCGCTATGGGTAAACCCACACCTGGGGCAAAGTTGATAACGCCAAGGTTAACACGACACTTCTTATTCTTCTGTATTGATGAGTTTGATGACGATACACTCAGAGTTATCTTTGGAAGGATAATGTTGTGGCATCTCGATACAAGGTAAGTAAAGTAAATACCAATTGCCTATATGTATTCTACTTCTAACGTCTTATTTTGTCTCGTTTATATGGCAGCGTCTTTACTACCTTCTCTATAAAAGATTCTATTACCTCATGCGACCAAAACTTAATTTATGTTTATTATTATTACCCAATAAATGCTTTTCAGAGGGTTTTCCAAAGATTTTGATCCATGTATCGAGGAGATAGTCTCGGGCACTCTAGAAGTATACAAGCAATGTCGATTGAATCTTTTGCCGACGCCGTCCAAATCCCACTACTTGTTCAATTTACGAGATTTCTCAAGAGTTATTTTGGTAAGTCTACACAGTTATGGTGAATAATAATCGACGATTTATCCTTTTTGCTAGCTAAGGTAAGTTTGATGCCTACAGTTATCTATAACAGTACAGTCTTGCTTTACATTTGGCCACAGGGGGTATTACTATCGGTGCCGGAGGTGACGCCAGATCTACAGTCGATCAAACGTCTATGGGTGCACGAGAACCTCCGCGTGTTCTCTGACCGCCTGGTCGAAGAAGCCGATCGGCAGTGGCTGGTACAATGCCTGCGTGAAGCTACTGCAGCCTACCTCAACGATGACCTAGATCAATTGCTTTCCAGACTTCTAACAGGACCTAAAGATAAGGTAAACTAGCAGTAGATAAGGTAAAGAGTAGTTAAAATTTAAACCGGGACTAAAAACGGAGAGAAAATACCCATGTGTCAATCAGAATTTATTTTGTGAGAAAGGAATTCATAGGTAATATAACATTGCTTACTCCTATTTTGATTAGATCGAGTAAAGGTCATGCACACTACCCCAGCACCGCAACGGCACAGGTTAGCTACGAACAGCGATTGCCTGACAGTTACAGAAAGATAACATTAGTTCTCTAGTTGAAAAAACGACTCTTGCAAATACATATTTTTTATTTTAAGGGCCTTTTTTCCAATGTTCGGATTCTGATAGCCTATCTAAAGCATAAATCAAAACTTGATCAAGATAGAGGTAGCATCAACCTTATCCTTCAGATAGACTATCTGACATTGAAATTGGCCCTTAACCTAACCTACAATATTTTGTTGTTTAGATTACCGATTACCATTTAAGAAATTTGATATACTGTGACTTCGCTAATCCGAAAGTGGATACGAGATTCTACATGGAGACCACGAACATGGAACATCTGTATACCACTGTTGACGCGTTTTTGGTCGAGTTTAACAACATGTCGAAGAAGCCGATGAATCTCGTACTCTTCAGGTAATAATTATAACCTTATTGTAATGAAGATTAAATTAAATTGTGTTGTGTTCTACTCGTATTGTATTATGTTTGCAGGTTTGCGATAGAGCATGTTTCCCGTATCTGTCGGGTGTTGACTCAACCTCGCTCCCACGGGTTGTTGGTGGGGTTGGGCGGATCCGGCCGACAGTCTCTTACGAGGCTGGCTGCACATATAAACGAATACGATCTGTTCCAGGTATGCAATATTATTTTGTTATAACTATCTTAGTTTCGAGCGAAGAAGTCATATTTTGATTAATTTTGTTTAAACCAAAATGTTTGTTCATAGGTGGAAATGAGTAGAACATATGGGAAGAATGAGTGGAGAGAAGATTTGAAGACTCTTCTTAGAAAGTCCAGTACACCAGATTTACACATGGTGTTCCTGTTCATTGAATCACAGGTATGATCTGAAATGACTTTATTAACATTAATTAAAAGCATTTGTAGATGCATTTTAATCGCTTCTTGTTTAATATCTAGATAAAAGAAGAAGGATTTTTAGAAGATGTTAATAATATGCTGAACTCTGGAGAAGTTCCGAACATTTTTGGCGCCGATGAAAAGGCTGAGCTCTGTGAAAAAATGCGAGTGGTACGTCAAAATATCTGTGCTAATTAGTATTAAATACACATATTGCACATGTGATGACGTATTTTATTACTTTCTGTTGTTTTGATATCTTATGTTTAATCCCCAGATTGATCGTCAAAGAGACAAGTCACTACAGACAGATGGCAGTCCAACGGCTCTCTATGCTTACTTCGTCTCTATCGTTAGAGACCAGCTTCACATAGTGCTGGCGATGTCCCCAGCCGGCACTTCCTTGCGGACTAGGATACGAAAGTTTCCTTCGCTGGTCAACTGCTGTACAATCGATTGGTTCCAGGTATAGTGATTTACCTATAAAGATTTACTAGAGAACCACCCTCAAATTATCAAAGAATACCCTAAACTAACGTGGTTATTTTTTAAGGAATGGCCTCCAGATGCTCTATTAGCAGTAGCCACCCGGTTCTTAAAAGACGTGGAGCTAACCGAGTTAGAACGAGACACGGCCATCAAACTGTGTCAGATCTTCCACACCGATACTCAGGAGCTTAGCAAACAGTTCCTCTTTAGGCTCAAGAGACACAACTACGTGACGCCTACTGCATACTTGGAGCTCATAAATATGTTCAAGAGCTTACTGAATAAAAAACGAATGTGAGTAAAAATTATTTGAGATATTACTTGTACCTAAGAAATGTGCGGATCTCGCTGGCAAGTTTTGTGCGTGTCAGTCTCCTATTAAAATTATTCTAACAGAGGTTCTGGCTACCTCATTTCGGGTACAATAGCCGTGTTTACATTCATTTACGTTTGTTAACAGGGAACTTTTGACCGGTGAAAAACGCTACATAACTGGTCTAGATCAGTTAGCTATTGCAGCGAAATCAGTAGCTGCATTGCAAGGAGCTTTGGAGGTATTACAGCCAAAACTAGCGGCAGGAGCGGCGGCGGTGGCAGTCACGACAGCCAAGGTAGAGAAAGAGAAAGAAGGAGTGGCTCTTGTTGAAGCTGAAGTGTTAATGGATCAAGCTGCGGCTGAAGAACAGGTAAGAAAATTGTTGTTTTTAAATTGTATGTTGTACCTATATTTCGTTGATTCGTTTACTGAACAGTTTCGTTTATTAGGCAAAAGAAGCCCAAGGTATAAAGGATGAGTGCGACGCGGATCTTGCGGAAGCCATGCCCATCCTGAATGTTGCACTTGCCGCGTTGGACACTCTCACTCCTCAGGACATTACCTTCATCAAGACCATGAAGAGTCCTCCAAGAGGCATCAAACTTGTCATGGAAGCTATATGCATTCTAAAAGTAAGTGCAATAAATAAAATTGTTCTTAAAAATTATTCCATTATTGAAATTGTATTAGGCGTTACAATTCGGAAGTTCAAACATTCACTATGGGTGCGCCCACCACCGGGCCCTACACCCTCCACTAACCCTCGGATCTTATAACTCATAACTGCGAAAACAGGCACTGTAATGTGTTGTGGGTTTTAGAGGTTCATAATAATTAGTGGTTTACTAATATACTAATTTCTATAATCCTGAGGATGCCACGGTTGTTGGCGAAACATATGTAGATTATTTATCTAGTTTTTGATTTCGGAATAGTGCAATGTATTGTCTTGCATGCTAGGTGCTCGGGTCTGGTTTCTCGTGGCGATTGTAGTTAGTGCAAGTGCCTGTTTTCGCAGTTATGAGTTATCAGATCCGAGGGTCAGTGGAGGGTGTAGGGCCCGGTGGTGGGCGCACTCATAGTGAAATTATTCCATTATCTAATATATATACTCAAATCTACCTCCGTGAGTTGTGAACTTACAGGTTAAAGGTTAAATGTTATATGATGATAACATTAAGAGTAATTGACCCGGTGGCTTAGTGGTTATAGCGGCTGGCACGGTTTGCAGTGGTCGTGAGTTCGATTCCTACTCGGGTGAAGAATTTTTTCCATTTTCTTCATTAATAATTTTATAACATTAAGAATCTCTATTGACAGAGAAACGCTTACGCAAAATTATAACTTTCTTTATTCAATTTCTACGCAATTCCTAATAATAGTGGGAGGATCCGGTAAGTTTCAAAATTAACGAATTTCAAAGTGAAGTTTTTTTAATCACAGCATGCTTAGTCTAATATGCTTAGTACAATAATATTTTCAGCTTTATAACTGATTTTAACAGACTTGATTCATTTGTTATGATAACTTTTTATGACTTTAACCAGAACTAACAAGTAATATTGTAGGAAGCTAAGCCGGATAAGGTTCCGAATCCGTCGGGAGTGGGCACCGTCGAGGACTGGTGGGGACCCTCTAAGAAACTCCTGAATGACATCAAGTTCCTGGAGTCTCTCCAGAATTACGACAAGGTTAGTTGGTTTATTTATCTTTTATTTATTTATTTGGTATTAG
Source organism: Carposina sasakii (assembly GCA_014607495.2). Taxonomy (NCBI): domain Eukaryota; kingdom Metazoa; phylum Arthropoda; class Insecta; order Lepidoptera; family Carposinidae; genus Carposina; species Carposina sasakii. The sequence goes on along the minus strand of CP053149.1, from coordinate 4,275,113 downwards.
GAAGACCAACAGCTATATTAAGGCAGTAATAACAAAAATATAGTGACATACAGCTAAATTTAAGTCTCCGCAAGAATGCCACAAAATATTACGTAAGACGCAACACACAACACACTTTGTTTGATATGTGAAGCTCAATTGGATTTAAAAAGTTCAATTCTTTCAATTCAGTTCAATTCAAGTTATGGTATACAAACCTAATAATCATTTATAATCCATACCTAATACGGATATGTTTGGATGCTCTATTGTGACCGTCAAGAATAAGGGTCGGTTCATATCTGACGGAATATGCGTCGCGTATTATCGGTCGCGTAACGCCAGAACAGATAAAATGTATAGAAAAACACTAGACCGTTCACACTCCACCGATGATACGTTAGTGCGTTTGCCTGTACCTGGACATACGCTCGACATATCTTCCGTCAGATATGAACCGACCCTAAGCACTTAACATTAACATAAAAATGTTTACATTTAGGATAACATCCCTCCGGCTGTGATGAAGAAGCTTATGACGACTGTGATGCAGGATGATGGTTTCGTACCCGAGAAAATCAGGGCTGTGTCTGTGGCCGCTGAAGGTAAAAATCTATTTAGGTACTGCCTAAGTTTCTATTTGATCTTAAATAAATCGTATGTAAGTCAAAAATGTGTAGGTAGACTTTTCCGTATTTAATTTTATATTGTTTCCAAAGGCATGTGCAAATGGGTAATAGCGATGACGAAGTACGACAAAGTGGCCAAAGTAGTGGCGCCCAAGAAGCAGAGGCTGGCGGCCGCTCAAGCTGTGTATGACAAAGCTATGGCCGCCTTAGCTGTCAAGCAGGCTCAGTTGAGAGAGGTAACCTTATTGTTATTTGTTATTTTCACATTATTACAGTAATAGAAAATGCTATGTTAGAAAAATGAAATTTTGTACTCTTGGGTCTTAAATTATTAAAGGTAATCTTGAATTCGCTTTCTTATGATGCACATGTCTTAGGTACAAATGAAATTAGGAAAATTAGAAGATGCACTGGCAGAACAGAACCGGCAGCAGAAAATGTTGGACGATGAGGTGATGGATTGCAGTAACAAACTAAAAAGAGCCGAGATGCTTATATCCGGTCTCGGAGGAGAAAAAACTAGATGGACCCAAATTGCTAAGGATTTGAGAGAAACTTACAACTCGCTTACTGGTAATAAATCTGTTTGAATACATTCGATACGATTTTGTTTGATGAGATGTAAATAGGAGTTTCTTTGTTTAGGTGACATCTTGATTGCTGCTGGAATAATTGCGTATTTAGGACCGTTTACTGCCAGCTTCAGGAATGAACAGGTAAGCTATTTAGATTTTACATTTGTTATTCATGTAATGAATTTGATATGCTGTGTATTTTTTTTATCAGAAAATGAGTGAAATATTTATATAATCATAAAAAACTTTTACGTTATGCAGGTAAAAAAATGGGCACAGGCGTGCCACGACTGCGGCATCGTATGCACCCTGAACTACAGTCTGATCAAATCTCTCGGTGAACCGGTCACTATACAGCAGTGGAACATTGAGGGTCTGCCTTCTGATGACTTTAGTGTCGAAAGTGCCATCATTATTATGTAAGTTATCCATATTTTGCTGAACATAAAACTGTGGTATTATTTTTCGTAAATGAACCTTTCTAAAATATGTACAGTTTTAGATCTGATTCCATAATTTTTTTTCTTTAGGACGGCTCGTCGATGGCCTTTGATGATTGATCCCCAAGGTCAAGCAAATCGCTGGATTAAAAATCTGGAAAAGCCGAATAATTTGTGCATAGTGCGTATGACGCAGGCCGACCTGGGCAGAGTTTTAGAAAATGCTGTTCAATTTGGCCAACCAGTAAGTACATAATTTAGTTTATCATGGCTAAATTATGAACTTTATGCCTATATTTTTTAATACCAAATGTGTTTTGAAGGTTTTGCTGGAAAATGTCTTAGAAGAGTTAGATCCTATGCTGGAGCCTCTACTTCAGCAACAGACATTCCGTCAAGGAGGTGCATTATGCATTAAAATTGGTGACACAATCGTGGAATATAGCAAGGATTTCAAGTAAGTTCCACGCTATATTATGTCTAATACATAACTAATTTAGTTTTCAAGTTTTTCATTAGTAGCGTGTTCTTTGTGTTAATAGGCTGTATGTCTTTTTTAAAATTCCAGATTGTATATTAGTACTAAACTAGCCAATCCTCATTATTTACCCGAAGTAGGTGTCAGAGTAACGTTAGTGAATTTCATGTTGGCCAAAGATGGTTTAGAAGCTCAGTTGCTAGCTAGAGTAGTAGCAAGAGAAAGACCAGATTTGCAACAAGCTAAATCAGACCTGACTACGCAAGGAGCTGAACATAGGAGACTACTGCAAGATATTGAGAAGAAAATCTTAAATGTATTGTCTACATCTGAACATTTGTTAGAGGATGAAGAAGCCGTGCAAGTAAGTGAAGCAAATTAAATAAATAAACTCTTAAAACCGGTATAATAAAAAAACTCTGTTTTTAGATCTTGAATTCTGCAAAAGATACCTCAAATGAGATAAAAGAGAAGCAAGAAGTGGCAATGGTTACTGAAAAGGCCATTGATACTGCCCGAAACGATTATGTACCCATTGCAGTACATTCAACGAACTTGTTCTTTTTGATTGGTGAGAAATATATTTTTCGCACTGTCTCCACTAACATTGAAAGATAATAGAATCACGATGAAATATAAACAATTAACGTTTTTTATGCATAAGTACAAGTAGTCATAAAATTATTTTTAGCGTCCCTGGCTAGTATCGATCCCATGTATCAGTATTCTCTGGGCTGGTTTGAAGGGCTGTTCACGGCTTCGATAGACAACACAGAGAAGGTGGAAGAAATCCCTGACCGCCTTACTATCTTGCGGGCTTACTTCACGTACTCGCTTTATTCTAATATCTGCAGAAGTTTGTTCGAAAAGGTAAGATTTTGTACACTCTGGTAAAATAAGAGTTAAAAAGGTAAAAATTGAGAACTAAATCTGGTTCACTCTGGTTTCTGGGAGTATGACTATTTGACGATTAGTCAAAGCAGATAATCGTTTTTTTTAAATTAGCAAATAATCGTTCGTTTAAAACATTAGTTTTACGTTGACCCTGTTACAATTTAATACCACTTCATTTTAAGTTCAAGACTACTAACTGGTCTTGGCACTACCTCTAGTTACTTAAATTTCCACATAGGATAAGTTGGTGTTCTCACTGCTGCTGACGGTGACTATAATGGTGGCTGAGGATCGGCTAGAGCAGCCGTACGTGATCTTCTTGATGGCGGGGGCACAGCCGCGCAACCTGCCGCCCAACCCGGTGCATTTCGTTACGATGCAGGGCTGGGCGGACTTCAACGGGTAAGGAATGTCTTCATACAAAGAAAGCGGTACATATAAGCAGGTACATACTCCAGTGTAAAAACAGAGTACCTACAAAAGTGCATCTTATTGCTATATTTACCTCACCTATCAAGCAAGCTACCTTTTGTAAGTATCTAAAGCATTATATAGGTACATTGTCTTACTACATTTTTTTCATTATGAACTAATTTATAGCCTGAATGAATTTCCAAACTTCCATGGTTTGTTGGATCACTTCTTGGCCAATATCCCCGCATGGGAGAAATACTGCGACTACCCGGACCCTCATCTCAAGCCACTACCTGCACCGTGGAACACGAAACTCTCTTCTTTTGAGGTAGGAATATATTTTTTGCACTGAAAATATTTTCGATAACTCTACAATCGATTATAATGGTAATCTTTATTTCAGAAAATAATGGTATTACGATGCCTGCGCTTAGATATGATGGTACCAGCTGTGCAGCTCTACGTGGAAGGTTAGTTGTTATACTTTTAGCCTAAATGGACTGGCTTAGAATACGTCATAGTTATGATATAAAAATGTTTTAGAGCAAATGGGCCGGCAGTTCGTAGAGCCGCCTCTGTTCGATTTAGCTTCTTCGTACTCCGACTCTCACTGCTGCATCCCTCTGCTTTTCGTACTCACCCCTGGCTCAGATCCTATGGGAACTCTACTGAAGTTTGCCGATGATCAGGTAAATAAGTAAAAAAATTATGGGACAGCTTTTATAGTATAAGAATTATTTTAAATATATTGTACGGGATGTATTTATGTCCAATAACTATAACCACGTTTGTAGGGCTTCGGATCTTCGCGATTGTTCTCTTTATCTCTCGGCCAAGGTCAAGGACCCATAGCGGTGAAACTGATAGAGGAAGGCGTGCGCAGTGGCACTTGGGTGGTTTTGCAGAACTGTCATTTGGCCAAGAGTTGGATGCCCATGCTGGAAAAGGTAGAACTAACCATATTTTTTAATCTTGAATAGTGTAAAACTTTCATAGCGTGTATTTATTTTTATTGTGGTTCCTATGTACCTATTCACCACAATAAAAATAAATACACGCTATGAAAGTAGATGAAGATGAAGTGTAAAACTTTCATAGCGTGTATTTATTTTTATTGTGGTGAATATGTACATAGGAATGATAATTTATGGCCTTATACATTTTTAGATATGTGAGGGATTAGTGCCAGATTCAACACATCCAGACTTTAGACTATGGTTGACATCGTACCCGGCAGATCATTTTCCAGTATATGTACTGCAAAACGGTGTTAAAATGACAAATGAACCTCCACAAGGTAATTAAAAAGTACTAACTTTGGCCCTTGTCATTAGGTAAGTAAAAAACTGTCGAATTTAATTCGCATTAATAAACGAATGGTTATGTCTTCCCCTTTTTTAGAATAAGCACAAGCATAAACGTATTATTATAGTTATGTAAATGTAGATGTACACTTGATATTTTAACATTCCCTAGGGTTACGAGCAAACATAGCACGCTCCTACCAAAGCGATCCCATCAACGACCCCGAGTGGTTCGAGGGCAACAAACAGGCAGAGAACTTTAAGAAGCTGCTGTTCGCCCTTTGCTTTTTTCACGCAGTGGTGCAAGAGAGGCGCCAGTTCGGGCCACTCGGGTGGAACATCCGGTACGAGTTCAACGAGACCGATCTGAAGATCAGCGTGACGCAGCTCTACATGTTCCTGAATGAGTACGATGTGAGTTTACTCATAGGGTACCTATATTTTTTGTCTGATATTGCAGTCCAGTAGGTCTCGTTTAAGGTACGTCACAAGGCTGCTGCAATAGAGTTTTTCTGCCCAGAGTCACCATGCCGGGTTGGTAACCGCAGAATAATTTTCGGACTATATTGTCAACACGGGAGGCGCTGCTGCTCACCTCCCGGACACCCTTAATCGCCTAAGCTCTTACGATACCCACGAGCGGACATGGAGTAGTGCTTTCTACTCTGCCGACTCCACACGGCAAACCTATCTAGGGTACCTATCACGTATTGTCACAAGAAGTAAAAAGATATTTTTTAACTATGTGTGTGTACAATAAAGAATATTAATAAAAATAAGATGTAACGACATTGATTGAAGTCTTGTACTAGCTATTCTATCATTATATTCTTCGGTGTTATCAGTAGTTTAACGTGAATTGAACAATCATATGATTGTTATGTGGAGACTAAAAGATTTATAACAATCAGGACGTACAATTCGTGGCTCTGCGCTATTTGACGGGCGAATGCAACTACGGCGGCCGCGTGACTGACGACTGGGACCGACGATGTCTCAACACGATACTACACAAGTTCTACAACCCGAAGACTATTGGCGACGAGAAGTACACGCTTGAGTCTTCTGGTAGGGGCTGTGATTATAAGTATTATGAAATTTGCTGAAACAAATCTCTTTAAGAGATAAGCATGCCTTTGCACATTTTTTGTATCAACTTTATTTGTTAAAATTTTATTGTGTAGTCTACAATCTACAATAAAGCATAATAATAAGAAATGGCCTATTTAGAAAAAAAAAGAGTTGTCAGACAATCCTTCACTTAGTTATTCGCCTTCAATGGCATTTTATTCTGCTGTGGCTAGATATATGATTTCCATCATTGAGAAGCCAATCTTTTTTAGGTTATGTAGTTTTCTTCCTACCTAGTCTTCCTACCTGCCTATTAATTACCTAGTATTATTGTATATGGAAGTCACAAATTAATATGTTTCATGGGTACAGGTCTGTACTTTATCCCAACGCTGAAGGAGCACAGCGACTTCATAGCGTTTGCTCGGTCACTGCCCGTGGCGACGCCGCCGGGCGTGTTCGGGTTCCACACCAACGCAGACATCACCAAGCACTTCCGGGAGGCGGAGGAACTCCTCAACACGGCTATACTTACTCAGGTAGGTTCGGTTGAGCTATTGGGCGTGATCGGTCAATGGCGGTGGGCCAATCCCGGTCCAATGGTGAAAAATAGCAAATTCTCGATTAGTCCAATCGCGAATTTGTAATTTTTTATCCAGTGGACCATTTGCGAAGTGGACCAGTCGCGCCTTAACGCAGTTAAAGTTGACACCTGGGGCCTTGAACAAAGTAAGGTTATTTCTCTATGGGATCGATAGAGTTTGGTCATCAAAGCGTTTGCTCTAGTAGCCTTTATTTATCCGCGTTCGTCAAATCACGTGAAAAAGTCTAACCTGTTGGGGCCCTCAGGCTTTGATAATGGAACAACTTTACAAAAGTGACAGCTAAATTTTATTCGCAAAGATATTACATTTTTTATACTTGCTCATTTCATGAGTGAAATGAAGCCCTAACTTGTAGATACCCATAGTAAATGTGTAAGTAAATCTACACAATTAGTTTGTATAAGTATTTAAGTAAATCGAGAATTACCAAGCATGACACACCTAGTAGCTCTTTTTTTACAAGTGGGTCTTACCTCCTAAAGTAAATGAAAGACTGGATGTAAAAGAAAATAAGAAACAATTTAATTAACTTAGTTGGAAATAATGAGGTTTATTCTCTGATTCATCATTGGTAAACATCATAGTATAGCACAATACCTAGCTCAAAATGTTTAATTATAGGTACTTATTATATTTACGGTATTAGTACCTACTAGTAGCACTGGCAATTTTTTCTTGCTTTACTAAAAGTTCAGGGATAAGAAGGGTATTTAATTAAGTTAACGGTGTCACTATGTAGTAGTAAGTTTGGTAGTAACACACCCTTGTAGTTAATAAAATAAGATCGTATCACATTAAAACAGTGAATGAAACAGCAGGTTGTATAAAACGGTTTGAAATGGCTTGGCATGACGACAGACGAGCGGTTTAGTCCGTGACTAGAACCGCAACCGCCCGCTTGCGGTCCCCTCCCGCGTCCCGCAACGCACGCGGTCGGTGACGGCCAGACAGTGCTGAGCTCCGCTAGGAGTAATTGTGTTCTGTGGTGCTGAGTCTCAGACCTTCTGTGTATGACGTGAATGAACCGCAATCGAGCTCCGCCCCAAATATGAGAGAATTACTTATAGAAACTGTAAAACAATACCCGATACTGTATGATTCGTCTAGATATGATTTCCAAGATTATAATGAAAAGGATAAAATTTGGGCCACGATCGCGGAAACTGTTGGCGAAAAAAATGGTGAGTTGAAATTATTAAGTTTCTATAAACTGTATATGTATTTTGTTATGCTATCGCAGTGACTAAAATGATTAAAATTTGTAATGTTTAGTAGGATATTGCACTGTCTGATTACCTATCTAGCTAACGTTGTTATTCATGTCGTAAGTACCAAACGCTACTGCCTCAGTTTTAGATGATAAAACAAAATTTACTCTCATTAACGTCGCTGCAGTAAAAGTAATGCTGCTTGCATGAAGTAAGATCCATAAAAACATGTTCTATGTTATTCTTCAGAAAAAATATAAGTAAAATAAAACTTATTCAGAATATGTAATACATAGGTACGATTTCTTTATTTTACAGCAAAAACTGTTAAGAAAAAATGGAAGAATTTAAAAGATTCATATTTAAGACGCATAAAAGAAAAGACAAAACACAAAACGAATGAAAATGTGAATAAAACTAGTTATGCTGAAAGACAGAAGGCATGGCCATGGCTAAAATATATGTCATTTTTCAAGAAATACTTCGAAGCGTCATATATACCGTATTCAGTTCATACTTTAAATACGATTGCAGCAATTAAGAACGATAGACAGTCACAAAAATGCCCCAAGTCGAATAAGAGAAAGCAAGCGTCATCGGAAGATTCTAGCGACAGTCAAGAAGAATTACAAGAAAACAAAAAAGATGCCAATGTTAGCGAATATGACGACACAGATTTAAAATTTTTAGGCTATTCCAAAACAATAAAAAATATGTCAAGAAGAATGGTCACTAGGTAGTTGTTGCGGCGTGAAGGAAACTTCAGCTTCAGCAGTATATAGATATATTGCCACAACACATAAAGTTAGAATAGAATGCGAGAATAGTGAAAGTTTACAGTACATAAGACGAAGAAGGTACACGAGCACGAAAGTGAATAGGTACATACACAACACATAGACATATAAATAGGCCACCAGTGGCGTAGCGGCACTCGCGTATGGGTCGTCGCGGTACAGGTGGCGTGTACTTTGTGTCACAGTCCTAGGACGACTGGAGTTACATCGCATGGGCAGCGTGGTGTGGCGCGATCACGTTCGGCGCCGTCAGCAGTTTTGCTGAAAATATCGCGCGGCGTTGCTTGTGCGTTAAATATAGTGTTGCGAATGTATGACTATGAATGTGTGAATGCTTGTCTTCTGTAGGTGTACATATATATGAAATATAGTGTATCTGTTTAGTATTATAAATATAATACACATATAGATATATATAAATATGTATCAGGTCACCTACAGTACTCCCTTCCAGAGACCGAGTCTACGGCGATAGTAATCTGGGAATGAACTCGCCTTCCCATCGCGTTACCCGCACAGGTGGTGGATGGTCTGGTCTCAGGAGGATCAGTACCGCCGCGTGCGGTAGAGGTACGGCATTGTCAGTCAGTATATAGGCTGGTTTTAGAGCCGAAGTACTGACTGTCACGTCTTACCCCTGACGCGTATTTAAAGTGCTTAGCACCTCTGCACAAAACTTCGTGTGGGCCTGTGTAGGCCGTTGGAGAGAACCACGTAGCGCGTCTTCCTAAGAAATACGTGGCTACAGTGAGGTCTTAACACGAAGGTTTGTGTTTTGAGTGTGCTGGGTTGGGACCGGACTATCTTCTCGGCAAAGGACTTGAGACGTGCTGAGAATTCGGTGATGTCAAAGCCTGTTGAGTTATGGCCGAAGATTCGCCAGGTAGGCGGAGTGGCTCACCGTACACCAGTTCACCGAGGAGGTCTTCAAGCCTCCTTGATGGAGGTTCGTATGCCGAGAAGAACGAGAGGTAACGTCTCGGTCCAGTTTGCGTCAGATGGCAGTTATGGCTGCCTTTAGTTGGCGGTGAAAACGCTCAACCAAGCCGTTGCACTGTGGGTGGTAAGCCGTTGTCCTTCGGTGATCGAAACCGGTGGACTTGGACAGTTGCTGGAACAGCGCTGATTAAATAGCGAGGAAGAAGAGACTGTTTCGGCTGTAATATCGGTAAGTGGTACAGCTTCGGCCATCGCGTGAAGCGATCCAATACCGATATTCCCATCTGGCGGCAGAGGGCCGATCAGGTCTAGATGGACATGTTTGAATCGCGCCGAAGGTAATTCATGCGTACCTAAGGTGACGCGACGTGCCTGTTTACCTTCTTGGCAGGCCAAACATGCCTTAGCCCATTCACGGCATCCTTGCGCATAAGCGTTCTGCAACGAGCTTGGATGTGGCGTTTGCGCCTGGGTAAGCGAGTGCACTAATACCTGCTGACGCAGTTGTTGCGGACGAAGGGCCTGGGAATCAGCGTACTGACGTCGCAGTACAAAGCAGTACGACTTCCAGGAACCTTCGTCTTGATGAGGCGAAGAGAGGACTCACCCGGAGACACGCTGTAAGGTCTGGATCTGTAGCTTGCATTTTGGCCATCACTTCAAGATCGACAGGCATCTGCAGTTCGTTCACGCGGGAGAGTGTCGGCCACGACGTACTCTTACCCGAGATGTGGCGAATCTCGGTGGTGAACTGCGAGATGAAGTCCAGTGTCTATACTGACGCGGCGAACAGTTACGTTTCCGTTCGTGAAAGCGTAACAGAGCTGCTTGTGGTCAGTATAGACCGTGAAGTGATGGCCTCTAGCTTTTAGATGGCAAGAGCTCGCGATCGTACGGTGAGTACTTCGCTTGCGATGGGCTCAACTTCGCGAGAAAAATGCTAAAGGCTGCCAAGATCCATCCTTAAGCTGCTGTAGGACTGCAATTGCCCGTTCAGAGGCATAGTCCTCCTAACTTAGCTTGCGAGTCAGGGTGACCAATAGACCGCTCAGGCTCTTCAAACAATCCCTAAAGGCTTGCAGCGATTTCCTCTATGTGGCGGGTGGGAGCTTGACCGATCCGGTCAGCAATAGCGAGGGGAGCTTTGAGTCTGGGCGGCAAGCGAATCGCCTACAGCTCCTGAAAGAAACTATTCGAAATAGCTCGAACCTTGCTTTCCAAGGCTTGGTGCCACTTTCCGAATGGCGTAACTGAATGTTACCTCGTAGCGCCGAAAACACACTTACCCTATTGATGAGTACGCCATAGGTCTGCATACAAGGTGGTCTTCGTGCTCACGAGCCGACTTGCTAAAGACCCAAAAGTCGTCGAGGTAAGTAAACAAAATCTAGGCCCGCGTCATTTCGTCGACAAACCTCTGGAAAGTTTGCCAGCATCCTAAGTCCGAATGTATAAAGGGGAATTCGTACCATCTGGTTGTAAGCCTAACAGGTCATGTACTTACAACCAGACAGACTGTGCGAAAAGTCATGTATATGACGGATCGGGTATTTATCCGGTAGTCCTGGCGTTGAGTAGGCGGTAGTCGCCGCAAGGACGTATTCAACTGTTCGGGGCGAGCATGATACTGGAGGGCCTGGTGAGGTTATAATATGGTGTGTAGTATTGACAGGGCGTGTTATTTCCGTTATTCGGACAGAATCGCGTGATACACACTGTTACCTCCAGTCGGGACTAAATGCTGGACAGAGATAAACTGTTTTTACTAGCTAAAGAAGTTTAGCTAAAACTTTTAAAAATATCGGTCACAAGGAAGTTTACGGCGTAGGCCAAATTTACGTACCCGTAAGTATCGATAGCATTTTGTTTTTGGGACACACACACGGATCCCTGATGTGGGTCATCGCCGTGTGTCCGGCGAGTGAGCGCTCCGCGAAGTCCTGCGCCTCGGAAGAATCGGCGTGGTCGGGGGCGGCTGAATCTGCCGCGCCTTGCGCGGTGATGATGGTCGGCTACGATGATCTCGTCGTAGATTTTTCATCGGTCTAGGTCGCTGTGCGCGCGCAGTAAGGTCACTCAATATCTTAGTGAGGGCCGCTGTGATAATGGCATACCGTTCTCGAATCGATTTTAAAGAGCGAGCTCATGGTTACGTCGGTCCCATATCGTGACTAGCGGCACTCGCGTATGTGGTCCCGGTACAGGGTGGCCTTGCCCCGCGCACGGTTCCCTCCCGCGTGCCGCTGCCGTACAAAGTAGCAGAAATCATATCGCGGTGACGATTCATTTCCACCTGCACACAGTTCCACGAATAGCGGTATCCGTATATTCACAGTATCGAACGAAGTAACGTGTAAGACATACTTAAACTAAAATACCATAATAACATACTAAAATAATGTTAAGGTGTTGCTACTGTTTCATTTTAAATCATTTTTCTGCGGCGATATAGTCATTCACGTAGTAAATAGCGAAACAAAGTAATTATGCTCTAACGCGCATCCCGTACATGCGTAACTTTGATTGACAGGTATTCGGTTTAGCTAAAAACTTTTAAAAATATCGGTCACAAAGGAACAAAATAGCGATACATACCGTTCTAGTCAGCTCATGGTTACGTTCCCATATCGTGACTGCCCCCCTTGCCCCGCGCATCACTATTCGAACGAAGTAAGTTCTGCGGCTAACGTAATTATGCTCCGTTCTGACGATACTAGTCAGTTTACATCACTATTAATACAAACTGTAAAACAATACCCGATTCTATATGACTCAAGTAGAGGTGATTACCGAAACACATTAAAAAAGAATAAAGTTTGGGCCAAAGTCGCTGAAACTGTCGGTGAAAGCAACGGTGAGTAGATTTAACTATAGGTATGTATTTTAAAAAACAACTACTATTGTTGTAGAAAAACAATTATTAATTACTATTAAATAACAGAAGTTTATTTATACATAAATTGCATTCAACAAATAGATTATCAGCTGATAAAATTATTTCGTATAGGTAGCTGTAAATATCTTTTCCAAATATTTCGTTACACCCCGCAGTGGAGTCGACACCTCGTGGTATTTATAAAGACTAATGCTCCGAGTTACAAACCAAGCTCGGTTGATAAAGCTTGCAGTCCATTACCGCGCCGTTCAACGCGGCCACTATCAGTTTTAGTTCTTTCTTCTTTTGCAAGATGTCGCTGTTACATGGGATGGCCATTATCATGTGATATTGAAATGCATTTGGCCAAGATTTTTTTTACATGATCTAACTTAACTTCTATTCGTACCTACTTTACTTATTACCTTAATATTATGACATTTCAGCTGAAATTGTAAGAACAAAATGGAAAAATTTAAAAGATTCCTACCACAAACATACCAAAGCAAATGCACATAACAGCACTCAAAGTGGAAGACATAAGTCATGGTTATGGATAAAAGAGTTGGAATTCTTCAAAAAATATTTTGAAGCTTCATATATACCGCATTCGACTGATAAAATGAATGTTGAAACAGCTAGAAAGCACAAAGAAGTTATAGCGAAAATGTTTAATAATTCAAAAAAACGAAAAAAGCAAGAAGATCCTACCGAAAGTCTAGAAGACTTGAAAGAATTCTCTAAATATACCAATATTATTGAATATGACGAGACAGATTTAATATTTTTAGGGTACTCGAAATCAGTAAAGAAGATGTCACCGCATCGACAAGCAGTAATAAAACTTAAGATAGCAAAAATTATAATGGAAGCTGAACTCGAACAAGCTATAGAGGAATCATCATCGGATCCTATTCCACCTACTAACAGCCCCACGAACACATCCGAAATGAACACACTCTCGTATCCGTACTTTCAGGCTAGCACAATAGAAGTGGACGAAACTTGCGAGCACCCAGAAATTAAACAAGAATTATTGGAAGAAACACTAGGGGAAGATCGGGTAATGGGAGTCAGCGGGTAATAGTGGTCACCCACACATCTCCAAAAGTAACACTGATAGAAACGCGTTAAGGGTCCTCTCTGCCCGCTCTGTTCCCCTCGCCATCGCTGCGAGCGTGCCGCGTGGGTATGGCGACAGCATAGAGAATGAGAGGTGTGTTTTGTTTTTGCGGCTCGCGATGTAAATTTTCACGGACGCAAAATATACAGTAACTTTTATAGTTATTGATCTATTTGTATGTTACTTTTTTACGCCTTTACTTGTACATTTGGCGTAATGATTTCCTACTTAAATCCCGTTTTTTTTTCTAATGTATATTTTGTGTTTATTATTTTTCTTCATAAAATACTTGTGGGTAATGAGAATCGGGTGATCCCCATTGCCCGCTAGTGACCGCCACCCAAAGGAAAATATAGAGAAAGGAAAAATATACAGGATGATTTTTGGTCGTTAACGTTCCCGAAATCTACGGAATCTCCTCATCATCATGATCATTTTTCTCCATGGAAGCATACCTGGGAAGTGTTTGGTTTCCAAAATATTAGGGTCCAAAGTTGAGTAAATAGACTGTATTATTCTGCATAAAGGCAAGGGCAAGGGCCAAGGAAAGAAGATGAAAGTGCCGAAGAAGGGGACCGAAAGAGTAAAGAGGAAGGTTCTCCAGGAATCAAACGATACCTCTGTATCAGACGTGACGCGATTTGTGTTAGATTTTGTATGATCCTCATTGCCCACAAGGTGACCTCAATTACCTGTAACTTAGTGCAATGGGAGTCAAATCAATTTTTTTTTGTACTTTTATATTTCCCAAAGATGATTATTAATATGATGATTACTGATCTTAAATTATAGCTAATTAAGTAAATTTTGTTATGAGGCGGTTGCAATAATTTTTTTGTTAATTTTAGGTTTTGTATTCTAATTCTTGCTTAAGTGATCTTCCCCTGCTAATGAAATAAAAGTTGTTGGCCTACGGTTGACATGTACCTACTTAATTTTTCTTATCTAAATATCACTTGAATTTGGATACTAATATACGAAAAACATTGTTGTATACCTACCTGTAGTACTTACAAGTGTGATATTTTTTGTAGTTGCAGGTATTATAAATATTAATACTATTAGTTAATAAATATTAAGTAAGTACATTAAATAATATAATTTCCGAATGCGTTATTTATTTACTAGCCGGTTGCGATGCGTTGTTGGTAAGTATTCATAATGTTAGTATTTTAGTGCTACTACTTGTAGGTATTACTGAAACTTAATGCGTTCAGCGGCGTTGCTTATAAATTCAATTTTTAACCTAACAATTCGTTATTCACTTCGATCATGATCGTGTCACATCATAATTTAATCACAGGGTCGCCCTCGAACGCATTGTCTCTGTGGAACAATAGCGAGTTCAAGAAGTTTTTATTGTATGATCTTAACATAATAGGTACCAATTTATTTTTACTGTATCGTTTCTATGTATTACAAAATTTATCAATACTATATCATACTTAATACTACCTACAAATTCATTTTGAATTTGATGAAAACGGTTCTTTTTAAACCACAAAACAAATCGGTGACGCTATTTTAGTAAAACTAGCGAACTGTACCGGCTTCGCACAGGTACAACGCTGATACTATACATACCTATAACGCTATCTAATTAAAAAAAACCGCATCAAGTCCCTTATTATTAGTTAAGCATACATAGGAACAAACAGACAGCGGAAAGCAACTTTGTTTTATACTACTCGTACTTATGTTATAATGATGGTAATGTCTAAGTATTAATTAAATTTTCTGTTGTATCATCCGCATCGTAACTACGTCATAGGATCGAATGGTAAGTTCACATCATAAAGTATCACAGTTGATCTAGATTAATAACGGGCAAAACATTGCAAACAATCACAGGTACCTACAATACAACATAAAAAATTCAAAGGAGTCTTATAAACACACCTAAATTTCCACTTCTTTCCAAATGAAACATATAATAATATCAATGTCCACTAGTCTTGTTATGTATTTAATGACACCTGTTTATCGTTTTACATGCGCAAAGGATTTACTGAGGAAGTATTTGGTGAGTCAGTTGGTGATATAAGAGCATGGCTTTCAATGTTTTTGTCCACTTTAGTACTTGTGACAATATTTCTTTCTGTACGCTATATATTTGGTTTCTTGATTTAAGGTTTTTTTTATTCAACATTGTGTTAGATGATAAGCGTTGTCTATACTTATTATTATTGTATCTCTTCCGAAATTCACGGGACTACAGAGTCCCGGTCCTTTGAGAGGCCATCGGACCGTAGCCAAGATGTAGAGGCCCTTTTAAGAGAACTTTAATATGTGTGGGATGCACATGGCGGATATCATCACCGAGCGAAAAGTACACAAAACATTACAATATACAGAGAAATTTACAAAAGAAATTTACAAAAGAAATGCATACAAATTACTTCTTGTTATGTATTCACAATAAATAGCAGTAATTATCTCACCAGGCAGCAGCTTTATTCTATGCCCATTTCTAATAAGTTACTTGTCGATTCTGACTGTCATATTTAAACATACATTAAAAATTTATTCTGCTTTATTTTTGTTTCACTTATAAGGTCCGTGATATTGCGGACCGACGCGCACGAGCGCGCACCACGGACCGTGGGAAACAGAGCGTCCGTGTAATGCAGACGCGTCCGTCTCGTGCGTCTAGATCCGTGGTGATCCGTGGTGATGTAAATGTAAGCGGACGCAAAGGCACCGTGGGATATTCCGTGGTAATTGCAGACACGTCCGTGGCGGTGCGCCCGATCCATGGCGAATGGATAGCTTCAGACCCGTTCATGGTTCGACGGTTGCATGGATGCAATAGCGATTGTGGTAGTATAGTAGTCTAATGGCATTTTTGAATACTCGTACACTCGCCCTTGAATACACTTCTGGTGGCTACTTTATTCAAGACCTAATAGTTTTATTATTGGAATACTAAACTTTCCCTAATCTTACTTGAGGTAACAGCGATTACGGTTTTTTGAAGAAAGGGCTTTCTTGCATAAGCCTTTGTAAATTTATTACAGGTTTTTGTGAGCCAGGCAAATATTGATATGGCGACTTCAGACCATGATTCTGAGGCGAAAACCACGGAAAAATTTTTCGAAATTTTTCCGGCATATAAGTGCTCATTTATGTAGGCCTTAGATAACTTGACTTAAAAAAAACCTATGGATGATTTTCGAAAAGAAAGCTTTCAATGTGATTTTTATGTATCACACAATACACTTTCACAGGATCACCCGATACAATTCGCGCGGAAAGCAAACTTTGCGGTTAAAAATATTTCCTGGGAGTAATAACACTGTCGTCATAACAATGGTACTTGTTCAGTGTTTCATTCAGTATTTTCCTGGCTGTCACACACACCTTGTATGTATAGGTTTTTGGTCGTCAACGTTCCCGAAAACTACGGAATCTCATCACCCGATGATTTTTCTCCATGGGAGGCATACCTGGGAAATGTCTGGTTTGCAAAATGTTAGGGTCCAAAGTTGAGTAAATAAAATAGACTACGGTTTTCTGCATTAATGTGACGCGTGTAGCAAGATTTTTCCGAGAAATAAATTAAATCATCTTGAAAAATTTTATATAAACACTGGGCAATAAATTTGCCCGATCAAGTATCAAGTAATAAAAAAAAATAAAAAAAATTACATCGTATCCCAGCATTTTTTTCGGCATAAATAAACTTACTTAATGTATGTATAGATTACTACCCTTCGTTTGGCAACGAAAAAACATTTATACAGGTGTCAGCGAAAGCTATGACCCTAGTCGGTCGGTTCTTAAATACTGTTTGGCCATTTAATTTTTTAAAATGAAACCCTAGAAACACCTAGAAAAAAAATGAAAGATTTTCACTGCCAAATCACAATTACTATCATTTTTACGATGAGTGGACCTCGCGAGACAAAGTAGCAGTAATTGCACATTGCATCGTCTGCGTCCACGCATGAAGACGATTATTCCGCTTTCAAAAAGTTCACGAAGAGGTTTTCGTGTACCGTTACCTCAAGAGTCCAATGAAGTGTCGTGACAAGAAAAGAAACGGCAGAACTCGTTCGGGCCAGGGGTCTCAAAGCAAATCAGGGGCGCGTATTGCAGAGTCCGCAAACAGAAACTGATGGCTTTTGTTAACCAGAAGTACCGTAAAAAAAGTACTCAAGAACCTGGGGCTACGAGCATACCAAAAAAAGAGTGGGCATCTTCTGAACGCGCGTCTGATAATTATAAGAGCCAAGAAATAAGTTTTTGCTAGCGGTAGAAACAGAAAGATGTAGAGATCGAAGAGAAGTACAACAAACACATTTTGCGGCCGCTGGAAATATAGAGTGCGCCGCAGCCCCAGGGCGATCATCCATCATCAATCATAAGTGTCTACTACTATGGCCCTACTAAAGTGCAGTGCATTTTTTGAAAAAGGTGATGCAAAAGTGTACCAAGACACGGTTTTTGGCATAGGATTACTCTTTGGAGGACGCCATTTGTGTTCAACAGGACTCGGCACCACATAATGGCCAAAACAACTCAGGATTCGAGCGCCTTCGAGCTATGCATCAAGATGGCCCTCATCTAGCCCTGACCTCAATCTCAATCCACTGGATTACAAAATTTGGCAGGAATTGGAGGAGAAGGTCTGTTCTAAACCTACAATTTGAGCAGCCTAAAGTCAAATTAAAGCAGTGGCCGATATACATGAATATGGTCCGTGCTGCTATTGATGACTGGCCGCGAAGATTGAAGAAAAATGGTGGCAATCATTTTGAATAAATTTTGTGTTTAATATAACTAATTAAATTACCTAAAAAATACTTTTTTGAATATTGACTAGTTTTCATTTTATAGCCAATTTTGTTTGTGACAGAATTTAAGCACCACTAGGTAAATAGCCCGCAGAACCTATCCACAAAATTTCAGATCCGAAATCTCCCAATAGTATGGAGAATTTTTAAGTATCTCAGGAATTTTCATACAATCTTGAAAAGAAGCTTATTGTCGTGCTTCAAACTATTTCGAGTACAAAGTATGTACTGTAAACAAACAACTCAAGTTGTTAATAAGGTTTTTATAGAAATATTACTAGTTTTCTTAGACATAAAGAACATAAATGAAATTGTGTAAGGCGTTACAATTCGGAAGTTCAAACATTCACTATGGGTGTGCCCACCACCGGGCCCTACACCCTCCACTGACCCACGGATCTGATAATTCATAACTGCGAAAACAGGCACTTGCACTAACTACAATACAATCGCCAGTGCTCGGGTCTGGTTTCGCGTGGCGATTGTAATTAGTGCAAGTGCCTGTTTTCGCAGTATGAGTTATCAGATCCGAGGGTCAGTGGAGGGTGTAGGGCCCGGTGGTGGGCGCATCCAAGTGAATAAAGAACATAATCGTGCTACAAAATAAATACCTTCAAGTATTCCATGGGTTACCGGGCGCCGATGCCTGTACTAAAGTATTTCAGAGAAAATAGTCCTTATTTTCAATAAGGCTGCGTGTTATAATCCCGCTGGCAAAAAAAATACTTTTTTACTTTGAAAGTATTTTCTTTCAGTTAGCGCGATTCTACACCTTAATAGATATAGCCTAAGGTTTAATTTATCACTACGATACTTGCAACGTAAAGTCTTCCACGTATTTCGGCCCAGACCGCCGACGACCACGGACGGGCACGCACCGTGGGATAGCCTCGTCCGTGGTGCGCGTTCGTCCGTTCGGCGCGTCCGCGTGTTTCACTAGGAACCCACCTTAAGAGGGATATAACTATGTAATTTTCTATTTTATCTTAGCTTAACTTCTCATTTTGTGTGTTGCATGCGCATGAAATGTGTTTGTGTTCTTATTTCTATATCTCATAACAAACTTGCTCAAAATATTATTGTATCCACTACTACGTAGGATACAATGGCTGCGGGCGGCGCGGGCGCAACTCCCGAGGAACAAGCAATGGCTGTAGCAGAAGACGTGCTGAAGCGGCTCCCACCAGCCGTGCTGAGAGGTCCATCCCACGAGGGTGACATCAAGCCAGCCGACATGACACCCATGTCGATTGTCGTCATACAAGAGGCAGCACGATACGAACGACTGGTTGGGGTCGTGAGGTCTAGTGCAAGAGCTGTGATTGGCGCTGTCCAAGGTATACTCGTATCAATAAATAAATATTCACATACCTCACAATACATTAACTAGATCTTGATGTGGGACTAACCCACATTAAGTGCCCAGTGTTTATGTTCGTTTTTTCATAGACAGATATTAATTATTTCTCGTGAAAAAATCTTGCTACGCGCGTCTATGTGCATTTATGCAGAAAAACGCAGTCTATTTACTCAACCCTAATATCTTGGGAACCGGACACTTCCCAGGTATGCTTACATGGAGAAAAATGATCCTGATGATGAGGAGATTACCTCGTTTTCGGGAGCGTTGACGACCAAAAATCACCGTGTATATACATAGATAAGTATAAAAAACATCCAGGACTTGGAAATAAACTTCAATATTCGTCATACTCGTATCAATGTTTGCACCTAGCAGACAGAGTCACTACTCACTACCTATTACACCAATCGGCCGTCAAATAAATCAAAAAAGATTATGTTTGCTCATTTCCAGTTAAAATGTCAGTTTGCAAATACTTAATATTTTTCAAATAGGTGTCAGTGTCCTGAACGATATAACTGAAGAGGTGTTGACTAGTATGGTGCGCGGGCGCATACCGGCGTTATGGGCCGGAAAGAGCTATCCGTCCTTGAAACCACTAGCAGCGTATTTCAATGACCTTCTTGCAAGGCTTGAATTTTTGCAGGTAAAGTAATATTTTTGGTACACACCGATATATAAAAAAGTAAGTTCTCCGTATTATGATGGGGTGAAAATTATTTGGTGTTATTATTTCGTACAGCATTGGCACACGAACGGTCCTCCGGTTGTGTTCTGGCTGTCTGGCTTCTACTTCCCGCAAGCCTTCCTCACGGCAGCACAGCAGAGCTACGCCAGGAAGTATAAAATTCCCATCGATCAACTTGCTTTCCATTATGAGGTAAGTTAACAGTTGGTGTTTATTTAGTTATAAGTTTGACGTGTCTCTGTGTGTAAATGTGTATGTGTCTGTCTGTGGCATCGTAGCTCCCAAACAGATGATCCGATTTTAATGCGGTTTTTTTTTGTTTGGAAGGTATATCAGTCGAGAGTGTTCTTAGCAATGTTTGGTGGAAATCGGTTCAGGTCTTCAAGGTCATCAGGTCGTTTGTTAGGTGTGATAGGAATGTTACACGCTCTGTTTGCTTGCAAGCATATGTGGGATCTGACATTTGAAACACTAATGTCTTCTGGAACCACTGAGCTGGTCTGCTGTTAGGGCTCGAAGGTAGGAGACGTAACCCTGGTCTACCTTTTAGTAAACCCTTCGAGTTTGGGCTCGTTGAATTTGTCTTGACTGGTTCTCTTCATGTTTCTAATTGACGAGGACCTGATGCTGGAAATGGGATGTGGCGGATGAAACCCTGGAATGCCGGAATGAAACGGATAAACCGATTTATATTTTTGCTGAAGAATCTAGAATGACCAAAGTTCATCATTTGCAGTTCAAAATTAGCGGTTATGCCTCCGATATAAAGGTGGCACAAAGTCCCGAGTAGATAGTCTGACATGCTTTAGTTGGTACTTACATACATACATACATACATAATAATCACGCCTCTTTCCCGGAGGGGTAGGCAGAGATCACGGATCTCCATTTGCTACGATCCTGACGCACCTCTTTCGCTTCATCTACTTTCATGATATTTTTCATGCACGCTCGTCGGTTTAGGGTACTCTTGACCTGACCTTTCTTTAGAATTTCACCAATTTGATCGGTGAAAGTCCGGCGAGGTCTTTCCCTTCCAACTTACTTACTTACTTACTTGGTACTTACGTAGTGTTAAAAGTTATTTTTTGCTTTTTATAGGGTTTTATAGGGCATTTTAAACCTTTTGTAATAACTTTAAAGGTATACGACATAGTTACACGACATAGTTAAGGGTACTAAGAATATACTGTAAAAGTCTCACATTAAACAAACATGCACCCACTTCAGCATATTACATCAAAATGATGCTAAATAACGTCTGCTTCCTGAACCTGAACGGGAGAACCTGAACGCTATCGAAATATTAGGTATAAATTATTACTGCCTTTTAGAATTTCAGTGCATCATCCCATGGAAGATTTCTCTGTAAGGTGCATTTTAAATTACGTTAGCACTAGTTAGGTAGGTAATTCGGATTTAGGTATAATGTGTGGTTAATCTTATATTTACCTATACTTGTATATTATACTTTGTTGAGCTTTAAATTCTTTAATATATCAGGTGCAGCGCTCAAACACCTTCGAAGAGCCTCCCGTAGAAGGCGTTTACGTCCGTGGTCTGTTCATGGAGGGAGCTCGCTGGAACGGCGTGGACTACTATATTGACGAGTCATATCCTAAAGTGTTATACGACGAGTTCCCTGTGGTAAGGAACTATGAAGTTAATGGCCCGTAAAAATAATGTGTTAATAAACCTCTTTTCAGTAAGAATATCTATTCATATTCAACATTTCAAAACTTATCCATCATTCTCCAGGTGTGGCTAATCCCCTTGAAACGTGAAGACATTCCTCAAGACGTGTTCTACAACTGTCCATTGTACAAGACAGGTGACCGTCGCGGAGTCCTGTCCACCACTGGTCACTCAACTAACTACATCCTGTTCATGCGTCTGCCCACGGTTATGGAGCCTGACCACTGGATCTTAAGAGGAGTGGCCTTACTTACACAACTGCCGTTCTAGGTCCAAAGTTAAGAGGGTTACGTCAAGTTCCACATTTGCACTTTACTTGATCTAGAAGGTAAAATCTATAAGAGAATTTACGAAGTTAATAACTGCGTTTATCTCAAGTTTTTTCCTAGACTATGATTTTATTTATTTGAGAGATCAAAATCATGTTTGTAAATATTATGTTACCAAGGATTTCTAGTCATTTTGTGACATGTCTATTAATTTTATTTAGAAGGATAATGGCGTAAATGTTAATTATTTTAATTTATTTTCACTTATTAAACGTCTAATATTCAAACAATGTTTTTAATTTCAGGTGTTCTTTAGATTTCTCAGTTGCATGAAAATATTTAATGTAACGGGAATGACATTGTAGTAATACAAGCCGCGAAGGGATACCTATTATAAAGTCACATCTAACCACCATCTAACAAGGATAAAATCTGTATTAGACGTGATCTAAGCAGGCATAATTCTATCTAAGTATTTTGTTGTCTCATGAGTTTCTTAGATACTAGATACGCTTGTAATTGTAACCCGATCAACATCGTTATGTTGATGACGAAGTTCGCAATTAATTAGTGTCTCTACAGCGACGACGCGCGACGGTATCTAGTGACTTTGTGTTGTGCCGCTTGCTTCGGATCGAGCTAACGAGAGTTCTAAGCCTGAGGAAGTTTCTATAGTTAATTAACAGGATTCTAGCTTTACGACTGCAAGTTGTGAACTGTTCCGTAATGAACGGGATTGGTTGTGTTAGACAAAAGGAATTCCTACATGTTGTTTTCGTTCAAGTGGATTCCTTAAGCTAATTTACTTATAATAATAACTTTCTTTTGTGGATTAAGAATTCTCTTAGCAGAACTCAACAACAAGGCTAGTTAGATGAAAATGGAAATTAAGCGAGCATCTCGAGGTCAATGTCAGGGCGTCCATTTTTAACGTTCGTTCGTCGAACTGGGTCCCATAATTTGGGGACCGCATTCACATTACGGGAGCGTTGACTCGATGTTCTGCCGTATTACGTTGTCCTGTCATTTAGCATGAAAAAGCTCGTATCCCAGATACGGCATGTATTAAATAAGCGAGGAGGGTGTCAGGGGGCTTTACGGGAGGCGCTCGG
The DNA here is from genome assembly GCA_014607495.2 of Carposina sasakii. NCBI lineage: Eukaryota > Metazoa > Arthropoda > Insecta > Lepidoptera > Carposinidae > Carposina > Carposina sasakii. Next base: position 4,251,859 of record CP053149.1, on the reverse strand, counting down.
TCTGCGGCGTCGCCCGGGCAACGCGAGATATTGATCCGCGCATCCCCGGGCCGCTCTGTGCGCAGCATCCCGCGCCCTTGATCCTTCCCCCTCGCCCCGCCGAAACCCCGGGCCAACCCCCACCTCACCCGCATCCCCCTACCAAATACTTATTACACTTCGCGCTACATACACTTCACAATGAAGAAATTTCACTTATGACGACTGTGACTGATTAAATAGTTGCTGGGATTTCTGGAATGACCTAAATTCTATGAACGTGAGTTTAGTTTGCAAGCATGTAATTACTTATTTTATATTACTGTTAGGCTTTTCTAGAGTTTAACCAAAATTAAAATAACACGTACTATGAGCATATTCGTGTCTTCTTCTTCCTGCCCTGTTCCTTATAGGTCGGCAGAAATGTATTCTTCTTATCTGTCGTCTGGTTACATATTTATTCTTGTGAAGCTTTTAAAATAAGATCTAATTTTTTCTTTTTCCATAGAAGATTTTTCTATTTTATCTATGTTCCTCGCCAGATGGATACCTTACTATACACAAGCCTAGGTCTCAGGCTACAAATATACATAAACGCTTTCCCAAAAGCTTTAGTACTTACTCCAAATTAACCTAGCCATCTATGCTCTACCTTTAACTTCAAAATGTAAAAAAACTTCTTACCTATCCTATCTACCTATACATACCTGTTTGTTCCTATACTTCTTATTTAGGTTTGCTGGTAGAAATCTTTAAAAGAAGAATCTTTAGAAGTATAATTCACTTCGCTGTGCTCTTTTAATGTTAGATGTACCTACCTGCAATATACGAAATCCAATTTTCTTCAAATAATAACTACTTATTAAATAGTTGTTTTAATATTAGTTAATCCAAACGTCAGATAGCCTGTCAGGAATAAAGTTGAGGTCTCTATAATGATAAAGCTTTAGAGATAGACAGCATAAACTTTATTCTTCTGATAGGCTATCTGACGTCCTGAAAAATCAGCCCTTAATCGAAGATCCTATTCCATAATTGGACTGCTTTTATGCGACTATGCGGAAGCGGTGCACATCTCTGGTGCGCAGGGTCCGGGGCAGCCCTAACTTGAAAGCATTCTCGAGTCGATTTGACTGTCTGTATTTGAACCAGTGTTTAATGAGACATCTAATTACTAACACTTGGGCAGATAAAGGAAAGTGATCTAAGTACCTTGTGTTATTGTTTTGTTGACCTGTTGTGTTTTCGTGTAATATAATTTGATATGATATATCGTAATTTAGTTATTGTAATTGACTTGATGTAATGTTATTTTTTGTATTGTATATTGTATTGCCTATGAGTCTTTTGTTACTTGAATGAAATAAATAAATTTTAAAAAATAAATAATCTATACAAAATTTTTTAGAGCTGTCCAAAGAGCTAGTTTTGGTATCTTTACCTGCCAATCTCATCGAGGGGAAGCTCCTAACTTCGAGCTCCCCTATGTTTAACGTGCCAATGAATCCGTTTAGAAGCTGTGTCGTAAGGATCTGCAAACTCGTAAATGGTACCTGGCGGTAACTGAATTTTTCAAGTTCTCGGTTCTTTAGGGTAATTTTGTATTTCATTAAATATTTATTCTGCTTTTGTTTTGTACATTACATTACGCTCAAAGGTTCATGGTCATGAAAATCTCCCTTGTTTTACTTGTACATAGTCGGGTCTAAAATTGAAATACACCTTAACCCCATATTGTATACAGCACATACTGTATACATACTTACCTGATGTTATTGAAATTATGAAATTGAAATATGATATTATTCTATTACATATAGGTATGTAAGGGTTGGGTAAATAGGTCTATCTATACCTACTTGTTGGAATAGGTATGAGTTAGATAAAAATTACCTGCGGAATGCGCCCTTTAGGTAGCTAAATCTGATGTGCCGCGACCTTTTTGGATTATATACTTTCATTCTTTATGGTTGATAATTTACTAAAGACAATGGCTGTATGGGCTTAGTTCACCTTGCCTTTCCTTCGGGATAAACTAAACAAAAAAAAAACCAAATAAGAATGTTCTAAAATTAAGTTTTTCATACTTACCTTACATACAACCAAAGAATATACTTACTCTCTAAATACAACAGTTCCTTACAAGGATGATGGTATATTTTTTACGCTAAAACATAAGCCGCGCTACTAATAAACCAAGCGTAAAGTTAAATCCTTATTATAAGTAGGTACATGACTTTTGATATCAAAATAAGTACTATATGGAATAACTAAGTTGCCAGCGGTGAAGGAGTTGCAGGCAGTCTTCTATTTGTAAATATGTCCTAGATTTAAGCTTTGCTTTTTATTTTGTATTATTATCCACCCCACAATGTAAATTATAAATAAATAAAAACTTATAGAATTAAAAAAAAATACAAATTAAACTGAGCTTAGATATACTTAGATTAAGTTTTTTATTAGTAAGACCCAAACAGTAGGTAGGCCAATCTACTTATTCACGAAAAATATTGTTTCAACCCAGATAGCGTAGAACCACCTGTGCGTAGAACACAAAGAGCTGTTCCATTTTCACAATTTTCTAGATTGGTACAGCCCTAAATATGAGTGAAATTTAATTTCATCTACCTACAAATATGGCTAAATTAAGTAGCTTAAACAATGCCACATGTTCATAACAAAAGTAAAAATAAATCCGCACGGACAGCGCTTACGGAGATAATTAAAACGAAACGGTTACATTTGGTCGAACCCCTCGCCCACGAGCACTTAGTACCCGGTGGCGGTATCTACACCCCCACACTACCCCCTAAAATATTGTAATTAAATGATAAACACTCCACTTTATCTGATTTTTTTATTTGTGGCCGTCTTATTTACTATTCCTTTGAAGTGCGAAATGGACATCTCAAAGGGTGTATTAAAACGCGGCTGGAATCGTCCAACCCTAGTAATTTGAAGTGGGCGGATCCGTACTTAGTCAGTCTGATCCGATGAAGCTGTGCTGCGTTTACACTTGTGTTTTAGGCGATGAAAGCCAAAGCGCAGATCATTGATTGGGAGCAAAGCCTCGGGGGGCGGGCGCTTTCCAATTTTAATGTAATGTAACTGAACCAAATTAATTGACTTCTCGCCGCTGCTAGTTCAAACATTCGCTCAACGTAGCAATTTTGGATAAACATTGCTTTTTCCAGTGGCCTCGTTTGTACGGATGCGGTTTGTCCGTAATTAAAAAAACTCGTTCACCGTGGAAAATCGGCTTTGATGATTGCAAATGTGGTTTGAATTATGTTTTATATACCGCACCAGATATTGGGATATAATTGAACTTGTAATTGAATTTGACTTACCGGATTGGAAAATGTGGATAATATGAAAAATATAGGTAAATATGTAACCATTATCATCATCAGCCTATGGCAGTCCACTGCTGGACGTAGGCCTGCCTCCCCCAGGGCACGCCACAAGACTGCCATGGAGGTATGGGGTATTTGCTCATAGTCACCACACTGGGCAGGCGGGTTGGTGACCGCAGTTTGTGTTATGTTGTCAACACGGGAGGCGCTGCTGCCCATCTCCCGGAAACCTTTAATCACCTCGTACGATACCCACGGGCAGACATGGGAGTGGTTCGAATTCTACTCTGCCGGCACCACGCGGCTAGTAAATTTGTAAATTGCTGTTAAAAGTAGGTATTAAGGTGATATAGTCAAATGGTTAAGAAATGCATCTTCCTGTCGGACGGCGTAGGTCCGATCCCAGCCACAGGCCTGTACCCATGAAAGATGATGAGGTGAGTATGTGAATACCGAGATTCTTTCTTATGTATGGTTCTGTAGGTAATTAATTTCTTTCTAAAAGTCACTCCAAATAAGAAACATCGAAAATGTTAGTGGCCTTATTTACGGTAAATATTTTGTGCACATTTCCTTTCAGGCTCCGAGAGCTGTCAGCAGCGCGCTCAAACTCTCGCAAACTCATTACGTATGTCGGTCCCAGGGTACCCGGGCCGCTGCATCAACTACACCAAACAGAAGTCAATTTCGATATTTTATTGGATGATAGCAGCAAGAAACTCAGTTTATGGTGTGGACAGCGGTACGATGTTGTAGCTTGTCGGTTCTTTTCAGTCCGCAGCAGATTTCTAATTAGTACCAGATGTAGGATGTTGTATATTGTTTTAAATAAAATTGTAACGTTTTAATTCCGAATCATATCGTTACGAATCACGAACTCCATTATAATCATTTTAATGGAGTTCTAAGATATATCATGAACTCCATTAAAACAATTTAGTAGGTACATGCCTTAACAATTTTATCAAACTTTTGTCTATATGTTCTTGGTATGCAAATAAAGTTAATGACTGAAAGGAAAAGACGTTGTTCTGAGTTCTTTCATATGCCTACGGATATGTGGCTCAAAGTAGGTTAAAAATATAATTGAAGGCTCAATATTGTAGAGCATATGGTAGCGCCAAAGATGTCAATGGAGTCTACAATAGCTCCACATCTATTAGTATTCAAACTCCGTTTGTATTACCTAAATTTGATCCTTTGCCAATTTTCACACAATATATTTTCTGGTAGTACTTATTCGGTATGATATTATATTATGCTGATTTTATTCTGCTATTATATCGCATAGAATATTGAGGTAATATGCCTAGAACAAATATCCACATAAGTCATTCTGAGAAAATAATTGTTGTTATTACAATAATATTTTTTTTAAACGAAAAACCGACTTCCTCCCCTATGAGCCAAAACTCGAGCTTATTCAAGTAAAATTTTGCTAAAAGGTAAATATATATTGCGTTAAGCAGGGATTTGGTATCTCCATGGCGTTAAGCCGTGTACGAAGTTTAGAAGGCATAATAATGTCAGATTTATATGCCAGCAAATGATTAAATAGGCCACATGACAAAAGAGAGAAATGACTAGGCTTCGAAACTTTACGTCTGACAATATATAAGCAACATATAATTACACTCCTTCTTCCCGCCCTGTTCCCAATAATTTGGGGTCGGTGCAATATGTAGGTACTCTTCTTTCAGTCATCCCTATTATCCGTCATCTCGTTATTCTCATGTCTACCTCTTCCTCTATTAACCATCTTACTTCGGACACGGCTTAACGCAACATATAATTACACGACTTAACACAATTATCTTCATCTTCATAAGCCTATTGCAGTCCACTACTGGACGTAGGCCTCCCCCTGCCATAGGGGGATTTTGTTACTAAAAAGTTCCACTATCTGTTTTTCGGTGGCTCCATCATCAGACCCTCGTTTCCTTTATATTATGTGTAGCTGACCAAAATTTCTCTATAAAAATCTAAAAACGGACTACTACCTATTATATTTGAGGATATCCCTAGATTCCTTAGAGATTCCATCATCAGATATTATGTTTTATATGTAGGTGACCAAAACGCTCAGTAAAAGTGTAAAAACAGACTACATGTGCCTACAATATTTGAGGATTGCCCTCGATTTCTTCAAGATCCCATCATCAGATCCTGATGTGGTGAATATGGGACCAACCTGGAAGCATACCATGACAAACTATTAAAAAAATTGAATTCGGTTCATAAATGACAGAGTTCTGAGGTAACACACATAAAAAATTAAAAAAACATACAGACGAATTGGCCTATTACCTGAAATAAATGAATTTTGAATTTGAATTTGAATTGATAACCTCTCTTTTTGAAGTCGGTTAAAAAAAACGTAAAACGTAGGTACCTCATTACAAAGTAATTTTGATAGGGAATACCTACAACAAATAAAATTATAATCAAAATCGACCTATCTGCGTAAAATTAATACGCAATCTCAATATAACGAATTTGTATACAGTTGATTTGGTTATCTTCAAAGCGGGGCTAAAACAGAGATATTGGCACAGAACAATCTAGCTATTGGTATATCTGCGAACTGACAGTCCGTATGGAAGACACAATAGAAACACGAGCCTAGAAACATTTGCACAGACACAATAGAAACATTGACACAGACGCGATTATGCGCACGACCGAATACACGCCAATAAACAGGTTGTTAATTAATATACCATTGGTCATTATGCGTGCTCGTCATCATCATGTCCCGTGTGAATCATTGCTTAATTGGAGGAGGCTGGGGAGGGAGCATCGATCGTCTCGCGTCGCCATGGCAACGCCTCCCCGCCCTACTCTCGATTCATTTGTAATCATTTGTTTCGCGGTTGTCGAATCGCGTCGAGAATTTGATGGATTGCTGTAGCAACACATTACTGTAACATAAAGTTTGAATGCTCTTTTACGGACTTTTTCCGGAACTTTCCTGGCAATGTAATTAAAACAATAACCGCGTAATATGCCTGGATATACAGACTATACAGGGTGTAACAAAAAGTATGATGCAATCAGGTCACAACACCAAACTAAGTACAAAAATATAAAAACATGTAGGTACACCTATAAGAAAACAGGTTCCACTTTTCACAACCTGTAGGTATATGTAATTATGAAGCCCCGTATCTCACTAATTCCATTCGGGTAAAACGACACTTTTATTATTTAAAGGACCTACGCTGCGTCACTCACGCAATGCCCTCGGGGCCTCGCCACATACGATGTCTTTGAGAAGAGAAAATGAGATTGTTTTTTGCACGCGTTCCTAGCTAAGTTGCTACATTTTATGGTAATAATGGAAATAAGTTTTTTAACATGCAAATTGTCTGTTACTATGAGGTTATAGTTGTGATTTTTAGTTTTATCTTTACTTACTAAGTATGGCGATATGTTGAAATATTTTTTAAACACTGTTAATGTTACAACATTACACAACGAATTCTCACCATGCCCTAACTACTCTATTGTAACAAATGGCTGTTCTGTACTGTTCGTAGCTTTATATGCTATGAGACTACGCTGATCTACTACGAAACTACGCTGAGCTACTACGAGACTACGCTAAGCTACTATGAGACTATGAAAAGGTTTTACGCATTCTGAGTGTGAGTTTTCGATTCGAACTCATTCGCGTTTACGTTTATTATGCAACGACGAATCAAGTGGTGCCATTGTTCTCACTTTTATTACATCATGTCCTCACGTCATAATGTGATTGGTTGGCTATGGCATATATCTATACATATACCTATACATATATATAATAAAAACGTAACGGATCGCTGTCTGTACATGGAAGATATATGAGAAAAAATATTATAGGAAACCTTTATCAACGCAATAGTACACAAAAGAATGATTTTTGGATTTATTGTCTGTTTGTCTGTGCGTTTGGCACGCTAATCTCAGAAACGGCTGAACCGATTTCGATGCAGGAATATATTGTGACAGGTCCCACTTAACATATAGGCTACTTTTTATCCCGGGAAAATGTTTTTATCCCGGATAATTTCGACATTTTGTTTTTTCTGTAGTTCACGCGGACGGAGTCGCGGGCGTCCACTAGTTCTAAAATAAATGTCTTACATTGTTTTCTGTAGATAATACAAATTGCGCATATTATTACACATAGGAGGCACGTAAAAAAGAGCTAATGAAACTTCCTTCAAAGCTTTCTTTTTACCTAAGGACAACTTTACAACGATCACTCTGAAAAGTTATACAAAATATTTTACCTGGTTTTCCACGTACTCTAAATATACACATCCTGTATTGATTGAGTTACCTCCGACTGCACTCCTCGGTCCTCACAATCCGCTTTACATGCACCTCCCTTAATGTCACCCCCTGGCAACCCTTCCGCGTCTGCTATTTTGATTACATGCGAAATTAATAATACCAAATGAGTGGTTTTGCGGTGCTGCGACTGGCTAAGGTTTGTATATTTATTTATATCGGAGTCGACAAGATCTGTGTAACCAACGTGATACTCGTATTTTAAAATAGCTAATTTTAGGCGTATATACATGCTTGAAAGATACCGAAGTAAAAATACTTTTTGGGAAACATTTCTCATTACTAGTTTACCTATTCAAAGTTAACTATTATTTTTTTATTAATAAGGTCCCTTTTTGGCCCTTTGGCGACGGATCTCTAAAAAGTTTACTTTTGGAAAGTTCACACATTATGGTTAAACTAATTATCGTGAGTATATAGTCTCCTGTTAAGTTTAAACTGATACAAAACCGTAAAACATGTAAGACACATGACTGATAATTCCAAAAAGATTAATTTAATATCATGTACATATAGAGAAGTTAATTGCTTTTGGCCAATATCAATTCAGACATTTCATGATACAGTCTATACGCCAGTATTGACGTTAGATGAGCCCGCAGCCTTTATTGAAAATCAGCTATCAACTGTAGGTACAGTGCAATTTATTTGGATGGAATCTTTGACGTGCGCCCGAGGTGATGTCAGCGTGTCAGGAACAGTAACGGGAAACCATCTCGTGGACCTGTGGCTTTGCTGAGTACGAGTATTTGTGAAAATTATTATGAAATGTATCAAGCATAGATTTCAGGAGTAAATTTCGGAATAACTTGCCTGTAATAAAGTCATTTAGTACAGTCATCACCATTTATGGAATGGTAGGGGTATTACATACAGCATGTATAATTTAACTAATCCAATGTCACTACAAAGTCGAAAATTATTATAACCTAGGTATATCAGCTTGTATGCAGCTGATACATATATAGATACAAGCCTATCGTGTATTATCAATATCCACGATTAATACTGTGACGATGACAAACCAAACATCAAATACTAGTTATGTAGCAGGTAATACGAGTAGTACGAGCATAGATAGAGAAACAGGGATATTACCTACCTTTGTATTACAAGCATCGGTAATGAATATCTTCTATTTTTTTTTTTTTTTTTTTATTTATTTCGGAAAACAAACAGTGTACAAACTAAAAAAGTAACTATTAAAATAACACAAAACCATTTAAATGTTTCCACATCTAGGTAATTAGAAATAGGAGGGGAAGGGGAACGGAAAGGAAAGGGCGTTAAAGGAGTTGGAATGTCGGCCAGTTTGTTAACGCTCTCCGACGCTCGGATTAGGAACGCGTTATGTCTGTAATTTGTGAAGCTAGTATCGGCGGTAAAATATCTAGGGTGTCGGACTGTCCGATTAGGGACCCTTATCTTAATTTTAGATAGAAGAATCAATGTCACTGTGGACTAATTTAACAATATAACAGACATCAGCAATGTTTCTTCTCTCCTGCAGAGGAAGAATATGTTGTCTGCGACACCTGGCATCATAAGTGGGATCGTGACATCTACATTTGTATGTACATAGCTATGCTATGATGCTACAACATACGCATAACATCATCTCAATTTCTCACCGGACTAAACAGATACAATAGACATACGATATATACCAACATATATGTATTAATCCCTACTGCATGTGGTTTACGGCTTACTGCACCCGGCTTAATGAGTGTTGGTGTCTAAGGTGCAGATGCACACATTATAGTGGTAGGTGCTGTAATTTTTATTGGTTTCCTGCATGTCCGGAGTATGTTGGTAGTATTAAAGTAGTTATGTGTAAATCTATTCCCTGACATCTATACATATAATAAAAATGTAACGGGTCGCAGTCTGTACATGGAAGATATATGAGAAAAAATATTATAGGAGACCTTTATCAACGCAATAGTACCCAAAACAATGATTTTTGAAATTTTTGTCTGTTTGTCTGTGCGTTTGTGCACACTAATCTCAGAAACGGCTGAACCGATTTCGATGCAGTTTTCACGAATATATTGTGACAGGTCCCACTTAACATATAGGTTACTTTTTATCCCGGGAAAATGTTTTTATTCCGAATAATTTCGACATTTTGTTTTTTCTGTAGTCCACGCGGACGGAGTCGCGGGCGTCCACTAGTACCTAATATAAGTTAAGTATGTATCTGTATAACACTACCCTCAAATATATTTCCAGCAATCCTAATTAGGGTGAATAGTAGATTACTTTAGCTCTAGTCTGTTGTAATTTCGTAGTATAACAGTTTTATTTAGTATTCAGCCATACAAGTCCAGCCATACTTTCTATTGTTTTTTTTTTATTTTCTATTAGATTTTTTGTAACTATTGATACCAACCATAAATACCAGTTTTATTTTCAAACACACGTTCCTTCTATGTGAGCAAGCCCTATCTAGGTGACCTAGGTCTAGCTCTGCCCGGGCTGTGTCCCCGGAACCCGCGCTACATACATGTGTTCGTACAAACACCACCCACCACCCAGCGCTCTTGTGCCCTGTGGAGATTTAGTTTTGAAACTATTAAATAATTACGTAAATCTGTTTAAAATTATGTTACTGACTTTGTTATACTAATAGATAAGTGTTTTATTTGAAACACAATTTTACATTCAATTAACTATTCTGAATTTTTAGCGACATCATCCAAAGCGTTTATGACAAACTAGCTGGTGCCCGCCACTACGTCCGCGTGGACTGTAGAAAAAACAAAACGTCAAAATTATAACGGGATCAAAATATTTTCCCGGGATAAAAAGTAGCCAATGTGTTAATCGAGGGTGTCAGCTATCTCCAGCCGTGTAGACGTGAAGAAATAAACAAACATACACACTCACAAACTTTCGCCTTTATAATATTAGTGTAAAGTGTAATGTCCAAGTTCTTGCTATGGTCGAATGCTAAGGGCAAAATTGCGTATTATTCCAAAACTATCAGCCTTAATATCGGCCAAAGTCAAAATAAGTGAAAAAAGCAACTCTACACATTAAATAACTAAACTATAGCAAAACATACCTATTTAAAAATTAAATAATGTTCCAGTATAACCTGTATATCACAAACATAAATAAATATGCCGCGTAAATCCATACAAAATCGTTTCATAATAAAAAATATATATATTACGTTACGATAATAAGGAAAACACAGCAAAATTTCTATTTATTCTGCACGAACACTGGGGAGCTTTGCCTGGGCGTGCATAGTAATACCTCTTAAAACACCCCCGATCCGACACTTCCGTCAAGTACCTTTTATTCAATTACAAAAACAGAGCTTACACAAAACAAAAAAGACCCAGTTTATGTTTGCCAGTTATTTATATATTTTTTCTGTGCTGATACGGCGATGCAGTCAAATACATCGGCTACATCTCCTTCAGTCTATGCCATAAGAGTCGGCTAAGAAACTCGAGTGTTCTCTCAGGCGGTAAGCCAGCAACTTGACAGTGATAATTTACATCTTTCCCCGCTATGCTACAAGTGGCTGTACGCTCTCCTTTATGACCTAGCCGTTCTGGCTACCATATACCTCTTTTGTAATACCCTGTACAGACGACTGTGTTCCTAATATGGCGAACTATGGGGATCTCTCTGCGTGATCGAATCAGAAATGAGGAGATCCGCAGACGTACAAAGATCACCGACATAGCTCAACGGTCCAGCAAGCTGAAGTGGCAATGGGCAGGGCACATAGCTCGAAGAACTGATGGCCGATGGAGTCGGAAAGTTCTAGAGTGGATACCACGTATCGGCAAGCGCAGCGTGGGAAGGCCACCCGCGAGGTGGACGGATGACCTGGCCAAGGTTGCGGGCGTCGGTTGGATGCAGGCTGCTTCCGACCGGTCGGAGTGGAGGTTGTTGGGGTAGGCCTATGTCCAACAGTGGACTTCTCAGCGCTGTAAATGATGATGATGATGGCGAACTGTAGGATCGGTAGAAGCATAGTGGGGTCAAATTTTTGACAAATTGGTAGCTCATCGCCTGAGAGAACGCCACTGAGTTCCTTAGTCGACTCTTACGACATGCACAGAAGGAGAAGTAGCTGATGTATTTTTGTGAAATCACACATCTGCACAGACACTGATACAATCTAATACGACGATGATATACGACAATATCAAAATAAAAAAATGCAAAAGCCAATAAGAAAGAATATAAGATTTAAGATTTTATTTCCACTTCCTATTGTCGCTTGAACTTTTATATCAATAAATAATCTAATGGCCAATTACTGAGATTGCCTTTGTCGAGTTGTACCTATGTTTTTTTATTTGTATCCGTATGTATTCTCTCCGTAATGGGTATGAAATAAATTCTTGCTGTATCGATCGTCCCGGGCCTTCAGCTCCCGGCTACATAGTACCGGTAGGGTGTAGGTATGATGCAAGCCTCTCACCACCGGCCCTGCTCTGCCAATACCAAAAATGGTAGTAGGTAAGTATGTAGACTTATTTATATTCTCTTAAATTATATTCACAACAGTAACAGAGACTACCTCCGGATATATTGAAAAAAATGTTCTACTGTAGTTAACTCATCTTTACTTTCCATAGTGAGATCACGGAAGAGAAAGAGAAGAGGAGACTTACGACCTTTATTCATAGAAAACGTCTTACTTTTAATGAATAAAGTCAATCAATGTTAGCCAGTGATTAGCTTATAGCAGCATAGCCTACATTGTAGGCAGTTAAGACATACTCGTAAGCAGCTAAGCCGGCTACTTCCTTTGTGTTTTGAACATTGTTTTATTGAAATTGTCATTTCATTTTTGTATACCCACTATAGCCATTGAATTGAAACAAGTACATTTACAAATAAAGCTGACCCGAAGCTCTGGTTTATCTAGCTATAGCTCTGCCCGGGACCAGTTCCGAGAAATACGGCTTTAGAGTTCCCGGTCACAATCCCACTCTGTGGAATTATATTTGCGAGTACATGAATAAGTAAGTAAACATTATAGGTAGATATATTTTAAGGAAACAAATTCTTTTATTTATCTTCTCACTATGTACTATTATTCTATTATGAAGTTATTTCCAATACATTTTGCAAGCCATTTTGTTAAACTAAGGTAAGTAGGTAAACCATTTAATTAATTAATATAATAGAAAATTTTTTTTTAATTTTTTTTATTTGATATACATATTTAATTAGTACAGATAAATATGATAAGCAGGGATATGTTTATTCATTAGTATCAATATTCAGCTCTCAGTTAAAGTCCAATACAAAGTCCAACCGCTGAGCAGTTTGGCAGTGTATATAGATGTGTCTAATGTATATGGAATTAATAAATAAATAAAAAATAAAAAAAATACACAAGGCTACTAACATCATTCTAAAGTTGGAAAAAAATCAAGAGTTAAAAACTATTTCGTTCCTTGCTAAACTTATTATGGCCTAAGCTCATGTTAAAAGGAACTTAATTAAGTTAATTGCCTTCACAATTTGACCATGTCGTTAGTGTAGTAACAATGGAACCAGTATTGATTGCTGATGGAGTGCAGCAGAGTCCGGGATCTGACCCACACCACCTACCTTTGCCACCTATCAACCCTCTCCCAGCCGTGGAAGCTTTTATATTTATTGTGATTCGAAACGCTTATTGGCTTATTGTACTATGCAGGCATGGCACATCGAATGGACTCGGTGATAAAGATACCTGTAGATCATGTCTGTTGTTCAATTACGGTGAAAACTATAAGAGTTGCACTGCGATAATCAATCGATAAATAATCATTGCCTATGAAGCTCTGTATGAATTAACCACTAGCTGACCCGGTGGCTCAGTGGTGAGAGCGTTGATACGCGGAATGCAGAGGTCGTGGGTTCGATTCCCACCCGGGTGAGGATTTTTTTCCATTTCTTTATTAATAATTTTATAATATATAATATCACTGATAAATTTATAACACTTCTCCATTAATATAATCCGTTAGGATATGGTTGATCGTTTCATCTTTAAACATTGTGCTGAGGGATTCAGCTTTGTTTGCCGAGATTTGGCTAGTGTATAGCTATCGTCATGAAAAATAACGTTGCCAATATGTAATTTAGAAAAGAGATGGTAAAATTCGTCATGTAATTGAGCTCAGTGGTGAGAGCGCTGACACGCGGAATGCAGAGGTCGTGGGTTCGATTCCCACCCGGGAGAGGAATTTTTTCCATTTATTTATTTATTTTATAACACTAGCTTTTTGCCTGCATCTTGACGCAATGCTGATATCTACTATTTTCTATGATTGACGCGCAATTGTATTTGATGCTATTCATCCATACATAAAGAACAAGTGTGGGCTGAACTATACTTTTTTACGTCATTTACTAGAAGTTTTTGCACAGCGCGCCTTCTGATTTGTCACCATAAACTCTTAAAGCAGGATTGTTTCCATCCGTGGTTGCTGGATGCCGACCCCTTCGCTCTATTTGAAGTATAAAGAGATAATATCTTGCTACCCCGTGTAGACACATGACCTCTGAACTCTTTTATGCCATTCCGAAATAGCCATAATACGTGAGTGACACAAGCTGATGCGCTATTATTTATTGGGACCTGATTAGGACAATAAAATTTAAAGTATTATATTAAAAACAAATACAAGATTACCTTAAAAAATTAGGTGTTTGTAAAAAATATTATGTGCCCGGAATAATGTATTCCCCAGCAGTCCCGAGTTAGGAGTCACATCACGTGCAGCGGCTGTGGGTCAGCATCACAACGATAACAAAAACGCTTTCTGAAAACGAAAATTTGCGGCCCAATTTCAAGGCAATAAGTAATCTTTCTACATATATTTCATTTATTTACTGAACCGAGCATTAAAATAGTTTATTTGTATTCTTGTATAAACCGTAACTATGATTATTTCTTTAGTACCTACTCCACGTACCTACTTAACTATGTTACTGGAATTTGGAATGTTGGCAGCTTATTTTTTTGCTGCTAACTATAAATGTGCTCCTTCTGTACTAGACAAAAAGGATATATCGAAGGTTAGAGAATGATAGCTATGAGGTAGGTAGCTATATGTACATTTGTATTTAATTATGTTACTTAAAATAAAATATGCAGTATCATGAGCTACATATCCAAATATTTATTACTAAGCAACAAAATTGAATGAAAATTTAAAAAAAAATATCTTAAGTAATTAACATTTTTGTTAAAAAATCTGTAACGAAGGAGTGTTGGGTTTTCATAAATATAGATGTTTGCGGCAGAGGGTGCTGGGAGGGCTTGGAGGGGGTGTGAAATGAGATTTCCTTTGAGCCCGGCCTGAGGTCGACCTCGGGACCCTGCCGGCTACATAACTCCTGGCCATTCGTATATCATGCCGTTCATGTACCTACTTGGGATTTTACCACAAAGCTTATAAATTTAGGGCTTTTAAATGCTCTTTAGTCATACTCATTTTTGAAGAAAAATAAGAGTTACATAAAAATGGTTGACTAGGTATATTAAAGCAAGGACCGATCTGTGTCTTTTGCTTGCTTGTCTGTGTACTGAAAATATACATACATACGTACATATACCCACGGCTGTGTTTCCGAAATGGGGGTAGCCAGAAATCAGAATCAAAAAGGAGATCCTACAGCCACGTTTATGCCCAGTCATCAAGTTGCTGGATTATCGCCTGAGAGAATGTCCGAATTCCTTAATTGATTCTCACGACATGCACGAAAATAGATGCCGCTGATATATTCTAGCAGGTAAAGCTCCGCACCAACATACGTACTGTAAATATACTTCCTCTTAAAATGTCAAAAGTTTTCCAATGTGAATTATTTGCCATGCTAAGTAAAAAGTATAATACAAAGAGAGCCGAACGTCCTGCATAATGCAACGCGCGCAATATTCAGCGGACACTATGGTCTATTTAAAAAGGGAAGTCCCACGGATTTTCATAGAACTAAATAAAACGAATAAAACAGTATAAGAGTAACAAAGATATTAGCGCCTCTGTCGAAGGTTTTCATAACTGAGATGGACTTAGCAAATCCTTGGCAGAGCTTCGTTTTTAATTTCATCGTGAAAAAAGAGCAAGTTGATGCTAGTACAGCTCAAAGCAGCTCCGTCAAGGGACAAAGGATTCATTATTTTCTTCCACTCCATCTATCTACAGTACTAGAGTTCGTATTACAAATATTTTAGTATTAATGCATATTTGTAAATTTCATATTAAGGCTCAGGGCGAGCCCCTTACCTATTAGTTATATATAAGAAGTGAATAGCTATATTTTTGTCACAAGAAAGTCAATATTATATAATTTAATATCGTTGTTGCGTAATATGAATCTTTTCTCTTTGTTCTATAAATTACCGTTACATTATTTCTCTTATTGAATTCTTTGAGGGAATTCCCGTCTGTTTCAATATAAAGCTTTGATCGAAGTATAAAGCCCGAGAAGCTTAGAAACAGTCTCGATTCGGTTGTTAGGGATCTTGATGAGAATAACTCGTTGCCTTAACAACCTTACTTTATAAGGTAGTACTAGCGGCCGTCCACGACTTCGTCCGAGTAAAGGGGAAATTGCGAGCAAAGCGATGAAAGTACCTTCACCATATATTACTTAATATTATAAACGCGAAAGTTTGTGAGTATGGATGGATGGATGTTTGTTACTCTTTCACGTAAAAACGACTGGAGCGATTTTAATAAAATTTGGTATGGAGTTAGCTGACACCCTGGATTAACACATAGGTTTTTTATCCCGGATTTTTGGACTGGAGCGGTCCAGCGCGATTTAAAAAACGCTACCTGTAACTACATACAAATTGACTCCATCAGCGCCGACCGTCAGCGTAACTCTAAAATCGGCCTTAATGTAAAAAATTACATAATATACTATCTTTTCGCCCGCGACTGTGTAAGGTACGCTAAACTTCTAAAATGTGGTTGGTTAAAATTTCGTAATGGATGAATCCCGTTTTTTGAAATCACTGTCGATATATTACCTTTTAACCACACCCTTGTATATTATGTCTACGGAAGACAGCAAAGTGAATTGATTTGTGATATTTATTAATAATTTTGTGATAGTACATCAACCGCCCGGGGTAGGGAAAACTCGGAACAAATCATTTGGCAAATAACGTTATTTCATTATAACTGCTCCTTATTTTTGAAATTAGCCTCACGCCAGGGGGCGCTCTGCAGCCGCGTTGTGTTAGGGAAAAGGGAGTTTGAACCATAAAGCTGACATAAAGAGGAGAGAGCCTAACATCGTGTGTTCACAAAAAATGTGTAAAGCCGCCTTTGTAAGGATGACTTGACTGATGGTAGGTAGATTAGTCAATATTATAACTACCTGTGTGACTACACTAGAGTGGGCAGCAGTAGATTTCTAGAGAGGCTAACAGGTACAGATGATTTTTGGTTCAATCCCGGGAATCTCCTCATCATCACGCATGGAAGTATACCTGGGAGTGTCTTCCAAAATATTAGGGTCAAAGTTGTAAAAGATGCATATGCACATAGACGCGCGTATTTTTTCAGAAAAATAATTAATAGTCTATAAAAAAACTAACATAAACACTGACACTATAAATTTCACGATCAAGGAATTTAAATTTTTTTTTCAAAAAAAAATTTTTTTTTCCCAGCAATAAATTACTTTACATGGAATACTACCCTTCGTTTGGCCACAAAAAAACATATACGGGTCCAGCTGAAAACCATCTATTTTGGTCAGCAGCAGTATGCTGAGCTGGATTCCATTTCAGCATATTTTTTCTATTTAGTTATATTATGTAAATAAATAATTTATTTCTTTCTTTCTATATGGCGGTCTAAAATTAAACGCATATCACATGTCCAGCTTACATCAGCTTTATATCTAGGACCGCGTAGCGCGTTGACGGACGTCCGGAATGATTGAGCAGGGGTGGGCAGGCTCTATTCCCGCGATGACAGGGGGTGGGGATGGGATCAGTGAGGTTTTGCGTAAGGCTCGAGACCTTCGATAAACTGCGCCTGGGGAGCTCTTGATTGCGACGTTTAATCTGCTTTGTTGGAAGCGTTTTGGAATTGATGTTTCTGTTAGGCGTCTTGATTTAGTAATTGAGGAATTTATTTTTATGTAAAGTTTATTAACAATTAAGTGCTATGAATAGTCTTTGCTGTAGCTATTCTAAATACTGACAGAGAAGACTTGGGTATGTCTATTTGGTGGTATTAGGAGTATTTAATACATTTTTTTAAATGAAGATATCCCATACATATGTAAAAAATTATGTCTGTAAACTTCAGCTGTGAAGCAGTTTTAGAGTTACAAGAAAGTTGTAAAACATATCAAGACGAGACGTGCACAATTTGCACTGCACATATTACAGTTGCCAACTCCTAAACCACCTTTGTAGGTGCAAGTATATTACAACCGAAACTTATTCCGCCCCAGGCCAGTAGATACCGCACAGCCAGCTGGCTAAACCCCTGGAGTTAACTTGGCCGTACGTTTTATATTATGTGCCTGTTAGCATTCACCTGACTTGCGCTATCTACACAATGGACTGTCTTTAGCAAGAAAATTACATCGTGCTTGCTTGTAAAGACTAAGTCTTTTAGAGATAAGCTTAGATGAGATGACATACATGTGGGGCTATGCTTTATAAGCTTTACTGTAAACTCCCAGCGACCGTTGCCTAGACCGACCAATGTCCTGCGTATTACCTATATTTGTTGAGCGTTGATTTCCTAAGCTAACGGTGGAGTTATATAGCGGTCTAGAAGGAACATTTCACATGTCGGAGGGTGTGGGTATGCTAAAACATCAAATCTAAATAACATTTAAACCGTTTTAACGATTGTTCGCCGAAATGTATGTACGCTTATTGATTCTGTATTGATTCTTTCTTTTTTGTGTTTTATTAAAATTCGTCATCCGAGTAATTTACCCGGTGGCTCAGTGGCTGGCACGCGAAATGCAGAGGTCGTGGGTTCGATTCCCACCCGGGTGAGGATTTTTTTCCATTTCTTTATTAATAATTTTATAATATATAATATCTTGACTAAGATATATTTATAAAAACACTTCTCCATTAATTCAGGGTAATTTTTGGTCGTCAACGTTCCCGAAAACTACGGAATCTCCTCATCATCACGATCATTTTTCTCCATGGAAGCATACCTGGGAAGTGTCTGGTTTCCAAAATATTAGGGTCCAAAGTTGAGTAAATAGACTGCGTTTTTCTGCATAAATGCACATAGACGCGCGTAGCAGTATTTTTTTCACGACAAATAATTAATATCTGTCTATAAAAAAACTAACATAAACACTAGACACTATAAATTTCGCACGATCAAGGATTAATTTTTTTTTTTTTTTTTTTTTAATTTTTTCCCATCATTTTTTTTTGGCATAAACTTACTTTATTTCATGTATAGAATACGTACCCTTCGTTAAAGGTGGCCACAAAAAAACATCCTGTATAATCCGTTAGGATATGGTTGATCGTTTCATCTTTAAACACTGTGCTGAGGGATTCAGCTTTGTTTGCCGAGATTTGGCTAGTGTATAGCTATCGGGATGAAAAATAACGTTGCCAATATGTAATTTAGAAAAGAGATGGTAAAATTCGTCATCCGAGTAATTGACCCGGTGGCTCAGTGGTGAGAGCGCTGGCACGCGGAATGCAGAGGTCGTGGGTTCGATTCCCACCCGGGTGAGGATTTTTTTCCATTTCTTTATCAATAATTTTTTGTGTTTGTTATTTCTAGGACAAGGTTTATATAAAATAAAATATTGACGAAAAAAATAAGGCGTATAAACTATAATAAACTTCGTAAAGTTTTCTGGGTCAGTCAGTGTATTATAAAAATTGCAATGAATAGTAAGATTAACCTAGTAAGATTTTGATATATTATTTGATATACCTAATACATCAAATAAAGTAAGGTTTTTGCAAAAAAAAAATGCTGGGAAACGATGTACTCGTAAATTTTTTTAATCCTTTTTTTTCTTGATCGGGTGAAACTTATAGTGTCCAGTGTATATGCTAATTTTATCATAGTCAGATATTAATTATTTCTCGTGAAAAAATCTTGCCACGCGCGTCTATGTGCATTTATGCAGAAAAACGTATTCTATTTACTCAACTTTGGACCTATCTTGGTAACCAGACACTTCCCAGGTATACTTCGATTGAGAAAAATGACCGTGATGATGAGGAGATTCCGTAGTTTCCGGGAACGTTGACGACCAAAAATCACTCTGTATAATAAAGCTTTACTCGTAAAAAAATCTTGTACATAACTATAAAGTAAATGTAAACCTACCTTCGAGCAGAATCTGCTTCCCCCCCGCTCGAAAGATAGTTAAGGTCAACTTAAGTATGCATAAAACTTTATTAACCTTAAAAGTAGGCACAGAAGAATGAACTGTGCTTAGATGCAGAATGTACTGTATAGGTATATATCCGACATATTCCTATCTCGTTTAACGTATGCAAAGATTGCCAAGGCGAGGAATGGCGGACGGATGAGTTCTAACCTGAAACGACGAAACTGTATGTAAACCTACCTTTATTGTGTTACATTCCTGGAATGTATAAAGCTGATCGCACATCTAAACGTATCATACGTCGCGTTTCTGAATTCCTTGCAAATTACGGATAGGTACGGAGGTCTCGTCTTCAGCCTATTGCAGTCCAATGCTGGACGTAGGCATTTTGAATAATATGTAATAAATAATTCCTCTAAGTATTGTTTATATCATTTTGTCATTTAACAGTTTTAACTTTACCTAACCTATTATTTAAGCAAACAGTGCTAAAAGACACTATTTATTAAAATGTCTAGGTGTTTTGTAATACGGCGTCAATCAGCTAAATATGTATTTACTCAAGTCAATTAACTATATTATATTACGGCTCTGTGGACAACCAACAGCTTATAAAACAACTTACGAGCTTATGCTACGTATCTCAACAGTCAGTGCCTGCTACTCACAATATTCAGAAACATTCTAAAGCTTAGTATTTGCTTTTCCATCGGACTTTTCTAAAAGTACTAGTCTCTTTAGAGTCGACTGCTGTGCAGCGACGTTTGGCAGCGCAAGCCTGAGCGCGTTTCACACGCCGCTGGTTCTCAGAGCTGACGTATACTATAAGGCTGCGTCCACGATGAGCGGATAGCGCCTATTCTTCGTCCGACAGAGGCGCCAGTGTATTTGAAATTATATCATTGTTTCAAATTAAGTTCCATGAAAAATAACTTTTCCTATGCTATGAGGGAACTTGGGTGACAATGTTGAGTTGAATTTGATTTCTTAACAATAGAGTTATTTTGTAATAGTTACCTGGGTGAATTTTCCAGGTACGTTTTTAGCGCGGCGAGGATGAAAATCGTAGTGGAAACTGCAAAATGCATTTTTTTTTTCATAAAGTTGAGACAGTGATCTAGACTAACGTTTAAAACTTAAGACCAAAATCTATTTATTTAAGCATTCAAAAAATTATCAAAGGCTCTAAATCTAATTGCGGTGCTATGTCCCCACTTCATTTGCAAAAATAAATTTGGTTATTACAATTTTCGGGTGAATTAATTTAACAGAATACATACATATTTAAAAAATACTTTATTAAATGACACTATTATTTAGACCATGAGCAGTAATTTAACTTAACCCGGTAGTACCTGTAACA
The DNA here is from genome assembly GCA_014607495.2 of Carposina sasakii. NCBI lineage: Eukaryota > Metazoa > Arthropoda > Insecta > Lepidoptera > Carposinidae > Carposina > Carposina sasakii. The sequence goes on along the minus strand of CP053149.1, from coordinate 4,230,487 downwards.
TCTTTTTAAAAATGTCCCGCGGAAAAAGTCAATAACGATGGCGCATTTTGAACATTACACTATTTCATCATAATAAATGAGATAGATACTAAGCTATCTTTCCCCGCACTGCTCTGTCAAGCCATCGTATACCAAGAACAAGGATGTTTGATACACTGAACAGTTTTCCCGCCAAAAACGTAAGTATAACCTGCGGTGGCACAGGAATACAAATTTATCATATAACAGTGTCATGTGTATTTAAAAAACTAAAAGGCAGTTTAAAAAGAAATTTTACAGGATGATTAAAGATTGGATATATCGATGTAATTGCAAACGAATTATTACAATTAAAATAGAAGTGTCCGTTATAATTTGAAATTTGTTACTTAATTCTAAGTACGGTGTCGCAACTCCAATGGCTTCGGTGGCAAAAAAGAGGGCCACCGTAATTTAATAATGTCACCGTAATTGATATTTTGTCTTTTTGTATACAGGTAACTGGAAAAACGGGTATTATTTCTATTAAGACACCTCACTATGTACACCCCATTTTCTACCTTAATGGGTAGGAATACCCATTAATAAAATTACGGCTTCAGGGTTATTGCCCCATTTTGCAATGTTTTTAAATCACCCTATTATTAAATTGAAATGCATAAAAACAAAAATACGCCTATATTTCAGTAATTCAACTAGATAAATAAATAATCATTTGAGACAAAACAACAGACATCAACTTGGCATAGTCAAAGTACAATTACCAAAAGGTTTATAATTTTTTTTGGAAATAAGTTCTCTACAGTGGGCTATTTACATAGCTTTTCGCTTAACATACCCTTTCTGTTACACCCTGTATACAGGGTGATTTTTGGTCGTCAACGTTCCCGAAAACTACGAAATCTCCTCATCATCACGATCATTTTTCTCCAAGGAAGCATACCTGGGAAGTGTCTGGTTTCCAAAATATTTGGGTCCAAAGAAATAGACTGCGTTTTTCTGCATAAATGCACATTGACGCGTGTAGCAAGATTTTATCACGAGTAATAATTAATATCTATCTATGAAAAAACTAGCATAAACACTGGACACGATAAATTTCGCCCGATCAAGTAATAAAAAAAATACAAAAAAAATACATTGTTTCCCAGCATTTTTTTAGCATAAACTTACTTTATTTGATGTATAGATAACGTACCCTTCGTTAAGGGTGGCAATGAAAAAACACCCTGTATAAAGGTAGCTAACGAGGTGCACTTTCACATGTGAAAAGAAATAATCCTTATTTCTTTTTTTAGAAGATTTTTACATACATGTAAAGAGTATCACTACACTAGTGTTCAACCTATTTAAGGATTTATTATCTATGTACTTCTAGATAAAGGTAAATGTCAAGTCCGTGACACCGGCTGTCAGTAATTAGAAGTAAAAGCTAGGTTATGTTAATTTGGAAAACGTGGAAGAATAATTACATTAATTGGTACACCTCTTCTAACACCTCTTCTTTTTAAATAAGAAGAGGTGTTTAAACTTAAATAGAAGTAAAGGCTTTGAATGTTGTTTTTTTGTTATTTCAGGTAAGTTACTTCTTTTTAAATGGTCAAGTTGCCTTAAAACTGTAATTTTCAAGTTGTGAATAAACGATTTTGTTATTTCAGAAAACGCAATTTCGTCTTTATTTCGTTAAAGCATAATATCACCGTTATATACATATAAATAAATACGGCTAGGTTTCCAAAATGATGTAGTCAGAACTGAGAGATCTTAAAGGAGATACCATGGCCACTACGTTTTATGCTAGAAAAAACTCACTAGGAAGCATTTTAAAGTATGTAATAAAATATTTCTCTAACTTTTAACGTGTTCCTTAAATTTATTATATGAGTTTCTAAGCTATAATCATGATGATAAACATTATTACCAACTAATAAACGAAAATAATCTAAAGTTTTCAAGTTCTTATAAAATAAATAAATAGGTAATTCATATGATGTTCTCCTGTATTTATAATTCCGCTGGTTTTAATCAATTTCCGTGGAGAGATTTACAATTTCGGTGGTTTGATAATAATATCGGTGGCGATTGAAATTTTTAAATGCAGATATCTCAAGAAATTATACGTTTTTAAAAATGTGTACCATATGACTGAATATTATATATTTTTGGCTATTACTTGGAAAAAAGTTATAGAAAGTGGATATAAAATTTCGCCAGTGTAATTAGTCAAAAATCGAGGTTATTGAAATTCACCACCTATGTGATCAATGTTTGAGTAAACCGATCATGATATAAGGGTTAGAGTCTGGAGCGTCAGTCGGCGAGTACCATAAAAACTCACGTTCTACTCGTATTCTAGAATCATCGTGACTGGTACACACTAAGCAACTATCTAATAGCCAGGAGCATAGTGAAACTCTAAAACCTGCCTGATTCGGATGTGGCCTTAAGCCTTCCATTTACAGCGTTCTTATGGAGCGAAGTGAATATTCTATGTATCAAAAATGTTCCTGCTACTTTACGCTTCGGACTCTAAAAATATATAATTACGTAAACTTAGAAATAGGTACCTACCATTCAATAAGTAGGTACCTATATTAAATCATCTTCATCTTCAGCCTATTGCAGTCCTACTGCTGGACGTAGGCCTCCCCCAGGGCACGCCACAAGGCTACTGCCACATGGGGGTTTTGCCCATAGTCACCACGCTGGGCAGGCGGGTTGGTGACCGACCTACATTAAATGTATGTACATTATTCTACAACACCCAAAATGCCTGTGCTGATGCGAGGCTTTACTAGAATACATTCAGATGCATTTCTGCCGTGCATGTCATAAGAGTCGACAAAGAACTAAGGGGTGTTCCCTCAGGTGATGAGCTAGCTCCTCGTCACTGGTCATTAATATCTGAATCCGCTATAAAATCTCCTTCTCTACCTGCCGTCCTACCGACAAGTGTGTCGTCCCGTCTATAGTTTTTGTCTTTCGCGGCCTCGGCGACTAAATTTGTGGCGGGCGCTCAGGAAGACCCCCAGATCGATGATCCTACAGCTCTGGCATCCCCACTTTGGAAATACAGCCGTGTGAATATGTTTGTATAATATATGTGATTACTCGAAATAGACAGAATTAGGACTAATTTTTTTCTCCTATTTATTAGTTTATTTATTCAATGTGTTTGAATGATACAATTCAAGATGAAGTGGGAAACGGATAACGCTTATAACCCTTATTAGCTCTCTCATACAAATACATTGTGTGTCAATATGTACCCATATAATTTACATAAAATATAACTAGCTCACTTCACTCTTTGACAGTATTTTGTTTCAAATCGTTTTATATTTGAATTCCCTAGAGCGGTTAGGTACGAACATAATTTGATATCCTTTGCAAAAAGCAGGAGGTAGTGGCGGTGTCTCCCCCCTCCTCCGTTACCGTGGTAACTGCATCTATCTATGTATCTACGAGTATCTGTAGGTAGTTTCGCGGAATAAGCACAGATGCGGGAATAATGACGGAGTTGCTTCAAGATCGACAACCTAGATTGATTCGTCAACATTAACGTTAGTCAAGTGGCCACCAATGTCGAGAGAATCCTCAAAAAACTTAGTATCACAAACGCGTATATAGTGGGCTATTTATACAGCTTTTCGCTTAACATACCCTTTCTGTTACACTCTGTATAGCGCCCAATAGCGGCCGTACATAAGAAAAACATCACCGTTGTTATTGGCCGACATGTGAAATGTTCCATCAAGGCCACTATATGACGGCACCGCTATCCGTGTTGGTACGGATGTGAGACATGGAAGGAAGGAGGTCTTGCGCCAGCTTCAGGTCGTTATCAACCGGTATTCTCGGTATTTAATGGCCCGACCTAACCAATCTAAAATTGTGTTAACACTGCGGTGAGACTGCAATCGACCAGCAGAACAAAGGCTGCAAGTGGACCTCGGCCACAGGCTCCAAAGGGATCCCAACGACGGACGATCACCGTAGAAGCAAATACATAGGGAAGATCTGGAGAGAAATGAAGCCCGAAGCTCAAAACCGAACGGATTGGATTGGACTGTGGAATCCTTCTGCCCCATTTAGGGGACACAGGACCTTAAGTCAATCTTTCCTATGAAACTAAAGCTAAAGCCCACTAATAAACTATATGACTTTTCATGTAGATACAGAAGTGCCATTAGGGCACAGTAGCTCTGTTATAACGTCGCTGTTCACGTGTGTCATGACGTGAATGCAAGCGCGTCCCGGGCCGAGCTGGCTGCACTTGTGTGACGTCATAGTAATATGTTGTAAGGCCACGGTTACATTAAACGGTTATGTAGTCGCCCGAAAGTTAAATTTAAAGTTGAGGCCACCAGAACCAGAGTGGCCCAAATACAAAATACGAATATGTGGATATATGCCAAAATACTATGCTCTATTAATATTTTAATAAGAATCAAGATGCCACAACATATTTTTTTTATGTCATCTATGATTGTTTACTGAAATTACCTTTGAGCCACTCTGGCTTTGAGCTTGGGGGTTTGAAAGGGGCATTGTCTTGCTTAACTAATATTTTCACAAATTGTGGTTTGGGCCACTCTGGTTCTGGTGGCCTCAGTTCATAGTATATATGGACAGACTTAGTTCCTAGGAATCTGGAGTACAGGAGGATAAAGAATTCGAAATATCCTGCATACTACACGTACTAAAACGATGGCTACTATGTACTTTACTACATTGGCTTGACGATTTTCCTCAAATTTTAATATGCTACCACATCAAGTAGATGTGTAGAAAAGTGACGATAAAATCCGTAGCTGTGCTACGCATGAAACTACTAACTGCTACGGTCCGTAGTAAATGCTACGTAATCTTTTAAAAAACAACATTTAGGCTACAAAACTTTAGTAAAAATACTTTATAAGAAAATTATGATTTTATTATAGTAAACAGAATAATTCTGACGGTGTAGAATAATAATAAAAAAAACTTTAAATCTAACTTGCACGTAACTTACGAAACTGATTGCAACAAGTGGCTTACACAAATATACGAGTACACAAAGAACGTAAGAACCAGCGAGCGTTTACGCACATACCTATGTCTACTGTGATACAGATTGCTATTGCATGGCTATTGTACTTGTCATCGACTTATTTAGTGTTCCCCCTTCGCTTTTACCCGTCATCATGTTACTTTGATACCTAGTCCGATTCTTTGTATCAGTTTATATCTTTTAATAGTGTTGCTTTTATTTTATTTACGAGCTGGCAGGTCCCGGCCATCGCCATGGAAACGACTGGGCACGCCGATTCACCTGCCTCACGCACACAAACCCATCTACTGTTGCATACACCCAATTACTCCATGTGTGCGTTCACGTAAAACCTAGCTCAAATATAGATGCAGTAAAATACAGCGTTATAACCCATTACAGATAGTCGAGTTTCGAATGGAGGTCACAGCTAGACCCGGGAATCTAGGTGATCTATGGAGGCCGGGAAATGCATTCAGAACAGTACGAGCCTCCGAGTCGACCTGTTCGAGTCCGCGTTCTGCAACACCAACTTGTACATGATCACTTGATACTTGGCAACTTCCCAACTCGCCCCTACGAGTACGACTCGCTGCTGCGTTCTAAATCTAACCTTTATGCCCTGCGAAATACAGTATTCTTTTGCTGCACGCTATTCCAGAACTTTATGAATAGTTTTGTAGTGATCATTCATTTAGTGCATTAAGTGAATAGACTTTTAGTGCAATAGTTCATGGTGGAAGCCGCTTAGTTGGTCATTTAGCGCCATTACAAGGTAGGCATTCAAAATTGATATGTCGTTGTCACCTTTTAGTTTTTTAAAGCTGCTTTGTCTTTATTTTGCGACCTGCTTTTGTATATCTTTGGCTTTATTACTTGTAATCGTAAGGGATCACATGTTGCTGTATAGTGGAACTAACTAAGCTCGTAAGGTACTAATCCACCGTTAACTGGTCGTCCTGGCAACTTTTTATTGTGTTAAGTGGAAAATGTACCTCCGTGATCTTTTTGGAAATATACTGTTATATTTATTGGACCGTTGGTTTAATTACTGTAATACTATACGTGTGTACATGATATATCCTAATATTTAATACTAGTGGACGACCGCCACTCCATCCGGGTGGACTGCAAAGAAAACAAAATGTCGATATTATCCGGGATAAAAATGTTTTACCGGGATAAAAATTAGCTTAACAGCCAATTTCAATACTAGAGATCATAAAGAATCTCGAGTTTTTTAAATTCGAAATTTCAAGTTATGTATGAAAACAAAAAAATGAACATTTAAGCTAAAATATGCAAAAAATCTCTCGAGTTCAGTTATTGAAATTGGCTGTATATCCTTTTTCAGGCTCTAGACCACCTGTGCACCAAATTTCATTTGAATCGGTTTAGCAGTTTTTTGTGAAAGCTAGACAGACAGAGTTACTTTCGCATTTATTAGTAAGGATGAATCGAAAGTATACTTTTTTCATCCAATGTATGTCTTGTGCAGCCACAGCAGAAAGTATCTACTAAATACTAGTACCTACTGAAGATGTAAACTGCAAATAAAAAAGATACATAGCCAGTCTGGCTAGATATGGCTCGATAAAGTTCAATTTAGCTATGCGAGCGGAATTGAACTTTATTGCTGTTGTGCGTACTTTTGTCTCTACAGGACGGCGGTGACAGTACTTTTTCTGTCACATAGGTAAATCTACTAATAGCCAAGATACGAGTATATCAAGATCAAATTTGCAGCTGATGAAATGATGTATTGTTCTCGTGCAAAAAAGAAAAATCAATTATTCTGCTGACTTATCTCGGTGTCTAATATGGAATTTGACTACTTTTGTTTTGTATAACAAAGGCCCTTAATGCATAATTTTACCTGTATGTAACTCATATAAATCAAAGTGCAAAAGGTTTAATTTACCAACAATCTTTCCAGCTAGTATGTTCCTAGCTGGAAAATTATTGCCCGTCTAGTAACCCGTTAATGGGCAGTCTAATGCGCCTTTATAGCGCCTGTCGACATCTCCGCCAACTCCTCAGGGTCTTATTCAATTACGTACAAGTTATGTTCCTAATGTAGAAACGCCACGGAGAAATTTGCTTGATCTCTTGTGCAACCTACTTAGATGATTATATGCTTTTATTTATTTTTACAGAGTTAAAAGTAGTTAAATGAAGGACTTAATTTACGTTTTCATAGGTGGCAAGAATCAAGAAACTTGTTATGTGGTATCTAAGAAAAATCAAGTATTCGTAACAAAAACTTTCAAAAGAAAGTATTACTAATACGTGCTTTCAAAACAATACTCACGCGGAAGGTTAAAAGAATACGTGGCAGAGATCACCGTCTTCATACTGAAAATACTTTTAAGCGACATGCTAATATGGAGATGGATGTGTGTACTGACGAATGCATAGATTTGACTTTATTGGATATAATATTAGATTATCTTATGCTACTGTTCGGCTCTCCGGCTTTTTAAGTTTTGATGTGTATGAGTCCAGAAACATATCTGTAAAAACTACTAGACAACGGAACACAAGCGCACAGAAGGCAAGTGCGATCAGCCTCGAAACTTAAAAATATTATACCTCTAAGGGCCGAAACACATAGCGACGCGAATTCCAGCGTTGTGACGCAATACTTGGTTACAATGATTCACTAAATCATCAAACAATTATGTTTACAAAGGCAGAGAGACGTCTAACCATACTCAAATATCATGGTTACCCTACCGTACAACAGCAAACTGCCGATTTTAGCGTTGCGGAGCCGCAACACGGTCATGTGTTTCAGCCCTAACGCCACTTGTAGGTACTTCGGAAAAAATTATATGTATTTGTAAAAATTGGAATACCGTTTCGATGTATACAGAATGGACCGAAGAGGAAGGTGGGGTCCGAAAAAAACCAACGCGAGAATATGTATTGCGTCTTTTGTGGTTTTTAAGCTTTACCGAGCTCGTATGTGTAAACGAAGGCAATTATTATTGTCTACTTTATCTTATTCACGAACGAATTGAGTTCTACTTATATAAATACATTTGGTGTTTAACAGGTAAACAAAAAAAATTATAATGAGATAATTATGTTTATTTTTCAGGTGCATAATAGAAGGAACGGACAAGAGAAGAGGAAGATGTTATTCTTGACATTAACCATGTTTCTATATTATTCCATTAATAAGGCACGCGGTAAATGTGAGGAGTGCTCTTCAACAGAATTTCTTAACCGTCGGGCGAGAATACCAAATGATGGTCATGCTTATTTATATTATTTTTTTAATATTAATTTTTTTGGAGACTAAAAATGTAGGGTCCTGAAGTACAGCTGAACGTCATCGTCCCACTACCTAACTGCCTAACCAACTGCCTAAAGCATGTAATTAAACTCGCATACTCTGTTATCCTGCCTTTATGTATACCTATTAGAACTCATATTTCCAAGTTATTTTAATGTACGATGAACATAATATTCATAGGTAGATGCATCCTATCCTCGGACGAATAACTCCTGTCATAAAAGTTCACATAAAGTATACTCCTGATATTTCTGATCATTCTACTATCTAGTATAAACAGAATCCTTAAAGATGGCACCAGACAGACCTGCTCTGGGCAGTTTTCTCGTTGTCCTTAAAGCGTTACGTAACCACTTCAAGGCACGACAAAATGTCAGAGAGTTCTGTATTTTCAACGAAAACTATAATAATATGAAGATGATCAAGTACCTTCCCATTAAAATTTCTCTATGTAGGATGTGCTGAAAAACTGTAGGAGAGACCGAGAAGGGTTGTGACAATTTTTGCTTAAACTAACATATTTCAATAAAGAAAGACGCTACAATTGTGAACTCTATGTCTAAATGTAGCTCAATCCTTTCTCTTTTAAAAACAGTCATCAAACCTCGAAAACTGAAAATACTCCCCTTGTCACAACTCTCCTATCACCGAGGAAAGTGGTGATAGGTACCGAGGTACGTTGTGACAGTTATGTATGTAGCTTCAATTTGATAGATAAACTACTTTTGTATGTATGTAAAAACAAAACATTCGTTTTCAATCTATCGTATATGACTATAAGGCATTTTGAAACAAAAAATAGCAATTCTCCATACTCGTAGATGCAACATCAAACCCCAGGGCCAAATAATCATGATAAAAATGTCACAAAAAAAACCTTTATTCCCGTTTAATCTTTATATCAAACTTAGGTTGTTTAAAATTGTCTAGAGCAGATGAACATAGAAAAACACAGAAAAAAACATTAAATAGGAGTTTTCAATAAGTTGACAAGAAAATAAGAGCTAAAATAGGAGAGTTGTGACAACTGTTACAACTGGTTACAACTCTCATAGGTGCCAAAAATCGCGACTTGGACAGAATAATAATTCGTAATTTCGAAACAAGACGTAAACACAGCAAGATAATGTCACGCTTTGAAACTTCAATAACCACATATTATGAAAACAAATAGAATAACCACATAAATGTCTCTAAAGAAACAATCGTGCATATTTGCCTACTTGATAACAGTCATAGGTTCTGAGTTGCTAACCCAACATTCGAGTAGGTCAGTGTTCTTTTTTTACTAACATGAAATGCATTTTCAGTTTGAAAATAGTCAGTGCTTTTCGCTTTGGAATCGTGGTGTGATAAATATTTGCCTGGCTGTCACTTACACTCTGTATAAACTGATTTACTGTATGTAAGAGATAAGCATTTGTACATTATATTATCATGTAGATATTTTTTGTGTGAAATAAATTAAGAATGTGATTTGTTTATTCAGAATATGATTAGTTCAATATTGGCAGAAGAAGGAAGATATTTATAAATAAGAGTCTCTTCGCTTTCAACTCGTTGTCCTATGTTGTCATTAAATATTCATAAGGCACCTTTTGGAAGTAGAGAGGACACTCACTAACTAAGTACGCAGATTCAAATGAAACATACAGCTATCGTATGCAGACCTTTCAAGATCACATAAAAACTCTAACAGAAAATAAAAATCTTATTATTCGACGGTCAAAAACCATAGATTATAAAGATTGTTCTACTTATAGACTGTGGTATTTTGTGACCGTGGATTAAATAACATACTCTAATAAGATATATTCTTACCTTACTTGACTTAATAACATTCTCGTAATAGCAAAGGAGATAATATGAGAGGTGAGCGATTTCCACCCTTTATCGGTTGTCTAGTCCGATCACATTGCGAGACATTGGTTGAATCGTGTATTTTAGTAGTTTATATTATACCTTTATTTTAATCCAGTATGAAAGTTTGTGAGAATGTAAAGATGTTTGTTACTTTTTCACGTAAAACTACTAACAGATATTGATGAAACTTATCAGTGAAATAGCTAATAATTTTCACAAGTACAGCAATAATTATAACTTGAGTTATTTTTATGAATCCACAGTTTTATAAAAGTACCTTAATTATGGACTAGCTGTTGCCCGTGACATCGTCAGCATGGATTTCATTATGTATCCTATGTCCTTCGTACTCCTAATTATACCCCCAATTATAGGTATATAAGTATGCAATTTTTTTTCATTGACTAAAAAAATTGTGAAGACGTAACAAACAAACTTACGTGTGCAATTGTAAATATTACTTGAGGTATAATAAACGTTAATTTAGGGCTGAAGAAACTTCTAAAATATATATTTCTGGTGTTCAACAAGTGTCACATGTATTTATATATCATAGGACAAGGGTTGAATTGGCAGAATACCTATATATGTTAAAAAAACAACGAAGATTCTGCAAAGGAAAAACTGGAAAACGAAAAAATATATTTTGGTTATGTTTGTAAATACAATTTTTAAGGCTTAATAATATATAAGAAATTTTAAATATTATTGTTATCTTATCTCAAGGAATTGCTAGGATATTTTATGGAGCCCTAGCTACAGGTGCTTCCCTTTTGATGGGATTCATGGCCTCTTGGGTTTTCATAACACTAGGCATGACACCCACTTGAAAAGGAGTACCACATTCTTCAAGTCTGACAGAAGTCTACAGAACAGAAGAAGTGTTATTGTAAACAGGTATATAATACAATGAGCGTTTGTTTATTCTAATGATGCAATTTTTGGAGTAAACATAGAAATTGATAATTATAAATTAAATTATTATTGTACATATTTCTCCTATATTACTTATAATATTGTTACCCGACCACTCCAGAAGGAGGGCTATGTTTCGCGAGTATATATATATATATATATATATGTATGTATATTTTTTTGGCATACTCTGGAGCCTAAACGGGTTGTCGCATTTAACTACACATCACAAACTCTCTCTATAAGGGACATTTTTCATAACCCCTTCCCGAAAAGAATAAAATAACATCTATGTCATAAAACATGACCGCCATATAGCTCTATCTTGGACTTAGTATTTTCTCATCGACTCGCCACATTTCCGGGTACAAATGAGATGAGTAAAAATATTACCGTATAAATATATGTCCCCGATATATTTGCAAAACTACCCAGAAACCGGGCCTGGGCAGAGATTTATAAGGGTAATAAACAGGAATTATATTTTGGTTGCAATTTACCTACGGAAAATAAATAGCTGCCTAGTTTACATTGTGGACGGCAGATAGATGGCCAATAATTGTTATTTTCCGGAAAATACACGGTGTGAGTGACAGCCAGGCAAATACTGAAATGCTAAACAAGTATCATTATATTGAGTTATACGACAGTGTATTTTTACACGCAGGAAATGCATTTTTAATTTGATTATCGGCAACGTTTGGTTTCCGCTCCAATTTTATCAGGCAATCCTGTAACTATATACGGGTAAGCTTATCGGTTATAATGTGGTTTTAAAAGAAATTATGCAGAAGTGAGCAAATTTTGCACCCACTCTTTGCATGTCAGCCTATTAGTATCGTGTTCTGCGGTAAACTTTAGGGTTAAGAAACGTCCTCCGCTTTTGTTAACTGCACTTCATCCCAGATTCTTTATTATAAACTTTACTAAACCAAGTTTCAATTTGAAACAACAATGAAGCAAAATATCCCACAAAACTAATAATAATACAGTAACCAAAGTTGTTCAATTCAATGAACATTGAGCCACCGAACGTGGTCCTCGTGCGTTTTACCATATATGTACTTGAACGATGGCGCTAGTTGCTGTGTGTCTAACTAAATAATCTATGTAACTGCATACAAAAAATGTTAGTGTCGAAATTATTCACAGGAATTATTTTATAGAACGGACTGTAGTTCCATTGTGGCACAGCTTGCAGTGACAGTGTGCTGGGGGATCACAGTCGAGGCACGTCTGGTCTCTGCTCGTTGTTGCTTCATTTCCATTACTAATGGAGGTATTAGCGACCGCTCGGTAGGTAAAGTAAATATAGAGCTACTAGCAATGGAATTTATATGTAACCGTTTATACATACCAAGAGTTAATGTAATTGATGCAGAAACTAAAGAAAATTTTCATATTATAAAGATTCCTGTAACTTTCCATCGAAAATGCATTGACGTTTTGTATTTCTGGAAATTTACTTATTGTAACTTATAATAATCATGGCTTGATTCACCCCTCGGTAGTTTTTGTTAGAAAGCCACTAACAGCCTGTACAGATGAGATTGCATTTAATAACAAAATGTTATGTAGCTTTTCTTGCTTATCTTAATAAGGAATTAAACATTATTCACTCATACAACTTTTTTTTCAAGTGAATAATTTCGTACTTTAGCCAGGTTGGACTGAAGGCATCCACTTTGGACTGCCATTCATGTTTCGCCGGTACCTCAGCTCTGCCCGGTATCGGCTAGCAATAGCCGCCGTAATGAAGAGTCCTCAAAGCTGCCTGCGTCCGGGCTCGCATCCGAGATGCACCGAACGGTTAATAGAATCGCGTCGGTCCCGTGGTCCCGGCTAATCAGCGCCCAGCTGACGGGGGGAGCCTGGAGCCACGCGGGCTGGCCGCGCCCCCTGCGCGCGCCGCCGTCGCCCCCTCATTCAGGAGGCGAGCGCGCCCCGTACCAGTCGCAACCCTCAGGTAGGTCCATTTCGCTTTTGGTGTTAGCCCAAGTTGCACGGTAGTCGCGCAACGAACTACTGCTGTGTCACTTGCCTACGTGTTCCGTGACCGAATTGATTGAAGTGAAACGTCGTGTGATGAATAAGGGATAATTATGACGTAATTGTATGGGAAATTTTATGCGATTCGGATTATTTTTTTGGTGTTCTGTGTTGATAAGAAAATTTAGATTCAGATGCGATTTAAATTTTGTTATTTCTTTTTTATTTAAATTATCTTTGAAAAATATGCGCTACACTACAACTCTTCAAATGATTGCGAGAGATAAGGTATGTCCTACATTTTAAATTTGCCCTAAGTGTATTGCTATAATAAAACTTTGCATGTAAATGGACTCTGAAAGCTTTCTTCGTTCACTGTTTTATACTTTTCTCGGAAAATAACGCAACTTTTACTTGTCGTTTAATTTTGAAATGATCTTATTCACTTGAAAATCACAAAAGTTTTCGTGACTATCCCCTTTCCACTAAGTTTACCACCTTTCGTTTCCATAAATACAACTGAAAGTAACAGAATAGGATATTCGGCTAATCCAGTAACTACATTTTATGGAATAACTTCTACACTCTATAAAACTAAATTCTCTTTTATTTTACTGTAATTTTATCTGACCATATAAATCTTTATGTACTTTATCATTACCTACTTTCAAATTTTATAAACCTCCAGAAATAAGCTTTACAGGGGGAATGTGCCAATAAGCCACAACTGCTATTTATAGTATATTAGCAAAAACACGCGACGCGCATTTAAACTACTACTGAAATTATTTAAAAATTGTAAAATCAGCGTTATGAGTACTTAATTTAAACAATTTCCCATGTAATAAATGGTATCAAATCTATTTTAAAACACACATTTTCAGTAGCTACTCTTTTAAATAGACATTATGGTCGATTCCGGCATTTACGTTCAAACCTAAACGTAAAATTAGTCCTTTTCTCTCAGCCATTTATGTTAAGAACGGAGAGAGATAGACCTGACCAAGATTAGGTTTAGGTTTAAATGTGACTGCCGGAATCGACCCTATTGGCTATGGATGTTTATATATGTTTTGTGTGCTCTGCTATAGTCTATACTTACTCACATATACACACGGTTCAATTTCCAAAATACGGTAGCCAAAACTTTAAGATCACGAATGAGATTCCACAGCTACGTTTACCATAGCCAGATCAGATATAAAAGACCATTAACAATTTCATCGGCTTAGAGAACACCCCTGAGTTCCATAGTCAGTTCTCACGACATGCATGGAGGCTTGTCTAGTACCTACTCATATTCTGACCTATACTAGCCCCGCATTAGGACAGGACTCACACATCTCATTTTCACAATGGAAACAATACTGCTTTAAAACTCCATAGATTTACTTGATAATCTAAATGTTAATAGCGATTTCGTCTCAGATGTAGCTATCTAGACACATATAGCCGGCGGAGTCAAGCCGTACTCGTACTTTCACTGTCTCCCCCACTTTACCTTGTCGGCTGGCTTCGTGCCAACCCTCCCCCAGATCTACAGTACCTACCCGCTATATTACTACGCGAATTCAAGTTTATGGGGAGGTTATATAGCGCTATCCCGTTTTTGTGGAGGCTGCCAGGACTTTTACGGAGTGTGGCCAAGTTAGATGTCAATAAAATAGGTTGGATCTAGGTTGGATCCAACGAAACTAGATAACTCCATATACGTTGAGTAATGTTATGTGAATAGCGTTATATTCATATGCTCTATGGTGTGCTATGTATATTTCGTAATAATCGCTGTGCTTCTAAATATCAAATGCGAGTTCTTTATGATCTGATTTTACTCGCCATTTCGCTAGTCCATCTCAACCCAGTTACTAAAATTCGACTATGCTTTAATAGTCAATTATTCAACTTCCATAAAAGTGTAAATAAAATAATTCTCCATTGAGGGGTCGCCCACCACCGGTCCCTACACCCTCCGCTGACCCTCGGAACTGCCGACTCATTGTCACGAACACAAGACACTACTGTCGCAACGAGAAGCCAGATCCAAGTACCTAGCATGCAACCATAAATACATAGCTGCTAATCTGAAAACCAATTAAAAATTTTTAATCGACATCTGTTTCGCCAACACTCGTGGCATCATTAGGATTAGTTTTCCATGTTAGTTCTAACCCCTCAATGGAAATTTGAACTTCCGAATAGTGACGCCTGATACAATTAAATATTAAAATAATTATATTCTTACATATTCAATCCACCAAATTAGGCTCAAAGTTTTTATAAATTCAAATTTTCAAATTCAAAATCATTTAATTATAATAAGATCAAACTAAATGGTTAACAACACGACAACATACAAACGTAGATAAGCTAAATCGTTCGTAGTCCGTAGCAAATGCTACGAATGCTACAGCCGTGTCGACGCGTGTTTTCTAATGGTAACTGACTGGCATAGACCAAAGATATTTATTTTGTATTTCGCCTTGTTAACCTTTTTATATAAATTAGCTAACAATAAACAAGATCGCAATGCTAGTCTTGGTATTGTCTCATATCCGCCTACTCTGGATTTTGCACAAAGTAACGAAACGTCTGTAGAGGTAGCAGGGTGTGCTACCTTTACAGGGGGCCAATTCTTGAAAAGACTCGAAGCCGAAATGGAACCATTGTAGACGCTCAGAACAAAGCAATAATTACTTTATGGTGACGTAATTAGACTCATTTCAGCACAAGAAAGATATTTGTTTTTATTCTGTCATACTCGCGACCGAAATGCGTGCTAAAATATACCTATTACTCAAGCGGTAAACATATATTGCTTCGGACGTTTCGTTAACGGCTCGTTAGTGATTGCGTTTCGGCTCAAAAAATTTCAAGAATTGCCTCCCAGACGGCACATACTCGTAGATAGCAGCTCCGTAAGCTGTCAGACTATCACAATCACTTTTATTTGCAAGTTCTATGACAGTGCAATGAAGTATGTGCTAAAATAAGGCTGGACGAACCGCCAAAGTTCGACGGTCTGTTGTCCGCTGCGTGTAGAAAACCCTCATGATGCGCCATACACCGCCGTGACTCCGTCAAAAAACACGGTCCGTGGTCCGTTTATATCTACTAGCGCTCTTAGAGCATTGTTTCTTGATATTATAGTTTAAACGAAACCTCGTTTTTCAACTTAACAACTTTTACGTATGTTTACACTAAACCGATTAAATGGAGTGGGGATATAATAAGCATTCGTTCGTTTGATGTAAATAGTAGCTAGTTTTCAAATAAAAACCTTTTTTATTCTTTGTAGTATTGGACTAATAATAATCATTTAGATTAATGAAATTGATGAAAATGAAATATTTTTTGTTTTTCCTCAAGATTAAATCCTAAATTATATTACTTTGTATAAAACGTTATTCTAATTGAATACTCATCGAAGCTTTTGGTATGTATGATAAGATTGATAAGAACCCCTGAATAAATTCCATTTAATTTAAAAATTCCTAAAAGCTCAAAAAATTACAAAAATTTGTACAAGTTCGTAAATCCTACCTAATTTTCCAATGCGAAGTGATGATTACTACGTTTTTACAAAACTGCTGTACACATAGAGACATTTGTAGAAGGTTATGAGGCCAGTTGCAATAATCTAGACATTCTTTTAATAGTTCTCATACAATATGAGAATTTATATTATTTTTTGGAATTTATGGTATTGGTCGGTAGGCCACTTTCTTTTCTTCATTTTTTTTTTCTATAAACGCTGACAGTGTGCAATATAATCTACATAGCTACTTAGTTGTTTCCCCTAATTCGACTACATAATGTATTTCCGCGACGCGACGGAGCGGGAAACGCGTCGGCGATCGATGCGATAACGCATATCTACATCGCACCGTATGAAACGCTATGGCATTCTTACTTGATATACTTTTTTTAGCGATTAACAAAAAAAAATTAAATACATTTGAGACTAGAGACGTTTGATGTACCTACCTAATATAATACGGTATGTATATAAGGATATACAGGATGTTTGCGATAGCCAGGCAAATATTTATATGGTGACTTCAGACCATGATTCTGAGATGAAACCAGTGTTAAAAAAGTTGCTCTCAAAAAAGTTCATTTTAACCCCAATGGAAAGTCACCAGTGATCCAAAAAAACAGCAATGTATCACACAATAACCAATAAGCCTATTTAACTAGTCACAGGATCGCCCGATACAATTAGCGCGAAAAGCAAACATTGCGTATAATCAAATCAAAAATTAATTTCCTTCGAGTAATAACACTGTCATATAACTCAAAACAAAGGTACTTGTTCAGTATCTCAGTATTTGCCTGGCTGTCACACACACCCTGTATTATTAACTTCTAGATGCCCGCAAATTCATCTGCATGGACTTTAGATAGAGCCTATTTAATATTATCTATCTATAAGTTGAATAATATATAGTTTTTGCGTGAAAGCCATCGCACAAACTTTACCATTTATGCTGTTAGTTAAAAGTATAGGAAATTGTAGATTGTTGCCTAATTGTATAGAAAAATTACAAAAATGAATCTTTTAAACCTAAAAATATACAATATGTAAACACTATAATCCATTTAATTTTATTTTTTTCAATTCCCAATCGCAATCATAACCGGCTTCACGGGTGGCTGCGCGCACATGCGCCCGCGCACGCGACATATGCGCGTGGACGTATCAATTTGATCCGCGGGGACAGCTGCAACTCACCCTACCCTTAGTTTAATTCCTCTATAGTCTAGTTTTAAACTATTTGCACGAACGTATCTGCATATGCACCAATTGTTACTTACTTAAAATCATGCGCATAGATTAAAAGAACCAGTTGCATTTGTAATTAATATTGTAAACATTTTTTGTCATCTCGGACGCTATGTTTGAATGTTGTGTGTCCGGTTGTGACTTTTAAATCATATAACGACATTTTAAATAGGGTCAGACTCAAGTTTTACATAACAATCATATAAACGTTTGAAATTTAAGTTATCTTATGTTAATGTTTTTAAAAATACGTCATCTTTAATCTGGCTCTACCTCATACATATTCCCTGCGGCATACGAATTCAAGTGCTTTGGCACAGGTTCACTAGGTACTAAAGCAGCACTTCAATCTGACCGTGTCAAAATTCTACCTAAGCTATGAAGTTTCATCAATCCATCAGATCAAATTTTCTTGGCTTATTGTTAGTCGTTTTTCTGTATGTACCTACCTAGATTAATGGGAAAACAATTTAAAATAGTGCTAACATATAATTTGAAAAGAGGTATTTTTTAATTTACCGTTTAAATGACTCATTACAATATACAGTTCGATTCACACGGCGAATTCGAGTTAATCGCGAACAATGCTCGGTGCTGGAGCGAATAGGCAGCTGCTCGGGGTGACTTCGTGTGCCAGGGTTCCATGTCACACGGTCTCTTTAGGCGCGTAGGTCACAATTTCCCATGTACAGTACCAATGAGATAGCTCAGTTTTGAGGGGAATAGTCGATGACTAATGATAACTATGAAATGACGTCATTAATTTTATGAAGATGTTCGGTTGCCCAAAAATTAAGATCGACGACGATATATTTTTTTAGTTGAGTCGTGCACATTTTATGATTATACTTAATACATTACTCAAAATTGCTATAAACGCTGACAATGTGCAATATAATCTACGTAGCTACTTAGTTGTTTCCCCTAATTCGACTACATAATGTATTTACGCGACGCGACGGAGCGGGAAACGCGTCGGCGATCGATGCGATAACACATATCTACATCGCACCGTATGAAACGCTATGGCATTTTCACTTGATTTACTTTTTTTAGCGATAAACAAAAAAAAATTAAATACATTTGAGACTTGAGACGTTTGATGTACCTACCATATATAGTACGGTATGTATATAAGGATATACAGGATGTTTGTGATAGCCAGGCAAATATTGATATGGTGACTTCAGACCATGATTTGTTACGCCTACCTACGTTGCCTACTTACATTTTGGCCAATTTCAACACTAGAGATCAAAAAGAATCTCGGATGTCTTAAAATTCCAATTCAATATTTTATATGAAAATAATTGAAAATAAAATCTCGAGATGGCTTATTGAAATTGGCTGTTAATAAAATACAGGAATAATTCACTAGTAACAGCACAATAAAACGCGCTTAGCCAACAGTTTTCTAAGCTATAAAAAAGCTAGTCCAATTCTTGCCAAGTGAAACAAAAAATTTCATAAAAAAACGGTTATGCCTACTTCTATAACACAGAAAGAAGTCCTAAAGTTTGGATCGACAGAAATAGCTGCATATGTGGGAGTGAAAAAAAACGAAATACTACAGCTGCTTCTCTTCCCGGGCATACTGTACAAGTCATTTTTTTTTTGATAACCTGTTATAACCGAACTTGATAATTATCGGATGGCACCATTATCGGCCCTTGTGCTCTGCCTACCCCGTAAGGGATGAAGCTGATTTTTCATATAACTTCTTGAAATGTTCTTTATTTTAATGATAATATATCTATCCCAAGGAGGGTGTAGGTTTTTCAGTAATTATTATTAATTAAACAGCAAAGAATAAATGTGAGAAATATACAATTTAATTCAGAATTTGTTTTTATGACATCAAACAAAAGTAAGAAAGTACCTAAAGAACAGAAATTCACACTTTGCTCGTCAGAGAAACGGTTTTTTTGTCTAGTTTGAGGTCTAGCACGTTTGGATACGCAAATGACGTTCAGATGCACATAAATAAATGAGATTATTTTAGTGTTTGATTTTTATAATTATCAAAGGTTAAATATATAAATTATCAAGGTATATTTATTAAGATAATTATCGTGATAATTATCATTTCGAACCCTGCTCTTAGGTAAGCATTTTGAATGGGAGAACAAAATCGACATTAGCTCTTCAATAAGCGATGAGACATACGCTTACATTCTTAGTCGTACCATTTACCTTGAGTACCTACACTCGAGTGAGTGATGGTAGTATACAGGGTGTAACAGAAAGGGTATGTTAAGCGAAAATCTATGTAAATTGCCCACTATAGAGATCCTCTCCAAAATAGAAATCACATTTTATTTTCAAGATCCTCTGGGTTGTTTAGGAATTTTCCAAAATTTGAGACTGCGCCCACCACCGACCCTCCAATCACATAACTTTTGCGACAACAGGCATTTACAATCGCCATGAGAAACCAGACCCGAGATTGTACGCACCTGACATTCCAGTGGGTCGTTGGGCGCACCCATAGGAATTCTTCATACTATCTGGAAAAATAAAAATGTGATTTTGAGTCTGAAATTTTTGAAATAGGTTCTCTATAGTGGGCTATTTACATAGCGTTTCGCTTAACATACCCTTTCTGTCACATCCTGTAAATTAGTAAATATTTGAAATGTCATAATACGAGTACGAGTTATTTTCACCAGTTCGGTATGAATAAAATTTGAGCTAATGATTAATGAAATTCGGGAGTTCGTGGGAATGGAATTCAAAGTACCTAAAGAGAGGTATCGTAACGTGAACAAGTTTAAAAGTAGTGAAAACAGTATAGTGCAGTAGAGTTCATCGGCCGGCGCCACGCGACTCTACCCCTGCGTACTACAAGCACCCGCTTATTATTATTACTATTGTACTCGAAATTAAAACCGGTCAAGTTTGTTTAGCTAATTATTATTGGGTTCCGTTGGCCTTTTTAATGTTTTTTGCTCCACAAATGCTAAATTCATTCCAAATACTTTGAGAATTAACCATTTTCGGGTTGTTAGTTCATGTACCTACTGATTTATTCATATCTATTTATATAATTGCATTACCTGTATACAATTATATAAATAGATATGCGCCGCATATGTGGCGATTTTATATATTTAAAAGTTTATTTATAATGTATTTTTTATCGATAGAGTCGCATATTCTGTATTTTATTTCACTTACATTTTAGCGAAAACGACCATATCCCAAATTGATTTTTAATAGAAATCGGATTGAAGTATTTGTATTCACTTGTTATTTTGACGAGGTACTAATATAGAAATTTTAATTCAAGAAATAATCTAGTAAGAGTCGACTAAGGAACTCGGGCATTCTCTCAGACGATGAGGTAGCAACTTGTCACTGACCTTTTACATCTGTCCCAGCTATGCTAAATGTCGTTTTGGGATCTCCTTTATGATCCTGCAGTTTTGGCTACTCCATTTCGGGGACACAGCCGTATATACTTGTATAATGTATGTAAATCGATCTTAAATTGTCCGAAGAAATTAATTACATTAGGATCCTAAAGCGTAAACAGAAAGGATTTAATAGAACCATTTGAACGTGGAACCCCAAAAAGTTTTTCTAAAGTGTGCTAAGGTCGTCCAGTTTTTTTTATTCATACAGTTCCCATTGAAAAGAGGTTTTACGATCCGATTGGGTGGCAATTCGATATGGGGAGAGCGAGGGTGTCAACTAGTATTGTTCAATTTCACTCACTATTTGTTAGCTTATAATTTATTTCTTTCAATCTAAATGATATAAAAGCCCGATAGCAATTTTTTAGATTACTTAGAAATAATACTTTTGTTCAACGTAATTAACGAGCTTTATTCAACAAACAGATATTTTAAAGTACTTCTGTAAATTATATTTTTTGAAAGTGCTTATCATGCTGAGCAACTTTTCCTGAATATCAAAGGTTTAGCTGGGCCCTTTTGATCACTTTTATGTTATTAATGTTTTGTGCGTACATATCATTTTACTTGTCAGGTTTCATTCTTCATACATATGTATCTTGTTTTACGCAGTACCATTAAATGATTAACCGTTTTTTAATTTTTCTTACCTCCCTATTGAGGGGTCGCCCTGTGATGATATATAGCCACCGGGCCCAAAATATTTTTTACACAGTAGTTCCTCCGTTCAATCAAACAAACAAACTAACAAACTCTCAGATAGCTGTTGCCGACTTCGTCCGCGTCACGAACACAAGAATAAAATATTTTACAGTACTTCTGCGTATTTTTTGTTTTATTTTCTTGTGGCAGAGAAGATTTTCTCCGCACCCGATCCAAGCATATAACCGTGTAGTCTTGACGTAAGTCAATTCCACGTGTTTAAACGTTTGCCCCTAATTGTTACAGCAAAAGAAACTTAACAATTAAAATGTTGAATAATAAGACGGTATTTTTCATATCTCTCAAAATTTAGCTGGCTGTTTCTGCCAACTAGACCTCAATTTTATTACGTTATTAGAAAGTGCTTATCATGAGCAACTTTTCCTAAGAGAGTTTAGTTAAGGGTTCTGCATCAGGCAGTCTAGACCTTCAATTTTTCTTATCATATATCTTTCTGACTTTTATTTTTCTTTCCATATTTTTGGATAACTAACCGTTTACGCAGCGCACGCACGGAACAAAGTTGAATAATTTTCCCGTTTTTAAATTCTTCGTCCCTATTGGTCGCACTGTGATGATATATAGCCTAAAGCCTTCCTCGATAAATGGACTATCCAACACAAATCGAACCCAGTAGTTCCGGAGATTTTATACCTCTTCAGCAGATTAGTAAGATATAAAACTTACTGTGGGTTTGATTAGATGGAATGAATATAAGCTCGCCCTTCCTTTTATGTTATTAATAGTGACGTTTCACTTTACCTGTTTGTAGTACCATTAAATCGATTAACCTTTAATTACTTCTTACCTACCAATATTATTAATATTATGTACCTACTTACCTAATTAGGTATTTAAAAACTATCTCTATCTCTCTCTAACCTAACCAATAACAAGAAACTAACACTACTTACTAGGTATATTCTTTATTGTACTACAATGTTTTGTACAAGGGTGAGCTTAATGTTTTCTATTGTACTAAGGCCAATTAGGGAAATTAAACTTAGTAAATTAATTAGTATAACTTACTACAATTTATAAATTAGTGAGTATAATTGGCCTGCAGCACCATATAATCCCGTAGGTAAATTGATATGGTGATGTTTGTTTCAAGTCATGGACTAAGCTTATCTTTATTTAAAAACCTTTGCTTTTTACCCACGATACAAGAACTTATTCTTAATTAGTTTGTGTTGTAAAAGTGTGATCGAATATTTATATATATATATAGCCCAATGGCCACCTTCCAGCTCCATCATTAGATCAGCTCTATGTCATAATTACATTGCATTGTCATTCGATTTATACATGCATGAAAAATTTCGGCTCAATCAGAAACCGGGAAGTGAATCAAATTTGTTAACAAACAACGGGACCGGTGAAACTAAATAAAAGCCTATAATAACTTAGTACTAAACAATTGACCAAATCCTGACTAAGACTAAACTCTTTTACCAACTAGATATAAAAAAGCGTTTGGAAATGATACCTCAATTTTGCACACATTTCGCTACAAAGAGTGGTTTTTACAATTACGCAATGTAAGTATCGCATTTCTACTACACTGCGTGACCTACGGAAGTGACAAAAGGGCCCACAATAGGGCTTCCCACTTATTCACCCTTGTCTATTGGTTAATACACATCGACTATCGAACACTTTTATGCATTATTTATACGACCGTAGGTACCTTGTATGGAATTAACTAGAAATTTGAACCACTTTAAACTGAGGTATTTTATTATTAATTAAAATTATAAGCTTCCATTATTTTAGTTGTTTAGTTGTTTGTTATTCTATTAGTTATTGACCGGCACTACATTGACAGTGATTCTAATAAAATTCTATATACTAATAAAACTATTTATTGTATTACACAATGCTTACTGTTTAATTTAAGTATCCTTACCTGCCTACCTTGTACTTTAAGTATCCGTAGATATCGGATATTACGCATTAAATAATGAGACGGTATAACATCCCTCCTAATGGTACCTAATCAATTTAAATGTTTCTAAAAAAAATATTAAATAAAATGGAACTAACAAAAGTTTCTTATGTCTTATTTAACGACAAGGTTTGCGTCCGAAAAAAATGAACATTAAAAAACCCGTCAAGACGTAAGTACTAAAATGCTCCTATATACTGTTATACCACTACAGGTACTAGCACAACAGAAAAGCATTGCAGGTTTTTTACCTAGACCTCAATTGGAGCACGTGGTCTCGCTAAATATAGCCGGTCGAGTATCGGTCAGCGCCACCCTCGCGTTACTCACTGTTTACACGCGCTCTCCATGGTGAATGTGCGGTAGTAACTGCCCAATAACCTCGTAGAAGCAAGCGAATAGTTCATATGTATATCCATGTTAAAAGAAGGGTTTTCATTGGCCGCTCGCAGTCTGTAGTTTTGAGTTGTAGTCCATCTTTATTTAAAAAAAATCTCGTTTCAAATATTGATGTGATAAATCCAGGTTTTTGTTTTCTTGTGTTATTGTTAGGTTTTTTACTAGCTGTTGCCCGCTCGGTTGTGTAAAAAAAGCGTGAAGAGGTAACAAACGCAATAAACAAACTTATTAATTGTGATCCATGCGATATCTCGCGGTTTAGATCTCATACAGCAAATATTAGTGTGATAAATCCCGTTATCTGTTTTCTCTTGTTAGTGTAAAGAGGCTTTTTTCATCCATATATATTTATGTTGTAAGTTTATCAGACTCTATACTCGTATCATTCGAAATAACAGACAAGCATTCACTAGGATAGGGTTAAACTACTATCTTTCACAGTAAAGTTTTTTTTGTGACTGCGATCAATCAAAATGAAACAATCGTGTTTATCATGAGGTTTATCAAACCGATTTGCGGCGTCAAGTCAGGTGCTTTGAATTATGAAGGCGTTTAGAAGTAAAACTTCCTCTTTACTTTGGGGTAAAGTTTGGGGTTGGAAATAAATAATTTCATTGTGGAAAGTGCTGTTTTTGTTGTATTTACCGAAGTTAAGTACTTAGTTTACAAGCTATATGGTAGCTCGAAATCAAAAGCAATTTGATGTTAGCGACCAGCTAGCGACTATGTACCTGAACTTTTACATATGTTATGCTGCTTGGCAGTAGGAGATCCTTCATGATCTTAGAAGTTCTGCTGACCGCAGAACCGCACGTATACGACAAATGACAAATCCTTGACAGTGTGAGTGAGTGTAAGAAACCACTTGCGCTGACCCATGCCTACGAAAATGATGATACCCATAGTAATACCTTCCTGTCCTAAGTACTTTTACAATAAAGGAGCCATGCCTATTTATGACCTAAAATGAGGTTGTTCCCAGTAATGTATTTTTCTATAATTATGTATTTTATATACCGGTTGCTTAGTATATCTTAGTGTGTTATTTATTAGGGTTCCGTACCACGAAGGAAAAAACGGCACCCTTATATTTTATTTATGAACGAATATACATGAAAAAGGGTCTAATGGTCTCTTAAATGTGCCAAAACTTGTAAATTGTCTTTTTCTCTATGAGAATATTGTTTATGTACCTAGGTACTGTGTTACAGAATAAACTTTTGTCTTACTTTACGTCAAGGATAAATAAAATAGATCGATGAATAATATACGAGTAGGTAATCAATGTTACGTATGATTGTATTAGTTTTATGTACCAAGCAATCACGAACATCGATTTACTACGGTTACTACCTACGCTACTACTATTATAGTTCGAACAGTTTATGTTGTGCTTTCCTAATGGGAGTTTTATGAAACTCTTTAGTGTTGTTAATTTGTGTAACAAACCAAGTATTGAGTAGGTACCAAAATATTTGTATAGATATGCTTTTAATCACAAGCTAGTAGGGTAGAGAGACCTCTCGCTTCCACGATGGAAACAATAGTGCCATAAGAGTTAATTTTCGATAAGTTGAATCTCATTAAATCAGGAATAGCAAACCATAGGCATAAAGTGCGATTTCTGGAACGTGGCACAATATTTTGGGCACATCATTGATTACGAAATTAATAATCCACTATAAGTACGCATGTCTGTCTATTACCTCATTAAACATTTCTTTACTAATAAGCACTTTAATGCATTAAAGTTCGCCTACCCTGCACTAGACTATAATCTATGCACTAGACTACGCCCATTAATACGAATAACATAGGTTTATCTATAGTAACAACTTGCAAAATTCAGGTGATTTGTAACGTCTAACACAGTTAGAAGGTTTAGGCATGTGAATGACCTTAATCAGTTAACGATGTTATCAGTAACCGATCGATACCAATTGATGCGATTACATATCGATATCAGTTTATATCGGAAGTTTACAATCTAAATAAGTTGATACCATAATATTGTAACGAGCTTTGTGGTATTTTTTTTTTTCGTAGACTAATGTAGAGGAATACCCTGCATGTGTAACTCTCACGATATAAATAAAGTTAAAGTTCTCTTAAAGGGCCTCAGCACCTTGGCAACTGTGCAGCCCGATGCAAGCCTCCTACCATCTGATTAAGCCACTCTTTGAACTATATTTTTAAATTTTTATTCTTATTCTGTATTGTACGCAGAAATAATATTACGAATAAACATTTTACATTGCCGTGGCCCATTAACCACACGTATTACAAGATTCTTTCGATAAAATGAAATTCTGTCAGTTAGGCAATTAATACCTTAAATATGGCTTAATCATTATTTTTAGTGGGCGAAGTCTGTCTGGTATCCAATAATATAATCGAACTATTATGACCCCAGAATTTCGGGTCTAAAAGCGAGTCAATGAACTCTACCCGCGCAACACTGTCACGTAACAACACAACCCCTGAACTATGACAATGTGCCAGCTGCATCCCTGCATCTATTGTGCTTCGGACAATGCGCCCTTCGCCTATGTCTACTTTACTATTAGAGCTAAATTGCGTACAGTCGCGTACGAATGTCGTGTGTTATTTTCAACTGAGATAGAAAAAAATTACTCAATATTTTTCTTTTTAATACATTACGGTAACACTGGATGTGGGCTGGCAACACTGGTGAATTTTTACCGCTTCCTAATATCTTTTCCTCATTTTACCTGTTATTCAGTTTTGTGCACATATTATATTATTCATTGGTTTATATTGTTGAATCTTATAAGAGGATCTGTCGTATGTGTTATAAATTTATAGAATAAAATTATTGGAATATTTTAATGATCATCATTACGTTCATTATTTTTTTATCTTTTTTGTATGTACTTACAGTATAAATTTCGAGTTAATCTTTTGAAATCATCTCCGTTGTATTGTACTCTCATGCTCCCACAACCAAAACAGGATAAATTAATTATTAAAACCATTAATTTTTTTCTATGGATTTAATTACCCACTTTTCACCGTATTAAATCTAATGATAATTTCATGGTAGTTTTAAAATAATTACTTATTCGTACCTATTAAGTACCCGGCCCGAACTAACTACCTAAACGTTTTGGCTTTGAATGTACTACAAAATATTAGGGTATTTATATAGATAATAGCACGTATGAGGGAGGGGGCTATTATTTTGGCGATTTTTATAACTTATTCCCTATACATGGTATATTTTTTATATCGATTTGTGTTTGAATGCACTTATATTATCCATATTCAAAATATGAAATTATTTGTATTATCAGTAGGTAAGTGAAAAAAAACAACCAGTTGTGTGACACTTGACACTAAACTCTTAAAGCAGGAGTATTTCCATTGTGGAAGTGGGACGTAACTACAAACAGTGTAGAGCGATATTTAATATTAGTTGGGATAACTCCGCGGGATATTTACATACATACATATATAGACTCGGTTGTGTTCTCGAAATGGGGTAGCTAACCTAACTCCAAGATCATAAGGGAGATTCCACAGTTACACTAAGCATAGTTAGCGGGGACAGATGTAAATGATCAAGATGCTAATTTATCGTCCGAGTTCCTTAGTCGACTATTACGACATGCATGGAAGGAGATGATTAGTAGTAGATGTGCAGAATACTTAGTACTTACATAATAAAATAATGTGAAACACTGGCACCATAAGCAAATTTGCTAAGTACATGCAGTAGGCGTTTGCATGCTTACTAAGTATAAAAACGTATTATAACTAGAGCATTTGACCCAGTATTTTACTTTTCACTAATATCGTGACCTCAGTGACACAACCTTCACCTTGGGCATCAATGACCTAAAAGTAGATAGTTATGCAAATCGACCATAATTTGTAGGCCTACCTTTTTCATTTAGTAGAGGTAAATATCTAAGAATGTTTTGTTGATAACTGTTTGTCTGTATGAGTGTATATTCTACTAGCGACTAGTATAACTTACCATAAAATGTAAAACTACATATTCTATCGTATTTTGTAGGTACGACGTAGGTATGACTATTTGTAGGTACGACTATTTAGGACCTAAATAACCAATATTTTAGGTATATGTAGATAATAGGATAGCTTTTCTTATTTTGGGTTATTCCAATATTCGTATGATTTTCGCTGCGGGTTGGCGTTAGGTAAACCGGCCAAAAAAAATGCGTCCTATTGGAATACGTTAGTAGAACTAAACCGCGCCGATTCCATAAAAAAGGCGTAGTATACCTCAGTATGAGGTAGCCGATAATGGTAACAATTTCCTATAAATTAGCCCATTAATTAAACTATCGAAAAAACAGTAGTTAATTGAATAGACATTGTATAAACACCAGTTTCAATCAAATTTTCATTTTTACCTACATTTCTAGAGCACATAATAGCAGCCAGTTGCATGCCTAGACATGAGTTGCATTTAGAGTCTGTTTTCATGCTAACTCTATGTTCTAGACTGCTTGATCACAATCTCTTCTGATTTTGAATGAGATAAGGCTCAGTATGGAAGCAAACAGCAACCAAGTATAGTCAAAGTAGAACAGAAACTAGCTTACTTATACCTCTATGTGAATTTAATTTATAAACCTCTCTTTTTTTTAATCGGTTCAAAATATTTTATCCATGGTAAAAAGTTTTAGGTAAGTTTATGGCGCACCGTTCCCATATTTTTAAGAACGTGTATGAAAAACTAAAATTTTCCGTTCAAATTAAATTTTCCAAGGCAAAAATTATCTTATACTAGGGATACGCCCCGGCTTTGCACGGGTGTAATGCACGTGGACAAAGAGTTAGCTCACAGCCTGGATTAACACATAGGCTACTTTTTATCCCGGTAAAATATTTTTATCCCGGATAATTTCGACATTTTGTTTTTTCTGCAGTTCACCCATTATATTCATTGTTCTCGTTAATATATTTCAGGATAATGAACGATATTTGTATTCAATTGCGCTAATTTGTAACGACAAATTAGCGCAATTGAATTCAAATATCGTACCTAACGAGGTAAAGTGTGCGAAGCATGGAGAAGAAATAAAAGAGGAGCAGCGGCTAAGTATATTTTCATACAAAAATAGTGTGCCGCTGAGCGGGGGTGAAGTATGGGACGAGGGGAGCATCCTACCTAACACTGTAGCTCTGCCCATTTACATAGAAACCACCTTGTAGTGACTAGCCAAACTACTTGCATAAGAGTGTGGTTACAGCTACTGCGTTACACACACTGGCCCTGAAGCTCCGCCCCTGTCATGACGTCATGGCCTCTTTTATACCTTCTCCATGGTGCGAAGACTTCATTTAGCGTCTATCGGTGTGATAGGTCGGCAAAGATCATGAATCATGACCTTTATGCATACACTATGCATACTATATTAGTAAAAATACTAATGCATCTGTGTTTGCGCACTATAATATCTCCTGCGTACCTGGCCAATCTCCGTAGAAATTGGTCGCCTTAGCCGAAATACGGTCGGAGATCATCATCATATACTATGTAAGTGCAACTTCATCATTGCAATAACGATGATACTATGTATATTGACCACGGATATACAACCAGAGCAATGCACACCTGTCTTATCCCTGCAATGTGAAACATGCTTAGTAATTTCCATCGAGGGTTCGCCCACTACCATACAGGGTAGTAGCGAACCCTCGATGGTTTGAACTTCTGAATAGTGACGCCTGATACAATTGAATATGCTTAGGAATGCATGTACAGATAATACTAAGCATAAGCATAAGATTCGGGTATGATAATAATGAAAACAAATAAATAAAAACTATGACGCCAATGTTGTTTTTGTTAGAGGGACTCGTCCCATCCCTGCGTTTATTGTAAAACATAGCAAATTATCTTTGAAAATATCGTAAATGTCGATAGCACCTTTTCTTGTGAAGGGATACTACTGATCGTTTTATTTTCAAGGGATGCATTTGACTGCGTCACATTTTATGTTATTGTTACTCGTTTTTATATTTATCATAGTACATTGGACTACAGAAAAAATAAAAAGTAAGTGTAAAAAGTAGCATCGCGGTTGTCGTAAAAAATTAATTCACGTTGTCCCCTTCCCGTGGGTGTGAGTGCTTCCTGTCCCAAATAAACATATATGCTCAACTCAGAACATGTTTAACCGTTTTCGAAACGTCAGAGTGTTTCCTCGCAGTCCCAATGTGCCCAATTTCAGCTTCATAGCGGTCGTAAAAACTATGAATGGGAATTTCAAACACCTTGATTATTACTCAGATCAAGAAATTTAATCTGTGCCCGATTTCAGCTTCATATATAGCGGTTTTGTGACGTGGGAAACTCTATAATACAGGTTATCATTGTTTTTATATTTATCATTATAAATGCTAATGACATAACGGCAACATAATGATTTGTCTTCTATCAAACCGCACACCTATGCCTCGTTAAGTATGAATGAGCTTTTTATTATGTGGCATTCAAGAAGAGAACAGAAGAAGAGCTGGTAAAAGAAAGAGTACTCATCCTCGCGTTCACTCCGGAGCCATTATGTGTCAAAACCCTCATAAGGCACGCGGTGAATGCCAAGAGAGAACTCAACCTACATAGAACATGCAAGAAACAGAAGATTCTAGAAGAAAATATTATAAACGCAAAGGCATTTTGTAATATCGTTATCCAGTGTCTTCTAGTGCATTATCCTATGCACCCTTTTTCCTATTTCTCTGTTGCGGGTAGAGTCAGATTTTTTTTGCACTATACTTAAATAGGTAAAATCTAGTAATTTCCTCTACAGGATAATTTTTTGGTCGTCAACGTTCCCGAAAACTACGGAATCTCCTCATCATCACGATCATTTTTCTCCATGGAAGCATACCTGGGAAGTGTCTGGTTTCCAAAATATTAGGGTCCAAAGTTGATTAAATAGACTGCGTTTTTCTGCATAAATGCACATAATAAAAGTCCACCCCTAAATATTTTTTTTTATTTTTGTTGACAAAATTTTTTGTTTTTATTGTTTTATGATACAGCATACAAAAATACATACAACCATGAATTTTCACCCCTCTAGGATCAACCCCTTTTACATGGCAAAACAAAGTTTGCCGGGTCAGCTAGTAATTTTATAAAATTAACGCATTTGCATTCATTGTTATATTATATAAACAAGTAATAACTACACAGATGATGTGAATGCACTTGACTGTGCAATGATATTGAAAGTCATGTAACTTATCAACGAGTAGAAGTTGGCAGGATTTGGAGGCGCTACTGTCTACGCTATCTTAGCGTTTTGGATCGCTATAAAGGCAATGTATTTTATTACCTATTTTTGCCACAACCAATACACAATATTGGTCATCAGCTACGTACAAAGTGACGTATTTTTTGTATACCTCGTGGATTATCTATACATTGTAAAATACATTGTAGATATTCATTTATTTTTATTTTGTTATATTATACACAGCATTTTTATCCTTGTATTATATTTTAGGTATTGGTAAACACTATCCTAAATCTTCTATGCTGCTCTGGGAGTGAAAAAAAAACGTATAATACTACAGCTGCTTCTCTTCCCGGGCATACTGTACAAGTCAGTAGAGGGACAAGATCTTTTTTTTTTGTAGGCGATGGGCTGACCACCTGTCACTACTAACCGAACTTGTACATCTCAACTATACCCTCAAAATTGGTCAGAAGTGGCATCATGTGGTTCTATCGGCCCTTGGTGCTCTGCCTATTCCGTAAGGGATAAAGGCGTGATTATATGTATGTATTTCTGTAAACACGTATGTATTAATATAATGAAGCGTGTGTGTGTATGTTCATACAAAAATAGTATAGTAATTACGTAGAGCAACGTATTATCTGTTATTACTGTTAAAAACATAGGTACCGGGATTGGTCTACCACTCATTCCCGCCACTGCAACTCCTGTAAACCAGGGTCATCAGAGGCGACCAGAGAAATGCAAATAAAGCATAGAAAATTCCGAGGGTTCTACTAACAAGTAAGAACATGCGTTATGTTGTACGTATACTCATGTAATACACTATAAGAAAACATTATGAATATAGAAGCTCTATCGAAAATTGGTGATTATCTTTTGACACGAAACGAAAAGGTAGGTAAAAAGAAACAACTTTCACTATGGGACCAACTCCGAAATATTGAAAAAAAAAATCTGCTGTTCCATACATTTCAGTGATTCGATAGATCTTATACATATATTAAAATAGGCATAACGTGAAAAGAATACTGACGGCAAGAAAACTTGTTTTGAAAATAAGTATTGTTTTGCCCTTGACACATATTTTTAGCTCTTTACGTATTAATATTCGGTATAAGTAGGTAATTAATTGTTATACGAGTAACATCATACGTGAATATGTCAACAGTTTTGTTCTTATTGCTTTTACGTAGGTAAATAATAACTACGTAGAGGTATTATGATAATTTTCATTGAGATGTCAACGTTAGTTTTTATACCTTTATCTGACATTTTTATGTATGCACATCGTACCAAAATACTGTTTGTCACTTCTAATTATATAAAGTTGCATTTTCTTGTAAGGAAATCACTACAGACAGATTTTTATATAAGCAAATCAAACTGCTAGAAAAATGCACCCTAAACGTTTGAGGATTTTATTTGATATGCTTATATTCTAGGTAGAATTCTGACGGTTTATCCACTTAAGGTAGATCCAGAGACTTCCTGATACAAAATGCCTTCATGCGATTGATACCATACTTATTATCTTTCTAAGGGCCGATTTTTTCCATGCTCATAGGAGTATAGCTTATCTAAAGGATACATTTGATGCTGTCTTTCACTAAAACTTTATCAAGGTTGAGACAGCATCAACTTTATCCTTGATAGGCTATCTGATCGTTGGAAAAATCTGCTTACTATTAATTATTATTTTGTATCTCTTGAGAAATTCTCGGGAAATTTTTTGAGAGGCGTGCATCGGGCCATAGCCAAGATGTAGAGGCCCTTTTAAGATAGCTTTAATATGGTGTGGGATAGACATGGCGGATACCATGGCCGACCGCACAATATTATACACCCGGTGATGGTCCCCGCCATGTGCAAGACTATTGGGGTGCAGATCTATGTCGTGCGATGAAAAATAAGGTCATGGGCTATGGGAGTGATTATTGGATGGGGTTGGGTAACTGGGCTCTGAGACTGGGCTATTGAAGGAGACTGACGTACGTCTGCCATTACAATCAAGTCTCAAAATTGCTAGGTGACAGGCGGTGACTCGCCGACTCATTTCATGGGCCCCCTGAAACAGACGCACGCACGGAACGACAAAGGGGGCAATGAGCGGCTAGAGACCTCACTCTAGCGCCGGAGATGACGAACAGGGTCTTCTCCCGGGAGTACTTCAGGTCCGTGGGAACGCTCACACTTAGCATCACACACGAGCCACACACATATAGGTAAAAATGGAATATCGATGTTTGTTACTGAGTCACTCTCACGGCTCCATATTTATCCACGTGTTTCTACACTGTTACTTTGTGTCCACGACACGGGTCCTACTGGATTTGTGTGGGACCCAGGTGTCATGAGGTCTAGCAATATTTTGTATTAAATATAGTTTTTGTTAATAAAATGTGTATCTAATATTTATTTCAATCCTTTCTCGATAGGTTGGTCTCTTCACTCATCATTTAGACAGAGCATCCTGCATTTGCAGCTTTAATGCTAGACTTAGCCATATTTTAAGCTCACCTGATGGCATACCATGGAGGATGAGATCTGTGATGAAGACTCCAGGTCTAAGGTGCCACCTGAAGTATCTCTCATAACTACAAATAACTCACTTCAAGAACTGTATTAAGATTCTGTAACACATTATATTTGATTCTGAATTCGGCGAGTTTTTAGGTAAGTTGAATTGATGATGTAAATAAAGGTCGACTTGGTAGCTGCAACTAATCAACTAACGACAGACAAGTTCAGGCGACGAACTAGCAACTCGTTGCTGATCTATTACACCTTAATATGGCTTTAGGATCTTCTTCGTGATCCAGCAGTTCTGGCAATCCCATTTTCGGAACACAACCGAGTATACAGGGTGTAACAAAAAGTATAGTAAGCAAAATCCAATGAAAATAGCCAACTACAGAGAACTTATACGTAAAAACTGAGGCAAAAAAACTGCAAGTTAACCCGTATTGTTTGTTATATGTTTAGGAGCTTCACCGTGCTATATGGAAAAATAAACATTTCAATTCGAGTCTCCAATTTGCGGGTAGGTGTGGGGCTATTTTAATGGCATTTCGCTAACATTTTCGTTTGGTTACACCCTATGTATACATATGTATGTATGTAAATAATGTAAAGATACAACAAAGTAGGAAGGGGTAAGCAGAAGCTGTCCGCTCTAGGCCGCCCGGCCGTCGTCGTCCATTTATACTATGAGCTGGTAAGATACTTACTGCGTAAGAACTAATAGCAATTTTAGACATATGAGTCATATAGATGACACAAGCTTACGACATGTGAGTAAATAAAGCAAACTAAAGATATATACTCTACAGAATATAGAGATGTGCTTATCAACGGATACCTAGGGGGTATTACCGTACTTATTCAACTAAGGCGAGAGCCTGGCCTAAAATGCCCTTTAACGCAGACGATTTTTTATCTAACCTAAGGGTTGAATGTCCCTAAAATACGTCATTGAAGAGCCCTCTGTTCAACATTGAGAGTTTTTCGTCTAGTCATTGAGAGAGACGACTGACTGGAATTTTCATCTAGCGATTGAGAACACTAGGCTGGAGTCAGGTTTCTGTTGAATTCTGTTATGTATGTGCTAACTTCTAACCTCTTTTGTTTGATATATTAGTGTAAGCATGGCTTTTTGAACAGTGAAACATAAGGTAACCCTATGATATGTTAGGGTTGATGATTGAATATTGTTAAGGGTCGAATGCTCTTAATTTTTGGACTTATTGCTAGAATAGTTTTTTATGGTATTTTTGCACCGGGTTATTGCAATCAAACAAGGATTCAAAGAGGTGATTTGTATACTTAATTACACTTGGTTTGTATTATCTAGCGTCTACTTAAGTAATTGAGTGAAGACAAAGAATCTGGC
This sequence comes from Carposina sasakii, assembly GCA_014607495.2. Classification (NCBI taxonomy): domain Eukaryota; kingdom Metazoa; phylum Arthropoda; class Insecta; order Lepidoptera; family Carposinidae; genus Carposina; species Carposina sasakii. The sequence goes on along the minus strand of CP053149.1, from coordinate 4,195,027 downwards.
ACAAATGGGAACGCCTCATCATTATGTGTGGTATGAGTCACGCAGAACTGCATCGCAAGCCGGTAAGTAAATTAGGTTACCATTGACGTAATGAATGTAGATGTGTCGTATGCGTCGACAACACTGGGTAAACACAGTGTAGGTACCCTATTTATTGTCACAGTAGGTTGGGCTAAGGATCTAGATAATTAGCCGGTGGCAGACAGAAATAGTAATCGTCGGCGGGCCCTGGGCCAGGTGACGTCACGCCAGGGCCGGCGGCGGCGGGGCAAGACGGGCCCCGCGCCAGTGTAGCGCGCGCGCTCTCGTCGTTCGCACGCCGCCGCCACCGCCACCAGCCAGCCCCGTGCCCGCGCTGGCCCCACCGAGCCCCGCCATCGGCGCACGACCGACGTGAGTACCCCTTGTCCACCCAACACGCACATGCCGCACCTACACGCGCGTCCTGCTCCTCATCCGTAAAGATGCACCAAGCGCATCCGATGCAGATTTCACTTTCGCGGTGCAACTCCGAGTGCATTCAACACCCAGAGATGTTTTACCCATATGGCATCACATACTCACACACTCATTGTTTCGTATCTAATACGTAGCTCTTAGGTTTCTTTATCGAAACATAAGTGAGGGCAACCTTGCCGCATAGTGCAATGCAGCGAGGGACCTTGCAAGTCACGCGTCACAGTAACCTCGCTACAAGACGTGCTCGTTCCTCTACTATCGCATCAGTCGTTATCTCGAGAGTTGCACGTTAAAAATAGACGTTATCCATTGCTCGTCAGAAAAGCGGCGCGGAAAACTCGCAGATACATCGAAGAGCGCTGTGTAGAGTTCGGGCGGATTAGATCGCGTAGTGAGACTCTACTACGTGTGTCTTGGTGCGGCGCTTTGTTGATAGATGTGTTTGGGTACGAACACAACAGCTGACCGCGCGACGACGTGTTTAGTTTTTTTGTATGGTAAAAAATTTGACGCGGTTAATGAAGGACGAATAGCTGCCATCGAGTGGTATTTCCCGTTTGATGGGGCGCCAAATTAACCACGAATACAAACTAGTGGTCATTACGGATTTTAAATTGAATTGGTATGGTGGACTGCAATTAGTGGGTGTATTGGGTTTAACAGGCCAAGTGATAAGTAAAGCAAGGGGCCCGGGCACCGAGTTCGTGTTATCACCACTTGTTATCGTATACCTATTGGTTTCGCTATCAGTGTTATGATACACGCAAAACGTATTTTAGCGTTTTCTAAGAGCCAAATGTTTCGTTTGATGTTATTATCTGGACCGAGTTCCAGTCTTCTAGATACGGTTTGGTATTATCAGATATTGTTACGTGAATCTATGTTCAGATGCTGATCATACTGACTCTACCTATAATATAGAGTTCTCAGATATTGGAACTAACATTTCCTTCTACCATTTCTTTATTTGAATCTCAATGTTTTTAGAATATAATAGAATAGAAATAGACTGTACTTTGTACAGGTAGTAGTGAAATGAGAAACTTTTCGTCCCGGTGTAACTTTTATATACTCGGCCTTAGGTATATGCTCGTCTATCGTAATTGAACATAACAACGAATATTCTGTTTTACAGTGAATAACATACTAGAATTATCTCTGTAACCATGGAGTATTTTCCTGCTCTATGAGAGTAAAATTTATTTCTATATACTTCCCGCAATCAAGTCGGTAATATGGCTGAACCATGTACAGAAAATCTAAATGTAATTTTCCCCAAACCCGATAAGAGTAAGAAGTACTTTTTTTTTTACTTCGGAAGACCATTTTGAACCAGCAAGCATACATACTGCTATATTTAGACGTGTAAATTCCCCTTACCTTAAAGAAATTGAAAGCTGTGAATATTTGGATCAAATAGGTATATACTTAAGTAAGTATATAAACATATCTGACAAAAAATCCTAAATTAATCGTGTTCAAGTAAATTTAATCAAGTGTCACAGTAGGATAGATTTGGTATTTTTTCCCTGACTCACCTCGAAGTGGCATTGATAGTGTCGCGGTCCACAAACCGGTAGCGGTTACCTTCGCCGTGCGCCTGCGCAGCGAATACCTGCTTACCCATTTACAGAGGCCAACGAGACTATCTGGGACGAGCTCCCCGCCACTTTAACCTCAACTTTCCAACAAACCAAGTGAAGATCTTTTTTAAAGTAAACCTATTTAAATTTCAGAGATATGGTAAGAAAATACGAAAGGATGAGCGGCCGTCAAGCATGGAGTGAAGCTGAGATGGCGAAGGCAGTGGCCGCTGTGGTCTCCGGCAAGATGGGCTACAAGCTCGCCGCCAGAACCTTCCACATTCCTCGTTCCACCCTGCAACGGCGCGCCAGTAAAATAAGGTATCAAATGCCAGATGACGTTAAGCCATTGATGGGCCACTACAGACGAGTGTTCACAGAGAGCCAGGAAAAAGATCTTGTGGGCTACATAAAAAGCATGGAGAAGTTCTTCATGGGCGTCTCGCGGAGGGATATAAGAGAACTAGCTTTTCAATACGCTGAGGATAACAATTTGAACCACCCGTTCGACACGTCGACGAGAATGGCCGGCGAGGATTGGGTGCGGAACTTCTTGAAACGGAATCCGGAGCTGCAGCACAAGTCTGACACGTACGAGCTGGAGCCGGTGAACTTCGACCAGTTTTACCACTTCATGTGCCCGCTGTCGTGATGAGCGAGGAAGGTCAAGACCGCGGAGCGCACCCGAACGAACCTCATCGAGAGATGTGTAAGTACACGATGTTACGACATTGAAGGCGTAGAACTACCAAATTTCGTGTACATGTCTGGTCTTTTTGCTCATATTTTTAATAGTTTACGGTTACTACATATCTAGAATATTTATTTGTACATAAATTGGGACATTCAAAAGATTTTTCAAGATAATGAGAGGATAATACGAGTATAGTTACTGTGCGATATCTCTTCTAAACTACGAGAAACTTATTACAGTTAATTTATTAAATATTGTGTTTGTACGTAAAAAAAAAATGCAAATTATTAGGCATTGTAAAATAACCAAAAGCAGAAGCCGAATTGTATAGGTGTAAATTATCAAGTAAATTGTTTGTGTAAAGATACACTGCGTGCTTGGTTTTGAAATCAATTGTGTTTATGACGCACATTTCGTCTGTATGCGGACGACAAGCAAGTAGTAGGTACATTGTGTTATACTATATGTATACAAGATCTCTTTAAGGAAATCACTAATATCAAAAGGTGCTTCAAGCTTTCTTGTAATCCAGAAAGCGTCACATGTTATAGACAGACTAAATGTATAATTACTACTACATATTACCCATACAACTTTTTATCAATAATCATCATCAATCTGATAACTGAGACTTTTGGATTTTTTTATAAATATACACCTACCACCATTGCATACCCTCCTTTATCTTGGAATTTGATTTAGAATTGAACTTGAAAGAGCAAAGCTCAAAAAACTTTTGTTTGTTACCTTAAGATATTGTAACCTAAAGATTTTTAATATAATTAATTGTTCAATTTATAGTTCCAAATGAATCAAAATATTGTATGTACTTACTAAGCATATTTTAATATATTTTAACGTAAGAACCTGAACTATATTGCACATTCTACTGGTTAAAGGTCGACGTCCGAACTTTTTAAAATATCAAAACTTCTTAAACCTTTGATTTGTATTTGAATTTGTGGATAATCGTGTCGTCTACATTTTAAAAAAGTTTAAGGGTGATACCAAATAATCATGCACGATATAGGTAAATGCCAGTAGAATGCGTCGTATCGTAAACTTACCTTAATGTTAAATTACAACACGATTATAAAAACCTAGATTTGTCTGCTTTTACATAACTTAGAGCTAATTGTTCGAATAGTAGTTAAGCTTACCATTAGTTAAAAAAATTAGCAGTTTGACTGCCATATTTAAACTATTTGCAAGCTCAAGTAGCCTATATACAGGGTGTTTTTTCTTTACCACCCTTAACCAAGGGTGCGTACTCTATATACGTCAAATAAAGTAAGTTTATGCCAAATAAAAAGCTGGGAAACGGTGTAATGCTTCCATGGAGAAAAATGATCGTGATGATGAGGAGATTCCGTAGTTTTCGGGAACGTTGGCGACCAAAAAATACCCTGCTATATACCTATATCTTATTCTTATTCTATACCTTTATCACAGAACTAGCCCTTTAAAGATGTCATAATAGTCATGTTAAATTATGTAAATTATTACAGGACAAGGTTTAATAAAAGTGTTGTATTTTTAAGAAAAGGTTTAGTAAATATAGTTATTATAAATATGATGTATGTGACTTGCTAAAATTCAGGGCTGTGATAACGAAAAAGTAGAGCATATTCCGTCAGTAAATAGACAAAAATGTGCCCAGAATGAGACCAATTTTATCTACCAACATACTTAAGGAAACCCGCACAAATTGTCCAATACTTAAATAATTTAAATTGTAAAATGTTTTATATAAAAGTCGGCAGAAAATTATACTTTCGTAAATATTTGCCTGCTTTCACACTATTCTGATGTACCTACTAGTCTGTTTGCTTTTATACTTAAATTGTCACTGCCAGTATGAAAATCTAAAGTAATATAATTAAATAACCCTGGTATAATTAGGTATGCTATGTTACTCGGCTTGTGTGCATTCACTTTGAAAAGGCTTTACCAATTATAATAATTGAACTGATGCACTGTAAGATACTTTCGGTGCCTAGATTTAGTAAATGAAATTAAATTTATTTATTATATTCAGGCAACACTAGCCCTTAAAATGGTTTTCTTTTAACGTGCGAATATTTTTGTATAAGTAACGAGACCAAAATTGACATAGGGCTTAAAAGACCTTGTATTCTTTGCCAAAGAACTCCTTCCTATTTTCTTTGGGACATGTGTACGACATAAAGCATGCAGTTCTGCACGTAAATTTCTGTACTTATATGGACTTTGCACATGGATTTCATATAGGTAAAAGGATTATTTTCACGTACGCAATTAGTTGTTGAATTATGCTTGCACAAGCCGGCAGTTGACAAAGAAGGCCACCATCAGGGCCTACGAGACCTCAAGAAGTTTTGATAGATTTTTCATAATAATAATAGACAAAAAGCTAAGCATTGTGATAAGGTGATCGGTGATATTAATTGGAAAAGGTTAATTTAGGCAAAGGACGATGCCCAAATATACCCCAGATCCTGTTACAAGTGTTATCTTTGATATCGAGCTATTTATAACATTTATAATAATATTTTAACACTTTATAATATATTTTGGCTCACTTGTAGGCTATACCAATGTATTAACTGAGCATTTTATAATAATGTTCGGTGTACTCGTATTTCGAGTTATTAAGCCAGTTATTACTTGCGCTCGTTTGAAGTTATACTGAAATCATCATACTTACCATGTTTTTGATGAGAAAACAATAGAAAATCGACTTGATGTACTTACCTAAATATTTGGTGATAAGTACTTAGATAAGATGCTTTGAGGAATTGAAAATAATATTATACCTTTGCAACAGTGTCTGGGGTATTTTCGTATGAGCCTTGAGCATTGTCCTTTAATATTAATAAAAAGGAACTTAAATAAATAAAATAAAAAAATAAAAATTACAAACCGTTCGACGATCATATGTAAGACAAAATTTTAATATTTTTATATGTACCTAAGGTCATTTACTTAATAACAAAGACATAATTATAGCAACATATATCTTATTGTTACCTGATTATATATTTTGATCTCTTACGTTAGTTTTAATTTGCCCTAAGATTTGATTTCTAGTGTGTTAGAAAATAAATTATAGTTTCATGTTGGATATTTAAAAAAAATTAAGTACATGCCAAACTTTAAAAAATGAACCAATTTTTTATTTTGTTATAATATGTATAATTTTGGGATTACTTATAGTATAGCATTATTAATATGTACTCCTTGTACTTACGTTTAAGGAAATTTTGGTTTCTGTTAATAAATGTTTAATTTGAACATGTTTACTTATTTGTTAAAATTATTGCCCAAAAAAAAATGTAGGATACTCAACCGAGCTAAATTTGCACTTCGATGGAATTCGGCATTCCGCCCATTATTTTATTGTTAAGAAGTACCTACGTTATATCAATTATTACTTAAAGTTGACCTATCCAACAGTTTGTAACAAAAATTCGTTTATTATTTTTAAGTCTTAGCGAATCATTTTTAGCCATGTAGTACTCGGTAAATGAAATAAAGTAGTTTGTATGTGAACAGCCCATGCTGGAGTACGGAGCTACAAATTCTATAATACAGCCAAAGGGAACGAAACCACTTGGAGCCCAGTGAGCCCTAACCACGCCGTCGAAACACCCTATTCCAAACCAATATGTGCACAACTTGAATAAAAATACTTAGTTAGAATAATAAACAGACTTGTATAATATAAGCCTTCATAATAAAGCATATTTGGTTAAATTCGACGTTTAGAGACAATTTTTCATACGATAAGATAGATAGAAAATTCTTTATTGCACTATAAAGTTATATAAAGGCGAACTGCTGTTTTTCTCTAAAACTTGATAAAGATAGAGACAGCATCAACTTCAGATAGACTATCTGAATATTGAAAAAATCGGCACTTAAATGTTTTAATTTTTTAATTGACTGTAGCCTATAGTGTAATACTCGATTATCAATTAATTAAGCGGAAAAAGCTTCGTAGTGCCTCATTCCCCCCAAAGGACATGAGGTGGACATGCGTTCTGTGTGGCAAGATATGCCGAGCCGCAATAGGGCTTTATGGCCATCTACGAAAATGTGGAATCCCACTAACCACTGCTGCAACAATCATCTTACATAGATATTGCTGTTGCCCGCAACTTCATCCGCGTGGACTAGCCTGTTCTTTTTCGTACTCATAACTTTATGTACGCAAATTTCATATTCAAGCATGTCTGAAATAAGGCATACGGCAGTTGTTTACTTGGGAATGCCAGCGAAACCAATTATATCGGCTGCCTCGTCAAAGGAGCTAGTCTTGTTCCGCGCCGCTGGGCGTCAGAGGACTTCCAACAACTCGACAGCGAGAAAACGCTTTCAGTGGTTTTTTACTCAGAAAAATATCGGAAAAACATATACTGCTTTGAATTCGCTCGTCTTTGTAACTCGGTACATGAAGTTTACGAACCGAGTAATTGATTGGCTCTAATATCGCGCGAACATTGGGAACATGTAGGTATCTATAGGTTTGGGAAATTTGTTGACGCAAATGTTGTTGAATGCTAGCGATATTGCGAAATTAGCAGCCGCCTACTATTTTGTCGACTGAAACTACCTACTAGCCTACGTGTTATTCAGATGTTTATAAAAAATGATTGTATTCCATGGAGGTAATTGTATTCTATCAAAGTACCAAGGTACCTACAAATTTTTCGAAGTTGTTATTCTCCAAATTTTCCTTTTCAAATTGACCTCTTCTTCTAAAAACTAAAATTCTCGATTCTCGGCTTATTTTTATGGCTTATCTAGAGTTTAATTATTGAATAAAATGAATTAATTTAAAGTACCTATATCTTATTTACTAGTAAACAAAAACAATAAAATAAAAATATGACGTTCATGTTCATAAGTAGAATTTTCTCATTGTTGGTTGGGAAACTGCCAGCAATGATATTTGCTGCCCAGGAAAGCTTCCTTGATAGCTCTTTGAATGTACCTACTCTTTGTTACATTTAAATTACTTGTTTCAATCGTACAAAGGGAACTCTGTAAAATTTCATTATAATCGTACCTATACTTATTTATTCGGCTCAGTTTCAAAGGGCCTTTGATGTAGGTAGTTGTTCCATTACTTAGAATACAAGTTATGTAGGCGTGACAAAACAAGGTTACAGAAAGGGCCCGCTTTTTTAATAGCCTATTCCGTGTCCCACTGCTGGGCAAAGGCTCAAATAGGGGAGCCATTTGAGCCCACACTTGTCTTGTTCCCGCTATAGTGGCCCAATCTGGCAGAAACTTATCCATCTTCTCCTAGGTCTTCCCCTACGCCGGTTTCCGTCTGTAGGCACCCAATCAGCGGCAATCAGTGGCGAGACCAGTTTTGTAGCGCAGTATGGTGTTCCTAATACGATCTGTGCGTTTTACTCCCAGGATACTGCGTTCCATTGCTCTCTGACAAACCACTACTTAATCCCACATTAAGATCCCAATGTCTTGTGTCGTGGGTACTAAGCAACGGTATATAAATATATATAAAAATATAGAAACATCCATGACTCGGAAACAAACATCAATATTCATCATAACAATATCAATTGGTTCTGGAGCAATGTGGATTGTGGGTACCAAATACATACTTGCGGACTAGGACTAATCGGCTCTTCGCGGCGGCGTGTGGTAGAACTAATTTGTTGAAGCGCTCACCTCTGGTCAGAGCCTTGCGGCTGCTGAGTTTCGTCCACGAAACGGTGGATTTGTTCTCATGTGCAATGAGTGAATTCACTAGAGTGACAATATTTACAATATGTTACAGGCCAAAGCTGTTGGTATTGTAAATATAATTATTATTTAATTTAATTTTTTTATTCTTAATTTTTTTATGTACTTACTTAATACTATTTAATATGTAACGATTTGGATCATTCTATTATGTTTTATATTATATGAAATAAAATAAATGTTTGCACCTACCGGGATTCGAACCCAGGACCTATGCCGTCGCAGGCAGGGTTACTACCAACTACACCAATCGGCCGTTACTATAGGGTACCTATCCCCAAAAGCTTAGACATGAAATCACATATTTATTTTTTAAGACTGTATGAACATTAACATATATTTCACCCTTAACACACCCTATATATTTCGCTAAGGGCTTTACGCCCATGCCTTCTTTCTTCCAAAATAATGTAGGTACCTATATTTCACATAATTTGGCCAGAATCTATGGCAATATTAAAGCTACCTTTTTGTTAGAAATTCAGAAAGTGTAACACGCGTACGTTACGGGCAGAAGGATCAATTCATCCCCCTAATGCCACATTAATGTCTACCCACATTAGTAAAACGTCACGTTTCAGAACAAAGGGCATTAGGAAATTTCCAGATGGGAATTATGAATTACTGAACACGATAATAATTTGTAAGTGCCCCAATATGAAGAGAATAGGCATGAGTTAGAAATTAGGGCATGAGGCGTTAAGGGATCGTACATGACATGACACGTTAAGAGTTATTCGTGAGGAAATTATAAGCATTAGCACATACTAGGTACACAAAAACTGTACCGTGTAGCAAAATTGGTATTTCTTCCATAATATGAATTCTTAATAACATTAATAACATTTATTGTATGCAGTGACACCATATATTATCTATGAGTGACACAGATGGTGTAGTCATACACATAGGAGATGGCGCCCTCGCCCAGGGGAGCTGTTTGATGAAACACACTCCACTATATTATCTGTGAATGATGTAGCACACCTATAATTGGCACATACATCAGATTTTTAGTTGTAAGTGTAATTATTGTTGCTCTTAATGTATGTTCTGTAAGTGTGTCTAAATAAATAAATAAAATAATGATGACCTGTTCATGTGGTTCCATTTTGAACCTTGTAAAATTTTAATCGGCAGTGATTTGTACCTAATTACTAAACTTTTATGAAATGTGCACAAAGTGGACAAATTCACGGCGGCGGCCGTTATAGAAAAGTGTTGTTTTTAGACTTTTTCAGGCTTTTTTATTTTTTTTCTCTCCGTAAGAACCATCCTCGTACTTTAAGGAATATTCTAAAAATAGAATTAGCGAAATCGGTTCAGCTGTTCTTGAGATCTGCGATAAGCAACACATTCAGCGATTCATTTTTATATTACCTATATATAGGTAGAATAAAAATAAATACACCGTGGGAAATAGATTAAGAATTTACACAGATTTTTCAGTCGAAGTACCTAATTTCTAGTTTTTTATTTATTTATTTTTTTTTAATTTTAAATTTTACCGTGCGAAATTTAAGTGTCTAGTGTTTATGTTAGTTTTTTATAGACAGATATTAATTTTTTCGTGAAAAAATCCTGCACGCGCGTCTATGTGCATTTTGCAGAAAAAAGTCTATTTACTCAACTTTGGACCCTAATATTTTGGAAACCAGACATCCAGGTATTTCCATGGAGAAAAATGATCGTGATGATGAGGAGATTCCGTAGTTTTCGGGAACGTTAACGACCAAAATCATCCTGTATAGGTACTTAGTGCCAATTTTTACATTGATCACATAGCCTAGCTACCGGGATGAAATAATAACGTTGCCAAAAACGTAATGTAAGAATAAAAGTTTAAAAAGTTCATTGACCCGGCAGCTCAGTTGGTGAGAGCACAGCACGGAATGCGAGAGGTCGTGGGTTCGTCTCACTCGGGTGAAAAAAAATCATTTCTTAAAACATATTTATAACTAGTGGACGCCCGCGACTCCGTCCGCGTGGTACTACAGAAAAAACAAAATGTCGAAATTATCCGGGAAAAACCTTTTCCCGGGATAAAAAATAAATATGTTAATGCCTATGCCTATATGTTAAATGGGTTCTGTCACAATATATTCCTGAAAACTGCATCGAAATCGGTTCAGCCGTTTCTAAGATTAGCGTGCACAAACGCACAGACAAACAGACAAAAATTCCAAAAATCATTCTTTTGGGTACTATTGCGTTGATAAAGGTCTCCTATAACATTTTTCCTCATATATCTTCCATGTACAGACAGCGATCCGTTACATTTTTATTATATGTATAGATGTATAGATAGAAGATATAGATATACTCTAAAACTTGTTTAAGATAGAGACAGCACTATCCTTCAGGTAAAAATCAGCCCTTAGAAGTACCAGTAATTACCTAACAGTTATGGTAGTTTGATAAAATTATCGAGCACAGTATGAATGCTTCGTCAAACAAAGGTTGAATTAATTCCAATTTCCCTAACAATAACATTTGCGATCGGAAATATCATTCAAACATTTTGATAACAATCCGCAATAAAATACTTCAGACAGAAAATGCTTTCGTCCGGAACATTGAAAACAAAGGCGTCGGGATAAAATACCTATTCAAAAATATTTCAATGTGAATTCTATGATTTTATATTTAAATCTGGTTGTGGAGGTGCGCGGGGGTACGGGGGGCGCGTGGGAGGGTGTGCGGGGCGCGCGGCGGGGTAATTAGGCGGCCCGGCGCGGCGGAGGCTGTATTGATCGCGCGTTTCCTAGCAACGCGGGATATGGCGGTCGGGCCGGTCCCGCGCGCTCCGGCCGAGACCGCTCGACGTTACCGAGATGATTCAATTCGATTTGGCTACATTCGGACAGATTATTATGCCATTAGTATCCTTGCCTGCTTTTATTAAAGCTCATTTGGGTGATTCTGCCGGAAAATCTGGGGGAATTCAAGAATTATGCGAAGAATCGGTTTTCTTGGTGGGTGAGGAGAACGGAAATTTAATAACGTTGGCAAAGGCGAGTCGGGTCGGCACAGGGTAAACATAATTACGGAAATATCTAAGACGTATCTCGGTTCATCCGGGACGCGCGCTTCAGGGCACGCTTTATACCCCTTATATTTTCTGAAAATTTTCTTTGTTATGTCTTAGGTCGTAACTCTACAGCCTGGAATGTACGTAAAGGAGATTGTTTGATACCTAAGGTGTTTCCTTTCAGAATAAACTATTCTTTCTTCTGGATAGGATGGATCTGATAACATTGAACGTAGAAGTTTTCTTACACATTTATTTACGTAGAAGCTTTGCGCAGAAGAAAACTACTCGATCGGCACATTGTCTCTAAAATTATCAAAAGAAATAAATAATAGCCGCGTGGTGCCGGCAGAGTAGAGTTTGTACTACCCCTGCCTGCCCGTGGGTATCGTACGAGGCTATTATGGGTTTCCGGGAGGTGGGCAGCAGCACCTCCCGTACTGACAACATAGTCCGAAAATCACACTGCGGTCACCAACCCGCCTGCCCAGCGTGGTGACTGTGGGTAAATCCCCCCTGTGGCAGTAACCTTGTGGCGTGCCCTAGGGGAGGCCTACGTCCAGCAGTGGACTGCAATAAGCTGAAAGAAGAAGTTTCGTGCCAAATTCGTGCCAAGGATTGTTGGGCAAACAGTCAGTGGAGCCATATTAATAGAGTTCGATTTGTCACCCTTTAAACAGGTTTTTAGGATTCCACACCCAAAAAATTAAGGTACACCCAATTTGCATTACGCCTTTGTAGCACCTTCCTACTTTGGTACAGCTCATGAAAAATATCCTTTTAAATCTGTATTTTAAAGACTAAAAATGCAATTTTACTAGACTGCAAGCACTCTGGGAACGCCCGGCTTTTGTAGACTCTGTAAGTACTCTCGGATGCCGATGTTAAGGGAAGTTTAATAAGATCTGGTAACGCAAAGCATCCAGGCATGTAAAGATAAATACACAATTTTAAATTAAATACACAAGTAAATTGTGTGAGAACAATGGAGAAAGTTATGGCTCGTACTTCTGAATTCATTTCTTTAGTCTATCAAAAACTCAAGAAAACTGATAAAAAAAATTGCGAGTATTGAAATGACAACAGGAAAAGCATACTAGTCACTAGTACATCATAAATGTTCAAGTGCACCTAAAAATAGTATTTTCAGGTGAAAAAATTTACTTTGTTCTTCTCTAGATTCGCCTATGTATCCGTAAATACATCTTTCACTGGGATCCAAGCGTTTATAGACATATAGTCCTATAGATTTAAACATGGATAAATAAGTAATAAAAATATATTACATTGAATATTTTCGATACGAAAGATACATTACTTATCGCTAATGTGGCAATACGTCTCGGAAATCGCCTACTGTTTTTCCGTTCCGATCCATTGGCGCCCCGATTATGTGTGCGTAAAACCTTTTTTATAGGATACAGGTTTTTTTATTCATTATGTAAAATTTACGGGGTAAGTGTTAGGTTCCACAATTTTTGTATATTGTATAACAAAAATACTACGCGTGCTACGAACTACGAATCTACTACGTTGCGTAGTCACGTAGAAACGTGTTCGGTGTTCTAGGTTCTATCCGTTCTAAGGTCTAAGTTCTAATGATGAAAATGTGCTAATGATTTCTATTGAAGTGCTATATGGTTTGTTTGGAAAGTAATTTTATAGCTAGCTGGCGATCGCCCGTAACTTCGTCCATAAATTAAGCCATAACTATTATTCCTGGTTGTAAAAACCATATAACTATTAAGATTTATGACAATCGATTTGGTTAGATTTATTCATGAAAGTGTAACACAATTCATATTTATTAGATTTGTAAGATATAATGATAACTAGGCAGTTGCTTCATAGCAGGAAGCTGGAAGATATAATTTACAATTCTAAGATACCTACTTACTGTCGGATTAATTCAATCTATGTGTGTATCTGGCTGGTACCCACCTTTGAACAACATACTTACCAAAATTTGTGCTTATTTTCTTTATAAAACAAAGAAAAATATAGGTAGCTTATTAAATTAACTTTCGCTTTGGTATTTTATTACGGTTGAGCAATTACCCAAAGATAAAGCCTTAAAGAACTTTCGGAAAAACCAACGGTGCATGTGTATTACACAGTGAAATCTGAACAGTTTAACGCTTGACTGGAGGCACGAGAGGCTGACTTTATTACAGATATACGAGTACACTTTAGGACCGCTTCAGTACAAACCATCCATTTTGATTTCGCTTCAGTGAGCCGAGCGTCGCCCTGCACGGCTACTTACTTATGTGCCTACTAGAGGTACTCTTTATTCATATTATATTAAATATAAGGTATTAAATTCCATGCGAAATGTATAAGTTGTCTGTACATGTGTCTGATATCTTGACTTCTTAGGCGCCGCCCACACAGAAAAGACGCAGGGCGCGGACCCGTCGCAGTCGCGGCGCCCGTTTAATCTACTTTCATACAAAATGTATAGACCCGGTAGCTCAGTGGTTAGAGCAACTAGCACGGTATGCAGTGGTCGTGGGTTCGATTCCCACTCGGGTGAAGAATTTTTCAATTTCTTCATTCATAATTTTATAAAATGTATACAGCCGTCGCGACGTAAAACATACAGAAATGACGGGACGGCCGACACGACGCTTACTCGTCGGCGCCTCGATTGCAAAACATATAGAAAGGGCGCGCCGGGCGCGGGCCTGCGCGGGGGCAAGCGGGGGAACGGAAAGGACGTGGAGAGTAGGTTCTCACATAGCACAGTGTTCCGAAACCCCTAAAATACCTTTAAAGAGATAATTTTTAAAATAAACAAAGTAACAACTTAAGTAAGTACGTGTTAAGTTGGAAACATAAGGGCAAAGAAACTAGTGATGTGCTGGATCATTTATAATGTACATATACGAGTATCCGCCGATATGGATCTAAATACGGGTACAGATCCACACTTTCTTATTGTAGCCGCGTCCATTCTTCGTTAAGTTAGACAACACTGCCACGCACCATGCAGAGTGGCGCATGAATGCGTTTTCTGACGTTGCTTGTAAGTATCTCCGTTTGTATAGAAAACACGCACAGTCCAACACACAGAAAATGCATCCACGCGCGTTCATGCAGATCACGCCTAAGTCGACACGCAACATGCGTGGCAGTGTGTTTATCGTCATACATATGTGATATAGACTGAGGCACGACTGAGGCGATTGAGAATATTACCTATATTTGATTTGTCACAACTGGGGTCTTAGCTAATGCAACAATTTTAGAAGTGACAGTCAAGTTCGCAACGTAATCTAACCATTTACACCTACAGAGGTTAGATTTCATTACGTCATTTAAGACTTTCTATTGGAGGAAATTTATAAATGGTCTGGGGGGCGATTCTTGATTTTTGAGACGGAACGCAAATCTGCGCTGTCACATTGACTAAGGGCCCTGTAAGCATTTAACAACTAATATTTAAGACCGCAAGTGCCAAATTCTAATAAAAATCTTACTATACAGTCACCTATAAAAGTCACACATTTATTTTTCTGCTTTTAGTCAGTTTTATAAATGAAGTAGACTAAAATCCATTTAGCTAGTTTACTCGTGTAGATACCTACTTTTCAGACAACCCGGTATCTATTTTTCTTGAAAAAATCTATTTACTACATGTCAAGCTATTTAGGTCACTTTAGTCCCATCTTTTAGTGCTAGAGACTTTCGAATGTAGCTACTAACATAAAGCCGTGCACGCACGAGCAAGCAAAAACATTACGGACATGGACAAAATTTACATTTCGTCTGTTCGCATTAAAAGAGTACAATATCAAAAAATATGCGATATTTAGTTAATATTTCATTAAGATATAACATCTGAAATATTTTAGGCTGTGTCCCTGAAATAGTATAGCCAGACCTGCAGGGTCATAAACTAGATTTTAGTTAATTCTTACAACATGCACGGTAGGAGTTCCAGCTGATGTTACATAATATAGTGATGTATTCTATTGAAGCCCCATATCATCATAGGAATTTGTATGTTTACTTGACATTAAATAGTTTCAATTCGAAAAGAAGATTCATTTCTTATTTACTTGTTACAAACTAGGGTAGGCTTGTATTAGAACTATCTTGGAAAACTGCAAAAAACCGTCCACATTTAGAACAAATTGTAGTGAGAACAATCGACACTATATAGCATATTTCGAACGAACAGCGTATATATAATACGTTCGTTAACATTTGGTACTAGGTTTCGTTTCGATCTGCGAGGCTTCTGCACGAGTCACGTAATATCTCACGCTCCGACGGCTCCGCGGCTGCGACCTTTCAGAGCAGAAGTAATATGTGACTGTAATAGGTGACGTTGATCTCGACGTTGAAACACAGCGTTGAAGTAAAAATGTGCGGTTTTCCAATGGATATTTTCTATTTTATTTTATTCATGATTTTCTTAATGTACTACGTAGGTACCAAAGTATTTTAGAGTATGTACGTAATATGAGAAACTATTACTGAAAATTACTAGGTTTTCGACTAGTTACTCGTTCAGTTTTGTACCTACTCTCTTTCCTTAAGGAAAAACTGAGATCAACGATGACTAACTGACCGGTGCATATACTTAATAGTTTTCCCCCGAGCTGAGCTTTCTTTATTTTATTTCCGGTTTTTGTTTTTAAAATGATCCAAAGGACGGCAATTGTTTTTCTCGGCAAACAGCCAAGCTGTGACAGAAGCTATAAAAGAACGTTTAAAATAGATTTTTACAAAGGAAATATTATTGTTACTTTTGTATATTTTATATTACATCCGGTAGGTAAATGTTTTGTGTTAGGTACACAAAACATTTACAACCACATAACAAATCGTAATCGAAAATAAATCGTTTCTTCTTAACTACGTATATGTATTTTACGTTATTAATCTTCACGACAGCCAAGCACACACACAACGAATATACAGCCCACAAGCTTGCTGTACCTCAAAGCTGTACCTATTGTTTCCGTGCAATAGCTCAATGTCAGCTTTACCTTACTCAGCTTCAGGCTCGTGGAGATAGAACTAGTTAAGTATATGCTCTTTTATGCTCACAGCTTGTTAACCACAACTGATTGACTACCCTACTACTAACCCCACCTACGTAGAAAACATGTAGGTATTGTTAGCAAGTCAAGATGGTAAACTTTATCTTTACTTATTGGGTAGATACTTGTAGGTACATATATAAAATCGGCAAATCCCTATCGATAAAATCGAAAGAAGAACCAGCGTAGCGCAAGTGAACTGTGAGCCCTTATCAAACTTACCTTTGAAGTTTTTTTGTCAAAAAGAAAAATGCTCTCTTTTATAATATTTTCCTTTATTAACCCACAAATTTCTGATACAAGAAGCTAAAGGTACTTGTTATTTCTTTCCAAAGCTTTCTATTGATAACTTTTTTAAGTCCTTTACGCTCCATTTACAAAAAAAGGAATCGACGTAAACATAATAAAACACTTAGCGCTCATACACCGTAAGCTCGTCCTCGCCCGGGCAAAGCTACCTGCATTCAATTTCAAACTATATTACGTAACAGTTACAGCCATTACAGCACTGCACTAGCACAGGTGACCTACGGTTACCCATGGTTACATCCGAGCATAGAGGAATAACATGTAGACATAGAGTGCTAATGTCATACTAACAGTTTCGATGCACAATTAGACTTCTCGGTGCCTCACAATTCCAGTCCTTGACACTTAGATTATATTAGTGTAATGTATAGTAATGTACTACATTACTAATGTATTGTAACGTATGGTAATGCAATCTAAGTGCCAAGGACTGGAATTGTGAGGCACCGAAAAGTCTAATGGTGCATCGAAACTTAGTATGACATTAGCACTCTATGTCTACATCTTATTCCTCTATGATCCGAGCTAACATCTAGGCCCCAGACAGGGTGTTGGGAGGCAGCCTCCCACTCCCCCTGAAATTTGTATAGCCACATGAATTTTTAGTGTATCACATTTTGGCCGCTTTCGATGATTTGAGCTTTAATCGAATTTCTCTGGCACTCTTCTCTTTAAGAAGGTATGTTGGTTTTAGATTATAAATTCATATTTCATCACCTACTGCATATGACTACGTTTTTGCGAGTTCTCGTTATGGGGTAATAATATTCCTTGAAAGATTTACCTGAATGAAATAGATCTATTTAATACATCATTACTTAATCTTTTCTGGGCAATTTATCGTTTGAACGGATAGTGGCAACTTTATTATGTTAGTGGAGAGAAATTTCATTACATTTTTTTTTATTAATGACATTTTACAAAAAAAAAAACCTACATTTATTATAAGTACTGGACCTGTTGGCCAGAGTCAAAGATCCATGGCGTTGGAATGACTTTATCATTTCATCTTGATACCACTGACTACTTTTTCAATTAGTATCATAAAGAATCGCAGGCATTCCTAAATTGGAACGACTATGGGCGTTTTTCCACTAGACGGCATGACCACGACACGACCACGGGCACGACACGACCACAGCTCTTTTGGAAGCAAAAATGAATTAAACAGTATGGCTCGTTTTTCCACCAGACGACTCACCCCCCCATATAAAATGACAAAAAGCCATGGTCGTGTCGTAACCGTGTCGTCTAGTAGAAAAACCCTATAAGTGCCTGTACCTATCTATTCCAACTTCCAGCACGAGTCGGCCCCACAAGATATCGGTACCGCTCGGCCATTGAGAGGCATTCGACTGTACTTTATCTAAATTGGAGATTGCATCGCACAAAGTCAATGTGATTTGGGAACGGAATTCAAAAGCTTGGAATTGCAGAAAGGGTATTGAAGGAGTACTTACTTGTATTTACAGACAGTCAATCATTACAGAGTAATTACATTTTATTATTTAAAACTACTTATTCTACTAACTTAGTAATAGAGCGAGTAATCGCAGTATTAGATAGATCAGGTGAGTTATGGTAGGGTCATTTACAGATGGGTTTATTAACTGTAACTGGACATAGCAGCTTTACCTGCACGAGATGTCAAAGGAAATTGGCAATCAAGCTCGAAAGCCGCATACGAGATGGCCTATAAGAATTTCCCTGTTTGAAACCAATCTCACTTTGCTATTGACTTTTCTTTCTAACTCGGAAAATAATTAACATTTTTGTTAGTTATCATTATTTGTTTTACATTTATTCAACTAGATCAGGGGTGGCGAACCTTCAGTGACATACGTGCCATTTTTTAAGAAACAAATAATATTATAGCTATGACGTGCCATTTAATAATTTAGGCTTAGTGATATTATCGAACAAAAATAAAACTAGATGGTATATACTATTTATAAAAAATTCAAAAGTACAGTGATCGGTAATGTTAATATTTTAATATATAAAAAATATGTATAATTTCTGCTGTTGCAAATTGGATGCTAAGTATTCTATTTTTGCAACTAGTAGGTACCTACATAGATTCATCTGAATCATTCTGCGTGCCTGAACTATTTTGTTGCGTGCCAGGGGTGGCACGCGTGTCATTGGTTCGCCATCCCTGAACTAGATTATCCCTGGTCATTGTCTCAGGCGATAAGCTAGTAACTAGTCACTGGTCATGATCTATCTGCCCCCGCAATGCTAAACGTTGTTATGTGATCTCCTTTATGATTTTGCTGTTCTGGTTTCCTCATTTCAGAATCATGTATCATGTTTTTTATACTTATGTTACACTTATACGAGTACTGGTAGCTATACTCTGGACTTTAAAAGCATCGTAATACAAATTGTTGCATTATTACAATCGCATTGGGTACTCGACATGAGCACTCGGCAGGTAAAAACTCCCGGGATAAATGACGTCGTCAACTTGATTGAATATCCCGGAAGGGCATCTTAAATCGACGAGATGAGGCGCTTTGCGACGCTTCCCAACGAACAACTTGTATACCTACTACATTATAGTAGGTATTTAGGTATACATACTTTCAAGGTATGTTTGGAGGATTTATCTTGATAATCAGGTATTAGTTGACTGGTAAAAATGCTATACAGCATTAAGTTCGCCTATGTACAATATTTTTAATACAATAAAGAATTTACATAGTACAATTTTAGTGGTCGGATGTTTTGTGTCTTCGATTAGCACGGTGCCTCTTTTTTTTTCAACAAAAACTGAAATACATACATAAAGACACGATATGTCTCCAAAATGGTAGCCTGATTTGCAGGCAGGATAATAAGATCCCATAGTCAGTGTTCCCGTGAACTGGTCAGAGTCCCGGCGTCCATTGTGTCCTGCTAACACTTTGCCTTCTATGTGTTCGAAAAAACATCAAAAATGTAAAAACTGAAATCCTTACTAATATTATAAATGCGAAAGTAACTCTTGTCTTTTTGTCGTGCTTTGACGCCAAAACTACTGAACTGATTTAAATGAAATTTGGTACACGGGTTGTCTAAGAGCCTGAAAAAGGACATTTTTTTCCTAAAGAGATTGTTTTCTCTGCCGTCTACTCGGACTGAATCATGAGCATTGACTAGTACGGCATAAATAGGCGTGCCTTAAAAATAACTATTAGAGGATGTCGTGCAAGTTTGTCCAACAATAGGTACCTACTGCCTACCTAGCGACTAATCGCTAGTAATATCCTCTCATGGATATTAAACCCATCTAAAGAAATTAAAATCAACAGCGATTGTTGATTTTAATTAAATAGTAGGTATAGAGAAAAGTCTGCAAACAAGGTGAAAACCTAGATAGAGCACCGCTGTTTCCTCTCACGGATATTACGGGTACAGAACTAATGCTGTACATAAGCAAGCACACATAAGGCTGTGTACACATCTGTAAATGGTTAAAATTGTTTTAGAGAGATCAAAAAAGAGTTACAGTATATTTTTTATCCCTCTCGTAGTCAATGACCTCCTATTTCCTATGTGTTTGTCAATCGTGTAAGACATACAAATAGAAAGGAAAGACAAAAAAATAATAACAGGAATATTAAAGCATGTAATATTGTATTTTGCCATTACATCTCTTGCACGCACCTATTTATCCGCAAAATAGAAAACATCTCATCGGGTCCTAGACGGAAAGGTACTCACTTCGATTAGATGTGTATACAGCCTTATAGTAGGTACGTATAAATAAAAATAAATAGAGGCAGCAATCTGCGTCCAATTTCACTCGTTTCCGGCACAACGCTTGGTTTCCGGTTAGCGAAGAAGCCATTTTTCATTCCTCTCTGCAATAGAGTACGTTTCACCAAATAGTTGCTTTAGCTAGTGGCGCTAGTTACCCATTCTATGACCATTATAATCAGTGTAATGGTATACAAATAACGTTAGTTCCGAAGTCGTCCACGGGAATTATTTCGTGAAACACTACAGCTTTTGTACGAGTTTTATACAGCTGCTGTATTTATTGAGATCATGTGCGATTGATAACATATGCAGCGTTGAGTAGGAAAATATGGTCCTCGCAGACCGGATTTAAAGTTGGATAATACTGTAGAAAAATACCGTAAAGTATTGAAAATATTCCTGAGAATTTCTCAAGATGAAACGTGACGAGTATCGACGAATAAAATATGAGTTAATGAAGTAATAACTAACACTTCGTTGTGAAAATTAGATACTAACATTAAAGTGAATGCTATGCTAAGTGGCTGGCTGTGTATATACAGGGTATTTGTGACAGCCAGGCAAATATTGATACCATGACTTCAGACCATGATTCTGAAGCGGAAAACACTGAAAATTTTCGCAGGAAAATTCCAAAATTTTCCGAAGTTTTCTTCATATTTTCAGGAAAAAATTTGTTTACTCCGTTTAATTGGGCCTTAGATAATGACTTAAAAATAAAATTCTAACCGAAAGATGATTTTCAAAAAAAAATTTGCCCCAAATAAGTTCAATTAACTGATCAACCCTAATGGAGAGTCACAAGTGATCCAAAAAACAGCAATGTGGCACACAATAACCAGTAAGCCTATTTAATAAGTCACAGGATCGCCCGATACAATTGGCGCGGAGAGCAAAGATTCATCATCATCATTTACAGCCCTGAGAAGTCCACTGTTGGACATAGGCCTCCCCCAACAACCTCCACTCCGACCGGTCGGAAGCAGCCTGCATCCAACCGACGCCCGCAACCTTGGCCAGGTCATCCGTCCACCTCGCGGGTGGCCTTCCCACGCTGCGCTTGCCGATACGTGGTATCCACTCTAGAACTTTCCGACTCCATCGGCCATCAGTTCTTCGAGCTATGTGCCCTGCCCATTGCCACTTCAGCTTGCTGGACCGTTCAGCTATGTCGGTGATCTTTGTACGTCTGCGGATCTCCTCATTTCTGATTCGATCACGCAGAGAGATCCCAAGCATAGCTCTCTCCATCGCTCGCTGTGCGATCCTGAGCTTTTTTATGAGGCACATAGTTAGAGACCACGTCTCGGCACCGTAGGTCATCACTGGCAGCACGCACTGGTTGAATACCTTCGTCTTTAAGGACTGGGGTATCTTGGACACAAATAAGCTTCGTAGTTTCCCGAACGCTGCCCGGCCGAGTTGGATTCGCCGAGTTACCTCCTTCTCAAAGTTGGACTTACCTAGTTTGACCGTCTGTCCCAGGTAAACATACTCGTCAACAACTTCAAGCATCGAGCTCCCAACCAGTACAGGAGTGGGCGGCACATGGACGTTCGACATGATCTTCGTCTTGTCCATGTTCATCTTCAGGCCCACCTGTTGGGAGACTCGATTGAGGCCATCGAGCATTGTGCTTAGATCCTTCAGCGATTCTGCCATGACCACGATGTCGTCTGCGAACCGAAGGTGAGTGATGTATTCGCCATTGATATTGATGCCGAGTCCTTTCCATTCGAGAAGCTTAAAGGCGTCTTCCACTGCATTGGTGAAGAGCTTCGGAGAAATAACATCTCCTTGTCTCACTCCCCTCTGCAAAGAAATCGGCTCAGTGCTCCGCTCCTGTACTCGTACCGACATGGTGGCATTGCTGTATAAACACTTCAGCACTTCGATATATCGATGGTCAATATGGCACCGCTGGAGAGACCGCAACACTGCCCATGTCTCGATCGAATCAAAGGCCTTCTCATAGTCCACGAACGCTAGGCATAGTGGCCGATTATACTCTTCCGTTTTTTGTATAACCTGCCGTAGCGTGTGGATATGATCTATGGTACTAAACCCTTTTCGGAAACCGGCTTGTTCGGGAGGCTGAAAGTCATCAAACCTGCGAGCAAGACGATTCGTGATTACCCTTGAAAACAACTTGTAGACATGGCTCAGAAGCGAGATGGGTCTATAGTTCTTTAGCAAGGCTTTATCGCCTTTTTTAAAGAACAGCACCACCACACTTCTGTTCCATGCTTCCGGCGTTACGCCTTCGAGCAAGACGGAATTGAAGAGTCTTTGGAGGACCTTCAGTACCGGAGTTCCACCCGCTCTTAGAAGCTCTGATGTAATTCCATCGTCACCCGGCGCTTTGTTGTTTTTGAGTTGTTTAAGGGCAGTCCTAATCTCGTACAGGCTGATATCCGGGATGTCTTCAGTATAGTGTCGGGTGAGCTTGGCTCTTGGGTCTTTGTCTAATCTAACAGGTTTAGCGACCGAGGTATATAGCTGTCCATAGAGCAAAGATTAGTGATAATCAAATTAAAAATATATTTCCTGCGAGTAATAACACTGTCGTATAACTCAAGACAATGGTACTTGTTCAGGATCTCCGTATTTTCCTGGCTGTCACCCACACCCTGTATATGTATGTATACTATAATCAAAATTGCACTATGATTATGTAGCCTACGAAGAGCAGCATGAACAAATTACTTCCAACCCAGCCAAACCAATGCCTTACCTAATTGTGATGGATGACAGGCGCGTTGCATTATAAACATTTTATGATTGATCTTTGTCCCTAAAATTTATTTAGAACTAGTGGACGCCCGCGACTCCGTCCGAGTGGACTACAGAAATAACAAAATGTCTAAATTAACCGGGATAAAAACATTTTCCCGGGATAAAAAGTAGCCTATATGTTAAGTGGGACCTGTCCCAATATATTACTGAAACCTGCATCGAAATCGGTTTAGCCGTTTCTGAGATTAGTGTGCACAAACGCACAGACAAACAGACAAAAATTTCAAAAATCATTGTTTTGGGTACTATTGCGTTGATAAAGGTCTCCTATAATATTTTTTCTCATATATCTTCCATGTACAGACAGCGATCCGTTACATTTTTATTATATGTATAGAAGAAGATAGCAATTCGTCTCCGTATAGAGCGCATGAAAAACATTGAACTACATTTTAAAATGAAAAGATCGTGTCGCAGATTATTCGTCACCTTTTTTTTTAAATTTAAATATAATCATACACGCACCTAGCTCCACGATGCACATGGACCATAACACTTTACAGGCGGGTGAAAAAGAAACTTTATTTGTAAGTTCTTGTCTCAAATACCGTCTCAAAAATACTCATAATCTCTCAGTTTATTACTCGTAGTTTTGACTACGAAATCGTGCTACGAACCGTAGCAAATGCAACTCGCAACACATCCTTTCAAATGCTACGAACATTTAGTCTATCTTTACTAAGATCTTTACATATGAAGTTCAAAACTTTACGGATGTTCACAAATTTCAAGATGAACGGGGTAGTACCAGCTCGTCACCGGTAATATTCTTCCCGGCACGATCGAGCTTCGCGTTGAAATTCTTTTTTCACTCATACGAATAAAAATGGAGTTCCATGTGAATCTTTATATTTCCTTACATCAAAAGGATAAAGTAATTATGTACATATTTCCGTCCTAGTTAGTATCTATCAAGAAGAAGGCTTCTTTTTCTCAGTATCTGAGTAACGGTCCCGTTGCCTGAGAAAGTAACACTTGTAAGTCCAAGGGATATATTTTTTACCGTAAGATATTTTACAATTGAATAAGGGAATCAAATTATTTGAAGCCGTGCAAGGACCTACTGTAAATATCTACTTATTATGAAATGAATACAATATTTTCAACTAAGTACTTATAACAAACTGAAAACAACCCTAGAAAATATGGCGTATGTTTGTGATGCTACCCTCAGGGCTGTGAGCTGGGGGAGTGAAGGCTTCAAGTTTGGAGGCTTTTGTGCCTCGAGCCGGGTTCCGCGATGAGAGATGTTCGAAACTAGTTTCCGGAACTAACCTTAAGTTATAATATATACAAGATATGATTAAGTAAGATAAGTCCAATATGAACCTAACTACTTACGAGTATTTCATATTACTCAACTATGACTTTATAAAACATTTTTTACCCGGCTGCACCATAGGATGGTTACGTTTTTCGAGTGTATGTACATATGTTTATTTCTTTGTCACGCTCTAGAGCCTAAACGGCTTGTCATATTTGAGCTAAGGGATTTCATCAGATTCGTCTTAGTCATGGGAGTGACACTGGGTCAAAAGTTATACGCAGACGGCTTCTTTCTTTAAGTAAATAAGGTTATTAGACGATGAACTTTAATAATAATAATAATAATAAGCCCGCAGGGCAGCTTGTGGCGAGCTGTTGGGAGGTAGCGTTCCCACGGACCTGAAGTGCTCCCGGGGGAAGACCCTGTTCCTCATCTCCGGCGCCGGAGTGAGGTCTGACGAGGAACAGTTCCCCCACCTTTGTCTTGCCTTCGCCGGCAGGGCAGTGGGGTCGCGAGAGCTATGACAGCTCGAGGGTGGACATGCCCGTCAGTAAGTGGCGAGTTGGCTTCGGTTTAAAGTCCAGGGGCACCCTTTGTCGCTCCATGCGTGCGGCCGTTTCAGGGGGCCCATGAAATAAGTCGGCGAGTCATCGCCTGCCACCTTTGCAATTTTGAGACTTGGTTGTAATGGCAGGCGTCGGTTAGTCTCCCTTTAAATAGCCCGATTATCCAACTCCACCCAACAATCACCCCCCATAGCCCATGACCTTATTTTCCATCGCACGACATAGATCTGCACTCCAATAGTCTTGCACATAGCGGGGACCATCGCCGGGTGTATCATATTGTGCGGTCGGCGATGGTATCCGCCGGGACTCTTAGTATTCTTAGTATTCTTTATTGTACACATAAATTTTTATCATAGACAGTAAGTTGTAAAAGAAATAGTACAAAGGCGAGCTTATCTCTAAAAGAGATTTCTTCCAGCAAACAGACTCTGTAGTCCCGAGAATTCAAACAGAGATACAAATAATAATAATAAAATTCTTCATTGCACATTTAAACAGTGTACATGAGCGAACTTAATGCTATGTAGCATTCTCTACCAGTTAACCTGATTAAGATATTTTCACTAAATTAAATTATATGTATATATAATTATTATTAAAATTATTAGTATTATTCCAAAATTAAAAACCTGCACAAATACAAAGCACTCCCTCCCTAAGTAACTACGGGGTAGAAACCCTCATTTTTCATCAAACAATTTCACTATTTCAAATCCCAATCAACATGTCCAAAACATATCAAAAATGACTGTTAAGTACTCAATAAATTAAACTCCACGCATCAGTTCGATAAATTGCGGGGTATTCGTCATACCCGGAGGGGCCTGACAGACCCCCTGTCCAGACCGCCCCACGCCCGCAGGTCTGTGGGGCCTGCTATAAATCACAGGCAGATTCATCACCTCTTATTGCGTCCTAGGCATCCTTTGTAGTCTTTGTACTACTTTTTGGAGGTCCAGTTTTTAGAGTTTTTAATGTATATAATATGTAACATGATTCGCTGGTAGCTTTCAGCTAAATTGGTTGGGTTAGCTCTGGGATGTCGAAACCTGCTAAGAACTTAGATTACTAACCACCGTGAACTAACTTTACATATACATTTCATTATTTTACACACAGTAAAATAATAAAATGTATATAATTATTGGATCATCGGAAATTACTCTATTTCAGTTCCGCCTGTGACTTCTGTACTACGTTAGGAAAAGTTACTTAGATATGGACTTTTTTTATATCTGCGATCAGTGCTTAACTATAAGAAGATGCGATGTCATGCATGGCTTTGAGATGAAAAAGTCCAACAACTTCTTCCACTTTTTAAACTCAATCGAGTTCTAGAATATTTTTCTGTTTTAGCCTCTTAGGATATTTCACAGAGCTCAGCAGCCAGCCTGTTTGGGTGTGTGTCGAGACGTCTTCTGTAGTGTGATGCTTTCTTTATCGCTTCACGAACTGTCTCCATATGTAGCGCACTGTGCAATTCCTCAGTTTTCAGGAACCACGGTGCATTGGAGAGATATCGACTAATAAAATTACTTTATCCATATTGTGGACATACTCCTCGATCAATTAACTATTCGATTCAGAGCATATGACAGCTTTCAGCTGGGTATTTCATAAAGCTAAAGGTAAAAATAAACGGGTAAAGAAATACGTTTCATAAAGCTGGAAGACCCGCATCTACCTTGCGTTTTAAAATACCTCGTTAATATTCTGACAACATTGTAAAGAGGAAAATATAAAGGCTCACTTTTGTTCCTGACGATACACCGCAGCTAGTAACAAAGGCTCGCGTTCCGGCTGAAAGTGGCATTAAAGGAAATAATTAAAAACCCTGTTAGTAAAAGCAATAAGACCGTAGAAAGTGTCTGAGGAAAATAAAGCACACGGCACGCCGAGACGGGGTTGCATAGATGCAGCTTTTCTCGTCTCTTTATTGCCTCCTAAGACAAAAGAAGCACAACTTCAGGTGCATATTAATAAGAATTTGTCTCGTACCTCGATATTGCGGAGGTGAATTAATATTCATAAAGCGTACCGTAAAGCTGCTCGGATGAGAGTGTTGCACGTGATCTCTATAAAATTTATTGCTGTTTTTCTTCAAGCTTTCATCTTGTTTGTGGGTATTGTTCAATTTACATCAGTAAACTTCGTCGTCGATAGGCAGCGTGAGAAGCAGGTTGGGTAACAAAAGCGTTCATCTTTCAGCAATACGAGTACTTACCTATATATGAAAATCTCGGAAGTATGATATTTGTGACACGTACGTAAGGGGTTATGCCTACCTATGTGTGCGACTTTTTATTTATTTATCTATATGTAAGTAGATAAGATTCTGGAATAAATTGATGATTTTCTTGGGGCTTAGGAGTAGATACCATATGCAAGTATGTAGGTTAATATTAACAGCTTATGCAGCTGTCGTTAGAGACAACTGAAACTATTTACAAGACACCTCAATACTATTGGAAACAAGTTGACAAAATTACCCAAAGTTTTATGTCAGTTATAACTCTTATATAAGGATCTCGTAATGAAAATCTTAAATCATCAATTTTTCTATTTGTGACAAAGTACCGGTACGCTCTCGATTTAAACGGAATGGCGTCACGCGGTCTACCAAGATGGCCGGCGGCTACAGTGGGAAAATAGCCTCAAGCCTGCTCGCTCCTACACTTTCCATCAAGTCTACAAAGAAAAACGCAGGTATAGAACAAAATCTACAAGAACAAGCACTCTTAATAGATAAAACATAATGCAAGTATCTTATCGATTCTTTAAACAAACTCCCTTTGTAGGTAACACGACGTAACATAAAACCATTAATAAGCCTCTTACCCTATCCGTCTAAGTCAACATCGGTGTCCTCCGAGATGCGGGGTGGTCCTGGGGGGAGCCCGGGGCGCGTTGCCATGGCGACGCTCAGGGTAGCGGACCCGAATTTTATCGATTTGGTACAGACACAAGCTCTCGCCTATACTAACACAATTCGGCACCCGTGTTTGCACATCTCACAGGTTTAAAGAGCTTTGCCGTTTAACTATGAGTATTGTTTGTATAGCTATAAAATCTGCGCTATTGTTTGAGTTGATTGTTGTACTTACTACCGTTTACTACTCGTATTTACGTACCTAACACCTAGATATTTAAGTACTAGCAAAGGTATTAAATAGATACGCTACCAATAATAAAAGTTGAATAATAATTTATCGCAATAGGCAAAATTAGTTTTTAATCTAAACTAGGGAGACGTTAGTAGTTTTACTTGCTGGGTCTGCAACACCTACCGAGTTCAATTATTTGATTTAAACTTTCCCCAGACCCGCCCTATTCTTAACTTTGTATGGACCATAATACCTTTAAGCTAATACCTTTTTCAGTAAACTTGCTTATGGAATTATGACTAGTTACACTAAATGAAAGGGAAACTTCCCTCCAGCCTTCAGTTATTTGCTACTCGTTCAGGTAATTCTTGGCAGAAGTCCAATGGAAAGAGTTGTTTAAAGTTTTACAAATATCTAAATACAAGTACATACCTAAGTACTGTATTGTGAATGAATTATCAAATTACCCGCTAAATACTCTTACCATTTCTGAAGTTATCATTCAATAATATTCGAAGTGTTCACCTCAAAGATGGGTTGTGGGTAGAGACCAAACACTTGTCAATCTCATTTCTGAAACGAGCCCACTTCTGACACCATTAAATGATTAAATTAGATAGATCAGCCTCAACACACCCGCTGCAAACACGCTGAATTCTACCGAATGGAATCACGAGTTTCTTGAATCATACCTACTCAATTATGTATTAGGTACAAAATCTGGTGTAAAGTGTAAACCATACAGTACACCTAAAAGTAAACTTTTCAATACACTAGTAATAGGTATAACAACAATCCTTAAATATTCCTCAGGGCGTTAAATGCGTGCATGCAAACTGTATTCAAAACAACTTTATTGTGATGTACTAA
The DNA here is from genome assembly GCA_014607495.2 of Carposina sasakii. NCBI lineage: Eukaryota > Metazoa > Arthropoda > Insecta > Lepidoptera > Carposinidae > Carposina > Carposina sasakii. Next base: position 4,165,787 of record CP053149.1, on the reverse strand, counting down.
GTACCTACTAGCACAGAATTTATTGTCTAAATTACACTGAAGGATCTACAATATGCGGGAATCCAGACGAAACATCTCACAACTGTTATATGAAACAATAAACGAAGAGAAATCACAACATAGCCGAAAGAGAGACACGTTCACCCTACACACTTTAGAAAACAGAAGCAGCCGTTATCCCGTAGCAAAAACAAAACTTTACAAACGATTTTTGAGCAGGGATAAAAAGGAAAGTGGGGTGCAAAGGGTTCTGCTGCTCACCGTGCCGCGAGATATCAACTAACACCCTTCGCACACCTCCCCTATCAATTGTTACCAGTTGCCCACATTTTTATTCGCAAAAACGATCCGGGAGCCGTGTGACCGCGCTTTATTTTGTGTTAATTCACCGTAGGAAATATTATTCTTTACGCCTTCGAAACGCAGATTACCCAGAACAATGTCTTACTGTGAACTAGCAAGTTGAGAACCAACACCCAGGAACAATACAAAAAGTGATAATGGGATTTAGAACAAAAAAAATGGAAAAATTAAAACATATCAAGTTGGATCAAATGCAAGCAAAAGGGGCATTAGGCTATTCCACCTAGATTTTCGCACGAGTTCCTCGGGGTATTTGGGATCAAAATTCGCAAAAAGTATGGCGTAGTCCGATTAACAGTATCCTTGAAGATGTCGTCCGCAAAAAGCGACGTGGGGACAAAAGGCTCTGAAACATTTCTCATTGAGCCGAAGGGCGGCTAGCGTGGGTCGCGTCCCCCTGCCACCCACCCCGCTCCACGTCAGTCTCCGCCAGGGTGTCTATGATTTATACTCTCGGATGGAATAAGAAACATAAATGGGTACGAGGAAATTGTAGAGTTTTCAATGCAACCATTGTTTGATTTATACACTGTTATCGGTTTATAATATGGTGATGTTGTGTATACTTACCGCTTATACTATGTTGTGTAGGTATGACTAAGATCCAGCTATCTACATCTCCACTCCATATTCCAAGAGCAGATTCAAGGGGGCACATAAATAATCCGCAGTTCCGCATTGAAGTTTGTACTGGGTTATACGCAAGATAACGTTAGGCGGCACGGCTTCACTACATAATGTAGACCATCACACTTAAAGTTAGTCCCATCTGTCCCTTTCTGTGTCAGCCATTTACATTAAGGATTGAGGACAGACGTGACTAATTTTAAATTTAGGATTGAGTGTAACGGTCAGAATCAGAATCGACCAAACAAATCAGGTAATACCTTAACATAGTCACCCTATTCCAGGCCAGAGCAGATCAGCGTACATACAATACATACGATACATTATATATCATGATATTGTATTAATTTCTGTGGTGTGGGTGCCCCAGTCTGCCGCGTGACGGGGGGTTAGGGGTACTTTTTTAGTCCGTTAATTAATGTGGTCCAAGCACCTCTCCGGTTTATTTTGATTCCCTGTTTTCTTTCACGAGTGCGTACCTAACTGAATTGAAAAGCGATGGACGGGAGATTTGGTCGGTAATTCAATCAATTTCACGAAAATTAAGGACAGCAAATATTTATTCTACCTGCCCTTTGAAAATGGGATGGTTAAGTGGAAGGTGTTTTATACTTTTATTTCACCGATGGATGTACTTAGGGGCGAAATTTCAATTTAATCGGTACCTACTTACCTTATACGTAGTAATGGTAAAGCAATCGTAGCTTATTTTTTACAGCGAATAAGGGTAAACTAAACATTAACTCTACACCTATTACATTTTAAAACTATGTACCTACCTAAGTTTTATAAGTCATGACTCCGTCTGTATGGGTTTTTATAGTTTTTTATTTTATACATATCATTTATAGTTTCATAATACCAAGAATTTTTTCCTGAGAAGTTTACTAAACAGCTTGCAGACTGACATCTTTACTATTTTATTTATTTTACTAGTAAAGGCATGTATTTTGTTATCGCTTTGAAATTAAACCTTTTTAACACATCCATCAAAAAAATAAAACTGAACAGAGATATTACGATCACGCACTTGGCAGTAATACAAAAGTTTTCATAACCTTATTTATTGAGAAAACAATATTATGTAAAAAGTAGCGCAACTTCTTATTGTAATCACGGTACATACTTATACGCTAATATAATATAACATTGTTCATAGGATGTCGCCATTTCAAAGAAATTCCTACAATGACTCTTGAGCTTAGTTTACCTAGGATAGCGGTACAGTAATATAGCGACATTTCACATGACGGCACCGTAATGTGGGCGACATCGCCATCCTAGGAAACCAAACCTTCTATTCATCTCTGTCATTGGTATAGATGTTTTGCCATCTTTGTCGCGCCGAGATCAGTCATGGTTGTAACGACAATAACTTATGTACTAGTGATAGAGATTAATAGAGATAAATAGTGAGAGGTCATTGTACGAATTCTTCGTAATCCGCGTCCAAACTTTAGCTTGTGAGAATCTAAAATAAAACATAAATCATCCATGATCATTATGTAGGACATACTGTATCTTATATCAAAGTAGCCAACTAATATACTTGTTCCATAACATTTGGAAATGTTTATACGCTCTTTAGACAAGAAGGCACGAACCCGTAACTTGGCAAAAAAATAAGTGGTTGAAAATGGCTGCTTTGATTTGTTATACTAAGTGCCGATTTTTCCAAACGTCAGATAGCTTATCAGAGGAATAAAGTTGATGCTGTCCTTCTCTAAAACTTGACCATAATAGAGACAGCATCTACTTTATTCCTCTGATAGGCTATCTGACGATTTGGAAAAATCGGCCCTAAATAAATTATAATAATGTATCAATTTGTACAAGGTAAGCTGATTGAGTTTCTTACGTAGAGCATGATATGTTTAGGAGACGAATTATATTAAAAATGTGTTGTGTACGTGGCCCGTATATGGAGGCACAAGTTCGAAATGTTACATAGATTTAGTATAAAACGTATGATTGCTATCCGGACTAAATAAAAACGCCCCAAGCCAAATTTAATCCATCCCTAATACCATAATCATATCAGACGATAGAAACACATATTACCACGATAATACAGGATGTTTTTTCGTTGCCGCCCTTAACGAAAGGTACATACTCTATACATCAAATAAAGTAAGTTTATGCCGAAAAAACGCTGCGAAGCGATGTAAATTTTTTAGAATTTATTTTAATTACTTGTTTGGGCGGAATTTATAGTGTCCAGTGTTTATGTTAGTTTTTCATAGACAGATATTAATCATTTCTCGTGAAAAAATCTTGCTGCACGCGTCAATGTGCATTTTTGCAGAAAAACGCAGTCTATTTACTCAACTTTGCACCCTAGTATTTTGGAAACCAGACACTTCTATGGAGAAAAATGATCGTGATTATGAGGAGATTCCGTAGTTTTCGGAAACGTTGACGACCAAAAATCATCCTGTATAGGAAACCTACAGCAAACGTTTGGTATAACATGCACAAAGACGTAAGTACTCATTTCGTAACTACCAGCCAACCTAAAGTGTATAATCCAAACATGATTGAAAGTCAAAATCAAGAAAGATGAAATCTTTAAATTTTAACAGTTGTTATTCTCATGGTTGTTAGAAAAATAACTATTAGGGGACGATGGGGGAATTGCGGACGCGGGGCAAATACGGACTACGATGTATCTACTCTATCCCTGCCGCCCGCGTCCCGCCGCCACGATCACGCGTTACCATCCACCATCTTTAGTGTCGACCAAACGTTACTGGCAGACGGTTGCGCGCACATTTCAAGGAAATTTAAATTTCTCATTTTTTGTGGTTTTGATGTAATTTTTGGTATTCACTATCTTGAGTGTTATTCATAAAGAATAAGTGTAAGTAAAAACGTCATATTTTCTGTTATTTGCAATGTTAATGACGAGTAAATAGAACAACCGTTTGGCTTGATAAATTTTAATAACTTAAATTTTTTTTTGTTCTACTTTTTCTAGCTCGTTTGGGTCAATTGCGGACAAGTGGCCTGGGGTAAATACGGATGTCCGTAATTACCCCATTATTTATAAAAACTTGCAGCAATATATCTTTATTCCAGATGCCTCGAAAATATATTAAGAAAAGAGAACCATCTTACACCATTGAAACTTTACAAAGAGCTGTGCAAGAAATTAAAGAGAAAAAGATTCCTTTTCGACAGGCGGCAGAGAAGTATGGCATTCCCAGAGCGACCCTTTTTGATCAAGCGAAAAAAGTCTGTATTAGTACCATGCCAAAAAGAGGAAAAAAGTCAGTTTTCAATGAATCTCAAGAAAACGAACTGGTCAAATTCATTTTAAAATCTTGCGAAACCTTCTTTGGGATAACAATTCCTACCCTAAGAAAAATAGCGTTTGATTTTGCCGCTGCTAATAACATAGCAAATGACTTCAATAAAGATACCAAAATGGCAGGAATGGATTGGTATTATAATTTTATGGCTAGACACCCCAATATATCTCTTAGAAGACCAGAGGCTACTTCAATAAACAGAATCACAGCATTTAATCAAGAAGAAACAGATATATTTTTTGAAAATTTAAAAACACTTATGATAAAATACCAATTTAAGTCGAATTCAATCTACAATGTTGATGAAACGGGGATTAGTACTGTACAACGGAACTCCAGGATTCTCGCACCGAAAGGATTAAAACAAGTAGGTAAATGTACCAGCGCAGAACGTGGTTCCATGACTACAGTTATAAATTGTTTTAATGCTGGAGGCACATACATCCCCCCATTTTTCATATTTAAGCGAAAGCGAATGAATGCACTACTTATGAAGGACAGTAATAGTAACATGGTAGCTTGTGTTTCTGACTCTGGCTGGATAACTGAATCAATTTTTGTTGATTGGCTTCAGCATTTCAAAGCATTTGCAAAACCATCTACAGATGATCCTATTTTACTAATATTGGACAACCATGAAAGCCACGTTAGTTTGAGATCTCACGAATTTTGTCGAAAGAATTTTATTCATGTTTTAACTTTGCCTCCTCACACATCTCATAGAATGCAGCCTTTAGATTTAACTTTCCATGGCCCCCTTAAAAGAGCATATAACAGAGAATGTGAGTCCTTCATGGTCAACCATCCAGGCACCAAAATTACAGCATATGATGTTGTAGGCCTTTATACAAAGGCTTTTAATAGAACCACAAGTACTGACAAAGCTATGAATGGCTTTAAGTCTGCTGGAATTTGTCCAATGGATCAAAATAAATTTAAAAACACTTTTGAAAGTTTTGGTGATATTTTTGAATCAGTCTCTCCTCACGAACCACAGATACAAACTAATACCAATAATTCAAGCCAAAGCAAGTACCAAAATGAATCTCAAGATGTCTGTGATGCTGCCAACAAAAATATTTCAAATCCAATAGAATCTCAGGAAATATTTCAACTTTCCAATAATGAGGCTAACTATGAAGATTTAAACGAAACAATACCTACGTCTGTATCAATGGGTTATGTTAGTGAAACTGGTATAAATCAAAATATAACAAGTCAAACTTGTCCATCTCACTTAGTACCACTTAGTGAAGTAGTGCAAGTACCAACTCTAAAACCTACTCGTACAAAACGATTAGTAAAAAAAAAACATTCCATTATATTCACCAGCACACCTGAAAAAGAAAACTTAGAGAAAAAAGAACAAAAAAAAATGGAAAAAAAGATAAAGAAACTGGAAGAAAAGATAAAAACCACAAAGAAACCAAAAAACATCAAAGAAAAAAGACCGAAAGGTTTAAGAAACTTAAAAAATTTTGATTGTGACAAAGAAAATGAGGAATATTTCTGCATTTATTGCCGGGAAAAATATTGTGATCCACCTACCGAAGACTGGATTATGTGTCTCAAATGTAAAAATTGGGCACATGAGAATTGCAGTGCTGGGTCTTCTTCAAGGGGCTATGTTTGCGAATTCTGCAAATGAAATGGGACCTCGTCCGTAAATACCCCATGTTGTCCGTAATTAACCCAGCACTGGTCCGTATTTACCCCAATTACTAAGGGTAATTACGGACATGTATGTTTTTGTTTTTTATTGAAATTTAATAAATGTTGATTGATCTCATATAACAATTAATGTTGATTAGATAGGTAAACAATTTTAGTTAAATAAATAATAAAGACAGACTGATTATTATTAACAGTATGAGTTTCATTTGTGATTTCGCTTAAGCGTCCGCAATTCCCCCACCTTCCCCTACTTAGCACATTTAAAACCACCAAAGTTAATAAAAATATGACACTTTTATCTTCCACTTACGTAATCAATAAAGTATAGAAAGTTTTTTAATATAAGTAATTATAACTTTACTTAACGAGGTACAAATTGGCATAATAATAATAAAACTTGTAAAGCATCTCAAAAACTACCAACCTACTTTTAATTTACTTTGTACTTGGATTGAGGGCCCAGAAAATACGTAAATCTAAATTTTAAGCAATGTAAATGGACATGACATTTACAATTTTTTTTTTACGATCAAGACCAATTATTGATATCTTAACTGAAAATGGTGTTACGTGCCAGTTATTTGTTGCTTTAAAAAAATTTTAAATGTCATGTAAATGTAAATGAGACTTTAATTTTCAATGACGTCCATTACACACACCACGACGTCTTTTTCAGTTTATATAAGCAAGACGTGTGTTACTTCGCGATTGAAATTAAATCTCGACTTACGCATTTGCTGCACGTGGGCTTTAGACACTAATTGTATTTTTAATATAATCAGTCTTGAATATTTGAGGCACTATTGGGAAGATTAAATTCACCGCTTTACTGATGTCCGCCCACCACTGGAGTATTATTGATTAACGTGAATTTGTAAAATTATTAATTTAAGAATAGCAAATATGTACGTATTGCAAGCTAAGTTCTAGAATCTGGTTTCTCATCGCGACCGCGACTGTAGTTGTCTGTGATCGCAATCAACTCCCGTAGCATGGCACCCGCTACTCACGTTGGTATACATATAGCGTATTTTATGGCGACTAAATGTCAAAAATCCAGACGAAATAACGTTTCCCACTATCAATGACATTTCAAATCCGCACGTCACGCCGCGCGCTTTAAATAACTTGCAGTTGCGAGCATGCCGTTTTGTGTGACTGGTTTATCAATTCAATATAATACGATTTAGTGAGGAGAGTAATAATGTTTATATCACTTTCGGAATGGTAACATAATTTCCGCGGGTTGTGCAAAAGCCGCGACGGGCACGGGTTCTGAATCGCATTGTTGCCGTGCTACGGGCGCAAGAGTCGTTAAATTCGACGGTCAGCAAAGAGTATACGGCTCAGTTGTGGGCTAAAACCAGATATAAGCGTTTATCCCCGGTCGTCCCCACTGGCGACGAATAACACGTGACGGACAGGGTCTATAGCCGTCAAGTTCAAGTTCAAGTGACATGACGGCAATCGTCCAATACGAAACGGTCGTTTTTCCCCAGAATTAATCAATGGTATTTAAGCAGAAAGAGTAAAACCATACTTCTAATATTCTAAAAATTACAAAAACATATAGTGTCAATTTTCGAATTTCACTTGTTTCTACTGTCCGTCAACGTTTAAGAGATTCCCCGGATTGTTAAAATGCTTTAATTACGACTAGGGCTGCCATCCGTCCGGGTTTTCCCCGGATTTATCCTAGTTTGGAGGGCGTCCGGGGAGAGTCCGGGCGGGGTTTTAAATAGTGTCCGGGTTTTAAATAGTGTTTTAAAACCATTTCATAAATGTTTAATTTCACGGTAAAAAAAATTAGGCCATTTGATAGTAAAATTTGTAGCCGCACCGCTCCGTGCATCTGCACTGGGGACGATCAAAACTTTTTTTTCACACTCGTCCCCATCGTTTATTCCCGGACGACCGGGAATAAACGATAAGCAATGATACTTATATATACCTATATATACTTAAAAGTAAATTGTGTACACTTCCTTAAGTTGTTTTCCAGTTTTAGTTTCAGAGATATTACTAAAGAATTTACTAAGATACACTGGTATAATGTTCATAGATTGGTACAATCAACGTAATACAGCACATGTAACATACAAAATAGTGCCACGCTATGACTACCGACGAAATAGAAAGTATCAAAATTACATAAATACTACCTAGCGCCAATACCATCGCCCATCAAAGCGTGCCAATAGGCGGGAATCATGATGCAATTACATACATAAACAAAATCACGCCTTTTCCAGAGGGGTAGGCAGAGACATAGAGTAATAAGATGTCTACACTACACTATGGCAATCATCTATCCTAATTCAAATCCATTTTACTCAAAAACGAATTGAGATTCTTAAACTCATCTTTCATGACCACATCAAACCAAACTTTATTATCTGTGTCCGTATAGTCAATAGCTTGCAGCTGTTCATTCGCGTATGTATACGGGGCGAACGCTAGATGATTCCTCAGACTATATTTGCCATCAACATCCGGTACCAAACTCGACAGTTTGTGAACGAATTGAGGGTTCAACCGTTCGAATATGTACCCGTTTTCCCGCGCTTTGATAGCCTCTTCCTTGTACAAACAACTGAGAATGTCCGCGGAATACCGTTGTAGTATCGTTATCTGTTCTATGTAGGCTTCGTTCTGCTTAATTTTGTTCTTTGATTTCAGGTTTTTGAATATGTCTCTGTATCTGTAAGGGAAGATCCCATTTAGTGTGTGGTGGTAAGGAGTAAGCCTATCCCCGCTTTTCGGAAATGCAAGCGCACGGCTCGACGTCATAAACCTGTATTCGTCATACGATTCTGTAAAGCAACCATCGCGCGCAAATTAGCCGTAATAGAAGGAGACATTACTGTCAAGCAAGTGGCATTTGTTGCATTGTCATACTGTAATTTATGAACCATGTTAGTACATTCCCGTGCTGATGCGAGGCTTGACTGGAATACGTCAGCTGCATCTCCTTCTGTGCATGTCGTTAAAATCGACGGCCGATTGGTCTAGTAGGTAGTGACCCTGCCTACGACGCCATTGGTCCTGGGTTCGAATCCCGGTAGGTGCAAACATTGATATGATGAATATTGATGTTTGTTTCCGAGTCATGGATGTTTCTATTCTTATCTATGTATTTATATACCGTTACTTAGTACCCACGACACAAGACCTTAGGGATCTTAGTGTGGGACTAGGTTAATGTGTTGTGTAGTTGTGTAAATAAAAAAAAATAAAAAAAAGTCGACTAAAGTACTCGGGGGCGTTCTCTGAGGCGATAAGCTAGCAACTTGTCACTGAACATCTGTTCCCTCTATGCTGAACGTGGCTGTGGGATCTCTCTTATGATCCATCGGTTCTGACTACCCCATTACGGGAACACAGCCGTGTATGTAGGTATGTATATGTGATGTTACAAAAATCCTAGTTTTAGCTAAACATTGTTTAGTCCAGGGATTCCCAAACTTTTTTTTCTCATAAACTCTCTCTCACCAAATTCATCATACGGGTGCTGGACCACTTTAGGAGCCACTGGTTTAGTCTAACTTTGACAGTTTGTATGTCCGTTTCCTTGGATAGTACTTCCATACTAAGAGACATTCCCACGGTCAAAACCATACAATGACTACGCAAGCTGGACTTACAATAACAACGTGGCGGCAACTTTGTCCAACACCGCCGACGACGGGTACAACAGTGGCAGGGCCAGTGCCAGCGGGCGCGGCAAGCTGCCCACAGAGGAGTCGCCCCGCAACTCGGATGTTGCCATGCGCTCGGCCGAACTCACACTGCTGTATAATAGTCGGATATCCTCTGAAGACGAAACGGATTTAGTTATGGAACGATACAGTCGATTAAACTTTTAGAGCTAAGCATGCGATGTAGAAAAGTTTTTCTATTACTCGTACAATCAACTTTTTGTTAAATATTTATGGTATACAGTAAAGAATAAACATAGCATGATGATGAAATCCGGGACGAAGGACCAAAAAAAAATAGGAATTTATTTGCTTGGAAATCTACTTTCACTATTCTACAATATAATGTTTTATCTAGGCAAGGCCCTTTCAGTTAGGTTATCGTGACAAGGCAGATTTACTTTCACATTCATAATATTAAAATGAGGATTTTTTTCCATTTCTTTATTAATAAAATTAAAATAAATGTGATTATTAATTCTTTTTAGGGTCGATTTTTCCAAACGTCAGATAGCCTATCAGAGGAATAAAGTTGATGGTGTCTCTATCATGATCAAGTTTTTGAGAAATAAAGTCGATGCTTTCTTTCTCTGACTAGTGGACGCTCGCGACTCAGTCCGCGTGGACTACAGAAAAAACAAAATGTCGAAATAATCCGGGATAAAAACATTTTTCCGGGATAAAAAGTAGCCTATATGTTAAATTGGGCCTGTCACAATATATTCATGAAAACTGCATCGAAATCGGTTCAGCGGTTTATAGATAGGCGTTTGGAAAAACGGGCACTTAACCAGACAAAAATTACCTATGTGACAATTTATAGGCTAATGACAATTTACCTGGATTTGCTTGCAGACCCTTCTGTGCCAGTTCACAGATCTTTGTCGCTATATTTGGCAAGATGCTTGCGTAGTCAATGTCGGAACTACTCATACTTGTGAAATATTGCTGGTGTTTTGTGCTGGAATATACCTGAAAGGAAAATATGTTTATAGATTGTGATAAAAATTATGTTCAGTCCAGAGTTCGAAGTTATAATTATCATTCATATTTATCGCGATAATTATCTTGATAAATACAGGGTGATTTTTGGTTGTCAACGTTCCCGAAAACTACGGAATCTCCTCATCATGACGATCATTTTTCTCCATGGAAGCATACCTGGGAAGTGTCTGGTTTCCAAAATATTAGGGTCCAAAGTTTAGTAAATAGACTGCGTATTTCTGCATAAATGCACATAGACGCGCGTAGCAAGATTTTTTCACGAGAAATAATTAATATCTGTTTATAAAAAACTAACATAAACACTAGACACTATAAATTTCGCCCGATCAGGTAATGATTTGTTTTTTTTTTTTCAAAAAAAAATATTTTTTTCCCCGCATTTTTTTTGGCATAAACTACTTTATTTGATGTATAGAGAACGTACCCTTCGTTAATGGTGGCCACAAAAAAACATCCTGTATACCTTGATAATTATCTTTGATAATAGTTTAGTTATTAAGTTTATTTACGTGTCCAAAGGCGTAAAACATGAAAAAAAATGTTTGACGAGATAAGTGCAAATACCTTTTCTTTACATACTTTCTTCCTTATATTGGACGTCATAAAAACAAACTCTGAATTGAATTGTATATTTCTCACATTATTCTTTGCTGTCTGTTTATTTAATAATGTCGAAAAAATGAGACCCTCTTTGGGATAAATATATTATCATTTAAATAAATAAAATTTCAAGAAGTTAAATGGAAAATCAACTAGGATAATTATCAGATGATTATAAAGATAATTATCAAAAAAAAAAATTATCTTAATAATTTCGAACCCTGCTTTGTACCTCGTTTAAATGACGAACGAGCAAGCAAACTTGCGGCTTATAGCTTTATTGTGAGTTTTGTTTTCGACCTACAAATATATTACAGTGCAGGCGGCGTAAGCCTAGTTTTGCATTTCTGTGAGTGTACAGTAAGCCACAGGTAACTTGCAGTAACAAACTCATGTAAAGCACAAGTTTTACATGAGTGTAAGCGATCTGCCCCTTTATTACCTAACTATTTTTTTGTACTATTGTACATAAATCGCTGATTCACCTAGTGACGGCCGATTGGTCTAGTAGGTAGTGATCCTGCCTGCGACGCCATAGGTCCTGGGTTCGAATCCCGGTAGGTGCAAACATTGATATGATGAATATCGATGTTTGCTTCCGAGTCATGGATGTTTCTATACATATCTATGTATTTATATACCGTTGCTTAGTACCCACGATACAAGACCTTAGGGATCTTAGTTACTGTGTTGTGTAGTGTGTGAATATACAGGGTGTAACAGAAAGGGTATGTTAAGCGAAAAGCTATGTAAACAGCCCACTATAGTGAACCTATCCACAAAATTACAGACTCGAAATCACATGTTTATTTTTCCAGATAATATGGAGAATTCCTACACAACTCAAGAATGTTCATACAATCTCGAAAAATAAACATGTGATTTCGAGTCTCCAATATTGGAAATAGGTTCTCTATAGTGGGCTGTTTACATAGCTTTTCGCTTAACATACCCCTTATGTTACACCCTGTATATATTTATTTATTTATTGCTTGTCAAATTCGTATTACGTAAAACGAATTTCAAAGGAACTTTGACATTTCATGGCGAATATTGTAAAATTTTCGCTATCGCTTTGCTTCGGCTTTGCTATTGCTTTTACGTAATCAGGGGGCTGGAATACTGACCATATTGCAGTACATATTGGTGAGGCTCCTCAGGATGGCGCACTGCCGGAGCGGCGCCGCCCTCACGTACACTCGAGTGAGGACGTCCGTGATGTACATCACGTGCGCCGCGCACGCCGGGCTGAGCCACTCCGCCAGCTCCAGGATCTAGAATAGGTAGGTACTCTTTGCAATAAGGGATTTTCTGACAACTATTAAAAGTAAAAAAAAATAGTACAAATCGCCCGGATAGATGGCGTGAGCGAAACTCCATCCCGAAATTCTGTATGGAGAGGTGAAGGGCCAGAGCTAGGTAGACGATGAAGTTAACGCCATCTATTTCATACTAGTTCAATACATTGTAATCACGCCCATTATCCCCCAAAGAGGTTGGGCAGAACCATAGATTTAAGAAAAGGAGGATTAGCTTTAATGCCTCATAAAACGAGAATGCAAAAATAGGTCCAAGGTCTCACTACCCGTCAGTCGCCAGCGCGACGTAGACTGCGTCACACGTTCTCGTTGCGTTAAGATATTCTCAACTGACCAAATTAGCGTTTACAGTGCCTTCTTGTTGTTTTCACAAGTGTCATAATCATTCACGGAATGTAACAAAGTCGTCTGGAATCACGTATCATGCGTAAGTATTTAAAAAAATTATATCCCTCTTGTGATCACCTGCGAACTGGATGCAGTCGTCGATAAAATAAATACATGTGATGTTACACCCGAAAAAATAAGTGCAGTGCATTGGGGTGTACGAGGAATTGGACAAATTAATTTATATGCTAAATACTGTTATGACAATCTAAGAACTTTGGAATATTCTAGTCATTGTAGTGAGTGTAAAAGTTTTAATTGCAAAAAACATTTATATTTAATTGACGATTATTATAAAAAAATTATAGAAATATTACAGTCAGCAGCTAAAATAAGTGTAGGCAAGCATTGTGGTGCACGGAAGAAGTATAAACCTCATGTGTTGGGCTGGAACTACCACGTTAAGGAGAGCCATAATAAAGCGAGAATTAGTTATAAGAACTGGATCGAGAATGGTAAACCTGCATCGGGTATGATCTACGATGATATGTGTCGGTATCGGAACTTATTTAAAAATAAGCTGAAGTGGTGCCAAAATAATGAGGATCGTATAAAAATGGATATCCTGGCAACGTATAAGACTGAAAAAAACTTTTCAAAGTTCTGGAATGCGACAAAAAACTGAACCATAAAGCAAGTATGCCCGTGGCCGTCGACGGAACCATTAATCCTAAAGAGATTGCTGATTTATTTTCGCACCACTTTAGCATTGAGCCACTCTCTGCCCGTGACATTTCATCTTGTCCGACCGCTTCGAATAGTGGATCAGATGGCTTAAAATTTAAGGATTATTTTAGTACTGATGAAGTCGCAAAAGTAGCGCGACAGATGAAACGAGGTAAGTCACCGGGTTTTGACGGCTTAAGTATTGAGCACATCGTTCATGGTGGTGAGGTTGTCTGCCGATTATTAGCTGAATTATATAACCTTTGTATAAAGCATTGCTACTTACCTAAAGACCTAATGAAAACTGTGGTAGTTCCAGTGCCAAAGAATAGAACGGGTGACCTGTCGAGTCTTGGGAACTATAGACCAATATCTTTGGGTACGGTAGTTGGTAAAGTGCTCGAGAGGTTAATACACCCCCAGTTGAAAGATAACATTGGTATTGATGACGCGCAGTTTGGTTTTCGTCCCGGTCTCTCAACAGATTCAGCGATTTTCAGCGTAAAGTCCACAGTTAACTATTTTCTAAATAGAGACACGTCAGTTTATGCTTGTTTTCTTGACCTGAGTCGAGCTTTTGATCTCGTAAATTATAATTTACTATGGGAGAAACTAACTCAGGCAAGAGCACCAGATTGGACCGTTGGGCCGTTGAGATACTGGTACGAAAACCAGACAAATAATGTGAGATGGGGCGACACACTCTCTAGCGACTTTAGGCTACAGTGTGGTGTACGTCAGGGAGGGCTAACCTCGCCGGACCTTTTCAGCCTTTACATTAACAACCTGATCTTGGAGCTGAGGGGCACTAACGTGGGCTGCCATATTGGTTCTTTGTGTTTAAATAATTTCAGTTATGCCGATGATATGGTGCTCCTCAGCCCCTCGGTCAACGGGCTTAGGAAATTACTTCGCATTTGTGAGCGATATGCTTGCGAGCATGGCCTGAAATACAATGTGAGTAAAACAAAGATGCTAGTATTTAGGGCTGGCAAGGGTCCGGACGTGGTTGCATCAGTATATTTAGATGGCATTGTGATTGACAGAGTGGAGACCTTCAGGTACTTGGGGCATATCCTGACGGAGGATCTCATTGATAATGAAGATATTGAGCGTGAACGCAGGGCTTTGGCCGTACGATGCAACATGCTTGCGCGTAGATTTGCACGGTGTAGTGCCGACGTGAAGCTGACCCTGTTTAGAGCATATTGTCAATGCTTCTACACGTGTCAGCTCTGGACTAGCTACAATAGGAACACAATGAGCAAAATTAGGGTGCAGTATAATAATGCATACCGCATTCTAATGAGATTGCCAAGATATTGCAGTGCGTCAGGCATGTTTGCGGAGGTCAGAGTGCCTGATTTCTTTGCAGTAATAAGATCAAGGGTTGCCTTATTTTGGAGCAAGCTCCGTGCCTCCAACAATGAGATCCTCCGTAGCTTTTCTGAGCGCCTGGATGCTCCAATTTTTAGATATTGGCTATCCGTGCATTGCGATGCAAATAGAAAATAGTGCTAGGATATGGGTGTGTAGTATGTGTGCGCGTGAGTGTGTGTGTGTAGATGTCTGTAAGTAAGCATGTACTTATACATGATCATTATGTGACTGTAGTTACCTAGGTCCTAGGTGATTGGTTGGAGACTGTATAGTAACTGTAGTATACTATACTTAAGTATTTTTATTGTTATACCGACCTAAGACTACCTAGATACTTGAATTTTAACATTATGGGTGCTTACCTGAAATAAACGAATTATTATTATTATTATTATTTGTATCTCTTTTGAAATTCTCGGGACTACAGAGTCCCGGTCCTTTGAGAGGCGTGCATCGGGCCGTAGCCAAGATGTAGAGGCCCTTTTAAGAGAACTTTAATATGGTGTTGGATACACATGACGGATACCATCGCCGAACGCACAATATGATACACCCGGCGATGGTCTCCGCCATGTGCAAGACTATTGGAGTGCAGAGCTCTGTCATGCGATGGGAAACAAGATCATGGGCTATGGGGCTGAATTTTGGGTGGGGTTGGAAAATCGGGCTATTGAAGGAGACTAACGGACACCTGCCATTACAACCGAGTCTCATAATTGTTTGGTGGCAGGCGGTGACTCGCCAACTCATTTCATGGGCCCCCTGAAACGGCCGCACGCACGGAGCGACAAAGGGGGCAACATTTGGTGAGCGGCTAGGGTGGAGGGGTGCCCCTGGACTTTAAACCGAAGCCAACTCGCCACTTACTGACGGGCACGTCCACCCTCGAGCTGTCATAGCTCTCGCGACTCTACTCTGCCCGGCCGGCAAAGGCAAGGCAGAGGTGGGGGAACTGTTCCTCGTCAGATCTCACTCCGGCGCCGGAGATGAGGAACAGGGTCTTCCCCTGGGAGCACTTCAGGTCCGTGGGAACGCTACCTCCCAACAGCTCGCCACAAGCTGCCCTGCGGGCTTATTATTATTATATCATTACAATTTTGTCGAAAAATATTTTCAAATAATAAATAAATAAATAAATAATAAATGTGAGAGAAAGGGAAAGAGTATATGAATACAGGTGTGCACGAATGAAACGATACGTCAACGTCACTTACGCCACTGTCAATGTCACCGCTTCTGCGTTTAATTTTATAGACCAAGCGGCAAGTCGAAAAACACGTTGAATATGTTTTTAGCTTTGCCTTGTATGGTATGATGCCTTGCATAATAAAAATGAAAAAAGTTTAACAAATTTTTGTATGAATCCTGGTATACATTACATTTTGGCGATAAGCGTTATATTATAATATGTACACTTTCGGAGATATATGAATTTAAGTATATTTCTTACAATATCCAAAGAAGTATTTTTATGCTATGTTTGTTGTTACATACGAGTATTTTATTTAACTCTTGCAGCCAAAATATTATACCAAATTTAGGTATACAAAAATTTTAAATTGAATATGTTCGTAAGTAGGTATTCTCCATACCAAAAGACTAAGCGTATTCCGACAGTCACCGCTTGGGCTATGACTGCATGCGCAAGGCGGTGGTCGTTCATTGGTCGCAAGGATTACCCGGTCCGTCTCGTTCGCGCTACACTGAAAGTACGTCTACCTATCTCTGTCATTGCTTCTAATGTTTACTATCTCGTAAATGCATGTGTGTGAGTAAGAGTGCGAGTGTAGTTGTTTCTGGCTCAGCTTTGAGCAGGCGAACGTAAGACTATACCGTATCTTCCTTTTCTGCAAATCTCTGGTCAGAATTATGCAAATTATACACCCACTTTTCACCAGTTACCTTATTAATACCGCCGCTTTTCGGGCACAAATATAACAATCTAGCGACCGATAACGAATCTAGTGGGATATGTTGCCGTGTCATTCTAGAGAGGTATTCTATCAGTGTCAGAGCCTCGTCCGTTAAATAGCAGGGTGCACCATGGGCAGGTGAAGTTGACTTAATTATGTACCTCAGCAAAATAGTCCATTTCGTTCCAAAAGGGCAGCATTTGCGCGAGGAAGCGGGTCACAACCGGCACCGCCTGCGACAACGAGCGCTGCAGGGAGGAGAGACGGGACAACAGGTCACGCTTCACGAGGGGAGAGTGGGGGGACGGCTCCAGGAAACCTGAAGGTATACATATAGCACAGTTATGAGGGTTCAAAATAGGGATTAAGATCGATTAAGATTAAATTCATACACGAAAAATTGAGATACGAAAAATACAAAGCGAGCAAATACATACAGCTTGTGAGCAAATACACACATCAAACCAACAAATACATACAGCAAGTGAGCAGACACATACAGCAAGTTAACAAATACATCCATCGAGTGAGCATACATACATAAACTAACAAACACACACACACAGCAAGCGAACGAACACATCCAGCAAGTGAGCACACACCCAGCAACTGAACATTAACATACAACAAGTGAGTAGATGCTGCAGGTCGTGCGCCAGGAAGGCGCGATCGGCGTCGGCCGCCAGCGCCAGCAGTGTCGCACCCTCCGCCGACACCAGCAGCGCCCGCAGCCGCGCCGGCCGCGCCAGGCGCTGGCGCAGGCTCGCCTGCAGCAACGAGCCCGCGCTGCGGACAAACCGGACTGACGTTTGAACAAAGCTTTGAAGCAAGCCTCATTTCCTTTTTTATTAACTTTACTAGCGACCGCACACGACTTCGTCATTACACACGTGCGAGACCCGACCGCATCAAACTCCGTTACGTTGGTTTAAAAATCTAAGTCAGTCGCTGTCTGTACATGGAAGATATATGAGAAAAAATATTATAGGAGACCTTTATCAACGCAATAGTACCTAAAAGAATGATTTTAAAAAATTTTGTCTGTTTGTCTGTGCGTTTGTGCACGCTAATCTCAGAAACGGCTGAACCGATTTCGATGCAGTTTTCAGAAATATGTTGTGACAGGTCCCACTTAACATATAGGCTTCTTTTTATCCCGGGAAAATGTTTTTATCCCGGATAATTTACACACTTTGTTTTTTCTGTAGTCCACGCGGATGGAGTCGCGGGCGTCCACTAGTTTTATAATATGAAGTGATAGTGATTTGTGAAAACTTTATTGTCTACAATAAATAGTAAGATAAGTATTTAAGGCATCCACTGAAGTTGATGGTTGCTCCGTCGCTTTAATATGTATAGAGAATTGTTTGGTAAATAATGGGCGTCGGAAAATATCGGGTACAATCGTACATCATTGGAATAACAATTGAGTCTTTAAAAACACGCCTGATTTCGCACTTTATGATGTCCATAAAGTAATATGATGCCCATTATTTACCTTGTTGTACTGTATCTACATAACGATGTTCCCAAAAGAGTGCCCAGAAATATACCAAATCACCAGTTAGTGATCAAGGGGCAGATGATAGGTCTAAATAATCAGTAATAAGTTGCTCACCTAACAGCCTCTGGGTTCCTAGACTTTAATATTGTAACAAGTTAAATTATGGCCCTCCAGTCAAACGGACCAATGACTTGAAGAGGGCGGCTGGCAGTGACTGGATGGCGAAAAAGAGAGATTGAGCCTTGTGGCGTGCTCTGGGGAGGACTACATCCAGCAGTGGACTGCAATTGGCTGATCTATGTATATAACTTACTCAGAAAAGTCAAAATAATTCTTCTCTCGTTCTTTATCACCATACTGTTGGGAACCAATATTCACAAACTCCATGTTGGGCACTAGTGGATAGGCCTTCTTATTTCTTCCTTTTTCCTGTAACAAAGTATACAATTTTACATAATTCCATATACTGACAACGTACAAGTTACACTGTAATGGTCAATGTAAGAATTATACACATTAGCTAACATATGATTACTCTTTTCCTTACATAAACACTTTCCTAACTGTTCCTAATCAGTTACACAGAAAATGTACAAAGGCAAGCTTATCTCTAAAAGAACTCAAAAATAACTATTTCCTTATTATTTTAAATTACAATTACATATTGCCGTCGTCAGCTCCTAATTGGTCCCTTTTGAAAACCAGCCCTGCTTGCAAGGTAGGCACGTCTATCTTGTCTTAGCAGCATCCAGCTGAAAGGCGACCTGTTTGGAGGTTGCACGTACATGGGATGTGACTGCCGAGCTCCAAATAGGGCACACAGTTCTTCTTATTGTTCTTCTTTACATGTCTGCTTCTACCTGTCTACCTACTTCTTTTGATCTGTAACTATTTCTACCGTATTTCTATTGTCTTGTTCTATGTTGTTTCTGTCCGTGTAGGTGTAATTCCCAAATAAAAAACTATTCAATATATTGCTATTTTTTACTCACAGAGTTGATGGGGTTAACCCATAATAGGTGCTCATTGTGTCTGCTTGTGCTGTTTCTTCGTTCCTGTAATAGTTATGGAAGTTATTGAAATTCAGTCCTCCTTATTAAAAAAATATGTAGGTGTACGAACTTCGTTCGACTGCAGAAAAAACAAAATGTCGAAATTATCTGGGATAAAAATATTTTCCTGGGAGAAAAAGTAGCCTTTGTGTTAATCCAGGGTGTCAGCTAACTCCATACCAAATTTAATTAAAACCGCTCCAGTCGTTTTTACGTGAAAGAGTAACAGACATCCATCCATCTATCTATCCATCCATACTTACAAACTTTCGCGTTTATAATAATATTAGTAAAGTAATAATGAATTCATTGTTAAATGTAACATAATATTTGTCTGAACTGTTAAGGTAATTAAAATTATGTACATTTCTGCCCTTTATCTACCTAATTTAATGGGTAAATTAACCAATACATAATTGATTACACCAACACAAGCAAGTCCAATCACGCAATGCTAACCCAGCCCAAGGTATAAGGGTAGGATGAAAATATCTTGCAGGAAGGAAATAATAATGATAAAAATAGATGGAGCCATCATGGTTATTTGCTTTCATAAGAAACAATAATAAATACACTTACCTGACTTCTCTTAAACCTTGCAAGTAGATCAGCATTGATTTTATGAAACAAAGTGTGGACTGATACCGCTGGAATATCCTCGGGGACACATTCAGGTTTGTACGACTTGAACAGACCCAACAACACCTGGATTTGGCGGTACATGTTCTGCAACATTACATATTACAAATTATTATTCTAGACTAGTGGACGCCCGCGACTCCGTCCGCGTGGACTACAGAAAAAACAAAATGACGAAATTATCCAGGATAAAAACATTTTCCCGGGATATAAAGTAGCCTATATGTTAAGTGGGACCTGTCACAATATATTCCTGAAAACTGCATCGAAATTGGTTCAGCCGTTTCTGAGATTAGCGTGCACAAACGCACAAACAGACAAACCGGCAAACAGACAAAAATTCCAAAAATCATCGTTTTGGGGTCTATTGCGTTGATAAAGGTCTCCTATAATATTTTTTCTCATATATCTTCTATGTACAGACAGCGATCCGTTACATTTTTATTATATGTATAGATTCTGACAATTATAATGTTCTCATGCTAGAGATCTTCGTCCACATGGACTACAGAATGTAGCCATATCCTTCTCTGTACTCCCAACCCTAGGAATGCAAAATTTCAAGAAGTTGAGTAAATAAAATGTGAAGATATTACAAAGTTTTTACATTTATAATGTTAGTAACATGAACGTACAAAGAACAACGGACATAATGCTGTCAATGCACAGATTGAAGCACCGTAATGGCGGCGCGTTGCACATGTATGCGTATTTTCTAGTAGGCGCCGAGCTTACTATGGTTTGTATGTGTGGGTGGATAACGCGTCAATACACATCCCTATTCCATGGAATATCGTTACCGAGCTTACTATTAATGCTTCAATCTGTGTATTGACAACACTCTGTCCGTTATTCTTTACACATTCATGGTTAGTAAGAAGATACAAATTATGTGTAATAATCACATACTCACATAAGATATTTTGAATGTACACAGTAAGTACATTAAAAAGCAATAAAAAAGACCAATTTAAGTATATGCAAATAATTAAATCGACAATTAATTCGACAATTTAATTAAAACTAAATTGTCAAACAAATTGGATATGAGGGTACATATTTTCTTTATATACAGTTGTTTGGAATGAAACCATTGTTTCTTTAGTTATATAAATTACCTTTTTAGCTTCCCTATTCTTAGCAAAGTCCAGGAGCTCAAGCACTCTTCTTCTAGTGACATCTACAGGCTTAGTCAGTGTGTAAACCAGTTTCATGGCAGGAGCAGTCTGGAATATAGTTGGGTTTATATACCATTTGATCCAATCCCAGTTAAAGTTATGTACTTGACGGCCGATTGGTGTAGTAGGTAGTGACCCTGCCTGCGACGCCATAGGCCCTGGGTTCGAATCCCGGTAGGTGCAAACATTGATATGATGAATATCGATGTTTGTTTCCGAGTCATGGATGTTTCTATACTTATCTATGCATTTATATACCGTTACTTAGTACCCACGACACAAGACTTTAGGGAACTTAATGTGCGACTAGGTTAATGTTGTCGTGTAGCAACAGTTATGTAGGAGTTTGTAGCCTACCTAATAAATATATATAGAAAGAAAGAAAGAAAGAAAGAAATTATTTATTCAGCATTCAAAAATGTTTCACAATACAGAAAAAAATAATTATGCTGAAATGGACCCAGCTCAGCATACAGCTGCAGACCAAAACAGATGTGCCTGCAGCGCTGTGTTTTCAGTGTGTGACCCGTATATTTAGTGTTCCAGAATACACTATAAAATAGTAATCAAATTTTCAATATGTGTAACTAACATAAATTGCACAAGCTGATTTATACAATTAACCTGCTGGTTACATTAGGGATAACCCTATTGAAACTCAAAACATAGTCTTTAATATTTATTATAATGTAAGTATATAAATATAGATAGCTATAAAATACAATACAATACTAGTACATACAGATATTCAAAAATAAGTATTTTTTTAAATAAAAGGTAATTTAAGAATTAGCTTACATATATCAAGTTCACAATAGGTAAAAGTTTTATTCAAAATGATTGCCACCATTTTTCACACAAATATAATAGCCTTCAATCTGAGTCGCGGCCAGTCAGTAGATATTACGAACCAGCACGAACGTTAAACCAGAGAGTTCATGTCAAAAATTATCGGCCATTCCTTATCAATGATGCTTAGGCTGCTAAAAATATTTATATTTGGAAGGTTTAGAACATATTGGGGGAGGTATACCTTCTCCTCCATATTTTTAATGCAGTATTATTTAAAACTACCCTTAAAAGCTGTTGTACTGTGTGGAGGAATAGCGAGGCGAGCAAGACGAATAGATGAAGACCAGGCCAAGTCTTGATGCCTGTATAAATAGCTCGATATTCTGGCGCTCGAACCACTGAGTTGTTTTGGCCTTATGCGCAAATAACAGGGATGCCGTAGTGAAAAGATCTCCTGTTGAGGACATGTTCAAAACTTTGGCGTCATCCTCCAGGTAGAGTGTCTGGGGAAACATGACTCTTTTACTAGGTGCGTATATCTAAAACAGAATCGTGTCTTGGTACAAGCTTTCTGGACACTGGTTGTATAAGACACCTTTTTCACAAAAATGCACTTCAGCTAGAAGCCTTGGCCATAGTAGGACAGCATTCCCAACCAAATCATGATTAATGATGGATGATGGCCGTGCTGCACTCTAGGATAATGGCATTTCCAGCGAGTCCACAGAGCTGGTATGCGTACACCCTGATCATTTTGTTTGTTGTACTGATAAATAACTTACGAACGGTATTATAAAACTTTCAAACAATAAAAACAGTTGCAAACCAGTTCGCGGTGTCAATATGTTTTTTGCGTACCGCTTTCAAAACCTAAGTTGCAGAGCTCTCATAATGAGACCTCAGATTACGCGCTACAGGTGAAGAACAGATTGTTTGACCCTTTACACTCATACACGGGTCCATTGAAGATACTTTTAAGATTTACGCTGTTTCTGGAATCTAAGATCATGAATTTCTGTCTTACAAGGATTTTAATACCAGGCTGCCTTGAACTATTTGACCATTCATCAATCCTAAGCTAAGTCCATCACTTTATCATTGCTACGGCACCGTCTACTTCAGTGAGTTTTAACTTTTGAAGAAAGTTGATATAATTGCAAGTCTTCGGTGGATGGCCGCAACATAAAGGTGAAATACTGCTACAATTTCCTTTATGGAGTCCACTCGTGATGTCAGCGGTATAGAGGATGAATGAAGCAAGGGTCCCAGGATTTGGCAGATCCCTATATAATACCTACCTAACGAAATAAAAAGAAAGAAAGAAAGTTACAAACTCCTACATAACTGTTGCTACATAACAATGTGTTGTGTAGTGTGTGAATATTTATTTATTTATTTCTGTATGCTATTTAAAAAAAAAGTAATAAATTAATGATTGGGTATTTCAAACCTTTTTCAACAGTTCATAGGGATAACCCATTGAAACTACCTATATGTATGCAAATAGCATAATCCCTCGCTTGAACAAAATTTTCTGCCATACACATCCATGCCACTTCCAGTAGTAAAGTTTTAGTTGGTGATCATGACTATGATCTGTCAAAATAGATACCCGACGTAACACTTAGTAATACTTATACCTTACCAGTAGTTCAAAGGTCATCATAGTGAAGAACAGCTCATAGCCAGAGTCAAGGGCAACCATGTCAATAGACTCACAGTCCATAGCCGCTGCAACAATATTCATCATCATCATCCTCCTGCTGCCCTTATACCATTATTTATGGCATCAGTGTAATATGGTTTCTCCCAAAATGCATAATGCAAAGAATTTGGTGTTTGTTATATGGCCTGCTGCCTGCCTGACTCCTTATATCATTTCATTCATCCCTATTATTATCTTGTTACTCATTTCCAGTGCATGAATATGAATATCCTCTCTCACACTTTTCTTCTTTTCCTTTATATTAGTGTTTCCCAAAGTGGGCTTACGCCCCATTGTGGGTGCTGATGGGGCTTAGACGGGGGTGGCAAAGGGCACAGAAAAAAATAGTGTGACTGTTGAGGTTTTAAAGGTGTAAAAAATTGGAGTGTTATCAAATAAGAGAATTTCACAATGGGTGTTACGATGAAATAAGTTTGGGAACCTCTGCTTTATATCCATCCACATACATGCACAACACTGTAAAATATGCCTCTATTACTTATAAATATTTCTGGTATTACTTTATGTTATTTTGCTGCTTAGTGTGATTTCATATAAACTTGATCACATCATTCACATTCCACAACTAAGCAATCACATGATAGGATGTAACCAAATGTAAACAATAGCATTATGATTGGTTGGCTACTAAATATTGATGGAAAGGAGTTCTAAATAAGAACTCACAATAAAAGTACAGTTCTACACACTCCTTTGACTAGTTAAACCCCTTTAAAGTATTATAACTGTATTACCTGTAAGCCAGTCTAAAAGATAGGTAATCCTAGAGAAGTTACTTTGTTTGGTGTATGTAGCCAGTATCCACCGTAATGCATATTCAACAGTATGCTCTTGTACTTTCTCATGAGGAACCAAACATCTTCCCAAGCTTACCCATTTTTTTATAGCTGTAAAAATATTGTCATTTAAAGTTTTTTATCTGCATGACAGAGAGTTAGAAGATTGGCGACACAATTCAGCCTATTACAGTCCACTGCTGAACGTAGGCCTCCCCCAGAGCACGCCACAAGGCTACTGCCATAGGGAGTTTGTCCATAGTCACCATGCTGGGCAGGCGGGTTGGTGACCACAGTGTGATTTTCGGAATATGTTGTCAGCTGCCCACCTCTCAGAAACCCTTAATCGCCTCGTACGATACCCACGGGCAGGCATGGGGTGGTACTACTCTTAACACTGTACTCTGGCGGCAACACGCGGCTATATAGAGCGGCTAGATTTTTTATACAGTTAACAAATCAGACTACACAGAGAAGAATAGAGTTGGTTTATATTGAAGAACTTACGTATCGATAAATTAAGCCAAACTTTAAATAAAGTGTGAAAATCATCCGAATCCAAGCCATTGCTTTCAGCAGCAAACGCCAATTCATCTATTTTATTCTCAAACAAATCTTTATCGAAGCCTTTCTTTAACGACTTGATATAGTCGATTATCTCATCGACATCAGACATTTTCCACTTTTACTAAGCACTCAACCAATCTAAACAAAAAAGCAAAGCAAACAAACTTATTTTGAAAATGAAAAGACGTTGATTTTTTTTTTTGTTTGGTTTATCCCGAAGGAAAGGCAAGAGGAACTATGCCCATACAGCCAGGAGGACCGACATAAGTCCAGTACTGCCAACTCATATTATTTATTTCTTCCATATGTACCGGTTTTCTAAACCTAAACTAAGTTTATTCACATTGTAACATTTATATAGCTAGCTGACAGCGGCGCCGCCGCCGCTCCGATCCCCTGATTACCTCATTTTTAATAGCAAAGCTGAAGCAGCGCGATAGCAAAAATTGTACAATATTCGCATCGAAATGTCAAAATTCCTTTGAAATTCATTTTACGTAATACGAATTTGACAAGCAATCAGCAATTTTTGTACAATTTTCGCTATCGCTTTGCTTTTGCTAGATACTATAGGTATATATGGGGGCGGAGCTGTATCCGAGTTGGACCTCTAAAAGTGTGCAAGAGTGGGTAGTCTAATGGATGAGCTGTGCACGCTGCAGGTTTCAGGGACAAATATGGAGTACCAAATATATTGGGTGCACTCAAGTAAAATAGGGTCGTTTACGGTTTTTTTTTATATCGAAAGATCATAAAATAAAAGAAATATTTGTGAAAGAAAAACTTCGCTAGCATGAAATCTTTCCGGGATATAACGATTTCAAAATCACAATTTTAGACTTGCCAAAAAACACTGCAAAAAACGCTCCATACAAACGGCTACCACAATTATGACGTCACTCTTTCAGTAACTTGTATGCGCGTAAGAGAACTTTTATTCTGCAGCTATTTTAAATATTGCGTTTATAAATATAGTCACAAAGCAAAAGTTTCTGTAAATGATGTACACATGTGATGTTCTAATTTTAAATTAATTTCACATTTGAAAAATGTACTTGCCCACTTAATTTTGAAGGCTTATTTATTACTACCTCATTTGGAGATTAAATGTAATTTTACAGAGAGGTACTGGATAGGTATGCCAATAGATAGCCCAGTGGTTAAAACGTGCGCCTTTCAGTCGGGAGGCGTGAGTTCGATTCCAGTCACGGGCCTGATTTTTCTAAAAATTGTTACTTAGCTATACACGAGAAGGGTTGGCGTCAGGCAGGCAACCGGCCGTAAAAACAAATGCCAAAACTTTGACAATGTGAGTTTCGAAAGAAACCATATTGCGCTGACCCCATAAATAATGGGATGAGGGCAGGAACATGATGACGATGAATCTGATAAGCATAAATTAATGTCATTAAACTCAACCTTAGTAAACATCCCTATTGTTTCCTCCAGTGACGTCAGTGACGTGATTATAGGTAGACGCAGGGTCACATATTAAATTCATAGAAAAAATTGGCACCAAAGAATCTATATATAAAACGTAATAACTGTTATAAACTAAATATTTCAATTAAACCTTGTGCAATTACCATAAGACTTGATTTTGCTTGTAAAAAATTATCAGCCTATGCAGCTTCGACTAATCTGTCAAAATCAAAAGTAGCTTACAGTTATTTGAAGCCACTATTTCCTGACTATTTCCACTGCAAAATGTCATTATGAGTTGCCATCAAACTTTCATATATTACCTATTTACCAGAGACATTTTTTGGTAGTCGTATATTTTTTCTTAGTAATTATAAATATTAACGTAGGTCATTAATATTTTATAGATACAATGGAATAATAGTTCATTCATAATAATAAATACTGCCAACATTCTGGGCACTCTTCCGATATACGGTAACTTTGTAAATTATTAAATTTCGTGTAATAAATTAGTTTTTTAGGTCTCTATAAATTACTTTCTAAGGTTCTAATAAAACCCTTCAGTAAATACTGCTATTTTATAATATATTAGTAATTTATATTATGTTTTTTTGTGGCCACCTTTAACGAAGGTTACGTATTCTATACATGAAATAAAGTAAGTTTATGCCAAAAAAAATGCTGGGAAATTTTTTTTTTTTTTTTTTTTTAATTTTAAATTCCTTGATCGTGCGAAATTTATAGTGTCTAGTGTTTATGTTAGTTTTTTTATAGACAGATATTAATTATTTTTCTAGACAGTTTTTTTATAGACAGATATTAATAATTTTAATATCCTGTCTATAAATGTAAAACTAACATAAACACTAGACACTATAAATTTCGCACGATCAAGGAATTTAATTTTTTTTTTTTTTTTCAAAAAAAAAAAAATCCCAGCATTTTTTTGGCATAAACTTACTTTATTTCATGTATAGAATACGTACCCTTCATTAAAGGTGGCCACAAAAAAACATCCTGTATAGGTATTGCAAATCTTTGTTAATGTGAGTTTCGAAAGAAACCATATTGCGCCGACCCAATAAATAATGGGTTAAGGGCAGGAAGATGATGAATTTATGTAAAGTAATATGACTGATTTATCGACGCTGAGGCAAAACAACTGTAGCTAGAGACGTGATATTTGAACCGTGGCTTCCTTTTATGAAGTAGAAGTCCAGAGAGGAGGGGTTTCCCGGGATTCCCACAAACAAGATACGGATAAGAGGATCCGTGTGCAGACAGTATTCGTAAAAAAAGAAAAAAATTGGGAAACAATTTAAATTTCGCCAACACCCGTGGCATCATCATCAGGATTAGTTTTCCATGTTAGTTCTATCTACCGAACCAACTAACTAACAAATAAAAACAAATTGATTGGTTTTAGTTGTTAGTTGGTTCGGTAGATAGAACTAACATGGAAAACTAATCCTGATGATGCCACGGGTGTTGGCGAAACATATGTCGATTAAAATTTTAATTGGTTTTCGGATTAGCAGCTATGTACGAGTATTTATGGTTGCATGCTAGGTGCTTGGATCTGGCTTCTCGTTGCGACTGTAGTGTCTTGTGTTCGTGATCATGAGTCGGCAGATCCGAGGGTCAGCGGAGGGTATAGGGCCCGGTGGTGGGCGATCCCTCAATAGAGATTTGAACTTCCGAATAGTGACGCCTGATACAATTCAATATGAAAGTAAGATATTCCGTGAGATATTTTAAGGTTTCGGGAATTGTTTCCGCAATTTTTAAAAACACACTGAGGCATTGTAGCACGTTTTGTCTATACCGTTGTCATAGATGAACTAAACCAAACTAAACCTTGTGATCTGCGCTTGTCAGTTTTGAGCAGATTACGGACGATCCGTATATTGAGAGCTGACCCTATATCTAGTATTAATTCATCTAAGCAGCATTACGTTTGTTGTTCTTTATAGTTCTTTATGGTACAGGCAGTGCCATAAATAGGGCGGTGCCACCGGTGCCCAGGCACAGGGCGTAGACTCTGGGGGGCGCAAGAATGGTCACTTGGCCAGACCAGGCAAGACTAAATAGAGCGCAGTTATAGACGCTCGCACAGGGCGTAGAAAAGGCAATTTACTACTTTGGGTACAGGTACTAAGTAAATAATAAATACTTATAAATAAACTACCAAGATAACTCTAAGTTTAACTATTAGGCTTTAAATTAAAGGCTTAATAAATAAAACCCTAACCTTTGTCACAAAATATAATATGTACTTCGCAATTTATATTAAATATCCTGTTTGTATGGTTTGTTTAGAGAGTAAGTATATTCTTTGGTTTGTATATAGATCTAGATCAAATCTAAGATCAGATCACAAACTATTTTCTAGAGGTGAGGCATAAATATTGGAATAGGTGTGTGGATTAGGTATACTTCAATACTAGTCGGTACCTAATACAACGTATTAGTAATGGAACGGCCATACTGCATAAATATTAGGAACAGGTATTGGGATTAGTAATGGAACGGACATATTGCATAAATATTAGGAACAGGTATTTGGATTAGGTATTTTTAAATATTAGTATTAGGTGGAACAGGTACCATTTTTACCTAATCTGACACATCTCTACTATTTTCATGCCGAGTCGCCTTTTTCTTTTCTCGGGTTGTTTGTCTTGTCTATGCTGGTTGTTGATGATTTTTTTTTAGTTTATCTCGAAGGAAAGGCAAGGGGAACTACAAAACTTTATTACAAGCACAAGCAGACTGAACACATTTTTAACAACTAATAAGCAATGTAAATGAATATTTCCATTTCTTTATTTTCAACTAAAAACGTAAATCTCTTTCTTTTATTGTGCTCCTACAATAACGCACACATTGGCAGAAAGCTGCTTCACAAAGAGTAACTGCAACAAAACTGAAACATTTGGTGTCTATGGAGAGCAAAGATTACTACTCTATGGTCTATCGCCAATCTTTGTCTGTAAAGTTTTTTTTTCGGCGGGAACCATTGAAAAGGAAAGACGCGTTCTTGAAATATTTTTTTGTAAAAACTAATTAAAACTGTAAAATATCTGTATATATCTAGTAAATTAGGTGTAATTTTAAAGTAAATCGATAAGTCAATTGAATTTATTGTTTTGGTGGCCGAGATGCCCACGAAAAAACGAAAAAAAAGATGACCCTGGTGGAGAGAGGTCGTCTGATGAAGAGATGGACAACGCAGATAAGTACAAGATTTATCGTGTACATAATTACAGTCCCAAGTATCCAGAAAATTCGGTGAAAAGCATTGTCTGTAAACAAACAAGATTTTGTTCGAGGTTTTATGCTTTTATGTGGATTTTATATACAAATTGAAATGTTTTATCATCGTAAAGTATAGTGCAAGGCTGTGTTTTAATCCGACACATGGAAAATTCCTGGAATAACCTTTCATCGGTAAGTTTTATTGTGCTAAACTATCGCGCGGTTTAATGATTGATTACTGTGTATTAAGCATGTTTAGTTCGCTTTAAACTCGTTGTAGATAAAAATTAATGGGCTATGTTATGGTAAATATTTATGCTGTTCTAAAGAGTGTAGTATTTGACGGCGCTTTTATGAAAAACGAAGATTAAAAAGGGATTCACCCTTGACGTAATACCAAACACTGGTGCCGAAGAATAAATCGGAACGCAGCTGTCAGTTTGACAGCGCGGGCGTTGTATTGGTGGCGGTAGCTGGTGGCGGTAGCTGGATATTAACACGTTGACGGACAGTAGAAACAAGTGAAATTCGAAAATTGACACTATATGTTTTTGTAATTTTTAGAATATTAGAAGTATGGTTTTACTCTTTCTGCTTAAATACACTTAATTTTGATTAATTCAATACAGCCGCAGTGTCTAAAAACGACCGTTTCGTATTGGACGGCTATTGCCGTCATGTCACATAGTGAACTTGAACTTGACGGCTATAGACGCAACTGTCCGTCAACGTGTTAAAAAGACAGCTGGCAATCGGTTTTAAAATCTGGTCGCGGCACCACGTGTTTGGTAGAACGTCTTTGATAATTAAAACGTAATTTGTTAATTAGATGTAAATACGAGTATTGATTATACATTTCAGTTTGAGCTATAGTAAATTGTGATTTGTCATATTACGTGCATTTTATCTCCTCACCCGACTATCCACGCCTGCATAACCTATAATGTGCGATCCTGATGGTTCAGGCACCACTCCTAATCTTCTGGAGGAGCCTTTATATTAAAAAACTTCATTTATTTATCCACTTGTATCCCTTTTGAAGTTTTATAGACTTGTTTTTTTTTGTAGTTTATCCCGAAGGAAAGGCAAGGGGAACTAAGCCCATACAGCCATTGTCTTTAGTAAATGATTTCTGAATTTATGGGATGATATTGATGATGGTGATGAATGGAAACGTCGGAAAAATCCTCAAGAACAAGTGTAAAAATAGTGAAATTAAAAATTATTGCAGAAACAACTTACATGGGCCCATGAAGAGATCGTGTTCCGGCTAAAGTTTTACTCAGCTTACCTACGTATAAAACCATGCACACGCACTAGATTCACATTACAAGTAATCAAAATATAACTTATCTACCAGAAAACATCACTTTACGGACACATGCAAGCCATTTACAAATAATTTTTGATTTTCACAAGAAAATTACACCCGCTCCCTTCCAGCTTTTCCCGCCGAATCTTTATAGACTTGTATTTTTGTTGGACGTATTTAGGAGTGCGTTCATTTTTATATTAAAAATGTCACGCAGTTAACAATTTTCTCAAAAATAAATAGTGATTGATATATGTATGTAAATGGAATATTATTATGAAAAAAATTCATTTTTTTTTGTTTAGTTTATCCCGAAGGAAAGGCAAGGGGAACTAAGCCCATGTAGCTATTATCTAAATTATTTCTGAATTTATGATGGATGATATTGATGATGATGAATGGAAACGTCGGGAAAATCCTCAAGAATGGGTGTAAAATTAGTGAAGATCGGAAAATTTACAGCCAATTGACAGTTATTTTACTTTGTAGAATTTGTTAACCCTGTTCGTCATCAGGTGTAAGATGTAATTTGGTATAATAAATAACAAAAAATACTAATATGCGTTTTATTTTGTTTCAGCACAGTTTCAGATATGTCCGATATTCACCACAGTGACTATTATAATTACAAGTAAAACTGTTAAGATGAAAAAAATATTAAAGATGAGAAAAATTACAGGAAAAGAAAATTATAAGAATAAATGTTTTTGTGTAGATACAATAAAGAATACAAGAATAAAACTTAACTAGAAACTAGTGACATTTTCAGAATTTTAGTAATAAATATATCGTTTGTAAACTATATAACGGCATTTCTCATTTCAATATCTTCAGTGGTTAAGACGTGCACCTTCCAAGCGGGAGGCGCAAGTTTGATCCCAGTCACGGGCCTGTACCAATGAATTTATTTCATGTACAGATTTTAATGTTGCAAAATTCTCACTTATCACGTAAAACTGTTGGTCCTGCGCCTGATCTCTCTTCGGTCATGTCGGCTTTCCATCCCATCGGACTATGAGAGTAACGGAATAGAGAGTGCATCTGTGTTTGCGCACACACTTGTGCACTATAATATCTCCTGCGTACCTGGCCAATCTCCGTTGAGATCGGTTGCCTTGGCTGAAATATGGTCAGAGAAATCATCATATTTTTATCACACGAAAATTCATAACATCATCAGTCATCAGTCACAAGAAATTTCATGCTGTGTACTTTTGTAAATCGGTAGGTATAGTTAGGTAGGTATTTATAAATTTTATATAAATTATTCTACTAGCATCAATTTCAATTACCAAAAAAGCGGGTGGGGCTGTGTCGGGGCACACGGCCGTTGGTTTTAACGTGAAACGTCTATGTTAGCGAATCGCTTTTAAAGTAAAAGATTGAAATGAAAACAAGATGGACGCTGTTTTAAGTATTTTAATAAAAAAAGAACAGGTACGTAATAGAAACATAAAAGACATAGCAAATGTTTATATATTTATTGTCACTTTCTGGTTATTTTAAATAGCAGCCGCCCACGACTTCGTCCGCGTGAGGGGGCGTTGTACCCGTGCTAAGCCGGGCAGGTTGTTGTATAGACTGTAGCCTTCCTTGGTAAATGGGCTATCTAACACTGAAAGAATTTTTCAAATCAGACCAGTAGTTCCTGAGATTAGCGCGTTCAAACAAACAAACAAACAAACTCTTCAGCTTTATAATATTAGTATTAGTATAGATATAAATACTATCCAAATTACACTTATTTTTGTATAAATCAATCGGTTCAAATAAACTTGACAAACACACGAAAGAATCACCACGCTATAAAGTCGGAGTCACGAGTTACACTGAATAGAAACAAGCGTGAGCGCCGGTTTCGCACAGTTATCGCAGTATCCCTCCCCCGCCCCCCCGCTTGACCCCGACACGAACTCAATGTCATAACAGCGAGCTGACTATATAAGTGAAATATTTACACCACATTTTTGTTTCTAAGACCAATAGTTTTTTAATTATTAAGGTACGATGATATAGACCTTTTCGTTACGGTCCAGTTTTTAAACCTGGTACCCGTATGTGTCGGCGCGATTTTAAAGACGTTTCACGTCAAAAAAACTATTTGGTGACACGCACTCTACCTACATTATTGTCCGTTTCAAAGAATGTGTTCCTATGCCTGATTTCGGAACTAACATTTTTTGTATGCAGTGAAACAGAAAATGTTTTAGAATATACACTCAAGCTGTCAAAGGATCCAAAACGTCAAAGCTAGTTGACCATTAAGTACTTTACCTGTCATTGTGTGTGATTGTTGTGATCGGTTGACTTTATTATTTATTATTTTAAAGTTAAAGGATATTTTTCTGTGTTTAATCTTATAAAATCATATAATAAAACTATAAAGCATGGTTGGGTGTAGTGTATATGTCTGCAAAAGCCGTAGTGATTATAAAAATCCCGAAATTAGCATCCACAGGTAAATAATCATTTTCACATACTATGTCTCGTATCCTAAGCTACATCCCGAATAAATTTCCTATGTGATATTATGTAGTCTATTATTGATTTTTAATTCGCAATTACTAAATTTAAAAAAATTGTTTCAATCAAATTAACATATATAGTAGCAAGAAGAATGTTTACACAAAATTAGGGGAGTTGTACCCAACTTTTTGGGTAATATTTATGTTTTTCAGTTTTAATCTTGAAAAATAATTTTTGTAACTATTATGATTTATTTAAAAGTGTATTTTCGTATGTAATAAGCAGTGGTCGGAGTAGGTATATTGAATTAAGGTCATTGACATCAAACGTATATGTTAATATGGATACGTCTCCGAGTTTCCGGATTATTATGATAAAAATAAAATAAAAATACCGAAACCTCGAAATTATTACATAAAACTAGTTAAAAATGTATCAACACTCTCAACGCTATGCTGCTAGTTTTTGGAAAATCCGGTACATTCCGGAAAAAATGCATGTTATGATATCATGACGCAAGTATGTAAAATCAATATACCTACTCCGACCACTGGTAATAAGAAAATC
Source organism: Carposina sasakii (assembly GCA_014607495.2). Taxonomy (NCBI): domain Eukaryota; kingdom Metazoa; phylum Arthropoda; class Insecta; order Lepidoptera; family Carposinidae; genus Carposina; species Carposina sasakii. Next base: position 4,131,582 of record CP053149.1, on the reverse strand, counting down.
AGGTCGAGATTTGTACGATTTTCTATTACTGATATAAAAATAAAACAAGAGCATGCTAACAGTAATAAAACAATAAACTAAATTATTCTTTTTCAGGTTTCCTTTAGATCCAATAATAAGAATAGAGTGGACAAATGGCTTAAGATATCCTTCTAAAGATGTTGTTTATATTTGCACATATGCAGAGAATGTTTTAAGAGCTGCAACGAAACTAAACAGCCTAAGCTTTTTAGAAAAAGTTTCTGTACTCCCAATGCTTATGTTGTCAACTTTAAAAAATTATAAAATCAATGTATGTTACTCTTATTATTGAATGTTATCAGTTCACGATTGTTACAGTACAATTTTGTTTGCCTGACTCAGATAATGTAGATAGTAACAAAGATGTAAGAAAACTTTTTATGTTACCTACTTATTTTCACTTCAGCCCCCGTGTCATGAGACGTGTGTCACTTTTTTTTTATCTTTATTTTATAGAGGCTTTTATTTATTGCAAATATGTCAGCCTCATCGTAGCCTAAACTAAATAGACTTAACTTACAAACAAAAAAAAACTTAAATCCACCTACTTATCTACATAACTCTCTATAAACTTATTTACAAATTTACACACAAACAAAGCATCGTTTGAACTGGGAGAAGATAGAATCATTTGGAATGCCCCTATACTTACAATATTTATACCTAAATCTAAAATTAATTGCCGCCTATGCTCCTCACCTCGCAAACACTCGACCAGTATGTGATGTACGTCTTCAATACATCCGCATTTATCACAATTTGGATTAGCTGTAAGGCCCATTAGGTTTCTGAACTTATTAAGGGGAATATGTCCAGAACGCAACCTGTGAGCCGTAACTATGTGCTTTCGGCTTAATTTTCCACAGGCAAACCAAGGAACACGAGGAGGGCCTGCCTGCATGGTCTTATACCAAACTCCTTTCTCCTTTGACATTTCGTCAAAACACTCCGACCACAACTCATGCATTTGAAGCTTAAAGCTAGGTAGAAATTCAAAATAATTAGGAATAATCACGTAGTCTGAACCATGACTGGTCGAGTGTTTAGCTAAAATATCAGCCATCCCAATAGACCAATATGTGATGGAACCCACTGCAAGCGGACCTCTATGTCATTACTAGACGTGTGTCACAAAATAAATAAATAAAATGTAAGTAAGTATGAACCATATGAAAATAAAATCTTAATGAAAATTTTCATTATTGTGTTTAATTTATTTACCTACTCGTACATTCTCATTCCAATATCTATTGTCAATATTACATTCTGTCCAATAATTTAATTTTTTTAAGGGTATTTTAGTCATAGCATGGAAACACCTCTGTCAAAACTATTGCTATCTAAAAGGGGCACGCTGGCACATCTGTTAGTTTAAATTATCTAAGGTTCCCTTAGTCCGGCACTGAGCTTTTGCACTTTTATGTGTAATGTACTCAAAGAAAAATGACAGCGCAATAAATGCAAATATAATTAGTCTGCTAAATATTTGTGCACTCTGTGCACCGATCACCATAGACAATACTGAAGCTAACGAACTGTCAAAATGTACGAATACGAAGGAAACGAATTGTCGTTTGAAGTGAAGTAAACAGTATGGAATATTTGCTAATTTGAGAATTCTAAATAATGATTGAAATTCATAGAATATCCATTTGATTACTAGTGATTTATACTAACAGTTAAAATGTGGCCCATGCTTCTAAATATGACACGGGAGGAGTGTTGCCGTACACTTCGAAGACTGGGTATATTTTAGTCTTAGAAATAGCACTCATTTTCCCTCCTATGGCTTTTTCAACTATGCTTGTATTGTAGTAATGATTTGTAGTTTAAACTACTTAAATAATGTACTTTACTAAACGAGCTTTCTAATGGTTACAGAGTTGGAAGCTTACTCTAATATGATCAGTGTATTAAGAGCACAAGGGCCATTGGAAGCCAGCAGAAAAAAGTTGCTTGAGGACCTACGCGCCGTTTTGCATATAAGCAATGATCGGCATAGCGCTGAAGCACGCCGTGTGTCTAACGACGAATTATTAGCCACTATTGCCGAACAGTAAGTTTTTGTTTAGTATTTTGTTATATTCTACTAGATATATAACTTATTTTGATCAAGCCCAAGATGGCTGTGATTGTAGTCCAGTCACAAGTTTACATGCCTTATGTTGTACATTAAGCTAAAATGTCTAGTTTATAGTATTTCTTACAAGATTACCATAAAACTTATCAAATAAATTGACCCTATTTGATTGGATTTTGATTAGGTTTTAGTAAGTTTGGTGTTTTCAGCCATCTAGATATATCAATAGCTCTTGTCAATACACTGTAATGAAGTGAAATACTTGTGTTTCTCTCTATAAAATTAAGATTTGGAGATTTTTTATGAATTTTAACTTGACAGATAACCTATAATGATCATCAATGTCAAATACCTAGGGTATGAGTTTTAGAACTTATCAAGAAATCTATTGATAAATTTATATTAATTAGTCAAGAACAAAAATGAAAATATTGTTTTATATTTGTAAAACATACTATAGCTACATTATGTAAATGTTATATAGATGCAAGTATTGTTAATTTTTTTAAATTACATGTGTATATTAATTTCATCACTACAAAGAAGGTTACCCACTTGTAATACCTATTATCTCTAACTAAAGTTTTAATTGTAACAATGTAAATGTAACAAACTTTGCATGCTATTAACTCTTTCCGTCATGCTTTTAGATTAAGAATATTTTTTACATATATATGTAAGTTTTAGCATTATTAACAATAAAATGTCATAAAAAGTAGGAAAAAAATTATTAATAAATAAATTAGTTTTTGAAAGATGAGGTGGTTAGTGCCACTAACCACCATGACTATTGATACAAACTATTAATGATGATTTATGTATTTCGATGTGAATACACTGCAAAAAAGAGTAATAGTACTTTCATGCAAATATATATAAAACAGATAAATGAGAATAAAGTTAATAAAAAACATAAAAGCTTACTTACTTACCTGTTATTATTTTTTTTATAAAACATGCAATTAAAATTATGTAAGTGCAATATTCAATTCAACTAAATTGAGTTGTGATTTCTTCATTTGGCTGTATATTCGGTCGTATCTTGTCAAGCATGAATTGAACTTTCATGATAGTTCAACCGATTATAAGTAGATGGCATAGATTTTAATTTAAAAATTCAGAAATAGGTGGTTAGTGACACTAACCACCAAGACTGAAAGAGTTAAGTAGAAGTTTTTAATTGTGTATGTTTGAGTTCAAAATAAGTTAGGGATGAGTTAGTATAAGTAAGTGGTGCTGTAATTGTTTATAATTCCAGAAAATTAAACTGCTGTGCAGCACCTGGTTTAATTTAAAGTATTGTTTGATAATACTTAAAAAATACTTACGAAGAGAAAAGGTCACCTTTATCAAGTTCATGCCATTTATTTTTGTGTTATAATTCTTGCAGGATATATGGTCCAAATACAGGGTTAGCATGGATATGCGAAGGCAGAAGAAAGGTGCCTTTACTCCCTCGGGGTATACCACAGACAATGTACACAGAAATCGCAGACAGAATTGCAGAAGAAATCGCAGAGGAAAACAAGGAGATTGAGAAAAAAATTCAAGATGCTAATAAAATTACTCCCAAGAGTGAGGGGGATCTAATCCAGGACACAGATAGCCAGACTGTGGAGTCTGTGTCTATGGAGCCTATGGATGAGTCTTTGAATCCTCCCGTTGCCATGGAAGATGAAACTATCAAGGTTAGTTTTATAATCAATTTTCATTTTCCTGAAAATTTTTGTTGTAATGAGTACAAAATTACCATGTTATATAGATTATTATAGATATTTTTATGTTTCAGCTGTGGGAAACTGAACTAATAACAAGAAAACGGAAAATACCTGTACTACACTCTGTAGCGGAAGATGGTATAACTCCAATTAAAAATATGAGGAATATACCCGCCAATAGTAATCAGAAACATCTCAACATATCACAAATCTATACTAAATACTCACTACCAACAACAAGTAAGTGTAATAAATGTCTTCTCATCTATATACATATAATAAAATTGTAACGGATCGATGTTTGTGCACACTAATCTCAAAAACGGCTGGATGCAGTTTTCAGGAATATATTGTGATAGGTCCCACTAATTCATAATTCATTTATTCAATTAACAATAAACATTGTATTTGAAATCACATTTAAAAGTTAATGTATAGGCTACTTTATATCCCGGGAAAATGTTTTTATCCCGGATAATTTCGACATTTTGTTTTTTCTGCAATCCATGCGGACGGAGTCGCGGGCGTCCACTAGCATAACATATTTATTTTGTAAGGTATATGAAAATGTTAATTATTCATATTGTTATACAGGTAAAATGTCAGGACATTCAAAACACTCATACAACCAAGTTAGCAAAGTGTCGAGCAAATCGAGCCATGCTCAGCCACGTGCACAACATAAGCCGAGAGCACACAAGACTCCTAAGAATACTACATCAAAATCTCAGAAAAAATCACAACAACTCAAAGAAAGTCCAATGTCTCCCAGTAAATATCCCATGCAGGTGGAGTACTCGGGTCCCCCTAATACCTTCCAGGCTAGTTACGCGCAATCGATATTAGGTGCGAAAATTAAGCCTGAGTATATGGAAGATATCAAGCCTAAAGTAATGTCTTCTCCCAGTATGGTGAGTGACTCTCCCACCATGCAGCTTCTCACGCAGCCGGCGACTGTCCCTCACGAGCTTGACGTGTCCGACAGTTCCCACCCCGAAGACCCCCCCTACCATTCTCAAGCCACTCCGTCAACCAAAACCATCAGCGGCAAGCCATGCCACCTAATCATTAAAAAACGTGGCGATGCCGAGAAAAAAGTACAAATGTCCGACCTAAAAGTCGTACAGAATCCCAGTGAGAACCTGAAAATCGTGTCGAATAGACAAGTCGTGGTTACCAGCACTGGATCGGCGCAGAAGGTTATGGGTCCTGCAAAATTAGTAACAAGTAAAGTTATCGGAGCGATGCCTAAAGCGAGAACTCATAATGCGCCTGTAATCTCTGATAAAATGATAGTTGTTCCTAAATTGGCTACTGAAACCAAACCCATATCAAATTCCAAGATCATTATAACCTCTAATATCACCACAACTCCCAGTAGAGAACTGCCAGTTACTTCAGTCAGTACGTCCCCCAAGGTGATTGAAACGTTTACACCGAAAGGTTTACCCGCCCCCGATCTTAAAGTCTCTGCCAAAACATATGTTTTGAATCCCAAATCAGGCCAGAAAATGGTAGTGGTACCAGCCAAATCGAGAGCAGCTAAACCGGCTGAAGGCCAAATTGCACTTCTGCATTTGAAAAGCATGCCATCCACAATGAAACTAGTGCCCGTTAATTCTCCAGTGGTGAGTCAGCCTAAAGGAACACCTATGACAGTAGTATCGAAACCAACAGTCGTTCACACTATCCCTTCAAGTAAACCTCCAGCTGTCGAGACAATCAAAACAGCCAATATGGCGGACATAGTACCCGTTAAAGGTCTTACGCCTGCCACTACTCCTAAAATTTCAAATCCGATCGTACGACCAAGCAGTGCTAAAGGCAGCGTGATTGTCGTGCAAAAAGGAACAACTATCGGCAAAACATTGACGTTCACTAAAAACGGCAACGATATGTCGAAAATAATTATGGGAAAGAATGTGAACCAACTTTTACAATCAAAACCCGAGCAGATGGAAGGCGCCAAACGTGCAGGAAACGTAATAGTGCTAGAACTAAACAATGAACAATCGGGTCGAACGACAACTATGTCTGAGATATTGGACAACCGAAGTAGTAGCGCTTCACGTGATCACGGAAAACTCACTACAATCACACAAGACACGCCAGTCTTGTTCGACACTCAAATAACCGAGGAGACTTGCAATGCAAACAGTTTAGACTCAACGGTAGAGAGCATAGAGGAAGTAGTATCTCTGGAAGAATCTACTTTGCCCGTAAAAGACGAAAAAGTTAGTTTCAGTAAAGAATCGGATGTAAATAAGGATTCGTCGAGTGTGACCGATTGGGAAATGGCGCTGGAAACCGTTTCGCGGAAAGTTAAGGACGACGAAGACGATGATAAGTTGAATTCTCTACATTTAGATTTAGGCATGTCGAGCGATAGTGAAAATGAGTACATGGTCGATAGTCGTAAAAAGAAACCCAAACACACGTCATCACAGGAGAGTTTGCCCAGTACGACACATAGTGGTAAGTTAACTTGTTAGAGATATTTATGTATGTGTGTATGTTAATAAAAGTTTTTGTTAAGATTATCATGCTTTCTATATTTATTATTGTAGTATACTATTGCCTTTTACGGTTATCGAGACGCTTATCATTCAATACGATTGAAAAATCATCACTGCAAAAACATTTCGCTGCAAGCGTTTGTTTTTAAAGCTTAGGTTCTGCCGTTTCAGGGGAGAGTAGCGAGGTATTCACCAGGGCGGGAACCTTGTCGCTGGCGACGCGCACGCTGCTGAGCCAGCTGCAGGACGACGGCTCCTCCAGCAACGACTCCACGTTCGCACTCAAAAGGACCATCGACAGACTGAAGGACTGCGACAAGTCGGAAACGGAAGCTTTGACGAAGGCCAAAGAGAAGCTGACGCAAAAAGTGGCGGAGGCGAGGTCGCAACAGAAGAGAATAGACGTATACAGCACGGCAATTAGTACCAATGATATCAATCTGGACCCGTTCGCGTATTTGGGGGAAGGCATAATGGCGGGAGATGATGATTTTTCTGGAGAAGAGGGTAAATCGCGTGGACGGCACACTGACGCTCTCGACGATCAACTAAATCGACTGCTCGGCGAAGACTCCGCTAATTCCACAGATTCACAAACTGTAAGTGAAAGTTTTCCTTTAAATAAACCGTGAACAATAACCAGTGGTGATGTAAAAAGGATTTCATTGTAAAAAGGACAGGGCATCAAAAGTGCAGTGTGAAGTGAATTTTGATGTTAGGTAAGAAGTAACCTTTGTACTGTGTTTAGAAACTCTGTTGAATTAATTATAAGAAAGACATTAAAGCGGTTTATTATTGATTCGATTAAATTCACAGAGTCTAGAAAATAAGATGAAAAATTGGATTTCAAATGTTGAAGATGTATTTGGTTGTTTTTTTTTTATCAGAAGCCATTGGTTATGTTTTCAAGTGCAAAAAACATTTTTGATATCCAAAGTATTTCAATGTTTGAATAATGAAAGTGTTTTACTCTGTTGTTGTTAGGTTTTATTGTAATATTCTTGGCAAATAAAGTTCTATTTCTGCATTGACTGTCAGAATAGTTGATTGTTGTCGAAAAAGTACATAGGTAATGTTTCCATATTACGATACGACTACGTAATATATTTTTCTAATGTCTATAAGATCGAAATATCAAGGAGAAAACTCATTTTAGTTTTCTTCGTGTTCATAGTTAAGTATTATAATTAACTTATTGTGTGCTCTAGTTTTAAAATACTTTTGCCTGACTAGACGATCGTTAAATCACTATTCACGGAGGCGTCTAAATGACATTTGACAGCAAAATGTATGGAATATCTGTTAAATTTAAACAATGTTTAGCTTAAACGATGTTTAAATTCATTTGTAACAACACGGCAAGTGACTAAATCCAGCCCCCTTATTACCTAACTAGCAAAAGCAAAGCGATAGCGAAAATTGAAGAAAAATCGCTGATTGCGTCAAATTCGTATTACGTAAAAAATGAATTTCAAAGGAACTTTAAGGCGAATATTGTACAATTTTCGCTATCGCTTTGCTTCGGCGTTGATTATTAACGGAGGTTAATAATAGTTAAAAGGCACTACTAGGTGCGAGTGGCCCTTAATGCCTCAGCACTTGCCCGCGTAAAAATTGTACAGTATTCGCTAATCGCTTATGAAATACGAATACATATCAGCAATTTCAATAGAATTTGTCATTTCCAGAGTGAAAATTATACAATCGCAAGATGCATGATACGTAAACGGCTTGTTATGTCCGAATGAACCATACAAACATCTAATCTAGTTTCACATCATACAGTGAATGTATGATAGGTCTGCAGAGAGTGGCTTATGACAATGTCACTAGTGTTCTTGTTTTAACACTTTTTACATGTTTCCAATAAGTTCAATAAGATTCAGCGGCCCATAGTGCGACGCTACTCTGATGATCAGAATATAGGTTAGAATACCACACATAGAGAGGCAAGGTATACTGGGGGGGCCTCAGTACACACTCGCTATAAATTTAGATGTGTGTATGGCGAAGAAGCGAGGTACACTGGGGCAATGTGAGGGTAGACGAAAATGTCTAGGAGAGACCACCGCCATTTGAATTTCATTTCAGACCGAGAAGTTACATTGCGATATAACCATTAAGGGGAACCAGTTTTAGACGATACGATTTGAGTAACAAATCATTAAAACTCACAATCCTATTGGTTGAGGAGCTGCTGTTGTTTTTTTCCTATGAATTTCGGAACTCTAAAAGTTTTAAATTGATAATCAAATAGTGTTGTCTGGAACGCACTAAGTCAGGCAAATAAACTACTATGAATATAATACACTAATGCAATAATAGGTAGGCTATTCAATATGTTAGGTGTAAAAATATCTTGCAAACTCTTGCATTCAGTATCCAACCAAGTCTTCATATAATTCTCCATTTTGGGTTTACAAAGCACTACTTTATGTGTAAATATCATGGAGAAGGTATAAAAGAGGAGGTGGGACTATGAACTGAGTCGTGTGGCAATCGTGAGGCCATGACGTCATGATAGGAGCGGAACTTCAGGGCCAGTGTTTGTAACGCAGTAGCTATAACCACACGCTTATGTAAGTAGTTTGGCTAGTCACTACGAGGTGGTTTCTATGTAAATGGGCAGGGCTACAGTGTTAGGATGCTCTCCTCGTCCCATACTTCACCCCCGCTCCGCGGCACACTATTTATGTATGAAAATATACTTAGCCGCTGCTCCTCTTTTATTTATTCTTCATGGTAAATATGTATATTATACAATACGGTTTGCTACCACTTGCATTTGAAATATTGTTAGATCGATAAAACCTATGACAAAAATGTGTTCATTTTTAGTAAATCTTTCATTCACGAGATAGCATGCCCATGTAAGACAATATCTTCTGTTTTTAAATTACATAAGTAATAATTATGTTTATCAAGCTATTAGTAGCTTAACTATTTATTTGTGTTATATATTTATAACTATTATAATAAATTCATTAATAAAAAAACTTCCGTACAAAATATTAACAAGATAAAATAAAAGGGTTCAATCACTGTTCTGTGTACAACCTATCCTTACACTACACATCCAGTATAATATGATTTTGTTTTGTGTATTGAGAGCAGAGTTTCTTGTATGGTGTCTGATGTCTCCTGTATTAAATACCAATTAATTTCGGTACTTATTCATACAGGGTGGAAGTGACAGCCAGGCAAATCTTGATATGGCGACTTCAGACCATGATTCTGAGGCGAAAACCACTGAAAATTTTCGCAGAAAAATTCAAAGATTTTCTGTAATAAAAAAAAGTAATTCGTTTAAGTAGGCCTTAGATAATGTGGTCGATTCCGGCAGTCACACACTTAAACCTAAATTTACGTTAAAACATCTAAATTTAAAATGAGTATAAATTTAGTAAATTTAAATTCACTGTACGCGTAAATTCATGTATTTTGATCAAATTGGAGAAAAACCACGCCTAAGATATTCTACTTAAAAAAAGGAACATAATGACATCATTTAAATCACGATAAACCCTATCATCTGCTTAAAACAATAAAATTGTTGTTTGAATTTTTAATCTTAGTCGCTAAAGCTATTCTGACCGCACACTTTATCCTAAACCTAAAAAGTAGACACATGTAAATTTAATAATCTGTGTTGCCAGTATATGCCATCAAAAAAGAAAAGAGTGAACGAAAGAGCAAAAAATTAATGATAAAAGAAAAAAATAATACTTTATTTTCATCCCGAAAGAAAGGCAAAGAAATATATGGACCATGCGTCCATCCATGTCTTTAGTAAAAAAAAAATCAGATTATGAAGGATAGTAATGAACGGAAACTTTGTAGAAAACATTGGAAACGGGTTTAATGTTCTTAAAACATCAAAATAAACAAAATAAAACTGGCATAGAAGGAGTTCTTGTAGGAGTGGATAATCACTGGATAATTTTGTCGTCTTTTTTACCATTCTAGTGCTTCTCTAACAACGGTTATTATAATAACTTTACGTTTTAACAACATATCATGTTCGCTGAAGCGCTGAAGACTCCAAAAAGACACCTTTATTTTAAGTATAATTTAAACGCCAAGTTTTAGATGCCTCATAAACTTAAGTAATTTTACGCTTCTAATGTCAAAAACTTGACCACCAGAATAGCTTTTTACGCATAAACCTAAAGTGAATTGAAAATAAAAGTTGAAACATCAATTTAATTTAAATTTAGTTGCCACCTGTCAGAAAAGTGACTGCCAGAATAGCTTTTGACATGCTTAAACCTGAATTTTTAGGTTTAATTACGTTTAAGAATAAATTGTGGCTGCCGGAATGGACGTTAATGACTTAAAAACTAAATATTAACCTATAGATAATTTTCAAAAAAAAAATTGTTCCCAAAAAAGACCAAATAACTGATCGGCCTCAATAGAGAGTCACAAGTAATCTAAAAACAGCAATGTATCGCACAATAACCAATAAGCCCATTTAACTAATCACAGGATCGTCCGAAAAAATTGGCGCGGAAAGCAAACTTTGCGGATAATCAAATAAATGCATTTCCTGCGAGTAATAATACTGTCGTATAACTCAAAACAACTTGGTACTTGTTCAGTATTTGCCTGGCTGTCACACATACCCTGTATATGACTTTTTTCATGCTCCATATTGACGAGTTTGATATTGTTTTGTATATATTATGTACTGTTAATTTCAATGTAATTAATTTATAGTAATAACTTGTAACGCACAAATAGATTTAAGTTTTTTTTATGTCCCTTATCCAATACAAGATCATTTAAATTACCAGATTATAATATACTTACTTATACATACGTTTGCACAAAGAACAAAGACAAGGTAAAAATAACCTTGCGTCTTATTTTGAAAATTTATGCAAATTTATTACTTTACTAGTGGACGCCCGCGACTCCGTCCGCGTGGACTACAGAAAAAACAAAATGTCCAAATTTTCCCGGGATAAAAAGTAGCCTATATGTTAAGTGGGACCTGTCACAATATATTCCTGAAAACTGCATCGAAATCGGTTCAGCCGTTTCTGAGATTAGCGTGCACAAACGCACAGACAAACCGACAGACAAAAAATCCAAAAATCATCGTTTTGAGTTCAATTGGGTTGATAAAGGTCTCCTATAATATTTTATCTCATATATCTTGTACAGACAGCGATCCGTTACATTTATATGTACCTATATGTATAGATGTAAAAGTCATTGACAATTTTATCTTGCCCCTTGTTGTGTTTTATATTTTAAATAAGATTGTAAATCTGCTTATAAGCGTTGGTATAATATTTAGGAGAATTTACCAAGAAATATTCAAGTGAAATAAAATGGTAACTGGTGCACAATGGTTTAAATTGAAAATATGAGTCCTCATACATACATATAATAACGCCTTTATCCCTTACGGGGTAGGCAGAGCACCAAGGGCCGATAGGAACACATGGTGCCACTTCTGACCAATTTTGAGGGTATGAGTCCTCAATAATAATAAATTATCATTAAGTATTAATAATATCCTGGGTTTAGAATTATTTTTTCAAATGACAGAATTAAAGTCAAAAGAAAGCATGTAAAATTATTGACGGTAGGTCGGTAAAAAAAGGCTAACATTAATTAGTTTTCCTAATAGAAATTCACCAGGTTTAAAATAAATGATATAACCTACAAGCAGGTAAAAATTAAGTCATGTCAGCTCTAGTAGCATGACCTGCGAAACACGATATGATAAACCGATTTATCGACATTTAGCCTGTCAAAATACGATAAATATAGCCGCCATGTTGAGTTTTGTATAGAGACGATACGATATCCACGATGCATGGTCATACTAGGGGGGCAGGCATCAGATTATAACATAAATCCGTCGAGACGTGATTGGCTCTAAGAAATGGAGTGATGTAACAAACACTACACACACACAAGAATTAGTAAAGTGCCAGCTTTATTGAACCGATATGCAAACTGGTAACTTATTTCATTATCTTATTGATACCAATCTATGGAAGGGAATAGGGACTTCATATGTGAATTGTTCCAAAGTTATCAGATTTAAAAGTATTTATTTTACCTTGACTTACCTTAAAAGTAACCCTCAAGTCTAATTTGTTGTAATTATCTAGAAGATTCTGGAATCTCAATTATTGTGCTCATACAATTTAAGAATGGACTAAGAACTACCTTTAAAAAAAAAAAATATATATATATGTATATGTATATATATAACATACGAATTTAAACCTAACAAATTAAATGTCATGACTTGATATGTTCTGAAACCAGTTAAGGGTGGTTTCAGAACTATGCTAAAATTATGGTTATTTATGTCGTAATTAGCAGGTTTTTGAGTTTGTTAACCAATATTTGTTGTCTTTAGAGATGTCATATTTAGTTTTTTCCCTTGACTATATCTTATGAAGTTCAGGAAAGTGGTGTGAAGTGAAATGGTACATATTTCTTGCTTTAAAAAGAATGATTTGACGTTCTAAAGAAAATGTGCCATGGTTAGTGAATTACCTGACAATTGTACATATAGTGTAACTATTTTTATTGATATATATACATATATATATCATTGAGACTCACTGTCTATAATGTATTAGTATATTTTGTATGATAATAAATTGTATGAAACTCGCATTTTGGATGTGTATGTAGTACGTCCTACAATAAACTGGTTTAGTTTAGTTAAGGTTTACATCATTTATAGATGTTGACGCAGATTAATATTTAAGATTTTCCGTTAACTTGTGGATAATTAATTAGTGTGTTCTCTTTTATGTATAAGTTTTTTTGTAAAATTCCTGAAAGGAAGCAAATTGTAAAAAAAAGAATACGGAAATGTTAACTATTGAGCTGCGTCAGATTTTTGAGAATAGAATAAGACGTTCATTGGTTTGTCGGCTGTACATATGGCGTAGTTAATTATCCTAGAATCATTGCAACATGTTCATAGAATTTCTGTGTTTTAGGCATCAAGTTTATTTTATCTACTTATTTTAAAATAAAACGTTTAATCATAATTTTTTTCTATTGTTTTTTATCCTATCCACATAGTTAAACAACAAAAGAAAAATGTCTAAACTCATCGCAAAATAAGAGGTCCGTTTACCGCAGCGCTAGCATCGTAGCAATCTGCAGTTCTGCACACTGTTTCATACATTTTTATTTAGTTCGTGAATAAAATCGGCCCAACTTCTTATACTGTGATTGGTTTAGAAGAGTGACAGAAGCTAAAGAAAATATTTGTTGAGAACTCACCGTAATTAATCGTCGCATGCGCAACTATCAGTCACCCTGTAATATTAGGTGGGTACAACTTGTATCCTAAATGTGTTATCTAATATTATTTTACTTTAGTAAATAAATTTGTACCTCCATCACATCTAATGGGAACAAGGTCAATCAAAATCAACATAAAAATTTAAAATTACATATTTAATACTAAAATACGTAAATATAATCTATAAATAAAATAACGAGAGATCGCAATCGGGACATTAGATGGCCGATCGCGAAATACTAACATGATTTGTATAATCTCTTGTTTTTGGCTGTTCGCCGTTAGAAATCACTTTTGCTTAGGTTTACGATATGTTTAGGCAGTAACTTTGTGAATGGCCTCGGCGATGTAGTTGACGTTCTTTGAAGAGATGCCGGCGACGGAGATGCGTCCGTCCTTGGTGAGGTACACGTGGAACTCCTTGGTCAGCCTCTCCACCTGGAAGGTTAGGTTATGCTCTCATGATCTGTATCTAAAAAAAAACTATTCTATTCTTTTTGTAGGCGCTTTGCACATGGAGCAACTATTGTAGCAACTGGCAACTAGCTGTTTACGTCAAATGGGATCGCGCACACATGGCAACTCGAGTTTCCAGTTCCGGTGCTCGTCAAGAGTTTTCAGTTGGTGTACGTAATTGATGACTAAGTTACCTACTGGCAACAACTAGCAACTGTTAAATATATACCGGTTTTTAAGGTTGCTGGTTTCCTCAACGGATATATTTGATGCTGTTTTCTCTAAAGCTTGATCAAGATAGACATATACACACTTAGGCCATAACACACACTTAGGTAACAAACCTTCTATACAAGCTTGTTCTGATGCGGGGCTTCATTAGAAGACATCAGCTGCATCTCCTTTCGTGCGTACTAAGCAACTCAGGAGATTATCCGGCAGAAGACCAAAGTGACAGACATAGTCTCGAAATGTAGCAGACTGAAGTGGCAGTGGGCCGGCCACATCTGTCGTAGAACCGATGGACGGTGGAGTAAACGGGTTCTCGAATGGAGACCGCGTCTCGGCAAGCGTAGCGTTGGGCGCCCTCCGGACAGATGGACCGATGACTTAAAGAGGACAGCTGGTAGTGACCAGATGGCAACAACGGGAGATCGAGCCATGTGGCGTGCTCTGGGGGAGACCTACGTCCAGCGTTCTCTCAGGCGATGAGCTAGCTACTTGTCACTCATTGTTTACACTTGCCCCCGCTATGCTAAACGTGGCCGTGAGATCTCCTTAATGATCCATCAGTTATGGCTACCTCATTTTGGGAACAGCCGTGTGTATACAGGGTGAATTTAGGTCGTCAACGTTCCCGAAAACTACGGAATCTCCTCATCATTACGATCATTTTTCTCCATGGAAACATACCTGGGAAGTGTCTGGTTTCCAAAATATTAGGGTCCAAAGTTGAGTAAATAGACTGCGTTTTTCTGCATAAATGCACATTGACGCGTGTAGCAAGATTTTTTCACGAGAAATAATTAATTTCTGTCTATGAAAAAACTAGCATAATCACTGGACACTATCCCGAGTCCCGAACAAGTAATTAAAAAAAAGTCAAAAAAACTTACATCGTTTCCTAACATTTTTTTTTGCATAAACTTACTTTATTTGATCTTCGTTAAGGGTGGCAACGAAAAAACAACCTGAGGGGTAAGCACGAACCTCTCTATAGTCTGTAACGCTATCGTCCAACTGTCAAATCACATAGATTTTGCTAGCGAGTCGCTAGCGTTACGCCGCGTAAAAAGGTTCGTGCTTACCCCACTGTATGTATGTAATAGCTGTAGCTCAACTGTTCATGCAGGGTCCAGTTCTTCATGTAAAAAGCTGTAGCCCCTTAGCAAGGCGTCCTTACCTGGTCAGACTTAAGACCAGTTAACAAACCTCTATGTGAAAAGCCGTAGCTTCTTAGTAAGGAGTCCTTAGTCCCTACCTGATCAGGAGTTTAGTAACAAACCTTTACGTGAAAAGTTATACCTCCGTTACATGGGGGGGAAGCGACTAAAATCTTCAAAAACTGCGTTAAGTAATACTTGAACGCTTCCAAAGCTGTATGCTAAGGAGATAGGGAATCCCTACCTGGTCAGGCTTGAGGCCGGTGAAGCAGAACATGCCGATCTGGTCGGTGATGTGACTCCAGGGCCGCGGGTTGCCGGCGCGCTCGATGCCCGCGCGCAGCTGCGTGCGCATCGAGATGATGCGGTCCGCCATCAGCTTCACGTCAGCCAGCCTGCAACAGCATCGGATATTTAAGCATGCATAAGATGATGTTTAAGTTTAATTTACTAACTTATTTTAAAATAGTTGTCTAAAAATAAAATTGGTAGTAGGTGGCAGTAGGTATATACTCTATAGTCCGATTTTTAATTATGTAGAGTAAAACGACAGCTACAATTGACTTTCTTACTTTTTAATGTTGTCAGCGCAGTATCATTAGTTTTGTAATATTTTATAGTGAGCGATTAATTGAATCGCGATATTACTTTCGATATTGTGATTATTTGTGATTTCACTCATTAATCTATTTAGATATATACAAACAAACTTAATGTCTAAACCAGCTCTTTTATTTAATAAAATTAATAATAAAACACAAAAATCAATAAAATATAGTTTGATATATAGCTTTTTTTTATCTAACGCATTTTTACCCTCATCTATTTGGTACATTTAGTTCGGAAATCAGACATTAGCCGACCTCTGAACATTAACTATAACAGAAATATAGCTACATGAAATTAATCGAAAAGATCAATCGATAATTTCGAGTAATTTTGGAGTAACACTATTTTTTATTTCGATAAAGTGGTAACCCTCCAAATGTCATTTTACTCTACATAATTAAAAATCATAGTATAGTACTAAATTGGCAAAAAAGCAAGGTGCGTATTTTTGTCTGTTAAGAAAATGTCTTATAATGTAAAATGCACTATTAAAATATGGCTAACAAACGAAATTCTAACAAGGTCGCAACATAAAAATAGATTCCAGTATGATAGATACAAAACTTTTAGGTGAGCATGTTGGACAACATCGAAAATTAAAAATAGATAAGAATTCGTGCCAACTTTGTTTACAGTCAGATGCTTTCAAAAAGAAATTATTTACCAAACCAACCGTAAGAATGGGTAGCGAAACTTGGCTGGAATTTTAATGAAGGTATGTACCATAATAATGAGTGTTCCAGATGTTTGTTTATGTTTTACCAATTTCAGTAAAGTACCTACTAAAATTGTATAACGAAACTTACGAAAAGGTAGGAATAGCGAAAGTAACTGTGGCGCTGTAACGCCCCAAAACTATTGACCGATCAACGCCCAGGCTTAAACTGTATTAGATACCTGAAAATTGGCGGGTGTGTCCTTTGTATGACGCTAAGTATCCGATCTGAAATTCCCACGGGCACTATTGAGCCGATCCGGTTCACCAGAAAGATCTGTGCGAAAACAGGCACTTGCACTAACTACAATCGCCACGAGAAACCAGACCCGAGCATCCGTTAGTGGCAGTGCAAGTGCTTGTTTTCGCAGTTATGAGTTATCAGATCCGAGGGTCAGTGGAGGGTGTAGGGGCCGGTGGTGGGCGCACCCATAGTGAATGTTTGAACTTCCGAATTGTTAACGCCTAATACTATTTCATTTATAAAGTTGATGTTGTCTTTATCCTTTGGCTCTAACCTTCAGATAAGCTGTTGGCTATTGGAAAAATCTCAAGATATATTTCAATGGGAGTCATTCACGAACATGTTCGAAGGAGCACTCACCACTGCTTCCTCAGGTCGGGCGTGGTAAGTATTTCTTGTACGAGCCGGGCGCCGTACAGCGGCGGGTTGGAGTACATCACGCGCACCATGATCTTCACCTGCGACATCACCTTGGCTGCGGATTCAGCATCGCCGCAGAGGAAGGTCAATGCACCTGCGCGCTCTCCGTACAGACCTGGGATTTTTGAGGCATATATGTACTTAATATGTAGGTACCTATAATGTAAGTACCGTAGGTAGAGTTGCAGCCGGCCGTAAAACAAATGCCAATGCATGTATGTAAATGTTATAGGCCTAATGAAATATTACAAAGAATCCAAAGAGAACACTAATTTAATTTATATACCTTCCTTTAAATGTTAGGGTTATATGTATAGTGGGTCACCTAACGAAACGCACATGTAATAAAGTAAGTTTGTGCCAAAGATGCTGGGAATTGAGCAGAATAATAAGTTAAATTGATCGTGCGAAACTTATATTCTAGTGAAATAGTTTTTTTCTAACAAAGGAATTAATTAGAAATATCATGTGTTAATGCACTGAAAAAGATATTTCAATCCCCTATTGAACTTTGGATCCCGAATAATATTTTAAATACTTCCCAGGTTGCTTCCATGGAAAAAATGTTATTAGATTATAGTTCGTCATCATGTATAGTGGGTCACTCAACGTACAAAGTCGCTTGCCGTTGTCTGTCCAGGGTCCCTTATGTATGCTTAGATCTTTCAAACTAGAGGACGGATTCAATTTAGATTGCGGTTTTTTCTAACAAATAATAGATAAAGATTAGAAGGTTACATATATGATAGATAACTAGGGCCCAGGTATCGCACGGGTGTAAGATATTTCAATCCCCGAACCAGCGCCGCTAGTTAGTTCGTTATTAATAATAAAGTTATGTTGATACAAGTAGCTAACCGCACGTATTTTTAACGTGTACAAACTGTAAATACATAGATCTTACGCTGATAATTATACATAATAATTAATAAGGTACAAATCGGTAGTCTTTCCTTCAATTAATGCGTCATGTGCGTCTGTGTCTTACGTAACAAATCTGAGCAGAGGCGCGTTACACATGAAGAATGCACGCTTAGCGAGTACTCGTGTATTAGGGCACGTTTTAACTAATACTCATCATATAACGCTATCGTCAAACTGTCAATTCCCGATTTTGAGGCGAGTCAGAATACGGAAGGTTCGACACACCTGCTTTTGCGTTTTCATCTAACTTAAGGTCAATAAAAATTGGGCTTCATGGATGGAGGGTACTTGACCTGACCCAAGTTGTCACAATGGGTAAGGTTTTACTTGTAGTTGATCGAATGTACGAGTAGTATAGTCGATAGAACCGCCACACCATCAACCTAAAATTAGTCCTATCTCTCCCTATCTGTCTAGCCTGGAGAGGGACAGACCTGTCAAGTTTAAGTTTACGTTTAAATGTCACCGTCAAGTCGAATCTTAGTGTCGTGTAAATTCAAATTGTAAAATCTTAGGTAGACAATTTGACAAGGTTATCGCATTATATTCACTTTTATCTATTTTTCTTGATTGGTATGTGATCTGTACAGGCCAAAGATCTAACGATCTATCTATGAATTGTATGTCACTATCAAGTTCAAATCTCTATTGAGGGATCGCCCGCCACCGGGCTCTATATTTACTGCCTACTCATGATCACGAACACAAGACACTACAGTGAACCGATCCAAACCTCATGAGCTGTCAATTGAGATGCCACGGGTGTAAATTCAATTGTTTTCGGATTGTATGTATTTAATGCCTTAGCTTCTCGTACGACAGTGTCTTGTGTTCTGATCATTAGGCAGACAAGGGTTATCGATCCCTCATCTATTATTCCACCAGTAACAATTAGACTTAACCTCGTCATTTAACTAACCCGCTAAATAAAGGCTTCCTATTGGCGGAAATCTTTCGATACGAGTATGTCATCGAACTACGCCGTTTGTCTGTCAACTTACCCATGTTTTTAGCGAAGCTCTGAGCCAGCATGACCTGGTGGCCTTCCTTGACGAACTGGCGCACTGCGAAGGCGTCGTTGTCAACGTTACCGGTCGCGAACCCTTGGTACGCCATGTCGAAGAAGGGGAACAGTTTGCGGGCTTTGATTACCTGATAGATTGTTTGTGTAGATTAATGACCTGGATCGGCAGAAAGAGCTGATTCTGTTAGCATGTTACTCTATCATCATCATCATCAGCCTATTGCAGTCCACTGCTAGACGTAGGCCTCCCCAGGGCAGGCCACAAGACTGCCATGACTATGGGCAAATACCCCTATTTGCCCAGTCACCACGCTGGGCAGGCGGGTTGGTGACCGCAGTTTGTATTTTGGACTATGTTGTCAACATGGGAGGCGCTGCTGCCCACCTCCCGGAAACCCTTAATCGCCTCGTACGATACCCACGGGCAGACATGGGATGGTACGAATTCTACTCTGCCGGCACCACGCGGCCATGTTACTCTATAGGTGTATCATAATCTACTTTTATTCTCTTACTTTCAGGTTGACATTATGGTGAAAATACGTTCTTTAGGATCAACCAAATTTTAAAATGCTGAAGTATCATTTAGGCGTCGTATTGAGTATAATATTACAATAGTACCTATTAACTGGCTTCAAGCTTTGTCTGAATGTATTTGTAATTAGGTATATAAAAATACCGATGACAATAATAACGGCAAGTTCTACTTGACTAAATCTAGTAACTACAAAAAAAATCCGGTCATTTAATAAATAATATAGAAACTAGATGCATCTAAAATTTTTCAAGAATCATTTTCATTAAAAAAATCAATCTAAACTTTATTTTCAAAATAACCAGATTATTATCATGTTTATTTATGTACATTGGATAGGGTTTAAAACATTTCTGACCTTACAACATTGGTGTTGAGCTAGTTCTGTGATATCAACCCTTTTTTATCTGGCGCTATGTCTGAGAGGTAAAAAAAAATATTTATCAATTCTCTTCATAGACTGTGTGTCTGCTCTGAACAAATTATTATAATCCTAAATATTCACTGAATCAAGTTGCGGGTGCTAGAGAAATTTAGGTTTATATAAGGTCTATCCAAAATTAGTGATTGTCTTTTGAGACGAAACTAGGTAGGTAAAAAGAAACAACTTTCACGATGGGACCAACTCCGAAATATTGAAAAAAAAAATCTGCTGTTCCATACAATCTCGAATAATTACTGCACTGAAATGTGTGGAACAGCTGATTTTTTTTCAATATTTCGGAGTTGGTCCCATCGTGAAAGTTGTTTCTTTTCTCTATATAAAAGGATTTTCTTTGCAACTGGAGCTGAATTTAAAAAATAAATGTGTAAACTTTATAACACATCTGTAACCTCTTGCACTTGGAGTCCTAAATACCAAGTAATGCTGTGTACTAACCATCTTTTTACCCCACTAGGGTTAAAGGCTATTTTCCAATATACCTCCCAACATTGATGATATAGGCATACAACTAGACACCTACATTCTGAACTATTATAAAACTAACCTGGGACAGTTGTTCCCAGTCGCTGGGCTTGGGGTCCACACCAGTGGGATTGTGAGCGCAAGCATGGAGCAGGATTATGGCGCCTTCTGGGATTTTCTAAAGAAGATAAAATATAAACAAGTAAGTAACATAAGTAAAAGTGAGTCGTTGGCATGGTTAGCATCACACACCAGTCTACTGCTGGACGTAGGCCTCCCCCAGGGCACAAGGCTTAATCGCCTCTTACGATACCCAAGGGCAGACGTGAGGTGGTGGCTGGTGCTCTTCTACTATGTCGACACCACACGGAAGATGCTTGGTTAGATGGTTGATATTGATACTGGATCCATCGATCTCGTAAAGAGCATATAAATTGATGACGCCATGGCCTACTTGTGATGTCAATTTAGTTGCCATGTTGATTTATTAGTTAGGTGAAACGTTCATAGTTCATAAGCGAATGCCCGTGACTACGTCTATTAGTAATTAAAACCCTAAACTTCTTTGCGGAACGAAACCCGTAGTTTATCTAAACGTTTATCTATCTTTATGAAGATTCAAATTTATAATAGGTACCTATTAAGTAGGATTAACAAAGCATGTAATCTATGTGACCAATCCTCGCTGTCACTCGTCTTCTATTCAACTGATTCCACTAGCGATTTCGTCCTTGCAAACTTTAGAATTCTCGTGTTTACAGTTCTCGTGAGAATTTAAAAACCGTTCTTATCGGATGCCTGCGTCATACAAAGAACACAACCATCGAGTTTCAAGTCTCTAAGATCTGCAGTTTAAGCTGTACGTTGATTTATCATTCATCACAAAGCATTTTTTATGTACCTATCTATATCACACAGCAACAACACCCACAAATATGCTTTCTTTATCATAATAAGTATTTTATAACCAGAGGGGTAAGCACGAACCTCTCGATAGTCCGTAACGCTAGCGTCAAACTGTCAATTCCCATAGATTTTGTTAGCGAGTCGCTAGCGTTACGCCGCGTAAAAAGGTTCGTGCTTACCCCACTGATACACGTATAAGTAGTATAGTACAACTATCATTGACCTTGACATATCTATATATCGAAATACATATGCCTACGTAAATCATTTATGCCTATATCACGTCGTAGCGTCGTGATACCTAGTATTTCTATCTTAAAGAAAATCCAAGTTAACTGATATGTAACTGAAAATACTGATTATTTCATGTACATATTTATCTATAGTACAATGATATAATGTATAGTTAATTAATCAGAGATAAGCATAAGAATTATCGAGCTCGCTGCGCTCGCGCTTATCTATTCGGAACATGTAAAAAGCTTCCCTGGAGAACAAAGGTTGACAGCGTGATAATAGCAGCTTTTTTGTAAATTTAATTTCATATACAAATCGAGAAGCTTTAGTAAAATTATCTGACGTTACACACTATACGAGTTAAGAAAATGGAGGATAGATTATGATAAAACAATCTCCTAATCCAACTATTCTGTATTGCATATTATTATCCAATTGACATTCTTCAAGACATAAAAGTAATCTCTTATGATTGTTGCTGTTCTTATCAATACAGTAGGTATTATCGAACAGGCGATGAGGTGATGTTATACTACCGTCCTTTCTTGGGGGTCTCTGACCGACATTAATGCAGTTGTTTCGAAAAAATAAAATATAAATATAAAGCATTATATTATAAATAATTTACTTTACGACGGATTTCAAAATTAAAATAGGTACGCATCCTAAAAGGGGTTGCACTATTAGGCGCAGCGCGTTTATTTTCAGTTTGTTTTTACCCAACTGCGCCAGAAGGAAGGTTATGTTTTTCGTGTGTAATGTATCGATAGATAATTTTTTGGCACGCTCTAGCTAGACCCTAAACGGCTAGTTAAAGTTAGAACTTACCGAAATGTCTTCAAGAGCGCCCTGCAGGTCGAATCCATTGGTCTTCGGATCGAAGTATCTGTACGTCTTGTGGGGCAGGTTCAGCGTGTTGCAGATCTGCGGGTGGTTGCCCCAGGTGGGGCTGGGCAGCCACACTTCCTTTGCCTTGGCGTAGTGTTTAGTGATGAACTCCAAGCCAAGGCGAAGGGCGCCAGTGCCGGAAAGTGTCTGTGATTGTTTTTATTTTTATAGTTATTTACTAGCTTTTTGCCAGAGACTTTGTTTGCGTAAACTTATTTTGCCCCTTTTACTACCCTTAATTAAAGATATTATTTTGGAAACCATGTAACATCTATGTAATGAATTTTATTTAAGAGTACTAATTCCGTACTTTAAGGAAAATTGTGAAAAACATGTTTTTTCCATCAACACAAATCTTTCAACCCCTATTCTAGGGGTAAAACTTATGTTAAATCAAAATCCCTTCTTAGTAGGATTACCTATACAATTGTGCATCGCAAAAGGAAGTCACAATCAAAATTTCACGTTCCAACCATTAGGATGGACAGAAATGTATGTGTTATTCAAAGTTCCACATAGTAAAGGGAGAGGCCATCACATCAATTTTTTTATGACACCAGAAGTCTAAAAAACAGCGATATATCAAAGGGACAGTCAAGATTTTTTCTATCCATACCTGTACAGTGCAGTTGGTTTTGTCCTTGATGACTGGGCTGTCTTCACCGAAGGCGAGCTTGGCGACGGCATCAGTGTATGCAGCCTCACCACTGATGGGAGCATACTCGTGGTTCAGAGCTTTTTTGTGCAGGATTTCTTCAGCCTATAAATTACAATAACTAGATTATGGTCAATTCTGATCCTCACACCAAATATGAACTTAAAATTTGTTATTTTTGCTGCGACTTTCAGAATTTTCTAAGTAACTAAATTCTATGTACAATAAAAATATTATAGAAACTTACCTTCCTCACTGAAGGTAAGACAAAGGGTTTGCCCTCATCATCTCTGTAGGCTCCCACTCCAAGGTTCACTTTGTTAGGGTGCTGGTCACGTTTGTATGCCTCCGTGATGCCCAGAATCACATCAGGTGGCCCCATCGGCACATTGCTCCACCAGGTGCTATAGCAAAAGCATGTATTTATTTATTTATTGCTTTAGCTTATTAAGAGTATGCAGTGAGAAAATGAACATAAAGGTTTTTCACTTAAAAATACACAACAATTTCAATGGGCTTAGCCAATAATAATAAATTTGGCAATTTGTCCTTTATTCATATAGGTAGATTAATACAAATACATACATACATTCACACCCGCCCATTATTAAGAGGTTGTGCAGAAGTGTGCAAATTACATACCTACTTTTTACCAGTTAGCGTGTTAAGTCCCATGTGGCAAGGGGTGAGCCTACCACAATTAATAATACACACACACACACACATACACACACATTCACACACTTCACAACACATTGACCTAATCCCACACTAAGATCCCTAAGGTCTTGTGTCGTGGGTACTAGGCAACGGTATATAAATACATAGATAAGTATATAAACATCCATGACTCGGAAACAAACATCGATATTCATCACATCAATGTTTGCACCTACCGGGATTCGAACCCAGGACCTATGGCGTCGCAGGCAGGGCCACTACCAACTACACCAATCGGCCGTCTACAAATACAAATAAGTACCTTGTCTAATAAATTAGTATGCTGGAATATAGGTGATAAATAATTATAATGACTGGCTTATTTAGCACCTCAATCACAGTATGTAAAATAATTAAATATCTATCACGTAAAAGTTTTCTAGGCTTGGCACAACACAGATAACCAAAATTGTAGATTGTATGACGCCAGCCAAAACTTAATAATATAACTGTAATAGGTACATATGAGAAATAATTAAAACAAACAGAGGTACAAAGATACTAAAATAAATGGAATGTGCTACATACAGAAACTAATACATAAAAAGATCAATGTTATTCTTAACGAAAGGGTGGCTAGCAGAAATTTTGTAAAGGTACTAATTAAATAATGAAAATAGCTTATTGATGCAATAATGCTGTAATAACTTAAGATAAATATATATTGTTTGTAGCTTCTAACCTTGAAAGATAAGGATAGGTAGTATCATCAACATACATAAATAACCTGAAGTAGACCGAGTGGGGGTATCGCGAGGAGCTGAGAAAATTTTGAAAGCAGATTCGAGTGTCTCTACAATGCTTAAACAGTAACCCACCCAATATCAACAATCAAATAATATTACGTAAATAGTCAAAACCGCACCGGTGCGGCAGCAGTCGGCAACTCCCTTACCTGTTAGCTCTCACGGCTGTAGACCCCAGCATTGTTTCCACATTGTGGTTTTTAAGCACTTGCGTCGTTAATTTCTTTAACGCCTGAGCCATTTTGCTGTTTATTCGACACTGGCGGAATAAAATAAATTTATCAAAAATACGGACACAGCTGCGATCCGCTAGATTCCGAGAGCAGATGTTTGGGTTACCAAGAATGAGAAAATATTTTCCTCGCGCGGTCGAATAAGAGATTTTTTGACAAGAGCTGATTTTGCCAATCTGTGATAGTCATAGGTCTATTTGAATTTTAAAGGATGAAATTTGATGCTGTCTCTATCTAGATAAAGTTTTAGAGAAAGACAGCATCATTTACATTCCTGTACAATCCTAAATCTGCTTTTATATAACTTCCTACCTACCGAAGATAATTATTAAAACCGGGGTAGAAATTATTGTGTGTGTATTGTGTATTTCAATGTATAGATCCGCTGGATGATGGCGCTAGTATACTACTTGTATGACCACATTTTCTGTATCACTGCATACAAAAAATGTTTAGTTCAGAAATCAGGCATAGGAATTATTCTATGAAACAGAATCTAAGTTTAGCTACCTATATTTTTTTTCTTATAAGTAGGTAGTGCCTATGATGACGACAAAATGTTAATTTTTGCACGAAATTAGGTAATGTATGCTTTATATGGCAACTTTAATCAACCGCACGTCATACGTCATTGCACCAATGTCGCGAAAGGTCAGTGTAACATTTTCAGGGTTCTGTATTACTTTTCATAGATTCCGTAGGAATTTATTAACACGAATGTTCGTATAACGTTTGTATAACACGTATGACAATACTTCTTAGTATATTATCATATAACTTAAAGAAACATTTTCTTGGTTTCTATTATAAGTTACTCTATTGTAGTGGTTTTCGTAGGTAACATACTTAGGTAGAATTTTATCTTCTTCCGGCAAGTTTGGGCACTTACAGGAAGTTTTACTGAGGCACATAACTGAACATCTGCTTGATGCGATTCTATGATATTATGTTATGTATATTTTGTAAATTACAATAGTTCCTCTATTAACTATTATTAATTAAGGTCGAGTCGGCCAGATAGATGCTTGGTAACTATCTATATCATCGATAGCGGGCCACCCCCGCGTGGTAAAGACTGCTTAATTTAGTATGGTCTGCTATCCTTAATCATTGTTCACGCGAAGATCACAGTAAGGTCTAATGAACTACCTACCTACCTTCTTCTTCTTCAGCCTATTATAGTCCACTGCTAGACGTAGGCCTCCGCCAGGGCACACCATAAGGCTACTGCCACAAGAGGTTTTGCCTATAGTGTGGGCAGGCGGGTTGGTAACCGCTTTCTCAGTACAGGCGCTGCTTGAAACCCTTAATCGTCGTACGATACCCACGGGCAGGCAGGGGTGGCCTCTGCGGCACCACGCTCCTAATAACAGTTCGTTGAGTGCAGTGGAGTGTGGTTTACAATGGGGTTCACACGGGAGTAGGTAATTGTGTTCTGTGTTCACACCTTAGAATGGTTCACACGTGGTTCAGTCGGTTTAGTCCTCATCTGAGGTTCAGAGGGAAAAGATTCGTTCGAAAATGTTCACGCGATTCAAGATCTAACAAAATGTGACAGCGATGACATGAGCCTATAATATTTCTAAACGAAACTTCTAATGTCAAAATTATTATGACGTTTTCTGTTCTGCTTTCATGAAAAAAAGTGTTGAATTTAAGATTGAAATACGTGTTTATTTCGTTGTTATTTGCTTCTAAACCTTTAAAATGGCTGCTGAAATTAAGCCTGCTCCTAGTACGCCCAATGATAGATTTTCAACAACGAAAAAACCATCTCTTCTAAGCAAATTGGAGGGTTGCACCGACGATGTGAATGCGGCTGTAGTAATACCTGGCGAGGACGGAGTAATTAGCGTTTGTGATGATAAGCAAGTATCTAGACTCATTATGGCTTATTGTTTACATTTAGCACTACGTCGTGGCTCCCCTAAAAGTTGCGCACATCTTGTCTTTCGTTTGAGCATCTGTTTTGATTCGAATAATAATTGGCTACTTAGGCACCAAAATATGAGTTATCACTAACAGTACAATGTTGAAACCACAATTTCACTGTACCTTTATAAATGTATATACCTAACTCTTCAAATTGCACAATATAAATCACTGTTTCACATTCAGTCTATACTAGACAGCCTACCCACATACTTTTTCAATATTAAAAAATATATATGATCAACTTCACAGGACCGTCCGTGTATGGCTGAAGAGAGATTCAGGGCAATACTGGCCCAGTATATGTCAGTATATGCCATCAGGTTGCACATCTATGTTCTACACTCCAGAAACTAGGCAACTCTTCATTGGACAGGAAAATGGAACTGTCTCAGAGTTCACTCTAGCTATGGATTGTAATAGAATAAACCCAGTAAGTTAATGCTTTATGTTCTGGAACATAGCATGTGAAATAACTGTATACCTATATACAGGATTCATTTTAAAACATCAATAACCTCACAGGACTAGATAGCTAAAATCATAAACAATAACATTTATTCTACGAGTTTTATCATAACTTAATACATTAATTTAAAAAGATTTTCCAAGGTTTTATTGTACTGTCGTGACATTTGTAAGTCTATGTTCCATACATAGGTATACAAAAAGGTTAACGCCCGCTATCGCACGCACCTCAGTATTATGTACAGACTTAAGAACATTCAGAGTTAAATTGATATTTATTTTTGTATTAAAGTAAAATGTGACAAATTATCAAAACACCTAGTTTTGCGGGTTATTGCTCTTTTAAAATTAATCCTGTATATGTATCCCTGTAGGCCTACTGTTGATACATAGGTAGGTATAGTAGATATATTTCATTAGTACTATCAAGAGCACACTCTGCACAATTTGAATATTCTATGTACCTAGTATTATCCCTAATAAGGATAATAATAAGTTATTCTTTATTATATGCATGGCAGAAAGTAATTTAAGTATTAGAAAGTAATAAGTGCATACTTACTTGTATCAATATTGATTTTTTTTTTCCAAATTCTAATATAAAATTTATGATACAACAGACACGAGAATACCTAGCACATACAGCCAGAGTGACAGCAGTTGTATTCTCATTAGCCTGCGAGTGGGTGTTGTCCGTCAGTAGAGATAAGCTGTTCTCGTACCACTGCAGTGAGACAGGCCGGAGAATTGGTGGTTATTCCTTTGAAGCATGGTGTACCGCATTGCAGTATCCTTTTCATATTAAAAATAATTAAACCGGCCAGGTTTGGTATCTAAAAGTTAAGTAAGTAAATTAATGTAACACACATTATTTAAAATATAGGGTTTAGAATTATGGTAATCTAAAATAAAACTCCATGTACCCTCATTTAGATATAAAAAAAACGGCCAAGTATGAGTTGGACTCACCCATGAAGGGTTCGATTTGAAAGGTAAATTGCCATTTGCGATTTATGACATTAAAAAAAGATTACTCAATTTTCGTTGGAAGTTTGCATGGTAATGTACATCATATATTTTTTTTAGTTTCATCATTCTCTTATTTTAGAAGTTACAGAGGGACACACATTTTACCACTTTGGAGTGGTGTCTCGCGCAGACTATTCAGTTTAGAAAAAAAATATATTAGAAACCTCAATATCATATTTGAAGACCTATCCATAGATACCCAACACGTTACGGTTTGATGAAAAAAAAATTTTTTGAGTTTCAGTTCAAAGTATGGGGTATATAAGTTCCATTTTTTGCCATTTGGCTTCGTAACCCTAAAAATGCAAACATTTTATCTTATACTGATATACCTAACTTTGGAGTTTTTTTGTTTACTTATACAATATAAATTTTAACAGTTTGCCTACCTCTATTTGGGAATACAATTTGTTTATTTAGATAGAAGTTCTATATTTTATTTAAGATACATTCTGTTAATTATATCCTTGACTATATGCTAGATTTGATTCACAATCAAAATACGCCTTTGTGGGTGACTACAGCGGGCAGATTACCATGCTCAAACTAGATAACAATGGTGGTACACTAGTCACTACGCTCAAAGGACATACGGGGTAAGATAAGACAATGTTTGTAGCTTATCTAGCTGTCACCCAGGACATGTGATGTGTGATAATACAACAATAAAACAATGTTTGAGCGTCCATTGCGACGCGTAAATATTCAGAAAGGGCCCAAATACACGACACCGCACTGCTGTAGCTCTACGGTCTCATGTGGGTGTGCCCTAAAATCTTCACTTAAAAATGTAATTCTCTAAACTAGACATGTCAATTTTTCTAATAAAATGTTTAATGAGGTCATATACATGAATCACATAATGTGATTACACTTGTCATTTTTAGTGCATAAAGAATTTCGTAATGTGGCCAAAATATTGTGTCGCGAATCAGCAATGGCACACGTCACACGTGCCATAAGTTCACTTTCCCCAATCTGTGAATATTGCTGTAAATAGCCACTTGGCCAGACCAGCAGGGCTATCTTTCTTGACAGTTATAATGAAGCAAAATGATCAACGATGAAATGTCAAACTTCCAAATCAGTATGGCTATCACTAGTTCCCAACGAAAATGACGTCATGCGCGGGGTCGGCACTCGATCTACACTGTCACTTGATTTTGACTTGATTTTAATTTGAATTTTTCATCCATCACAACACAAAAATAATTTTACTCGTTATTGGCTGTTTGTGCACTGTATACTTTTGTGTTTCATTTGGCGTAAATACGACCAAAATTAAAATAACATCATTCATTGCAAATTATGGTATATTGGCATATATTGCAAGATGTTTAAATCAGTCGCATAATATCGATAGAAATTTCGGATGTGACGTCACGGAACTCGATATACCATCGCACGTTAGTCATCAACATTATGACACCGGCAGTGATGAATTTCGGTTGACAACCGTGTTGCTTGTTGGTAATGAATTATAATCGTAACATCTTTAATTTTTTCAGTTCCGTACGTGTTTTAAATTGGGCGCCACTACCTCAGCTCCTGTTTAGCGGGTCCTTCGACCAGACCATCATTGTGTGGGACATTGGTGGGCAGAAGGGCACGGCGTACGAGCTACAGGGGCATAGGTGAGTTTACAGCACCTTTGAATATTAAGGACAGATGCTTCAGTGCCGTGCTGTGTAAATTCCAAACATACAACAAACAAAACACATGCACAACTATGCTCAACCATACCCTCTGTCTATCCCCAATAAGATTGTCAGAAATATGCAAAATTCACCACACCTATCAACTTATCTTAAGTTAGTTGCGAAAAAAACCTATCATCATTTCAGCTATAGCAAAGTTCACTATGTCACATAGGCCTCCCCTAAGCTGCATTAGGCCTCCCCATTCCCCTAACCCTACTGTCCCCCATACTATTATTTATTGACTCAAATTCATTCACACTCAACTTTTGAAAAATAAAATAACCCAATGAAACTTTCATGAATTATCACGTCACTGCAATGAAAACAAAGTACTACCATCTGTCACTCAAGCGCCCTCCAGAGACAACATACGACTAAGAATACGGGCGTAAAACGTGATAACCTGTTCCAGTAACAAAGTGACCGGTCTCTGGTACGTGGGCAGCTGCGAACGCCTCATTTCGGCGGGCGAAGACGGCGCAATGGGCGTGTGGGAGATGGCCGTGAAGCGACGGGAGACGCCCGCGTGGAAGGAGTCTGATCTGTGCCAGATCTGCAAGGCGCCCTTCATATGGAACGTTAGGGCTATGATGGAGAAGAAGCAACTGGGTATGGTTATAGTATAAAGTTATACAAGTATGTTTATAGATAGTTCGTAAGGTCTTTATACATATCGCCAAAAATCACATGACATGTAATTATAAAACAAAGTCACTTTCCGCTGTCGGCCTGTCCCTATGTATATGCTAAGATTTTAAAATTTTTGAAATGATGTAAATAAAAAAAATATATATTTCATCGGGCCTTAATAGTGTCCAGTGTTTATGCTAGTTTTTCCATAAACAGATATAAATTATTTCTCGTGAAAAAATCTTGCTACGCGTGTCTATGTGCATTTATGCAGAAAAACGCAGTCTATTTACTCAACTTTGGACCCTAATATCTTGGGAACCAGATACTTCCTAGGAGAAAAATGATCGCGATGATGAGGAGATTCCGTAGTTTTCGGGAACGTTGACCTAAAAACACCTTGTATAGACGATCCAGCACAGTATCTATCTCCACAAGTGGAAGGCTACAAACAGTCAGTTGGGATGATCGTGTGGAAGATACCTCTATAAGTGGGACATTGGGCAAACAGTTGGCACGTTCGACGATCGGATTATTCTGATCGGTTTTTTTATATTAAATAAATAAATTTGACCACAACACGCCATGGTCACCCTGTTTTGTCACTTTTAATTCCGATCTGTCACCCTATGAGGGACAAAATAGGTGACAGATCGGAATAATCCGGATGTGGACCGTACGTACCTACATCTGGTGTGACAAGCCTCCCGCCGCAGGTCTGCGTCAGCACCACTGCCGCTGGTGCGGCGCGGCGGTGTGCGGCGCGTGCTCCCCGCACCGCCTGCCGCTGCCCGTCATGGGCTTCGAGTTCCCGCAGCGCGTGTGCAGCGCGTGCTACGAGACGCTACGTCACGAGCCGTGAGTGTGTTGTTATAGCGCCGCCTGCCGCTGCCCGTTGCAGTGGTGACAACTTAGGGGTTTTACCCCTAAATTTAGGGGGAAAAAGATAACTAGGGGGACTTTTAGGGGCTGAATTTTTTTAGGGTTTTTTTAGGGGTACAACAACTAAACGTGTATTGTCCGTTTCATTGCGATTACGCAATGATGGTGATGACGCTAAGTACTATACTTACCCATTCGATATCCCCTTCAGCTAGAATAGTCACATCCGAAAAACGCATTATTATATTCTATTTACAAATTATACTAAAACAACCTCCCCCTCCTTTCTAGCCGCGAATCCCTAGCCTCATTCCACGACATGAAGCACGCAGTCGCGTCCCTATTCGTGGACGAGGCGACCGGCCGCATGTGTACCGCCGGCAAAGACAGGGTCATCAAGGTGTGGGACGTCAGTGTGCTGCTAGCGCCCGCGCCTAGGGCGGGTACCAGCGATCAGTAACGTGAGTTCTATGCTATAAGGCTAAATTCTGGTAGAGATTTATGTTTGGTAATGTTTGAAAATCATATTTTGACATGTGTTGTCAGAGTGAGGAAGAGAGAGATGTAATTATAGTGCTGGGCGATAAGTATTGTACATTGGTCTTTAAAAAGCGATAGTCGGTCGTAGAGTGTTTCTTGTCGAATAGAGTACTATCTCTGTCTGTTTATCGACGGTAACGAAGCATGAAACAGACTCTCTTTTCAATGGTCTGTGAAATCTTTATCACCCAGTACTGTATTTGATATGTGACTATATTTAAAAACTGACATTTAATTTCCATTTTGACAGCACAATGTCTAAATGTCAAACTTATTTTGACATAGTAACTGGGCATTATAAGACATTAATCTCTACCTGAAAATGATTCGCAGTGTACACGCCATTGTGAGCTAATGTGTCTTTATTAACGGGGCTATTTCAATTTACAGTTGGGCAATTATTATAATATCTGCTGTCACGGCGTAAAAATTCAGTATAGAGGTAACAAAGCAAGCATATCTGAACACCCGGTGCATATACTTAATCATTATTACATTTCATTTAAACAGCATATGTTATAAAACTTTTTTTATTGATATAATGGTTTGCGATGCCTGACGTTTTGCAATAGCGCCGATTGATGTATTTTTTTTAAGGTGTCGTCATCCATTTCTTTTTAATTCTAAATTTGGGATTCGGGATTCCAAATTAAAATATGAAAACAATTTAATTTTAAAAATTAACTTATTATTTTTGTTAATATTCTTGTGTAATTCCAAAAATAAATGACATCTTTGTAAATCTTATTTATTCAAAGTTTAGGTTTAAAATTGACGACACAAAATTAAATAATCCTGCATATGCTATTCAAATGTATATTATAATTTTATTATCATACTTCACCTGAATTTATAAAACGAGGCGTCAATAAAAAATCTTACCATTTTGCGATTCAAATGTAGATTCAGGTATAAAATAATTTATTTTTGTTATTATAAAGCTTTGAAGCTCGTCCAACGAATTGTTTTAAGTATATTTGGTCAGTTATTCCTAATTAAGACTGAGGACTTCTTAAAATATATCTCGTTTGTAAATTACGCATTGTTTGAAATATATTACTTTAAAAAATGATTGCCTGTTCTTATTTCTTACATACTCACTATCTGTGATAATGTGCATATGCCAATGTTTTCGAAGAAAATGTGAGTTGAATATAATCATACACTTCATTGTTTTAAAAACTATTTTTTATACTTATTTGGATATTGTAAGTACGGATGAGACGCATATAGTTAAAGTCTCTTTTCCACTAATATGTATAATTGTTTTCTAACTGACTGGACATTATTATAGATAGATAGTTTTAAACTAATATATCTTCGAACGATGCGAAGCGCGGTATGTGTTCTTAATGTAGTGACTACTATGGTCGCCAAAGTGCATAACTAATTATGGAATAAAATATAAATATTTAAAATTAAAATATTGTTAATTAAATCTGATATCTTTACATTAATAGCGTTGATTGATACTTTCATGTGAATTACTTGAAGTGCACTCTATAGAAAGTTGATGACAACCGTTTTGACAATATTAATTATAATGGAGGTTATTCAATTTTCTGTCACTTGTATGTCACTAGTGTAAAGATGCCAGATTTATGTTGGATGTTGTTGGTCAGAGTTAAATGTTAGACAAGATAACTTATACGTTAAAACTTTTCTATTACCTATATAAATTTACAGCAGCAGTATCCAATGTAATTTTGCTGACAGCTTTATATTACTTACTTTTAATGCAGTTAACAGTCTGAATCATTAATAGATTTTAATTATGTTCTTATTAGCTAGAAGTTTTTGGTTAAACTTTAGAATGAATAGATATGATGGTGACGACAATAACACTATCTAATATTTGACATAACAAGATATAAATAAATTATTAGGCTACTATTATCGAAAATATAAACGATAGCAATGAAAATCGTAATGATTTTCGTAATTGAATCGTAATTCAAAATTATTTTATTTCTATAATCTTTTGAAAGGAACGCGAAAACATATTAAATAAATGCAGGGAAATTATTCGTGTTTATCAAGAGATTTATATTAATTCGTAAGTACTTTAAAATTGTATTTATTTCCTGCGGAAGGACCAAATGTAATTATAAAATCTGAGAAATATAATTATAGATCTCATCACAAATGAAATTAGTTATTTATATTTCGTTTGAACTGAGAAGTGAAATTATTTCTATAAGTATCAGTTTGATTTAACTTATCATGAAAAAAGCGAAGCAAAAAGAAAATTCTATATCAAATGTATAGAATGGTTTTAAAGAACAAATAGTTAAAAAATGTGTATTTAAAAATAAATAAACCAAACCATTTACATGTATAGCCATTTAATGTGTAAAAAAATATATTATCTTTTAAAGAGTCCATTTGCGTTAAGTTCTATTGTATTATTAAAGTAAAAAAGGTGTGCTATTTTATTATACTTTTGTAAAATTGTCATTCATTATTATTTTAAAATATAATTTGAAAAATATTAATGAAGATCGATTCGTGGGCACGTGCTTCGGAAATTAATTATAAACAAAGTGTATTAGTTGGTAAATTCAATTTAAAAACAAAAGAGGGCAATAAATTATGTTGTATAATGTCGATATACAATCAGATTTTGCGATATTATCACTGAAGCGACTTCTAAGTCACGTTTAAAACTGTAAAACAAAGTTGCTGTGAACTCTCTCACTAAACTCACAATTTATTTTTCTAAATGGATATACAACATAGGTTCCTAGGACTCACGTAAAATGCCTATAAACATTGAGTAAAAATTATATTCACTTGCATTAGATGTTGATTTGCCCTCGAAATGATCCAAATCAAAGTTATCTAGTTATGATTTACATGGTGACTTCGTGTTAATTGTTGAAAATGCATCTAAGTACTTGTTTCAAATTAACTTTATTTAATATTTAGTTGGCTATTGATCGTTTTGTAAAGTAAATACATATTGTAAGATATAGTCATTATGTAATAGATAAATCTCTATAGGTCGCTTTAAAGTTTCTATGCCAATAAAGATATTTAAGATTATAGATTGTTTTTTTTATTCCACGATATCTAATAAATATACCACGATGTCAATGAAGTGTACGAAGCGCGATATGAACACTATTTTCTATGTTGTTATAGGATGGCATATGGTCTCCTCAGGGCTTTTTACCTTAAGTTATGATCTAGAATTCTAGGTATCTGTATAAAATGTGCAGAACCGATAGGGCCAAGGAGCTAGGCAAAGGGTTGGGCTAAAATATCGGATTGCTGTCCTCACATTGGCGTACTGATCATAGTGCGTGCCAAGATCCTGGAATATTGGCACGGAAAACTGATAAGTAACAGACGATTAGCCGACCAGTGTTGTTGCCATTTGTCGCGAATTACTAACATACGAGTACAGCCAATTTGTTATTCCAGCGCGTTAGCCCAATATGTGCAGCGGCCATAAACTGTTAAGCCTGTATGTTACATAAGCTATAAAGAAATAGATAACTACGTGTATGTCATACTTAAGTATTTATTGAGTAAAACTTAATATCTACTATGATTGAATGATGATAATGTGGAGTAAGTAGTAGGATTCATGGTTAAAAAGACGTATAGATTTACATAGTGTATGGAAAGATTCAGCTATTTAAACTACAATAAATAATTAAATAGGTAATGTTTGATCTAAGAAATGTCCTCTGTACAAGGACTACTATGTTATGAGTATGATGATCACAGTCTTATATATCAGGTACTTTGCGTCTCTCTTCGGATTGGCCCGCGAGGCGCTTCGGCCAAATTTTCTGGTCTTCTCCAAACAGCGGATGCTTTCAGCCCGGGCATGAGTACTGGGATTGTGACACACAAACTTGTCCGTTAAACACCTGGCCGTCCGGACAAGTCAAGGAGGTTCTAATGCCCGTTACGCAGAAGTAGTAGCTTTTACACTCGGTTCCTAGTTGTACGTAGAATCCGTCGCGTTCGCAGTACTTGTCGTTTTCGCTGCTGCCCCGCGGGGGGGCGCCACAGGTGTGTAGTGAAGGCTCTACACATGACCGCCCGTCGAATATCTTGCCTCCTAGACAGGACCATGTTGCCAAACGGTCTTCACCTTCGCAGTAGAAATAACTGCAAAAAATACGTTGGTGGTGTTATTATGTTATCGCGACCACTGGATTATTTAGGAACTGTTTCTCATTATAAATTGACCACAAAAAACGGATCGACCGTTATACCTAATCTTACGGTATTGACAACATAGTGCGTAATCTATCCAAGTGACTTTGCATATATTTTTATATTTTTTTTATATTTAGGCAAACATTTGACCGCCATCGTGCCTGGTGTTAAGCAAGATGCGGCCTAGGGTGGTACATGTTTGCCTAGAAAGTGCCTATTCACTCTAGCTTTGAAGAGACCAATGTTGTAGTGCTCGGGAAATACATCGGCAGGAAGTGCATTCCACTCCTTAGCCGTTCGCATTACAAACGAGTTAGCATAACGTTTGGGTGGGATATCAACAACATAATGGTTATACGCTAGTCTGCGTCTAGTATCCCGATGGTGAAAAGGGGCTGGTGGAACTGTATTGTGAAGTTCCCATGCACACACTCCAAGGTGTATCATGTAAAACACTGACAAGGCAGCAATTTTACGGCGGTGGGTCAGGTCCTGGAGTTTCGAATTTTCTACGGTTTCATCTCCAATAAGTTTTAATGCCCGTTTTTCCACCGAGTCCAGTGCGGCTAGCTGATATTTAGCTGATCCATCCCAAAGGTGGCAGCAGTACTCCATACAAGGGCGAACTTGCGCATTATATAGCGCCAATAGTTGCTGTGGAGTAAAATACCGCCTAACCTTGGATAGGACGCCTAGTTTTTTAGCTGAATTATTATGTCTTTGTATATTCTTGTAATATAAGTAGGTATAGAATGATTTGAAATATTATCTATATTTATGATTACAACTGTTGATGGATACAAAAAAATATTTGTGGACAGAAATAAATAAGGATAAAGAGATTCATACCTGAAGCATTCGGATTCCACATCGGCATGGTATCCGTCAGGTAGTCCGGCGCACGCGGCGTCCGCCGGCTCGCAGGCGCCGGGTACACACGCGTCGCCGTCGAACAGTTCGCCTGGCGCGCACGCGTACACGGCGCGCTGGCCGCCCGCGCACGCGTAGTACCCGCGGCAGCCGCCCGGCGCGCGGTAGCGGCCGTCCGCGCGCGCCCAGCAGCCGTGCGCCTGCAGGCTCGCGCACACGGGCCGGCCCGCGCGCTCGCGCACGCAGCGCGCGCCGTCGAACACGCGCCCCGCGCCGCACGACAGCCGCGTGCGCAGCGACCCCGCGCAGTGGAAGTAGCGCGTGCAGTTCGACTCGAGGTCCTGGTACGAGCCGGTGGGCAGGCCCTCGCACTCGCGCGCTGGCTCGGGGCCCTCGCACGGGAACAGCTCGGGCGGCACGCACGCCGCGCCGTCGAACACCAGCCCGGCGCCGCACGAGCCGCGCGACACGACGCGCTCGCGCCGGCACTCGAACCACGACGAGCAGTCCTTCCAGTCGCGGTGCAGCCCGTCCGGCCGGTTAAAGCACGGGCTGCGCGCGGGCGGCGGACACGCGGCGCGCGCGGCCGGCTGGCATCCCCTGCGCGAGAATAGCAGGCCGGGCTCGCACACCCCGCGCCGCACCACGCGCCGCTCCGCGCACTCGAAGAACTCGCGGCACCCGCTCGCGCGATCCGCGTACGCGCCGTCCGCGGCGTTCTGGCACAGCGACGAGCACGCGGCGTCGGAGCAGAAATCTGCGTCGCCGGTGGGCAGCGCGGCGGCGGCGGCGCGAGGCGGCGGGCAGTCGGGCGCGCACGGGCCGGCGCACGAGCGAACCTCGCGCAGCTCGCCACCGCGGCAGGTTAGTACGCGGCGGCACTCGTGCGAGGCGTCCGGGTAGTCGCCGTCGGGCAGGCCGGCGCACAGCGGCTCGTAGCACGTGCCGGCGCCGCGCGCGCACGCCTGGCGCTCCGGGTCGAACCACGAGCCGGCGGGGCACGCGTGCTCCACGGCCGAGCCGTTGTCGCAGCGGTAGTAGTGGCGGCAGGCGGAGCCGGGCGCAGCGTAGGCTCCGGCGTCGTGGCGCGCGCAGGCGCGGCGCACGCAGGGCTGGCGGCGGCGCGGCACGCAGGCGGCGGCCGCCTCGCTGAAGGCGCGGCCCGCGGCGCACGCGTAGCGCCCCGCCACCGCGCCGCCTGCGCACCGCGTGTACTCGCGGCAATCCGTGTCGTAGTCCGCGAACAGACCGTCGCGACTGCATTCATTTCCGTCGGTCACTGAAACTATTTAAAAAATTATTAAGTATGTGTACTACAGTAAAACCTTACCTACTTGTTGTTAAGGGACCAGCGAACAGTGAATTTCCCATACATAATAAGTACCTATACAAAACAAATAAGTAATGTTCTGTACCTTTATGAATCTATATTATTCGTCTATCTATTCTATACTATACATATAATAAAATTGTAATGGATCGATTTCTGTACATGGAAAATATATTGAAAAAATTATGATGGGCGGCCTGATTTAGGCTACTTTTTATCCCGGATTTTTTTTTTCTGCAGTCCACGTGGACTGAGTCGCGGGGGTTCACTAGTACTAAAAAATTAAATTAAAAATTTAAAAAACCCCCGACCCAAAAAAGTACGGTGGCAAAAAGTCCCGAGTAGATAGTCTGCCATGCTTTAGTTGGTACTTACGTAGTGTTAAAAGTAATTTTTTGCTTTTTATAGGGTTTAGCATTTTAAACCTTTTGTCATAATAATTGCGTACTTTTTTTGGGTCGGGGGTTTTTTAAATTTTAAATTTAATTTTTTATTTCATGCTTTTTGAAGAAAATCCTTAATTTTTCATTCTTTAATTGAATTTCTTTAATTTTTCGTCGCGTAAAAAGTTTAGATGGGGTCGCTATATGCGATCTCGACCAAAGGAAGCTGTTTAATAATCCTCATGATAAACTGGCTCTGGGAGAATTGCAGAGATTAAGAAACAATAAAGATTAAACTTTGGTCATTCTAGATTTCCAGCAAAAATATAAATCGGTTTATCCGTTTCATTCCGGCATTCCAGGGTTTCATCCGCCCATCCCATTTCCAGCATCAGGTCTTCGTCAATTAGAAACATGAAGAGAACCAGTCGAGACAAATTCAACGAGCCCAAACTCGATGGGTTTACTAAAAGGTAGACCAGGGTTACGTCTCCTACCTTCGAGCCCGATCATCAGACCAGCTCAGAGGTTCCAGATTTCCAGCATCAGGTCCTCGTCAATTAGAAACATAAAGAGAACTAGTTAAGACAAATCCAACGAGCCCAAACTTGATGGGTTTACTAAAAGGCAGTCCAGGGTTACGTCTCCTATCTTCGATCCCTAACAGCAGACCAGCTCAGTGGTTCCAGAAGACATTAGTGTTTCAAATGTCAGATCCCACATATGCTTGCAAGCAAACTGAGCGTATAACATTCCTATCATACCTAACAAACGACCTGATGACCTTGAAGACCTGAACCGATTTCCACCAAACATATCTAAGGACACTCTCGACTGATATATCGTTTTTGCGTCGGGGGTTAAAAACACAAAAGTACCTAAGTATTATGTATTTTCATGCTCGTTTCTGTCAATACTGGTGTAACAAAAAGGAGCATATACAGGATGTTTGTGACAGCCAAGCAAATATTGATATGGTGACTTCAGACCATGATTCTGAGGTGAAAACAAGTGAAAATTTTCGCAGGAAAATTCTAAAATTTTCCGCCTTTTTTTTCTTTTTTTTCAGGACAAAATAGTGTGGATCTTTAAGTAGGCCTTAAATAATGACTTCAAAATAAAATTTTAACGTTTGGATAATTAAAAAAAAATACTTTCAAAAAAGTTCAATTAACTGATCAACCCCAAGGGAGAGTCTCAAGCGATCCAAAAAACAGCAATGCATCACAAAATAACCAATAAGCCTATTTAATATGGCAGAAGAGTCTGGACGCACAGCCTACCCTGTGTGCTCAACAAACTACCAAATTATATTTTAGAAAAATTTGCTAACAGAAATAAAAATCAAATTAAAAATATCCTAAAAAATACTACACAGAGTGGGTTGAGTGCCAGAATGTAATGTAAGTAATTGAATAAAGCATCACAATCTTTAAATTTAAGATTATAGCTTTAAGTTCAAGGAAAAAACTACATGTATTTTTAATGAAAATAAACAGTTTTAATTTTTTTTTTACTAGTCACAGGATCGCCCGATACAATTGGCGCGGAAAGCAAACATTGCGTATTATCAAATCAAAAATTAATTTCCTGCCAGTAATAACACTGTCGTAGAATTCAATGGTACTTGTTCAGTATCTCAGTAATTGCCTGGCTGTCACAAACACCCTGTATAAAAATAGCCCACTATTAGCACTAAATACATTAAATAATACTTAAATTATAAAATAAAATCAAATGTTTAATTTTCTTTTAAGAATAAAAAAAAAAAAATTTGGAATAATTTTAGTAAAAAATATTGAATTCTCTACATTATACAAATTGACCACTATATTATAGTGGGCAATTTTTATAGTAGTTAGTTCAAATATAGGTACATGGTGTTTTATATATTTTTTTGCTTTTTATGTTATTTATATTTACGTAAGTATCACAAAAAATTATAAACACTTCACTCGGCAAATTTTCCTGTTGATTCATTACAATTCTCAGAAAAAGCTGAATTTTACACGTAACACGCAGCCGCGGTCGTGATCATTATGCAACAAAGAACTTAGAAAAAGGTTGATAATGAGGCGATAAAAAATTACTCACAGTCGATAAGCGCGGGAGAGACTACAGCAGCGAGAGCCAGCGCGAGGAGGCAAGCGAGGTGCGCGCGCGCAGGCATGGCGGCGGCGACGCTGAGACTGGTGGTACGCGCGCGCCGGGTTCCTTGACATTCGCCTCCCTCACCGGCCCGGATGCAGCCTGCGA
Source organism: Carposina sasakii (assembly GCA_014607495.2). Classification (NCBI taxonomy): domain Eukaryota; kingdom Metazoa; phylum Arthropoda; class Insecta; order Lepidoptera; family Carposinidae; genus Carposina; species Carposina sasakii. The sequence goes on along the minus strand of CP053149.1, from coordinate 4,090,159 downwards.
CCTAGGAATCTAGACACACCTTGTTTCTCAGTGAAAATGACCGCCGGTTGTTAGCTGGCCCTGACCTTTGTCCGTTTATAGAACAATACAAGCAACTGAATGGACACTAAAAATTAATGAATGAATCGAAAAATTATTCAAATCGAAATTTTCATTAGATATTTTTATTGATTATAAAGATGTTCAAGTTAAGACTTTATGTTTTGTTTTTTTTTTTTTTAGGCAAAATCGATTTTTCATAATGAGGGATTTTCTGTCAAGTTAAATAAACTGACAAAAATAGTTGGTGTGAGTGCATCACCTAACTCTAATCCCCCCACCTCACCTGTTGATGTTTTCTGTGTTCGGGAGGGTGAGGGCTCACGCCTTCTTCCAGGTGATTTGTACAATTTTTTTTTTACTTTTAATAGTTGTCAGAAAATCCCTCATTTAATAAAAATGTTCTGGGGAAGGTTGGGATCAATAAACGAAGGACAAGAGGAAGAGGCTACGGGATAAAAGACTCTCAGAAGATGAAATAGGCCATAGATAAGTTTGGACAGCTGACTTTGCATATTTAGTAGCTAGGTCGATAGGTATTAGCTAGTATTTTGTAGAGTTTACGTGGTTTGCGTATTGGATACTTCGGGTGAGATGATGAATGGAATCGTCGATGGAACTCCCAGAGAATAGTGAAAATTCACTCAAACCAGAAGTTCATGCTCATTGCTAACATTAACCATTCAGATAACTTTGTCCCACTCGAGAGTTTTTTTCAGCTTACCTACTTGTTTCGGGATCTTCAAGAGCATACATAATTTTTTATAAGTTTATGATGTAATTTTGTGTCAGAAGAATACTTTTGCGGAAACCAATAACTCAGCGTAAACATGCAAACGATTTGAAAAGTGATGCTCATTCTTTCCAGCTTTTCCCAGCAAAACGAAAATATTTCAGAACCTTAAAGCCTATAGGCACTTCTCGCTGAAAGCATACATAACATACCTAGCTTGACTTTGCCTACTAGTGGACATTTTGATACAGAAAGCTTCAAGACTAGTCAAGAGTCAATAATATATGTAGACAATAATTGATACAAGGCACAAAAAAAAAATAGTCCTAACCATCCGACCAGCAGACGTGGATTCTAAGTTTCCAACTCTATAAATAAAGGTCGTTTAACAATTCGCAATATCTTATTTTTATCTCGATCGTTCAATTACTATGCCGCTGTCGTACTCGTGGGAATGTGATGTAAAATAAGAAAAAAAAACAACATCGTGTCCAAACTAAACGCAAACACGCAGTACTGAGGCGGAATCTCCGTGAATCCGTGTTGGCATACAAATAATGTTGTTGTGATGCCTAAACTATCTTAATAAATAACCATAATACCGGATAAGGCTAGGTTTAGTTCACACGTACCGAAATAACTATAGTTTGCGTATCTATGATATACTTAGGTAACTATGTACACGTAGGTATCTGCGTTGACTTGGGCTTTCGACTTTAGTTTCCATGTCCGCTTGATGGGAAAGTAGAGGGTTTCCACAGGACGCCATCATTACGTTCGGTTTTGAACTTTCCGCTTTAATTCGCTCCAGGACTTTCCCAAGTTATTCACCTCTGCAATAATCGTCTGCCGCCAGGTCTGCATAGAACCGCCACACTTACTTTTCCTATTTCCTATTATAGTCTAAGGATTATCTCCTGTCCCTCGTTAGCGTCTCTTCGGAGCGTGTTGTTGGAGATCCAGTGGAACTGAAATTTGTATTAACAACCTGCATGTCCTGTTTCGATAATAATGGAAAAAGGTTACTCTCTCTACTGTCCGTTCGACTTTGTACCGTTTGTTGAACTCTATAGACACTGCAAGAGCCGTTAGATCTAAACACGTTGCAAATCCCCGATTAGGTATACCTAAGTATTTTGAAGATTGACAGATTCACGGTAGGATTTTATAGTGCCTGTTTACCCGAACTTAAGTAGATACTTTATAAGTAGTATACCTACCCACTTTTTGGGACGACTCTAGGTTATTAGATATAAAAATGTGAATAAGTTGCGAGGAGCTGAGGACCAATTTAAAAGTTTATTATAGATAAATGTACATCAAATTTTTACAAACAATCATTTTCATTTGGGATGATCGAGCAGCGCTGGGCTTCATCATTAGATGACTCATTGATAAAATGCCCAATTTGGTTCAATCTAATTGGATTCCCCGCGGCATCGATCATTTTATGGGGAATTTTAAAGCCCCTTCAAAAAGCAAGGCAAAGTTAATCTGTAAAACCTTAGGTACCTATAGGTTTCTCATAGGTTCATTAACACTATTCTGCGACATTGGAGATGATCTTTGTAAGACAACGAAGTAGTTTTTTAAAATAATATTCTTTGACATTTTGTATCGGTAATATTGTATCTACATATAATCAAAGAAACACGTTGCGAGTAGGGTTCTCTATCTAATAGCTTAGTGTAAAAAAAAAGTTGCTTGAATAGTATCTTTTTGCTCGCTGCATCCATTATTTTGACATGTGAGACTCGTTTCTTTTTGATGAGGGATAGGTATAGCAAGCAAACTACATTTATTTATTTATTTATTTATTCAAATATATGTTTATAACATAACAGTATCACCATATCGTTATAAACATTAATAATACAAACCCATACATACATAAGTACCTATCCGTAACATTTATGGATGGTACTCGCAGGCATGTCTTTCTATCATACTCTGCACTCAATCATCAGGCTCCCGATCGCACTCACAAACAGGTCACACTGTGGTGCCGGTCGAGCAGAGAGTTAGCAAGCCTCAGCCACTGGCGCATGCCGGTGTGCTTGGTGCGCGCGCAGGGTGTCGCAAGGAGGCGGTTACGCGCGCGTATGTATTTTATAGTGTTTACAATCGATCTTACCCGGATAATGCCAATGACAAACCTCGCCAAGGCGGGGCAACTACAGTATCGTATCCTAGTTGACCTGCAGAAATAACGTGGGGTACATATACGGGTAGAAATAGTACCTAACACGATATAGAACCTATATATATCAACCTGTATATCAAGATATATCAACCTGTGACCTTATTTATTTATGGATGAATGTAGGTAGGTATCTGATCTGTATAGTCAGCAAAAAGTGGGTTCATTCAACTAATGCCGTGAGCATTCAAATTCTAGCTAGGGCAAGATAGTGTCAAATCACGATGATTCATCACAATTTGCTTTGCTTAGGTACATAGGGCAAGCTGACACCATGCACAAGTTCATATAAGCTAGGCTTAGGTTGGGACAAATTTCAGCTTGTTCCTCCAAAGCTTGTGACACGAAAAGCTTTTGCTCTGCCCACAGAAAATCGCCTTACGACCATCTTACGACTTTCCTTGTCCTTCGTAGCACTGGCCCACATATGATGTACCTTCAGAAGTTTAAGGGAGAAAAAAGCTCACTGAAACAAAAATAAAGGAGAATTATAAAGTTTACACGGACGAAGTCGTGAGCGTTCGCTAATTATCTATTAAATGCCTCATCAAGTAAGCAGGGAAGATATGTTGACAACGTGCGGTATTCGATTGACGTTGTAGGCGCCGCAGAATCAGCGGGGGGCGTCGCATTCCAACGTATTAATCGATTAGCTATATTGATTAGCTATTTCTTGATCGTTATCTCGGATTGTATTACATGTAGCCTCTAGCTAGTTCCGTGTCCATCGTTCGGCATTTGACCGTTTATTACCTCTTTATTCGCCTGTTATGTGCTATACCGATTGTTTATTGCTATGCGAAGATTTGCCTTTAGAATTGACATTCTCTTTTTTTGGTGCTTTTACAGGTAGTTGCTAATTACGATTATACCTATCTAAAAGTTGGTCGAAAAGTAGATTTGGATAGAGGTGGTTTTACTATAAAATATGTTGCAATTAGCAAGGCCCACTCCTCCTTCTGGGCAGTTATATGTATTTAAATACTACATACTTTCTAAGCCCATTGATTTACACAAATAATTAAGCCTTCACACATAATAATAATAAGGCGAGCTGTTGGGAGGTAGCGTTCCCACGGACCTGAAGTACTCCCAGGGGAAGACCCTGTTCCTCATCTCCGGTGCTGGAGTGAGGTCTGACGAGGAACAGTTCCCCCACCTCTGCCTTGCCTTCGTCGCGTCGGCCGGGTAGAGTGGAGTCGCGAGAGCTATAACAGCTCGAGGGTGGATGTGCCCGTCCGTAAGTGGCGAGTTGGCTTCGGTTTAAAGTCCAGGGGCACCCCTCCACCCTAGCCGCTCACCAAATGTTGCCTCCTTTGTCGCTCCGTGCGTGCGGCCGTTTCAGGGGGCCCATGAAATGAGTCGGCGAGTCACCGCCTGCCACCTCACAATTTTGGGACTAGATTGTTATGGCAGGCGTCCGATAGTCTCCCTATATACAATAGCCCTTATCCAGCCACCCAACATTCAACCCTATAGCCCATGACCTAAGTTTTCCATCGCACGACTCAGATCTGCACTCCAATAGTCTTTGCACATGGCGGGGACCATCACCGGGTGTATCATATTGTGCATTCGGTGGTGGTATCCGCCACGTGTACCCATACCATATTAATGCTCTCTTAAAAGGGCCTCTACATCTTGGCTACTCTCCGTTGGTCTACCTTTTTTCTCTTGCCTGTTGGACCCTTCCAAGCGGTTACCGCGTTCGTCCATCTTTCATCTGCTCTAGAACATTGCAAAAAACTAAAATGGAAGTGGGCGGGACATGTCGCGCGTATGAATGATGAAAAATGGATGAACGCGGTAACCGCTTGGAAGGGTCCAACAGGCAAGCCTTCACACATATCAGTTATATAAATGTACATTTACCTACGCCCCAGAATATACCTATTATAGTTGTTGTGTGTGGTCTGTTGATTTGTTTGAAAGGACGTCTATCATAGTAGGTACACACGCCTTTACATTTTAGCTGCCGTGTTTGCCCAAGATATCCGCAATGTCAATATGCCCGTAGCTCGTGCTACGAAACTATACACTGCTACGGCACCTAGCGTTACGTGCATTCTTGTTTTATAATTCAGCATTTTTGTTTCTGTATTTAGTTTATTTCATCCTTTAATTTTATTTCCACAGAAACCTACACTCACAATATGTCGAAGTGTGAATGAATTTTAGTTGTAAGTAACAAATTGTTTCTAAATTCAATCAGACTCATAGGTTGAGTGAACACCTGTATATAAAATATTTTAATAGATAAGATATCTATTTATTCTACCTACTCGTACCTAGTTGTTGCAATCTTGGACAGTATAATTATAAATGCATTCTTTGATGCAGTTATCACGACATATATTTGTATCCAACTATAAGTCGACAAGTCAAGGTAGATATTCCACAATAAAATTAATATTCCGGGATTTATACTACTTATTAATTTAACTTCCGATAAAATCTTTGTCTCGACTCCTTAACTTCCACGTGGACAACTTATACCTATGCTTGCTAATTGCACATGTCATATAATAAATACGTTGTACTTGTACCTCTTCTACTTATTGGAGTTTTAGGTATTTTTACAATAAACTAGTATCCAATCGACCATAATGAGCTATTTTCAGTGCTATTTGTATAAAATAATTGAACATCAAATATACTGTTTTCCTCCCATATGAATCTAAACTCGAGAGTTAGTAGATCCTAAAGACATTATCCTATCTGGCTCATTAGGGCTTTGTTTTTTATTATTAGAGTGCTTAGATGAGATATTTAATCTGAGTTAAGAGTGTATACTCTTGCTAGTATTATTTGTAGGTTTAGTAAAAACAAGATTGAGCCCAAACTCGAAGGGTTTAGGTTGCTAAAAAGTTCCTCTATCCGTTTCTTGGCGAATCCATCATCAGACCCTTGTTTCCAATGCATTATGTGTAACTGACCAAACTGAATTGATGTCACATACCCTTGACAGTAGCCTTGTGGCGTGCCCTGGGGTAGGCCTACGTCCAGCAGTGGACTGCAATAGGCTGAAGACGACGACTCGTATTTTGGAATGCCGGAACTAAATACCTAACTACCTTAGCAGCACCCAATAAAGGTACTTATCCAATTATATTAATGACGTAGGTAATTTAATCATCATCGGCTTAGATGAATTAATCACGTCACTGATCATCGGTGTCAATAAGCCAAAACTAATTACTATAGCTACTTAATTTGTAACGGTTTTTGTATGCGGATTAAAAAATTACACTTATTAATTATTTTAATCCGATCTGGCTTACATAGGTACCTATGAATGACTAAGATCAATTATCGTCATATCTGTGGCTGTACGTAGTAAGGTAAGTAGGTACCTACTTGTTATATTTACTACTAGTGGACGCCCGCGACTCCGTCTCCGTGGACTGCAGAAAACACAAAATGTCGAAATTATCAACAAATATTTTCCCGGGATAAAATGTAGCCTATGTGTTATTCTGATATATAAGCTATATTATTGTAGTTTTTGCATGAAAGAGCAAAAAACATACATACATACATCCTTGATTCTTATAGATGTGCTAATTAGCTAGTTGGGTATGTCGTCCAAAAGCGTCTAAAGTTATTAATCACTTTTAACCAATCAGCGCTTCTTTGTTAGGGTCTTAGGGAAATACCGAAGGTGGGAAATCCTTGCGGTCAATTTGCAGTCAGTTTACCTATCAAAAAGCTCTGTGAACATGTTAATTACCTATTTTTGAATATAAATCAATTTATAAGGATTCAAGGTAATGTACTATATACTATATTCAAATTAACCTGAGTGAAATTTGGGCATCTACTGTAGCTGTAGCCTGTATTGTAACTAGGTATAAGTTTTACCTATGTAAGCTCACCAAAAATAATAATTGCCTTTTTAAATCTGTATATCTAATATATTGCTAAAAAGGCATCTAAAAATATGTAGTAATATAATAAACGCGAAAGTTTCTTGTATTCTTTATTGTACACTCAAACATTAGACAATATAGTGACTTAACATTTCTTCCCGCAAACCCAAGCAAACAATTTGTTACACAATTATTAGAGGGCAGTTTGTAAGGATGTATGTATGTTTGTTGCTCTGACGCAAAAACCACTGAATGGATTTTGATGAAACTTCGCAATTATATAGCTTACATATCAGAATAGCACGTAGGCTACAATTCATTATTTCGGCAAAATATTCGTATCCCGGATAATTTCGTAATTTTTTTTTCTGCAGTCCACGCGGACGGAGTCGCGGGCGTCCACTAGTAGGTAATATTATGATAGTTTTATTAAGTATCATATTGCAAGTTACTACATTAAATTATAGTAAGTATTATTATTTTTCCACTAAAAACCTATCGAACGAATTTTGATGAAACTTGGTAATGTAATAGTTAACATATAACACATAGGCTCAGTTCACGTGGAGGAAGTCACGGGAATCCGCTAGTGAGTACTCGTACATAAATGTAGGTGTACGTCGGTGTGCCTATTGATTTATATAAAAACTATCGGGAAAACCCGGCAAATCAATGCTATTGATGAATTTTAAGAAGTTATTTTTTTTTAAATAATGATCCCGTACTCGTATCAAATTTCGTTCGCGTCTCGTCCATTATACGTAATTAGGTGTATCCGCGAAGTAGGAAATATTGCGGATCTCTGTTTTTATGCGCATTCCTCACTATTAATATTGATGTTACACGGTTCGGTTGCGCGCGCTAAACGACGTACTTACTTAGGGTACTGCAATAGGAACTCTATAGACCGAGAGCTGACCAGCATTTATCAGATCTTGAGGCTTGATGCACTATGAAAAGAAAAATCCTTTTTATTTCCAAATGCAGTGTGCCCAACAGGGCACTATTATCCGTTTCATAGAATAGTTTCTATGCTTGATTTCGGAACTAACATTATTTGTATGCAGTGAAACAGAAAATATGGTCATACAGATAGTAACTAGCGTCATCATCCATCGGAACTATACGATGAAACGCACTCTACTCCCTCCGCAGACCCTTACATCTGAGAACTGGCCAGTTGTGCGCTTGATAGAATTCAATACACCTAAAACTAAGACAGATTAAGTAACCCTCAATTTTAAAGGTTTTAATTAAAGGCAAAGTATATTATTGCGATTCTTTGGGATTTGGAGTAGAAAGCCAGATGATATGGAATCTTCGGTGTAGAGTAGAATAGAATAACTACGTGCTGAATCACATCACTCCTCTTGCTGACGTCATCAGGGGTTTTTGTACCTTTGAAATCGAAAATAACAAATTAGCTTTTCAAAAAGCTCTCGGACTATCATTCCCATCCGGGTCAAAAATCAATCGTAAGTAAAAGCGTCACATATTAAAAGCACATTCGAATTTGAATAGAATAAAGCTCTATTCAGATCATAGAACAGAGGCCAACAAAGTAAATATATCACTATCGAATCGATAGAGGTCCGGTTCCCAAATATGCAGTAGCCAGAACTGCAGTATCACGAAGAACATCCTATTATCCTACAGCTACGTATATACAGCATAGCGGGGCCAGATGTGATCAGAGACAAGTTGCTAGCTCAATGCCAGACAAAACACTTTGTCTCGGAGTCAATTCGTATGTAGATAGTTAGCCATAGTATCGGTATACTGGGTGTAAAAAGACAACTTTGTTCTTTTAATACCTCGTATTCTTTGTAACATCACGATCATTTTTTTCTATGGAAGCACCCCTGGGAAACCACGGTGAGATATAGAGGACCAAAGTTACATTAATATAATCATATTTTTTTTACATAAATCCATCAGAAATCGGTTAACAAACATTTTTTTTCAAAGATACCATGTGAAAATGTTATAATGTTAGTTTTGTTTGTACATTTGTTTTAAAATTTGACCATCGAACGAATACATTACTTGCAATAAAATGACAGTATTTTTTCATAATTTTTTTGTCGTTTCCCAGGGTCGGTTTCATAAAAGAAAATGATAGTAACCTTACAAAGAATACGAGGTATTAAAAAAACATTGTTGTCTTTTTACAGTCTGTATAAGGTGTTTTCGACATTAGTGATTTGCTTTTGACATGAAACTATATAGGTAAAAAGAAACAACTTTCACTATGGGACCAACTCCGAAATAGTGAAAAAAAATCAGCTGTTCTATACATTTCAGTGCTTACTGCACCAACCTAGTTTCGTGTCAAAAGCAAATCACTAATTTTGAAAACACCTTATACAGGATGTGTGTGACAGCCAGGCAAATACTGAAATAAGTACCATTGTTTTGAGTTATACGACAGTGTTATTACTCGCAGGAAATGCATTTTTAATTTGATTATCCAGAATGTTTACTTTTCGCAACAATTGTATATGGCGTTCCTGTGGCTAGTTAAATGGGCTTATTGGTTAATTGTGTGATACATTGCTGTTTTTTGGATCACTTGTGACTGCATTGTGATTGATCAGTTAATTGAACTTTTTTGACCCCAACTTTTTTTTTGGAAAATCATCCATAGGTTAAAATTTTGTTTTAAAGTCATTAATTATCTAAGGCCTTAAAATGAACTACACTATTTTTTCCTGAAAAACTGAAAAATAATGTCGGAAAATTTAGGAACTTTTCTGCGAAAATTTCCACTAGTTTTCGCCTCAGAATCATGGCCTGAAGTCACCATATGAATATTTGCCTGGCTGTCACAAACACCCTGTATACATAGTATAGTCGTCTTGTTTAGTTACATATAAAAGATTTTGATGATAGAATCTTTGAAGAATCGAGAGATATCCAATATTATTGGTACATGTAATCTGTTTTTAAGATTTCCACAAAGAATTTTGGTCAGCTACTCACAATGATGGAAAGGAGGAGGGTCTGAAAATGGAGCCGATGAGTAATGGAATGTGAACCCTTAATTACTTACATTTTGTAATTACATTTTGGACAAGTATTGTTATACAAGTTAATCATAATAGACAAGGCACTGATGATGGAGCCAGATGGGATGCATATGGTGAAACTCTTTAGGGTCAACAGTAAGCCTGTAAGTATAAAATAGGGATGTAAGTTTGTATAAAAGTTCGTCATTATCAAAGATGAGACCTGTTATATTAATCTGTAGTCCACGCAGACGGAGTCGTGGGCAACAGCAGGTAAATAATAAAATTACTGTCTTGAAATATCTGACAGGAAAATTCCGCTTGATCTTTCAACCCAGTATCGTGGGTTGAATACCCCTTGATGAGTTCGTGACGATGCCACGAATATATCGATATGATCGCTAACATTAGAGAGTCTAATACACCTCTACACTACACCATGAGTAAAGATGATGATCTACGCATAAGTACGCGATTTAAGTATGAATTTCCTAATGAATGGGTGATTGTGACACAAGCAGATTCGGACGACAAAATTAGTTGAAATTAACCCGGCTATGTAGTTAGCATCTTATATGTCTAGGAAACTTTAAAAATAATGCTATCTTAATTAAAGTGGATTTAAAAAAACCGACCACCTGTGAGTCGAATTTGCGCACGACGGGTTCCGTACAATAATGTCTATAAAAGCGGCAAAAAAGCCATGGCTGTTGAAAGAGAGCCACCTTAGTTTTTTTAGTATTTGTTGTCAAAGTGGCAACAGAAATACATCATGTGTGAAAATTTCATCAGTCTAGCTATCACGGTTCATGATACAGTCTGGTGACTGACGGACAGACGTCGTAGGCAAAATTTTAATTATTTTATTACATTCCCGCTGGCCCCATTAATGGGGATACGGCCAATGGGGCCAGCGGGAATACACGAAAATAAGGGTAGGGTTCCGTTTGGAACACTCCGGGTACGGAACGGAATCTTAAATATTTTGAAATATTCTCGTTTTCTATACCTATCTAGTTCATGCGTACGAAATTACCGATATAACCTACTACAATGTTAAAATATCTAAGTATGCATGTACACATAATATAGTTTGTTCTTGACACTGTTACATGGCCTCAGTAATCCGCGGCTAGGTTCAATATTTATTGTATTGGTTTGCATTATATTTATGCAATGTGTGTGAGACAGCACACGCGCGTATTTACCTACCTAGTAGGAAAAAGCAACATGGGTGATGTCTAGACTAGAATCCACTACCTACTCGTACCAGCCATATACTACCTTTACCGTACAGACGATTGAAAGGTGACACTGCTTTCTTTGGAAGTAGGGTGCCTATGTTCTAGGGCTTCCTACATAAAGGGCAATCTTTGTATCATCGTAACGAGTATATATAGTTATAGTTACATGTACTCTACTTACTCTCCAAAGGTCTTTGGGTCGTCGTCGTCGTCGTCAGCCTATTGCAGTCTACTGCTGGACGTAGGCCTCCCCCAGAGTACGTCACATGGCTCGATCTCACGTTTTTGCCATCCAGTCACTACCAGCCGTCCTCTTTAAGTCATCGGTCCATCTGGCCGGAGGGCGCCCAACGCTACGCTTGCTGAGACGCGGTCTCCATTCGGTCTTTGGGTGACGCTTGAGAAATATAGCTTACTATAGAGAAATATAGCTTACTATAGAGATTAAAGGAGATCCCACAGTTACGTCTAGAGTTCTCTTAATTTCATATTTAAAACTAGTGGACGCCCGCGACTCCGTCCGCGTGGACTACAGAAAAAAAAACAAAATATCGAAATTATCCGGGATAAAAACATTTTCCCGTGAAAAAAAGTAGCCTATATGTTAAGTGGGACCTGTCACAATATATTCCTGAAAACTGCATCGAAATCGGGTCAGCCGTTTCTGAGATTAGCGTGCACAAACACACAGACAAACCGACAATAATTCCAAAAAATCATTGTTTTGGGTACTATTGCGTTGATAAAGGTCACCTATAATATTTTTTCTCATACATCTTCCATGTACAGACAGCGACCTGTTACATTTTTATTATATGTATAGATTTAACATCTTTATACACATCTGCGGAACACATATCTTATAAATTCTCACACTTGGACATTTTTTGTTACTATTTTCTAACAGAAACTGAATAAACATCGGTATTAGCATTTTTCTGCGTATCCTTGTGTATTGGAGGGTACACGGATATAGAGTTTGAAGCATTTTATACAGGCATGTACAATACTACTATCATGGTAGGTACCTATTTCACCGTGAATCCAAGTAAGTAACCTACTGAAAAAATAAAACAGTACTCATCCTTCCTGCCCTTTTTCAGACGTAAACACGTAAATTAATACAGCCTTGGATATTAATGCCTATTAATAGGTAGGTAAACATTAGACCTACTCCACAAGATCTAGAACTAATTAATTTTCGAGGTGTGAACTATAGGTAAGTACCTAAATTAAAGTGATGATCTTTTTTATTCAAAAAGCTATTTGAGACGGCATTTGTGCTAAGCGGAGATAATAAATTATCCCAGAATAAGCAGTTGGTACAAATGTAGAGTTCCTGTTTAATTAAGTAAGTTGTTGATATCTGCAATATTGACTTTTATTGGAAATGCTCTGAGGCCTTTTAATAATTGATTGCGACATGATCTAATAACCGTCATCATTTACGACATTTGGATACGACTGATGACAGAATGACGTTTTGTGTGTTGTATCAATTATGCTCCAATACAATAGACGCGACGTCATATTATTATCATCACGTTGTTGTCACCGACATGGAAACAGGTACGGAAAGGTTTGATTAGTACGTATAGGTAAAAAATTTAGTTCATGCTTAATTTTATACTGAATTCCACTCTGAAGCGATGAATCCATATTCATGGTGAAATTTTAGAGTGACGGGACCCCACCCTTTTTGTTCCCCTAGCTAGAGTAACAGATTGGTTAATATATTGAAAAGTGGGACATTTTTCCGATGTTCAGATTTATCCGGTCTGTCATCCTGGAGGGACCAAATTGGGTGACAGATCGGAAAATTCCCGGAGTGACGCTGAAGCGCAAAAGTAACCTCAATGGCGTCAGTACTTTAAGATTGCAACATAAAAATTACAAAATCAAATAATCTCATTTATCTACACAAGTATACATCCTATTATAATTTACCTACTAAAGACCTAAAGACAAATAAGTCCGGTTGTTGTTATTGTTATTTATTACACAAAATATGAAAATCCTATTCATAATTTATTTTAAAAGTTCACATGACCTCTAATACTATTCCTAAAAAATTATACCGGTTTTTTATGTTTTAAACGCAATTAATATAAATTTAGCGCCGGTGCTAACGTTGAATATATTTGTTTAAAACTAATCATTTTTCGATTAATCGAATTGAGTCCATCTAGTTCCGTAAATAAGCCCTCAATTATACTTATTAAAAAAAAAGAAATGTAACGTTTCGTTGATAAAAATTAAATTGAACAAATGTCGTTTTAATTTAATGTTAAGCGTATCTTCATACTTCATATTCTATTACATATTGATATTTGTTTTAATAAAAATGGTCGCCTCTGATGATCTCTGGGTTTACAGGAGTTGCAGTGGCGATAATAAAAATTATAATAATATAGGTAATGTATCGAACTTCAATTTTTTCCCCCATTAATCTGAGGCATTTAAATTTATCTTGTAATACATAATAAATGAATGATTAGATATATGTACATACGTTTAGGTATAGGTACTACTTAGAAGTTTTCGTGCACGAGTCATTATGTTTGACAAATCTTAAGTTTACATCTCAGATTTCGGTAAATACCAAGATTCTTAATGGTGCTCGTTTCTAATTTGTGAAACAAACTTTAACTACCTAGGTACATTGTAAAAATGAACATTTTAATTTTAGATCTTAAATGTAGTGGATAAGTTCTGTAAAGGGATTGGTCATAGTATTACTTACGCTTTTATTACATTCTGTATAGTAGGTACATACATAGAAACATTAGTTCAGAATTTTCAAAACATCCACATATTTGTATTTTGTTATGCAAGTACTTACCTACATATGTAACTGCAGGTAGCATAAACCTTACGATAAATGCTGATATGCGATTCTGTCCCTCTCAGGACGATTAACCCTAATAATGTAGTGCAAGTACCTACTAATGTAGAGTGAAATATCACCTGAAAAAAAAATATGTATGTATCTATAATTTAAAAGGCTTTCACGCTACTTGCGCCATCTATGCATTCACGATCATAGCACAGCCGTAAATGATCTACACGACTGGTGACATGCTAGGTAAAGCAGGCAGGTAGGTAATCTACCGCAACACCTTACTATTCGCTTTTATTTCTGGAGTAAAAATTATACAGACGTTTTATTAGCTCTTATTTCAATACCTCATTATATTAGATACTTTGTATTAACTTTACATGCTTAACAACCTATCTATGTTCCAATAATTAACTTAACGCTTACTTAACCACGATTTAACAGCGCAAGATGCATTTAAAACTCAATAGATGGCGGTGCGGTAAGTCGGTTAAGTTGTTTGAGGCTTTTACGCTTATCTTATCAGTGAAAAATGTTTTAAAATTAGTACAACGTCTCATTATAGACATATATTTATATACTTCATGGATAAAACATATAAGTGTTTAATTTCTAAAGGGTAAACACGTTGTAGTGGGAGGTAAAATGGCGGTGCATGTGTCGGTAAAGTAGCACGACCGGTTCGGTGGGTTGGCCGCGACACGCAAGCGCACAGATACGTCGAGGTTCACGCTCCGCCGCGCTAGCTCGTCCTGTGCGCACTCGACGCGGCCCTAGCCTCCTCACATACCGAGATGATCGTGACTCCACACTGACACCAAGTGGACCAGTGCAGTGAGAAAACAGTGATAAACGAGTGATAGTTCCCCCTGTGCCAGTGATAACATGATCGGTCGGTGACGGCCGCAACAGCCCGGAACAGCGGATCTTAACGGTAAATATAGTGATGACACTGTGACCTATGTTTACTGTACGGTCAGGTGATTACCAGTAGGAGAGTTATCTAACGGTTTTAACGGCTAACAACTTAATTGGATGCAGCGGTAAAGACATTTTCCACGTCGAGATGAGATTCCAGATTCTGGTGACACTGCTTCCACGTATCACCAATAGGTAATGTTTACCCGTGAACTATGGCACCACACCTGTCACGCTCCAATGTTCGGTAAACATGTAAAAAAAAAACTCAGGCAAGTGCGACTCTCAAACAAGATATTGTAAATCTGCAGCGAATACCGTTGCGAGAAGAAAGTGTAGAGAACACGGTTAAGTAGGTAAATGTCTTACGTTCTAAAAATTGTTCGGATCTTTTCAGAGTCTTATTGGATTCATCTAGCTAGTCGTTCTTAAGATGCCGCGACTGTTGCTAACCTAACCAGTGGTTGAGAACCAAAATATTTTTGAACTAGAAATGTCGATAGAAAGCCTCAGTGACACAGCTGATACAAAATAATGAATAAGAGGAATGCATAATCCCGGCGCCGGTAAGTTACCGCTTAATTACCGAGGATCGTACCTCATTAATTAACTAGGTTTTCATTAAAGTTTTATATCCGTATTGATTTATTTACAGAAATTAATTTGTTCTGTCTACAATTGACGTTCCCAGAAAGGAAATGTAGGCCGTCTCGATTATTACCAATGTTACCGTACTTCTCATAACCGTTCCGTAGACAACGACTTCCCTAATGCGTAGCCTTCATTAACTGTGAATTCTCTTAACTAGGTACCATTGAAATTTGATTACGTACCTGTGAAACATTATCTTTGTTTGTAGCTATTTGCCTAGTAAATTTATTCGATCCTGCGTAATGCATAGAAAAGACATTCCAACAGCACATTGCGACTGCTTCGAATCATTTTTAATGCGACTTTACGACACATTTGGAGGTATTGAAAAGCCGGTTGTCCTTACTCCAAGGACACTACTCTATATATCGCTCTAAGCCTATAACAATCCTAAGTTTCGAATAGGTAGTGATAGCTTGAGGTCATCAGCAATAAAAATGTAAATCGTTAATAACAGAAACAGAAGCGGCCCCAAATTGCTGCCTTACATCCCGACTTCGGTATATGGTTCCGACGATCAAAGTTGTGTCGTTAATGATTCGTTATTAGGTTATTACCAATGTTCTTAATTATTTTTCTATGGCAGGTATTTCTTCTCATAAGAAACCCGTTCACGCCCAATAACTAAATTATGTAAATATTGGTATTTCCGACATACTACTACTTAATGAGTCGAGCATATACGTTATAAATGAAAGCAGGTCTATAATTAGATGTCGAAGCTTTAATTTTCATGTGAATATTCTATGAAAGGTAGGATAAATTAGGTACGTAGATTAATTAAGCACGTCAACTATTTACTTTTTTATTTTTAGTTACTGTCAAAGGTGTCTAAAAATAGTCAACCTCTATGCCGACACAGAATGGTTCACCTTTTAAAATGTTAAGTATAATATATAATATATTATACCTATAGGTATCCTTGAATATTTTTAGTAGGTATGACATGGTGACATTAAAAAAAGGTGCAATTCCATTTCGAGTGAGATTGGGAGAGGATGTTGCACTCGGTGAATAGGTACTTAAGTAGGACTTTTACTCAGGTATTTAGTCATAGGAAGACGCTATCTCCTAAATGCCCTTGGGTTATCAATACCTTCAGGCAATCAGTTATATGTTTATTCCCAGAACTCGATTCATCCTGGGACAGATCTTGGCTCAGAGGACGAGTCTCTACCAAACATGTAGGGCGCCTACCTACCATTGTTATTAAACATTTAAAAAAATGACCAAGTTAACTCAACACTGCAAACAAGGCACATTGTTTATACGCAGATTTTTAACTTCCAATAAAAATACTTGTTACAATTCCACATCGCATTTTGCTCCTTTTACTTGTCGAGAAATTTGAGCTACAGTTCTACAGGATGATTTTTTTTATATGATCATCCACTTTTTGGAGTTAAGAGTGTCGCCCAAAGAAAATATTACATTATATTATATTAAATATTAATATTATCGGATGATTTTTTTTTCATTTTAATATTTATAATATTACATTTATAAAATTATTAATATAGAAATGGAAAAACTTCCTCACCCGGGTGGGAATCGAACCCACGACCTCTGCATTCCGTGCCAGTGCTCTTACCACTGAGCTACCGGGTCAATTACTCGGATGACGAATTTTACCATCTCTTTTTTTAAATTACATTATTGGCAACGTTATTTTTTCATCCCGATAGCTATACATAAGACAAATCTCGGCAAACAAAGCTGAATCCCTCAGCACAATGTTTTAATGATAAAACGATCAACCATATCCTGACGGATTATATTATGGAGAAGTGTTTTTATCTAACCTATATATTATAAAATTATTAATAAAGAAATGGAAAAAAATTCCTCACTCTATTATATTATATTAAAAATATTACATTTAGTAAAAATCAGAACATTGTAAGATTTTTAAAAGCAAGATCTCTTAGGAATTTAACAAGCTGTGCGAAAATAAATAAATTTTTATCTTAGCTGGTCCTCTCTCTCTATTTCTACTCGTATATTTCATAGAACACTAACTTCATACTAATATTTCTTGTGTGATATAAAAATTTATATCGCAAATTATCCCACGTATTCCCGTATAACACCCTTCAGTTGCAGCTTGAAATGCCAAAGCAAATTGCATGAGAATCGTTAACGAATATAATACTCATTTCATATCGTGACCGCTAAGAATTAAAATTGTTAGTTAATTGATAGAGTATTGTAGAATGCTGAATAAAATAATATTACCCTATATAAGTAGAATAGTAAATTTTATACTGATGTTATAGAATAATAAATAGCACTGTTATTTCGTTGATAACTTGCTTAAAATCTAGATTATCTTAGAAGATAAGCTTGCGAACAAAAATGTTATATTCTTACCACCTCTTTATAAGTTGCGCAAGATTGCCCGAAGTAAATAAGTGACTAACAGTGCGTAATTTCCCGGGATAATAAATAAGCCCAGTTCTACTTCAGTCTTCCGGTCAACGCCAACGTCAGCGACACCAGTTTTGGAGCGCAGTATGGTCTTCTTAATATGGTATTTACTCCCAGGATACTGAGTTCCATTGCTCTCTGACAAACCTGTGGAACTGGGCTGGACACGTATGTCGAATGCACCCAAACAGATGGGCAAAGATAGCCACTTATTGGGTGCCTACAGACGGAAACCGGCGTAGGGGAAGACCTAGGAGAAAATGGAGGGACGACCTGGATAAGTTTCTACCGGATTGGGCCAATATAGCGGGAACAAGACAAGTGTGGGCTCAAATGGGGAGCCTTTGCCCAGCAGTGGGACACAGCATAGGCTATAAAAAATAAGCCTTTTTTCGGCGGTAGGGTCACCCCTTACCATGTGAAATCTGGAGGTTAATTTGGGATGGGAGAAGTGACGTATGATATACCTTCTTATTTATCAGAATCCAGATTTTGTCATGTAGTGGTAAACAGAATATTCAACACTCAAAACCGGGCGTGAAATTGCGTACCGCGGCAGAATTATAATTTCTTTAGTACAAAATTATGAGTGACTTTCACTAGAAAAGGGTCGAGTCGGCACGCGAGGTCAAAATAGTTCCTTTGAATCGCCTGCGTCCGCGCATGGCCGTTGCGTGACTAAAATTCGGTCTTATGAATTAAAATAGCTTATTCTATTATTGAAGAATAGCTTTTAATGCGTTTTTTTTTAAATTACGTTGTGGGAGGGTTATTATGAAGGGATTCAAAGGGTCTAGGTATTAAAAAAAATGAATAAGTAAATAACTGGATTACTATAGCTCGGTTTAAGTCGACATACTCCTTTTAGATACGCACTAAGTTTGCTAGGGTCCGTCCATCCACACCTTTGCTATCTTAGGTCCTAACTATCTTCTACTAGAAGTTCAGGATGAGCATGGATTCGTTCTCACTTTTCTATACTACCTACCTATATAAAACTTTAGTACTCTGATGCTACTTCTTCATTTTTATAGAATTTTCCTATCACAGTCTGTATACAATACATCTACTTACAATAATTCGGCCGAAACTAATTGCCACGAAGATGAAACAATAGACATTACAACGACCTTTTACGACAACAAAACCCAAAGAATACGAACTACATGTATCATATTCAAAGATATGATATTTATGCCTAAGAGATAACAAAGTGGGAGAAAAGCGTACGGACACGTCCGTTCCCAGTGGTCTCACGTAGTGGCATTGTTCACTAAAACTGCTGATAAAACAGAAATAATCTCTTCCAAAGCCTCTTAGCAAGTTGGAAATTAACACATTTAAAATTGCGCCTAGTCGAGACTTTTACTAAACATATTGTGAAGAGATAGTTTCTAAAGACATTTTAATTTTACATTCAATGTACCGAGTCACATTTAAAAGAAGTATTTATTCAAACATGTACAGAAATACAGAAATTTACATATTCATATCCTACCCCTAAAAACGCTGTCGAGCAGCTGTCTAGATACCTGGACAATGTAACATGGACGGAAAACACATAAGTGTAACAAATCCATAAATTGAGAACGAACAAACAAATATTTTACCCCGACCGGGATTCCAAACTGGGACCTTTAGGTATGTGGCGGTCGGGTACGGTAACCCTCTAAGCTAAGAGGAATAAACAATTCAGAATAATCAAGACGTAAGACCGTCATGACATTCCGTCGACGTTACTAGACAGGGTGTGTACTTAATTGAACCGACTCGGCGACAAGATGCAATTGCAGATCACGTAGAGCACCTCTAGATACCTATCTACCTACCTATACTGTGACTGTAGGTAGGTACGGTACGTTTATGCCAGTATATTTTTGGTGTCAATTGCAGACAATTTGTAGAACCCATGGCCAGCTAAATTAGGTGAAGCGGGGGCATGTGAGAAATGCCTTAGATTCCTTTTTCGCTCGCTATGCTCGCTGATCTAATGCGAAATCAGTGTATTTACATGAAGGTAAACATTGTTGGGGGAGGCCTATGTCCAACAGTTGACTTCTCAGGACTGTAAATTATGAAACATTGTTCATGCATGATTACTTAGTCTATGATATGTTGCACATTTTACTAGTATTCGACACATTGCCTAATGAAATTCGCATGCATATGTATTTTCATTTGCAATACGATTAGAGGCTAAAATGTAGGTACATAGGTAGTTGTAACTAAATACACATACACAATGTCTACAAATAAATTAAAATAATTTATATGCAAATTGACATTTATTTAAATTAACCTCTATAAACTCTTACGTGACGAGTAAGCAAGTGACTAAGGACACATAAATTAATTTACCATTAAGTACACCACCGGTTGTTAAGGAGAATTAGGAAAATTTAAATAGAACTGGGTTAGCCGACAGCAATAAAACTTAGTCAGTCATGTTTCTTTCAGAACTTTTCCACCACCTTCGACCATATTCACTTCCATCATATATACGACTGATCACCGTGTCTAATCCATTTCAAAAAAGTCCGACGAGAAGGGACCTTAAAATTACTAAAACATCTCACTTCATAAAACCGTCATCTTTTCTTGTCTAAAGACGTGAAAACCTTGATTAGCTGGTTCATTTAACACTTGTAACGAAACTGTTGTGTACACAACACGTCACTGTTGACACTAACCATTCTCAAAACACCATTGAGATAAGAAATTCCTCATTTCTCAGCTAGATAGAGACATCGAGATCTTGTGTTAGGTATTATATCTAAACTGTGTATAATTTGAACATCAAGATTGAGTTAGATTAGATAAGTAGAATTCTTTATTGCACCATAATTTTTCTTGCAAGGGCGAGCTTAATACATTAGTAGCTTTCTCTACCAGCTACCTTGGTTACTAAGGACATTCAGAGACTGAAGATAAGTAGGTATAAAAAATTGCCTTTGGAATGACTTTTGAATTGATCATGATATTTATTTTCATATATTACATCACACATAGCTATTTAGGAAACTACAATGGTTATGCAATTTATTGATGTTTAGAAGTGAGTGGAAAAGTGTAAAGTGATCACACACGATTGTTCAGTTTGCATATTCAACGGACAACAATATCTGTGACATCAGTTATTGTGCAGAATATATGCATTGAAATTCATGAAATCGACCGTTTCTCTGTTGGGCAGCATATTCGAAGTTTTGAGTATCTAATTAACTATATACAAAGATTGTAGTAGTTGCTCAAAATAACAAATATACTAATACAAGTTTAGTAGAGTATGTCAAACAACGTCGTCTTCGATAGAAGCAAAATGTTCTTGAAAAAGTTGGAATCTTCCCTTCGTTATGGCTTTTGCATTTGATGAATTTTTCGTCAAAGAAAATAGAAAACTAAACTCAATAGTAAACCTTTTATACTTAGAAATTATGCAAGTAGTAGGTGCCATACCTAAAAAATAGTAATCTAATGAATGATAAACACACTAGATTGTTCCAGTTTACTGGCATTGTATCATGTCTAGCCAAGCTCAATACGAGTTGAGTTGTAAAACATGAGCAATGTAACAAACACTTTATTGTTTCAATTTACAACTTCTTGAAGATAAGAAATTGTAATATAATGGCGGCGTGTCACTGTGTTTATTGCCTATGGTTTTGTTTTCATAGCCTTTGTTTCAGGAATCCTGTAACTCTGAAAGACTTTGTTTTTTTTAATGGTATTGCAAAATGTGCGCTAGGCTGTGAAATGAAATGTGATCGACTATAAAACAGCTTGAAACAATAAATCTTTGTGCGTGTTTATAGACAAATTTACAACTCTAAAGCATTTCGGGATGAATAAATACGTGCAATCACAAAACAAGACACCGTATTATCTATATCTATACTAATATTATAAAGAGGTAAACTTTGATTGTTTGTTTGTATGTTTGTTTTTTTTTGCAGCGAATAGGCTCCGAAACTAGTGGACCGATTTCAAAAATTGTTTCACCGTTAGAATCCTTATTGGACCCGGATGAACATAGGCTATAGGGTTTCGCATAATTTCCTCTGGGCTGGAATAAATATGAATTAAATACAAAAAAAATTACCATTTGATGCATGGAGGTATAAGTTTGACATACACCATAGAATAACAAGTCCCCAAAAGGAGTCATCAAGGACAAAATCGATAAATATTATCAGTTTTTTAGATACAGTAAATAGGTTGTAAAAATTTGACATACTAAAAAGTTGCTTCATAAGTGTGCGTGATCACGAGTTCTGGGGTGCGTTCGTGTAAGCCGGCGAAAATCTTAGCCGGTCTAAAATTTAAACTGACTAAATGTTAAACACCCCGTTCAAGCACTCCGCGAGGCGAAAAATTAAACTGACAAAATTTTATCCGACCCGTTCATGTTCGTCCGCTGGTATAAATTTTCGCCTGGCTAGGATAAATTCTAGCGTGCTTTTTAGGTCGCGAAATCTTATCCTGCTGTCAGATTGACAATAATGACAGCTGTCTGTTGTTTTTTGCTCGATTCGCGCCTTGATTGAATATTTTTAAATTGAGTTGTAAACTTGAAACACGAGTGAATAATTTAGTGTATTGTGTGTGAGTGGATCATGGATGAAATTTCAATGCAAATTGTTGTAGATGAAAGGGGCAGAATGATTTACGACAATGAAGGTAGAGTTTGCCATTTTAACTGTGTAATTATTTCCAAATCACGAAGATTACAACAAAAATAATAAAAACTCTCCAAGTGTCGAGTTGAATAGATATTGTTTGACAAACTGCCAATTGAATTTGACAGCTGATATTGACATAAGCACTATGACTCCGTTCAGCGAAGATAATTTTTAACCGGCTAAGATTTCGCCGGCTTACACGAACGCACCCCTGCTGTCAGATTGACACTAATGACAGCTGTCTATTGTTTTTGACGTGAAACGTCTTTAAAATCGCGCCGACACATACGGGTACCAGGTTTAAAAACTGGACCGTAACGAAAAGGTCTATATCATCGTACCTTAATAATTAAAAAACTATTGGTCTTAGAAACAAAAATGTGGTGTAAATATTTCACTTATATATCAGCTCGCTGTTATGACATTGAGTTCGTGTCGGGGTCAAGCGGGGGGCGGGGGAGGGATACTGCGATAACTTGCGACCGGCGCTCGCGCTTGTTTCTATTCAGTGTAACTCGTGACTCCGACTTTATAGCGTGGTGATTCTTTCGTGTGTTTGTCAAGTTTATTTGAACCGATTGATTTATACAAAAATAAGTGTAATTTGGACAGTATTTATATCTATACTAATATTATAAAGCTGAAGAGTTTGTTTGTTTGTTTGTTTGTCAGGAACTACTGGTCTGATTTGAAAAATTCTTTCAGTGTTAGATAGTACCAAGGAAGGCTAGTCTATACAACAACCTGCCCGGCTTCGCACGGGTACAACGCCCCCTCACGCGGGAAGTCGTGGCGGCTGCTATTTAAAATAACCAGAAAGTGACAATAAATATATAAACATTTGCTATGTATATGTTTCTATTACGTACCTGTTCTTTTTTTATTAAAATACTTAAAACAGCGTCCATCTTGTTTTCATTTCAATCTTTTACTTTAAAAGCGATTCGCTAACATAGACGTTTCACGTTAAAACCAACGGCCGTGTGCCCCGACACAGCCCCACCCGCTTTTTTTTTGCTCGATTCGCGCCTTGATTGAATACTTTTAAATTGAGTTGAAAACTTGAAACACGAGTGAATAATTTATTGTATTGTGTGTGAGTGGATCATGGATGAAATTTCAATGCAAATTGTTGTAGATGAAAAGGGCAGAATTATTTACGACTGCCATTTTAACTGTGTTCCAAATCACGAAGATTACAACAAAAATAATAAAAACTCTCCAAGTGTTGAGTTGAATAGATATTGTTTGACAAACTGCCAATTGAATTTGACAGCTGATATTGACATAAGCACTATGACTCCGTTCAGCGATCCCTCGCTAGATAATTTTTAACCGGCTAAGATTTCGCCGGCTTACACGAACGCACCCATTTATTATTCTGTGACGTATAGATGACATGACACAACATGACAGATGAAATTTGTTTTTTTTTGTTCGGTTTATCTCGAAGAAAGAGAATGAGGAATACAGCATCCATACAGCCATTGTTTTTAGTACTGATGGATGATTTCTGAATTTATGATGGATGATAACGATGATGAATAGAAACGTCGGGGAAATCCTCAAAAACGAGTGTAAAATTAGTCAAAATCAAAAAGAATTGCGAAAACAACATATCTACATACGAGTATGACCCCACGAAGAAACGGACACATAAATTTTAAATTTCACAAGTAAATTACACCCACTCCCTTTTGGTGTTTATGTTCGTTAGGAGGTATAAGAGAGTACTAAGAACGGATTTCCCAAATTTTCCATGGGAACGGGGCAGACAGGAATTCCAAATTTTTACCGAAATTTCCACTGTACCGGAACAAAATCTTATTCAATAAGTATAAAAATAAATCGTTTGACATACACAGATAGAATTTGGTGTGTATGTTTGTTAGGGGGTGTAAAAGACCATTAAGAACGGGTTTCCCGAAATTCCCATGGGAACGGCACAAACAGGAATTTCACGTTTTTACGAAAACGGAGTGTAAGAAAGAACTGAGAACATATTTCCCGAATAGGGACTGCTAGGGAGCACAAAGAATGGATTTCCCGTAATTCCCACGGGAACTGGACAAACGAGAATTCCCAATTTTAACGAAAACCATTTGACACAATATAATGATGAAATTTGGTAGGGAGTATGAGGAGACACTGAGAACGTATTTCTCGAAATTTCCACCTGAACGGGACAAACGGGAATTCCATTTTTTACGAAAACCGCTATAAATATAAAGCAGAAATCGGGCATGTCTATTCGTTAGGGAGTGCGAGGAAGCATTAAGAACGGATTTCCCAAAATTCTCACGGGAACGGAACAAACGGGAATTCCAAATTTTAAAGGATATGTACCGAAGCGAAGCGAGGGCGGGTCACTAGTTTAATATAAAAATGTTATGATGAGATGTTTTTTATTTAGAACCTTGTAATAATGCGATAGAGCTTGTAAACCGTGGGCTACTTTGCAACCTACGAGTGTAGTATCGAGTAAATTGGTTTAAAATTGTTATGTTGTACATAATTATTTTATTAATGCAATTTATATTGCTATAAATCGGTATTTTAAATGATTTCCGAATTGTTTAGTAAACCATCCCAATGAAATGGTTCATTGGAGCCGTTTCCTGATAGTATTATAGACAGGGCAGGAAGCAATCCTCAATGCAGTAGGTAGCTTGTAACTCGATTCAATTTATCGGTACGAGTAGAATACCGATGTATCAAATACATATCTCATCATCATCATCATTATCAGCCTATTGCAGTCCACTGCTGGACGTAGGCCTCCCCCAGGGCACGCCACAAGATTGCCATGAGGGGTATATTTGCCCATAGTCACCACGCTGGGCAGACGGGTTGGTGACCGCAGTTTGTATTTTGGACTATGTTGTCAACAACAAATACATATCTAACTCTACATTTTTGTTCTTGATACATAACTTTTTAGACATTTTAAAATTGGTGGACTAGACAGATCTCGTGATTAACAGGAAGGAATTCAAGCTCGCAGACAGGCAGGTTTGAGACTACTAAGTATATGAAACCAAACTCGCTATCAGTAGGTAGTTTTTTAAAATGTAGTTTGGTATAGGCAAACAAACTTCTAGGTTGATATATCGATTCCGGTATTGGATGAGGTGTATAAGTAGGTAGAGAGGGTTTCACCAAATACTTCCTTTATGATGGCGCTAGTCACTATGTATATGATAACATATAATATAATGATTGTATATTGTTGTTGTTACTTGTAGGTAGGAGAGGGTTTCACCACGCCTTTACTATTAAAAACTTCCTTTGAATAGGAAATAAAAAATAAAAAAAATAGTTAAGTTAAAAATTAGTACTACTTCTCGGTGATTTATATTTAGTTACTCTAGGGATACCAGCTTTTAGCACTATGTATAAATAAAGAAAATAAAATAAAATAAAATAACATTGTCTATGTTACCGCATATAAAAAATGTTATTTCCGAAACCAGGTATAGAAGTTATTCTATAGAATCTATTATTACAGCTGTATTAAACTCGATATGCTAACGTCATCATTCAGCCGTGACCGCCAGGTGGCGTGTCAGGGCCTGCGAGTTTGTAGGGTATCGCTGTAAGTGAGGTTCATATAGTGAAACTTTGATCAGAAGCGATTATTCCCTTTATTACTCACTTAAAATCATGTCCTATAGGTAACTTTTAATTTTAAAACTGTTTTAGGTAACAAGTTAGGTAGCTTCATTCACACTATGGGTCGCGCTCGAATTATCTACGATTGCGAAAGCAATCGTTGTTTAGACGCGGAGTTTCATAATGAAATCTTTATAAAAAGTGGCACCAGTAAATCTATATAAACGTACCATAAGACTCGACTTTGCTTGTATCGATTTATGATAATAGATGCCCAGTCATACATTTGAGCAGCTATTTGTCGTGCCATTTTTTGAGCGCTGTCACTGAATCTAGTTTATTTATATAATTAGTATATCGTGAAGTATAACTTAACATTTCTACAAACACGTCCATTGCATTAATCTGGTAAGCTTATAACCGGCTTATTATTACGACATTGTGAAACGCAAAGAAACCTGATTGTTTCAGGACTAAAAACAAATTACGTAACTTGACTTCAATTTATATTAATAAGCTAATTGGTTGCGACTTTGTCTGTATGAAGTACCTCTTGAACACTATCTATCACACACAAAAATATCATCGAAGATGTCTTCAAGTTTTGAAAAGAGTCAGATCGATTGTTAAAATAAGTAGGTATGTGAGGTATAGGTACGATAAAAAATATGGTAAATTAGAAATACATTTACTTTTTAAATAATTACATTATGAAAAAATTGAATCTATGAAGAAATAAATATAAGATTCAGTCGATTCCTGTTCTAAGAGCCAGTAATTGACTGATCAGTGAAAAAATGCTTGGCCTCTTGTTTTTATATTACTTGGCGATACTCGTATACTTGAATGGAATGGCATTCATAGTAAATTTAAATGAAAAGGAAAGTGTACATCAACTGACATGCGGTACAGGGGCTAAGACAGATAGCGTATTTCGTTTCCGTGTTCAATAGGAGGCAGTACTGCAGGCATACAGGTACTCAGTTATGAAGCCAGGCATTAGGCGTGCGTGTACAACAGTCTTATTGACCTGATGCTGAACCTGATTATGCTTACTGGATACGTCTGCAGGTGGTTTCTTTTACCGATATAAAGACCTTAAATTGAACTTTAACTTACGATAGGATAATGACAAAGACTTATGTACTTGACACGGGTTAAGTTAGAAGATTGGGTGAGATTTGGGGTTTGGTTGTATCTACCCGGATAAACCTAGGTTTACATCTTCTAGTATGTAATACCATCTGGGTCGACTATCAGTGGTACCTTTTGCAAGTCATGTTGTTAAGGCTATTGATTGGGATTTTTATATTTAGCAGCGTGGTTCCTAACATATTGATAAAATTACACCTTATATTCAACGCAAAGTGTAGTTAGTAGCAACTACCTACCTATATGGCGCGGTTCAGAATGACGTACTCTACATACCTGTGCCTCGTTACCTGTGACCGGCTTGCGAGGCACTTGTCGAGATTCTTCTCCGTTACATAGCGGCGACAACCAGCCAGTCATACTGGAGTGACATTACTGTACTTGCATTGCGCCAGCCTTTAATTAAACTCAAAGAAAGAAAAAGGTTTAATTAATTTACTTGGGTAGTTATATTGATTTTTCACAAATGTTTGATCTTAAGTTGGTAACGTAACCACCATGTAGGTAGGTACATACATAATATATTTTATATATCTTAAGATAGTATCAGTTTACTTAGGCTGAAGATGCAAAGCGAATCGCTGGCTTGACTGTCCGATCCGATATCTAATTATTTTGTTTTGTGTTTGGCCAATTTGTCAACTGTTTATCCGTTCTATAGGTATTCCAAACTTATATTTTACAAATCTGTTTCAGTTTGTAAGAACCTTTCCTCTAAAACCGGACTGAACTAGTTAATCCATACAATGACCGTTTAATGCGAGCGTTGATCTAAAGATCCAATTACTTGGTTACCTACGTTTCGAACTATAAGTACATTTAAGTACGGTTACCTCTCCTATACCTAATAGCTTGTTCCTCTGCACGCAAAGTCAGCTAAAGATTAACGGACGCAGGTTTTATATTCAGATAGTTTAGAAATGTGATAAAAGTTAGACTTACGTAATCTTCTGATCCTACAAACCGAGCCATGCTATTTATTCCTCCATTCATCCAATAAGTATGACCTATGCATTATAAAATATACTTGGTTGGTACACCCATGCATTCAGCAGCTGCTTGAATAATTGCATTAACATTTTAATCACTTAATTATTAAAAAGTAGGAACAGATAGATATTAGGTATTATGACGTGAATAATTCGACATTTTATGTTAGCCTCAAGTGGCCCAAAATCGAGATACACAGCAAAGAGAAGGCCTTAGCCCAGCAGTGGAATGTATGAAGTTTCTCAGGCTATATTATAAAAATATCTACACCTTACTGGAATGCGCTAGGTATAGTTTATCCTCTGTCTATAGATACCGAATATTTTTGGAGATTTCATGACACAACCTTGTTACCTTGTTGTCAATGTGCTCAGTTCGGGAGATGAACGCCCTGCAGATAAAGGACTTCCGGCACGATTAGTTCCGCTGAATCACAAGGTACACGACACACGTGGTACTACTATGGGAAAATGTCGCATGCGCAACACACGCAAGGTAACACATTATAAAAAGATAGATGTTTTGTATGACATTTAGGATGCACACATAAGTGTTTT
This sequence comes from Carposina sasakii, assembly GCA_014607495.2. Lineage (NCBI taxonomy): Eukaryota > Metazoa > Arthropoda > Insecta > Lepidoptera > Carposinidae > Carposina > Carposina sasakii. The sequence goes on along the minus strand of CP053149.1, from coordinate 4,061,241 downwards.
TTATACCAACTACGAGTATTTATAGTAATATAAATGTAGATTAGCGTACTCAACAGGATTAATAATTGCCTCATTGTTTATTATGACGATGTCACACTTTGCAAAATGTTAGCTAGAATTAGAATTCACCTCCTTTTTTCCATTCATAACCATTAAGAGGTGTGAAGGGGATTTTTTAATAATGCGTCATGTTCACACATACCTCCTAATAATAAATATACAGAAAAGGCAGCTGCAGCAGGAATTACTAATTTACTTGGTATAAAGGTTTTGTTTTAAATCACAAACATTGAAAATAATCACCTGGGAGTTCATATTATTATACCTTCATCTGTAATATTTTTATTTGGATATTCTGAAAGCAAAGTATTTAGATGGCTGGTTCTGACATTTGGTTAGTAGGTATATAATAGGTAGGTAATAGTTGTAGATGCAGTAACAACAATAACTAGTAAGCAAGCATCAATGCAAAATCGTGAATCAGCGTTATTAAGTAGTTAACTCTGCGACTGCGAGCGTCCGATAGTGTTAAACATCTCTAATTAATATATAACATATAAAACACACACGGCTGTGTTTACGAAATATGATAGTCAAAACTGCAGGATCAGAAATGAGATCCCACAGCCACGTTTAGTACAACGGGGCCTGATGTTAATGAGTCAGCTAATCAGTCAATATTCATAATTTATTTTCCGGATTTCTGATAAAATAATACATTGACAAATTGATAAATTGACAAAACAATGCGTGAAATAAATAAAATTATGTCGGCCTTCATCCCAATGGGCCCGGAGTATAAACAATGCCTCAGTAAGAGCATCAATTCCGTGGCGAAGTAAAACAATGGACGAGTTATTGTGAAATGGCACGGTTCAGCTGCCGTAACCAAGGGTTTGCAGAACATCGAGTATACTGGATACCTATTATGCATGTTATATTGCCTTATTTGTTATTGCTGTATTCATACAATATACAGGAATGTAATATAAGTCGGATGTTAAGCGTTATGCTATGAAAATAGTTTACTAAACATAAACTATCCACAAGAGGCTCGAAATCACAAGTTCATTTTTCCAGATATTATGAAAAACTCCTCAACAACTCTGTCTTAAATGTAGACAGGTTCCTTGAAAGTGGTCTTTTTTCAAAGAATTTCGCTCAACACCGCTTTTGTTATACCCTGTATACCTTTTAGAACCTGCCAGTAGGAAAATAAGGTACTTATCCTAAAAGAAAATGCAAACACGTCTAACTCATGACTCGTGAGTCACAAGTTTTCTCGAGGTCTTTAAAGGCAGGCAGTCAGGCAAGTAGATACCTACATAGTTTTCTTGGAATATGTCAGACTATTACGTGCGCAATAAAAGACAGTGTTTAGCAAAATTAGCTACACCCTGGCTTTCCTCTAATCACGTACTTAGGTACCCACCTAACAGATTATGGCGACAGGGTTAGGTTGACTTTTACAATCGGCTCCATGCACGTCAGTTGGTACTTTGGTAGTGGATATAGGTATATGTTATGCACACGCTATCTCCAATTTTACAGGTTCTGTAAAAATAAATAATATTTTTAAAATCTGCTAACAGATTTTTAAAGTATTTATAGGTAGTTAAGAACGATATAGTTATGTTCAGAAAGCTACGAGTAACAAAATGTTACATTCTTTGTCTTCTCCTAGCGACGACTCCTAGCGGTTTGACTACATCACGAAATTTGACTAACGTGCGAAAATGAAGGCTTTCCATTGGAACGTCGCGATGACAAAACCTTTATCGATTCGATCGATATAATATGTTACTTTCTAAGCCCACAGCATAACGAATATATCAAAATCTGTATAAGTACGAACGTCTAGATGCTAAATCTAAATATTATCAAACCTTTTAGCAGGGCAACAGACGAAAATGAAATAATCAAAAAGTATCCCCCTTTTTCCATTGCAGTTTGATAACACTAACCAACAACTCTCTGTTACGTCATCCATAAGAATGGATGAATGAATTCACCTGTACGTATTTATAAACAGCTTCGGTAAACATATATGTTTTGTCGAAGTTGTTTATATTCAGCAGACAGTTTTTCATTTTCCCATGGGAATGAAATTACATATAGGTAGGTAGATATCCCGGGATATAATTAGTACGTCTGACGAAGGCTCAGGCTAATGCAGTAACCATGATTATGACATGATCTCTCTGCAATTAAGGATTTACGTTTCAATGGGGTAGCCAGAACTACAGGATTATAAGAGAAATTCTACAGACACGTTCAGCATAGGGAGGACAGATGTTAATGACAAGTTGCCTGGGAGAATGCCCAAGTTCCTTATTCGACTCCTACAACATGCACAGAAGGAGATGCAGCTGACGTATTTTAGTTACAAATAAAACAAATTACCTACCTACTGATTTTCATAGATAAGCCTCAGCTCTGTGACCCTAGCTAGCTAATTGATTTGTTCCACAAATAAAGAACTATCTCTTTCATTTCAGATCGTCGGTGACCACATGCCGTCGCCATCATGGTGATTGTTACTAGAGTAAGTATGCCATTTTATTTCCAATTGGCTAATTAATCAGCAGAAATGACTTGTATTTGGTTCCTTATAACTAGCGGTAGTTTTTGTATTGGAATATCTGGAGGTGGAATACATAGCATACATACATATAATCACGCCTTTATCCCTTACGGGGTAGGCAGAACACCAAGGGCCGATAGAACCACATGGTGCCACTTCTGACCAATTTTGAGGGTATAGTTGAGATGTACAAGTACATAGCATTTAGCAGTAATTGCCGAAGCCGAAAAGTTAACATTTTTGCTTGAGCCAAAGCTATGGCTCCACATCCCAAAGATGTCGTACCAAAAACGGAGAGCATGCGAGAAACATCAGAGACTTTCAGAGACACTACCCTTACGAGGCTTCTCCTGCATGACATAAGATATCCAACTTGATTATCTCCACAAAAGCATATAAATAAGCATATTATGATAGAACAAGCTGTAACTTGGAAATCCGTTAGTGTTTGATATTGTTTAACTTCTAGCTGAGAATTACGTTCCCAGGTAGCATGTGCAGAGTATGTAGGTATGATAGTTTGAGAAAAGGAAGAAGAAAAGGAAATTTTTGACTCGTTTGTAACAGTTAATTATAGCTGTATGTATTCTATCCTAATTACATAGTTGTCTGGGAACATTCTTAACGTAAGTAAGTATAGGTAAGTAAAAATTTACAGACCTATGGCAATTTTACCTCTTGAAATAATATGTACCTATACTTACCTATAAATAAATTACAACACATTATATTATATCATGTCTATGTGCCCGACGGCAAAGGCCTACATTGTGACAATTTACTAATTACTGATGACAATTTTATTATGACAAAAATCTATTAATCTAATATGTCTGAATAAAGGGGCTTTATTATATTTCTAACGTACATATTTATACGAAATGTTTGAAATTATTAAGCAATGAGCCTTGAACTTGTGCTGCGGTAAATTTATGCAGCCGCTCTCGGCAAATAGCGGTCGCTGCCATGTTTCCGAGTCGCCCAACTGGTAATAAATATTGCATTGCAAATGACTTATACCGAACCATTTTCTTCTGTCTTCCTGGAAATCTGGGCTCGTGACTTTTAATTTATATTTAGCTGATTAAGATTCGCCAAAACCAAGAAGACGGTCTCCTCTGGATAAACTGACAAACGCTTAAAGCAGGGAGAAACGTATCGACTACATTCATAGGTGTAGGTTTAGTAAAAAATACTGGCGTACCTAGTAACCAGGCACAGGAGCTATTTTGTGCAAAGACCATGTGGTTCTGATTATCACATCTCGGATCGGCAACACAAAGAATACGCCCCTTTGATTTGTGATAAATATCTTCAGCTTTTATTATTTATTTTCCGTTTACATCAGCCGACTCTAAGCTAGATATATTTCTATCTACTATTTTACTAAATAAAGTTTAAAACCTAACAGAGACGCAAACTTTTAATATTTGTCTTTGGCAAGTATTCACTGGTGCAACGTGGTATAACCACTAACCAGCCTCCGAGGTCGTTGAACTCTACGACACATATTCCAATGATCGAACCAGAGCGATAGTATAAATTACGAATTTCGTTAAAATTCTTGTATCTGAATTTAGAACCTTCCTACTGTTGTACTTTATACGAGTGTCACAGAATACTTTATACTATACTTTTGTTCTTTCGCAAAAGGTTTAGGGTTAAACTTTGATGAACCTTACTTTGGCAAATTGTAGTTTCTTTCCTAGATAAGACATGGACTTAAATTTATTTAACCACTAGTGGACGCCCGCGACTCCGTCCGTGTGGACTACAGAAAAAAATAAAATATCGAAATTATCCGGGATAAAAAGTAGCCTATATGTTAAGTGGGACCTGTCACAATATATTGCTGAAAACTGCATCGAAATCGGTTCAGCCGTTTCTGAGATTAGCGTGCACAAACGCATAGACAAACAGACAAAAATTCCAAAAATCATTGTTTTGGGTACTATTGCGTTGATAAAGGTATCTATAATATCTTTTCTTATATATCTTCCATGTACAGACAGCGATCCGTTACATTTTAATTATATGTATAGATTTGCCTAAAGATGGTCGCAAATTTGCCAGCCAGCGCCATACGGGGCACATCTTGATTCGCAAACTTGGATCTTAGACACACAATATGTATTGGTATTAAGGTGCCCTACAGACGGCAGTGCTGTAAGCTATAGGAGCTATACAGCACAAGAAATTTAAAAGGAAGGTGCGCGATAAACTTAAATGTTAACTGCACTGCTCCAAATCGAGAGCGACAGTTGCGCGGGCGCACAATGTGTCGTAAAGTCTGCGTGGGACGCTGGACAGAAGGACCTAACTCTTCGGAACTAACCCAAACAGATTAAGTTCTTTGAAATACATGTATGAAAACGAGTGCGTTAGCCTACGTGAATAATGGAGCTAGGACATATTGCAATCATGTGTTTTAAGGTATAATTGAAGAGTCATGTCATGATGAAATTATATAGGTAGACTTTGCCGTGATCGTGCTGTCATTTCCGTAAGATTACAAGGAAAGTCACACAAAGTCTGTCATCAATACACAATCCCAATAACTATTGTAAACTCGTATGTATGGACACAGCACAGTAACACTACGAGTATAACGTTTTAGATAGCATCGTTAACACTGTTGTCACGATGCGATATCACTGATTAACAGCTTTACAATGATGTTAGAGCTTGATCCCGCGTGATCTTAAGTTAATAGTCGAGTTATATAAATACTATAACCTGGTGACAGCCCTGGTAGATTCTTCACCTGGTAAAGTAAATATTATCAAGGAATATGCTATGCTGTGCTACTAATAATCTGCGCGAAAGGTTACATTCTCATATCTGTAAAATTAAAATATGTACATACATATAGCTTGGATATAAAGCTTTTTTTGGCCCATACAGTTTAAGCATAATAAATATTCTTCAGGCAGACGTGGAACTATAACCGACTGAGGTACATGAACTTGAACTACATAATAATATAACAATTAGTCAACCTCAACTCACTTGTTAGAGATTAGAGAAATTTGTCGAATTTAACCAACTTTCGTTCTACTAACGTGGTAAGCACACGCGTACGTAGTTGCGTATTTAGAAAGCTAAATATTTAAATACATTGACACCGGGCAGCTATTTCTAATAACCGGTATTTTTTACTGATCCCCCTATCAAATATTTTTTTCTGCAATAGAGTATATTAATTTGCAAAGAAATCTTTGCATTGGATGGATACTTAGGTCTTATGGAGTCTCTGTAAAGTGGGAAATAAATATACCAAATATTTATGTATAAGTAGGTGCCTAGACAGCATTCAATTAGTTATTAATTTTGTTAAGTGAGTGAGCCGGTACAATCCACGTAATCATAGCACGACCTCAGTCGACAATCGCGGTCAGTGTTTACGATAAACTTATCGATTATACCTCTTCCAGTCACAGATCAGCTGGCATTTTAATAACTATGTCAATAATTCCATTTGTGTGGAAATATAATTCACAACAACAATGCCATTCGTGAGCATACTGCGGTAGTAAGCAGTTCAGTGATGTAGTGAAATGGAGACCGGCTTGTTTTTTAAGGTAATTAAACGTGATCTTCTAGTGTTATCCGTAATACACAAGTGTGTTTTATTGGGAATTCGTTTGCAAGTGTATAACATAAAAAAATATATTCCTACCTTTTGGTAGATGAAAATTTGGGCCAAAGTACACATTTAATAAAATAATATTTACAATGTGTCACAGATAAAGAAAATTTTTATACTTCGGAACCTTTGCAACCCGCATGTAACAGGACAGAACCCTGTGTGACCAAAATTTTTGTAAAATATAAGTACTGTGTGTGCGTGTTATCACAACATACAACATTTCTGGTGCTACTAGGTTTGATGCTGTTGCATGTGACCACAGATTACCCCCTAATCAGGGGTAATCTGTGCATGTGACGAAAATTGTGAGATACAGAGCGTTCAAATAAAATTTTACTAAGTTTATTAGGTATGGGTGCGTATGTTTGGTTGGTTGATGATACTGCGATAAATAAAAGCGTCACTATTTGAAAGTTCAAATTTCCATCGAGGGTTCGCCCACCACCAGCGGTCAGCGGAGGGTGTAGTAGGGCCCTGTGGTGGGCGAACTCTCGATGGATACTGCAATAGGCTGTTCACCCTGGCCTGATTATTGATGCATTTAGGATGAGACTTCCCGTCTTGTTAATTCTCAATATAAGATACTCAAGAATTCGGTACAAGACTAGAACTTTATAGGTACGTAAAAGAATACTTACAAGCGAGTTGAAATTCAATACGCGGAATCACTTTCACAAAGTTTAAAGATATGACTCGAAAGCATCTATAGACAGATACAGGTAGTTCGACGTGTCCAGTTGTTAACACTACACGTGCGAAACAGGGGCTCGATGTCACTTTCTAGTAAGTTTAGTCGCATAAGTCAGAGCGCCAAGGAGACTGCCTACATAGGTGTGCGGGACAACCTGGTATGTTGTATGGTGGACTGTCTCGCCAAGACGTTGATTTAGTGGACTGTATTTAATTGTGCGCGCTTGGTATTAATATTAAAAAGTCAAGAAAAACACAATATATAAACTTCACTTGTCCACACACAACTATAGAAATATAGAATATAGAAATTAAAGCCTATGTTGTAATGTGTCCTTGTACGAAGCTAAGCTTACAGTGGGTTCCCACGGTGCGTGATATTACGGACAGACGCGCACCAGCCCGCACCACGGATCGTGGGAAACGGAGCGTCCGTGGTAATATAGACGCGTCCGTGGTGCGCGTCCGTCCGTAGCCGTCAGTGCGTCCGCGTCCGTCCGCGAAATCACGCACCGTGGGAACCCACCTTTAGACTGACATAGAAGACGCAGTTAAAAAAGGATAAGGAACATTAACTTTTTAAATATAATTTTATGTGTTGCCTGCAACACTAGGTAAGTACACTAAATATATATTTAGTGAAACATGTTCAAGATACTTCCCAAGAGTATCAGACTATTTTTTTACGTATATACTCGTAGTTAAGAAGAAATAAGCAGAGAGAGACGCAAGCAGATATAAGAAAATATCAACTTATATTTCAAAAAAGAAAATGTAAAATATTCCAAATCGACTATGGAACTCCAACAGCCTCAGGTTCAGTCTTTGTACAAACATGACGCAAAGTTTAAGATTTTCTGCCACTCACAATAAAACAATGGCGCTTGTTTCATTATGATCAAGGGGTAAAGAATTCTTGTGGACAAGAAGAACGGGTTTGAGTAAATGTGTAAGTTCGCTAAATAGCCGATGCATGTGCAATAACGTGAAGTAGGTTAACCGCTCGCAAAACCAGTGTTATTGGAAGGATTAGCATTATCATTACAGATTATATTACATATTCAAATAAGTAGATGTACTATAAAATTTGCATAAGTACCTGCCTAAGTACGTGTATCGGTATTTTAAACATTATTGCCTTCAGATGTTTCAATTAGGTACAGTATAAAACTCACGATATTATCCTCAATGGAAATGCGAGAATAAAATGAGTGATTTCTACACACATTATGTTGTGACTCATGTTTTTTTCGTATGGATGTCAGATTTGTTGTCATGTTATGTTATGTACTACCACTGTGTACAGACTATGACTACAGAAAAGGTCATCTAGACCCGGTTGGTGGTCATCTAGACCCATTTCTCCCTTACTCTTCGTTATATACACATCTCATCGTCAGCTAAGTCCATAAAGCCGCCCACTGTATTGAGCGATTGACTGCACATCTTAATTTAAACTTTTTGATTTCCAGGGCGATTACATATGGATAGAGCCAGTCTCGGGACGGGAGTTCGATGTGGCCATCGGGGCGAGGGTACTCGCAGCCGAGGGTCGCAGGATCAGGGTGCGCGACGACGACAACCAGGAGCAATGGCTGCCACCGGAGCGACGCATCAAGGCCATGCACGCCACCTCCGTGCATGGAGTCGAGGATATGATCTCTCTCGGCGATTTGCATGAAGCCGGCATTTTGCGGAATCTACTTATTAGATACAATGAGAATCTCATTTATGTAAGTGTTATGTATTTCTTTTTATGTAAACCAAATAGTATTTGTGGTTCCTATGTCTGTCTATAATGTTTGTGCTCATAATTCTCAATGCGCTAAATGGTGTTATAGCAGCTTTTTTCTGGTTATTTAGCGTAACTTAAAAATAGAATCCTAATTCAAAGTTAAAGGCGTTAAAGTAAACAAACGCTTCTTCAATATAGGTATATAAGTAAAGCAACTTCATTATAGTAGTTCATAAGTAGATATGGAATTCATAACATATTTTGTTTGTTATAAAATTTCAGACTTACACTGGATCTATTTTGGTAGCAGTGAATCCATATCAGATATTACCAATTTACACAGCGGATCAGATAAAACTATACAAAGAAAGGAAAATTGGCGAGTTGCCACCGCATATATTCGCTATTGGGGACAATGCGTATGCGCATATGAAACGATATGGACAGGACCAGTGCATCGTCATCAGTGGAGAGTCCGGGGCGGGAAAGACAGAGTCCACGAAACTCATACTGCAGTACCTGGCTGCTATCAGTGGAAAACACTCCTGGATTGAGCAACAGGTAATTAGATTTGAATTATGATACTTGTATTATGATGTCTAGTTATAAGCTAAACTTGATTGAAAAAGGCGTTGTCCTAATTAATTTTGGGCACAGATGTGTCTGGTCTGTCTAGATAAAAAAAAACCTTGGGTGATAGTATTAGTTAAGCTTTATAGAAAATATTTACGTACTCTGTATCTTTTTTTCAGATCCTTGAAGCCAATCCAATATTGGAAGCTTTTGGTAATGCGAAGACTGTAAGAAATGACAACTCATCAAGATTTGGAAAATATATAGACATTCATTTTAATAGCAATGGAGTTATTGAAGGTGCGAAAATTGAACAGTATTTACTGGAAAAGTCGAGAATAGTATCACAAGGACCAGAAGAAAGAAATTATCATGTATTTTATTGCTTATTGGCTGGGCTGTCAAAGGAAGAGAAGAAGAAATTGGACTTGGCTGAACCAGGAGAATACCGATATTTATCATCGGTAAGAGTCATTTAGTCTTATACATACTCTATGATCTTAATTCACCACTTAAGTACAATTGTAACTACTTATGATATTGTCTTTACTATCACTAATACATATAAATTGTCTCTTAGAATAATAAGCTAAATGTCGTTCCAGGGAGGCGCTTTCTCTTGTGAAGGCAGGGATGACGCAGCAGAGTTCGCAGATATTCGGTCAGCCATGAAAGTACTTCTTTTCACAGAATCGGAAATATGGGAGATATTAAAATTGTTAGCGGCTGTTTTACATTGCGGTAATATCAAATATGAAGCCACAGTGGTAGATAATTTAGATGCTACTGAAATTATTGAACAGATTAATGTAAAAAGAGTAGCGAATCTTTTGGGTGTGCCAATGCAATCATTGATTGATGCACTGACCAGAAAAACGTTGTTTGCTCATGGAGAAACAGTAGTTTCTACTCTTAGTAGAGATCAGTCTGTAGATATAAGAGATGCTTTTGTAAAAGGAATTTACGGAAGATTATTCGTAACTATAGTGAGAAAAATTAATGCTGCAATATATAAGCCAAAATCAACTATGCGTACAGCAATCGGAGTATTAGACATATTCGGTTTTGAAAACTTTGATCAAAACAGTTTTGAACAATTCTGCATCAATTTTGCAAATGAAAATTTGCAGCAATTCTTTGTTAGACATATCTTTAAATTAGAACAGGAAGAATACAATCATGAGGGTATAAATTGGCAACATATAGAATTCGTGGACAATCAAGATGCCTTGGATCTGATTGCTTTAAAACAGTTGAATATCATGGCTTTAATAGATGAGGAGTCAAAGTTTCCTAAAGGCACAGATCAGACTATGTTAGCGAAGCTTCATAAAACCCACGGTCTACACAGGAATTATCTTAAACCAAAGTCAGATATCAACACAAGTTTTGGGCTGAATCATTTTGCTGGAATCGTGTTTTACGATACTCGAGGATTCTTAGAGAAGAATCGGGACACATTCAGTGCAGATTTGTTACAACTCATTCACATTTCTACAAACAAGTTCCTACAACACATATTCCAAGATGACATAACCATGGGTTCAGAAACAAGAAAACGGACACCGACTTTATCAACACAGTTTAAAAAGTCTCTAGATTTGTTAATGCGAACATTAGGAACATGTCAACCATTCTTCATACGATGTATCAAACCCAATGAATTTAAAAAGCCCATGTTGTTCGATCGAGGACTTTGCTGCAGACAGCTTCGATACTCTGGAATGATGGAAACGATAAGAATCAGAAGGGCTGGTTATCCTATCAGACACAGTTTCAAAGAATTTGTTGAGAGATATAGATTCCTTATTTCTGGTGTTCCACCGGCACATAAAACAGATTGCCGAAATGCCACGGCCAAAATATGTGCAACAGTCCTCGGCAAAACTGATTACCAGCTAGGCCATACCAAAGTATTTTTGAAAGATGCCCACGATTTGTTCCTTGAACAAGAAAGAGACAGAGTACTGACAAGAAAAATTCTGATACTTCAACGTTCTATTCGAGGATGGGTATACCGAAGACGTTTCTTGAAAATGAGATCAGCGGCGATCCTGATTCAACGTCACTGGCGAGGGAAACTTCAAAGGCTCCGCTACAATAGAATGAAAGTGGGATATGCTAGGTTGCAAGCTCTGATTCGAGCCAGGGTGCTAGCTCATCGATTCAGACATCTGCGAGGGCACATAGTGTCACTACAAGTAAGTAGATATTTACGGGATTTACTCATATCTCTGAGAACACTAACAATAATTTATCAACAAGATACATGGTAACTATATCTTACTGTTCTAAATTATAGTCTCGGCGGTTAATTCATGTTAAAAAGACAATCTCACTCATTTTACTATCAAATTTAAATCACCTACACTACACATATGGGGAAATTTATCTCGTTTTATTTATTTACTCTTAGGGAAGATTTACAGCAGTATAACATCATTGACTTTAAGACTATCCATATATACTATGCCATTTACAAATTTCCACGTATAAATATTTAAATTACAGAGGTTGGTGTGAATATATAACTAATATAAGACGCTTGAATAAAAAGACCAACTGCCGATGTCTGAGTGATAACAGAAATATACCTAGGCATAGCTGCCCAATATTTACAATGGTTATCAAAAACAATCGTACAACACTGCATAAACAATTTACATACGGATTATAATATTATCATTTCTTTGTAAAGAAATACCCCATATCTCTTCCATATATGGGGAAATTAATTTTGAAGATGTTTTAAGCTCGTTATTTCCATGTTACATTTATCAAATCTTGTAGGCTGCAGCTCGAGGCTACCTGGTGCGTCGTTCGTACGGACACAAAATGTGGGCGATAGTGAAGATCCAAACACACGTGAGACGTCTGATCGCCATGAGGCGTTACAAACGACTGAAGCAGGATGCCATCGCTCACACAGAGGCTTTGCGGTTGAGGAGACAGGAGGAACAGAGACTGCAGCATCAAGGGAATACGCGAGCGAAGGAGATAGCAGAACAGAATTACAGGGTAAGGATTTTATATTATACCTGATGTAAGGAATATTGGGATTTTTAGAATCAGGTAGGGAGGGTAAGGGCAGGATACAGCAGGTAGGTAGACGATGATTGCCTTTGGGTCAATGTAAAACGATATGTATAAATCAAACAAAGTGAAACCAATTTTCTATTCTTATTATTACGTACGATGTTAACAATTTTTTAAGAGTACTACGGAATATACCTACCTAGCTTTAACTGTTTATCGTACAAACACAATTAGGATTAAGGTATCATTAATAATCTAATCAGATTTTTCATTGATCATTTAAGTAATTTTTCATGTACTTAACTATAAAACGATATTCCATTTTGTAAAAAAACAAATGGGAGTGTACAAGGTACTTAACTGAATAGTAAGGTAAACACTTTTACATTTAGGCTTTTATTTGTCTGCCTATATTCTGTATACAGGATGTAACAGAAGGGGCATGTTAAGTGAAATGCTATGGAAAAATCTCACTAAAGAAAACCTATCTACAGACTCTAAATGACATGTTTATTTTTCATGATTGTATGAACTTTCCTGCCTGAGTTGCTTAGGAATCCCATACTATGTGATGGGTTGTTTATGGTGGGCTATTTTTATAAAATTTCCCTTGATCACTTCCTATCTGTTACACCCTGCATAGTAAAGGCAAAAATATGTAAGTACATATAATATTACCAGGCAGTTTTCAGTTTATCACAGTTCAAGCTGTCAACCCATAATTGATACTGTCTGTAATTTCCAGTATTTTCGATTATTTAATTAATAATATCTACAATAAAACATCAACATAATAACATGTTATGTCAATTTATATAAATGGGCCAAAACATCGAATCTATTAACTGATCATTATCAATCTTTAGATCTAATCTATTTATCTTATTATCAAAATGCACTTTCAACCACTGCGCATTGTCGGAAAATAACATTTCCTAAATATGGTGTATACCTACATAGTGGATTCCTCTATGATCTCTTAATAACTTAAATAAAATTTATTATGATCGGAATTCTACAGGATGTCTATAAGTTTTTTTTCTTATTCAATCAAAGTCAAAGCACATTGTCAATAGCTAAGAATTCTACAGGATGTCTATAAGTTTTTTTCTTATTCAATCAAAGTCAAACATTGTCAATAGCTAAGCATTAGATTCACTTTAGAAAGAACATTGTAGACCAATAAAAAATCTGCGGAAAGTTTATAAATCTTTAAAACTTTTTTGCTTCAATAGCCAACACAAATAACTTAATCCTTGTTACTTATACATTTTGTATTTTAGGGAAATGAAACCTCATGATCACCCACCGTATCTCAAAAGTTAGATACATCTCGATAGATTTATCTCGTCAGAATAAACCAATTAAATTGTGAATTGGTTAGACTAGTAGTCTAGACTTTTTATTTAGACTAAAAAACTTGATTTTCCTTCCTTTTAATGGTGTCCCGCTGCTGGGTGAAGCATTATAAATGTTAAATTAGTGAAACAAATCCCAATTGTTTAGGGATAATTTCCGAAAGATTTTCCTAACTGCATGCAAACATATTGGTAGAACAAGTCAATGATAACACGTAGCAGGTTACACGAACTAGTACACGAATTAAATAGAATTAAACATGAAGTGGTTTAGGTACCTATAACAAAATCTATTGCTACGTAACACATTGCGTTCGTATCTAGATGGCTCGTATTTATCAGTACAGATTGAAGGAGAAGATAGCTATAATTCGGACACACCGCGGATATCGTTTTTGTTCAAATGCCGCAAGTTATCTTCAAAGATAATCTCTATAATCAAATCACGTCGAATACAAAGACATTTCAAACTAATTAACAGTAGTGCAGTGGCAGTGACTTAGTTGGATTGTGGTAAAAAATATAATTATGACTTTATTATGATGGATAATACTTATGGAAATATTACTAAATCGTACTCCTTTGAACTATGAAAGGTAAGCTCAATAAATTGTTTGAATATTTTATAGCATTGATAGAATAGATACCCTAGCAATCTCTTCACGGTTTTTTAATTTAGGTAGATACGTAAACCCTAATTTCTGAGAGAAAAAAGTACCTACTTACTTCTGTAATACGCGCGGATAACATTTTGGCAAATGGAAGTTGTAGCTAATATTTTGAAAATTACGTTATTTGTTTTTAGGAAATTTATAATCATAGGTAGAACAAACATATTATGTGCAATCACACCTACTAAAGTATTATATAAGTAAATGATTAAAATTACATTTGAAATACATTACCATTAATAGCAAAACTGGAAAAATACAAGTAAGAATTTTCTAATTTACAGCCTTATATCTAAAGTAGTTAAAGGTGCATGCAAGTAGATCGAACGTGTTCCTATACCATTATGGCTTAACCAGTTTTCGCAGAAACAACTCAATATTCGATAACATAATGATAGAAAACGTAATTCACTAGGTGTCTAGATTTCTTTAGTAACATGTCGTTTACCCAACCAAGCGTGGACACTTGCGCAAGTTTAACCTGCTCACGCGCTTATTGCATTTGGATATAGTTTCGACCGCGTTGAACCACATAACTCGAGTTATGCGGAAAATGCATCATTAGTGGACCGACGGTCGCGTTGTGTATTGTGATGTGGTACAATTGCGTTTGTCACAGCATGATCATAGGCTTACATTATGTAAGTAATGCGTGTGTTATGAACAGTGCCTTTACTTTCATTGAGCAGGTTGTCTATCAAGCCAAGCGGAAGCTAAAAGCGTGCGAATGTAGATACGTTTCCAAGACTTATATGTCCTATTTTGGCGAAGGTGGCCGTTTACATTGTGTTCATATAGCACACTCTGGCGTGCATTCCAATCTTGAAGGTAAACCTCATCTTGAAAAATCTGTTATGAAATTTACTAATAAATACATTTTGTTAATCAGGAACGTATGTACGAATTGGAACGTCGTGATGCTGAGTTGGCTTTAGAGGAGAAGAAGCAGTTGGAGGCCAAGAGGACACTACTGCAGGAAGCGGCTCGCAAGCAAGACGAGCCGGTAGACGATAGTAAGCTGGTGGAAGCCATGTTCGACTTCCTCCCAGACAGTAGCAGCGAAGCACCGGCGCCTAAGGATACGTCGGTGTTTAGCGATCTGCCACAGCAGAGACTTGATCAGCAAGAGGTGAGCTTACAATTTGATGGTTTTGTCACTGATCTCCTTAGATATAGGTATAATCTTTTGATAACTCGTTTGATTGTCGACAAGCCTGGTCGCTACTGAGTAGTCTAGTGATTCTGTGTCACAGTTACCCAACAGACATAGGTAAATGTAAAACATTGCAAAAATCTGGTTTAGTATTACCTGAGACAGCGATGTTATGTCTGACGTGTTTATCAATTCAATTTTCATGTTTCAGATGGTGACTCCAATGCAAGTTACATCGGAGGACGAGGAAGATCTTTCGGAATTTAAATTCCAAAAATTCGCAGCTACTTACTTCCAAGGGAATGTTACTCATCAGTACTCGAGAAAGCCGCTCAAACATCCATTATTGCCTTTGCATACACAGGGAGATCAACTGGTAATATAAATAACCTCATCAGCTGATAAGAATGAAAAAGAAAATTCTATCGTTGATAACTGAACTTTAGATTTGACGTAGATATAGAGATTGCATTTTTATAATACATGATATATTTGGATTACTTTCGTATGTTTAATAGCCAATTATTTTTATTACAGGCAGCTCAGGCGCTATGGATAACCATACTGCGCTTCACAGGAGACCTTCCAGAGCCTCGCTACCACAGCACAGACAGAGACAATACATCCGTCATGTCTAAAGTGACGGCAACTCTTGGAAGGAATTTCATCAGATCTAAAGAGTTTCAAGAAGCCCAGATGATGGGCGTTGATCCCGAAGCTTTTGTTAACAAACAGAAACCAAGGTCAATCAGACACAAACTTGTATCGTTGACATTAAAAAGGAAAAATAAACTTGGGGAGGACGTTCGAAGGAAACTGCAGGTAACTTAATAAGCAATACCTACAAAAATGCCTATAAAGAACTAAAGGTCCGGTTTGAATAAATTATTCTTATAAATTGATATTGTTTTCAGGACGAGGAATACACAGCCGATAGCTATCAAACGTGGCTGGAGTCAAGACCTACATCAAATTTGGAGAAATTACATTTTATCATAGGTCACGGTATTTTAAGAGCCGAACTACGTGACGAAATTTATTGCCAAATATGTAAACAACTGACAGCTAACCCTTCTAAGTCCTCACATGCCAGAGGTTGGATTCTGCTTTCATTATGCGTTGGGTGTTTCGCTCCAAGCGAGAAGTTTGTCAACTACCTACGAGCCTTTATTAGAGAGGGTCCACCAGGATATGCTCCATATTGCGAGGAACGTTTGAAGAGAACCTTCAACAATGGTACTAGAAATCAACCTCCTTCCTGGTTAGAACTTCAGGCGACTAAATCTAAGAAACCAATCATGTTACCCATCACATTTATGGATGGCAATACAAAAACTTTGCTAGCAGATTCAGCTACTACGGCAAGAGAATTGTGCAATCAACTGTCAGATAAAATTGGCTTGCGAGATCAATTTGGCTTTTCGTTATACATAGCTTTATTCGATAAAGTAAGTTCTCTTGGTAGCGGAGGAGATCATGTAATGGACGCCATTTCACAATGTGAACAATATGCCAAAGAGCAAGGAGCACAAGAGAGAAATGCTCCGTGGAGACTGTTCTTCAGAAAGGAAATATTTGCGCCATGGCATGATCCAACTGAAGATCAAGTTGCTACAAATCTCATTTATCAACAAGTGGTAAGAGGTGTCAAATTCGGAGAGTACAGATGCGATAAGGAAGAAGATTTGGCAATGATTGCAGCACAACAGTATTATATTGAATATGGACAGGATATGAATACAGAACGTCTATTTACTTTACTACCAAATTACATTCCTGACTACTGCTTAACTGGCGTAGAAAAGGCAGTAGACCGTTGGGGAGCTTTAGTGGTGCAGGCTTACAAGAAGAGTTATTATGTGAAAGAGAAAGTTCCTGCATATAAAGTAAAAGAAGATGTTGTAAGCTACGCAAAGTTCAAATGGCCTCTGCTTTTCTCTAGATTCTACGAAGCGTATAGAAACTCTGGACCCAATCTCCCGAAAAATGATGTTATAATAGCCGTAAATTGGACTGGAGTTTATGTCGTAGACGACCAAGAACAAGTTTTACTGGAATTGTCATTCCCCGAAATAACCACTGTTTCTAGTCAGAAGACAAACAAAGTTTTCACGCAAACGTTTAGTCTGTCTACTGTTCGAGGTGAAGAATTCACATTCCAAAGTCCTAATGCGGAAGACATAAGGGACTTGGTAGTGTATTTCTTAGAGGGACTAAAAAAAAGGTCCAAGTTTGTCATAGCTTTACAGGACTACAAGGCACCAGGAGAAGGTTCCAGTTTTTTGAATTTCCAAAAAGGTGATCTGATTATATTAGAAGAGGATAGCACTGGTGAATCGGTAATGAATAACGGATGGTGCATTGGCCGTTGCGAAAGGACAGTGGAGAGAGGGGATTTCCCCGCAGAGACTGTTTACGTCCTTCCTGCGTTGTCTAAACCGCCGCCAGATATACTAGCCTTATTCTGTCAAGAGGGGGCACAACATGGTCGTCGGGTACCCACAGGAACACTAAATGGAACTGAGAATAGAGACAAACCGCATACACTATTAGAATATGCTTTGGATCATTTCCGATTACCGCCAAAGCGAACAGTTTCTAAAGCGCTCACTTTATCGACAGCAAAGCGAGGAGGAACAGAAGAATTATGGCGTCATTCACGGGAACCTATAAAGCTGCCTTTGTTAAAGAAATTACAGGCAAAGGAGGAGCTAGCGGAAGAGGCAAGTTTCGCTTTCACTGCCATATTAAAGTACATGGGTGATCTCCCGTCCAAAAGACCTCGTATTGGTAATGAATATACTGATCACATCTTCGATGGTCCATTAAAACACGAAATATTACGTGATGAAATCTACTGCCAAGTGATGAAACAATTGACTGATAATAGAAACAGAATGTCTGAAGAAAGAGGTTGGGAATTAATGTGGTTAGCAACTGGACTTTTTGCATGCAGCCAGGGCTTGTTACGAGAGCTTACATTATTCCTTAGAACTAGAAGATATCCAATTGCTCAAGATTCTCTACAGAGATTACAAAAAACTTTACGAAACGGACAAAGGAAGTATCCTCCCCATCAAGTGGAAGTTGAAGCTATTCAACATAAGACTACTCAAATATTCCATAAGGTGTACTTCCCCGATGACACGGATGAGGCATTTGAAGTGGACTCGTCAACGAGAGCAAAAGACTTCTGTCAGAATATAGCGCAGAGACTGAATCTCAGATCTAGTGAAGGTTTTAGTTTATTTGTTAAGATAGCGGATAAGGTTATATCTGTACCAGAGGGAGATTTCTTCTTTGATTTCGTCCGACACCTCACAGATTGGATAAAGAAAGCGAGGCCGACGCGTGATGGCATCACTCCACAATTTACATATCAGGTAAATACCTAATATTTGAAACAACTAAGCATGTTTTTAATTAAAGTGACATCAAAATAATAAGGAATTCAATGGAAAATAACTTACCAACAAATTAATAAACAGGTGTTCTTCATGAAGAAGCTATGGACGAACACGGTGCCCGGCAAGGACCGCGCCGCGGACGTGATCTTCCACTTCCACCAGGAGCTGCCGAAGCTGCTGCGAGGGTACCACCGCTGCGGGCGCGATGAGGCGGCGCGGCTGGCGGCGCTCGCCTACAGGGCGCGCTTTGGGGAGAACAAGCAGGAACTGCAAACCATACCGTGAGTTCAAACAACACCGAGATAGATAATTAGGGGGTGTTTTGTAAATTTATTAATAACTTCAAAATATCGTATAATGCATACTATCGTATAATGCATACGCAA
Source organism: Carposina sasakii (assembly GCA_014607495.2). Lineage (NCBI taxonomy): Eukaryota > Metazoa > Arthropoda > Insecta > Lepidoptera > Carposinidae > Carposina > Carposina sasakii. The sequence goes on along the minus strand of CP053149.1, from coordinate 4,041,999 downwards.
TGTATATTGATTACAAGCCGAGATTTGATTAGTAGGTATTTACTACTCTAGCTAAATGTAGATAAAGATAATTATTTGTTATATTCAGTACTAGTGGACGCCCGCGACTCCGTCCGCGTGGACTACAGAAAAAACGAAATGTCGAAATTATCCGAGATAAAAAGTAGCCTATATGTTAAGTGAGACCTGTCACAATATATTCCTGAAAACTGCATTGAAATCGGTTCAGCCGTTTCTGAGATTAGCGTGCACAAACGCACAGACAAACCGACAAACAGACAAAAATTCCAAAAATCATCGTTTTGGGTTCTATTGCGTTGATAAAGGTCTGCTATAATATTTTTTCTCATATATCTTCCATGTACAGACAGCGATAAGTTACATTTTTATTATATGTATAGATGAAAATTACGTAGAATAGGTAGATCAATGTTTCATCCTTTGTCTCGCCATTAATATCACTTTCTAATAGTAAAAACGTCTTACCTTACAGCCAAATGCTACGTGAATTGGTGCCAGCAGATCTTATAAAACTTCAGAGCTCAGCTGATTGGAAACGTGCGATCGTCGCGTCCTACAATCAGGATGCGGGTATGACGCCCGAAGACGCCAAGATAACCTTCCTTAAGGTCATCTATCGGTGGCCAACCTTCGGTTCCGCTTTCTTCGAGGTCAAGCAGACGACTGAACCAAATTACCCAGAGCTCTTACTGATTGCTATCAACAAACATGGTGTCAGCTTGATACATCCTCAGACTAAGGTAAATAGAATAAATTATAAACACTTTTTGATGTACTGTTGGGTATAAGAAGTGTCTGGACTTTTCTTTTTCTTTCTAAATATCTTCCCATTCACTTTCCAGGACATCCTCGTCACCCATCCGTTCACTAGGATCTCCAACTGGTCTTCCGGCAACACGTACTTCCACATGACCATCGGCAACCTTGTCCGAGGCTCCAAACTCCTTTGCGAGACCTCCTTGGGCTACAAGATGGACGATCTGCTCACCTCCTACATTTCCCTCATGCTTACAAACATGAACAAGCAACGTTCTATGCGTGTCAAGTGAACAAGTTTCGTTCTGTGCTGAGTGTTTTAAAAAAACTTTTTACAGTGTTATATTCAGTGAACGAAAATAGGGTTTTAGTTCTGCTTCTGTAGGACTTGTGGTTTATTTAATTTTGCATGGATGAAGGATTTAGCCAAAAAGTATGGTTGTTTTAATCGAGGATTATCTTATGGTATGTAAGGAATGTGTAAAATATTGTAAATTGAACCAGAGTTTTTTCGTGGTTTTTAGAATCGTTGGAATACTTTCGATCAACTTTATATTTTTATCTTGGCTTTGTGCAGAAAACAAAATAAGTCTTATCATTTATTACGCTTGAAGTTCTATTTTATTGATTGGAAGTACTAACTTCAATGCTATTTGTAATATTTCCGTCCAATGGCATGTTGAATAAAGACATTAAAACATATTTAATCAGGATTCAATTAAATTAAATCACAAAAACAATTTGAAATGTTTGCATGTTTTATATCGAAAGAAATAGGTAGTAAAATTAAAGAGATCTGGTTATTTTATACTTGTTTATAGATTAGGATAAATCTAATATTTTATTAATATGTAACATGAATTAATTTGTAGCCTTCATAAGTGCCTAATCGCTTATAAAATAAAATATACTTATATAAATGAACCTACATAAAACATAATTTTAGCCTAGGCAATAGCTATCTACTTATTTCTGATCAAAGTCAAATATTTTTATAGAAATTTTACTGATTTTATGGTTTAAGTAGTGCTCTGCTCTAACCGTCAAATTATTTGCATGTTAAATCTCTTGTAATAATGTATTTATTACATACGTAGGAAAGAACATATTTATTAACGGATGAGGATATTCGGTTTAAGTTTATGTAAAAAAATCGTCGATGGTTTGCCATGAGTGTCGAGACAATAATATTATTTTGTTTAACTTTGCTTTGAAAGTCAAAAAGTTGCATTTGTGAGTGGTTGTAAACACGAGTCACAATTATATTTGGTTTTTTATTTATCTATCTAACCTATTAAAACGTTTCAAGATTCGCCCATGCTGCCTTTTCACCAGAAATGTGCAAAGAATACTTCATTGCTACGGATGCGTATTAGGTCCACGAGGTCAACGAATTTGATTGGTATATTGCAAACGCAACCTTAACAACATAGCATACGTACAGCCTGGCAAAAAAGAGTATGGAAAAAATTAAAGGCGCCACAACATTTCATATGCTCATTTTTCTTCATAGTTACTCAGCAAAATATAGGGAGTAAACGTATGAAATAGTTACAAGTATTGTGGCTAGCTTATGACACAAGCGTAACAATGGTCCTATTCGACAGAGAAGTGGTGTTTCCTTTAATCAAAATATTTAGTACCACCTGTCACCACGTCAAACTCTTTTTTGTCAAGCTATAGCACATATCTGTTAGATAGGCAGTCTTATACGGGGCAACTGTAGTTGCATCTGTCTGCAACGCAACTAATCAGATTAGCACAAACATTTCTGCATTCGACACTCCATTGGGAAATCTGTTGGATGCGTTGCTAACTGCAGTTGCCTACGAATGAATCCAATGTTGCCCCATGTGTAAACGAGCCTAATGAACTACGAGTACATTGACAGTTGTATGTGGAGTCTATAGGTATAGGGAGCCACAGAACATGCTTAGGTAAGGCGGAGAAAGCTTAGAAGTTTAGTTCTTTATATATCTGCCTTCTAGTTAGTTAGCTAATAGCGTTCTTGTCAACTAGCTAATACATAGGTAGGCACATAATAATATAGGTACCTACCCAAACTTAATTAATGTCTTTCCATAGCAATAATAACTGCGACGCCAGTTATATAGGTATCAGATCCATTTATTCGTATCTTGGATATAGGTGTAACTAACTTTTCATTCAAGTCGGCAATCAGGCGATGAGCTAGCAAGTTGTCACTGATCTTTTACATCTGACCCCGGCTGTAAACGTGGTTATGGGACCTCCGTCGTAATCCTGCAGTTCTGGCAACCACTTTTTTGGGAACGCAGCCGTGTTTCTGTATAGGCAAGGTCCAGGCTTCAGTAATACATACTAGATCGATAGTTGACGTTTGCTGTAGTTACAAATTTATCAATGCTTGTAATAGGCAAAAGGAGCTTTGCAATCAACATGCAACTCGTTAAAAACAGGCGAAGATTCCAGACATTTTTCAGTATGCTGTTTCACCATTAATTTCGAACGCCGAACGGCACACGAACAATTACGGTAAAAGCGGGCTATTACAAAAACGGTTAATTAGAACAAACAAAAAATATATATCCGTAATAAAGTCGTGAGAGACTCCCACGGCCGCTCGGCTGTTCTTGTAATCTTTGGCATAATGATGCCTCTATTGTAGCAATCAGCAGGAAGTAATTTATCTAGCATCAAGAATATGAGTGTTTAGTGTAATTTCGTGTCTGATTTCCCATCCAAAAGTGTGCAATTTTGGGTGACGCGGGTCAAACTGTGACCAATTTTCGATGACTCGCTGTCGGATATTCCATGTTCCTATGAAGAGAATAGGAGTAATCTTAATGTTTCTAGTTTTTCTACATGCTGAAGTAGCTTATTCTTTCCTAGCTTGAATTACCTGTCCAACAGATACCCTGATTTAGGATAAGTAAATTACTTTAATTTAAGAAAAACATCATCATGAAAATGTCAAATCTACCTAGTAGGTACCTAGTGCTTTGGGTAAGGAACCCAAAATACTATGTTCGTTATATGGCAGACCATCATAATGGGATCTCCACCGATAGATGTTCACTTCATCACAGCATGCGTTATGCTCTATACTCGTATAATGGTATCCTATTGGAGCTTCTATTGGAGGAAATATTTTGATAACTTCGATGTCGCTCGACTAAATGATACATTGTCTAATCTCCCTGATTTGTTTATTCGAAATTCATCGTTTTGATAGAAATACCTAAGGAGGATTATCCCAAGGGCTAACTTCCTTGCCACTCTAGATTTATGCGGTTTTTAAAGATTAACTGGGAGCGATGATCTTCTACAAAGAAAACAATCCTGCTTTAAGAACTCATGGTAACCCCGAAGTGTATCAAAGAAGCATCTAGGTACCTACTACCTAATGGCAGAAATGAGTATTGTTCTTATTAATAGTTCTTTATATAGAAGGAAAAGTATTAACAATGGTCGGCATATCTACGATCAATCAAGTATATGATTAAAGAAATTACTAGGCTACAATAGGTAGGTTCAATTAAGTCTTAATTTAGACTAGGTAATTACCCAATAGTATACTATCTGTATCGCGGTAATGATTATTTGTAATCTGAGTAAAATATAAGTCAAGATGACGAATACAAATGAGAAGAGGAGCTGAGAAGGGGCCTGTAGAATAGGTACTTTAATTTCCCACAAAATAACCGTGAATTTAACTAAAGTATAGGTAAATCATTATCTCTCGTCAGCCTATTGCAGTCCACTGCCCGACGTAGGCCTCCTCCAGAGCACGCCACGCGACTTGCTCCTCCGTTTTTGCCATCCAGTTACTACCAACCGCCCTCTTTAAGTCATCGGTCCATCTGGCCGGAGGGCGCCCAACGCTACGCTTGCCGAGGCGCGGTCTTCATTCGAGAACCCGCTTATCCACCGTCCATCTACGACAGATGTGACCATTTACTTATTATTATTTAATATTTTACAATTACATAGTTTCTACAGTTATCTCTTTTCCCCAGAGTATATATGCAGATTTTTATAAACTGACAGGCAATGGTAGACTAACATCATACAGCCACAAATCACTAACATCCAAACTGTGTCGACTACAGGGTCTACCAATCAAGTTCTGTGACTGTAAGTAGGTATCACATATAACTGAAACAATAGGTATGTATGAATTTAAAATTAAAAGCAAACAAAAGGGTGTGAAACAGTAGGTAACTGTGAACAAATCATTTAACAACTACGAATCGCCAATAAGTATTTACATGCTAATTTTCATAATAATTTTATTGTATGGTTTGTTCATACATTGATTGTAATGAAATTTATTCACACATCATAGGTATTTATTTATAATAATTCAAACGGGATGGCACATGGGAAGTTTTAATATTGTATATATAGCTGGGTACATAATATTTTGGTTAGCAAACAATATTGGGAGACAAATTTTCTAAATTGAACTATTTTGTGTGGGTAGTTTTGTCACAATAGATGGTGGTGCCATACAATCAGAAAGGAACACATATTTTTTATATTATTCTCTGGCATCGTGGACCAATGATTGGTAAAAAAAATCACACGCATCCGTAGCAACGTATAACACAACACTGGTGGAAAGGCAGTCTAAGGACTTGGTGCTAGAGAGACCAGATTTAGTGTGAACTAAACTAAACATGCATTAGATTTTGCATCATAAACTAGAATAGACTTACCTACATCCGCGTAAGCTGGCTTTATACGACATTATAATTACTTTAATAACAGAGATTTTTCATTCAAGTGGAAGGAAATGATTACAGTTAGAGGATTCTAATCTGCCTGACATAAAAATAACTTTAATGTCCTATTATATACAACTTTAAGCATTTTTACCTGACTGCGCGACGCAAAGGAGTGGTAATGTTTTAATTATTGAGCTAGGCAGAGCAGTGGAAATTATGTACCCGGAATACGTAGGTACCTGGTACATGAGATAGGTGTAATTTATCAAGTTCAAATTTTTAACTAGATAGTATAAGGATAAGAATATATTTAGGCAATTACACGTGAAGTGGACCAAAAATAAATTGGAAGGTGTTGTATTTATCCGGCTCGAAGGACCTGCTCAGTTTAATAGACAACACAAAGGTACCTAGAAAGTAGTCACATTAAAATTCACTGCAACAAAATAACTGATTTTACAATTCGATAAAGAATTACATACATTAAAGCTAACAATTACCACCTACAGCATAATTTAGAGAAAAACTGAAAACCCCCCCAACCGTGAAGTAGGTACCTCGTAACTGCGAACAATTGATAATAAAAATAAATATTCATAATTGAAAATAATTTTAGTTGGGCGCTTCCTCTTGCTTGACGCTCCCACGGTAGGAGATGTCAAGTCGGAACACAAGTCTTTCCCACACTCTGCATATCTCGGCTCCATATATCAAGCTGGTGTAAAAAGCATAGACAATGATTCAATTGTGTGCATAAAGCATTCTCACAGGCCGCACTCTGATATGATCGTAGTGCTTAATTAGCGCAGGGTAAATGACCACAGCCTGTTCCGGGTGTTATCGGAAGAAATGCTAACAACCCTTGATCATCAACTTTGTCATCTTGGTGAAGGTTCTGTTATCTCCCAGTCTCTGGAAGATGTCCAATGTCTCAGAGATGATTTTCGGTTAATCCTTGAATTTACCTATAGATCCGACAGTGACGGTCTTCTGTGTCTTGGCTAGGAAAAGGGAGTCTACAACGGCACAGGTTCTTGTGCTGAATATTTTTAGATCATGTCATACTTTTGGGTTACTATCAGCGTACTTACAGAAGCTGACAACGAAATAAGGGTTTTCTGAAAATTGGAATCCTACTTCATTGGAGGAAAACTTGAGGGAAGCTATCGTAAAAGGTCCTATTTACTTTAAAAAAAAATAACACATGCACTTTCAACTTCCTTAAAAATACCCTCTCACGTCTTCGTAGAGACGTACGTAGTTATTATGACGTAAAATTATCATGAACAGGTTTTAATTACCAGTAGAGAATGCAGTTGCTAAAAGAATTCGAAAATTTCTAGAATTTCTTCTAACCATGTTATTATGAGTTATCGCTCGTTACTCTGATTATAGAGAATTTCCACCAATTATGAACCAGGATGCAGAAGATCCTGCACATTTTCTAAAACAATGACGATTTTTTTCAGGCGCCATGAATGAATGATTACGTTTAACGAGCCAATAACGTCATTGTCATCACGTCACGAATGAAGAAAAACCAGTGATTATAGTTTGCAGTCACGCCATAACATGCTGGGCTGATCACGCAATGCGGGTGTCAAGTGAGGCAGAATGTGGCTTGTTCGTTGAGAACTTCTAAACTAGGATTGGAATATCGTATTAATATATAGTCTGTAGATTGGATCTTTCGGAAAAGTTCACAGTAGGTATGTCTCTGACAATATTACGCTTCGGGAAGGCAGCAGCTGGCTAGGTAATGTCAGAGTGGTGGTCGTAATTTGCCAGGAAGCACATACTCGCTAAGGGCAAAATTATTGCAACTTACTAGAAAACAAGACTGATCCTGTCTAGATAGAGGTGAGGGCTTGTATATAATTAACAGCAATATAACCATTAGGATTAAGCTCAGGCCCCAACCCCATCTACAGGGGTACTCTACGTCAATACGGTCATTCATCTTATTAGGTGGGTGCATAGAAGATGGATGTGTATTCTGTCAAAATATACTATGGAACAAGCCCAGTTGGCCTTTGATATACCTACCTATGAAATCTTAGTTAGCTTTTAGAACAATATACCTATGTACGCACAAGGTAGTTGAAGTGCGTAGGCAAAGTTACAGAAAAAAAGAACTTAACCAAAACCTGATGCACTTTATGTCCTAATCAAATGTGCAACGATTAAAAAAGATGTATTAAACTTCCTGTAAGTTAATAACGATACATTAATACCTATTGTGGTTGCATAATCCTAACTCTGAAAATTACTTATCACGATAAGACTGACAACTTATGAATGAAACACTGCAATTATGCATAGAAATAATGTCATCATTACATGCATTATACGGAAACCATTTGCAAGAGGATATGGGGAAGTCCGACAAAGTAAATTAATATGCACAACTTAACAACATCCTATGCGAAAAACGGAGTTATGATCCCTTTTGCGAAGATAAGTAGATGCGCGTTAGAACAGATGTGAAGTATCTTCGCTACGTTACTAAGCATGCGACACTCTCGTGTAGACTTAATGATTCTATAATTAGTCTCATCTCTTGCGTATGAATTACAAGAAACTATCAGTTATTGTTTTACAGCTAGAACTATTGTTCTAAGGTTAGTCTAGGAATATATTTTTCTACATTTTCAGGGTAAGTATTTTAATTTTTGTGCAGATATTTTTTCTTTCGCAAGTACCTACGTGAGTAAAATTTTATCGACGTTTGGGTAAACTCATAGTAAACTAAATATTTTATTCCTAGGTCCCTACAAACATGTGAACTAACCGAAAGTATAATAATTAAAATAAGATAGAGAGTTCCTTCCATTTCGGAAGTTTCCGAAATACATAAACCTAAATGATGGTATGTACCTATAATAAAATCGACTGCCTCCTCTTACCCCACAACAAGCGCCTAACAAAATGATTAGATTATAACCACAACAACGATACGTGTGAACCATTTACAAGAGTTTAGCGATAACTAGAAACGGAAGCGAGTCGCGCTCGTACTCACGTCAACGATCGTCACTCCACTCCGCTACCGTGGGATCCTCACGATACCAATATTAATAAACTATTCCAAATCTCAGTCGGGAACAATGGTGGATGGTTATAAACCCGCGATAATTATCTGAGGTCAGCCCCAACGGCGCGGAACGGTATGTAGGGGAGTACTTCTTATATCATGTGAAGAGATTTCGAAGACGTTCCCACACACCGGGCCCTGATTCCTCCACTGAATCATAAGTAATTCATTATGCCGAACTAGACACAGTTTTAATTAAACAATGTAAATTAACGCCAGATCCGTCTCGCGAATTATTGTGGGAATCTTCAGCAAACTTTATATACAATCCCACGAGTTTTTTGCTCTACGGAATCGGACGGCTAAATAAAAAACTTGAGTATGTATTTAAATTCAGTTTTATTAAAAATATTCATATCTTAAAGCGACCGCTCCAATTAGTTTCACAGTTAGAATATTGCGTTCACAACATCTCTTGTAGAGCAGTCTCTCTTCGAACAGTCAATAGAAATATTCCAAATTGTAAAATTATAAAATTGCTTGAGTAAATTCCAAAATCACAAATGGTTACCTATAGTAACTTTACGCCGGCAGTTCTACAATAGTCTAGTCACATTATACCATCTATTAAATTCCTTGTAATACTGAACTCCCGAATTAATGTCATCAAATTCAATGTTCGCTACAAAAATATTGTTATTTTTTGTACTTCTCATTACACCTTCCAAATGGAATGTTGGTAATCACACTTTTATTAAAATACACACCGAATACTTTTCAAAATTAGAGTCGATTAAATAAATAAGATTTTTGAATGCTTTAAAAATATTCATAAAATGTACTATTGACTAAAGCTAGATACTAAGCTACTTGTTCAATACAATTACAATCTCTGTAAACTTTACAAATAAACGTAGTGACAGCACTTTGGGCCGCATTTAGTGATCGATAATAATTATAAATATCGATATAATATATCTTACTAGTATTAGCAAAGCTACATCGTTTGTTTGTGCATAAAAACATTGTGACCAGCCGACCGCGAAGCCGACTTTGTAACATAAAAATATCAGTAGAATGCACTTATTTGGCTTGACTTATTTATATCGTTGAAAAACATAATTAAGTGATTTCTCGTGTAAAATAATTTACAAACACACCACAAACATATAAAACTAAGAAAATCCTTATAATCTCTAGTTACATTTCGGATAGTGAACACTAACCGTACTATACAGGCTAATATCTTATTGATAAATTGCAGTAATATTAGACACAATGACTTGTCATGGTTATTTTTACACTTATTTGGCCCCGAGAACAAAAACCTAGGAGTCGAGATCCTTTTCCATGCAACTAAGTTGTATCGTGTAACTTCCTCGCGCTCAGACTTAGGATTGCTTTCCAACAAACTAGAACAGCTATATCCATCTGCATCTGAACCACATCTTGCATATGTACGTATGTACTTTTGAGTAGATTTTGTAATGTATTTACATACTACATGTCCAAAACCATTTAAATATATGTATTTTATAATAATAAGTATAATTCCGACGTTCACTAAACGTTCTTCTACGAGGAAAACATCCGAAAAATCGCTGAAGCAAACTTATAATAGTATTTTGGTATCATAATCTCGAATATAATCATAAAATGTTTTAATATAGGCACACATTAATGTAAACGCCACAGTTTCCTATTCGCTATGCGAACGAAACTTGCACAGGCAGAAACAATTGACGCGCTAGTGATCCTTAATTTTATGATAAAGCTCTCTACTATTCAATGATAGAAGTATAAATTCTTGTAACCGATAGCCAATGTTGTAACGTAAAAAATATTGTGTACGAAAATGTGTAAAACAACCATGGTCGATCTAAATAATTGACATTGAAATTATGTGTAATTTACTAATATGCATAGGTAATTAGGTATTTCATTTTACGTAGGCTACCAGCTCCCAAGAACGATACAAACTACAAGAACATTAGGCACTATTGAAACTACGTATTCAAAATCACTCACCGAGTTCACTCACACAACACTGGCGCACTATTCCCACTGTCCGCTCTAGGCATAGACAATTTCCGCCACAGACTATATCACTGCAGGCTGTCACCCTCCAGCCTGCAGTCCGTTGGTTATTGCAGGGTGTTTTCGGGCAGGCGATGGGAGTTGGTGTCGTGATGCCAAGTGGACGACTCCGGCCTCATGACGTCATCGACGGGCGGACACACGGGTCTCGGGCCCGGCTCGGGGGTGTACGTAAACGTCAACCCGGTCGCGTATATTATGCCGTCATTGCGGACTAGTGATACTGGCACCTGGAGTGAAGAATTTGACAAAGTTGAGAATACAAGACCTATACAAGTAGTACGTAGACAGATCTGTAAGATCATTTTCATAGACAATGCTTGTTCAACGTTTAAGAGACGTAGCTGACGTATTCCAGTGATAAACTCGACTCAGCACAGAACTAGATTGTTAATTCAGACCAGGGATGGCAGGCTTGGGTAGACCCAAAATGTACTGTTCACTTACGATACCCAATGTGATCTATCAATTAATCAGGATACCTTCGTTATTGAGGAAATCTTAAATGAAACAGCATTATATAGTCCCTATGTGCCTTGGCACGATCGACTGGACCAACAGTTGCGATAGGGTTTGGCCACCCCTGGTATTAATACCTTTAAATAATAACCGAGCGAGAACGATGAGTAAGAAAATGTCGCCGTGGTAATAGAGAACTAGAAGTAACTCGAATTATACTGAATGGTTAAAACGTTGAGCGAAATCACATTCGGTTATTGAGCTTTTATTAGCGGTTATAGTCCAATGGTTAAATAAAACGTGCGCCTTTCATTCGGAAGGCGTGGGTTCGATCTCAGCTTGTACTACTGAAGAGAGTTGGCGTCAGGCAGGCAGCCGACCGTCAAACAACAAACGCCAAATCCTTGGCAATAAGAGTTGAGACTTGGCAAAAAAACCATTTTGCGCCGACCCAGAAAATAATGGCATAAGGGCAGGAAAATAATGAAGACTACCTTATAATCTTCGTGCCCTTATTTTAACTAAATTCTTAAATTAAATAAATTCAGTGGTACCGGCCCGTGACTGGGATTGAACTTACGCCCCTCGCTCGTCTTAACCACCTGGGCTATCACTGCTTCTCTTACACTTTTTGACGAAGACCACCTATGGACGCTTACACATGATACATCTCAAGCACAATGCCCACGTCATAGTTACCTGAGTCGGCTGCCGGACCCACAGCCACTGGCCTCGAAACTGCGAGATATCAGGCACCACGCAGAGCATGGACTCCGCACACCGGTACATGGTCTCCGCCTCCACGTCTCCGAACCACACTTGCAGGGACGGCGTGAAGTTGTCTCCGGCTAGCTCCAGCATGGCCACGTCACCACCACCGTTCAGGTTTAAAGAGTGGACTAGCGGCACCGGGGTTACGGGGGATCTGTTTGTTGAAAACTTGTGTTAGATGTTTTGCGATTTCAGGGAATCCTACTATATTAACCTGAGTTTGCGATATTTGTTAGGGCGCATTTAAGTTTGCCACAAAAGCCGCGCGCCGGTAGAGAGGCTGCAGCGCTGTAGCGGTTTACTTTTTCATTGTATCTCTTTCACGTAAAACTATCGATTTTGATCAATTTTGGTAGTTCTAAAGCTTATACCTACGTAACATAAGCTCTCGTATATTTCAGACGCACAAATTCGTAAGCTTTCGCTATTATCCATTCGAATTATAATAAAAGCTCCATGCATTTGGCGCTACTGTATCTTTGACACGCGATTAACATTAAAAAGAGTACCAAAATTTTGATCTGAGACGACAGAGTAGAATTCTTAATTATTATCTGTGGAATCGACTAGTAGTAATACATACTTACATCATTCTCTCCCTATATACTATTCATAATTACCTGACTGGACCCATGCCCTCATAGAACTGATATTCAGCCTTGTCAGTAGATATGATGGTCCAGCACGCGCCATCATTGATCATCTCCTTATTAGGCTCCTTCGGGCACGGCGTGGCCTGGAACTGAATGATGCGCTCCTGTGACAGACAGAGGTACATGCGCTCTGTGTCCTTCATGTAGAACGCGCACTTGTGCAGCTGCGACACCGGGTCGTCTGCTTCCAGGAGCGCCATCTGTTTGTCCACCTGGAGACAGTAATGTTGGTTAGCGTTTCTATAGTCCAATGTCAATATAGCTATAGCCTAATGACTATAGCACATAACCCTTGGGAGATAATCGGTTATGTGGAAGTTTTAGAACGTCCAATATCCAGCATAATTATAGTCCAATGACTAGCACGTATAACCCTTGGAAGATAGTCGGCTAATGTCGAACTTTTAGAACTTCATCTCTGTTAATATCGTTGATAGCATCAATAGAGGGGCTTGGCTTAGGTAGACAATGATTTGTAACAATTTCAAGAGCGATAGCCAAGTTCGCAAAAGTTTACCGTCATTTATTGAACGACGCGCTATATGCAGGCTGCCTGTGGAATTAATGTTTGCCAACTTCGCTGTCGTTCGTAAAATTGTAAAAAAAAAATAATCTTCCAAGTTGCGAGTCATATTTCGCTCGACATTTCGGCCAATAAGAGCCTTCATTTAGCGCATTCGTTAGAGATAACGTTACGAAATCTGTAGCAATTCGGATATTTACTAGCCCTCTCCTATCTAATAAAGCATCGCCGCCGGTATAATAGCACGTAAAGAATAGAGTGGACAGTCAAGTAGTAGTTACCTACCTAGTACCTACTGAATTACAAGAATGTCACTAAGTTATCAAAACCAGCAGGACGACTGTAATCATTTGATTATTTAGGTATTTAACAATCTTCCGAAGTTTGTTTATGGGAAGACGTAAATAAGTGGCAAATAACAGGTCCTCACTGATAGACAGGGTTCGAAATTATCAAGATAAATATTTTTTTGGATGATTATCTTGATAATTATCCGATAATTATCTGATAATTATCCTAGTTGATTTTTCATTTAACTTCTTGAAATTTTATTTATTTAAATGATAATATATTTATCCCAAAGAGGGTCTCAGTTTTTCGACATTATTAAATAAACAGCAAAGAATAATGTGAGAAATATACAATTCAATTCGGAGTTTGTTTTTATGGCGTCAAATAAAATGGAGAAGGTACGTAAAGAAAAGGTATTTGCACTTATCTCGTCAGTCAAACATTTCTTTTCATGTTTTACGCCATTGGATACGTAAATAAACTTAGAATATTTTAGTGTTTAATTTTTATAATTATCAAAGATAATTATCAAGGTATATTTATCAAGATAATTATCGTGATAATTATCATGATAATTATCAATGATAATTATCACTTCAAACCCTGCTAATAGATATAAAAAGATCGCATACGGATTGCGATCGCGTTCATCGATATTGCCGGTGCGCTTGTGGTCATGTAGGTCCAAAGCTTCGACCACTTCCGGTTCTTGCCAAATCAAAGCTTCTGCTAATAGAGGTAAGTATATAATGTATAGATGCCCTCAGCATTTAGCGTTGATGATAGTCGGCCGATTGGTGTAGTTGGTAATGACCATTAGGGATCAGGGACACACCTTAGGGACCTTAGTGTGGGACTACGTTAATGTGTTGTGAAGTGTGTGTGTGTGTGTGTGAATATTTATTTATCAGATGTGTACATTGATCAATCAACAAATGAATTAAAATTATGACAATTGTCTTATTTTATTATGACCCTACTATTGCTTAAATGCCTTATAATACTTACAGAATGTAAACCAGAAATGATCTATACCTATACATATAATAAAAATGTTACGGATCGCTGTCTGTACATGGAAGATATATGAGAAAAAATATTATAGGAGACCTTTCTCAATGCAATAGAATCCAAAACGATGATTTTTGGAATTTTCGTCTATTTGTCTGTGCGTTTGTGCACGCTAATCTCAGAAACGGCTGAACCGATTTCGATGCAGTTTTCAGGAATATATTGTGACATAATAATTTCGATATTTTGTTTTTTTTTTCTGTAGTCCACGCGGACGGAGTCGCGGGCGTCCACTAGTAGGGAATATAATCCTAAAATTTGTATCTATTTATATATTTACCTAATAATTTGTTTGTTGTACAGCTACTTTGGTGTATTTTGGTGGTATTTTTTTATAGTCAGCTAGCTAAAGAAAGAAATATCACTCCACTACCTAATGTTTATTAATCTTGTATTTAAACTTGTAAAGCCTAATCAACTGTGAATGTTGTATCTACTTACATGATATTTGTTTTTTAGAAGCAGCAGAGCTAGGAGACGTTCAGATAATACATAAAATATAATTTTAAATTTACAGTTGCTTAGTTAATAATTTTTTTTTTATTTGTTAAAAATATTAAAAAATTTCCAACAGGGTATTGACTCAATCCCTGGATTAGAAGAACTGGAGAAGAAATTAATCCCTGGGTAAAGTAACTACCCAGGGATTAATTTCTTCTCCAGTTCTTCTTCAGATATTTTTTTGTTATTATGAGGTGTTAACTTAGTTTTTGTAGTATTCCAGTTAAATATTACTCTTCTGATTTAGGTAAGTCAAGGACAGACATTCTTTTTGACTACAGAATCAATCAATCAATAAGGACCTACCTAGTCTATTTGCAAATATTATATTATAGTTATATATTACCTATATAGTTGATGAGGTATTTTCATATTAACTAATGCTTTGTTTAAACAGAAGGCATAATATGTTTTCAGAAATAGGGCATCAATATAATAAATCAGAGGATTTAAATAAGTGGATATTTAGAATAGTAACTAGGTACCTAAATAAATTATTATCAAAATGTATACAGCCTTGAGAATCATTGCCAGCTGATAAGATAAAAATAAAATTTCCCACGGGTAACAAAAATATGCCAGAGCAAAAAAGGCAACATCAGATAAATTGTGTGTCAATATGAGCTAAATTCTAAAATGCTATACTCATATTATTTAAAATATTAAATACTCAACTGACCTTTCTAATTATTAGCCTTGGTAATGCCATTCCAGTGACAGAGCAGACCAGTTTCACTGTGGATCCATAGTGTACATAGCCGTCTCTCACTGCAAACTCTTCAGATTCACTCTCATTGTCATCCAGGAGGTGTATTGTAAATGCTCCCCATTGAGTAGAGGATGCATGAAAATTGCCATTCTCTACATGGAGGTATCTGGTTGAAACAGTCTGTGACCTAAGCCTATTAAATAGAGCAACTTTTGTACCACTAGCTATACATAAGTCTGCATTTTTTAAAGATTGCTTCTTTTTGGAGGGTTTTGATATAACCTTAATTCTTTTACTATTAAATATACCAATATCATGACCGTTTCCATAAAACATTTTAACGGACAGCATAAAGTGCTTCCGTTTATCAGAGTCAGATATGTAAAGTGTCTTGGCAGCACAATACTGCTTGCCATTGTTGAGGTCTAGCTGTTGCATATCCTGGTCAGAGTTGCCAATGCCGATGAACGCACACAGCTGAGCCGCCTGCTCAGTCTCCCCCTCGCGCAGCATGCGCTCGCGTCGCACCCGCCAGCCGTCGCCGAACAGGTAGATGCACGGGGGAGGGCAGAAGAACCGCTTTTCGTTGCCGTACGACTTCTGGGCGACCTTGGCGTGCAGGATGACCACGACCATGTCGGAGCGGTCGCGCAGGTAGCGCTCCATGGCCTCGCGCGTGAGGCGGCGCTCCTCGGGGCGGTAGGCGCCGGCGCCGGGCCCGGCCGCCCCGTAGCGCGGGTAGGCGCCGTGCTGCGGCGGCGGCGGCGAGCCCGCGCCCGCGCCGTACCCGTGCGGCATGCTCGCCACCGTGTGACTAGCCTCTGACCGAATGCATCACTTCACTACCTTGATCCCACACTCGTTTTTAGCATCATCACAGTGAAACGAATGCAAGTTCACAGCAAAATGTAGTCCTATCCTGGCACTCTGTTGTTGACATCCGACCCCTATAAAACTAAAATTTAACTAACTCTTCAACAGTATCACCCCACGATCGATAATACTTGTATATTATTCACCACACTCCAAATTAATTATGATGGGAACCGTAGCACACACTTCATTCAAAAACACCTGTTCGACGGCATAATTTTCAGATAGCACAATCATTCCAAGGGGTTCTTCTCTAACATATTTAATAGTTTTTATGGAAACATAACATCATCTGTCCCCTGGTTTAATTATTATGTTTTCATTATGTATTAAAATGAGATAAATCTATGTTTATTTCATGTAAAAATAAGACAACGCTAGACCAAAATCAAGAACTGTCAAAAATATACCACAGACACGATAGACCGAATGTCGTGCAGAGCGTGTTTCGTTCACACGTCGCGATTAAAGTAAAGTTAAATAATTTGATGCGAGATCAACTAGCAACGCGGGCGCGCCGACTGACGACGGCCGGTCATAGGATGTGGGGTTACGCATGGGGCGTGGGAAAATAAAGTGTGGGAAAGAGTGGGCGTTCGCATCGTGCGGCATTCGGCATAGTAGTAAAACACTTGATATGTTGTACGTCGTGATCCGACCGAACGAACACATATTTTTATGAACGCAAATCTACTCCGCCAACCCAACCAGTAGCAAATTACATCTGTTTATGTTTGTGTGCGTAAATAAACGAGGAGTGGGAGTGTGACTAATGAGTTGTTTTCGTTGTTTTGGTCTTGACTCTTGGTTGCTTGTGTGATGGATTGGATGGATGTGTGAGGAAGAACTTCGTCCGATGATACTGACTAACCGAAGATTTCGTGGGAAACGACCTTTGTTATGTACTTTTATGTATCTACCTACTTAAAATAAACCAAAAAGATATTCTGGAATTTAATCACATCACACGCAATGGGAGTCACTGGACTGTGGCGGCTAATAGAGCCTGCCGGCAAACCAGTACCTGTGGAGACTTTAGAAAATAAAGTGTTAGCTGTTGGTTAGTACCTACCTACTAGGTTAATAAGTTCTATGGTTATCTTATTATTCTTAGCTAGTATAATAAATCTATGCTTAGAGGCGATTATACAATGGTCAATCCTCAATTGAAAGGATAAAGTTGATGCTGTCAGTATCTTGATCAAGTTCTAGATCAGCATGAAATTTACCCTTCAGATAGGCTATAGTTAACTATTATAATTTCTTAATTCCCAGATATTTCAATATGGTTGCATCAGATAGTGAAAGGTTACCAGGATGCCAAAGGAGCTCCATTACCAAATGCCCACCTCATGGGTCTCTTCCAAAGAGTTTGCAAATTACTATATTTCAGGATCAAACCAATATTTGTATTTGACGGAGCATTTCCTGACCTTAAAAAGGAAACAATAGTATGTACATATTAAAAACTGAGCTTAAATGTTATGATAAAGAATAGATGACTAGATACCCATTTATTAAAATTACAGGCAAAAAGACAACAAAACAAGTCAAAATACAATTCTGAGTCAGAACGTCTCAAAAGAGAATTAGCTGTTCTATTGGGAAAAAAGACTGTGATAGGAGCCTTATTAGGAAAACAAATATCTCCAAAGAAAGCTGTCAATGAGGATCCCAATGATGACTTATTCAAATTACCAGCTTTACCAGAAAAACTTGAAGAAACTGAGTCTGAGTAATTATTTAATTAAAAATCTAACTTTGCAAGCTTAAATGTTTCATGTCTGTGCTTAGAAGCTTCATCAAGAGGTTTTCTTCATATCTAACATTAACTACTTCTGCCTGTGCTTTTCCTGAGTTCCAGACCTTATTAACTGACATACAATGTAATTTTATTAAAAAGCTTGCAGACAGGTAATATAATAACAGGTGTCAGTCAATTCTTAAAATTAAACTATTATAATTTTAAGTGTCAACTCTGGTTAAATCACTAACTTTAGCTATCTTAACCTACTTCCTACTAGGTACCTATATTTATTAATTTGAGAAACCTACTTATACCTTTTATTATAAGGGTTAAAGGATAATGTCTAAAAAAAATAATTTCAGATCAGAAGAAGAATCTGCTAATAACTCAATGATTGATCTACACTCTGTAGATGTAGAATCAGAGGAGTTTAAGAACATGCCTATTAAAGAGAAATATGATCTGCTGTTAGATTTAAAGGAGACAAGAAAAATGAATTCATGGGGCAAACTACATGAATTGCCAAAACAAAGTGACAGTTTTTCAGACTTTCAGGTGCATGCTGCTTACCATTACACATTGAAAACGCTATTTATATGAAAGTTTTTATTATGATTTAAGCACAAACAAGAGTCATTAATTAAATTTGGCATATATTTTCAGATGCAGAGATTATTAAAAAGGAGAAAAGTACAGGCATGTCTAGAGGAAACTGAAAGGGAAATGGGAGAGAGTGGAATGTCCTTAAATGATTTGGAAACACTGTTAAATGAAGAAGGTATAAACACCAAAATCGACAGCTTGCCAACACGCCGTATCGCTTCCAGCGAAACGACGCGTTATCTGCTCATAAGTAATGTAAAAGAAGCTTTAGAAAATGCAAAAAAGAGAAAAGAAGCCGAGGATCAAGGTAGTGCGTCTACTGCTGACGATGTAGCGCCTGCTTCCGATAATATTTCAACAAAAAAAGAATTGCCTTCAAAAGCCGATATGGAGCTAGATGATGATTTACAAAAAGCTATACAGATGTCATTGGAATGTGCTGATGAACCCAATACAAGTATAGGTACATCAAAAACTGATGATTCTTGGACATCAATGGTGACAGATTCAGACTCAACATCTGCTTCAGAAAGTGATGGCTATGAACATCCAGATGTTTCTTCTGCTAAAGCTTATATAATGCAATACAGCGATTTTACTAATAGAGCAATAGATAAAATAGTTAAAACCAAAACTAAAAGCAGAAGAAACAAATGCAAACTAACAAACGTAGACGAAATTATCAAAGATCTTAATGTGGAAAAGTCAGCTCGTAAAGAAAATATTGTAATATCCAGTGATGATGATGATATAACCGTGCACCGATCTAACAACGATAATGATCTACAATCAGAACAAAATAGACCTAGTTCTGTAACTCAGAATCAAGTACCATTAATTTGTAAAGATAATCCATTAAATACTTGTTTAAATGACACACAAGAATCTGTACTATGTGTAGAAAATTCTGTAGAAGAGATCGTGTCCTTAGATTCTAGCGAATGTGAATCTCAAAACAAAAGCGACTTAATAGATTTAGCACAAGATGAACCATTACAAATAGATGATGCTAAATCTAAAAATATTGCTGATACACAGGAAAATGTTATGTCTTCTTTATCAGTGAACTCTAGCGTTGATGCTGACACTGATAGGCTAACAAGTGTCACCAAATCGCCACCACCTGAGTCTAGTGATGACAGTGATTTTGAAGAAGTTCCTTTAGATAACATCAATAAGAAAGCTGTTGTAGAATTGACTTTAAACATGGAAATACCTTTAGATAATGATATATTTGCTGATATCTTTGAAACACAAAATGAAAGATTACCTACTGATGTCAAACTTCAAGTAGTTCAAAGCGTGGAAACTTCTAAAATAAAGATTGCAGAAAACGAAAATGAAGGATTTCAAAATAACCTGTTGATCGAAAACCAAAAAACACATAATAACACCATAGTTGAAAATATAGTTTTTAACAGTAAATTATCTAAGGATGTAGAATCCGTTCATTGTGATAAAGCAGGTTCACCAAACCCGCCCGATAAATTGCCAGTAAGTCCACCAAAGTCGCCAGTTACAGCGCCAGTACTGACAGATATAATTCAAAGTTCAAATAATAAAATTATAGCTGACACTGGGTCAGAAACTATTTTGAATACTGAAAAGTTAAATATTGCTGTTGAACAGCTTGAGGAAGAAGAAACAGTTTTACTTCAGCAAAAGGGACGTTTAGATCGAATGGGAAGAAATATAACACAACAAATAACCGAAGAAGCCCAGGAGTTGCTTCAGTTATTCGGTATACCATACATAGTTGCTCCCGCAGAAGCCGAAGCGCAATGCGCATTTCTAGAAACTGTAAAATTAACTGATGGAACCATAACCGACGATAGCGACATTTGGTTATTTGGCGGAAGGACAGTTTACAAAAACTTCTTCAATCAGAAAAAACATGTTCTGCAATTTGTATCTGAAAGAATCGAGAAATCATACAGTAAGTTTTCATTTCCATTATGTATGTTCTGCTTCTGTTGTTTCGACAATTATCTAATTAACACTTTGTTCTAGATTTATCGCGTGAACACCTTATATTATTGGCTCTTTTAGTAGGGAGTGACTACACAACGGGTATAACAGGTGTTGGGCCTGTTACAGCCCTAGAGATATTAGCCACTTTTCCATATAGTAAACAAAAACTTTGTACTGAAACTTCTAGACAAGGTCGCTTGGTACAGCTGATAACTGGTTTACAAGAGTTCAAGCGATGGGTTAAAGCTGGAAAACGAACCGATAACATAAGTTTGAAGAAAAAGTTAAAAAATGTTGAAGTTACTGATGACTTCCCAAGCATGCGGGTAAATACTTATAAATATTAATTATATGTATGTATAGGCACCTACGTGTTTATTTTTAATGACTACATACATGTTATTTCTTTATCCAGGTCGTGCAAGCCTACTTGGAACCAAATATAGAAAAAAGTGAAGAAAAGTTTACATGGGGAAAACTAGACATTACTATACTTAGAGACTACACAAAATCGAAATTTGGTTGGTCACAAAATAAAGTTGATGAAATACTAAAACCTGTTCTAAAGAGAATACAAGAAAGCAAGACTCAAAAAACCGTACACGATTATTTCCAAAAGAAAATAAGCATAGTTTCTTTAGAAGACCAAATGAGTAAAAGAGTAAAAGCAGCCGTGCAAAAGATGGGCCCAGAAGGGGCAAAAGAAGATGTAAATGCAAAAGAGCCTAAAGATTCAAAAGAGAAAAATTCGCGTAAGAGAAAACAAAAACCAATAGGAAAGGACGATGTGCCAAAATCATCTAAACGCAAAGTTAAAAAAGATGATGTTCATATTGATAACAAAGTGGTTATAATGTCTGGAGCGGAACCTGGGACATCATCAAGTATAGATATATCTATTCCGAAATTGGATAGATATCAAGAAATTATTCCCCAGAGAGAAAAAGATAAGCAAAGTCTTTTACAAAACAAATTAAAAGCCATAGAAGTGTTTCGGAAGAAACAATTGGATGTTAGATTGAAACCACGAAAGAGGAAAGTTATAGCTCCTAGACCAGATGCAGAACTTTCAGAGGATAGCGATTGATTTTTTTTATTATTTATTTTTATTATCCTAAACCTACCTACTCTATCGATATAGAGAAAGGATAACAAGTGAAACACCATTCTAAAATAGTTAATTTATTGTTTTTTGTTTATAATTAACGTTTGAACTAAAATAAAATAAGCATACTTACATTTAAAAGGAGTCAGTACATTTACCAACGCACACATAAATTAATTTTAATAAGAATACATGAAATAATTGCTTACAGTAAAGAAACCAACTAAATATAATCTAAATTATTGCGTGTATATTTTCCAATGTTTACCCTGATGCAGTTGATAATAAAATGTTTAAAAATAAGGCCGCCTAAGGATATATAAAAGAATGTCTAATTTTCACTGACCTACATCAGAATAATGGGATGATTTATCATATTAATAATAAATAAAAAAATAATAACTCTGGTCTCACTATGATAAATTTTAAAATAAAGGCTCTCTATAAAATATGTATACGTAAATATTACTTAACATACACGCACATGTATTTTTAGTAGATGATGAGATGACTATCAATGAATTAAAGTTTAGTAGTACCTACCTTAGAAGTATAAGTAGTACCTTAGGTAGTATTATTTGCGAGGTGATTTTTGTTGCCGTAAGAGATTACCATTTTAAGTCTCGCTCAAATTAGGTGATTATAAGTGCAGAGGAGCTTTTCTCCATGCTGAAATTAAACGACGCACACTACTTTTGTATTAAGGAGTCAATAACATCCGCCTAAGTAAAGTTACTACTAACTAGTTGCCATGATGTCCGTATGGATTGAGGAGCCACTTCTGATTTGAAGAGAAAATCCTCCAAAAAACCCCATCGATTAGTAGCTAACGAAATAATTTCGAAAAACAAGAATTTTAAGTATATACAATCATTATTGGTACTTAATTACTTATATCGAAAGTTATACAGGGTGTAACAAAAAGGGTATGTTAAGCGAAAAGCTATGTTAATAGCCCACTATAGAGAACCTATCCACAAAATTTGAGATCCGAAATCACATGTTTATTTTTCCCCATTGTATGCAGAATTTTTAAATATCTCAGGAATTTTCATACAATCTTGAAAATTTAAAATGTGATTCGAGTCTCAAATTTTGGTCAGGAATAGGTTCTCTATAGTGGGCTATTTATACAGCTTTTCGCTGAACATACCCTTTCTGTTACACCCTGTATAAATGTAAAGGTGTATTTCAATCCATACGGATATGTTGCCAAGTGATACCACACAAAAAAGTTGTACTTCAATACTGTAATTAAATGATTTATCATTTGCTCTAAAACACTTTACAATTTCACAAAAACATTATTTCAATAATATTTTACTTGAGTGGCGCAGTTAGTGATGTATGTATATTGTTAAGTACAGTGAATATTGAGCCGAGATAGGTAAACTATGAAATAAAATACGAACATTTTATACCTATTCTTCATTATCTATGAATGACTACCGCAAAATTGCCAATTATTCAATACAAAATTCAAATACTCTTTACATGGGCGAAACATTTATTTTATACAACTTATATACAAAAATAACAATATGATAAACATAAAGCGAACACAAAAAGCAAAAACATTCGCACTGATTAAACTTACTAGTTTATTTAACATTCGTACAATATTCACACGTGTAATGCCTCACATGCTCCTCTGGCGGAAATTAGGGGAAACTAGTAATCATGTCAATTCATTTCCTTGTTGCGTGGACGTTGACGTCGTCGGCCCAGATAAGCTTGGGGTATCATAGCAGTCTCGTTCCATATTCTGCTCTGAGCGGGAGCCAGCCCGTTGCGTCTTCAACATGATTCAAAATCTCGGAAAATCATTTCCCGGAACTTTAAAAAAAAAGTATTTTGACAAAGTTGTCTATGCCTTTTCGGCCCCCTGATTACGTAAAAGCAATAGCAAAGCCGAAGCCGCACGATCGCGATAATTGAGTGTGTGCGTGCGCGCAACGAGCGCTCGGCGTCCTCGCGCGCCCCGCACCTCGCCCTCCGCACACAAACACTCTCAATTTATCGCGATCGCGCGGCTTCGGTTTTGCTATTGCTTTTACGTAATCAGGGGGCGCAAGTTTAATGAAGGTATGAAAAATACGTAAACGGGTCAAGTGACTGCACAAAAATCCATATACAAATTCGTTGCCTCACTCGTAATCACTGGGTTATTCTGCGCGTAGGCCTTTATGGAGTATTTTGACATTTACTTACAGCGCGTGTGTCGACCAAGTCGTTTTACATCAGTTGAGTATAGCTTCTGTAAGCTGTTCTGCAGAGTGTAATTAGGCTTTGTTGACCCTTTGTCATTCGCAGGACTTTGCAGATTTCTATCGGAGCCAATGCTCAATATAGACCTTTTTTCTTCAGAACAATGGATACGAAATCTGTTATCGAAAATTAGAAACTTTATTTGCTTTAGTTATTGCTATTCGAATTGTGCGCGTTACATACAAATACTGTCCGTCTATAGGTATAGGTACGTAAATACAAAGTTGAATGTAAAGTTTCTAAGCTGGTCTAAAAAGTCTACAATATAATGCAATGCCACACGTTAATCTCAGAGGATTGCTCATAATAAAGAATACTTACTCAAGACTAGTTTAATTGACAGGAAAAGTTAAAAGAACCTGACTCAGTTTTCATGTGATAATTTAATTTAAAATGGTTATAGGGATTCGTAAATAAATAATCTTTTCGCAATTTGGCAAATGACATATTTGACAACTATGTCAAAAATCGCGTTGATTCAATTCGACAACTAGAGCAGACCCCGCGCCGCTGCGTTTCCGTCCGACACCCTACTAATACACTGAGACAATCTCCCAAAATCGCTAACACTAAAACTACTAATCAACTTTGACAACACTGTAGATCTTCCTCACGAACCAGAAACAGGCGACAAAGCCTATAGTGCCCGTTAGGAGGAAGAATAGAAAGACCATAATGAGGGTGTATCCGAAGTAGAGGAAGGTGGAGGCAGCGCCCTCTATGTTGAGTTTGGTCATGAAGTAGTGGCAGCAGTACACGAACAGGTACCCGGCCGTGGAGCCCGCGCTGAGGAAGGCGCGCCACCACCAGTGGTAGTCCTCTGCGCACAGGTGGAAGTAGCACAGTAGTACTGTGGTCTCCGAGCACGTGATCACGAGGATCACGAACACGAGCAGCAGGAATCCGAACATGTAGTACATCTGGAGAGAAACGGTTGGTTAGATTAAGGTCTATGCCGTTTCTCTGGACCGTTGCATATAGGTTACGGTCTAGGTTAAGTTAATATGCGTTCTAGTTGATTATTAATTCTTTCTATTAGGCACGTCAAATCCGAGCAATCGCCCGACAGTTGCCTGGACAGTATCATAATAAGAATGCATACTTAGCGAGTACTTATGTAATCGAGATTAGCATTTGTGGGAATGCCTACATCAGAAACGAATAACAATTTTATAGTATACCTAGTAGTTGCTAGCAGCCGCCCACGACTTCGTCCGCGTGAGGGAAGCCGCGGCGGGTTAATACAGCCTTCCTCGATAAATGGGCTAATAGTGAAATAATTTTTTAAATCGGACCATTTTTTGATTGTGATTAGAGCGTTCAACCATATAAACAAACTCTTCAGCGTTATTATAATATTATAGTATTCATTCATTCATTCATTAATTATCCCATAGATATGTTACGATAACCTACCCACCTAACCCGAGATTCAAAGACTCTACTTTTTTATTTTAATAGCAAACAAACGAAAAAACACATCCAACAATCACTATAAACCCGCCTACACACTACAAAACCCACCTGACTAGACCACAGCGAGTTGAGGATGAAGAACAGCTGTATGAAGATGCAGCCGAAGGGCAGCACTCCGCCCATCACGATGCCGGGCAGCGGCTGCGTGTACAGAGACTGCTCGGGAATCTGACGCGGGATCTGGTTGGTGCGCACCGGGTGGTCCAGGATCTGGAAGGAATCATTTATTCGGTTATATCATCGGCACACATTGCTAACGATGCCGAAATAAAGATTGAAGAGTAAAAAGGTTTTATTTTATCATTGTTCTTTTTAAATTCATAACACTTTTGCGTGTTATATGTTGATGCGGAAACACTATTTAGGCTGAATTTTGTATGAGACCGGCTATCTTGGTACTTATAATGCGTAGCGTATTTGCGTCTTCCTCTATCTACTCAAAGTCCGAAACGAGATTATCCGGCAGAAGACAAGTGACAGACATAGTCTCGAAATGTAGCAGACTGAAGTGGCAGTGGGCCGGCCACATCTGTCGTAGAACCGATGGACGGTGGAGTAGCGTTGGGCGCCCTCCGGCCAGATGGACCGATGACTTAAAGAGGATGGCTGGTAGTGACCGGATGGCAACAACGGGAGATCGAGCCATGTGGCGTACACTGGGGGAGGCCTACGTCCAGCAGTGGACTGCAATAGGCTGACGACGACGACTATCTACTCTTATAACCATTAACATCTATGTAAAACCTGTCTAAATTTGATCTGTACACTACATTTAGATCTTAAACATATCGTGTGGTGTGTATGAGCTCTTGCCTCTCACATAAATCGTGATAGTTTTATATAAAAACTATTTAATATTATAAAAAAAATATTAAAAACAACTTTAACTAGAAGACTATCTGTCCATACACAATTTACTACAGTTTAGTTAGACCCGCTTAACTCTTCAAAATGATGCATAAAATAACCCCCAAAACAGGAAACTCACCCGCTTCCTAAACCCGAAGTAAGCGCCGATGAAGGTGAGCGGCACCGACACACCGAACCACAGCGCTAGCAGTGCCACCAGCGTCGAGAACGGCACCGCCGCCGACGAGCCCTTGCCCCA
The DNA here is from genome assembly GCA_014607495.2 of Carposina sasakii. Classification (NCBI taxonomy): domain Eukaryota; kingdom Metazoa; phylum Arthropoda; class Insecta; order Lepidoptera; family Carposinidae; genus Carposina; species Carposina sasakii. The sequence continues at coordinate 4,015,253 of CP053149.1, read as the reverse complement.
CAGCACCAGGTTCATTATGAAGAACAGCGCGAAAACCACGCTGGGGAGACAAGGCACCTTTCAGCATAACTTCATTCTTAATATTTATGACGGGAAATACGGTAGGCTAATTATGCAACTTGTAAAAGCAGAGCGATAACAATGTGACAGCGCAGCGCGATCACCACGCTGGGGGGACACAAGGCACCCTACAGCACGAGTTCATTTCCCCCCAAACGACAAGCGCCAGCCGCATCTGGAGTGCACAGGTCGCGTATTTAACCATTTTAGGTAGTTAAGCATACCTATCTTCATACTTCACATTCTGTTTTTCTATTAGTTTTAATGCTTTATCGTCTCTGGTTGAAGGTCCCGCGGGATTTACTATGCTTTGTTATGCATTTTTCTGGTAGCCTCTGTTGATCCTGGCTTACAGGAGTTGCAGAGGCGGGAATGAGTGGTGGGCCAATCCCGGTTATAGTGCGCTTTCAGCGGAAGATGGAAAAACTCTTCAGATTACCATCGTATTTTATTCATTTTTTCATTCATTATATTCATTCATTATTCAGATTACCATAATTTTTTAAAGTTTTGCCTCAAGTATGGCGGCATTTGTATTGTATATGAAGAGGTATAGGGGAGGGGGGGACCACTTAAGATAGAGAGACCGTCTGAAAAATTAACTTCGCACCTACACTTGACACTTAACAGCGTGACTTTACTTCATGCTTGAGAACTGCATTTGCATTTCGAAAAGAGTAAACAATAGGGCAAGCATGAACTTTCTAACGGGTCATAAAGTAATATCGTTTGTTATGTGTAACGATCGCGTAACAAATTGTCAAGACACGGTCGGTAAGTCAACAAATAAACCTGTGGCAAGTGTTATAGTATGAATATAAAAACTAAGTAACAGCCTGATGAATCAAGTTCGCTCCTGTAAAAATAATTGTATTATTCCCTTTTCTAAATCCTAAGCCTACTTACCCCGGGCACAGCATAGAAGTGAGCAGTATATTAGTCTTCCACCGGCGCCCCCCGAAGCTCTTATAGATCCTTGCGCTGACGTAGCCAGCAGCGGCACCCAGCAACACCCACGCTACCAGAGCGCACGTCATCAACGCGCCGCGATTCGCCGGCGATAGGAACCCGAGGAATGCGAAACCTAGGGTTACTAGCGTCATTCCGAATACCTGCAGCAGACGTTAAAATAATTTTCTATATAGACCGAGATATAAAGCACCGAATTAGTTCAGGATGGATGAAATGGCGACAGGTCACGGGAGTTACTTGCGATGCCCGGATGCCGTTGAGCTAAAGGGTAAGGTGTCATCATCATTCATCTTTATAAGCCTATTGCAGTCCACTACTGGACGTAGGCCTCCCCCAGGGCACGCCACGCTGGGCAGGCGGGTTGGTGACCCGGGCCAACTGGTGAATGCTGGGCCGTAAAGAAAAAGGATGAAAATCAACTGCATGTAAGCGAGATGAGAATGTTGAGATGGATGTGTGGAGTTACAAGAATAGATAAAATAAGAAATGAGTATATAAGAGGAACTTTGAAAGTTGCGCCGATCACAGACGAGTTACGAAGTAACTGTCTGTCTTGGTACGGGCATGTAAAGCGACGAGATGAAAGGCATACTCGTATTTTACAGAGAGCGTTGTGCATGAGTGTGGATGGATATAAAGGAAGAGGTAGACCAAAGAAGTGTTGGATGGACTGTGTGAGGGAGGATATGCGTGTACTGGGAGTGAGCAATGATGACGGATAATAGGGATGAATCGAAGAAAAGAATATATTGCGCCGACCCCAAATAAATGGGAACAGGGCAGGAAGATGATGATGTAGGATAAAACACTACAGTAAATACAGAGTTTACAAAACAAATGCATACAAGGGCGTGTTTATCTCTGCAAGATTCTTTCAATTCAATTCCTCCTAATCGCCTCACTAATATTCATCATCATCTTCGTGTCCTGTTTCCCATTTATTTGAGGTCGGTGCAATATTTCTTCTAACATTCATCCCTATTATGCATTATCTCGTTATTCTCGTAAGACCTAGTAGGAACACGCACCTCCTATTGTAAACGCGAAAGTAACTCGGTCTGTGTTTCTATCGCGCTTTCATGCCCAAACTACGCATCGCATTTAAATGAAATTTGATAGACATGTAGTCTAGAGCGTAAGAAAGGACATATTTTCGTCCACGCGGACGTTTACTGAGGCTCTTTATAATGCCGACTACCTGTAGTAGACGTAACAAAAACTAATACCAATCTTGTACCGAAAACGAACCTATTATAGTTAATTTTAACAATGTACAAAAACCTATTGAATTAATTAAAATTGTAGACCAAACCCGTCAATCATAACTTTGTTTTACAAAACGACAATCCTTCGCTAAGGCGCTAGTGTCTCTGTATCCTAACACTGTTTCATTAGTTTCGTAAATATCCGTGGGACTTCGATATTGTAATGAACTATAGTCGCTAAATTAAACGACACAATGGCGTGGCATCACGATTGTCTAATTATTATTCACATTAGATAATATTTTAAAACATATTAGTGTGCTAAAGTTAAAATAGAATACCTACTCCGGTGGAAGGAAATATGTAATAAGAACAAAGCTTGGAATATAGAAAGAAGGTTACTTCAAATAGTCCATTTGTTATGCAAACAAAGATACTAGTCTATGATCAAAAGTAGTTTACAGAGAGTCTGCATGATTGTTGAAGTAGACTTCCAATATAGCGAAACAAGTCAGTTAGGGTTAGGTTGCATGAGGACTGAGGGTTCCGGACAAACCTGTTTTATTATAATTATGACGTGATTAATAATTTAGGGTTTTCGCAAATTTTCCTTAATCTGTGCCTAATGACCTTGCTTCGTACCAAATTTCAAGATTCCGAGTTCACGGGAAGTACCCTGTAGGTTTTGATTCCCTTGCGAGAGGGATATATAAGTACGGGAACCCTAAAAATGAACTTTCATATCTGGCGGAAGATGCGTCGAGCGTATCTCCAAGTACAGGCAAACGCACTAACGCATCATCGGTTGAGTGTGAAAGGTTGAATGTTTTGTCATATATTTGCCTGTTCTGACATTACGCGACCGACAAATACGCGACAGATGAAAATCCGTCAGATGTGAACCGACCCTTAAGCTCAGGCAATAGTTTTATTTTATTTTATTTTATTTATTAAATTAGAAAGCCAACATAATACATAACAGTTCCGTTAAGATACAAGTTGGACAGGAGTACACGATAATATTATGTATCTGGTAATATCTGGTGATAATAGTATGTATATGTAACTGGAAATTGATGGAAAGGAGTAAGGACTACTGAAGGGTTTATCCAGGTTTCTACATCGGCATACCTGAGCCCCGGATCCTAGGAACACCGCCAGCAACATGCCCCGACGCGGCGGCCGGAACACATCTCCATGCACCAACTTCCATCCAAACTCCTCCTGTAAGCGTCATGAGTACTATTAGGGATTTTCTGACATGTTAAAATAACTGTCAAAAATAGATGGCGTGAGCGCATCACCTTCCCTAGCTGCTCCCCCTTCACCTCCCCCTCCCCCGTGTCCAATGACAAAACAAAATTTCGGCATGGAGATGCGCTAACGCCATTTATCCAGGTGATTTGTACTATTTTTTATTTTTTATGGTTATCAGAAAAGTCCTCATATTTAAGTCTATTTTTACATGCAAAGTATATACACTTAGTTTATCTAGTTATTAATAGCTCTGTGAATTTGACGTTTAAAAGTGAGACATCTCACCAAATTCATCATACGGGTGCTGCTTTTTTTAAATCAGTATTGTGATTATTTATTTACGTATTTAATTATTATTCCTAGTCGGGACGTTATCGAGACACTCTATAATTATGTAGTAAGTAGTTGACCGTAGGCAACGTCGCGTCGTCGTGGGTGTAATACTGTACACCAATATTATACATTATTATGGTAATCAATTTTTAACAATTTTAACATTGATAAAATTAACTAAACAATATACTAGGTTCGAGAATATCGATAACTGAATCAAAATGTCCTCATTATTTCGTGTGCATATACGATAACACAATATTTACGTTACGCTGTATACATGTTGAACAATCGCGTTAATCCTTACATCCTTACTAATATGATAAAAGCGAAAGACTGTCTTTCGCGATTTCACCACAAAATACTTAGCCGACTTTAATGAAATTTTGTACACAGGTAGTCTAAAGTAGGTTATAGGCTACTTTTCATGGCGAAAAAATATTTTAGGTCCCTGGAAAATTTCGTCGTTTAGATTTTTTCTACAGTCCAGGCGTAATAGGTAAATTAATTAATTAAAGTAAACAAGGTGAATCATGTTAAAATTTAATATGCCTTGTAACCAACCATTAAAAACTACCGCAAATTGTTCATTCCTATTGTTTTTAATAGTTTATCGTGACAGCGATATTATTGATTAGGTATTGTGTTAATGACATAACATAGCAACGCACAATGGTCGGTAAATTAACATTAAGTTTAATATTGATTTAAGAAACCTTCCACATATTTTGCTGTGGTCCATAGAATACTGCAGAATACATCAACTTGCGTGCATGTCGTAAGGGTCGACTTAAATCGCAATACACACTGAGCCCGCCGGGCCGCCGACCTATGTCGGCAACTTTTTGTCGGGGGGCTAGTTGGCGGCTTCACTTATTGCAAGTCGGAGGCTTGAGATGAGAAATTAATTTGGCAGTTAGTGACTACGGGTCGAGCGTCGCCGGGCACGTACGCAAGCCGCCAACATGTCGGCGGGTAACACGCGCGGTCTCATGTTGCCGACATGATTCTTTTCATATAGGCCGCCGGGTTGTGACGGCGGCCTGGCGGGCTCAATGTGTATTGCGCGTTTAAGAATTAAGGGAAGGTACTCTTAGGCAATGAGTTGGCTGGTTACTTATCAATGATCCTGCTATGCTATATGTGGCTCTAGGATATCATTCGCGATCCTGCAGTTCCAGTAACCCCATTTTTGGTAATATGAACCACTTGCACTAACAGCCTAAATGTTGGAAACTTTCGTTATTTCAGCCTCACACATACCATTTTACTAACCAACCACTAATAAACCCAGTAACTAATTTCTGCAGATAATTATTAACTTGTACATCTCAACTTTACCCTCAAAATTGGTCAGAAGTGGCACCATGTGGTCCTATCGACCCTTAGTGCTCTGCCTACCCCGTAAGGGATAAAGGCGTGATTATATGTATGTATGTAAATATTAATTAAACATACCATTTTGTTATTTGTGTAAGATAAATAAAACACATTAAAAAATATGATTAAAAAAAAACATAATTACCTGAGCATCTTCACCACACTCCATTTGGTTGTACCTCGCAATGTCTTTATGCAAAGTTCTCAGCAAAATCATGGCGACCATTCCACTGAGGAACAGAACAATAACAAGGGAGTTTAAGATTGAGAACCATTGAATATTTGTCTGGGGCATGGACTCCAATATGTAGTCCCATCTCGAGGACCATTTAATTCTGTTGTTCTTGATATATTTCACAGAATAAGTGTACACTACGTTCAGGGTATCTTCACCGGAGAATGACTTTGGAATTTCCAATGGCTGGCGAATTGAACAGTCAATTGTTTCTTTACTTTGGTGCTTGATGCTTGCTGGCTTGACCTGAAATGTTATTAACATGAATTGATATTCATGTACAAGTTGTATATACAAATAGGCATCATATCAGCCTATAGTAGTCCACTGCTGGGCAAAGACCTCCTTTAACCCACACCACAAGGCTACTGCCATGGGGTAGGTGTTTGCTTATAGTCACCACAATGGGCAGGCTAGCCAGTGTGATTATCAGACTATTTTGTCAACATGGGAGGTGCTGCCCTTAATTACTTTTTACAATACCCACATGCACACACTCCACCAACACCACACAGCACTTGATAATAGAATGACTTGAGAATTTGTACCACCCCTTGTCTGCCCGTGGGTATCGTACGAGGCGATTAAGGGTTTCCGGGAGGTGGGCAGCAGCTCCTCCCGTGTTGACAACATGTGGACTAGGTAGCAGATAGCTAGGTAGTAGAGGAGCAATAGGTTGATGATGATGACAATAAGGAAGGAAAATATCCTCCACTATAAACCGATTATGGTCATTAGAATAGACACAAAGAAAAAAGCTTGATATATTAGGGTAAGTTTCTCTCACCTTTGCTGAAATAATCCTGCCTCCATTATCACCAAAACTAACTCCCCACTCCTCGTCAGTTCCACTGTGGTATGTAATCTCCAGGTCCACATGGTTGAACAGATAGAATGCTCCAACCGTCTCACTTGTTAACGAGTTTATTATTGGAGCACATGTGTCCTGCATAATTTAATTTGTAAATAAAATATCTAAGACATTATTATTTTGTTAAGTGTAATGTTCTATTTATTTTGTTTCACAAATACTGCCTAAATTATATGACTTGGATAGTTCACATATGTATAAAACAGTCTATTTCCTCTATGTCACGAGCTTAATTCATGTACATAATAATTATTGTACTGTGCTCTTTAATAATAGAACACACTAGATTTATTTCACATATAAATATATTTTAGGGAATGATCTAATTCAAATTTATAGTTATCTAATAACCTACCATGTCTCTTCTCACTTGGCAGCCCATAGGAAAGCCAGTACTGCAGTATGTTTTGCCTCCTTCATTGACCACATAACACCAAGTTACTGGCATATTGTCCAGGATCCAGTGATGTTGGTAATACAAGGCCATTCCCATTTTAAGTAAATTTAGCTTTTTAATTGAATCTGGATTTGACCCTTTATAGGTTTTCTCGCAAACTGCCTTACAATTCTCATTTTCAAGAAAATGTAAAGTATAGGGACTTGGACGTATTCTTTCTCCAAATACCACTTGGCCCAGGTTTTCGACAGGAGATTGGGTCTCATCAGAAAGGCAGAAATCAAAGTGGTGATACTCAAAAGGAATTACAGATTCCTCTGTATTCAGACGGTTCACATATAGTGGGATTTCATTCTGAAAGAAAAACATACATTTTATGGTGAGACCAATGACCACTATATTTATAGTACCATGTTAACTACAGTAAATTTACGCAATTATACGCATAGTTTTTTATTGCGCTTATCACCACAATACACTCTAAGCCATTTTATGAAACCTATAGGCAAGGTGATGATGAGATATTTATGCCAAACTGTTTTAATTTATGAGAGCTAGGATATTAATGTGACTCACTTTGCAGGTCTTTGAAACTTCTTCATTTTTACAATAGTTTACTGGAGCTAGACCGGGTAAATAAAATGCACGAATAGGTGTCAACAGCAAAAATACGCAAGCTGCATATGATAGAAGAAACATGGTTCATATACTCTCAATTATATTCCTGTATATTCTTCGAGATTACAAGATACTCGCATCTAATTTACAGAGATACTACATACGCTAATGACTCTAATAATATTGAAAAAATATTATAATCATTGAATCTCAACAAATTGCAAAAAGAAGGAAACGTCACGTCAAAATGTCATTTTAGAAAGAACGTCATACGTCACCCATTTTCGATGTTGCCATTTTTATCTTAAATATTTCCCCATAATTTCTCGTAGCATATGAAGAACATGCTGTCTTTGATGTCTGTCTTTAAAAACTTCATCGAAATCGGTCCAGTCGTTTCTAAGATTAGCGTGCACAAACATCGATCCGTTACAATTTTATTATAATAATATGTAAAGAAAGAAGGAGATAAATATAGATAGATAGATAGAAGATATAGAAGAAAATAGATGATAATGATGATGAAACATCGGAAAAATCCTTAAAAACAATTTAAAATTAGTCATAATAATAGCCTATGAAGAAATCGTGTTCCGCCTAAAGATTTACTCAGATTACTTGCATATGAAACCATGCACAAACAAGCAAATAAAACAAATTATTAAAAGCGTTTCACCATGTGAAGCATTCTTCTATATTGATAGATAAATTGAAGAAATGTAGTGTGAGGGGTGTGGCATTAAAACTACTACATTCGTATCTGACCGATAGAACACATGTAACAATTAATATACATAACCAAGGTATGTAAGAAGACAAAGAGGGAAAAAATATTCTCCCCTTCGTGAAGAATAGTAACACATGGTGTTCCCCAAGGCAGTGTCCTTGGACCGTTTATGTGTATATGCCGATGACTGTACTCTTATATGTAACAGTGAACTTGAAATAACTTCGAGCTTAAACTCGGTAAATGCTTGGTTTTGTAGAAAAAATCTTAAGGTTTACATGCAAAAGACAAAAATAATGAATTTCAAACAGAGACACATTCATACAAACACTAAAATACAATTTAACGGGTATGAAATAAACGACAATAAAACGATTTTTGGGACTCTATATGAAATGGCACCTTAAATATGTAATACTCGAGCATGCTACAATTCTCCTATGCATTACGTAGATTGAGTAAGGTTGTTAACTAAAAAACAGTCCTTGCAGTGTACCATAGCTTTATAGTTTCTAGATTAAGATATGGAATTGTCTTCTGGGGCAACGCGATAAATATAAATCGACTATTCATAGCTCAAAAGAATTGTGTTCGTGCAATCTGCAACTTGAAATTTAGGAAAAGCTGTCGAACTTCATTCAGGGAATTAAAACTTTTGATATTACCTTAATATATGTACATTTATGAAATAATAATCTTTATTAGGAATAATCCTGAACTGTTTCCACGAGTTGTGTGCTAGACGGTGCCACTTTTTAGAACCAAAGCAAATTAAACTCTTTTACGTAAAAGTGCACTTGGAATGTCCACCAAGATAGGTATACAACACATTATTAGCAATTAGAAATTGTAAATTGTAATAATCCCATGACTTTAAAATCAAAACTTTTTGACTACCTCACTGACAAAATATTTTATTCAATGACAGAGCTTTTTAAAAACAATATTTAAATGTACAATTTTTATTCATCATCATCATCTACTTAAAATGCATGCTATGTTTCTATTTTATTTTTCCTATAATTTGTTGTACGCCAAATAGTAGATGTGCAGTGTACTTTTACTTTTAATATTATCTTTATTATAACCTGTGCATCACAATTAATAAATGATTTATGATTTATCTTTTTTCCTTCTTATTTTTCGAAAGATTTTTTGCGAAGTGTTTTGTCATTGTATCCGACAGTTTATATTTTATTATAACCTGTGCATAAAGCACAATTAATAACTATGAAAAATTCATTGTTATGTTTATCGAGGAAGGCTAAATCGTTATCTATTCTTTCCTTCTTAGTTCTTCGATACTTTTCGAAAGATGATTCGATCACGCAGAGAGATCCCAAGTAGCTCTCCCATCGCTCGCTGTGCGCGTTAGAGACCAACCGTAGGTCATGTTTAAGGACTGGGTATCTTGGACACAGTTTCCCGAACGCTATTCGCCGATCATTCCCGACCGTCTGTCCCAGGTAAACATACTCGTCAACAACTTTACAGGATGGGCGGCACATGGATCGCATGATCTTCGTCTTTATTATTTAGACTCATGTCATTCTTAGATGTTGATGGTCATTAATCTTTTCTCTTTTTCAGCATCTATCTATACTAATATAAGTACGAACGCTAGGAACGATTATAGTTTGTGCCGTTGTTTGATCTATTACACCCTTTCGGGAACCGGCGTTCGCTGGAAGTCATCAGTACTACCGTGTACCCTACTTGTTTGAAGCGAATTCTTTCATTGTTCGCCGAAAGCACATGTCCGGCGTTATCGAGCGAGAATTGAAGGCCTATAGCTCTGATGTAATAGCTACCCGCCTCGCCTTCGCACAGGTGCAATGCTTCCTCACGCGTACGAAGTCGTGGGCGGCCGCTAGTCCTAGAATAAGATGGTAAGAACATGAAAGGAGAATTTTAATTTTAACTGCTTGGCTGGAAGAAATCTTTGTTAAAGATAAGCTCACCTTTGTACATTATCTTTGTTAATATATTATCCTTTGTGTTATTCTGTGTACAATGTAGAATAAGAATAAAAATTACGAGATGAAAAACTTTAGTAGGTACTATGTACCTACCTCCTATGTACGACTAGAAATTACTATCCCTTTTGATCACAGATAAACATAATAAAGGTTATAATATAACATATAATGTTGATCTAACGGTTAAGTGAGAAGCTATGAATATAGCCCACTATAAAGAACCTATCCACAAAATATGAGACTCCATATTTTATATCATGTTCTTTTTTTGTGTATGGAACAAAACCCAACTCAGTAATGTTCACATAATCTTTAAAATTTAGTGTGATTAAAAAATTTATGAAAGAATTTTGGTCAATTTTCACAACTTTACCGGTTAATAAATAAATTGTAATAATACATTTTCCCCATTTTGCGGGGATAACTGTTTATATTGTAACATTGGTATTAAAAAAGGGTGACCAGCTGTGAACTTGTGTTAGCAGTAATAAAAATAAAAGCTTAAATGCATGGAATATTAACAATGACAAGAAATATTGCATGGAAAATTGGTGGACACAGCAAAGACTAGCAGCAGCCCACGACTTCGTTCGCGTGAACAGGCATATAAATATGATAGTGTTATTACTCGCAGGAAATGCCTTTTTGATTTGATTATTAGTAATGTATAGACGATTTTTTTCCTAAATAAATAAAAAAAGTTGGAAAATTTTGAAATTTTCTAGCGAAAATTGTCAGTGACTTTCGACTCAGAATCATGGTCTGAAGTCACCATATTAAGTAATATTTACCTGGCTGTCACAAACACCCTGTATAGCTATACAACCTTCCTTGATAAATGGGCTATCTAACACCGATTTTTTTTCAATTCTGACCACTAGTTCCTGAGATTAGCGCGTTCAGCCAAACAAACTCCTCAGCTTCATAATATTATAAGCAAGCAGGATGACTAAGTTCGATCCCAATCATGGGCCTGTACCAATGAATTTTTGTAAAATTGTCACTTAGCTCGTGCATCGGAAAGCACGTAAAACTGTTGGTCCTGCGCCTGATTTCTATCCAGCCCGTCCCATAGGACGGGATAGAGATATACGGAATAGAGAGTGCATCTGTGTATGCGCACACACTTGTACACTATAATATCTCCTGCCTACCTGGCTAATCTCCGTAGAGATTGGTCGCCTTGGCCAAAATACTGTCGGGAGAACTTATTATAATACTAGTGGACTCCCGCGACTTCGTCCGCGTGGACTGCAGAAAAAACAAAATGTCGAAATTATCTGGAATAAAAATATTTTCCCGGGACAAAAAGTAGCCTATGTGTTAATCTAGGGTGTTAGCTACCTCCATACCAAATTTTATTAAAATCGCTTCCAGCCGTTTTTACGTGAAAGAGTAACAAACATTCAACCATCCATCCATACTTACAAACTTTCGCGTTTATAATATTATAGTAAAATAAGATAAGGACGATTTGAAATAAGTAGGTATTACAGTGATATTATGTATAAGTATTTGTTTATTATCAAAACATACGTAACCCTTGCGGGCTTTACAAATAAAATTAAGGTTCTCTTTCAGTACAGTTTAGAAAGTTATAGGTAGGTACAAATACCTAATACGGATCATCATTGGGTATTCAAGTAGGTATCTACACGTCGTTTTAGGTGTTTGTTTCCACGGAACGTTCTTTATGAAAATCCATAGACATGTTTTTGGGGAATTCCCCTCTTACGAACATGGTGATGAGACCCAGCGCGTGGACCGGCTGGTCAGTCGGCACCATATGCCCGGCGTTCCGGACCATCACTTCAAGGAGGTTGCCAGCTCTTTTGTAGTAACTGAATAAAAGATAATTAAATAAGTGAACTAGACAAAAACTTACGAAATCTACTTAAGTTCATAAATAGAAAGATTTGTATGAACACATGACATTTTTATAGGTATCATACACACATCAGCCTATTGCAGTGCACTGTTGGACGTAGGCCTCTCCTAGGGCACGCTACAAGGCTAGCTATTGCTGCAGGGGAGTTTTTGCCCATAGTCACCCACCACGCAGAGCACAGGGATGTCGGGAATTGCCTCTTACGATACCCACGGGACGACATGGGATGGTGCTAATGTACTAACTCTGCCGACACCATTCGACTCAAGAATAGTAAGTGTTCTTACCCTGCAATTTCACCCTTATGTATCCATTGATGTCTGCGTGCGTTCGGAAATTCATTTGCTCCGGAGAACTCCAATGCGTGGTATGTGTTTACGGACGGATGGTACGCTACTATGATATCCAAGTGGCCACTGTAATATTTAAAGTATTTTTATTTATTGGTGCTGCTGTAGCAGTTTGCTACGAAATCGTAGCATGCGCTGAACTTACTACGTAAAAACTCTACGTTCTATACTAACCCAAATTCATAATAGGTACGAAAGTGATAAAAAATCCTCATTTTTACCTACACTACTAGTTTTCTTCGAAGAAACTACTTGCACCTGAACACAATTGCACAATTAGCACAAGCTTACTCGTAGGTACGGCATGTACTAAACGTCACGGTGTCGTCGAGTAACAAAATAAATGAGGAGTTGATGCAAGGGGTTAGTCCACTCTGATCATATGATCCGTTGCGAGTGGAAACTGATCACGTTTTAGGGTCTGATCGCGATATCAGTTTCGCCTCAAATCAAACGAATTAAAAGTAGAATCCGCCCCCTTATTACCTAACTAGCAAAAGCGATAGCGAAAATTGTACAAAAATCGCTGATTGCTTGTTAAATTCGTATTAGGTACGTAAAATAGATTTCTGCTCCAATCGGAAGCTTTTATTTTCCCGCGTTCGTCAAGTCACGTGATGATTTCCAAACACTATGCCGGGTGTGTTGCGATAACGAACGTCATTGGCAAAAGATGTTATTTCCTCTAAGCACCTTTGTGTACCTATGAATTTTCGATATTAGTAAAAACACTTACTTGTATAACAGTACGTTGTATGATTCAAGCAATTCTTCTAGCGGTTGTTTGTAACTTGCCATGAAATCTCGAATCAGTTTTCCATAAACATTAGAGTTGAATGAGTGATATTTAGTAGAACCGACGTGTAACGCGCGACGCGCTTTTCTACCATTTATAAATGTGATGTGATGGTTATCGGTGTCACTGTTTGGGATCAAAAAATTATATACATTGGTTTGTCCAGATATTGTTATGAAATGGTTAAACATCTGGTTATATGTTTCGTATGCCTTAATCATTTTTCCATCTTCAATGTACTGAACAACTTCTTCTTCAAAACTTCTTGTTACGTTGGCATCCTTGTCATCAAGAAGACCAATTTCTCGTAGGAAAGTGTTAAGCTTCTGTAGCGTCTTCGGATCTATGAAACCGTTTCCGATGGCTAAACTCTGGATGGAACATAACAATGATACGTACAAAAATTATAAGTAGGTGAAATATAGGTATGTAAGCAGCAAACATTAATATAATGAGATCTTATTACTTAATAAAATCCCCCTTTTTAAGCAGTGTGTTAGCTGCGACGTAAACATTGTCATATACGAGTACTCATAAAATATGTCACTCTACATCTCGAATCCTACTAATATTATAAACGCGTACCTACATACCTAAGTTTGTAAGTATGGATGGATGGATGTTTTTACTCTTTCGCGTAAAAACGGCTGGAGCGATTTTAATAAAATTTGATATGTACTTTTTATCTCGGGAAAATATTTTTTTCCGGATAATTTCCACATTTTGTTTTTTCTCCAGTATAAGAAGAACGGAAATTTAAATCTAGATAGGAAGAGAATTTAAGTAGATAACTTTATAAGTATCGCTTCGCTTATCTACCTACCTACCTTACCTATGTAAAAGTAGGTACCTAATTATTTTACTACGAGTAGTGACAGCGAAGTTTGCGAAATACACTCCACACGTCATTTAACGATCGCGCTAAAAGAAGGCTTCTTATTAGAATGTTTCGATAACTGCGAATTTCGCTGTCGAATGTAAAATCGTTACAATGTCTAAACCTATTCTTGCCATTTTACGATTAATGATGTATCTACCTACATACCTGAAGATTGATTGGTTGTTTATCATTCTTGTTCCGATGGATCTGAATAGCCAATGATGGGATATGTTTCCCGCCGTAGGACTCCCCTGAGATGACGAGCGGCGCTTGTCGGAGCTCGGAGAAGATCGTCAGGAACTGCTGGAGTGCTGTATACATATGCTCTCCGATCTGTTGAAAATGAGGGAAAAAGTGAACTGGGACTATGAGATAGTCTACCTATATGTGCAGAACTGGGGACGTTTACAATGGAACATTTTACAAGCGACAGGAAGATCGTAAAGTTATGAAAACATTTCCTCCCGTGGATACGAGGCTTTCGTAGCCTCGAGGCATTCGAGTCTAATCGTCATCAGTGGATATGTGGCGATAACTTCGCTGTCGCTCGTAAAATGTTGCATTTGCTAAGGGGGCTTATTCTCCTTACTCTCATCTAAAGACAGGCAAAAAAGCAGAGGAAATAGCTTATTTTAGACTAGGTATCCTTATTTACCTAATGGAAAATTATATTACCGTGGTCTGGTTACTAGGGTACCCGTGTAAATCAGAGAAACTATAGCCAGTGCCCACGGGGTTGTCAATGAACAACAGCGAGTGATTTGTGGCCCATGTGTATGGCATTTCTGAAATATTTGAGTGGATACATTAAGTTTGATAGTATTTTCTTTCGATTAGGTCAGTTTACGTGGCTACTTTCTAAGCCAAATTAAATGCAAACAAGCTATATAAGCTGCACAGATAAGACGCTCCAGATTCTCTACAAACTAGAGAAGCTGTAGGTAATTGTAATTATTATAGTATTCTAGCAAAATAGCAGGCAATTTCCAATAAAGTCACGCTAGAGAATGATGCGAGTCATGAATAAGTTCGTTATTCATAGGCGCAAAAAGTCGGAGAGTCCTAGGTTAACATAAAAATTACAGTTGTTTCAGTAATGTAGCAGTTGAACTTATATACTTACCTTTTAATTTTTGGTCTATAGTCACAATATATGGGCCTATTTCAGTGAACAGGCCGAACATGGAGCTGACTCCTGGACCTCCTTGCAGCCAAATGATCCATGGTGTAGTCTCCACAGGTTGGTTTGGTACGGGGAAATACCAAAACCATAGGTTGGAATTATATTGTTTGTTTACCTATAACATAAGTATTTCAACTATTAAACAACTTACTTTCTAGTTTACACATTTATAATATTAATGTGGGTGTGCCAGTGTAGCACAGTAAAATGGGTAACCAGTAGGTACTGCAGGATCATGATGGAAGTGTTATACTTAGCTAGTCAAGTTTAGAATGGCGAGGCCAGATGTAAAAGATCGCTAATAAAATAATAAGTAGGTAACTCTCTTCGTAACGTCCATCTCTTACGACTTGCACGGAAGGAGATGAAGCTGATGTAAGTAGGTATATTATTTTCGTGAAGCCCCACATTAATAAGTAGGTACTTACAGTGAAATATCCGGAATAGCTTTCACGACCACTAAAAACTTGCTGGTCTACTCGAGCAGCTTTCCTTGCTTCTTCAAGTTCGCCTCTTTCGATGTATTCCGTCAGTATAAGAGGCTCTCCCACGTCTGAGCTAGGTCTCTTTAACTCTGGGCTCTTGTATGTCTTCTCGAGTAGATTCAGCATGAAGTCCTGACCATTCCTATTGTTGCTGTGGTGCCCGGTCGGCAAATCGGGCATGTGAGCACTTTTTGTTTCATGATAACCTCTGAGAGAAATATAATATCAAATGTTATAGCAACTTGGTGCATCCTCATATTTTTATAACCTCTTAACATGTACACCCAGTTTTTTTTATACTTATATACCTACATATTTATAAGGTTTACATAACTTACCTACTTATCTGCAATGTCAATAGCAAATAGGATAAATTGCAGTTGGTGGGTCGTCGAATACAAGAACAAAAAAGAATTATATAATGTACTAGTGGACGCCCGCGACTCCGTCCGCGTGGACTAGAGAAAAAACAAAATGTCGAAGTTATCCGGGATAAAAACATTTTTAAAAAGTAGCCTTTCTTTGTCATAAACTTTATTTGTGAAAACTTCACTGTGTACAATAAAGCATAATAATAATAGCCTATATGTTAAGTGGGACCTGTCTGTCACAATATATTCCTGAAAACTGCATCGAAATCGGTTCAGCCGTTTCTGAGATTAGCGTGCACAAACGCACAGACAAACAGACAAAAATTCCAAAAATCATTATTTTGGGTACTATTGCGTTGATAAAGGTCTCCTATATTATTTTTTCTTATATATCTTCCATGTACATACAGCGACCCGTTACATTTTTATTATATGTATAAATAAGTACTTACGCTAACACAAGTAATAATAGCAGTATCATTATTATTGCACTATTTGTATATCTTACTAATAATTGAAAAGAAAATACAGTGGTCTAGTTTTCTTACCTCTTTATATACCTTTTCTAGGTTTAAAAGGCATTATCGTAAAACATGACTTGAAGTCAACACATAGGTACATATTGTAGGTAATATGTTCACCTA
This sequence comes from Carposina sasakii, assembly GCA_014607495.2. NCBI lineage: Eukaryota > Metazoa > Arthropoda > Insecta > Lepidoptera > Carposinidae > Carposina > Carposina sasakii. Next base: position 3,998,622 of record CP053149.1, on the reverse strand, counting down.
CAAGGTGTTCTAAATAAGATTGATAGATTTTTTATTAATTTCTACGGAACCTTAGTGGTTTACCTATTAATCAAACTCTTGTACTTATAAATAGATTTACGTCATTTCATTCACTGAACAACACCAGAAACGCTACATTCTTTTCATATACCTATCAATTTTTTATTAGTATCAAATAATTTGCGGGTCTATCTCGATCTCGATCTCTAGATTAATAACAAAATTGGTAAATGTGGTTAAGCTTAATTTCGACATATACATTTCAAATTAAGTAATTGTACCTAGGTAATGTGTCATAAGCATGTTCACTTGTAAGTCCGAGGTACCTTTAAATCCGGTTCTCATAAAACGTTCACCACAAAACAAAATAAATAATCGTCGAATCGTTAAATAATCCGAGCGTGGGAATCTCATTGAGTGGGCATTTCGCGAATCGCGACCAACTGTGAATACTAATTTGTCACTCACGCATTAGTATTAATATGTTTTATTTTATTTTAAGCTCTTCTTAGATATCACAATCGACACGTGCTTTTTCGCATGTGCTTTCATATGAGGTATTCTGTAGTTATACTCGTACTTACGTGATTTTAGTAAATGCAATTTAAGATTAATGAATGCACTTGTTGCATTTGCCTTAATGTTTGTCGATCGATATCCTAAATATAGAGTAGATTACACACTAGAGCGTGCAAAAATGTATCGATCGTGGATGGTACACAGACCGTGGGAGCGAGCTTATGCTAAACAGGTCATTGGTATCCCATACCTGTTTGCCGACTCAGGCGCTTATACAGGCTGATCCAAATACATCTTTAATTTTAGATCAAAATAAAATTATTATGTGATAGGTCACCAATTATTGTTTTCGCTTTGCTGTGCTCTACATAGATATATGTATAATACTATGGTATGTGTAACTATAGTGTGTGTGACTGCTTACCCTGCTGTAGGATCCACCTCTATCTCAAGATGCTTTGCTTCAAAAATTCCTAATCTGATTATCAAAAGCACAGATTCACCAATTTTTTTATTTGACTTCAGTATTTCTATTTTTTTCCAGTGTGAAAGTACCTCTACCTGATTCCGACCATGTAAAATTTTTTTACTTCTGACAAGCCGACGTACTTAGGAACCCATGGTATATTGTTGCAATAAAAATGAAATACCCAGCGTAAACAAAGCAAACTGAACACCATGTACAAGTGATCGAGATAAGTCCAAGTTCAAGACGCAAGAGGAGCCCGCCTATAGAAGGATCCTCTCCCGCGCGCCCGGGACAGTGCTCTCGGAAGAACCAGGCTGGTAGCACGGGGCCGAGGGAACACGGAAGATGATAGTGACGTATCTCATAGTGTTGTCGTAAGTTGTTGTATTTCGCCAGTTTATCCAAGGGTAGGAAGTCTAATGCGACCACGAATAGAAACCTGCTTCTCTTTCGTTTGTGTAAAAGTTGAGTCACATGCCTAGAAATAAAGAAATTATAACTTATATTCAAGAAATTATCTAAAAATTGCAAGATTAAAAAATATTTTTCAGTAATTCTAAAAGCTAAGTATCTAAAGTGCCTAATCAATACGCCTACGAATACGTTTCCAGTGATAGGTACGACGTTGTTAGAAAGTGAAAATGCGTGGGAACTTTAAACCTAACTCATTTAAATTCCGGCGATAACTACGAGGGATAACATTAAAGCCAGGATCAAGTGGAATTTAGTACAAGAGATGAAGTCTTCTATAGCCTTAAAGCCTGTAGTGTACTTAAATTCAAAGAATCGCACGTTAAATATTCATATTCCATACAATTTTAAACCTACTTATTACCAAAAATTTCTGTTACAGATGTGCATTAAAGATCAGAGGCTCAGATCTGCCAGATCTCCCTCCAGGAGAGGCCCCGGAGCCGATCCTGAGCTTCATGGAGAATACGTACAAGGCTGGAAGGAGCAGAGCAGGGTTTGAAGACGTCGGGAAGCCCCTCCTCTTGACCCCTTACATTGAGGATAAAAAGTTGGAGGAGGCTCGTGAAGCCGCTCATGTCAGCTCTGACTACATGCTGCCGGATATGGACAGCTATGCTGGTTATTTGACTGTAAGTACCTAATTCGAACATAGACTCATCACATTTTGGCGTAAAATAGCAAATTTATTATAAGTTGTTTTGAAATTAACTAGTCTCGTCTTGCTGGGCTCTACCGTGTCTCTAGCTAGATGAACATGGCTGATTAACTTACTATAACCAGTGACAGTAGCCTAACATTGTTTCTATTGAGGGATCGCCCACCACCGGGCATTATACCCTCCGCTGACCCTTTGTGGTGGGCGATCCCTCAATAGAGATTTGAACTTCCGAATAGTGACGCCTGATACAATTCAATAACCATTGTTTGTTTTCAACTAAGGTAAATAAGGAGTACAATGCCAACCTTTGGTTCTGGTACTTCCCTGTGGAGGGCAAGCCTGTAGAGGATACACCTTGGATCATCTGGCTGCAGGGCGGGCCGGGAGCTTCCTCAATCTATGGACTTTTCACTGAAATAGGACCGTTCGTTGTTACGGAAGACCATACTTTAGAAGGCAAGACCTTCTTGCAAACTCATTCATATTATGAAGCAATTTAGGGATGTGACCATTTTCCATTTATTAAAAACTATATATTTCGCATTATGTCAATCTGTGCTTACCTACTGCATGTCGGTTTGGGGGAGCACAACCTCGGCGCTTATCAAATTGGAGAGGGCTGTACTTAAGGTAATGCTATGTAAGCCATTTGTTCCTTTACCCAACTGCCTCTCTGCTTGAGGATGCTCAGGTACTCAGCATTCGCAGACTTCATATCCTAAAGGTAAGCCTAAATACCCACAAATTGGTCATTAACTCTCCAGATTATCAGGAATTATTGCAATCTCGTATTTATAAAATACACTTACCCAGAACCCAAACAAGTTTCGCGCATAGATTCAAACCTTATTGGAATTCCTTTGTGTATAACAGAATAGTAAAAGTTTGCGATATTAAAAAGTGTACATTACGAGAAGCAAATTCCAGTGCACCATACAACCGTAGTCATACGATTTCACGGAAACTTCCTGAGAGTCGTGCATTGAGGCACTCTGCATAACAGCTTTTCCTAATAATTTACACAGATAGCTTATAGTAGCTTATAATGTTAAAAGATATTGATACGTTTTTGTTTTTAAGATTTACTTTTCTTAGTACTTGTTATTTGAAGTTCGAACTGTTTTCTTTATATATAGGTACAAGAATGTCTAAACTCTGTATATTTTTGTTAAGTGTTAACTGTTATACCGGGTTTTTTTGTTGCCATCCTTAACGAAGGGTACGTACTCTATACATCAAAACACAATACCACTCCTTTGCGTCGCGCAGTCGGGTAATAAAGTAAGTTTATGCCAAAAAAAATGCTGGGAAACAATGTAAATTTTTTTTGAAAAAATTCTTTTAATTACTTGATCGGGCGAAATTTATAGTGTCCAGTGTTTATGCTAGTTTTTTCATAGACAGATATTAATTATTTCTCGTGAAAAAATCTTGCTATACGCGTCAATGTGCATTTATGCAGAAAAACGCAGTCTATTTACTCAACTTTGGACCCTAATATTTTGGAAACCCGACACTGGTATCCCATGGAGAAAAATGATCGTAATGATGAGGAGATTCCGTAGTTTTTGGGAACATTGACGACCAAAAATCACCTGTATATATTATGGTATATTTTGTTTTTCTCGAGCTAAATGTAACTTCGATATCCACGAGTCAGTGTGGGTGTCATAGTTAACGTATGTAAAATAGAATCTTCTGCAGTGTACACACGTACACTAAATTCTATAATTTGTATGTAATAATGATAACGAAGTAATGTGTGTACATTCAAAATAAAAAAATATTATTATTATTATAATTTATAGTCAATTTATAAAAAACTAAAAATGTTCTGTCTGCGCCGATACTGGCAGATACTGATGGTACCTACATATGTGATGATGATTTAGATACCTAATTAGTATAACGATGTGTTCCTGAAATAGGACATCCACAGCTGCAGGATCATAAAAGAGAAACCTCAGCCACGTTTATAGCCTGAGAGAATGCCCGAGTTCCTTACGACTCTTAAGACATGCACGAATGGAGATGGATAGGTATTCTAGTGAAACATCGAATCAGCACAGGGCATAATAATTATTTAACGTTCATCAATAATTTTAACAGAAATAAAGTATTCCTGGGGAAAGAATCACTCGCTGCTGTTCATAGACAACCCCGTGGGCACCGGCTACAGCTTCACTGAAGATGACCGCGGCTACGCCACCAACCAGACCACGGTAAGAACTTTGCTATCGGACTAGATTTGTTTTTGCATCTACTAGGTATCATTCAGGAAAATATACCAGCTATGTGTCGTGAAGATCAATGGGATCATATAAAAAAAACACATGCTCTCATCTTATTTCAGATAGGAGAGAATCTGTACTCAGCTTTGCAGCAGTTCCTGACCATCTTCCCGGAGCTTCGGAAGGCACCGCTAGTAATTGCGGGCGAGTCCTACGCCGGCAAGCACATACCCTCACTGGGGGTTCAGATCCTTTGGAATCGAGAGCACGATGAGCCAATAAACTTACAGGTCTACTTATATTTTTCTTTTGATAATAAGTGCTTTGGTGGTGGTGGTAGATTTTCCCAAGTTTTTTTCTGAACTGAGTTACAATTTTAATAGCATTAAAATTTAATGTTACGATATAACTATGTAGATAATTCAATGGTCTTCATACTGTTTTCTACTTTCAGGGCCTAGCAATTGGAAATGGATTCATAGATCCCCTAACCCTGCAGAAGTATAGTCACTTTGTAAGAGAAGTCGGTCTGGTGGATGACAAGATCGCAAACACTATGAACCATCTAGAGTCGGCGGTGACACAGTTCATCAACGAGAAGCAGTGGCTCAAAGCTTACGCAGTGAGTATCACTTATTACCTACAATTCTCCTTTTTATTGATTTCATTAATCATGTTTAATTGGAAAAAGAGCAGTACGTGCGGTTCTACTCTTTTAACCATTAGCTATCTCATGAAGACTAATCTCTCGAAGGGTTTAGTAAAGTCAAAATTGTACAATTCTTTTCAGTATTACAACTATCTCCTCCAACTGTTTCTATCGGAGTCCCGTTTACAAAATCTCTACAACTATCTACAAGATGACATAAGCATAGACGGAGCCTACATGGACTTCATACAGACTAGCGATGCTCGGCGCGCGCTGCACGTCGGCAATACTAACTTTACCTCCATCGGAGTTGTTTACAAGAAGCTGGTGCCCGACTTTATGAGAAGCGCCAGGAATTGGCTGGAAGAACTCATGGAAAACTACAAGGTCATGCTTTATAAGTAGGTAACATCTCTACGATAAGCCAAACCTGTCATGCCAAAAATCTTTGTTTCCTGTTGCTTTCCAACAATGGATAGCCAGAACTGCAAGATCGCGGATGAGATACTGCAGCCGCGTTTAGCGCAATAGGGTCAGATGTTTAAGATCAGTGACAAGTTGCTATCTCCTTGCCTAATAGAACGTCCCTAAATTCCTTAGTAAACTTTTAGGACATGCACGAAAGGAGATGCAGATGGTGTATTCTAGTGAAGCTCCGCAGCAGAACAGGAAATCTTTATTTAAGTACCTATTTAAATTAAAGCTTGGTGATTACCTATATATTGGATCAACGGTTAACTGCTGGCGTTCGAGCAGCATGTGCCTTGTACTTGCCTAAAATATTTTGTATTCTAAAGATGTTTCCTTTTTTCAGCGGTCACCTGGACATCATTGTAGCGTACCACCCGTCAGTGAACACGTACAACTCTCTGCAGTTTTCGGGTACTGCTGACTTCCAGAAAGCAAAGCGACTGCCGTGGTACCATGATGGACAACTAGCAGGGTAAACTTTCTTTAATTTACTTGTTCCTGGGTCTAATTTTTCTTTGACGTAAAAATTGCTGAACGATTCGACACATGAAGAAATATATCGCAGTACCTACCTATCTCTCTTTATTGCAGTTGCAAATATCTACCTAGCTCTGTAACCAATAGCTGAAATGTCTCCTAAATTCCCAGGTACTACAAAACAGCGGGTAACCTGACTGAGGTGATGGTCCGAGGCGCAGGCCACATGGTGCCGGCAGACAAGCCCGCAGCCTCGCTGGGCCTCATCAGTGCCTTCAGCAGGGGCCTCGGTCTGGGCGACGATACCGGCTCGCTGGTGAATGTGGAGAACTTCGCCAAAAGAACACGACAACTGCCACGGACTGTGTAGATTTTAAAGGAAATATAGTGATATAATATCATCAATATTCATTGATATCCCTTTTATAGGCCGTAGTAGTTTCCGTGAACTCTAAAAACGTAGTAAAACAATGCAGACGTATCGATAACCTTTTTAAAGTCGGTTAATAAATCAGTTGCACCATGCTTATACACATATATTCAGCCACACAAGAAGGAGATTTAAAAAATTAAACCAATAAGGTAAGTAGGTACCTACCTATTTTAATCTGATAATCTGATTTATTAGTCGTTTTTCTCATGTATGACTAATTGTCGTAATAATATTGATAGAATTACAAATCAAAGATCCATTTGATATGGTGTGCTGCAGATGTGCCTACAGTGTAGTTTAGTCTTGAAATAAAAACTAACATGGGTAGAGTGATTTTTGTGACATTATTATTTCTGTGGTAGTTATTTAATTATTTTTTTCCTTATTGACGAGTTTTTTAAGAAATCCCTTTGATCTATAACGTTTCATATAAAAGACATCAACGACTGGTGGGTGACTTCTAAGAAGAAACAAATGCGAATCTAAAACACATTACATTAATTTTATTTTAAAATCTAATACTCACTAAGGTACTGTACTACTACGAGTGTTTTAATGACATCTGCTGCCTATTGACAAGTACCAAAACAAAAGTGATTTTGATTAAAATAAAATCATCTCCGCATTGTGGATTCACTGGATCAAAAATAAACTTCTTCCATTATGTATATAGGTGTTAGTGTCCCTAATTATTGCACACTAGTAGCAAGACTTTCAGGATCCTACATTCAGCTTGTCATGGTAGATTAAATTTTACAGCTACCGTAGTACAAACGGCAAAGTCCAACTAGAATGGCTCAACGATGCGCTAGAGGCAGAGAAGGATCCGTTAATACTAACACCCTACATCAAAAGTGGAGACGTTGACTTAGCAAGAAACCTATCTAAAGTGAACCCCGAAAATTTCATAGGCATTGAAAGCTACTCTGGCTTCATGACAGTGAGAGAGGAATACCGTTCAAACCTGTTTTACTGGTTCTTTCCTGCTAAAGAGAAGTTTGAGGATAAACCTTGGATAATTTGGTTGCAAGGAGGTCCAGGTATATCTTCCTTATTTGGGGTTTTCAATTTGATTGGACCAATCATGATTGAGGATGGAAAGGGTGAGTTTCTAAAAATTATAATAAAAGATATGATTAAATTGAAAGTTCTCTAAAAATGAAGCATGCTGTAGGTAAATACTCGTAGTTAACATAGTTCGTAGGTCCGATTGGAAGGTGTTCCATTTTGTTTAGAGAGGAGAGCACGTTTTAAACAACAAAGTTGTTACTTAGTCTCGTTCAATGTAAATCGTGCATACAAGTCGTACAATCTTCATAATATAGAGTAGATAAATAATATTCGGAAGTTCTTAGGGATATCCATCGGGGAACTTAGGTAGAGTAGGAATTTCCAATTTTTCCTCTAAGTTGAAGTGTTGAATTTTTTTCGTTGAAAATAGGGGTAAAAAAGGGCAGACATACGTAGATGATGATGACATAAAAATGTTATAGTGAAGCCCCGCGAGGTGTCCTGGGTGGGCGACTACTCGGTACTGTTCGTGGACAATCCAGTGGGCGCCGGGTTCAGCTTTACGGGAGACGATAGAGGATATCCCGATAACGAAGACGACGTATGTACATAATATTCAGCACAATATTACAGAATCTTGTAGTTTTTGCCTATGTTGTCGCTAAAAAAAGTTAAGTACCTACCCACTTAAACTTTTTAATTTTTTCTATATTACCTACTTTCCATAAGATGGCAGTCCGGGCCCAGAATTTAAGATCGTTTTATAAAGTGCCTATACTTCGCCAAACCGTTTATTTATAAGTTAAAATGGTAGGTATGTACTTATATCTACCTATTCACTCCATGACTTTCCGATACAATATCGATCTCGAAAAGACGACTACTTAGAATGAGTTGCATGAGTTCTATTTTCAACAATAATCCACATAGATGAAAGGGAATGGCGTGTCTAGGGACTTAGGGCTTTGGCCAGAGTTTTACAAGCTCATTTCCTACAGGTAGGAGAGCAGCTCTACGAGCTGGTGCAACAATTCCTCGAACTATTTCCCGCTCTCCGCATCGCGCCACTTTTCATAGCGGGTCAGTCCTATGCCGGCAAGTATGTGCCGGCGCTGGGAGTGCAGATCCTGAGGCGAAATAGTGCCAATATCAATTTTAAGGTGACATAATGCTGTAAGCTTGAGAACCTAATTATACCTGCAATATCTATAAAAAATAACTACCTTCCTCCCGGTAGGTAAGAAGAACCAACTAGGTAACAAATCTTATTTTTAAGGTAGCTCGCGGTTCGGGAATATTATAATATTACCTAGGCTCGACAAATTGGGGTTTCTTCAGTAAAGTGGTCGTACGTAGTAAACGTCATGTAAAAATGCATGCATAATAAGAATGACATGTCTTATCGGAAATGTATTGCATTGTAATGATCTTGTGATACACTTAGATACGTAATTGATTTTTTTACATACATACATACATATATTCACGCCACTTCTGACCAATTTAGAGGGTAAAGTTGAGATGTACAAGTTCGGTTAGTAGTGACAGGTGGTCAGCCCATCGCCTACAAAACACCAAGACCATCTTGTCCCTCTACTGACTTGTACAGTATGCCCGGGAAGAGAAGCAGCTGTAGTATTATACGTTTTTTTTCACTCCCAGAGCAGCATAGAAGCATAGAAGATTGACTTTTTTAAATACCATTTAATACAATGTCTCCTCAGGGCATTTCTATAGGAAATGGACTGATAGATCCAAGGAGCATGATGCATTACAGTACTTTATGTAATATGATGGGTTTTGTGGACAATGAAGATGTCGAGATAATAAGGACGATGGAAAATAATATCATTAAGTTGATTAACCAAAAACAAATGGTCAATGCTTCCAACGTGAGTAGAATCTTTCTTCTAGTACGTATCTAAGTAGTTCTTGTTGCCTAGGAGCTCTTGTCAGCCATACGAGTATTATGTAGGTATGCTCTTCCGACAGAAATTGCACTATTTAGCAACTTATGGGCTCATTCATCCAGTTTTCATATCGATGTCTACCTATAACACCCTGTAGAAGGCACCAAGGCGTCCAATTTTACATCAAGTGCTTTCAGAAATTCAACGAAACAATGGAATACATAAAGAAACAGAGTGGTGTAAACGTGTATAATTTCGAAGCGGAACCGAGTACAAAAGCGCCTGCGTTCGAGAGTTTTGTACAAAAGCCAGAGGTCCGAGACTGGATCCACGTCGGAAATGCCACCTTCGACTTTAATAACCAGCTCGTTTATGAGAAGATGTTGCCAGATATCATGAATACTACCAAGCCCTTCGTCGAGGAGCTGTTGGAGCATGTTGGAGTACTCCTTTATAGGTTGGTTTCAAAGTGGGACAAGGTGAGAATTTCTTTGGAGGAATATATACTTTCAGTTACCTGTACTTTTCTACTCCTATACTTTTTGCTGTATGGCCTTATTTAAAGGGGCCCACGGTCAAAGCATAAGTACCAAAATACACACGTACATAGGGTTTATCATCATTGTCAGCACTGGGAAGTCCACTGCTGAACATAAGCCTCCCCCAGCAAATCGCCCCCGATAAAGGATCCACTATTGTCAAAGTTGTCAAAGTAGTCCAACCGTTAAACTTATTGCATCTTTATCCCAGCGGCCAGCTAGACATAATCCTGCCGTTTGGTCTACTGCGGCACACGGTGGATGCGCTGGAGTGGTCGCAGCGGGCACTGTTCGATGCCGCCGTAAGGAAACGTCTACGGAACCAGGACGGTAATGTTGTTGCGTGAGTATTGAAAGCATTCCTTTTATAATGGCACTCCAATATTGAAGATCTGCAATCAACTTCTGAAGAATCGCCATAACATTTTTGTCTTTAACCTAGTAATTTTTTATCGTCACTGGCATTTATTCGGTCTCAAGATCAGGAAAATATCACAAAACCACATCAGCTAAATACCTAAATGTAGGGCTAGATGCAAAAGGCAAGGAATAAATTGCTAGCATCATCTGAGACAGCGCCCCGAGTTATAAGGTCGTAGATTGTGCAGTTGGTGTATTATACGATCTATTCAGTGATAATGCAGTTCTGTCTAAAGTACGGACATGGATTACGAAGAATTTCGTACAATGACCTCTCACTATTCATGTCCGGTATTCGCGTAAGGTTCCTGCTATCTCTGTCACGCCAAGGTTAGTTACATTATATGTCACCTCAGTAATTTTCCTTGTTGCAGTTACAAGAAAAGCGGCGGTCACTTACAGGAGGTGTTGATACGCCGCGCCGGACACATAGCGCCTGCTGACCAGGCGTCGGTCACCAAGTATATTATAAACAACTTTATTAAGGAATGTGAAACGCTATAACATTACAAATAACATTTTATTTAAAAAATATTGAAACATACAACTTATTCATAATCTCCTGCTTTTTATTACAAAAGTGAGAAATATCAATTACCTATATACATAATGACTTTTGGTAGGTACTAATTGATATAATTATCACAACAGATTGGTAGGTATTAAGGTTCTATTAACATTATAGTAAATACCTACACATAGAATAAATTAGCATATAATCTATTTCCCTTTACTTGAGTTTTAACAAAAGACGCTAGGCGTCTTTTCTATATAAAAAAACATTAAAGGGGTACATAAGTTGTACAATAAACATTTAAGTACTAAAGTTTGTTCAAATGACAGCACAGTTATTAGCGGAATATCGTTTTAAATTAACATCATATATCAACATTCCACAACTCCGCGCGAGACATTCTCGCCCCATTCTCTCTTCTATAGTAAATAAAGAAGATTACTCCAGCAATAATTATTACTGATAAAATTACGTTGAATACTATGCTAGTATAGAAGGAGTTTGAAGGGGTATTATCAGGTTTGTAGTCAGGAGTGTTAGGGGCACGGATGACAAAGTCGGGCATCATGGGGAGTGCTTTATCTCTGATGAAGGAGTCGATAATGTCGAAGGCCTCAGCCGGCTTGTCGCGCGGCACGAGGTGTCCCGCGTCTCTGACTAGAACCTCTGTGAAGTTTCCGCCACTCTTCACGAAACTATAACGTAGAATTAGTAATGAGGTTTGATAGTGATAGTGCCTCTTCATCTTAGGACCCGTACCGACTTTTCTCTTGAAAGTTCTTCCTCTTCAGCCTATTGCAGTCCACTGCTGGACGTAGGCCTCCCCCAGGGCACGCCACAAGGCTACTGCCACAGGGAGATTTCGCCCATAGCAAAGACAAGGTTATAATTGTCTTTGCCCATAGTCACCACGCTAGGCAAGCGGGTTGGTGACCACAGTCTAATTTTTTTACTATATTGTCAGCACGGGAGGCGCTGCTGCTCTCTTGAATCATTTTGAGAAACCGCATCAAAATCCGTGCGTAGTTTTAAAGATCTAACCATACACAGGGACAGACAAAAGCAAGCGACTTTGTTTTATTTTATAATACGTAGTGATAGTGATTCGTCGCCGTGGGAGTGTGCCACAAACTTCGATGTCAAACGATACGTTAGAGATCGTAAGTTTGCATAGATCATCACATTTCTATTCTTTATAGGATCTGTAGGTAAGCATGAGCCTTTTTACGCGGCGTAACGCTATCGGCTTGCAATAGTTATGTTATTTGACAGTTTGACGATAGCGTTACGGACTATCGAGAGGTTCGTGCTCGCCCCACTGAAGACCCTCTGACTTACCCAGCATGGCGGTAGTTACCATGTGCCCACGGGTAGCGAGGCAGCCCCAGGAACTGCGCGCGGCCGCTCCAGGTCCATTTCCTGCGACGACCCTCCGCCGCCTCAGCGCAGGGAGTCGTCAGATCTAACTGACCACTATGGGGCAAATAAAAGTTGATTGCATATTATTTTTAATAATCTTTTTAAATTTACATCCAGAAAAAAAACAAGACTACGTAAAAATTATGTGGGCGTCAGGACTGCGAGACCATTGTAAAAAATATCTACCCAGATAGCTTAAAAATTTGTAGATACCTAGTTTTACTCTCACTATTAGTACATACCTAAATTGTTTTTAAATTATACTCGCAATCCTCCAAGCGGTACTGACGCTGACAAAATTGGTTTTGACCCAGTGTGACACTGAAAACTCGTCACAAATAAGACGACATGCCGCCGTTTAGGCTCTAGCTAGAGCGCGCCAAAGAAATATATATACATACACACACTTGAAAACATAACCCTATAAAGTAGGTAGGATCCTATAAATTCATGACATCCGTTTCCGTTAACAATAGCAAAACATGTTTGGCTAATAGATACCCTAGAAAGTACCTATTTTAAACACAGAAATAAATTGAGCTAATAGATGGAATTTATTACGGAGAAGGAGCATCATAAGTTCTAATCATGAGTGCTACTTGCTATATAAAAAGTAAAGAAAGAGGTAACAAAAGTAAAAGAAAAGGAAGTGTAATCGTAACCACTCAAAAAACATGGGATACTAAAGTAACACAGATATTTATAAATTCTTCACAAGACTGGATATACGACTCAAAACTTTTACATCATAGGTAACTAACACCCTTAATTATAAAATCTCTTTAAAAATACTTACCAATATATAAGGATTCTGTATCGTTCCAATAATTGTTCCACCTTGGAAACCAGCCCGCCGTTAATGAACTCTTTAACCAAGTTATCAGCACTAGTGCGGTTCGTGTATGCGAATTTAACACTGCCTACGTGTAACGCTTCCTTAATAGTAGAGTTTTCTATAAGATTCCTGAAGCCTTCCACGTCGCCGATATCTTTGTTAACGTTATAAAGCTGGTATTGTAAGGATATGCTCTGGAGTAAGTTGAGCAGTGTGTCTCGATACTGAAAAAACATACCGACGAATTGATAACCTCTCTTTTTTTGGGAGTCAGTTAAAAAGGTGGACCGAATTGAAAAGAAAGGTAATAAGGTTCAGTAATTATTGTGGATAGATTTTTCACACAATGTATGACACGGGATAAATAACGGGAAACACATGCCTAATCTAGTCAGCCTACACTCACACCCACTTCAAAGTACCTATAGGCCCCTTCCTTAATTCGCCATCCACTCTCAATCAATATATATTTCGTCCCAGTAAGGACATTTAATAAATAATACACGTGAGTGTTACCAGCATAACATTAACTTGCGGTTGCCTGCAACTTCGTCCGTTTGCCTATATGATATGTAACTTATAAACCTATCAAGTTTCATTAGAATCCGTTCGGCACTTTTGGACACACGTCGAAACATTTTAATAAACATTCACATTTAATAAATAGTAGGATAGAAAGTGGGATGATACCTGATAGGCTAGTTCGGGGTCATCATTAGCAATGGCGGCTCTGTATTTATCCTGCAGCGGCCGGGCAGCAATGGCGCCCTGCTTGTCTATCAGCCCCCATGCGTAGAACGCCGATATGTAATCCGATATACTCTCGCGGTCTATCACGGGGTTTCCCATGATCAAGCCCTGAAACACAGAAAACTCAGAATAAACTCAACTCAAGACCAATGAGCTGATTCGCTCCTGGTTACTTAATAATGATCAGTCTGGTGGGTTTTACAATGAACTTTTAAAGGAGCATGATTTTAATTTTGGAAGCGAGATATAGCGAAATGTATCTCTTATACAATCCTGCTTTAAGAGTTAATCGTCACTCCCCTGTGTTACGAGTATACACAAGTAATACTGAAAGCTGATAACAATCGCAAATACCTAAGTAGATCGTAAAGACTTCGGCCCTCTCTGTAAGAGGTATTTTAGATCCTCAGATCACGTTAAAAATATAACAAAGAGTGTTGGGCATACACAAATAATCTTTAAGCTTTTAAAAATTAACGTAGGTTTGGTAGAGCTCTTGTAAAATTCCAATGCGGGGCAGTGGTGAAGCATATGAGTACTAATATATCAATTCGTTGATGTTATAGATTAGTCTAGCCAGTCTAGTGAAAGGTAACAGTTACTTTGATACCCATGAAGACAACGAAACAAGACGTGAGGGCCAAGTGTGTTAAAAATATTAGGTCACTATAGGTACACGTACCTGCAGATTACAGACGTCATCTGCCGCGTTCTCCATAACTTTCCAAGCCAGCTCCGGCACGTAATGCCCGGCGTACGACTCTCCGGCAATGTACAGTGGCGCGCGACGTAGTTCAGGATAAATACGGAATTAGTTGCTTCAGCGCACTGTACAAGTCGTTTGTATACTGGAATTATACCGCCAAAGTTCAAATATCATAAATTCTGGCTTCAGTACGTAGATAAATCAGTCAGGGCATGTTACTTTAATAGGTGATGGGTAAAGTATGTCTAATTACCATATCGCTGCTTGACGCGAAACCGTAAACGCTGTCCGTGAAACTGAACCCCACCCCCACTGGGTTGTCGATGAACACCATCGAGTACTTACTGGTCCAAGCCCATTTGCGCACTGAAATGAGCAGTTATGTTAACTTCTTGCATTTTACATAAAAATATGTGGGTAGGTATTACATTCAAGGTGTTAGATTTTAATTTAGGTTTTCTTGCTTGCTTCACTTCCATGACCATACTCGTACAAGCAGTACAGTATAAAGCATAAGGGATCGTACCGACTACCGAGGCCTAAGACAGTTCATTTGTAAAAAATGGCACTATCTATCTTCTATATTCTATCTACTATTTATTTCCCGAAAACTACGGAATCTCCTCATCATCACGATCGTTTTTCTCCGTGGAAGCATACCTGGGAAGTGTCTGGTTTCCAAAATATTAGGGTCCAAAGTTGAGTAGACTGCGTTATTCTGCATAAATGCACTTTGACGCGTGTAGCAAGATTTTTTCACGAGATATAATTAATATCTGTCTATGAAAAAACTAGCATAAACACTGGACACATATAAATTTCACCTGATCAAGTAGTAAAAAAAAAATTGAAAAAACTTTACATCGTTTCCCAGATTTTTTTTGGCATAAACTTACTTTATTTGATGTATAGAGTACGTACCCTTCGTTAAGGGTGGCAACGAAAATACACCCTACGTGCAAATAGCCCACAGTTTTATATAGGCTACTTTTTATCCCGAGAAAATATTTTTATCCCGAATAATATCGACATTTTATTTTTTCTGCAGTCGTCTTTGTGGCGAAGCCGTTGGTGATTGGCGTCACCACGGACCCGACTTCAGAGGGCCACTTTACCATCTTTGGCCCTCGACTTTTAGCTTGCCTTATTTTTGCTCCAGGGTGGAAGTGTAAAATGTCATAACGCTAGGGGTAACTGACGTTTACGCCCCGCAGTCTCACCTCTCTGCACCCTTAGCCGCCCACGTCGGTGTTGCCTCCCCGGCATGCGCCACTTATGGGAAGCCCACCTCATGGCCTTAAATTACGGGCGGCAAGTCACCGCCTGCCACTTAACAATTTTGGGACTAGATTGTAATGGCAGGCGTCCGATAGTCTCCCTATATGAAATAGCCCTTATCCAGCCACCCAACACTCAACCCTATAGCCCATGACCTTAGTTTTCCATCGCACGACTTAGATCTGCACTCCAAGTCTTTGTGGCGGGGACCATAGGTTGTGCGCTCGGTGATGGGCTATTTACGTAGCTTTTCGCTTAACATACCCTTTTTGTTACACCCTGTATACTAGGCTAACCTGTGTTATAGACAACAGAGATTTTTCTTGTGTCGAACAATTTGCTAGATACCTTACTTACAATTTAAAATAATAGAAAAACTAGAAAATAAGTAGAATTGAGATTGTAGGAAAAGTTAAAAGAATAAATAGATAGATTTTCAGTGGATAATATAAATAACAGAAGGAGTAACAGAAAAGTGTGTATTCAAGCGTAAACAATAGCTCCTTCCTACTCCAGAGCAAAGCTAAAGCATTGCTTATGCTAGAATATCCAATAATATCTCCGTTTCCAGGTAGTTCATCCCCATAAGACAATGTTTTGTTAATTTTTTACATGATTTATTACAGATTGAAAAAATTATAAGTCTCTATTTGCCTTATTGTAAAGATGTGATCCCTGGTAACAAATGAATCTATGTGAAAACGAGGTTCGGAAATACGAGGTTGGACATATCATAAAATTGAGACGCTTTTTACATTGAAGCTGAGATTTTTCGCAATAAAGTAGTGTATGCTGTGAGACAATAGCCTGTTGTATGAAGAGCTGTCTCACAGAAAGCACTTCAAAAGAGGCATACAGGTCGTTGGAAAAATAAATGGACGGAATGTGCATACTTTGAGAACGGCGCGTTGTGCTCTTTCTAGGATTAAAAGTATAGTCTTTGAGGCACCACCCCATGAGGTGACACAATATAACAATAGAGACTGACAGAGGGCATAGTAAATTGATTTTAAAGTATTCCAAACCGCAATATACCTACCGTATCATTCTGGACACGTAGGTACATGAGTTTCCTTAACTTGTTAGCGAGCTGTTTAATATGTTCTTTAAATGTTAGATTATTATCAAATGTTATGCCTAGATATCTGATTAACTTTAGTGAATAGGTACTTACTTGTCAAACTGTTGTTCAAGTATTCAAAAGGCCCCATTTCATCAAACAGACCGACGAGACTCGTGGACCCAGGGCCGCCCTGCAGCCAGATGATCCATGCCGTTTCATTCAAAGGCTTGTCTGGCACGGGGAAGTACCAAAAGAATAGGTTGGAGTTGTATTCCTCATTGACAGTGAGCAAGCCGGAATGACTCGTCACATTGAGGAACAGTGAGGGATTTACAGCCGATAATGAGCGCGCTTCCTGAATGCGGCCCTGCTTCACTAGTGGTGTGAGGTACAGCGGTTCTGATGCTGTACTTGAAGACAGAGTTATGCTGGAATTAATATGATTTTATTTTAATAAGGAAGTCTAAAATATGTTTGTACAAATTATGTAAGTAGGTAGACATTTCTCTATTAACATTCTTTCAAAAATAAAAAAAATAAATGGAAATCTAATCTTAATAAACCAAAGTTGGATCTCAAAATATTGCACTAGTTTTATGTTACGGTCTAAATTGTTTGCTTACATTATTTTTTGTATATTTGCTCACCAACATTCCTACCTACATCCGCATAAAACAAATGTCTGTTAGACATTGAAACATTTGAAACAAAACTCACCAAAACAACCCCCAAATAGTTGATGTGGCATACATTTTACTAAACATTGCACGTGTGCTTATCAAAGTATGTATTATATTATCTTAGATTAGATAATAATAGGTATCTCCTAGTAAATTATTTGGTTTTTTGTGGTAACACGTAAAATAATAAATACTAAACAACGAATAACCTACGAACTAAAATTATTTGCAATATTAAATATATAAATAGCGTAGTTCTAACCGTAGCAGACAACGTGCTTCAAATGCGTACTAAAGCTAACTAAATTAGTGATTTAGTGAACTCTCGGATACAGCGTGACCTTGGCACGGTGGTTGTGACTCAGCGGTCATTCATTCATCGTAATATAGCGATGAAACTAATACAAAATAGTAAATACATAGTACAAATATGCTAAGAGGTTTATGGAAGTTCATCGAGGAAGCCACAATCTTCTCTACAATAAAACCGAATTCGAAGGCGGTCACACATCCTAACTATCCCAGCCAACTAATATTATTTGTGTGTCAATGTTAGTTTGTTTATTACCTCTTCACATTTTACTCAACTAATCTTCTTGAAGTTTTGCAAACACTTAGTTATGGATACGAAGGACATTGTAGCCCAAGCGGACGAAGTCATGGGCAATCAGGAAATAAGCTTACGCCCTAGCTTTTCTCTAAGTAGACAATTACAAGTCCGAAACGAAATTACTCAATAGCCAGGCCCGGTATTCTAAATAGGCACCGGGTCCGGCCCGACCGGGCCAGGTTTGCAATCTCTACCAGCATAGCGTTGGACTCCGGTCAGATAGACCGATGACTTGAAGAGAGCGGCTGGTAGTGACTAGATGGCAAAACGGGAGATCGAGCCTTGTGGCGTGCCCTGGAAGACTACGTCCAGCAGTAGACTGCACTTCAATAGGCTGACGAAGATGAACCTAAAAATTAGTTTTAAAAAACAAGACATCCACGAAAATAAACTTACCGAATTTTTAGTTACCGAAATTTCAATTTACCGTAGGTATTTGAATAAAAAGCCAAAAAAAATCGACTATAATAAGCATAATTTTATTAAAACACAGTAGAGTTGTTCATGTACAGATGCGTTTTCTGATTGAGCGCGTTTCGTACGACGACCGCCCGCAGGCCGGGCGGCGGTCCGGGCGGGCCGTGCGTCCAGTCGGCCACGAGGCGTGCGATGACGTCGGGCGCGTCGGCCGGCACGGCGTGTCCGGCGCCCAGCACGATCACCTCTGTTAGCCCGCCGCCGGACTTCATGTACCTGATGGAAAACGGATATCTGACCGAAAAATGCGTCGCGAAACGCCAGAACAGACAAGATGATGCATTATTGCGTTTACAAGTAGGTACCTGGGGGCCAATTCTCGAAATGTCTCAAGTTGGAACGAAGCCGAAACGGAACCGAGCAGCTCAGAACAAAGCAATAATTACTTTGCGGTGACGTAATTAGACACATTTCAGCACAAGACAGATATTTGAATATATTCTGTCATATTTGTCACCGCTGGTAAAATATACCATAAAACTCATGGGATAAATAGATATTTCTTTGCACCGCCATTCGTTAATTCGTTAGTGGTTGCGTTTCGGCTCAAATGTTTGAGGATTTTCCCCCGGAGATAGGTTTGACGCATCTTCTGTCAGATTTACGCGGCAGTTAGTCAGCATACCTATAGTATACTAACGCTCACGCCACGCGCGGTAGTTAGTCAGCATATAGTATACTCATGCTCGCGCCACGCGCGGTAGTTAGTCAGCATATAGTATACACACGCTCGCGCCACGCGCGGTAGTTAGTCAGCATATACGAGTAGTATACTCACGCTCGCGCCGCACGCGGTAGTTAGTCAGCATATAGTATACTCACGCTCGCGCCAGGCGCGGTAGTTAGTCAGCATATAGTATACTCACGCTCGCGCGCACGCGGTAGTTAGTCAGCATATAGTATACTCATGCTCGCGCCCGCGCGGTAGTTAGTCAGCATATAGTATACTCATGCTCCCCGCCCGCACGCTCAGCGCATACCACGCTCGCGCCACGCGCGGTAGTTAGTCAGCATATAGTATACTCACGCTCGCGCCACTAGCGGTAGTTAGTCAGCATATAGTATACTCACGCTCGCGCCACGCGCGGTAGTTAGTCAGCATATAATGACGGCCGATTGGTCGCGCCGCACGCGGTAGTTTCAGGTATACTACGTCGGCCGCACCCTAGCTCACGCTCGCGCCGCACGGTAGTTAGCAGCATAGTATACTCACGTCGCGCCGCCGTGTAGGTCAGCATTAGACTCATCGCGCCGCACCAGCGGTAGGTGTATACTCAGTTAAGCATATGTATATATCGCACCGACGTGTAAGTATATGTATATGTTTGTTTCCGAGTCTTGGATGTTTCTATACTTATCTATGTATTTATATACCGTTGCTCAGTACCCACCACACAAAACCTTATGGATCTTAATGTTGGACTAAGTTAATGTGTTGTGAAATGTGTGAATATTTATTTATTTATTATTATAGTATACTCACGCTCGCCGCTCGCCGCGCGCGAGGTAGGGCTGGCGCGGCGCGCGGCGGAAGGCGGCGGCGCGGGCCCAGCGCCACGCGCGGTAGTGCTCCGCCAGCGTCACGCACGGCAGCATCTGGTCCAGCTGCCCGCTGTACGAGTACGACATATACATATATACCTACACGGTTTTACAAAAGGGGTATGTTCAGTGCCGTAAATAGGGCGGCCACCGGTGCCCAGAAACAGAGCTTAGACTCTGGAGGGCGCAAAAATGGCCACTTAGCCAGACCAGGCAGTACTAAATAGGGCGCAGTTATAAAAGCTCGCACAGGCCGCAGAACAGGCTATTTACGGCACTGGGTATGTTGAGCAAAATTCTAATATCAAAATTAGCCCATTATAGAAAGAGAACCTATCTATCTATAAAGGGGGACTCGAAATTGCATTCACTATCTGGAAATTACTATATCTTTATATATAAATCTTCTGTTAGTGTGTTTGTAATTAAACTCCTTATTTAGGCGCTAACCCTTAATCGCCTCGTACGATACCCACGTGCAGGCAGGGGTGGTAACAACTCTACTCTGCCGGCACCACACGTTTATGAAATGTATGCCTTAAATTGTATCTCTCTATAAAACTAGATACCTACTACCTAGGCTTACCAATACGCAAGTACTCTGTAGTGTTCCAACAAAGCTTCGACCATCGGGCGCGTGGTGCTGACGAAGTCGTTAGCCAGTCTCGAGTTGACGGTGATGTTGATCGGAGTGTACTCGATATCCCCCACGTGTAAAGCTCTCTTGATGTCCGATCTGGTGAGGAACGGCTCGAACTCCCCGAACCTCATACTGTCGTTGATGATGTTGTAGATATGCCTCTGGTAAGTGATTAGGGTGATCAGGCTGACGAGCGTCATCCATTGCTGTAAGAATATTAGGGTAGTATAGTCACAAGATTATGAAATGAAAGCTGTTCCCTAACGAAACAAACTTATAAACCATTTTTAATGGGAAAAAGCTATGTTTCCGAATTAAAGTTCATACTTAGCATATAATGTTATATTTGTTACCTGTTATTTCAGAGACGGCGAAATAACAGTACGGTAATGATGGAGATAGAAAAATACTTCATAGTTCGCGTTCGTACTTTAATAACTTACCTCCTTAGCCAAAGTACCATTCCGCTCGTCAACGTATTTGGCGAGAGACTCCTGGTATGGACGGAGGAATTCCACCTGATCTCGGTCTAATACGCCAAAGTTGTACATAGGACTGGTGATGTTTGTCACCAGTGATGGCTCTATGAATGCGTTTCCCATCATCAAACCCTGAAAAATAGATGTGACGAGACTAAAATATTAATGAATTTTACGGTATACACACTCGTAGGTACCTAAGTCGGCAGTTTGTTCTGGGGCTTCTAAACATTAAACTTTGTTTTTGTTTTGACTTAGGTACAATAATTTACAAGTTTGAAATAGATCCCTTTTAATTGATCTTAATGACGCTAAGCTGTGGTATGATTCGTTGGTAGACGATAGGCTCTCAATAATAGGTACGTGCGTGACCAATAAGCGGGACATTACACAAACAATAGATTGAACAGTTCCTTTCAAATAAATATAATACCTGCCTACCACGAATGAGTTAAATATTAATTAAAATACCATATAAGTATCTAACCTGCAGGTTTATATCTAAAGTGCGTCTCTCGGTGTGTATAGCGAGGGCTAACGCCGGTATATATTTCCCGGCATACGACTCGCCCGCGATGTACAGCGGGACGGTACGCAGCTCCGGGAAAACTTGTAGGAACTGCGTCAGTGCGGTGTATAGGTGTAGCGTGTACTGTAACCAGAGATTTACTTATACAGTTGTAAACTCCTAGAACAGGGTAGTCAGAACTGCACAATCATGAGAAACAGTCGCGTTTATCACGCGTTAAATTAGGAACTTTTCTTGTCCATCTAGTGCCACTCTTTGGGAACAAAGGGCAATACCTAGAAATTTTAACGTTAGAGGATTTGATCTGGATAGGAAGAGAGAGGTAGGTATATCCAGATGGAGGAAGTGTCTGGATTTAATAATTCACTAATACTAGCTGCCGTCTCCATTTTAGCGTGATACAAAACAACGGATATCTAAGTATACATACGAGTATAATAAAAATGTAACAGATCGCTGTCTGTACATGGAAGATATATGAGAAAAAATATTATAGGAGACCTTTATCAATGCAACAAAACCCAAAACTATGTTTTTTGGAATTTTTGTCTGTTTGTCGGTTTGTCTGTGCGTTTGTGCACGCTAATCTCAGAAACGGCTGAACCGATTTCGATGCAGTTTTCAGGAATATATTGTGACAGGTCCCACTTAACATATAGGGTTTTATCCCGGGAAAATGTTTTTGTCCCGGATAATTTTGACATTTTGTTTTTTCTGTAGTCCACGTGGACGGAGTCGCGGGCGTCCACTAGTAACAACTATATCTATAAACTTGTATAAGTCTAACTGAAGAAAACCTTTCTGTGACTGTACTCACTGTATGCATATCTTTGGCGTATCCATCGTCACTCTCTGTAAAACTGTACCCACACCCGACTGGGTTGTCGATGAAAACTATCGAGTGGTTCTTTAGCCACGTGTGCCGATTTTCTGGAACACGCATACTACATGTATAAATAAAATCAACGATATAATTATCAATGTAGACAACACTCATATCCTAACTGTCAAGGAATTTTTGAAAACCTAAACACGAAGCTTAGTTAATATCGCATAGCTTTTCGATTGGTATCTCAAATTATTCTTAGTCCGACTCCGAACCTAAATCTCACTGCTGCTATGAGTCTGTAGCGCGCCATTGCATTGCACTAAAAATCTCATACAAATCTCTTAGATAAGCTCTCATAATATTTGGCAATTTTATTTTAGTATACTGTATAATAATATTTCTTGGAGTGGTGTTTTAGGATGTCCGGAAACACGCTGTACCCTATATCACATAGTTCGCTGACCCAGTAACATACATAATATAGTCACATCAACGCTGTTTGCGTAGTAAACAACTCATCACAGGTCTATAAAATAAATATAGTATAAAGCTTACCTATTAAATGTGACCCAAATTCCTTGCCAACGTATTTAAAAGGTCCGATTTCTTCAAATAATCCAATTAAGCTGCTAGCTCCTGGCCCGCCCTGCAGCCAGATGATCCAGGGACTGCCGTTCACGGGCGTATCCAGGACAGGGAAGTACCAGAAGAACAAGTTGGAGTTGTATGTTTTGTTCACTGTCAGGTAACCAGAGTAACTTTCAATTCCCAAAAATTTACTTGGGTCTACTCTGCTAGCATTTCTAGCTTCCTCACTGCGACCTTCTTCCAAAAATTTTGTTAATATTAACGCAGTGCCATTATCTATTTTAATTTCCAGAGGATCGATTGAAGTTTTGCCGTCATAGTTTATTGTATTATCTACGATGTCCACTAAGGGATCGTTAACTAATGTAATATTATCGCTGGTCTCGTTCGAACCCGGATGTATCGTAGGAGTGTGTGTAGTGATCTTGATTTCATTGTCTAGTACATTGTCGTTTAGAACATCTGTTAATTTGTCTGTAATTGCAATACGACCATATGCACTGAAAAATAGTCATCATAATGTAAAATATGATAATCGATATTAACATTAATAACAAATGTAAAATTTAATCATATAAATTACATTTGAAAGTTTAGTAATTTTTCCACTTAATAAAATAAACATGTAAGCACTTAACTTATTTATAACACAATCATAATTTAGAAATAAACAGATGCCTTACCTCGCACAAAGTACCACAACTAAATAAAAATACACAACATTATTAGTAACTAGTACCTAATAATCACTGGTTAATCGTAGACACATGTTTCTCCCGATATCCCTTCGCCACACTACCGCGACGATAACTGTCGGTTATCTGAGTGAACTACGTGATCTCCGGATTCAATGTCATGTATAACATTAGACGAATTTGGGAATCATAATGGTTTGTTTTAATATGATAAACTCTATTCATATTGGAAGGGAAATCTAAAATATGTCCTCACTTCACAAAATTCATTACGACTAAAAATATATAATCTTGACTTTGAGTACTTACCTACTTACTTATATCGCGGCCGGTAGATTATTATGGAACTACATAAATGCAAATTTTCAAAAAATACAGTCACTTTAAACTTCAATGTAAATTGCTGTCATAATAATACTGCGCCGCTCTGCTGTACGTACGATGATTAACGTTATTCGTCCTAAGATCAAATTAACTTTGGGGTAAAATAATAATAATTATACAACCAACTAAATAATAGATACTGTTTGTTTATAAAAAACTTTAATATTTTTACTCTATACTAGTTTAAAATTATAAAACATTTACTTTTACATAATGTAAGTCGGTGGGCATAGGATAACAAAAAGATATGGCATATTCCAATAGAAGTTGCCTTAACAACATATATGATTGCAATAGACCTATCAATTACATCTACTTCAATCAAGTTTTGTAAAATGTGTAATCTGTAGTTATAGTAACAACAGTGGTTAAATTAAATTAAAAACGACAACAAGTTCAATAGGGTATTTGTATACATGAAATTTTTTTATTTCATTTTTAGATTCTACGTAAAAAATGAATAAATATTGCCCTTGAAATGGCATAATATCTAAGTTTAACCGTTTTGGATTTACAGCGATTCAAAAATACGAGCTGGCAAAATGGTTTTAAAACGCTCCGTTTGCTCTATACTAAAATAGCATAAGACTTTGACGTCATAGTACACAAAAGTCTCAAATTTGTATGGGAAAAATATACAATCTTATTTTATAAACGTAATATAACATTTTTGTGTATATTTGTCAATAAAAAATGTTTATTAATAGGTACAGATATTAATAAAGTATTTATTAAATCAATGAGATAATTTAAAATATGGATAAAATTGTAGGTACCTATGTTTTTACTGCTTTTATGTTGTAATTTTTTTTTCTTTAAATTTTGTAAACTTTTAAACACCTGTAACTTTGGTATTTACTAACCGATTGATGTTATTTTTGCACTATTCGGTTTGTATTTGTAATATATTTCGAATAAAATATAAAAAATCTGTTTTTGTGTCAGACGTATATTTCCTATTGGAATATGTGGTCCAATCCTTATGTACTAAGTTTCTACTATCATAAATAAACAAAAAATATTAAAAACAATACTATTGCATCAAATCTATAACAACAAAACTGATCTATCTATATATCTATTATTAGAATTAGCAGAAAGTGCACGTTCGTACAATTCAAATTTTCAACTCGTTTAACTAAAGATATCCGAAATCGTTGCAATGTCATTCTGCAGTTATTATATGTAGCAACAAGGACAGTATGTATGAAATAGACAAG
Organism: Carposina sasakii; assembly: GCA_014607495.2. Taxonomy (NCBI): domain Eukaryota; kingdom Metazoa; phylum Arthropoda; class Insecta; order Lepidoptera; family Carposinidae; genus Carposina; species Carposina sasakii. Next base: position 3,973,123 of record CP053149.1, on the reverse strand, counting down.
GCTATTTGTTATTTTTGTATAACAAGCCATTTAACAATAACGGTCATTTCCACACAGAAAACTTTCCCCTTTGTGCAAGTCAAATAAAAATAAGAAATCACAAAAGAAAAATAAAACTACATGGTGTACCTACCATGGGTGAACCTAACATCAACACCATTAGTTTCGACATGCAAAATTAACATAATTATTCTTTTAAAATATTAGTTAGGTAAGTCTACTAGACCATTATTGGTGGTAATCAATAAAAATACTAAAAAATATGCTTGATCAATTGATCACAACTAAAAGTTTGAAAAACCTAATTTAATCTGTTATTAATAAGTGTGTCTCTTATATGCGTCATGACGTCAGCCAGCCTGGAGATTTGCGTCGCTATACTCTGCACTGCCTCTAACATCAGATTCGAGTTCTCTAACTTTGCCTCCTCTATACGTATGAACTCTGTAACTTGTTCGTCGTCTTTGAAATCTAAAACAAAAAATTTAAACTGCCGCAACACTTAAAGATGTTTAATGGTAACTTAAGCCACTGCACTGTTTTTAAAAGTTACCTATCAGAATTTGAGATATGGAATATAGTATGACCTAAATTAACGATTAATAACGTATAAGGCGAAAAGCACACAATTTCAAAGATCTTAACTAAAGACTTAAAAACTACATTATATTAATCTGCATTATGTTGCCCCATAACATATGCTAGGTAGAAACTAACTATTTTGTGGTAAGATGAGAAGATGTGTTCTGTGTGCTGGGATTGTAATTTGGATTCATTCTTAACATATTGGACGTTCCCAACCAATCGCAATGTGAAGTGATGATGTAATAGATGGCACAACGTGATTGGTTGACTGCTTTATAGCCTATAGTCAACACTCTGGTTCGTAAGTGAACTTACCTGTAGGTTCAGACATTCTTGGTGTGAACATTTTGGGTTTCCTCTCAGTAGCTGAGCTGGTCCCGGGGCCATCTGATGACGCATTTCTGGATGAGTGTCGACGTTTCCGCACTTTTGGACTGCTTATCACTTCCTCATTATCTGGAATAATAAAGTTCTCTAAGAAACACCAATGTGATGAGTCATAGTTGGAATCTGAGTATACATATACATTACATGAGCAAATTCTTTAAATATGAATTTTATTGCTACCAATAGATAATTTAATTTATAAATAAAAATTTACTTCTCAATTTGTGTAGGTAGCTGAATTAAATCTCTTGCAGAGTAGTCGGTTTGCCTGTGCGTTTGTGCATGCTAATCTCAGAAACGGCTGAACCAATTTCAATGCAGTTTTCAGGAATATATTGTGACACATCCCACTTAACATATAGGCTACTTTTTATCCCGGCAAAATGTTTTTATCCCTGATAATTTCGACATTTTGTTTTTTCTGTAGTCCACGCGGACGGAGTCACGGGCGTCCACTAGTTTATAACATAAACTTTAAAATTTTAAAGATAGGGTGTTGAAAAACTTCTTTTGACAAAATTAAATAACAAACCATAAGAACTGTTAAAAATATCATCAGTATTGTCTGGATTTTCAGGCTCTTCTTCTATGTCCTGAAAACAAAGAAAATATATTTTCAATAGTAATATCCACTAATAGTACAATTGTTTTGATATTTTAATCTTTTTATTACAATGAACTAATATTGACCACAAAATTTGGCTAGGTAATAAGTACACACAAACTGGTATAATATACTTTGTACAAGATTGACCAAATATTTTGGCTAGTTTATTAGAATAAATAAACTTGTATACTATGTGTAGCTTATAACCTATACATAATATTATTCACAAGTCTTACCCCATTTGCCAGAGGATCACTCTTAACCACCACCCCATCGATAGCACCCTCCCCTATTATATCTATGATGCTCAGCTCCAAGAGACTCAACTCCACCACATCCTCAGAAGGTGGGTTGTTTGCTTTTGCTGCTTTTAACTCCAGAGCTCGTCTACGCACTCTGTACTTCCAATCACACCAGTACTGAAAGAATCATCACCTACATATAACTAGTGATTATAGAAAGTAGCAATCCCATAGGGATCAGAAAATTTGGCATTAGTAGGTGTAGTTAATTATCAACCTTAGACCATCCCTTTTCATCTTTAATGGCTCCATTTATTGAGAAGTTATTGAGTCGTTCTGCACAAACTCTCCACAGCTTCAGAGAGTGTAGCTTCCCTCGGCGTCCACGGGTCAAGCCGCGAGCTAGCTTTATGTTTTCTTTCATAAACTCTACCAATTCTGTTTGTTGCTCCAAAGTCACAGTTTTTTTGGAACTAGGATCTAAAACAAAGAATAGGAAATCAATAGTACCTAAGTATCGTACGGGGAATTAAATTATTTTTTTATAATTTTTCGCACGTACTTTGAAATATTCCGCGTTCTATATTAAAACAATTTTAACTACTTTAATTAATCAGTCGAAGTCATTTGTTTTTTTTTAGATGAAGTTAATGATCTTATCATTAGCCAACTATAGTATGTAGTTGGTTAGTTTTTAATATAAAATAACATACCTGTATCCATTTTTAAGGTAAACTAACAATAATTAGGAATGTTTTCTAAGAAAACTATATTTTTTTGCAAGTTTTGCTACAAGAATTTTCTAAAATGCTTTAACTTTTAAATATAGAAGGCGTTGGTCTTGGTACTTGGTAGATGATGTCCAAGAAGGTTTTATTTCCAAAACAATAGAACTAAAAAACATATAATTTTAAATATACTGAAAAATTAAGAACAGAGGTTTTAATGTTTTGTTTCGCAAAATCAGTGCAAAATGCAGCCGGCTTGCTGGCTTTTTTTTGACATTGACGTTTCGATTGTTTCTGTTGGAAGGGATTGATAACTAAATTAAGTTATACAGCCATTTAAGGTTTAAATTAAAATACAAACCGAAGTAATTTTATACGAAATGTTAAGTTGTTTTATGTCCTTGTTGGATTGAAAAGTTAAATTATAATAAACATTATTATGAATTACTTAATAATGCAGGGAGCCGGCTGTAAAACAAATGTCAAATCTTCGGCAATGTGAGTTTCGTATATTATTTATTATATTGCGCTGACCCCATAAATATATCTACCACTATATCAACCATAAATAATAGGACGAAGGCAGAAAGATGATGACTTAATGAAAGGTAATTTAAAGATATATTAAAGGAAACTAAAAATTTTAATAATACCATTTAATGATTCCATTTCATTTCTTTGTATCCACAAGGAGCGTCAGTGCCGCTACGCTTTCCTATTTCTGCTTCCTTGATCATACCATTCGTACCTGTGAAACTCTGTATAAGCGATTAAAACTGTAAAAATCCCACCATAAAACTTTTAAACTTAGTTAGATATGATTTCTTTTACACCTTTACCAAGGTTTTTGTGCTATAAGTACCTAGGTGCTTACCTAGCACATGAGGTCTATTCATCCAATTTAAGACTATATAGGTTTGTAGGTTAGTCAAGGAGTGTTGGCGTAAAACGATTCTCGAATCGGTGGCACAATGATTATTGAAAAAACCATATTGCGCCAACCCCATAGACAGTTTGTATAAGGATGGAAGATGATGATCGGCTAGGATAATGGGGGCTTGTGTAATATATAGGTACCTTCTCATATTTCGACTTGGGTATCTATTGGTTTAATATCTGCTTTCAACTCAAACAAACAGGTGGATGGTTGCTCGGATCCGATCTGGTAAAGATAACCTACTCTCTGCATACTTTCCAAACGTCAACATCGATTTATGGACCGTCCTTAATTTCGCGCAATCGCTGTTAAGTTCACTGGCCGTCAAGCGAGACTGTCGCTGTCATCGAGCAAATATTTACATACCGATCCCCTACAAAACCAATCCTATTTTGGTTATGCTCATAAAAGAAAATGTGCGTGCAAATCTATTACGTATACAAGGAAGTAGTGTTTTTTTAATTATCCAGGTTAGAGCGAATGTGATATAGGTGGGATGTTTGTACTTTCCTACTTATATAGCTACAATCACAAAGTTAGAAAATAATAATTTTATTGACAACAGCTTCACTGATTGGTAATTTTATCGAGTGTTTTGATTTCTGTAGCACTGCGTAGCAATGGCCTGCTACGAACTTGCTACGAAGCTACGAAAATTGTGGTTTCAGTGAAAAACGTAATAATGATAGAAAAGTTGAAAGTATTGAAGCGGGTAAGTTTTATTACTAAATGTTTTTATTTTGTAAATTAATTATCAATAATTAAATATTATTACTACTGGCATACCTATAGGCAAGACACCTGTTGGTTCTGGGTACCTGGGGCTGTTATGTATGGAGTTTCACGATAGTGACTTGAATAAATGGTACTTAGATTTATGCATACCTATCGATTAAAACTAAGCGCTAGGGATTTAAATCATATAAGTGAAACTCGGTTAAATCGATTAAAACTGATAAACGCTTTGGTACTGGTTCGATTAATATTTCTAAGTAAGTACCTACTTAAGTAGAAAATCGTAATTAATATTTCTTATAAATAAGTAAGTATGTAGATACATAATTTATTAATAATGAGTGATGAAAATACAGTTAGTATATGAATATCTCTAACCCACTGCATTGGTATTTTCGCATAATTAAATAAATCTCCGAAGAGACAATAGAAAAGTTGAAAACATTAGAGTGTCCTAACTAGATAGGAAGGTACTTACTACGTCCTACTTACTACTGCCTTACTTACTACGTCCTCGGTAGGTACACCTTAGGCAATATGTAGATACGTTTCTGATTATTATAAATACCTGCGTCTATTAACCCTGTGCAATAGCCCTAAAATTGATAAAACGTGACTCCGAGGTGCAAGAAAGTAAACATTGTGTACGGAAAGTACACATACAATACGATAAGTATTCAATGACGGGCTTTTATTTAAATATTTAAGTTGCAGCCTATACTTACCTACTTATCTAAAAAGTACCTACATACGTAAAATAGCTTTTATATTCACAACTCAGCTGTTTTTGTGATGCGGCAGGTAGGTACGACTTATAAAACTTAAAATTATATTAATTGACTAAGTAGTTAAGTAGGTACAAACATATCTACTAAAAGGTCACATCCTAATAACATTTGAAACGGATAGTAGATACCTACATATTATTGTATCAGTGACACAACATACTTACGATCTATACCACTTATTACGTTTTCAATCTTATCCTATTTCTTTTTCCGTCAATCCGCACAAATTATCACTAAACAATAATAATGGCACAACTAAAGTTTAGAACAAAAAAGACACTTCACACATAATCGTAATAATCACTCTGGACAATTTCCACCAAAACAAAACATCTATGTAGTCTGTGAATGGTCTCTACCACACCAATGACCAATAAAAACTACAGCTGTAATGTAGCTGTTCTATATGTATGTACTTACCTAGTTTGCTCATGGCTAACATGGCTAAACATCGCACTCCAATTTGAAACAACAGTTCGAATGACACCACCGCGGAAAGCGCGCGTCGGAAAATTTTCCTTGGGCCTAACTGTTGTTGCTATTTAAAATAAAACATAAGTATGAAAATAGTTTGCATATTTGAGCATGATATTAAACTTGGTTATAAAACTCTGTAATATAATGTGAGCAATGGAAGTTCAAGTTGAAGTGGTAAGTTGAACAGGAAATGAACTGAATGCTACAAAAGAAATTGAGTACTGTTATGACGCGAATATAGTAGGTAGTTAGGTCCTACCTAATTAAAATATTGGTATGTGATTACTACTACTGCGAAAGCTAGTTAACTACATTTATTAAGATTTTTTCAGGTAGGTACCTACTTAATAGTAGGTTCATATTCTAATACATTTATATGGTAAGCAAATATTTTACGGTATATACCTATAAGTAATTACAAAACCAAAGCCAAGCCTAAAGTTAAGAAACACTCTTCAAAAATAACATTTGACATGAATAAGTATGGAACATCTACCAAAATTAGACAAAGCGCCAGAAAAACTTAATTTTACTGGCGCCGCCGTTCGTAAGTTATCTAGCAAATCGAAAGTTAATTCATTTTTAGTTGCAGTTTGGACTTAGTTTATTTTACTCGAGTAAAGAATAATCTAAGGCCTGTATGTAGTACCTACCTACTTATACGGTGCCTACAGTAAGAGTTATCGCTGTTTTTTAATCATTTAGACATTTATGCTTCTTTTCCCGGGCATACTGTACAAGCCAGTAGAGGGACAAGAGGGTCTTGGTGTTTTATAGGCGTTGGGTTGACCACCTGTCACTACTAACCGAACTTGTACATCTCAACTATACCCTAAAAATTGGTCAGAAGTGGCACCATGTGGTTCTATCGGCCCTTAGTGCTCTGCCTACCCCATAAGGGATAAAGGCGTGATTATATATATGAATGTATGTAGACATTTAGCTACCATAATCTTTTAGTGAAATGCCATAGTCCGTTTGGGAAAACTTTACGGATCATAAAGAGCTTATTTTATTGGTTACTGAAATACCCATTAAGTACTTACTATAAATTCTCAGAAATAACAAGACACTGAACAAATATTTAATTTTGCAAGTACTGAAATATAGTAGAGGAAAAATAGTTAAGCAGATATGTCTACAGTCAAACTATATTAGGTACGTTTCATTAGCAGTCATTCTACTCTACATTTCAGCCCAAATAGAAGGCGTTGCAGAGGCAACTTATACAGGGTGTAAAAAAGGAACACTAATTATTAAGGATCTTATAGACTTAGTGACGTGAAATGTAAGGTATTCACAAATTTTGAGACTCGAAATGACATTATTTTTCAAGATTGTATGAACATTCCTGAGTTGTTTAGGTATTTCTCAATACTATCTGTAAATACTATCTTTATTATACCCTGTATACCTACTACACATATTATTTCAATATTAAACTAAAACAACACCAATGTAGGCTATGTATGACACGCAGGCACGTACATGGATAGTTATAGGTACCTACTTTTCCAAATACATACCTATACGAAAATGGACTTGCTCATATAAGTACCTATTTTGGTGCCTAGATCTCGCATATGTTTTGGTTAGATATACCTAATAACGAGTACCTACTTACCAAAAACATTAATAGTGGCTTTAGGCTAACCAGACCCTAGAGGAATAAGGTCTTTTATTCCTCTATGACCAGACATAAAACAACTTCTAGAACATGTAGACAAGCTTTAAAATTCTAAAAACTTCTAAACTTAACTTTTTAATTATAACTACTCAGTCAAAGGTTCATTGGTAACAATAAAAGGTACGTTTTGAATACGTTAGGAGGCAAGGTCACCCTCGAATAAGAACCATTAGCCATTAGCCTCTACACCGTCGTGATTTGAATACCGAGCGCCCTCTCCCAATGCAGGCAAAAGTAATGGATATTCTGTCTGATTGAGCAATACAATGCTAAGTAAGATAGGTAGTGTTTAGTTATAAGTATCTTTACGATTATACATAGGTACATATGTAGGTACATATAAGGTCTTTCCGAAATTAGTGATTTGCTTTGATACGTAACTATAATAGGTAGGCTTAAAATAATGATTCGCTCCGCTCTGTAGAAGGACTTGGCGGCGGCGCGGCGGCGTAATCATAAATTCAGCAACAAATAGTATGTCGTACACGGCCTACCCGAGTCGAACCTCCACAGTCTAGTTGTCAACAATGCGCCAAGATGACTACTGTCAGTTTTATTAAATTTTAATCATATTTCCTTAGAAATGATGATTCGGCGAAGTGAAGACCAATCATTAATCTAAGTAGGTAGGTAAAAAGAAACAAATTTCACTATGGGGCCAACTCCGAAATAGTGAAAAAAATCTGCTGTTCCCTTACATAAATGATCAGTGATAGATAAGTTGCTAGCTCATCGCTTGAGAGAATGCCCGAGTTCCTCAGTCGACTTTTACGACATGCACGAAAGGAGATGCATCTCATGTAGTCCAGTGAAGCCCCTTTACAAAGAGCCCCTTTACGGAGAATTGAAGTAATTTAATTCAATTGGACACCAAGCTCGCTTATTGAATACATAGTCAGAAAGCAATGTGAGCCTGAGCATGTTCACGTCGATGGATAACAAATAGGGCTTCCCTTGAAAGTATCTATATTGGGTACCTACCTATAGGTACTTACTACATGTACTGCAGTCATTAAAATAACAACGGATGAGCCGAGAAGAGTGATCAAATATGGAATAGGGAATATTTTCTTCAAAACATCAACAATTCAAATACAAAGCATTGTATTTCATACTTCTGTACTTAGGTTATATTATGGCTATAAGTTGGTAGGTAGTCTAGGTAGGTACCTACTAAAATGGCGTAGTTCTAGAGAACCGTTAAAATTATGTCCAATAATATCTGGACATTAAACGTGGCCATTGAATGGTCGCATGGTTTATTGCGTCGGTGAAATGGAACGTAAACGAAAACATTTTCAAAATGGTGCTTGTAATGAAAACTAATGGTATATAAAGGTGTGGCTTCTGATAATGTTACTTTACTTTAATGAATTGGAGAAGTAAACACTTTGTTTGATCAACCTATGTAATATAAACTGTGTAAAGAAGTACATAATTAGAAGTAGGTTATTTTCTGGAATAAGACAACTAGGCTAACGTTGGGTACATACACATTGGTTAGTTAAGTAGGTATAGTACCTACCTACCTACTCACATGTAGTAAATTATTTCAATGCGGTTTACTAACTTATTAGTATTGTCAAAAGTCGTGTTAAACTATTACTAGGTACCTACCTATACTATACTAAAATCGGTTAGGGTCACACTGGTCCATGCACTTGCACTGCATGCAAATATATTGATAAAGGCAACTTACCTTCGTACTGGACCCTCACCGTTCTATTACAATAATATCTAACAATAAGTAACATAGATATCTAGGACTGCTTCCTTACACATATTATGGGTGTACCTGGGTAACGATGGTATAGGGTACCTAAAATGCAACAATCTAAGTTAGACACTAGCCGGAAATGCTGCCTTTGTTACAGCACGCAGTGCACCCATCGCTCTCTGATTCGAAGCCGTCGGTATCCAAGTCGGTTCCAGCTAGAGCTGCACCGTATGGCTCCTGGTGCACTCCTGAAGCCACACCAGCTCATGCAGTGTAAGTTAAGGTTATCATCCAGCCAGAAGCTAGACAAAAAAATTGTGGAAGTTCAGTTCAGAAAATACTACTTCCGTCACACCCTATAGGTATGACATATACACAGGTACCTACTAATGTTACTGATTTGGATATAGGCAGGTATCTACCTACTTACCTAAGTAATTAATTAGTAGTATTGATTTGTTATGATTTCAGGGTTTCGCATATAAATGAAAATGCATCAGAAAAAAGGAGCACAGGGTATGTTATCGTTTAGAACTTACTAGAAATATTTCGTACCGAAATTATACTTATTATTTCTTATTTCCTATGAAACTTCAATAATTTCCTACATTTCTAGATCTTTGAGTAATCTGCAGAGAATTCGACTGCTTGCCACTAGTCCCTGTTCAATAAAATCTTATAAAGATGAAAAGGAATCGAGTACGGAGCTCGAAGAGTACAGGACGCCGCTACCAACACATTGTCCTAAAACCAGGTTCGTCACACATTATGCATACATACGTACACACGATTGTGTTCTCGGAATTGGCTGTGTTCTCGGAATTGGCTGTGTTCTCGGAATGGGGTAGCCAGAACTTAGCATAGCTGATGTTAATATCGGTGACAAGTTGCTAGATCGCCTAAAATAATGTCAGAGTTAGTAGTCAGTTAGCAAGTTCGCAATTTGATTATCAAAGTAAATCACGAATATATACGAATATAGGTACATAATAACATATCTAAGGTTCTGTATAGTACTAAGCAGTTGTTAACAAATAGGTATACAGATACTTACATAAAACAAACATCGAATTCACCAAATCATGGCCTCTACCGGACAAGAACCCGCAGCAGCATGACCAACAGCGTAGGGTAACCGCAAACTGCGCCAATCGGTTCGTTAATAAATACTGGTAATATTTCAGATCGGCCAGTACAATCGAGGTGCAGGAAGCGGAAACCCCGCAAAGCCCAGTGCCCTCATCGCCCTCCCGGGATGGAAAATGCAAGGGCTATTTTGGAATACCTGCGTTTGCTGATCCCTTTATTCCCATAGATCCTCAAGGTACTTATACGTGAACCACAGAAATATAGAGTATATATATCGCAAAGTACTCGAGAGGAACTCGAGATGACAATAACATTCTATGCCTTTACTTATATTACAGGCATTTACTTTCACAGTTTTACATAAAAAACAATAAATAAATAATATTAATAATTAAAACCTACACGTGTGCTAAAGGTGGGATCATCAATCATCCGAGATTGGTGTAATTGGGGTTTTTAATTCTTTCTCCTGAATCTTAGTGAATAGCAGAAATGGTGCAGGTTATACAATTAAAATGTCATTTGGGGCCACAACAGTCGTAAATTGTCATTAATGTAATTGCAAAGAATAAGAAGTTGCTCGAGAAAGAGCTCTCTTGGGGGCCAATAAAACGTCGAATTAATTGGTCTATAGAAATAGATTGAAAACAATTGAAATAGAAAGGCATATTTTATTGTTACTTAGGTAGTTATTTATTTTCAATGTCCCTACTTTTCTTTATAAGAAAAACCTAGTTTTCCCAATTTTTTAAATGTTAAATCGGTATATTCAGCGACATAAGGTAGCCTTTCGTAAAGGGTTAGGTACAAGTACGAGTATAGGTACAACCTATACCGAAGCTTACTCGTATTTTCAACAAACTCGTTTATCACCTAGTACTTACGAGGTATTTTCCATTATTTCCATTCCAGCCCAATTATTGCGTGCCTCAATAATTTATTGCATCACCTAACTTTCCAGGTCGCGGGTACATAAGCTGGCTGATGCTGGTAACATTCTGCTACAGCTACAACGCCTGGATGGTGGCGCTCCGAGCTTCCTTCCCATATCAGACCCCCGAGAACACCTGGATCTGGATGCTGCTGGACTACTCCTGCGATGTGGTGTACCTGCTGGATGTAGCGCTAGTGAAGCCCAGGCTCATGTTCTTACACGAAGGGTTCTGGGTCAACGATCCGAGTGAGACTAGGAAGAATTATAGAAAGAAACTTCAATATATTGTAAGATGTTTGTGTATTCAAAAGAAACTGCTAAGTATAAGCATTATAAGATATCATTTGTAAAATAGTTGTGTACAACTTTTTTTATGATTTTAGTTCGATATAGTCTCCCTCTTGCCGCTGGACCTCCTCTACATCTATTTCGGGCCGCAGAAGGTGATCCTCCGTTTTCCACGCCTTCTCAAACTGCAAACCTTCTGGGAATTCCATCGTGCTATGGACAGGGTGCTCTCGTCTCCTTATGTTGTAAGTAATATTACGGGATTCACCGTCTACTAAACAACAACTGTCATGATGATATTTCTGCATACTCATTAGGCTTAGAATACCATTAGGCAGTTAGGAGTCGGAAAAATTTTCACAATAGGTAATAAGATTAAACATTATCTATATAGGGCTAACTCACCTATTTTCATTGCAGGTAAGAATAGGCAAGACGCTGTTCTACATTTTTTACCTGATCCATTTGAATGCGTGTGCCTACTACGCTATGAGTGATTACATCGGACTTGCTTCCAACGACTGGGTCTACGATAATCAAGGCAATGCCTATATCAGGTAAGGGGCAAGTAGGTAAACTTGAATTAGTATAAGGACTTACCCTGATGGCAAAAATAAAGGGGACTAACCTAAATAAAATCTATGATACACCTACTTACTCGCGTATATTCCCTTTACACTTTCATAGATATACCTTAGTGAAATTCTTTTTCAGATGTTTTTACTTCGCGACGAAGACAGCTACATCAATTGGCAAGAATCCAAAGCCAGAGAAGACCGAGGAGTACCTGTTCATGACGGCAGCCTGGCTCATGGGTGTGTTTGTGTTCGCACTGCTCATCGGGTCTATCAGGGACATTATCGCCACGGCCACTAGAGCTAAGGTAAGATTTGGTATTGTGTACAAAAAAGGGGCTACGTTGCGAAAACCATAGGGTATTTTATGAGTATGATACTTATCCACTTACAAAGCAATTTTGGTAACATCCCCAACTGAAAGTGATATAATCTTAAATAAACTCAGGATTTGGGGCAAGCCTTGCTGGCATTAGGTGCTCCTCAAGGCAACATAAAAACTTCGATTTTCAACCGTTACAGACGGAGTACCGTAAGACGGTTGACAACTGTTCCCGCTTCCTACGTAAACTGAACATGTCCACGGATCTGCAGCGTCGAGTCGCTTTCTGGTTCGACTACACTTGGCGACAGCAGAGGTGCTTCGGTCAGTCAGTTTTTCAGATCTTTCAGTTTTTTATGTTCTTCATTTATGTTCATCTTTAGGACAAGCAGAGATCCCAACTATAATGTATCAATGTCAATATCAAGTTTTTTTTATTGCAGAGGAGGGAAAAATTTTAAATTCCTTACCAATCAATATGAAACGTGATGTAGCACTTGAAGTTCACATGTCTACACTAAGTAAGGTATGCACTTAAATATAGCAGTTATTTATAAAAGTACTAAAATCACTCACTTTTCACAACAGTCGTAGCACGAAATGATTGTCAATGTTGTCACTTATCTATATACCTATACTTGCCACTCCATGACGAGATTATTATGTTGTCGCAACTACCTAAACACATTTTATAACCGAAAGTGCGATTCTGGAGTCATATTGACCTATAAGTACATTGGGTGTGTCCATCTACCTATTCTTGTATTCTTTATTGTACATACAAACATTAGACAATATAGTGACTTAACATAGGCGAGCTTATCTCTTTAAGAGATTTATTCCAGCAAACCCAAGCAAACAATTTGTTACCCAATTTTAGAGTGCAAGTCATGTGCACCGAAAGAATCAGAACATTATAAATAAAACTAAATTTCCAAAATGTTAAACCTTTTTACAAAAATCAACGTACATCATACCCCAGGTGCAGATATTCCGCGACTGCTCTAACTCGCTGCTGCGTGACCTGGTGCTGCAGCTGCGGCCGGTGTCGTTCCTGCCGGGCGACCTGGTGGTGCGCCGCGGGCACGTCGGCTACCACATGTACATCATCAAGTCGGGCGAGTGCTGCGTGAGTGTAGCGGCAAGGGTCAACGTGAACTTCACTCGGTCCCCTTTATCTGATATGCAGTAGCGAGACGAGCGCTCGGCGTCCTCCCGCGCCCCGCACCTCGCCCGCGCACACACACATTCTCAATTTTCGCTATTGCATTGCTTCGGCTCTACTACTGCAAGTTAGATAAAGGGGGTCGGTTTAAAACTGGATAGTTTTTCACTATACAGGAAGTAACAAAAAGGGTATGTTAAGCGGAAAGCTATGTGAAGAGCCCACTGTAGAGAACCTCTCCTGAAAATTTGAGACTCGAAATCGCATGTTTATTTTTCCCAATAGTATGGAGAATTTTTAAATATCGCAGGAATTTTCATACAATCTTGAAAAATAAACATGTGATTTCGAGTCTCAAATTTTGTGGATAGGTTCACTACAGTGGGCTACTCACATAGCTTTTCGCTTAACATACCCTTTTTGTTACACCCTGTATAGTTGCTAAACGACTATAATTCCCTAAGGGGTTCCTGAGGTAGCTCTCTAGTGTACAGTAGAGCTAGCCTAGCTACTAACGGCTGTATTTTACAGGTGATGTCCCAAGATGAGAAGGAAATTGTTGCGACGTTACGGGAAGGTTCGGTTTTTGGAGAGATTAGCTTATTGGGAATCAAAGGCTTAAAGAGGCGCACAGCAACTGTGATGTAAGTAAAAAAAAAAAAATTTTGAAATCCGTCTATAATTGACGGAAATATCGGTGAACATACATTAAAAAAAATATATATTATACATACAGACGAATTGAGAACCTCCTCCTTTTTTTGAAGTCGGTTAATAAATTAAGTGGGCGCAACTTAAAATAATTTATAAATAATAGCCTACCCACTCAGATACTTTAGCTTATACTTAGAATTGTTTCTTTCTGAACAGATCTCGTGGATACTCAAATCTCTTCGCTCTTTCACGAAACGATCTTGACGCTGCCCTTAAACATCACAAAGAAGCTGCTCAAATACTTTGCCTTAAAGCTGATCAGGTAACCACCAATCAACTTAGATAATGCCATAAGCGATTGTAGCCACTGGCGATTTCTAGTTCCATATGAGTTTCCAAGTGAGTTAATTATTGTTATTTTCCCTTAGATAATCCGAGAGAATGCAGCTCGTCAGGCAAAACGCCGTAGATCCGGATCATCACGACACAGGTCCGGCGGCGGTGACGACTCCGCATCGACTGCGCGGCGACGCATGTCTGCGGCGTCCAGCAACGAGAGCAGTTTGACGGTAGAACGTCGACGTCGGACGGCTAGTCAATCGAGAAGGAGACTTTCTATTGTTGGCGAGAACAAGGTAAGGATGGGCTTTAATAAATCAGAGGAAAGCTTTGAGAAATATATATTTGTCGGAAAATAACAGTCTATCAGGTTAGAATGGTTATATTTCGACTCAAGCTAGGCGGTATAATGGGGGTAACTCACAGTAATTAACACAGTTACGAAATAAACAAGAATTTAATGTAAAGAAACAAAACAAAACACTAAATGCAGTAAATAGATAAGGAGGCAAACGATCCGTCGGAGTATCGACTTATGTCCCGGACGGCTGTCTAACGCGCACTGCTGCCTGGCGGGAAAATCTGCTCCGACGTTTCGTGAACACGTGTTTGCGACGCCAGCGCACACGCTTGCGACTTCAGCGCCACCAAACACGCGTTGTGCCTCTTAGGTGTCAAATCAGCTCCTCTTTTATTATTTTCGCCGACACGGCCTTCCTGACGTACGCACGCCCTCGTGCGTTATTCATCTGAAAACAACAAGCCAGGCATAACTATCACAGTCAAATTTACTATCAACCTAAGAAAAGGAAGGTCCACTCAAGAAGCACTCAACTCTCTACGATTAACATTCTCAGTCTCTATCTCACAACACCCAACACAATATGTCGCTGATAGCACTCACTGCAGCTCCGCGCCACACACTGGGGACCGAAGCGCATATAGCGCTCGGCAAGCCAGTGGCTTGCGGCCAGCAGCGAGGTACTACATAACGTACCTTCACCATCGCACCCATCATCGCATTCTGCGCCAGCTGGTTTAACGACCACTGCGCCATTCTCAGTCTCGCGGTGCGTCAGCACCGCCGAACTACCCGGAACTGTATCATTAACTTCCATATCACTGTCCGCCGACACAGACCCATCCTGCTCTAACGCTTGGTTACATAGCGCCTCTGCCATTTCTGTTAGCCCTTCGCGCCCTTCTGGAACTCTTCGCAAGCTTTCATGGGGATATTTGTACTTTCGATTTGAGCCATCTACATGTTGCAGTTCATAGCGGTCATTCTCTAATACCCCGATAACTTTAAAAGGCCCTCGAAACTTTCTATCTAACTTGGTCTGATTACGTTCGCAACATTTAAGAAACACGAAATTTCCCACGTCAAACGGCTTTACTAGTGCTCTTCCTTTATTGAAACGTTCTGTGTCTAATTTCGCTACATGTTCTATATTGCCAGATGCTTCTTTACGGACCTTTTCTAAATCAGTTCTACATTCAGAAGGCGCATCTGAATAAGCTATCTTAGATATACCTAACGGCTGCGATTTGATACCGAACATTAGCTCCGTTGCTGAGTAACCGGTAACCCTACACTTCGTACTGTTCAATGCCAGTTGAATGGCACCAAGTTCGTCTCTCCATATTGTATCCGAGCTATTTTCTGTGATCGTTAGTAGATTCTTAAGTGTTTGCATCACTCTTTCGACCTGCCCATTAGCTCTGCTAGCCCCGACCGCAATAACATGGAGGTCTATGTTATTTTCGGAGCAAAACTTTTGAAAATGGCTACTTACATAACACCGGCCCTGATCAGCAATAACGCGTTTTGGAGTTCCGAACAAATTAATTGCCTCCTTTAATGATTCTATCGCACTGTTAGCGTCTAAACTTGCTGTCAACCGTAATAGGACAAATTTGGTAAAAGCATCGACAATTACACTCACATACTCCTTTTTAGAGCTTTTACCGCTTAGTTTCCCGCTTAGGTCTATATGAATCGTATGCCATGGTATGGTAACCTTGGGTATAGAATGCAATTGTATAGGCTGAGCACCTGAATTTCCTTTGCAAGCTTTGCAGACCAAACACGCATCTACAAATTTTTTAACTGCCCTAGCCATACCATCGAACCAATACAAGTCAAATAATGTATCAAGAGTTTTATCGTAGCCCAGATGTTTAACTTCTGAATGTACGTGACTTATAAGAGACCAAACCAAAGACCGGGGCACTACAGGTAGCCACTTGGTGCGTTTGTTACGCTGCACTTTTCGGTACAATACGCCTTTTCTAATATCATACGTTTGGGCGATTTCCCGAGGTAAATCGCCAACTCTCCATTTTTCCATAATATCCACTATCTCACTATCCCGTTGTTGCTCTACAGCTAGCCATTCTTGCTGCAACCCTAAAAGGCGACACTCCCTTTTGGTAACCACATTAATGTCGTCGTTATCGGAATCTAGATGAGGTAGTGGATTTCTGGATAGAAAGTCTACATGTGACATATGACGCCCCTGCCTGTACTCTACATTAAAATCATAGCTCTGTAATATTGCCCACCACCTATGCACACGTGGCGTAAGATCCTTTTTCGTGCTAGATGACTTAAGTGCGTTGCAGTCTGTACGAACTGTAAAGTGGCGACCATATAAGTAGTGCCTGAAGTGCTCTACAGCCCGCACCACCGCCAGAGTCTCCAACTCATACGAGTGGTAACGCGACTCGGCGGCTGTGGTGCGCCGGCTATAGTAGGCCACAACGTGCTGCATACGGTCGTGCCTCTGAATAAGTATAGCCCCGTACCCTTGTGCGCTCGCGTCCGTGTGCAACTCTATATTTCTATCCGGGTCGTATATTGCTAACACAGGTTCAGAGGTCAATATATCTACTATACGCTTATGTACTTCGCTATGTTGTGCTGTCCACGTGATACTACCATGGTGTTGCGTAAGCGGGTATAGAGGGGCCATAAGCACTGAAAAGTTAGGTACGAACTGTCTAAAATAAGATGCGAGCCCTATAAACTGGCGAACTTGAGTAGCCGTACGAGGAGTTGGAATCTCTATCAAAGCTTGTATCTTGTTTGGATTTGGTCTGATTTCACCTGATTTTACCTTATACCCTAAATAAGATATTTCACGTTTTAGAAATTTACACTTTTTCAAGTTTATAGAGAACCCAGCCTTCGCAAGTGCATCGAGAACTTGCTTAAGTCGTTCTAAACCCTGCTCCGTGGTAACTGAAGGGATGCAGATATCATCGATATAAGTAAGAGCAAATTCACAGTCTTTTAAAGCGTTTTGAATGCATCTTTGGAAAACCGAGGGTGCATTTTTAAGACCGAAGGGCATAGCGAGATACTCGTATTGCCCATTAGGTGTAACAAATGCGGTACGCTCAATGGAAGCTGTTTCAACACCAATACAATGAAAGCCTGACGTCATATCGAGAGAGGTAAAGAAATTAGCGCCATGTAATCTGTCTATCTGATCACTGATTCGTGGTAAAGGATAGTTGTCACTACGCGTGTTTGAGTTAAGCTCTCTATAATCTACTACCATGCGGTCGCTGCCATCCTTTTTCTTGACAAGCAAGATGGGACTGGCAAAGGGTGAGTTACTTTCACGAATGACACCCGCCTCTAGTAATTCAGCTACCTTATCCTTTACTATTTGTTGTTCACTGGCCGATAATTTATAGGGTCGTCTTTGTACCAATTTATTTGCGTCGACAAGGTCTATTTTAATTTCTCCTGTAGTTACACGCCTTGTTGGCGTGCCTTCTACAAAATATTCAGAGTACGATTTGAGCAATGCTAACAAGGAATCTTTAGTATCCCCCTCTAAATCCGTATCTACTTGAGACTCCATTGGCAATATACAAGATGTAAACTGAGAAAACTTTGATTTAAATAAACTTATCCCGTTAACACCGAGTTCGACGTGTACCCCCATATCGATTATATCACGGCCGAGAAGGACGGGTTCAATCAAGTTACAATCATCAACAACATGAAATAGAATCTTTAAAGTTAAACCTTGAACATTAACTGAGCATCTCAATTGTTTAGTGCATTTTATGTCTGTATTGCCTATACCTACCAAAATCACAGTCTCATAAAATAAGGCTCCATTTATTTTATCTGCGAGGGTGTTATTTATAAGAGAGCACTCAGAACCGGAGTCAAATAGAAAGCGACAACTCATACCTGCAACATGTAGCTCACCAGTAACTGCCCGCTTGCTGCACAGTTTAACCTCCTTTTTTGCGGCCGTGTTGGCCTCGCGAAGGGCAGCAGCAGCCATGCAGACGCTGGCAACGTGCCCCTGTTTTCCACACGTGTAGCACGTCACGGGTCGCCTCTCGTCGAAGTGTGGGGGCGCTGCCGCCGTGGTCGGTGATGACGTAAATCGGGATGTGGGTTGTTTACGAATCTGTGAACTTTCACCACGTATTTGAGGACAATTCATAATTTTGTGGCCAACCTCGCCACAACGGTGGCATGTACCATAGAACGTAGAAGATGTTGGGCGCTGAATATTAAAGCGCGGACGTTTGTTGTCCATATAAGTTATAGTATCCTCACTCGGGCGCTTAATAGATATTCCCCGTAATATGCGACAAAGTTGCGTTTTTGAAGTAATAGTATGCGAGTTTAATTCACGTCGTAGACTTTGGTCACAATTTGACAAAATAGACACTGCAAAACCGGTGGTAACCTCGTCGTCTAATTCAATCTTAGGTATAGTCTCAATCAAGTGCCAAAGGCGCACACCTGCATCGGCGGCGGTTTCTTTATCTAGCAATTTAAATTTAATTACTCGGTCAAAATAATCTTGCATAAGCATTGGCTTTGCAAATCTCGCGATTAGAGTGTTCTGCACATTTTCCCACGTTATAGATTCAGGCTGTATCTTGGTTAGACATGTGGCAGCTCGTCCACGCAGGGCTTGCATAAGCGGTAATAATAAATCGGTACCTTTTAGTTTCTTGTGCCTTACAATAACCTCGTTGATCTTGCACCAGCCCTCGATGTCAGCGTCAGGGTCATCTGGGTCGAACCTGATAAGTGCCACAGGCGCGGGCACCTGCCCTGCACTAGCCAGCCCACGAAGTAACTGTAGTAGCATGGCGGACTCGCCTGCGCCCACGCCTTCGACGTTGCTCGCATTCGCGGTAACTTCGCGTTCAGGATCAGTTACATTGGAATCGTTCATAATTAAAACACTCGACGCACTATTTCAGAGGGCTTCCGGGTCCCAGTATCCCACTTCTGATGTCGGAAAATAACAGTCTATCAGGTTAGAATGGTTATATTTCGACTCAAGCTAGGCGGTATAATGGGGGTAACTCACAGTAATTAACACAGTTACGAAATAAACAAGAATTTAATGTAAAGAAACAAAACAAAACACTAAATGCAGTAAATAGATAAGGAGGCAAACGATCCGTCGGAGTATCGACTTATGTCCCGGACGGCTGTCTAACGCGCACTGCTGCCTGGCGGGAAAATCTGCTCCGACGTTTCGTGAACACGTGTTTGCGACGCCAGCGCACACGCTTGCGACTTCAGCGCCACCAAACACGCGTTGTGCCTCTTAGGTGTCAAATCAGCTCCTCTTTTATTATTTTCGCCGACATATTTTTTTAATCTAAGTAGCTAATACTTACTTGGAATCTTTTTCGCAGGTGAACAATGCGAACCTAAATGCAGAGAAGACTTCAATAGCATCAGCGTGCAGCGGACATCGCACACCATTGCCTACCATTATCCTGTCCAGCGAATGAAACAATTTAATTTAAATTGCGAATAGGGAATACTCAAAACTCAGTCGTTCGTCAGTAGACCACAGCCTGTTTAAATAGATCGAGCATTAGCATAGGTCTAACATGTTATACCTAATGTGGGAAAAAATAAAAAATTAAATGTCCAGGTACTTTCGAAATCTCATAGAGTTGGAAATTTTATGGGGGGTTGAGTATTCTCCCTTCTTTAGGCTACTTAATGATAACATTGAATATAGCTCAAGTTTGTCATCTTTTCGGCAATATATTAAAAATATACGATTAAATAGTAATATATTTTGTAGATTATCAATTTTATCAGGTTTTATAATCTACTTCGATGTCAGTCAACTATTTACAATGATCTCTGTGTTAAAATTTTAAGAAAAGTAGAGTTTAAATAAATATGATTTATGTACTGAAAGTCTTATTATTTCTACGAGTATTTCATCATTCTATGCTTATTATTATTAAAGCTTCAAGTAAGTACCTACCTAAACGAAATATATTTTACATAAATGCAACGGCCCTGACAATGATAATACAGAAAACAAGATTGATGTAGGTAATAATTAAATTTATATACCTAAATGAAAACTTCAGAAAATCGATTTCCAACATTTCGTTTCAACATTACAGTTGATGAAAATTGATTGAACTCGGTACAAAAGTTTGCCTGACTCAGAGCTTCGTGTGCGCTGTCTCAGTACAGTCATTAGAAAGCAGAAACGTCCCGAAACCACCCCTAATACATTAATTATTATGGTTATGTCAACGTTGCGTGCATCGGCAATGAACCTAAAAATGTACCAAACTATCATTCCAGCTGAAAGAATGGAATATGAACTCTGGTACATTAAGTTAAGAACCTCGGCGACTAGTAGGTTGGTAAAGCGGCTAATGGAAAATAAAGTTTACGTCGAAGCTTGCAGTATCGAACAAATTACCTACAAGAAAATCACTAGGCATTACGTAGGTCTATAAATTCGATCGCGGTAACTATTATTTAAAGCAAGTTTTAATTGCAATTTATTAGTTTAGATGTATACACCTGGGGATTTATTGTAGAACTAAGCTATAGACCGCCACTGAGTCCAGGTGAACTACCGAATACCTAATATGCTAACTGGACTCATATTTTTTCAATTAGGAACATCCATACCATTTACGCGATAATCCGATTGCACGACGTGCTTTTACGTTGTATAAGTATTACTGATTATACCGATCACACAGGCAATCGTAAGTTTCATCATCAACCATCATCTGCCTGCCCTTATCTTATTATTTATAGGGTCGACGCAATATGATTTCTTTCTAAACCTATATTGCCAATGGTTTGGCGTCTGACAATTTTATTGTACTGAAAACACAAACCAAAACACAAGCGCGTTGGAAAAGTTTAGTTCACTGTATTTTATGCAGATTTTATCAGACAACAAATAAGTAGGACAACCATTACTCTTCCCCTCAACCCGATAGTATCCAACCTGAGGATACAACTTTCCTAAAACATGAGTTTATACCTCACGGACAAGATAAAAGTTTAAATCGTCACATAACTCACCAGTGAGGCGCCACCTACTACACGAATTGGGTTATTAAAAGTAATTTAGACCTTAGAAAAACTGGAATGGTTTCCGTTTACCTACGACACATTGTAAAAAATTTAACTTACTTATTCGTAAATCGTAAATCTTGTGAAAAGTGTGCGTTCATCTTCGTTCGCCTTACTTACGACTGCTAGCATAAAAAGACGATTCATTACTTATCACCAAAGAAAGTTTGAAATAAAATCCAAGACATCATGAGCTAGGTTTTTGTGCGATAATTAAATTAACCCCGACGAATAAATTACAATCCGGTGACATTCATTTCCGCATTGTAAAAGATGTTAATCGAATCAGTGGTTAGGGCGAATTTCCAGGTAGAGCGTTTCAGTTCAGTACGCAAGTATTTTTTAACTGTAACTGTTTTGAATGGGATAAGCGAGTCAAAAGGAAGAAGATTAAAGGAGGCAGAAGTAGTTAAAATACCACTCTAAGAAGAATTTTTGAACTGTAAGATTGGTCAATACCTAGGTAAAGAGTTACTAGTTCCTATATTATCCCGGGTATTTTTTCTCTGATAATCGCACCAAATTGTTTCTCTTTATTTAAGCAATGTTCCCGTGCGGCAGTCCGATGCAGGATGCCGAATGTGATCCAACATCTACGGTTAGAATAGCAGGGTCATATATAGAAGACGTTATAGAGCTGAGAGCATCACTGAGTACTTATTCATAAAGAACCCTAACAAGCCATCAGCGCCCTAAGATCTGGTATAGGTAAGATACTCCTTATAACGTAACTATGAACAACTCTTAATGAAAGATACTGCTTTACCCCCGTTCTAAAGAGGTATAAGCACAACTGTAAGCCACCAGTTGCTCAGTCTGAAAACCAACCCCTTCGCGACGCTACCTCTTGAGCACGAACAAAATTAACTAGCTTGAACTTTACGTTTTTAATTAAATTTTCATTGATGTACTAATAATACTGATTAAAAAAAAATTGTATTGTATCTCCCGGTAAACTCGTAAGCTTTAGGTACAAGTGCATATATTATGTGAAAAATAAACATGACTTTATAGTTTTTACGTTGAATGTAAATAAGTAAGTACCTAGTTATATCACGAAAAAAAAATTTTTTTTCTTCCTTAGTTGCGTTGGTATATAAAAATGTTAGGTACATACGAGTATCAAACAAGTATCTATATTTATGTTATTGCTGAAATTCGGGCAAAATCTTAACTATTGGCGCTATTGTTGGACATGAGATCAGTTTATTACTAATTAAAATATAATGTTTAAGTAAACAAATGTTGAGGGATATATAATAAACTAGCGACCCGCCCCGGCTTCGCACGGGTGCAATGCTAGGAATGTAATGCTAGGTAGGTAAAAATATGGTCTAGCTAAATGGCATGTCCGATATACATTATTAAGAAGCGCAAATGTCTTTGTCTTACTTTGTCGAAATTTCTTAGGTATTTACCTAGGTACTAACCTAGGTTATCTGCAAACAAAAGTAATCTACAGGATGATTTTTGGTCGTCAATGTTCCCGAAAACTATGGAATCTCCTCATCATCACGATCATTTTTCTCCATGGAAGCATACCTGAGTTGAGTAAATAGACTGCGTTTTCCTGCATAAATGCACATTAACACGTGTAGCAAGATCTTTTCACGAGCAATAATTAATATCTGTGTATGAAAAAACTAGCATAAACACTGGACACTAAAAATTTCGCCCGATCAAGTAATTTAAAAAAACTTTCAAAAAAATTTATTTGTTTGTGGCGTAAACTTACTTTATTTGATGTATAGAGTACGTACCCTTCGTTAAGGGTGGCAACGAAAAAAATCCTGTATAATTCTAGATTTTTATGTAAGCGGTATGTGCTATTTCGATATAGCGCATCTTTATGACAAAATGGTATTAGGTATGTACAGAAAGAAAATTTATAGTTTTACGACCGCAATGAAATGTTTTATACATTTCATAGAGAATTAAATGATTACCCATGTAATAAAAGTCTCCCAACATAATATAATGTAAGCAACTATGATATAAAACCTCATTGGTAAGTAATTTGCTTTTTACAAATCCAAAATATCCAAAGCGTTATGGTGCGTTTGCGTGTGTCCCTCACCGCTCTGTTTCACTTTACTACAGGAAAAAATTAATATTACCTAAGTATACCTACTAATGATAGTCGCACGTTATTTTCTTGAACATAAAACCAGCGAAATAGAGAAAATAACTTTTTTGGCTACAACGGTGCGTGTAGAGAAACTATTGGCACCAAGTTCAAAATGAAACCATTCCCAAAATGGTCCGCCAGAACTGCAGGAACAGGAGGGAGTTCCTATAGCCACGTCCGATGTAAAAGATCGGTGATAAATACTAGCTAAACGCCTGCAAGTACTTCTTTAGAAGCCTTAGTCAATCTTAGTGAATCTCAGGACGATTTTTTGCTCACGCTCAAAAAGCTAGATATACCTAACTACTAAGGCAAGTAGTAGGTACCCTGCATTATGATTTTATGTTGGAGCATGCCGTGATATTGCTAAGGCCACCACGGGCTTGCATGAATAATTTCTACCCTAATGACTATACACCAATGCCAAGTTATGACAACCCTTACCGCCACAAATTCTTTACGAGTTTAATTTGTTGGTTTAGAATGCACTTAAATAGTTATGGACTTTTTGACCCAGTTACATGGATTCTTGTTTAAATTACAATACTGTAGCATCACATTAAAATTTGAGTTGGTTGCAGTAACATTTGTAGGTACATACCTACATATACAGGATGTAACAAAAAGAGTATGGTAAGCGAAATGCTATAAAAACAGCCCACTGTAGATAACCTATCCCGAAATTTTTTGACTAGAAATCGCATGTTTATTTTACAAGATTGTATGAATATTCCTGAATGGGTTAGGAGTTCTCCATACTACCTGGACAAATAAATATGTGATTTTTAGTCTCAAATTTTGGTGATAGGTTCTTTATAGTGGGTTATATTCATAGATTTAACATTTAACATACCCCTTTTGCTACACCCTGTATACACATAGTAGGTAAATACAATACAATACCTAGTTAGGCAAATGAGACTATGCATTATATACCTACCAAGCATAAACTACACATCTCTTGAAGGCCTACTCTACCTAGTACCCAAATCAGATATTAAATGCTAACCAAGATAGCCTATACTAGATAAAACACCTTAATACATACATAAAAATCACGCCTCTTTCCCGGAGGGGTAGGCAGAGATCACGAATCTCCATTAGCTATGATCCTGATACACCTCTTTCGCTTCATCTACTTTCTTGATATTCTTCATGCACGCTCTTCGGTTTAGGGTACCTACTCTTGACCTGACCGATTTGATCGGCAAAAGTCCGGCGAGGTCTTCCCTTCTAACCCTTCCATCTAAACCTTAATGCTTTGTTTAAAAAAGAGAATGAAGAAATACTAGTAAACAAAGTATTATAAATATGTAATACAAAAGAAATAACAATCAATGGCCATACATATTACATCGCTAATCGTGTCGATAAGCCGTAGAGATGCCACGATAGAGTTCCGTCGAGAAATTGAGCGCCATCACGAAATGCGAGCGATTAGGTACGCTACGATATCTACACAGTCGTTAGATTTATCAGATGTAGGTAATGGAGCTGAAAATATCTAGATTTATGACATTAAAGGTATAAAGATGGAGGCAATAGACTTAAAAAACTAGGCAATCCATCACGGCACGACAGCGATTTGCTTTGCGGGGAAAATTATGTTTGCAAATATTTACCGATGGCACACGGGGACGCTTGAATTCAGGTAATATTAGAGTAGGCCACGTGGGCGGCACTTATAGTAATGTAGGTATTATTTTTGTGTGCACATGTAAGTAGGTACATATACCTAATGAAGGTTGACAAAGGGCAGGCAGCCGGTTGTGAATAGTGTTGCCCAAATTCAGTCTTGGTCTTGCAGTCTTGGTCTTGTTCTTGCGTTTTTG
The DNA here is from genome assembly GCA_014607495.2 of Carposina sasakii. Taxonomy (NCBI): domain Eukaryota; kingdom Metazoa; phylum Arthropoda; class Insecta; order Lepidoptera; family Carposinidae; genus Carposina; species Carposina sasakii. The sequence goes on along the minus strand of CP053149.1, from coordinate 3,947,499 downwards.
CAAGACCAAGACCAAGAACAAGACTGCGTATTTTTAGCAAGACCAAGACTGACCGTGCAAGACTTGAGCAAGAACAAGACATAGCCTGCAAGACTCTTGCGTCTTGCAGCTAGGACTTAGCGCTATTTCACGGAGTAGTTAGGTGTAACAGTTCGGTGTATAGGTAGGTACGCTTAGGAATTCTATGAGACGCAAAAAACTGTATCAAAGAATATGAAAAATTGGACCTATGCGCATTACGACTAATACCATAAACATAGCGAATAAAAAAATATCTATTAAAATCAAACTGAGTGCATGCATAGTTATGTTTTAACCATCGGCACTTTGATAATGCGGCATCAAAGGTTTTGTACTTACTTCTCAAAGAAATTTGCCGCTTTTCGGAAGTACATGGTTATGAACTTATGATATATTGTGCAGTTCTGTCACCGAATTGAATGATTTTCAAATCACAGCTAATGAATGGCAGGTACTCGAAAAATTACATAAATTTCTAATAAACTTTAAACTTTTAAGTACAAAACTTGGTGGAGACAAATATGTTACATTACCGCTAGTCATTGTATCATTCAATCTCTTGCTAGATAAAATTGAATCCATGGTAAAACAGTTAGATGAGAAACCTAATCGATCTGAAGTGGATGAAAGGCTCATTCTAGCTTTCCAAGCAGCTCGAGACAAAATGCTTAAACATTACAAGAAGAGCAACTGGATTTATTGTACTTCTTTAATTTTAGACCCAAGGCATAAGGCTCAGACTTTTGACCTGACAATGTGGGGGAAGCAACTTAAAACAGAAAGTCTGCGCAAGTTCAATGAACTTTATGAAGAATATAAAAGTCTACACTCACTGAACAAATCTCTGGAATTACCAGAAAAAGAAAATAAAGTATGTGATGAAGATGAAGACGTAATAGACTTTGATAAACTCTATGAATGTCCCTCGACGTCATCTGGATCTTGTCTTCAAGGCTTAGTGATAGACGAGTTGGAGGAGTACCTGAGAAAACCAAGAACTGCCAGCTCGGAAGACATTTTAGATTGGTGGAGGACGCATGAGACAGAGTATCCGATTTTATCGAAAATGGCCCGTGATTTTCTCTCAATACCTGCAACTTCAGTACCTGCTGAGAGGTTATTTTCTAAAGCATCATTAGTAATTAGAAAACATAGAAATAGGTTAAGTGATGAGTCAGCCAGATGATTACTTTGTATTAATTCTTGGTCAAAAGAATTGATATAAAGTATCATAACCTAATGATAAAGCTGTTGATTTGTGTTGTATTTTATTTTTTATTCAAATAAATGATAAATCGTAAAACTCTTTTATTAAATTTCTTATAAGTTGAGGGTTCAATCTCTTTCTAGACAGATAAGTATTGTTCTTTAAAATACAGTCAAGTTATTGTAATTAATTTGTTTTTTTACATGTTTTAGCAAATGTAAGCTTATAAATCATAAATGTTTATTAAGAAACAGTTACTTCCATGGAAAACGACATATAGGTCAGTTGATTTTTCGAATTTCTTATCAAATCTTCAGTTATTTATTAATCTGCTTGATCTTTACTATGGCTATGTTAATTCAAGCTCACAATGTCAATTCTAATACGTTTTTCTAAGATTTAAAGTAAACTTTAATAAATAGTAATAGACTAATAGGTAATTGCAAGACTTGCAAGACTCTTGCTGCAAGACCAAGACCAAGACCAAGACTGGGAGCGCAAGACCAAGACCAAGACCAAGACCAGGTGTATTGGCGCAAGACCAAGACCAAGACTGGCTAAGTCTCGTCTTGTTCTTGCATTTGGGCAACACTAGTTGTGAAACAAAAGCTAAATCCTTGGCAATACGAGTTTCAAAATGAATAATGTGATGAGGGCAGGAAGGAAGCAAGGAATATTTGAGGTAGATCAGGTACTTCCTCTCCTTGGGAAGAGCTAAGGTAAAATTTCATAGCATCAAACCCCAAGGGTAAAATTAATTCAGCAGTGCAAAGAACCCGGTAGAACGTATCAAATTTCAACCTACTTATACTCGTATATAACATAATTTTTTACAGGTATTGAAACCATAGAAATGGGACGCGGAAAGGAACCTGAGCAGCCCACCAGCAACCCGGTGGAAGCTAAGAAGCACCGAGACGAGTCCGCGGGGCATTACAAGAATGGGAACTACGACCGCGCCATAGTGTCACTTGACAAGGTAATTGAAGATCCATAGTGCGAAATTAACTTCGTCTTTCTATTGTATGTACCTTACCTACCTATATGTCTAGATCAAAAGCATAGGAAAAGTAGGTACATAACTGCATTCTAATTTGCATTGTCGGAAGGAAACTTGGCAAAAACGTTGTTACCATTTTGTTTAGTTATTGATAATTACAACAACGCAACCTAACTGCACATAGGTACGTAGGTACTTGTCGGTGACAAAAAAGAAGATCGTTACTTTTCTCCATCACGTAGTGTTAACATACGAGTCGTTCATCAAACAATACAAGCTTCTCGTAAGCACTCTCATAGTACACTGGTGGAGAACGTGGCAAGAGGGTGCGAAAACATGTTCAGTTCCCATAGCAACCACAGCTAGGGCGTCGATACTGAGAGCCCTTCACACGTACACACATTACATAATACATCCACTCAGTCAATACTTAAAACGCCGTGCACTTACTTAAAATGTCTCTGGACACAGAAAATGACGATAACGCAAAAGCCCAAGTTCGTTCCATTCTTGGTCCGACAAAAGACGCAGAATTCCTACAAAGTTTCGTCCGTGTCGGCACTGGAGACGAAGAAGAAGAAGCTCCTGTCCCAAAAGCATCTATAAGCAAAAGAGCACCACCGTCAGCGGAAAAACCTAGCGAGTATGTGGGCGAAGACGAAAAGTTCTCAACCAAAGATAGGAAAGACTCACTGAAACCAAGGAAGAAAAATGGAAAACACAATCAGAAACGCGAGAGGCGGAGGCGCGAAGAGGAGGTGTATACCGATAAAGATCGAGCTGCCGCAGTGCTGATGGGTTCTAAGGACATAAAGTTCTCTCTAAGCATGAAGGATAAAGCAGACAGGAGCAGCGCTTTACAACTGCCTGAGGAGGCTGATGCTGGGACGCTACTTGCGCTAGCTCGAGCTGAGATGATGCGAGAACGGTGCAGAACTGCTTTATCTTTCGTTGACAAGGTATTAAGACTCCCACGCATCCTACCTACACGCACCCAGACTCATCGAAAAAAAAAATTATTATGAGCAAAGTAGGTATACTAAAATTATCGTTCTCTTCATTTCAGGCGATCGAGTTAGCTCCAGAAGAAAAAGCAGCGTATGTAGCCCGCAGCAAATGCTATATGCTACTTGGAGAGCCAAAGTTAGCGTTGGCAGATGCGGAGACAGCATTGAAGCTGGACCCTAAACACGCAAAAGCATTACTTCACAAGGCTGAAGCGCTGTACTACTGTGGCGAGTTTGAAATGAGCCTGGTACACTATCATCGCGGGTTGCGAGCGCGCCCTGACTTACACGAATTTCGTCTTGGAGTACAAAAAGCGCAAGTTAGTACTAAAAACAATATTTAAAAAATATTGGCTACCAGATCTATGAGCTGGAAGGAAGCTAAAGGTTTTGGGGTGCAGTGTAGCAGCAGATTGCGTAGTAACATGCGCATGCGCCGACTAGCAGTAGCTAAACACAACTTACTACGTACATAGGTATAACTCGCTATATTTATTCATACGCCAGTTACCTATCTCTTCTACGATTAAACATGTAAATTACATGAATTTATGTGATTATTACAGAGATTTGTATATAGAAATGAAATTGATACTTTAAGGGATACATTGAGCTGATAGTGGGGTACATCATGACCTTGGACTAGTTTACGTATGTGATCGGACTAATTTCACTCATTGAACGAATTTCTTAAAACTCATTTCAGGAGGCCATTGAGAATACCATCGGCTCTGTGAAAGCAGTCAAGAAGCCAACAAAGCGGGCGTTGTCCAAGGCATCCAGGCCTGTCCTGGGTTCCCTCATGTCAGATAAGCTATACTTGGAGAATCTGCTGAGGAACCCTGACCTCGCCATCGCGGATAAGAAGAACGACATTGTCATCAAACAAGCGGAAGAAGCAATACGATTTCTGGAAAACAGAGAAGAGTTTTGGAGGCAGCAACAAACTTCTTAGAAGAGTACTATGCTGACTGTTGATATTTCAAGATACTTATCATAATTTATGGATAAATCGTTACATATAAGTTTTACGCCTATATTTTATTGTTACGGTAAAAGTGATCATATCTATCATTTTAATTAAATACCTATATATCTTTAGTTGTGTAGTGTAGTGACTATGGGCCTACGTCCAGCAGTGGACTGCAATAGGCTGATGATGATGATATCTTTAGTTAGAGACTAGTGACGAATTAAAAAGTTTTTATGACCAAGAAGGTGGTGAATTGCAGGGATTTGGCATCTCATACATTTCTATAGTGAATTGTTACTTACATACAGACAATGTAAACGGCAGCGAAATATAGAGTAAAACATAGGTTACGTAGGTCACTTATAGTCCAGGGGAATACCATACTGTATGAGTATAAACTAGTTATTATGTGCACTATTAACAGTTGAAATTATAGTTATATTACATTATTCTACCATTTATTACAATGAATGATGTACAGGAAATGTCTATAACAGCATAAAAATACGATATAAAAACGCAGACTATGTAGTGTGTATTTTGATGCAGTTCGTAGATATACTGTTTGCATTAATATAAACATAATAATAAAACAATATGACACCAATGAAGATCCTTTTCGTGCAAAATATACTTTTATTTATTATGATGTTATTACATGTGGTAAGTATACCCACATAACTAGTGGGGGGCTTAAACGGTGGCATAACAGAGTGAGTTTAGAAGTACCCTCTGCAATCACAAGTATCTATTTTCCAATTACCAAAAATGAGATGGCAACTGGCATGTGCCAAATGGTAAATCTTCAGCAGTATTATTTTGAGGAGAAATATTATGCCATTGCCAACACGTGCCGAATAAATAATCTTCTATTACCTACCACAAAACATCAATCAAACTACTATATTAAAAGTAATTTTAGTAACTTTCTGTAACAATTCATTCCTCAGGCCGCAGCAGGAAAGAACAACGAAAATACACCTTGTCTGGAATTTTTCAAGCCCGAGGTGAGGTAAAACCTACCTAACGTAACTTGAACCCTATCATGACTGTTTTATCAAAATCACCCTAAGTATCAGAATATTTTTACTTTATTGCACTATAAAAAATGTATACAAAGGCGAACTTAATGCTATATAATAGCATTCTGGTATTTTTATACCTTATGAACTGTGTACCTATAATATTCCAAGGACATCCATATTTTTCAATATCTTGCTCATTTTTTTAATGAAACAAATCGGGGACAGACGTGATAGTTAGGAATCTGGAGTAAGTACTTAATCTAAATATTTACTCAAAGGAAAATAGCTATCGCGACTTAAGACAAAGATAGTTAGATCTTTTTCTAATCAAGGATCTTAGACGGGGATAGCTGACCTATTCACAGATACGAGTATCTAGCTAACATGGGACTAGATAGACAGCTATTGCTTCACGTAGGTATTTGGAGTATGGCATGTACTCCATTCACACTAACAATCTTTTTGCACCTAGTTAAGTAGACAGATATAAATTATTAGTTGTTGTTTTTCAGCATATTAAGAATCAATGCTGCCAGTTTACGCAAATCATGTTGGATAACGTGGATCCAGAGTGCAGAGTAGATAAAGATTCCAGAAACATAACGGTGACTACCTATACCCACATTAGACGTGTGCGCCGCGCCCACATTAGACTGCCAAATTTTGCGCACTTTTGAAGGTCCAGCTGGTAGGCGCATCGGGTTCTTACCTACTTCAAATAAAAACTATCGAAATATATTTCAATTATTCACGCCGAAATCAAGCCGCCGCCGCCGATTTTTGACCGGCGTCCGCTGCTGATAATTATATAATCGGCGCACACGTCTCACACACCCACATATAACTCCCTACAAATAATTATAAAAACCACTTCTGTACCCTGACTATACAAGTCTGCCTTTCCACCAGAAATGTGCTATGCTAATTTACTACGGATGTGTGTGATAACTGTTACTGTGATATCCACCAATCAAATTCAATGATCTGAATGAATTTGAAACCAAACGCATCCATAGCAATGTAGCAAAACTATGGCCAATCAAATTGCTTCCTATCCTATAGCTTAAATGTGTGTATGCAATTGGTGGTAAACACTGGTCCACGACTGTGCTTAGGTATTTTCTAACATTTTACATCTCAATAGTGCGAAGACTCAAAATGCAGGTTAGAAAAATTTGGACTAATAAAGGAAGACACAATTAATGAGGACGCATTCAACGACCTCTGCGATGTGATGGATGATAACTACCCGGAGGGCAAACGGATGTCTGCCAGAGTCAAGAGGGCCTGTCTCGGCGGACGGTTCAAGAAATACCCGCCCGAAGACGCGTGCGACGCTATCAAGTTCCAAATATGTGTCTACATTAATTCTATGGTCGTGAGTATAGTTCAAGATTAATAACAATTACAAAATTAGTAAAACAATCGGACAACACTACAAAAACAATTTTCTATTTTGTCTTAAAAATACTCTTAAATTATAACTTTATCACAAACAAATAATATGTCATTTCTCAGAAAAGGAAATTAGCAAGAAAATATGAAGTTATTTCATGGACATTATTTACCTTTTTAACTTTTTTTTATGTACTTGTTTTAAACTTTTCACTGGTTCAGTATTTGGCATGGGCAATGCCACAAAGCAGCTAACCAATCACATTATGGCGTTGTAATGTGATGTCATGAAAGTGAGAACAACGGCACCACGTGATTGGTTGAACTGTTTACGTTTACGCGATGGAGTTCGAAGTCAAACCTCGCGCTAAGCCCTCTGTAGATAAGGATGAACGTAAAGAAGCTCCGTAACGCCATCGTTACGCATGCAATATCTATATCTATGAGATGTTACAATGTCACGCCCCCTGATTACGTAAAAGCAATAGCAAAGCCGAAGCCGCGCGATCGCGATAAATTCGAGTGTGTGTGTGCGCGCAACGAGCGCTTGGCGTCCTCCCGCGTCCCGCACCTCACTCCGCGCACGCACTCACTCAATTATCGCGACCGCGCGGCTTGGGCTTCGGGCGATTATATTGTCTGTCAAAAGTGTCAACTGTCAAAAAGTCGGTGCTCGCCCGACTATTTGGGTTACATAATTGATAATACTAATATGTCCCAAGATCCTATATGTAACATATTAAAGCCTATATGTAACATATGAAGCTATAATATGGTGGTTTCTCTAGTTTAGACTGAATTCTAAAATATTGTTTTTTCAGGAATGTCCCTGGAAGGAAACTGATGGCTGTGACAAACTTCCCGCTCACGCTGAAAAATGCAAGACATATATTGACGATAATATGGATTAAAACGTATTTTCATATCACTTACGAGTACATTCTTAATATTTATTACAGTTAAAATTAAATGAGTGTAGATCAGTATTTATGTCGGCTGGTAGTGCTGGCCTAATTGAATAAAACAATCGCTTATTTATTAAAAGAAATAACATTTTATTTTGTTCCAACGGCTTTCATCTCATCGTCAACTTAAATATTTAAACTTAAAACGACAGTCAGACCAACATCTCATGTCTCATACTTTCAATAGCTTTACAATAGAAATAAAAAATATTCACTCGCCAACTGGAATAGCCGACAGTCGTTACTATTTACAATATTTACAATTCAATCATAATTCTAAATCATATAGTGCTCTTAAAACGAGGCATTCAAATACTTAATTTATTTAATCATCGACAAAGCCTATATAGAATATAATCTAATATAATGTCGCACCGCAACAGTCATGCTACGAGAAATTATGCATGTATGATTATAAATCGCGGCCAGTCCATAAAATCTGTTAAAATGAGTATACACATATCACACCGAGCGGAAACATAAGCATAAAGTACCAATATTACTATCTCTCGCACATACCTACCACAGTACGACGTATACTTAGGTAGGAGTAATAAATAAAGTGTACTTATTGCCTTAATGACTTGTCTGTCGGTAGCAGCCACTAAAGGCGTAACTGGTAATTACAATAAATACTTAGAATGGATTTTAACTCGGTCTTAACTTAAGAATTACCGATATAAAGGAAGCGTGAAATAAAGTTACTACATTTTACGAAAAAAAGGAAACTTCAAAACAATTATTCAATATTGTAGCGTTTGTAGCACAGAATGGTTGCAATACGTGTACCATTATTGTTATCTGATCAATATAAACGCGAATTAAACACGTAAGCAATCACATCATATGATCATACTAATTGACTGTTCAATGATTGCATTACTTTTACACGTTTATATTTACTTTTGCTGTTGTAAATGAAACGTAATACGATTTGTCGAATATCGAGTTCATCTCAGAAAGTATTTAAAATTCTATAGTTTAAACTAACATCGATAATACTGCATTTGAGTTTATGAGCTGTTAGCACGCTTTCACCTGTTTCCGTCGCTCTATCCTTTTCTGACGCTCACAACTGTCATTTGTTAGAACGAGAAACACAGCGGGAGAGGACGCGCCGGAATCCATAAGGTGATTGCATATCCCGCTATCTCTCTCGCTCTAGCAAAGAACTGTACTGAGTGACAAAAAATGATAGGGAGACGAATACGGCGAAAGCGTGCTGACAGGTGAGGTCCAACCTAACAGGACATAAGATGATTTGGCAAGCTATAGACATTACAAATATAAAGCCTAACCATCCGTTTCTCGAAGGCATGTTAATTACAAATCACGGTAAGAAATGTGTTTAGTGACAATCAAATGAAAGGTAAACATTGCATTGACGTACGAGAAACCGGCAGTAAAGGACGGACAGACAGTAGATTGCCTTTTATAGCCGAGATTCAGTGACTTTCTTTACATGGTAGATATCATAGTGTCCCATTAAAATTTCCTAGTTAGGTATGTTTACAAATCCATCCTATTTATAGTTGCCAAACCTCCCCAAATCTCTCACGCTATAAAAAATATAATCCATATTCGAGTTACTTGTTCACGTGTATATTTAATAACTTAGGCTCACCGAGATCAATCCATGAATGAATGAAAGATATGCAGAAACCTATAAAATTAAACTAGGAGAAAAATATTTCTATTCAATAATAAATTAAACCTAAATGAGGCAACACTTACTTTATTTTACAAAAAAAAAAACATAAAGTAATTTACTTTATACAAAAAATCAGTTTCGCTTGATCTATAAATATTTACCACATATTTATATCAATTTTATATTGAATCTGTTTATATTAAATCAAACATAACATCCAGCACGCGTAACATGAAATGAGTGAGAACGACATAATATCTCACAACTAAGCGACAAATCTACAGAGATTATATAATAGCCCGACAAAGTAGCTTTACGTGTGAAAAGGGAGTAAGTATAAAGATTTCCTTTAGCTAAAAAATTTCAGTCCTGCCATTCCAAAAAATACCCTATATCCTCCCCTACTCCCTTTTTACACGTACATTACATCCATGTTATTACACGTTTTAAGTCGGTGTAGTAAGATATATTGCTAGAATATCTAGTTGTTTAATAGCAGACCATGCCAACCTTCTTAAAATAGCACCCTAATATAAACAGATCCAAGATAAAAATAAACAGTTAAAAATTGAAAGGAACTTGTATCCCCTTCCACATTTCGCATCACACATTACATCTCGAAACGCGCTACACACTCACGCAGATAAAGTCACATCAGTCGAGTTTCAGAAAATACATAATTAACTACGAATTTCATAAATACGCAATAAACTAGTATAATAATATGGTCGATTCTGACCGTCACACTTAAACGTAAAATTAGCCCTACCCACTGACGGCTTGTCCTAAGGAGCGCTAGTGCAGTGCACTCCCACCCACGAAGATTACATAGGCAATCTATATTTCTCTATATTTATAATTATTCTACTATGCTTATACAATAGTGCCTACACGTTCGTCTTAAGTTGTAATCTTATGTATCAAGTGGAGCGCTAGCGATCGAGCTCCAATGAAAAGAAATTTGGTACTATTCCTAGTACTGTATTCAATGAGTGCGAAAGAGACATACCGACATAGGCCGGCGCGTGAAACAGAAGATTTCGCATAAAAAATTAGCCTAATCTGGAGCGCCGCTCACATTAATTCGTAGTGTGCGTATGCGGCCACTAGATATAGCTTAGGCCGAGTTAGAACGCGATATGGTTGTCTTTAATATGTTTCATAAGGTCATCTGAATTTTAATAAGAGTGAGGTTGCACTTGCATCATTTCATTCGTTAAGGGAGTGAACACGCGCGGCGTTTATTTTGCATGCGCTCATATTAGAAAAAATGTGAGTGAGCCCCCATCTAAAAATATCAGGAGCCGCCCCTGGCCCTACCTGTCCTTTTCTCTCTTAGCCATTAATGTTAAGAACGGGGAAAAATAGACCTGCCTAAGATTAAGTTTACGGTTAAGTGTGACGGTCAGAATCGACCCTAATATCTCTACAATGTCATTATTACGATGCGACGCGTACCGCGCTAAAATATGAACACTTGCTTAAAATCATCGAATACTACTCAGTTCATAATTAATCACCTTTCCGCATCCGTAGTATCGACATGAAATCGACAAGAAATATCGATAATGTTATATCGATACATGTTATATCGATACATATCATATCGATTACATATTATATCGATTAATTTTGAGATACTTTACCTGAGTTGGCAGCATGGTTAGTTCACTATACGCTAGTCTGCTTCCTCAGCGGGCCGCTTGTACACAGGTCCGAACTTGGCCATGTATTTCTTGACGAACATTTTCGCCTTCGCCCGCACTGAGTCTGTAACTACCAGTTCTTCGACCGCCCGACAGTGTTTTAGCTCTTTCACCATCACAAAGTGGGTAAGCTGGAACAAAGTTATGTTAAGCGTTAACTAGAAGTTCTATGTTTCGGCAATAAATCCATGAAAACGAGAACTTCATAATAAAAGTCTGCTTTTATCGTTTTTTTCGTAAATAGTACTCATGGTAAGACTGAATGCAAAAAAAACTGCATTAAGTTTAATACAAAAATGTACAGCTCACAAGAGCGATAAATATGTCGTTCATTGTAAAAGTGGTGTATCTTCCGATTTTTAAAAATTGCTTTCTAGTTTTTTCCTACACTTTAAACAGCATGTTAAAATAAATTTTCAGGGAGTTAATTCAGTTTTACAATGAAAGACACAAGTATATATTCGCTTCAAAGAGATATTAAACGTGTCCTTTACAACTTCAAGTTACACTCACCTTCCTAGCCAAATGCTTGAAATCAGCCGTGCAAGTAATCCGCCCGGCCAGCGCCTCGTGGTGTCTGTACGGGTTCAGGTGGTGCACCATGACGCGCGCCATGCTCGAGCGGAACTGCTCCTTGATGCGGCGTGCGTCCGCCGCGTCGCCGGCCGCGGCGGCGGGCGGGGCGACGGGCGGCGCGGGGAGCGGCGCGGCGGGCGGGGCGCGCGCAGGCGGCGAGACAGAGTCCGAGTCCGCCGAGGACGACGACTCCGAGTCTACTAGCTCTACCATCTGAGGAGAGCGTTACATTGGATATACACATGGTAACGAGCGACATCATCCATGGGAGCTTATACGGTGAAACACACTCTAAACCCTAGTACTCATTTCATCTTAATCACGGAATAAGTAACATTTTTTTATATGCAGTAACACTGTTTGTAGGTGGACAAAATAGCGAGGAATTGAAACGAGCTAAAATGCGTGTGATTGCTTTTACTGTCTGGTGTCGACCTGACTACGGTAATTACTTACTAATATAGTTTTAGAGACTGCGCCATCTATCTCGATCTGCTTGAACCCTTTGCATGGATATTGATGAGGACCTTATTGCCTGGTAATAATTAAGCTAGTGGATATCATCAGCTATCATCAGGAACTAAACAAACACCATTGAGAAAGAAATAAAAGAGGAGTAGCGGCTAAGTATATTTTCATATGGCCAAAAATAGTGTGCCGCGGAGCGGGGGTAATGTATGGGACGAGGGGAGCATTGAACACTGTAGCATTGCCCATTTACATAGAAACTACCTTGTAGTGACTATTCAAACTATTTGCTCATTATCAATATGGTTCAAGATTGTATTATTAGTACACATACTCATCATTAGATGGCAATATTATACTACGTTTTAGTAATAAAGTACCCCGATAAAAGCGCTAGTGTCTTTGTAATTTTAATATGGTTACATTTCGGAGCACAAGCGTGTGGTTACAGCTATTGCGTTACACTGGCCCTGAAGCTCCGCCCCTATCATGACGTCATGGCCTCACGATTGCCACACGACTCACTTCATAGTCCCACCTCCTTTCTTATACCTTCTTCATAAGTAACACCCATAATGTAGTCAACATTATATAAAAACTAGCTGACCCGGCAAACGTTGTTTTGCCATGTAAAAGGGGTTGATCCTAGAGGGGTGAAAATTCATAGTTGTATGTATTTTTGTATGCTGTATCATAAAAAAAAAACAAAAATTTTTTTCAAAAAAATTTAAAAAAAAAATTAGGGTTGGACCACCCTTAACATTTAGGGGGATGAAAAATAGATGTTGTCCGATTCTCCACCCTAACCGATATGCATGCTAAGATTTGCGAAAATCGGTCGAGCCGTTTCGGAGGAGGTTAACTTCTAACACCCTGACACGAGAATTTTATAGTATATTACCTATAGATTACATGACAAAAAATTCTGAAATCAGGCATTATACAATAAGATTGCCGAACTGGGCCAAATATTCAATGACTGAGTAGAATCATTTACAGGGTGTAACAAAAGGGGTATGTAAGCAAAATAAAAAAATATTTGTACGTAAATAGCCCACTATAGCGAACCTATCTACAAAATTTAAGACTTGATATCATATTATTATTGTATACGACGGCATCCTAGGAAGCCAAAGCTTAACGGCAGCGAATAAGGTATTTTATGCATACCTTAAGGTCCTTTTCAGTAGGCTCAGTGCCCTTCCTCTGCAGCGCGCGCAGTTTGAGCAGCAGCTTCTCTCTGCGCCGGCGCAGCTTCTCTTTGGTTTGCTTGTAGCGCTTGACTCCCATGCGACCCGCCAACTTGTCCTCTTCTGTACGCGGCTGGAGGGGGAAATAGGTGGTTAGGTTAAAGGGGGGGGTACTGGCAACGGATTTGTTTATACATACTACGGATGGAGATCTACATACTTTGTGCCCCCTCTACCAGAAAATGGCCTGGATCCGACCTTGATTTCAAGATGCACATTGTTCGAATAAGGCCCTTTCTTGCAGCAAATATAAATTACCACTCGATTTAAATAAAATCTAGATTTAGCATGTGGTTAGTAAAGTTTGAACGCAAATAAATAATAGGAGTCATAAAAGAAAGGCTGATATTCTTTGGTAAAAATACTTAAACCAATTTGCTAGGGTTTAGTATTCAGGTACCCATGAGAAAAATAATACAGATACCATTCTGCTTCGGTTACAAAAATGTCACATATCTAGAATACTTACACTGATGGGTCTTTCAGATACCAAGCCAGGTCTTCGTTTCCTCGGCTTTTCGGTTATTAGCGCGTGCTCTGGTATTAGGCCGTTATGAGAATCTTCTTTGATAACTGTAAAAAGAACATACTCGTATAATATAGCATGTAAATATACATTTCAAAATGCAATGTAACACTATCAAATGTATGCACAGTTTGTACATGATGTAGTCGATATCCTTACTTTATCGAAAACTAAAAAAATATTTAACCTGCCCTCTGCCTCAGCTATTGACACTAAGGGAAATGGACAATCTAACTAACATTAATATTAGCATTGATAATGGCAGTTACAACAGACCACAATTTTGTAATTATAACGATTGATGTAAACTTTGACGTTGTATTACACTCACTAAGCACACAGAACATAACCACAATACCTACCTTCATAAACACCGTTAACGCCTTCAACTACCTTTCCTTTCGAAGGTCGTCTGACCACTGGAGAGTCCAACACTTGCTCCTCTTCCTCTTCAGACGAACTCTCTGCATCTGCTTGGAGTTAAAAAATATTTCTACTTCAGCATTTATGACGAATTTTACTCAGGGCAATTCATTTTACACTGTAGCCATTCTACACTGTAGATAGACGTGTCAAAAACAACGTATTATTTTTCTGAGTGTAAAATTGTCAGTTCTTTCGTCGCTTATGGGCTAAATGCTCGGAACTGCAGGATCATAATAGCACGCTTAGCATAGCAGTGACACGATATTGTAATGATTAGTCACAAGTTAAGCTAGCTTATCGTCTGAGAGAATGCCCAATGTCCTTGACTCTTACGATATGCGCGGAAGGAGATTAGTCCTTTCTTTGGTGCTGAGCAGCCGTATATGGCCTATATAAGTATTATATGAAAATATTTTCCGTCGATGTCGCCTAATTACTGTATCTGTATACCGTCGGGGTGTCCATAAATAAATACGGTGTTATTACAAAAGACCGCCTAAAGTTAGACTCGTCTTAAATATGACATTTGACAGCAAAATGTATAGAATACCCGTCAAATTTAGACAATGTTTCGCTTAAATGATGCTTATATTCTTTTGTAATAACACCGATAAGGTCCCAGCGGCGGATGTTATAATACAGTATCTGTATACTATCGTTGTTCCCTGTAAAAGGTACCTGGTAGCGGCGGCGTCCACTGCGGCTGGCGCAGCTTGACGTGGTAGTAGTAGGTGCGTCCTCGAGCGTCCGTGGCGCTGCGCCACAACGAGGGCAGGACCACCTCCGCCGGCTCCGGAGGGGGAAGCTGCCACCGGAAATTAGACCACGTTCGCAACTTGACTATTAGAGCTTAGAGCTACAACAGACATACTTTTAGCGTCGGTGATTTAGACGCTATTTAGAAGCTCGTCAAATATGCCAAAGCGGTAAATGAGTTGCTGACACAGTTATATATTTTAGCGTTGTCGATTTAGATGCTTTTTAAAAGCTGAATGCAACGACCATTCCATATTCCATACAGACAAGACATCAAACGCGGCGATTGGGCCGCTCGACACAGGAACGGATTATAACGTTCACATATATTCGGATGTCCGGTCGCATTGTTTTGTTCACATACATTCGGATGCTCGGTCGCAATGTTTTAGTTGGTATCTACGGAACACGACTCCCACTCCCCCCTTCAGCTCTCTACAATCCAAGTGTTGCCAGTCGCTAAATCGCGGGATTCTGATACCGCTTTCGAATGCATGAAGTCGCGAAATCGCGATGTTGCAACGATTTTCACTGCGATGAAAAGCATAGTTGCCGGAACGTGCATTGGCATCGATACAGTCATAAAATAGTCGATCACGATCGCCGATAAGTGCTAAAAGTATCATGTGTGCGCGCGTAGCCTTTTCAAACTAGTTTTCTATGGTGTAGTGTGTTATCATAACAAAACCATACCATATATTAAGAATACGTAAGTTAAATTGAAATATGGATAATACTTACCGGTTGTCCTTCCATTTGCGGGCCTGTGAGTCCGGGCGGCGGAAACGGAACCTGCGTCCCGAACATATACCCGCCCATGCCCAACATGCTCATATTTCCCTGCATATTTGGCATGCCCATGTTGGGCATATTCGCCATGTTTGGCATGTTTGCCATGTTGGGCATATTGCCCATATTAGGCATGTTGCCCATGTTCGGCATATTTGCCATGTTAATATTTCCCATGTTAGGCATATTTGCCATGTTGGGCATATTTGTCATGTTCGGCATATTTGTCATGTTGGGCATATTTGCCATGTTTGGCATGTTGGGCATGTTTGGCATATTGGGCATGTTTCCCATCATACTAAAACAGATTAATAATGTTAAGGTACCTTTTGGTGATATTATTCTTTAATTAGGAATAGCTAATCTACTTATTTATATCAAAATGAATAGAATAATCAATCAATAGGATAAAATTATTTATTTCCATAATTATATCCTATATTCCCAAAACGTTGGAGCGAGTTTGTTGAACTCTTTATAATGTTTATAGATTAGCCCAATTGGCCATCTGTATTATTTTTATTACTTTAAATAATAGAACAAGGGTCGTAAAAATCAGATAAAATAATCAAACTACATACTTAGGAGGTACACAATACTGCTGCGGGTAGGCCGCGCAGTATTGCGCGAAGTCTGGCATCCATTCAGGCATCATTCCACCAGGCATGCTGCCTTGCATGCTACCTGGCATACTGCCTGGCATCCCGCCTGGTCCACCCATCAGACCGCCCGGCAAACCGTTTGGCATTATCATCTATAATGAGAACACTTTAGTTAAAAACTGTTAAGTTTTAGTTGGGTAAAGACGTCAAGAAATGACAGAGACTGTACGGTCCATACACCGCACATTGCGATCTCATCGGAAATGCCTTAGATCGCGTAAACTAATTTGTACACGTTTACATCGTGCGCATACTACGCGTGTCCTCGCTATCACTATCATTCATAATTTATCGTGCTTTGAGGTTACTTTTATACGGTGACAATAAACTGTTCATTTAACCATCTCAGAGTGTTGTTATTAATAATATCATCAAGCAAGAAACAATATGTATACTTGGTGTACGTGAACCGTACATCAATTTAGTCCTTCGAGCCGGATATGAACCAGCGACCTATGGATTGGTTCATTTTACGTAAGAGAAGATATCAATAGGCAAAATATTACTTTGTTTTTCTGCTAACCTGTAAAAATAATTAAACCTGTATTCTGGTTCTAAATTAAGAGTAGACTTCCCTGTATTATAGGTTCCAGAATCTAGAAGGGAAACGAATTTTGGTAACCTGCGTATATTTCAGCGAGTGTTTTAGGACAGTTGTTTTACTCCGCGGTTGTATTCCTCTTGTTCAGAGGAACTATTTGTAACGAAGCCACCTATCGGACGCAAGACAGAACCGATAGTACAACGTAAATCCTAGATTTACCCTACCCTAACTCCTCTCTTCCTTTCCTGGGTCTATATTATTGGATTTAAATATTATTCTTATTTATATCAATTATATCCAATTTATTCCGATATCAAATAAATAAAATAAATAAATAAATTGAGATATCATTGTTTAATATGAGGAATGCCTAGTGGAGCCAGTAGACGGGCCAGGGGAGGTACCTGCGCGTCCGGCGGCCAGTAGGCGGGCCAGGGGAGGTACCTGAGCGTCCGGCGGCCAGTAGGCGGGCCAGGGGAGTTACCTGAGCGCCCGGCGGCCAGTAGGCGGGCCAGGGGAGGTACCTGCGCGTCCGGCGGCCAGTAGGCGGGCCAGGGGAGGTACCTGAGCGTCCGGCGGCCAGTAGGCGGGCCAGGGGAGGTACCTGCGCGTCCGGCGGCCAGTAGGCGGGCCAGGGGAGGTACCTGCGCGTCCGGCGGCCAGTAGGCGGGCCAGGGCTCGCGGCGGCGGTTCTCGTCGGCGGCGGCGGCTGCCTCTGCGAAGGCTCGGCGTCGCTCCTCCTTGCTCATGGGCGGTACGGCGGCTAGCACGCGCTCGCTTAGTCTGTCACAAGTATGATTGTTCGTTCACTCATTTATTTCGTGAAAGCTATGTGTTTAGCTAGCAAATTGATACTGATCATTTACATCTGTCCACGCTATGCTAAACATGGCTATGGGTCCTCCCTCTATGATCCTGCAGTTCTGGCTATCCAGAATACAGTGACGCCACAGCTTTATGTCCAGAGTGACGCGCAAAAGTGACTGTCGGTGACAGTAACCTTTAAATAAAACCTGCCATTGGCATATTCGAATAACTGTCTCCAAAAGCGATGTAGCAAAAATTTCAGGATCTTAAAAGAGCCATAGCCACGTTTAAACGCCAGGTATAAATTGGACATAGTTATGCAAACGGGAACCAATCCACTAATGTATAAAGTAAAATTTTAGGCTACATAAGCTTTCAAAAATGAACTTTCTATCAACCTTGTAAACATCAAAATTATCTGTAAATTTTGTTAGAATTTGATGTTACTGTTTATGTGGGTTGGTTCCCGTTTGCATAACTAAGTCCAATTATCGGTGTCAAGTAGAGATTGCAATCCGGATTCTTAGAAATTCGAAAATAAGTGAAAAATCCGGATTTCGTGGAGTTTTTTAAATCCGGTTTTTAAGACTACAATCCGGTTTTTTCGGATTTTAATCAAAATTGAGTTTAATGGATATTAATTTACATTTATCCACAAATTTTCAATCTAAGTAATTAGTAAATCGGTATTACCTCAATGAGGTTTTATTTTCTTCAGAGTAGCCTTCTTGAACACGGTTTTTTATCTTTAAATTTATGAGCTTTGTCCGCTATTTATTTAGTATGCACCGAGCTCTTCGTGACCATAGACGTGCTTATGTTTGAGTTTCAAAGAAGTTAAATAAATAAAATATGCCTCCGTGTGTCCTACGAGATGTAAAAAATATTTCAAAATGTCTAATAAAAGCTTAGAAATTACATGTCACCGGTAAGTTATATTTATTTATTATTCAAATCATGATTCGAGTCCCACATACTCGTGTAGCGGAGCAATCTATCGGATGCAGGAGAGAACCACAATCGAATGCAAACTCCTAGAACGCGATATCGAAGTTTCTCACAATGATTGGAATATATACCCTACATAGGCCACACAACAACTAGTGGCCCGGTGGGGCCGGAAGCGCTTCCCTTATCACCAACCCCCACACTCGTATTAGCTGTCAACATAACGGCCATCTTTCAGTTTTCATAATTTATGACAATGACGCGGCTACAACTTCCATGTGATAAGCGTGCTGTGCACTTCAGCGCGGTTGCTTATAAAGTACGAGTATTGCTACCTCTTTTGCGCTCATGATAACTGTATCTTTCTTTGTAACTTATTACTACATTTTAATAGTTATCTAAAAAAATTATACTCTTTCGTTTTTTGTATAATTTGCGTGTGGATATGGTCTATGGTACTAAATCCTTTTCGGAAACCGGCAGTTCGGGAGGCTGGAAGTCATCAAACCTGCGAGCGAGACGATTCGTGATTACCCTTAAAAACAGCTTGTAGACATGGCTCAAAAGCGAAATGGGTCTATAGTTCTTCAGCAAGGCTTTATGGCCTTTTTTAAAGAACAGCACCACCACACTTCTGCTCCATGCTTCCGGCGTTACGCCCTCGAGCAGGACGGAATTAAAGAGCCTCTGGAGGACCTTCAGTACCGGAGTTCCACCCGCTCTCAGAAGCTCTGATGTAATTCCATCGTCGCCCGGCGCTCTTTGTTGTTTTTGAGTTATTTAAGGGCAGTCCTAATCTGTCTTCAGTATAGTGTCGGGAGAGCTTGGCTCTTGGGCTAATCTAACAGGTTTAGCGACCGAGGTATATAGCTATCCGTAGAACCTCTCAATATCCCTTAGCGCCTCTGGTATGGTAGACGCTACACTACTGTCCTCTGTCTTCAGCTTCGTCAACTGGCTCTACCCAATAGATAATTCTCTTGCGAATACTTTGGAGCCTTGGTTTTGCTCTATTGTTTCCTTAATGCAGCGAGTATTAAAGCTACGGATATAGCGTCGCAGAGACTTGGAGATACGTCTATTGAGCTGCCGATATGCTTCCGCGTCATCAGAGGACTGCAGAGACATTGAGCGCCTTTCCGCCATGAGGTTGAGGGTATGATTAGTTAGTTTCTGGGGTCTACTTCTACGATTAGGTCTAAAAAAATTAGATCCCACCGTGTGGACAGTTTCTACCAGCCTATTATTTATACCATCAAGCAAAGCGGTTTGTCAGCTCCAGTTGAAAGCTCTCGCCGAGAGCCTCTCGGGGTTTTGGATGTGTGCGGCCGAGGGTCGGAGTGTAGACTTCACTAGTCGTGATCTCTCCCGTTTGCCATTAATATTCAATGTGCCTCGAACCATTCAGTGATCGCTACCACATCATTGAATATCCGTCTATTGGTGGTCAATATGAAGTCTATCTCGTTCCTCGTGCGCTTGTTGGGATGCAGCCAGGTCCATTTCCTATGAGGCGGCTTCTTGAAGAAGGAGTTCATCATAAAGAGTCCCTCCATCTCTAGAAAATCGGCCAGCCTCTGACCCCTGGGGTTCCTGTCGCCGCACCCAAATTGTCCCACTCTCAACTCATTCTCAACCCGCCTGCCCAGTTTCGCATTGAAGTCCCCCATAACAACACAGAAATGTGTTTTAGAGGTATGTATGGCTGTACTTATGTCCTCATATATAACCTCCACCTCGTCATCCGGATGTGTCGAGGTCGGCGCGTATACCTGCACCCGTATGATGAATTTGGTGAGAGCGAGATATCTCACTTTAAACGTCCAGAGATGATGAATACTTGGTGTTTAAAAAGGGATTGCAAAGCACTTCTATCAGCCCTAATTCGTTCAGTCCTGGCTCGAGAACGAATGTCTATTATAATTCTTAATCTTAGTCTATTTTTACATGCAAAGTACTTAGATTATCTAGTTATTACTTAGCTCTGTGAATTTGATGTTTAAAAGTGAGACATCTCGCTCTCACCAAATTCATCATACGGGTGCTGGATGACCTTCAATGAGTACCTTTTTGATACTCTGAGTATCAGGTATGCTACCCTGCTCGACACACTCGTGATGGGTTCGATGTTGTTTACGAGGGACTTGTGGACGATAAACCCAACACCATCCTGGGACTTACGATCACCTCCCGGTGGTAGAGTAAGTTGCCAGATTTCAGGGTTATCGTATCCTGTCCCTCTCTTCGGACCTCAGATAACCCTACAATATCCCACCGCAACTTACTCATTTCCTCCTCCAGTTCATCGAGCTATGTCTCCACCCTCAGCGTGCATGCATTGTACGTTATCAGTCTACGCCTATGGCCCGTTATCCAAGCCTTATTCGTCGTACGGCATTAGGATCCCGCCCGGGGATTCTTAGCACCCCTGGCTCCGGCGCTTGACTGGCACCTGTCGGGACACGCCAGTATTGCCTCCGGAGCCGCCGGGCACTTGGGGCCTTGCTGTACTCCTACTCATAGGGGGGGGAGGTTGGACCGTAACCTGCCACGCTGGTCCAATGCGGGTTGGCGGGTGGCCAGAGCATCGTTCGTTGTTCTACAGGGTGCACCGCGAGCAGGCGAGGATCACTTGGGTCCCGTGAATCATATATGGGACCCCATACATCCCGCAACTTACTATGAACGTAACCTATCTACTGTTGTAATAAATCATAGTATTACCTACTAACTATCTAATACGCAAATTCGAACAATATTAGAATTAGTAGGATTAGGTATAGGCTAAAGGTATTTAATTTGAGCGAATTCGGCGCGAAATCCGTGATTGACTCTGTTTATGTTTCATTTGCGTAACTGTGAAAGAGGTAAAATCCTTTACTATTTTTAATTTTAAATAAAAATGTTGTTTTATTAAAGTTTTTCGTAAATTGTCTTAAAACTTCGAAAAATCCGGATTATTGGGATTTTAAGTAAAGGAAAATTAAGAAATTTTGCAATCTCTAGTGTCAAGCTGCTAGCACGCCTGAGAGAATGCCCAAGTTCTTAAATTGACATGTACAAAAAGAGTTGATGTATTCTAGTGAAGTTAGTTAATGTTACTAATAATCGACAAAGAACACAACATTATGAGGACTTTACAAATTAGTATAAGTATCATTTTTAATGATTTGCTCTCACCTTATACTTCGCCTACCGTCCGGACTGCTTCCCCTTCGTTTTCTTCTGTCTCTGTCATCTCTTCGCGTTCCCTATCTCTTTCTCTGTCCCTGTGTCTATCTCTGTCACGATCTGAACGATCGCGATCCCTACAAAGAAAAATAAAATGTCTTATTTAAAATATTAAAGCAGAAACAGAATACAATGTACGTAATACACCTAAAATATACTGTATTAGATTTGTGAGTTACAACAGTATACAAAATACATAGACCAATATGATGTGTCTGTTTATACCTGTTTTTTTAGGTTAGAAACTCGCCTACGCACTTATATAAGTGTACTTTCCTACCATGTGCAGAATATGAATTTAGAGACATCTATAGATCGAAATCAGGCATCAGACATTTTCACCACCCATCAACAGTACAACAAAATATACTAGTAACAGGGAACTTACCGCTCTCTCTCGCGCTCCCTGTCCCGCTCGCGCTCCTTGTCCCGCTCAGCACGCTCGCTGCGCTCGCTGCGCTCCCGCTCCCGCGATCCGCTGGAATCCGCGGCGCGGCGCTCCACGTTCGCTTGTCTTTCGTGCTCCTTCATTTGTTGTATTCGTTCTTTTTTCGGTATTTTGAATACTTCCTGTAAATATTACACATCAAAGACCATAAAAAAGTGATCTGGGATACCAATTTATTTATTCCGTTAATAAAAACCTCAGGAGGCTTAAACAATGTAACATTATTTCTCGATCGAATCGATATAGGTTTGTCATAGAAATTATTGCTTCAATAACAGCAATTATTTTCGCGCTTTCGTCAAATCACATGATGCAATCTAACCACTATTAGCAGCAACCATTATAACACTCCTGTGTTAGTACAATGAAGGTCAATGCAAACCATGGAAGCATGTATTAAAATGTTGGCTAAAACAACCCGATGAATATCAAACCTTTAGACTGGACCATCTCTCTAGCAGCTGACTGGAGAGTTCCTTTACTTTCTTCACCATTTCAGCTGTTTCTTTGCTCTTGTCGAGAGTATTTGCAGCGTCTTCTGGCCTATTCGGTATCTCTACTGGCAAACCTGGGTAATAAATAATAATGTACAATATGCATAAATAAGATGGCAACAATATTTCGAGCTAATACGCATTTTGAAATACACTTTTTGTAAAATGACCACTAGTTGGTTAATTATGTTTAACAGGACTTTGTATTTCTTATCTGACACTTTTTAAGCGGGTAAACACACAGTTCATAACCAACTATCACTAACGCAAACAGTTCAATCGGCCACATTTTTGAAATTAAATAATACTGCGTCCAATTGGCTATTTTTTTCAGTACATATTTAGATTACACAAGTAACAAACCGGTGGCTTCATCAATAAACACAGCGGGATCCTGCGGTTCATCTGCCACACTTAACCAGCGCTCTACAATGCTGATGAAGCGGGTTTCCTGTACACACGTCTTGTTGGGGATTGGCAACCGGTCCACTGTTAACAGCATCTCCAGCCTGCAAGAATTGTTTGTTTGTCATAGCGGGTAAAAGTAGCGTTATTGTAAAGAGGGCTACTAAAGTTTTATAATTGTAACTCTAACTTGTAAGAATCGTGTTCCCGAAAACTGAATCTTTGTCATGGAAGCATACCGTTCTGGTTTCCAAAATAAAAGTAGCGTTTTTCTGCATAAATGCACATAGACGCGCGTAGCAGGATTTTTTCACGAAAAATAATTAATCTGTCTATAAAAAAACTAACTAAACACTACTAAAGTTTTATAATTGTAACTCTAACTTGTATAGTTATATAATCGTAAGGTCATTATAGGTTATGTAATTGTAACACAAGCTAGTAAAGTAATAAAAACAGTAAAGCACAAAAAAATACAAAATTGATGGAACGGGTAAGCTGTGGTACGGTCAATAATGAGGGATTTAAGTCCCTTTAAATAGCATGTCCAGAAATTAGACTTCGCAGATCAACTAATTGGGAGAACTTACTATTTGTCACAAAATCTCTCATTAATCTCAAATTCTAGGTTAGCATACCCAAAAACTAATTAAGTAATTGACCCGGTAGCTCAGTGGTTAGAGCAACTGGCACGGTATGCAGTGGTCGTGGGTTCGATTCCCACTCGGGTGAAGAATTTTTTTTTCATTTCTTTATTAATAATTTTATAATATATAATATCTTGACTAAGATAAATTTATAAAAACACTTCTCCATTAATATAATCCGTTAGGATATGGTTGATCGTTTCATCTTTAAACATTGTGCTGAGGGATTCAGCTTTGTTTGCCGAGATTTGGCTAGTGTATAGCTATCGGGATGAAAAATAACGTTGCCAATATGTAATTTAGAAAAGAGATGGTAAAATTCGTCATCCGAGCAATTGACCCGATAGCTCAGTGGTTAGAGCAACTGGCACGGTATGCAGTGGTCGTGGGTTCGATTGAAGAATTTTTTTCAATTTCTTTATTAATAATTTCCAAAAACTATAAAAAAATACGTACTTGAACTGCAAAGACGCATTATTACACCACGGAGCCAGTAACCGCAGTCCCCTATAGTCGAGAAACAGTCGGCGACACGGCAAGTCCGCGTCACGTAACAAACGAAGCAATGCTATCTGTGCGCTGCGGCCCTTAGCGCGGACTACCGTGCGGGAAAGGCGAAGTGTGTGGCTTTGGTTCTTAATGCCGGTGCGGGTTATGCCTGTGGAGGAGGGATTGGTTATTAAATGTGCGATTGGTGTAGTTGGTAGTGGCCCTGCCTGCGACGCCATAGGTCCTGGGTTCGAATCCCGGTAGGTGCAAACATTGATGTGATGAATATCGATGTTTGTTTCCGAGTCATGGATGTTTATATACTTATCTATGTATTTATATACCGTTGCTTAGTACCCACGAGGGATCTTAGTGTTATCAATGTGTTGTAAAAGTGTAATACTACTTTCGCTAGGTAAAGTCGAGAGTGTATACATAGGGTATTTTTTGATGCCACCGTACAAGATAGGTACGTACTTTATAGGAGAAAAATATTCGTGATGACAAAGAGAATGCGTACTATTCGGAAATGTTGATGACAAAAAACATACTGTATAAATGAAAAATAGTCGTCGAAATGTATGCGCATGTATGTATATGACTCACATCAGCGTCCTGCACGCGGTGCGGCGCGGGTTGCTTGTAGACGCGGCGGCGCGCGCGGCGCGGGGCGGTGCGGGGCGCGGGCGGCGCGGCGGGCGGAGCAGACTCCAGCTCGGCCGACTTGGACGTAGATACGTCTTCTTCCTCCTGTAGATTGATATACTTGTTGTAAAAGGGGCTTGTCAAATCAGTCGGTTAGAACTTTGGTTTAGGACTAGGTTTCTCAAACTGGGTGGGTTTTTACCGCTCTATCAGACCACGACAAAGCCTTTGTTCAGTACCTAGGTTTTACGTGGGATGACATCATTCTTGATTATAATAATAAATGTCGAAATTGATAAAAATGGTCGACACTAAAAGTTCTGATTCAAGTGTTTTTACGAGTCTTTTACATGATTTTAACCCTTTTGGAGCTTTGCTCTTTAACTTAACTTATTGCTGTTTTCTATACTTTACGCTAGTGCCGAATGCTAAGGACAGTAGCTTCTGGATCTATGTAGTAATCTAGGACCTACCTCCTCTTCGTCTTCATCCTCGGAGTCAGGCTCGCCTCCGATCCATCCGCGACAGTTATCCGCACCGCAGTAACAACGCTGAGCCACTTTACTGCAGAACATAGTTCATATTGTTAACTTACTAATCAAACCTTTCTATATAATGTAAGTTCATACTTAGCTGTAGTCAACACTGCATAACGTAATTATAACAAGACATTTGAAGTTATAGTAAAAAAAATTGAATACCATAGAAGAGCTCCCTATTACTATACATAAGACCAGATTGATTCAATACCTTACTTGGGTTGGGTATCAAAGTTAAAATAGTGCTATAAAGGACAACAATAATTGCTTAAACTCCTCTCCACAAAATTATGGTATGTACTTACTTTTAATTTTATAGTTATTTAAAACTTACCCAAACCGTTGAAACTGGTAATCAAAAGTCAGCTCCTCCCCGGCAACAATATCCCGTTTGCTGAAGAACCCTATTCTGAGCTCTCCGTTGACGGTCCATTTCTGCGTCTCCGCATTGGGATCGCACGAGTGGTTGATGAAGCGAGAGATGTTTCCCTTTAGAGTCGCATCGATAACCGTCTCGCCTTTCAACGACATGAAGTAGTGATGCAAATTGTTGTCATCAGAATACGCCTGCGCGCGTTTGTAGAATTGGTCGTAGTCGAGGACTTCGCCTACGTACTCCATTAGGAATTCTCCTCTGAAATATTTAAAAAGTTTGCATGATGTAGGTGTAGATTATGCTATACAAAATACATATACAGCTGTGATCAGAGACATGTTGCTAGGTGATCAGGTGAGAAAACATCTCTAAGTTCCTTAGTCAACCCTCACGTCATGCACAGAAGGACACAGAGCTGATATATTCTAGTGAAGCCCTGCATAAGAACATGATAAAATAATTGCAATTGCCTAAATGTAGATTAATTTACTAAGACTATGAAGACTAAACACAAAGTTGTGCATATGGAACAATTAGTGCACAGTAATGTATCTACTACAAAATAACAAATAGCATCTTTAAACAATTCATATTCTTTGTAGTACACAAACATTTTATACAGAAAAACATTGTGTATTTTAATGGTTATAAAAAATACAGTGTAGTTTCATAAATAAAAATCCTTATCTTTAATGACACAGTTTAGTTTAGACATAATAATCAAAGAACTTTTGCACTGCACTTATTCATGTGTGTTAAGAATAAAATTAACCTATGCAAGCCAGACATGGGTATACACAAATAAAATAGTAACAACACAACGAGCGATGGAGAGGAGCATCCTCAAACTGAGAAAAATAGATAAAGTAAAAAGCAAAGAGATAAGAAAAAAGACAAAAGTAACAGATGCTCTTGAATACTGTCTTAAACAGAAGTGGAGATGGGCAGGCCATATCTCAAGATATTCTGACAAAAGGTGGACACTGGAATCTACAAAGTGGACTGGACCATTAGGAAAAAGGAACATTGGAAGACCAAAGAAGCGATGGGCAGATGAGATAGTCGAAGTGGCTGGACAAAACTGGCTAGAAAAAGGAAAGGACAGAGGAAAGTGGAAAGAGTTGGAGAAGGCTTATACCCAAGCGGGGTCCACTTAGTTCAGCTAAAATTTAAAAGAAAATATGTAATAACCATAGAACTAATTGGAATAAATAGCTTTATTATTATTATTATAAGAATAAAATTTGCACTACACAATTACATATTGCCAAAGAACCCAATTTAAACATTTATACAAAAAAGTACAAGTAGCCAAATATACAACAAAGATTTTTTGGCCTTCGGTGACCCTACATATTATTGGCATTATTATAATATAAATAGGTGCTACACACATGTGTCGACATTGAACTTAAGTAAGAGACAGTAGACTAACAGCCAATTTCTATAACTGATCTTGAGAGATTTTTTGCATATCTCAGATTTAATCTTCAATTGTTTTCATACAAAATTTCAAATTAGGAATAAAAAAATCTGAGATACTCTTTGATCTCTCATATTAAAATTGGCCGTAATAGAACTTATAACTGGATTATTGAATTACACACAAACATTCGCAATATCAGCACAACATGTTTACTTACATCGGTATATCCACACCAGCCTCCACACCACAGCCCTTTTTATCAGCATAAAAGACTTTTAGATTAGCATTCTCCCTTTTTTGAAATCTTCTATTGGTACATCTATCGCCCACTGGACATCTGGAGTTACTAAAATAGGAACATGGTATAAATAAATAGAAATAAAAAAGTAGAAACCTTCTAATAAGCAAAATATTAACAAATACCTTTGCAATAGTATTTCCTTACCATTCAATCATAAGCAGCCTATTCAAACAATCTTCACCACAGGCAAGTTCACCTCTCTCAATTTCTTCTTTGGTAAGAAAACAATCACAAATCATTTTCTTTGTATCCTTACTAATCATCCTCTCACACATATACTCATTCTCATCTAAGTGATGGTACTGGTTCATCCTGTCTTCTATTATTTTATCATATGCCTCCTTAGATAATGGGACAACTGTTTGGTCTTCTTGGACATCACCTTCAGATACTGCAAGCAAACGAGGCAGGTTTGGGCTAGCCAATGGTGAGCTTGCTGGAGAATTAGCACCCATTTCTAGTTCACTAGATCTGCGCCACCGAGACTTCACTTTCACAGGCATCTCTGAAGGCACAGGGAATGATGGTGAGTTGGGAGCATGAAGAGACAAGTCACTCAACTTATCCTGACTATCAGAACCTAATTCCTCTAGTTTTAACTTCGTTTGAGTGATTAATGCCTTCTTTAATGGTGTTTTGACCAAACCATATCCTTTAGTTTTCTGTTTTAAGTTACTGATTGTTTTTATGCGGCTTGATCTTCTTACCCCAGTGGGTGATGACTCAGATGAGTCATTGGATTGAGTTTGATTTAGTTCAGTGGCCCTTGATGAGTTACTGTCATCGGATAGCGTGGAGCTTGGAGTCAAACTAGGATCTGGTCTTGTCAACATAATATCATTCATGGATTCTTTCACAAAGCTCAAAAATGGAGTCTCTGATCTCTGTTCATCACATTCCATTAACATGCTGCTGGTCTGAGGATTTGAGGTAGATAAATTAAGATTCTCAAAATGTTTTTGTATTTCAGACTCCTGTTTTTTCTCACACTGTTCATTTTCATTAACTTCTGTGCAATTTTCAGGACTGCCCTCAATATTTATACTGTAATACATCTCCGGGTTATCATCCTCCACAATTTGAACAACTGTGATAACTTCATCATCATCTTCAGCAAACTCAATATGCTGATCATCAGTTGGAATGTTAATATTTTCTAAATCAAGTTGTTCAGATGGAATAGGAATTGACAGTTCTTGGTGTATTTCCCTTGATTCTTCCCTAAGTTCCCTAGTTTCTTCATTTTTAGCCAAATCCCTTGCTATGTGTGTGTCTTCTATAATTGGTATGGGTATATCCAACTCAATTTTTGATAATGTTGCAGTTTCAGTAGAAACCACATCAATAGGTTGCTCATTTAACACAGGTATAGGTGAAATATTCCTGGAACTATTCTGGGATACATTAGGTACACTGTTTACAGGACTCTCACACACCTCAGTGTTAATTTCAAATTGTGTATCAACTGCTGCATTTGAGTCTGACTCAGAACTAGCACAGGTGTCAACAACCTTTATATCTACACTACTGCTAGTCTCACTATCGCTACCTACTTCATACTTTCTGGTAAAGCTATTATCATTATTGAAAAGACAACGGTATTTGCCGAATTTCTTATGTAAAACTACTATTGGCGCCTTTACACCCATATTTTTAGTCTCTGACTGTTGAGTGCCTGTCTGTGATGTTTCTTCAGCTGCTGTTTCGGAAGGCTGGCTATCGTCAGTAGATGTACAGGGCGCGGTGGCCTCGGCGCTTGTAGAAGTCTCACCCTCTGTTGTAGCATCATTGGTGGCCTGTTTTCCCCGTCGGGAAGTACGGCGGGCCGGAGCTTTGGACGCAGGCTTCTTTTTCTTTGCTGCCATCGTTGGAACACTAATGTGGCGACCTTAACCTACAACATTTAAATAAATGTAAGATGTTTGTTGATAGATGTTAAATGACCTCTTTTGTTAGACAGTTCTCCCCCGTATCAACAATCCCCACGAATTATAAATTTATGTTTACTGCTACATTATATTGTTTTATAAGACTACTTTATTACATGAACGTATTATATGAAATTATCTCTGGATAGCAATAATCATACAAGAGAACCAGCATCGCGTATGCACCGGTTGAATAGGTAGCTGTTCAACTAATGAAATATAGTATAGGCCATACCTTTTAAAAATTAAATTAGTTTCAATCTTCACATCATATTAATAAATAAGATATGCAAGAAAGACATCAATTTAATTCTAAAATATTTCTTAGATGGTATATTTCATTTTACTCTCTCTCTTGGGAGGGAGGGAGGGAGAGAGGGAGGAGAGAAAGAGACAAAGCAGTTTATCCCGAAGGAAAGGCAAGGGGAACTTTTTTGTCTTTTGAAACGTCGGGGAGTTTAAAGGAGAAAATTATTGCAGAGGAAGAGAGAGGGCTTAGCATATAAAACCATGAGATTCACATCACAAGTAATCAAAATATAACTTAAAGACTTTTCGGACAAAGCAAGAAAATTAGACCTGCACCCTTCCAGCTTTTCCCGCCGAATCCAGAGACAAAGCAGTCTTTGCTTTTTTTAGTTTTAGTTTATCCCAAAGGAAAGGCAAGAGGAACTAAGCCCATACAGCCATTGTCTTTAGTAAATGATTTCTGAATTTATGATGAATGATAATGATGATGATGAATGGAAACGTCGGAAAAATCCTCAAGAACAAGTGTAAAGTTAGACAAAATGAAAAATAATTGCAGAAACAACTTACATGGGCCCATGAAGAGATCGTATTCCGACTAAAGTTTTATTCGGCTTACCTGCGTATAAAACCATGCACACGCACTAGATTCACATCACAAGTAATCAAAATATAACTCATCTATCAGAAAACATCACCTCACGGACACATGCAAGCCATTTACAAATAATTTTTAATTCTCACAAGAAAATTACACCGGCACCCTTCCAGCTTTTCCCGCCGAATCAGCAGCAAAGAATAAATTACTCTCTAACGAGAGATCAACAGTCTTTGTCAGGGATTTGGTATCTCTATGGTCTTTGTAGATAAAAGGAGAAAAAAATATGATAGTGATGAAACCGATTCGAACGGACCAGAATACGAATAATTTTTTTAAACTATCGTTGATGTTATCTCGATTTTTCCCAGTTGTCACCACCGTGTTGTTGACGAAAGCGAAATCTAGCCACCCACTAAACAGAAATGCCAACATACAAACAAAAACGTCACTGTCAAAGTTCTCTTGTCATCACAAAACAAAAAAAATAAAGCCGCTTGCTTGCTCCGCTTGTTCTACTATAGGCAGTGTAGGGTTTTACTAAAAAATAGAAATAAAATTGGCTAAATTATTATTTTTACTTCTTAATTAGATTGTCGAAATTAACCCTTAATTACTACAATGACCGGAAATACAGAGGTAAGTCTTATTAATGTATAAATATGAAACGTGAACATAAGTTGTGGACACGTCACGATTTGGTTCATAAAGAACCTAGGTAACATTGTTGTGCTTATCTTTATTCTTTTCGTGTGACTGGTGGGTGGGTGCCGGTCGGAGAAATTATCAAAGCTCTGCCGCCTCTTGGGCCTAGCAATAGCAACCAATATTTTGGTTTACAAAGTTTGCCTTCGTACTCGCTTCTGGACTTCCATAGCACAATAATAACTTATGATGAGAAGTTTTTCGACAAGGTCTAATAATTCATTAATAATTTCAGGTTGTCAAGATTAACAAGTGGGATGGTGCAGCAGCCAAAAATGCCATAGATGATGCTATTAGAGAGGTAATTAGACCTAGCAATTAACAAGCTAAAGATTAAGGTGCTAATTTTACTTGCTGGAACCTAATGACAAAAGCTAAGAAAAGGCACAATCTCAATCCCATTATAAAATGTATATAGTTCTTCAAAACTTACTAATATTTGCATTTTGTTTAATTTCTGCCAATGCCTTAACTTGTACTATACTATAAAAATAACTTAAGTTTGTCTTTTGAAGAATTATTGGAAATAGAGGCCTTGTAATTTCTTTATTAAGTTTGTGTGAATAAAATTAAGGTGTATAATAAATGTAATGTCTCTTTAAGGTGCTGACAGGAGACTTGAAGTGTAAGGAGAGTTTTTCTCTTATTGACGGCAGACTGTGTCTCTGTGCTCTTGCAGTAGGGGTGGCTCTGTATGCTCTGCTCTGGGATTATCTTTACCCGTTCCCCCAGTCCAGGTGAGTTAGCTACTAATATTATAATTATGTATGTTGTACAGCTCTAGAATACTTGATTTATTCCTGTCCTGTGCCATCTTTAACCAATCCTCCTGTCCAGCCATTTTGACTGTCATCTTTTTTAGCTTTTGTGTTAATAGCCAACTTTCCTTTAACCTTTAGGACCTTCTACTTAATTGCTGATAATGCCCATTGTGCTTATAGTGTACTACATGACCAGCCGATAGCCACTTTAATCTGAGAGTATAGGTGACTCACCCAAGCTCCCACATACTTTAGTGTGTACAGTAAAGTATGTGGATACTTATATAAATGAAATTGCAATACAAATATTCATGGAATGTAACTCATCAGTTTTGGTATGGTTTACAGCATGTAATGTTTCTTATGGCTATTTATAAAATTTGTCACTATAAACATCCTCTGTCATATATAGATAATTGGAAGTTTAGAAGTCTACCTTTGTGTTACTATAAAATACTTCATAAGTATTATAACCCAACATTTTTTTTACACATTTTTGAGAAGAAACATTTATTAGCTATTATTGTTGCAGGCTTGTACTGATGATATGTGTGTCGTCATATTTTGTACTTATGGGAATCCTGACATTGTACACCACTTTCAAAGAAAAGGGTATTTTCTTAGTAGCCAAGGAAAAAGTTGGAAATAATACTAGAGTATGGGAAGCTAGTTCTTATGTCAAAAAGTAAGTATGTTTATGAATTTTATCAAGCCTAGATTAAGGTTTTGTCCATCTAGCTAGGTGCAATTGCATTTAAAGTGCACAGCAAAGAATATATATGAAATTAAATTTTCAAGGTAGATTAAATAATTAGAAGGTAAATTGATGATAATAAATAAGGGATTGGTTAAAACACCCTCTTTTAGACAGGCAACACAAGTCTAACATATTGAATATTATTTCACCCTCTTAATCTATTTTCCAGGCACGACGACAAATACAACCTAGTGGTAGTACTCCACGACGGTAACGGAAAGTCCCGAGAGTCGTCCTTCAATAAATCGTTTGCAAACTTCATTGATAACAATGGGACGATCGTACAGAACACAGTCGTTCACGAGATCACTAAGCTATACAACTCGCTGTCGTCGGAAAAGAGAAATAAGGAATGTTGCTCACAGAAATAATCTAATAAATGATTCGTTGTATTTTAAATGAAGTCGACGAGTGTGCTCACTATATGAAAATAAGGGTCAAGTTTTATAAGTAGATTGAAAAAGCATTTAAGGGCTCCGTAAAACAGTATTTATTTTCGTTTAAAGCCTATTAAAGTACGTACCGGAATTTATTCTAATATTTACTAACGATTCAGATGTTATATGTTAAGTGTAAAAAGTAGCCTATATGTTATCGCGGTTGTTAAAAAATTATTCACGTTTGTTCCCCTCCCGTGGGAATTTCGGGAATCGTTCCCAGTGCTTCCTCGTCCCAAATAAACATATAGTGTGTTTAACCGTTTTCGTAAAAAAATAAATAATTCCCGTTGGTCTCCTTCCCGTGGGAATTTCGGGAAATCCGTTCTAGTGTTTCCTCGCAGTCCCTAATGAACATATATGCCCAATTTCAGCTTCATATGTATAGCGGTTTTCGTAAAAAATGAATTCCCGTTTGTCCCCTTCCCGTGGGAATTTCGGGAAATCCGTTTTTAGTCCTCCCTCGCTGTCCCCAATGAACATATATGCCCGATTTCAGCTTCATATGTATAGCGGTTTTCGTAAAAACTATGAATTCCCGTTTGTCCCCTTCCCGTGGGAATTTAAACTCAGTGTTTCCTCGCAGTAATTATATATTTCAGCTTCATATGAGCGGTTTTTAAAAACTATGAATTCCCGTTTGTCCCCTTCCCGTGGGAAGCAGTCCTCCCTCGCTGTTTAAGGGCTCCGTAAAATTCCCGTTTGTCCCCTTCCCGTATTTATTTTCGTTTAAAGCCTATTAAAGTACGTACACGGATATAAATCATAATTTCATACTATAAAATATAATTTATAACTTGGCGTACAGATGTATTCACTAACAGTCACTAACTTGATAGTAAATACTTATGCACGAGTGACAGAGATAGTAAGAGGTCATTGTCCCGAATTCGTTGTTATCCGCATTAGTACTTTATTTGACAAAATGTTGGGCGCCGCTTTTCATTGGATCTGGAAAAATGAAAAATAATTGCAGAAACAACTTACATGAGCCCATGAAGAGATGGCATTCCGACTAAAGTTTTACTCGGCTTACCTGCATATAAAACCATGCATATGCACTAGATTCACATCACAAGCAAACAAAATATAACTTCATCATCAGCCTATTGCAGTCCACTGCTGGACGTAGGCCTCCCCCAGTGTATGCCACATGGCTCGATCTCCCGTTTTTGCCATCCAGTCACTACCAGCCGTCCTCTTTAAATCATCGGTTCTGGCCGGAGGGCGCCCAACGCTCGCTTGAAGGCGCGGTCTCCATTCGAGAACCCGTTTACTCCACCGTCCATCGGTTCTACGACAGATGTGGCTGGCCCACTGCCACTTCAGGGTAAACTATGTCTTCATTGGTTTCGTGCATCGGATAAAATCTACATTAATCACCCTTTGTATTCGCTTCCGGGGAGGCAGAGCTTTCCATAGCTCTCTGAGTGACGTAATCGGTGAGGCCACGTCAGACGAGCAATAGAGGGAATAGTGTCTGACACAAGATTTTCAATTAGTAGTCCGAAAGATATTACAAATACACAAGACCGAATAGTGCAAAAATCATCATTCTGAATCTAAAAATTAAAGAAAAAAATTACATACAGGTTATTTATATTTAATTTTATCAGGCGTCACTATTCGAAAACTACAGAAGTCATCAAGAATTTCCATTGAGGGGTCGCCCGTACGTCTGAATACAAAAACGGCCCTGCACTCGTGTGTCTGTCCGCTGACCCTCGCTTACAGTCAATTATCTGCCGAATCTATGGCTAGACCGATTAAGTTGAAATCTTGTGTACACATATCAATTCCTGTGACACAGAGGTGTGACGTCGGCAGAGAGGGTGAAGAGGGTGTAGGGCCCGGTGGTGGGGACCCCTCAATGGGGAAAATTTATAAAATAAGATTGCATTTTTCCTATACTAATTTCAGACTCTTGTGTACTATGACGTCAAAGTCTATGCCATTTTAGTATGGAGCTAACGGAGCGTTCCAAAAACATTTACCGGCTCCTATTTTTGAATCGCTGTAAATCCAAAACGGTTAAAGTTACGAGTAGATATGCCATTCCAAGGTAAACTTTATTCAAGCATCTAAAATACAAATACCTGTATTCCTTACGGGATCTCCCTGATAGGACCACATACTGACCAATTTTGAAAAGTTGAGATACAGAAAGTTCAGTTAGTAGTGACTTATAGCCCATTGCCTATAGGAAACACCTATAAGACCCTCTTATCCCTCTACTGAATCTAAAAATGATATTAAAACAATTCATGCATACAGGTGATTTTTGGTCGTCAACGTTCCCGAAAACTACAGAATCTCGTCATCATCAAGATCATTTTTCTCCATGAAAGCATACCTGGGAAGTGTCTGGTTCCCAAGATATTAGGGTCCAAAGTTGAGTAAATAGACTGCGTTTTTCTGCATAAATGCACATAGTCGCGCGTAGCAAGATTTTTTCACGAGAAATAATTAATATCTGTCTATGAAATAACTAGCATAAACACTGGACACTATAAATTTCGCCCGATCAAGTATGTATTAATTTTTTTTTATTACATCGTTTCCCAGCATTATTTTTGGAATAAACTTTCTTTATTTGATCTATAGAGTACGTACCCTTCGTTAAGGGTGGCAACGAAAAAACATTCTGTATACCCTATTCTATATCCAGCAACTAGATGTCGCTAGTTGTACCATTCGGAGTACTAAATCTGACGAAAGCATGACTCACGTACGCATGGCCAAGGGCAGGGTTCGGCGAGGTAGAGTGATCGAACCGATAGCTACGTACGGAGCTAGTCTCGACTCGAAACGACAGTAGGTCGCTCGGGTACACCGAGCTTGCCGGTTCGGGCGCGAATGCATGTTAGCTAACATGCGCTGTTTTAGTTAAATAATCCCTAGTGTTAACAATTAAATTACATAACCGACCCTAAATAGTGATGTGCAAACTGATCCGTTTATTCTTAATACTAAATGTTTAATTCATGATCGATATATTTGTGCAATAGAAACAGTATTTGGATTTTTCATGTGTTACATTACATTGGTAGTATTCGTCTCAAACTAGTCACAAATTCGAGGTAAGAAAGAACGTGGGAATGAGCATTTAGTTTTAAGACCTTGAATAGAGTAGAATCTAGCGCTATTAAACTTGCTATACCTACTCGTATATAGAATTACCGCGTAATCGACACGTTGTGAATGAGTAATGCATACCTAACAGTAATCTGTAAAATTGTAACAAAAATAAACTCATATTTTCCTATAATAACTAAAAGGAAATAATAACAACAATACTTTGTCGATTTAAACGCCTAAAGCGACTGCACTCAGACCGAATGACATCATAAGCCGTTCAAGGACTAGCTTAAGGATTCCTGTTTGGGTATACTGGTATACATAGCTTTAGACAGGCAATGTGGAGGCCAATGTCATGGCCCACAGCTTATGGTGTCAATGAGGCGATGCATTTAATAACCGGGCAGAGCGGAGATCACCTGACGCGTTTAATACATCGCGACAATTACCAACCTCGGTCTATTTCAAGACCCTCTGGCTTATACACTTGTGTACGTACGTGCCGTACACTGAACTTTTCTCGTGCGTGTGAATTTGGAACGATATTCGACGAATGTCGATGCTTTGCCAATATGATTATTACTAAGTAATCGCTTTACGTGCTCTTTGCAATGGCTTTTCTCTTTGAATCGACCTTGGTGCTGCGTCTAGATTTTTTGCAATCTGATAGATAACGTTAGACATAATCTGTAATCTAAATAAAATCTCTGCAGACATTTTCTTAGTCTTTAGATTATAGCTAGGATATGTAAAATTAAAATTATTTTATAGAACAGGTGCAAATAGTTATTTGTGGAAAATAAATGATTACTTATTTAGAATAGATCATAGATTACCTCCTAAAGATACCTCATACAGGATAAGCATGAATAGATACAGGTTTAACGGATACGTTAGCACAGCAAATTTATAACATTACTAGAGACTAATTTCTTATGTTGGTTAGCAATAACTTGTAATGATTCAACAAATAAAAGTAGAGTTTTATAAATGAAATTGTATTAGGCGTTACAATTCGGAAGTTCAAACATTCACTATGGGTGCGCCCACCAGTAGTACTTAGTAGAGGGTAGTTAATTCTGTGTAAGTAATGTGTTGGGTTTTAGAGGTTCATAATAATTAGTGGTTTACTAATTTACTAATTTCTATAATCCTGAGGATGCCACGGTATATTAGAACAAGGGCACAATTGTCAAACATTGCAATACATAATATGTAGATTATTTATCTAGTTTTTGATTTCGGAATAGTGCAATGTATCGTCTTGCATGCTAGGTGCTCGGGTCTGGTTTCTCGTGGCGATTGTAGTTAGTGCAAGTGCCTGTTGTCGCAATTATGAGTTATTATCAGATCCGAGGGTCGGTGGAGGGTGTAGGGCCCGGTGGTGGGCGCACCCATAGTGAAAAGTAGAGTTTCCAAAGTTGTGCATCCGATTTATATTTACGACAAATTAATGTTTCTCTACCTAACGTACAATCTACACTATCAAGTAATAATCCCAGACAATAATTACTAATTATTACCTATGATTTTTTAATGATATATTGGATCAATGACATTCCATATCGACCCAGAGATGGTATCAGTCGAGGTATTTTTGTATAGACTTCTGTCTGGGAATTTCAATTAACTGATTCTACTATCTTACTTTTTTGTTTATATAGGATTTTGTTCGTTGATATTTGTCTTATGCCGATTTTAGAATTTGAGTCAATCGGATCCTATTTGCGAAGTAGGTCCTTGGTTAATAATACCCCTTTTTGCGAAATTCAGTAACAATACAACACTGCCTGTGATGTTCTGTGGGGTAAGCACGAACCTCTCGATAGTCCGTAACGCTACCGCAAACTGTCAAATCACATAGATTTTGCTAGCGAGTCGCTAACGTTACACCGCGCCGCGTATAAAGGTTAGTGCTTACACCACTGTTTACATTTTCACGTAACGTAATCTACCAATATGTAGAAGTATTTTATCTACGACTATTCCGTAGTCCTTGTATCTTATCGGGGCGCAAAACAAACTAGGAAGTGATAATAAGCTAATATTACACTTGTAGGTACCTATGTATATATACAACTATACTATAGGTATTATGAAGGGCGCTATTCAGGATATCCGCTAATGGTGGGCTCTAGCCTAGTCTAAAGGAGCCACGGAGGATAGCGCGGACTGATGTTAATGATGATCAATGACAAGTTACCAGCTTATCGCCCGGGAGAATGCCAAGTTCCTTAGTCGACTCTTACGACATGCACGGACGGAGATGCAGCTGATGTGTTCATCAGCGCAGGACAAAAGAATTCTGAAAGAAACCATATTGCGCCGACCCCATTTATAAGGGGATAAGGGCTGGAAGATGATAATGATTGATTATGCTCTACCTGCGACTGCGATAGGTAGTACATAAGTAATTATCATTATTGAGGTACTAATGTAAGCCCTAGCTGTTGTCATGCAGTCTCGGCGTAAAACAAACGACTTCCCGTGAAAAATCACAAAGATTTTTCCCCAGCAACATATGGCGATAACGATGTCTATAATCAGTCATAATCCATTGATGGAAAAGATTTATCAGCATATCTGCGTTACGTGCGAATTTAAACAATAACACTGTCTGCTGTCTGTCTGTACATTTTTCGCGGAATCGATAGACGTATTTTTAATCGGTGTAGAATTTAATAATAGGTATCTAATCAAATTACT
This sequence comes from Carposina sasakii, assembly GCA_014607495.2. Taxonomy (NCBI): domain Eukaryota; kingdom Metazoa; phylum Arthropoda; class Insecta; order Lepidoptera; family Carposinidae; genus Carposina; species Carposina sasakii. The sequence continues at coordinate 3,908,577 of CP053149.1, read as the reverse complement.
TATTTGTCATACTTGTCTGCAGATTTGTCTATCACAGCTCGTTTGCCAGTCTTGCGTTCGTTCACACGTCAGTCGTCGCAAATGGGCCGGAACTATCAACGGAACCCTTGACGTGCGAAACGTTTCGCACTTGACCCGGTTAATCGTTAAAGCACTGGTGGATGTCAAAACCATAAACAAGCAAGAAAACATTATGCAAACTAATCAGTACGCGTATAGATGATAGTATTTGTAAATGCTATGAGAAAGTTTTTACTGGAATAACGGCTTTACGGTGACCCTTTACTAGTGGAGGTCTTTCCTAATTTTGACATCCCTCGTGAGCAGATTTTCAACATAATGGCTATTCCGATATTTCCGAATAGTTTTGCCCTCTACCGAGACGTCACTTCCTTTATATTTTGCCTATTATTATATAGCAAGTTGAAATAGCGAGTAAAAGTTGCTTAGTAAACCATGACAATCACAAATTACTCTCAGACCTTAGTGTCAGTTACTATTTAGCAATCTGTGGTTATCAGACTGACTGGGAAGTGATAAGCAGCTGACTGATAATGCTTCTTTGATTACTCTATTGTGATTGCACCTAAGATGCCGCGAATTTCGCTATCACGCTAGTTTGTGTCGGGTTATTTATAGCTTTGGTGACTGGTTAACCGGAGAATATTAGGAACTAGTCTTGATACCTAGAAAAATTATGTTGCAATTTTAGTCACGTTTTTGCTATTCCTAGTCACTGTGGTGACGTCTTGATACTGCACAAATGCTTGTGCAGGAAGCACATGTAGGTAGATAGGTTCCGCCCCTTATAAGATAATAAGTACATATTTATTTTATTTATTTAGACACACTTACAGAACATACATTAAGAGCAACAATAATTATACTTACAACTAAAAATCTGATGTATGTGCCAATTATAGGTGTGCTACATCATTCACAGATAATATTATAGTGGAGTGTGTTTCATCAAACAGCTCCCCTGGGCGAGGGCGCCAGCTACTATTTGTATGACTACACCATCTGTGTCACTGCATACAATAAATGTTAGTTGCCAAATCAGGCATAGGAGCTATTCCATGAAACTCACCCCAGATTGAGGTAACATTGTTACAAAAGTAAAAAAAGAGCCAATACTTGAACATGCATATTTATGTGCCTACAGCTAACTTCAAAAACCCCCACTATAGACACTTCCCCAACACTCCTCGCATAACAGAAATCGAGTCACAAAAAATATCAATGTCCATATTATTCCATTCCCATGACACGATTGTAGCTACTGCACAGTCTTTTTATCGGACAGGACGACCCCAAATTTGTCCTAGGGGGAGGGATGTGGACAGTGACTTGACCTGAAAGCGTGGACGGGAACGAGGAACAGAGATGTGGATATCACGCAATAAATCACTGCAGTCGATTTGACCACCGATCAATTTTACCAATAGGATTACGTCATGAGATAAACGTCTGTTGTGCAATGCCTGCATCCCAAAAAACTTTAGCTTTCGATCATAAGGACATCTGTGGGAGATATTGGGCGATATAAACGCCAAGTGGCGGGTAAATACGCGTTGGATACTCTCTATGCGTGAAGAGTGATTAGCATAGAACGGAGATCAGACCTGACAGGCATATTCTAAGTGACTCCGAACCAAAGCGTTGTAGAGTATCATTCTAGTCGATATTTTATTAAAGGATTTCGCACTTCTTCTTAAAAATCCAAGCATTTGTGCAGCCTTACCAACAATGCCATCTATTTGTGGTCTGAAACTCAGCTTGCCATCCAAAAGCACTCCCAAGTCCCGCACCTGAGTAACTTCTCCCAGTCTTTCGCCGTCAATGCAATATGTTGAGGGTAACACACATCTCTTTCGCGAAAATGTAATATGGCAACACTTTTTTGAGTTTATACACATGCCATCAACCTCACACCAATGACAGATTCTATCCAGATCGTCCTGCATCTTATGAACATCGTCCTCAGATATTATAACCTTGTATATTTTAAGGTCATCCGCAAACAGTGAGTATTTACAGTGCTTTAGGTGAGTGGTAATGTCATTGATAAATATTTCAAACAACACCGGACCCAAGTGTGAACCTTGGGGACACCCGATGTGGATACGCTTTTGCATGAAATGTAGAGTAGAGCCAGCATAATGACTGCTTACAACAAGTGTTCTAATATACAAAGTTCCAACAATATTTCAGGATCTTTTAAGTAGTTTTAGGGTTACGTAGTAAATAATGAAAAATTTGCATTTGCGTGGTTATATCTCCGTGAACATCTGAGATTATCTTATGTCACCGATAAGTAGATTGATTTGATCAGTATCTGTAACTGTGTAATCAGTTCCCGTGGTCGTTTATGAACTGTGTAAATAAGTAAATAGGTACCTCTGAAAATCGAGAAGGTTCGTTATTTGTGAACGATATACCTAACACTCGGGGTAACATAATGTCATTGGATTAGGTTATGTGTTCCTCAAATTGTTAGTTTACTACTGTGCACGTTCAAAGATGATATTCAATAGATAATATTGTAATTATTACGAGATTGTATAACGTCAGTTAGCATGCCAGTGTGGCGTGATTATCACTTGGAAACGTTTTCAGTGACTCGAATCGCGTTACAAAAACGGATGATGTATGTATAATGGTAAAATGTTATTTTCTTTACTTGTATATCGTAATTAGTATCTGTCTATGCTAGCGTTTCACCTGTAAATACTAAAATATCGTTGGTACTCGACATAAGCATATCACTATGTACTCTGCTTTATTTAGGTATTAGGTATGCCAAACTCTACTATAAAAGTAATCAAATCATTTCATTAATCAAACCTACTCGTGTAGCTAATCTTCGTCATTTAATACTGTCTCATATACAATTTTATTCCATAAAATAATTTGCGATCTTGTAATGGACTTTGCCAGTATGCGACAAAGTTCACCATAAGGGGGACTTTGGGAGGTCAAATAAAAAAGCTGTAGCACCTCGTACATCTCAATCAATCAATATTATATAATTAATAAATATTGGTTACAAAGTTTATATTAATTACCTATAGTATAAGTAGAAACAAAATGAGTATATAGGTATCTCTAATGAAGTAGCTACGTATATAAATAGGGGTGCGCAAAATGGTAGACGTTCAGTAGCATCCGGAAAGCAGAACTGTAACAATCATAATAGTACTAAGTATATGTACCTATACATATATAAGTTTTCAAAAGTTTTAAAAACAACATCTGTGTGTTGGACCGTGCCCACAAGTAAAATATACATACATACATATAATCACGCCTTTACGGGGTAGGCAGAGCACCAAGGGCCGATAAAACCGCATGGTGCTACTTCTGACCAATTTTGAGGGTATAGTTGAGATGTACAAGTTCGGTTAGTAGTGACAGGTGGTCAGCCCATCGCCTACAAAACACCAAGACCCTCTTGTCTCTCTACTGACTTGTACAGTATGCCCGGGAAGAGTAGCAGCTGTAGTATTATACGTTTTAAGTAAAATATGGTGCCTACAAATGTACCTCTGACAAAGTGAAGAGAAACAATATCAATAAATTTGGATATTCAATGTAACTTAATTTGTTTTTTTATTATAATTATTTATTCATGTAATTAGGAGAGGATCCTATATTGCCTACCATGGTTCACGTAGGTAATCGATGGTAAATTGTCGTATAAAAAGTACGCTATATCCTTTTTCTACACGCATTCTTTTCAAAAAGATCCGTTCAGCCGTTTTGTACTAGTAGAAAAAACTCAGCTTGCATACTTTTCAAAGTATAAGATTGTAGGTAAGGTAGATAAGGTTATTTTTCGAAAAACATTCAAAATGCTCTTTTATTGTTTGTTTATTTATTTATTTATTAAGACACACCAACAGTATACACATTAAATTAAAGTATTACAGGTAGTAAGGTATTTTGTCTTATGTGCATACCAATTATGGGCATGTTCGTATTGCACCTTAAATATAAGTTTGTTTTCAGAAGATGTCGAGAAGACGACTGTTAGTTGGCGGCACAGCCGGAGCCGCGGGGGCATTACTAGCTGCCTGGGCATTCGGCGCTGATGACTCACCTGCCGTAAGTATTTATGTATTACCACACTTATTGATAACTGGCACCGACTGTGATAAACGGGCGCCGACTCGCGAAAAAATTAAAATACAAAAGTTGTAATTTTCGGCGGGAAAGTTTTTCCGGGATAAAAATGGACGGTCTTACGGTGAAATTGTGGTGTTCACTGTGTTCACTGCAAAAATAATAAGAACATCGCCAATAATGTACAGTGACCAATAATGGCACTAATGTAGGTTGTAATATTTTTTTTCCAATTTTAATCCTAGCCTGAAGAGTCATATTTTTATTTAAACATTCTCTGTAGTCGATTTTAAAGGGGTAATATTTACCAAATTCCACAGTAAGTGTACTTTGCTTTACCCGCATTTACAATGATGGATGATACAGGCGGCACCTATGAAAGACTACCGTTAGATATATTTTTCAAAGTACAGTGCAGGGAAAACATGTCTAAGGGTCGATCACCTCGCTCCCCTAGCACGTGCACCCCCAACCTCCCCCGATCAATGGCAAGGTTAGTGTCGCTTCAACTACTGTTATCGACATTCTAAATTAGTTATTATTTAAGGTGTTTGTAAATTATACAGGACAGTGGTTAGAGCACTGACACGCGGAATGCAGAGGTCGTGGGTTCGATTCCCACCCGGGTGAGGAATTTTTTCCATTTCTTTATTAATAATTTTATAATTATACAGGATGTTAATAAGAGGGGTATGTTGAACGGAATTCTATGAAATTGCTAATTATAATTCATATAATTTGATACTCAAAATCAGAAATTTATTTTCTCAGATAGTATGGAGTATTAGGGAATATGCGTCTGATATGAAAACAGATTTTTTATTCGAAAGATATTACAAATACAAACCGAATAGTGCAAAAATAACATCAATCGGTTAGTAAATACCAAAGTTACAGGTGTTTAAAAGTTTAAAAAATTGAAAAAAAACACAACATAAAAGGAATAAAAATAAAATATATATTTTGAATTATCTCATTGATTTAATAAATACTTTATTAATATCTGTATGTACCTATTAATAAACAATTTGTATTGACAACTATGCACAAAAATGTTATACTCGTATTACGTTTATAAAATAAAATTGCATTTTTTTCCCATACTAATTTGAGACTGTTGTGTGCTATGACGTCAAAGTCTATGCCATTTTAGTATGGAGCAAACGGAGCGTTTCAAAACATTTTGCCGGCTCGTATTTTTAAATCGCTGTAAGTCAAAAACGGTTAAACTTAAATATGCCATTCCAAGGGCAAACTTTATTCATTTTTTACGTAGAATCTAAAAATGAAATAAAAAAAACTAATGCTTCTACCCTATTCCTAAACAACTCAAGAAGTTCATACAAACTTGAAAATAAACATTGTGTGGACAAGTTCTCTGTTGTGGGATTTTCCTTCATAAGATTTCGCTTAACAATCTTTCTTATTACACCATGTATAATCTAGCTATACAGGATGATTTTTGGTCGTCAACGTTCCCGAAAACTACGGAATCTCCTCATCATCACGATGATTTTTCTCCATGGAAGCATACCAGGGAAGTGTCTGGTTTCCAAAATATTAGGGTCCAAAGTTGAGTAAATAGACTGCGTTTTGCATAAATGCACATAGCCGCGCGTAGCAAGATTTTTTAACGAGGGTCCAAGATCCCAGCATTTTTAGTAAATAGACTGCGTGTGAAAAAATCAAACTTTAAGCGAACGCAATCAAAAGATACAGCCGTTTATGCCGCAAATTTTCGACACTTGCAAAACCTACACATCTAAGCAACGCGCGTACGCATAAATTTTTAGATTTCCTCATAAACGAGAAATCAAAAGAAACAGCAATTTAAATATCTGTCTAAAAAAAAACTAACATAAACACTAGACAAATAAATTTCGCCCCATTTTTTTTATTTTTTTGGCATAAACTTACTTTATTTGATATATAGAGTACGTACCCTTCGTTAATGGTGACCACAAAAAAACACGCTGTATTCCTTTTAACTCGAGATTATTATTAGTTAAGATTAGATAGGTCACAACATAGTCCGAAAATCACATTGCGATCACCAACCCGCCTGCCAGGGGCGTGGTGACTATGGGCAAAACCCCCCTGTGGCAGTAGCCTTGTGGCAGCAGTGGACTGCAATAGGCTGAAGAAGAAGATATCATCGCCTAATGGGACGCCCCCTAAGTTCCTTAGTCGACATGCACGGAAGAAGATGCAGCCGATGCGCGATGTATTATATAATATTAGTGATGAAAGGCGTATTTTTTTAAAAAGTTTTCGATTAAAATCTTACTATTTGTTTGTTCCTAAGTCTCGAGTTAAAAGGAAATAAGTATACATACCTATACAAGTAAAAGTACATACATACATACTGGTCGTCAACGTTCCCGAAAACTAGTCACGATCACATGGAAGCATACCTAGTGTCCAAAATATTACAAGTAAATAGACTGCGTTTTTCTGCATCAGATAGAAGCAAGATTTTTTCACGAGAAATAATTAATATCTGTCTATAAAAAAACTAACATAAACACTAGACACTATAAATTTCGCCAGATCAAGTAAAAAAATTATTATTTATACACTTACACGTACATACATATAATCACGCCTCTATCCCTTACGGGGTAGGCAGAGCACCACATGGTGCCACTTCCTAACTGATTGATTAAAATATTACTTATCATAAATTCTGTACCTGATACCTACTCTGGTCTTTTATTGGTATTATCACAAATCATGTTGCAGCAGCATGTTCAGCTCTAAATGCCTATTTCGTGGGTGTTTTTTTATCAAAACTGATAGTGGACTTCGTTCATTCGGAAAAATACTAAAGTGTCGTAATTTTCCGGAAGTGGAATACCTATCTTATATTCTTTTTTGCCCCTGATATTTTCACTAGAATACATCAGCTGCATCTCTTTCCGTGCACGCCGTAAGAGTCGACTAAGGTGAGTTCCTTAGCCGAATATAAATTAACTTCTCGGAAAAGAATCTCCGCTTGATAGGCTTCTTGTGACCCACCTCTAGTCTTATGTTAAAAGGAAACAGGAAAACTACTAGAACTAAGTAATTTATAACGCGCATTCGCCTTTATTTATAACTAGTGGACGCCCGCGACTCCGTCCGCGGGGACTACAAAAACCAAAATGTCGAAATTATCCGGGATGAAAACATTTTACCGGGATAAAAAGTAGCCTACATGTTAAGTGGGACCTGTCCAATATATTCCTGAAAACTGCATCGAAATCGGTTCAGCCGTTTCTGAGATTAGCGTGCACAAACGCACAGACAAACCGACAAAAATTCCAAAAATCATTCTTTTGGGTATTGCGTTGATAAAGGTCTCCTATAATATTTTTTCTTATATACAGGGTGGAAGTGACAGCCAGGCAAATATTGATATGGCGACTTCAGACCATAATTCTGAGACGAAAACCACTGAAAATTTTCGCTGGAAAATTCCAAAATTTTCCGACATTTTTTCAATTTTTCAGAAAAAAATAGTGTATTTCGTTTAAGCAGGCCTTCGATAATGACATAAAAACAATTTTTTTATCTGTGGATGATTTTCAAAAAAAAAGTTGGTGCCAAAAAAGTCAAATTAATTTATCAACCCCAATGGAGAGTCACAAGTGATCTAAAAACAGCAATGTATCACACAACCAATAAGCCCATTTAATTAGTCACAAGATCGTCCGATACAATTGACGCGGAGAGCAAAGATTACCGATAATCAAATCAAAAATAAATTTCCTGCGAGTTATAACGCTGTCGAATAACTTAACACAATGGTACTTGTTCAGCATTTAAGTATTTGCCTGGCTGTCACCCACACCCTGTATATCTTCCATGTACAGACAGCGATCCGTTACATTTTTATTATACAGAGTGTTTTTTCGTTGCCACCCTTAACGAAGGGTACGTACTTTATACATCAAATAAAGTAAGTTTATGCCAAAAAAATGCTGGGAAACGATGTAAATTTTGAATTTTTTTTATTACTACAATTATAGTGTCCAGTGTTTATGCTAGGACAGATATTAATTATTTCTCGTGAAAAAATCTTGCTACACGCGTCAATGTGCGTTTATGCAGCAAAACGCAGTCTATTTACTCAACTTTGGACCCTAATATTTTGGAAACCAGACACTTCCCAGGTATGCTTCCATGGAGAAAAATGATCGTGATGATGAGGAGATTCCGTAGTTTTCGGGAACGTTGACGACCAGAAATCATCCTGTATGTAAAAATATAGAAGACTATTATTACTTTCAGAATAGGTGTTCAGTAGCCTTCAATTATAGCGAACCTTTAGGTATACTCGTATATCCACAGAATTTAACTCTCAAAATCACATGTTTATTTTTTCACATTCCCGAGTTGTTTATGAATTCTCCATACTAACTGAAAAAAGGACATGGCGATTTCGTATGTCTAATTCTGTGGATAGGTTAGTGGGATATGTTCATAGCAGTTCGGTTAACATACCCCTTTTGATACACCCTGTATCGTTATATCCCAAAAAACTGTTTCAGCTGCCAAAAAGAAAGGTCAAAAAGCCGCCGAAGTCACCACGTGTGACATAAAAATGCGAGTTACTTTCTACGTAATTGGCGTAGCACTGTAGCTAGATAAAATTACTCTTGCATGAGTAACCCTGCCAACTTGCGCTTGGCACACAAGCGGCGTGTGTTTGCAGACAATAGCTGTCTCAGTTCAAGCAACGCGTACGCAAGTAGGCTATTTCGGTCCACTAGGCTACTATCACGAGTCTGAAGGGTACAGAATAAAGTACCATGCGGTTTTATTTCTCATTTACCATTAAGAATAAACAGGTCACTACAAATAAATTACAGCTACTTACTATGTATTGATACGTCCAGCAGTGGACTGCAATAGGCTGACGATGACGATGACAATGACTATGTATTGATACAAAAGCGAAGACCGGTCTTTTCATTGATGTACCTAAAATGTGCATTTTTTGCATCACATGACACCCATCTACTCTGAATGCGCGCACGTGCCGAGCACTTGTCATATTCGTATAAATAACGAAATATAAATCTGCGTTAAACACGCACTATGTTATGGATCCTGGCGCTAGGGAAGGATGCGCCATGCACTTACACTTAGGGTTGGACCACAAAGCTGCACCTTTTTCTGTTTACAAATGACATTTCTGAACTACAGAAAAGAGTGGCGCTTAAAAGTAATAGGATTCTGACAGGTGTTTTTCAACCCTTATTTCATTGATGTCATTGTGTAGGTTAAGGTCATAGGAAGGTCACTTACACCTTCTATATCTTTGTGCGCCCCGATATAATTATGTTTTAGCCTAAAAAAGGCACGTGTGCTAGCGAAGATAACAATTTTTAAATTCATTTACGTACATCCTATTGATATACCAGCCCCCCTAGCATGACCACGCATCGTGGATATCGTATCGTACGAGATCGTATCGTCTCTATACAAAATTCATCATGGCGGCTATATTTATCGTATTGCGACAGGCTAAATGTCGATAAATCGGTTTATCATATCGTGTTACGCAGGTCATGCTACTTGTGCAGGGGTCGAGATATTAAAACTGACTGATTTAATGCAGAAGTTTGAATTGGGAATTAAACAAAATCTGCGGACTTATCTCGATCACTCGTAAAGAAATTAACAATTGGATAGCAAGTTATGTATGGCTATCTTAAGAAATGTAAGGTAGAGTAGGTAAGTACTTAAAATACGTAGAAAGAGAAAATGTAAAATGTGTCCTTAAATGAAATGCTGTTTCTCTGATCTTAACATTTGCATTTGGCTGGATGCCAGCGCATTCTGGGCTGCCGTAAGGAATTGCTTATTAACCGTCCCACTTTCTAAGTAGCTCTGTTGTTGTCATACCTTTGTTAGAGTATACCTGGATACCTTTTTATGCAGGGCAAGTCTCTGTTAAGCTTCTTACCTGATGGTAGAATGGTAGTAAGATGAGGAGAAAATGGTTCATCCAAAGTGTAAAGTGACACTTTGTTTGGAAAGTCTTGAATTTAATTTTTTTAAGCTAACTCATTATTAACTAGCTGTTGCCCCCGACTTCGTCTGTGTATGTCCTTCTTTATTCCTAACTATATGGCAAATATTGAAGAAGTTTGATTGAGTAAATAAAGCGTGAAGAGGTAACAAACAAACAAACTTTCGCATTTATAATATTAGTTGAGATGCCGCAGTAACTATTAGTTGTATAGTCCTATAATAGAACCTCCATGCATGTTTCTAAATACCACAATTTTTTTCTAGGAATGGTACAAGCCCGCCACAGTATCAGCAAAGTCAGAATACAAGAAGCGACCTCTACCGTCGCGGACGGAGCAGGTCAACAGTTTACAAGCTGGTCACGTGTACGATGTGCTTATAATAGGAGGTGGCGCCACCGGCGTCGGATGCGCTTTGGATGCTACCACCAGAGGTGAGAGATAGACCATTTTTACGTAGGTCGGTTAATTATTTGCGTTTATTTGCGTGGGAGTTGGAAAGGGACAAAGGACTGTCTGACCTGACGGGTCTTTATTTGCCCATCGAGTATGGATGGATAATGGATGAGGCTCTGGCGCTACAGCAAAAATATGCATATCGAAATGCTCTTATGCTCTCAAATATGCTCTACAATTTATATTCTCAAAATGAGGTAGGCAGAACTGCAGTATCATGACGAAGTTTTTACAGCTCCCTCAAGCACAGTATGTACCTATGTTATTTCTGTACACATAACCCCCTTACTTCTATGCTGCTCTGGGAGTGAAAAAAAAACGTATAATAGTACAGCTGCTTATCTTCCCGGGCATACTGTACAAGTCAGCAGAGGGACAAGAGGGTTTTGGTGTTTTGTAGGCGATGGGCTGACCACCTGTCACTACGAACCGAACTTTTACATCTCAACTATACCCTTAAAATTTGTCAGAAGTGGCACCATGTGGTTCTATCGGCCCTTGGTGCTCTGCCTACTACTGTCTTTGCTACTACTAAGGGATACTCGTAAAGGCGTGATTATATGTATGTATGTACATAACCCCCTCTCTAATTTCCCTCTCTATAGGCCTCCGCACTGCACTAGTAGAAGCCGACGACTTCGCAAGCGGCACCTCGAGTAGAAGCACAAAGCTGATTCACGGCGGTGTCAGATACCTTCAGAAAGCGATCATGCAACTAGATTACGACCAGTACAAGATGGTCAAAGAAGCTTTGCATGAACGAGCGAATATGTTAGAGGTGGCGCCACATTTGACCCGGCCGCTGCCGATTTTGCTGCCTGTTTATCAGTAAGTATCGATTTTCTATCGGGGTAATGGACTGATTCGCTCTGTTGGTGACCTTGTCGCTGTTTTGAAGGTCAAAGTTTACCGGTGAATACTAGTGGTTGATGCAAAACAATAGTTATAAACTTTACTATGGTGCGCGCGCAGTTTAGGAAATGAAATTATATTTATTTGCTAAAAACATTGTACAATTACGTTAATATTACATTACTAAATCAGAGACATCACAAAAACATCAGACAAATAACAAAATATATAAAACATATAAAAACCAAACAATTCAATAGTGTAGAGTTCAAAGTTCATGCTCATTATTGTAGTAAATCCATAAGTAAAGTTTGTAATGTTCCGTCTAATGGAAAACCCTTTAGCTTTTACTCATATGAAAAAATCAATGACCTTAATCGAAAGGCTTAGGGGATCGCCAAATTGTTTTGACCTAGATAAACACGATCTCATGTTATACAGGATGTAACAAAAAGGGTATGTTAAGCGAAAAGCTACGTAAATAGCCCACTATAGAGAACCTATCCACAAAATTTGAGACTCGAAATCACATGTTTATTTTTCCCGATAGTATGGAGAATTTTTAAATATCTCAGGAATTTTCATACAATCTTGAAAAATAAACTTGTGATTTCAAGTCTCAAATTTTGTGGATAGGTTGTCTACAGTGGGCTATTTACGTAGCTTTTCGCTTAACATACCCTTTTTGTTACACCCTGTATATACAATTAGAGTAATACCTATAATGTGGAACATCGTAAGATAATGCTAATGTTATTAATTACGGTAAGAATTAAGTTTAATGGCTTGTAAAGCATTTTGTTCCATCACTGTAGAGAAAGCATCTAATAGATACTTAATGGATTTACTAAAAGTTATCTATGTAATTACGAATACATAGATAATTAGAAAATGCTGGGAAAAAAAATAATTTTTAATTTTTTTTTTTAAATTACTTGATCGGGCGAAATTTATAGTGTCCAGTGTTTATGCTAGTTTTTTCATAGACAGATATTAATTATTTCTTGTGGAAAAATCTTGTTAGCGCGTCTATATGCATTTATGCAGAAAAACGCAGTCTATTTACTCAACTTTGGACCCTAATATTTTGGAAACCAGACACTTCCCATGTATGCTTCCAGGTTCCATGGAGAAAAATGATCGTGATGATGAGAAGATTCCGTAGTTTTCGGGAACATTGACTACCAAAAATCATCCTGTATATTTTGCAATATTTTGGGAATGAAAGGGTTTTGGGTTTGAAAAATTGGGAAATAAAATACTATAGTATTTTATAGTAACAGTTATAGTAAAGTAACTTGCTTATTTCTCATTTTACTATCGAGTGAGTTACACTAGTTATTCTCATCAGTGGGAATTGGGTATCTATGTTCATTCTCTCACAGACATTTTTCATTCGCAGTTGGTGGCAAGTCCCTTACTACTGGTTCGGTATCAAGATGTACGATCTAGTTGCCGGCGACAGGAACGTTAAAAGCTCCTACTATCTCTCAAAAAAGAATACTCTGGAACTATTCCCTATGCTGAAATCCGACAATTTGTGCGGCGGCATTGTATATTATGATGGTAAGTAAGTGGAATAATGTTTTATGTATGTGTAGTGTATTATTATATCTATAGATTATTTCTAGTAGTACATAATGTTTCTGGTCTGTTTTAACAGGAAATGGCCCCCGAAAGGGAAAGGGCCATGAAAGATGTTACATTTATTATAACGTCGTATATGTACTAGGGAACTCTTTGGCTCTCAGGCGATGAGCTGGCGACTTTACACTGATCTTTTACATCTAGAAGGAGATATTACAGCTACGTTTGACATAGCGGTTAAACGTGGCTGCCGGATCTCCTTCTTGATCATACCGTTCTGTCACCCGGCTACGCCATTTTGGGTACACAGCCCTATGCGTAATATACAGGGTGTAACAGAAAGGGTATGTTAAGCGAAAAGTCTTGTAAATAGCCCACTATAGAGAACCTATTTCCAAAATTTGAGACTCGAAATCACATGTTTATTTTTCAAGATTGTATGAACATTCCTGAGTTGTTTAGGAATTCTCTATACTATCTGGAAAAATAAACATGTGATTTGGAGTCAGAAATTTTGTGGATAGGTTCCTTTTAGTGGGCTATGTACATAGCTTTTCGCTTAACATACCCCTTTTGTTACACCCTGTATAATATTATGTATCTATGTATTCACTATCAGGCCAGCAAGACGACGCTCGAATGAACCTCGCGATAGCGTTAACGGCGGCGCGGCATGGCGCCACCATCGCCAACCACGTCAGCGTCACCAAACTGTACAAGACTGCCGGGAAACTTACTGGAGCTAGCTTAAGGGTGAGTGAACATACCTTTTGCAGTCATGACTCGTCTTGTGTCGTCAGCCTATTACAGTCCACTGCTGGACGTTAGGCCTCACACACGGCTCTATCTCCCGTTTTTCAATCTCGAAAAATATACCTTTACCGTGATTATGATTACCAGGCAACTGTCTATTTAGTCTACTAGCTTGGACTTCAGTTATCCTGCTTCTAGCTTAACTTACAACTAAACCTAGTGTAACCTAAATAGGTAATCCTAGTGTACTAAATTTTTAGACAAACTAGCTAACGGCCGCGACATTGACTGGTCTACAGAATGTAGCCTATGTCCTTCTTCTTACTGTATTATTGTAAAATTTCAAGAAGCTTGCATGACTAAATAAAACGTTAAGTTGTGTCTCACAAGCAAATAAACAAACTTTCTTTCGCTGATTTAATAATAGTTAGGACTAGTGGACGCCCGCGACTCCGTCCGCGTGGACTACAGAAAAAAAACAAAATATCGAAATTATCCGGGATAAAAACATTTTCCCGGGATAAAAAGTAGCCTATGTGTTAAGTGGGACCTGTCACAATATATTCCTGAAAACTGCATCGAAATCGGTTCAGCCGTTTCTGAGATTAGCGTGCACAAACGCACAGAGAAATAGACAAACCGACAGACAAAAATTCCAAAAATCATCGTTTTGGGTACTATTGCGTTGATAAAGGTCTCCTATAATATTTTTTCTCATATATCTTCTATGTACAGACAGCGATCCGTTATATTTTTATTATATGTTTAGATTAGCTGTCACACGCTGTCTTACTTTTTTTCTCAGAAACAGAAAGAGACAACTTGTGTGGTATTTAACTATAACAACATGTATTTAACTATATCTATGTAGGCTATCTTACATATTTCGCCGATGTCAAGAAAGCGAATATAATTTTCTTAGGGCCGATTATTCCAACGGTCAGATAGTCTATGTAGCTGTTAGCTGTTTTTCTTTAAAACTTGTTCAAGATAGAGACAGCATTAACATTATCCTTGTGACGTGATTATGATGTCATTTTTTAATAACTTCCTACCCTACGTTCCCAGGACGAGTTAACCGGCAAGGTATGGGACGTGAAAGCGAAGTGTATCATCAACGCGACGGGCCCCTTCACAGACAGTATTCGCAAGATGGACGACCCTAACGTCAAGGAGATCTGCTGCCCGTCTTCCGGTGTACATATTGTGCTGCCGGGATATTACAGGTGGGTGTCGACCCTTTTGTGGCCCTTATAAACTCCAGTACCCATGATAAACTAGAAATAAAGCTTTACACGTTATAATACTCTACCCCGTGTTACATACAAACTCTCGTGAAAACTTTGTAACGAATTGCCGACATAACGAAGCATAATAATTTAGTTCGTTCAGCGTTGAATAATTTAAAATTATTTTAGGAAAGAAACTCCGCAATATATTTTTGATACACTGTGGCATATCAATAATTGCTTTTGATTGTTTAAGAAAATTGTAGATATCATGTAAATGGGCCAGTATTCTAGTAAAGCCCCGTATCAGCACAATTTTTAAATATTTGCTTTACCATATCAGTCCCGAGCACATGGGTCTGATAGACCCGGCGACGTCAGTGATAATTTGCAAGCTTGTCGCCAGAGAAAATGCCCGAGTTCCTTCGTCGACTCTTATGACATGCACGAAAAGAGATGTATTCTAGGGAATTAGCACATTTTTATTAAACTAACGACCAGCCCCGGCTTCTTACGGGTGCAATGCTGATAGGTACGAGTACTATACATACCTTCCCCTTGAATCACTCTACTTATTTAAAAAAACTTTGGACGACTTTGTTTTATAATATGTAGTGATAATTGCTTTACATCGTCAGTCCCGAGCACATGGGTCTGCTAGACCCGGCGACGTCGGACGGGCGCGTTATCTTCTTCCTTCCGTGGCTAAAGGGAACCATCGCGGGCACCACAGACCTCTCGTGCGAGGTCACACACAACCCCAAGCCCACGGAGGATGAGATCCTCTTCATCCTCACAGAGGTGAAGAACTATTTGAACCCGGATGTTGAAGGTGAGATAGTTTAGAATAGAATAAGTTTTGTAAAGGAATGAATGAGGACGGGGCGAAAGAGATATGTTTGGCGAACTAAATGGAGGTAGGGTAAGTATGAACCTTTTTACGCACCGTAAACTTTGTGCCTCCTGGTACCTAAGCACGAACCTCTCGATAGTCTGTAACGCTAGCGTCAAACTGTCAAATCACATAGAATTTGTTACCGAGTCGCTAACGTTACGCCGCGTAAAAAGGTTCGTGCTTACCCCACTGTAGTCCCGGATAATATATCCTTACTAATATTATAAATGCGAAAGTAGCTTTGTCTGTCTGTCCGGCTTTCACGCCAAAAACACTGAACCGACTTGAATGAAATTTGGTACACGGGTAGTCTAGAGCCTGAGAAACAATAAAGGCTACTTTTTATCCCGGGAAAATATTTTTATCCCTAATAATTTCGACATTTTGTTTTTCTCAGTCCACGCCGACGGCGTCACGGGCGTCGACTAGTTACTAATAATTTTATGACAGTAAGGTTGAAATTGATATTTAAAACATTTCTACATTTTATAACAATTTACCTCTATTTTGCGACAGAAAGACATTCAATGTACTCTATATATTTTACATATATATACTACATCGACAAAACCGACTGAAAGAGACCGGACATAACCCTACCTCTCTTGAACGAAACCGGGCATAACCCTACCGCTCTTGAAAGAAACCGGGCATAACCCTACCACTCTTAAAATAAACCGGGCATAACCCTACCGCTCTTGAACGAAACCGGTCATCATAACACTACCGTTGTTATCCGCAGTCCGGCGCGGCGACGTGCTGTCCGCGTGGTCCGGCATCCGGCCGCTCGTGTCGGATCCGAACAAGCCGGACACGCAGTCGCTCGCCCGGAACCATATCGTGCACGTGTCGCCGTCCGGTCTCGTCACCATCGCCGGCGGGAAGTGGACCACGTACCGCGCTATGGCCATGGAGACTATTGACGCTGCTATTGAGAGTGAGTATAAGGTACTGCTAACTATAAGGTACTGCTGACTATAGGCAGTGCTAGCTGGAGACCGCCATCTACTAGAACATCACTTGTCACTTTCGATAAGTGTGGTACATCACTAAGGTAACACGGAGAGGGAGTTCAAAAATGGCGCCTCCAGTGATCCTCCAGTATGTCAGTTGTCACCGTGTGTCGCACTTTATTAAATTAGTATTTCTCGATTATAAGTGATACCTTTAACGAAATAGTTTGTTTTATTAGTAGGTATACAGAAATATAATTAAGCTAATCTCGTCTTCCAGGCGCAAACCTAAAGCCCCTGTTCAGGGAATGCCAGACGGACGGGTTCCTCATAGAGGGCGCTCACGGCTGGACCCCTACCATGTACATCCGGCTCGTGCAGGACTTCGGTCTCGAGATGGAAGTGAGTTTACATAGTAATTATTATTCTCACCTTAGTTATGTATGACCCTTACAAATGCAACGGGTGTTGATGACAACTTTATTAATATGTGAATTGACAAATTATTTTGCTAGCAACTTTTCACTGATCATTTACATCTGTTTGCGCTTCGCTAAGCGTGACTGCGGAATCCCCTTTATGATCCTGCAGTTTTGGTTACACCATTATGTATGTATATCACGTTTTCTGTTTGTATTTGATTTCTAAACGTACCAAGGAAGGTTTAATTTAAATGTACTTGATGTATAGGCAATCGGGCCTCTAGTCGCCATATCACGTTTTTTATATGTTAATCCTAGTGGGTGTGTAATTTGCACATTTCTGCCCAACCTCTTTGGGGGATAATGGGCGTGACTATATGTATGTTAATCCAAGTTATAAATAAAAACTTCAACAGGTAGCACAACACTTGGCGAAATCGTACGGCGACCGCGCGTTTGCCGTAGCCAAAATGGCGGCCATGACCGGGAAAAGATGGCCTATTATTGGCAAGAAAATACATCCGGAGTTCCCTTACATTGATGCTGAAATCAGGTGAGATTTGAATTTAACTATACAGAAGTTTGAGTGCTTGTTAGCATAGCTCTTACTGGTGTTGCAATCAGCCAAACCAGTTGCATTGATCTCGCAGGCTAATGCGTATTTTTTTTACAGTTCTATACAAACGGCTACTCTATTATGACGTCACGTAACGTAACTTGTATACGTGTGAAAGAACTTTTATTTGACAGCAGCTGTCATGTATTAAATGTCGCGTTTATAAATATGGTGCATATACAGGATGTTTATTCGTCGCCACCTTTAACGAAGGGTACATACGCTATACATCAAATAAAGTAAGTTTATGCCAAAAAAAATGCTGGGGAAACGATGTAATTTTTTTTTTTTTTAATTACTTGATCGAGCGAAATCTAGTTTTTTCATAGACTGATATTAATTATTTTTCGTGAAAAAATCTTGCTATACGCTTCAATGTGCATTTATGCAGAATAACGCAGTCTATTTACTCAACTTTGGACCCTAATATCTTGGAAACCAGACACTTCCCAGGTATGCTTCCATTGAGAAAAATGATCGTGATGATGAGGAAATTCCGTAGTTCTCGGGAACGTTGACGACCAAAAATCACCCTGTATATAAATACGGCACCCTGAACTGCAGGATCATAAAGTCGAACCCTGCAGTCACATTTATTACAGTAGAGACACATACAGTTACGTACATAAAGCAGTTTAGCATAGCAAAGGATATACTTACAGTTATGTATAACAATTTGTCCTACCGTCGTTAGATACGCGAGTATGCGTGCACAACCGTGGACATAATAATACACAATACACACGGCTCTGTTATCGAAATACGGCAGCCGGATCGTAAAGAACCTGCAGCCATTATATAGCATAGTAGGGAACAAATGCATTTGCATACAGTTAGGTGAACTATATCCGTCCGTAAGTAATGTTATTGTCCGTCGTTTCGTTAGATATGGCGTGCGCGAGTACGCATGCACGGCAATAGACATGGTGGCGCGACGTCTGCGCCTCGCCTTCCTCAACGTGCAGGCGGCGGCCGAGGCGCTGCCCGCCGTCGCCGACATCATGCAGGAGGAGCTGCACTGGAGCGACAAGGAGAAGCAGGTACCTCGCCTTCCTCAACGTGTTCCTCTGCCGTCCGCACCACGAGATATATAACACAAGGGGAAATATTATGTTTTTTATAATAACCGGTCCCACATTTTCCAATCGGCCCCCTGATTACCTCATTTGCAATAGCAGAGCAGAAACAATGTGACAGCGAAAATTAAGAGTGTGCGTGCGCGGCATGAGCTTCCTCCCGCGCCCCGCACCTCACCCCATGCACTCACACGCTCTCAATTAATTTTCGCTGTCGCATTGCTATCGCTCCGCTTCTCTTAAACAGGCTTAAACTATCTATTTATACAGAGTAGAAGTGACAGCCAAGCAAATACTGACATGCTAATTTCCGACCATGACTCTGAAGCAAAAACCACAAATCACAAGAAAACAGATATTTTGGGGTTTCTTTTATTTTTGATTTTTTAAGAGTTTCAGCGTTTTCCAAAATTACGTTTTTAAGGACAGTCGCGGGTGACGAATAAAAACTAATTTTTATAATTCCAGCGTCAAATAAAACTCGCAAGCGAGTTCCTAGCCAACGAGATGGGTCAAATGGTGAACCGAGCCAGTCGGGACAAGATACCTATCAATCTCTCCAAAGACGAGATCCAGACGTACATCAAACGGTTCCAGATCATCGACGCGGATAGAAAAGGATACGTATCAATTAACGATATTAGAAGGAGTTTGAAGGTATACCTTAATTTAATCAGACCCGAGGAAATGTAAACAAACCGCGCCATACTCGTATTATTGGCTGTTATTTGGTCTCAGTGGTATAAACTTAAATGCAAAATGAATAATGAATTTGTTAATGTAGCCAGCCTACATAAATTTATTTATTTTAACTCTATCAATATTAAATGGAATTGAAGTAAACAAAAGCAAACGGTGCGTCAATGTTTGATTATATTAGAACGCTACAATAAAATAAAAGTTTTCTTTCTTTCTACTTAGATACTGTAATCTGGCCTAATTAAACATTTTAATGAGAGCCAGATTTTTCAATAGAGGCAGCAGTAACTAAACCTGTTTAACAATTGCAAAAATCGGCTCTAAAGGGGTTTGTTTACATTGCCCACAATTTATAATAATAAAGGGTGTATGTGTGTTGCGGCGCCATATCATGAAAAAAGTCCAATTTTCATTTGCTATTTCATAGTATTGATTAAGAAGCTCTTCAATTAATAAAACTCTTTCGTTATCGATTAATGATGAGTGAATGACTGATTTGCCATTACTGGACGTATAAAGAATGTTAAGATAACTAAGGAAAGGGGGATATTCCGAACTACATACAATTTAAAATATGACTTCTTAAGATTGTAAGGTCGGATAAATCATGTTATAATCAAAATAGTATTAATTGGTTCAGGAATCTGATAATAAGAAATTCCAACAATATCTTAGACAGTGTAACAATTTTTCGAGCGACATCAGTTTTCATCAATAGTCGTTAGATTATCACTTCACATAACAAAATTGCTAACTGAAGGCTTTCTATTGGAAGAAAGGTTTTATTTACTTTGCCAACTTCGCTATCGCTCGTAATATTGTTACATTGTATAAGATCGCTGTGGTATAAACGATAGTAATAGCTAATATATTCGTTCCACTTGTTGCTATGATATAAAATGATTTGTTTTACTAAAGTAGCAAAACTACAAGGTAAGTTTCTAACCGCAAAATGTTATAGAGCATGGGCGTGAAACCAACTGACGAGGAACTAAGCGTGATTCTCTCAGAAATCGACGTTACTTACAACGGACAGTTGGAAATACAAGACTACCTGCAGGTCTCTACCTAGTCTATGTCTACAGGGAACGGTCATGTCACTCATTTGTCTATGTCTGGGTTTTATGTTGCTGGGAGCTGTGCACTTTGATTTGTACATAATTTCCAATATATTATGTATTTGTTTGCAAAGAGAATGTAGAATTTATAATGCAGGAGTTTTTACTTGTCAAAACAAAATGCACAGATTCCAATGCCTACAGTTATATTGTATGGAATTTAAGGTTAAATGATCTATCCAATTTAGTAGAGTGCGTGCCAAATAGTTCCTTTGAACGATGGCGCTAGTTACGATGTTTATGACTACATTAACGGTGTTACTGGATGCAAAAAATGTTAGTTCCGAAATCTGTCAACCTATTCTATGTAACGGACTCTACCTATAATATATAGTGTAACATAATTCATCTGATGGAACAGACTATTATCTAACTATAATATAGTTTAACAGAATTCGTCAGACTATCCAATTAGGCGGGATACTCGTAGACAACCTTTGGCCACCAATTATAAAACCTATAAACTCCATGCAATATCAGCTGCAAATTCGCGTCGATGTCACCATCAAAGCTGGTTTTGTACGCGGCTCTGTCCACAGAACTACGGAGAGGAGGTCACCGGGGAACAGTTGCACGATATACTGAAGGAAATCGACACCAACATGAATGGCCAGGTCGAATTGGACGAATATTTGCAGGTCTATATCGACCATAGATATGGGAGATAGTAGATGTGGCGCGCGAAATGTGTTGTCGATATAGATTACCTCTTACCTCGGAGATAATCTGTGGTTGTCGGTCTTGAGTTTAGGGGAAGGAGCGTAATCTAGCCTGTATAATCACATGCGGTCAAATTGGTGCTGCATAGCTATGTCACAAAGGAGTCTATTAAGTGACGGGATATATTTTTTTCAAATTTATTTTTTGCTTAATTTCCTATCTTGTCTCGTTTTAAAAGAATTCCACTTTAATTGTATAATATCAATATTTATATAAGTTGAGAAACTTTTGCATGTAACGAGATAGGGTAATATTATTAGAGATATAATACAACAGATTCTGTGTAAAAGTTGCTATTATTTCATATGTAAAAGTCTGATATCTGTATTTAAATCACACGCAGTTTACAAATTACGCCCCACATTTACCTACCACATCTATTATATTCCCTACTCGGTGATGATTTAATAATATGACTCGACTGATGTTATTTTAGTGCATGAAACACTAATAATATTTTGACTGTGGAGCTTTATCTTTCATAGCCTTCGATTGTTTTCTTTTAAAACACTGTTGCATGCTCTACTGTCTGTGATGCACTAAGTTTTTGCATGATTGTTACCTACTATCTTCCTTTGCTGTTTTTATTATTCTACTCTAGTTTTATATTTACATACATACATATAATCACGCCTTTATCCCTTACGGTGTAGGCAGAGCACCAAGGGCCGATAGAACCACATGGTGCCACTTCTGAGCAATTTTGAGGGTATAGTTGAGATGTACAAGTTCGGTTAGTAGTGACAGGTGGTCAGTCCATCGCCTACAAAACACCAAGAACCTCTTGTCCCTCTACTGACTTGTACAGTATGCCCGGGAAGAGAAGCAGCTGTAGTATCATACGTTTTTTTTTCACTCCCAGAGCAGCATAGAAGCATATATTTATATTTTTTATATTTATTTTGGAACTATTTATTGTTTGATCGCATGTGAGGTAGTTAAATATTATAACTAAGGTAAGTAATACGTAACTATACGTTATAATTCTAACAACTTAAATCTACTAATATTTCGATTTTTCATATTAATTTGCATGTTACTGACTAGTCTAAAATCTATATAGATTGTATTATGTACCTTAATTTTTATATATAGATATATTAGGTAACTACGCCGGTCTGTCTTCTAATGTTTTGCAATCCGATTAAGAATAATTCAAAAAGATCAGCAAGCAAGTGGCCGTTCTCGAAGGTTGAACTACAAAACGATATACGTTGATGATCCTGTCTCCAGCATAGCGGGGCCAAATGTAAAAGAGCAGTGAGAACTTTCTAGCTCATCGGCAGAGGGAACACCTTGCGACTCTTGCGTCATGCACGGAAAGAGATGCAGCTACACTACTACTAAACTTATATTCTAAAGCCGAAAGTCTACGCGAGTGGTTTCTAATTCAACTTAGTCCAATTAAAATGAAAGAGTGGAAAGGCTTTTGCAGTCAAAGCGGACTATGTCGCCGGGCGAAGCTAGTCGCGGTTTCTACATTTGAACACAGACTAATTATACCTATACATACTTCAATTCTAACAGATGATGTCAGCGATTAAGTCAGGTCACGTGGCGTACTCGCGCTTCGCCAGAATGGCAGAAATGGAGGAAGAGCATCACGAGAAAGAAGTCCTCAAGAAGAAGATCACCGTCGAGAGGAGTGGCGGCGGATTGTAGATGCACCTGTAAGTTATTCCAATCATGGCCACAGACTGCATTATGTCGAAGGCATGTTGTAAAACACGTTAACACGTAGAACGTATTACAAAACGTCTAAGCATTTTGAATAATAGTGAAAAAGTAAGTCCTTCTAGAACTTCACCGGTCGCTACCGTGACACGTTCGCTCAAGTGCTTGAAGCCAAATTGTCCCCCTCCAAAACCCATACAAAATGCCTAGCCGTTTTGTAATAACGGCGTGCTCTACAATATTCCTTCGTCACATACTACATACACACACGGCTGTGTTCCCATTATGGGGTAGCCAAAACTGCTGGATCATGAATAAGCTAGGTACAGCCACATTCGCTGCCAGCAGATTTTCTAACAGTGCCGGCATAAAGTCAACGCCTAGTACCAGGACGCAAATAAGCGTCAGCGTCACCTCTAGAAAGCAAATACGTAGTCACCGGCACTTAATGTGTTTAAAGTTTATAAAAAAAAAAAACTTGATGTGATGTACCGTACCTGTGCATTCTTCATACGAATATGCCAGGGGCGGCCAAGTTTTCACTCAGTGTGATTTATATTTGTTTATGTTTGTAAGTAAGCTTAAGCAGTATTTATTTTATTTCAGATATCAGAACTATCGTAACAATTATGAAGCTAAGAAAGAAGACAAACCTAACATTTATTTATAAGCATAAGCATTATCTACTGTTCTGTGAAATTATTTTGAGTTAAATCAACTAATTTATTGTATATTATTATTATGTAAGTAGGTACATACGTCCATAAATGATTTGAACTTGTGCAATGAAGTAAAAATATCATAAGTTAATTAAATTAACTTTAGTTGATTATTTTTACGACCTGGGAGATATTTAGGAGCAAATGTTTTTTGGTGATATTTAATTTCGAAATATTTATTTGTTCTAATAGGAATAGTACATACTAAGAATAATATCTACTTTATTGATGTAAAATAACAAAAACACATATTTAATAAGTATTTTGACGTTCTTTATGCTGTTTACATGCGCAATTTAAATTATTTCAACTCAATAAAGTGAATTATTAAAAATGCTGCAATGTTTTATTGAGATATGGTTAGGAAATTGTTATAAATTGGATTTTACTTCTGTAGCCAATTTTTGCTGTATCAAGTCCATTATTTTCCTATGTACTTACTACCTATGTACCATAGGAACATAGTTACGGACATACATACACAGGGCTGGTTACTAAAATGGGGTAGCCAGCTAATTCCTATGTGTGGGTTTTTTATTTCAAACATGCCTAGCTTTAGTAGGTAACTAATTCTAATTCTCTTTGTAATTTACCTACTTTGCTTGCTTAACCTAGACAAATAAAAACACGATGTGTGTGACCTCATGTGTGACAGGCATTAGATATTTTTAATTAAATTACAGCTTTGATCCGTGGAGTATTTATATCTCGTAAATGTTTGTTTTCACTTCAAAATCGTGGTCTAGCCGAAGTCTGCCTTTTAATATTTTCATGCTCCATTTCTTTTCACGTGTCGTCTGGGAAAGTAGCGTGTTCTATAGGATATGTAGTCTGTTTTATAAAATAACTCCTATGCTTGATTTCGGAACAAACATTTTTGTATGCTACTCCTACTGTAGCTACCTACACACAGCCATAGACAGATAATGTTATCATACACTAGGAACTAGCGCCACCATCCAAGGGATTCAATCGAATCAAATTAATCCGAGGTAGGTATTTGGTCGTTGAGATTTTAGCAAGTTTGAACACCATTATATTTATTTAGTTTCCTCTGGTTAATTAACACCTAACCTCTAGAGGGCGTTTCGCCATATAGATAGTTCCCTTGAATGATGGCGTTAGTTACTATGTGTATACTTATACAAAAAATGTTAGTTCCGAATTCAGGCATAGAAGTCTTAGATAAAAGCAAAGAGATAAACTGACTCTACCTACGGCGCAGCGGCGGCGAGGCGACGCAACACGGTAGAGGCGATTGCCGTCTGTCCAGTCCAAGGCGACTAAGTCGTGTATTCATCTTGACTTCGTTACAAAATAATAGATGGCGTTGGTTGTTTACAAGACTCCGCCAGAATAGTGGTACACACATAGTAACAGCGCCATTCAAAGGAACTATTTGGTGAAATGCACTCTACCAAGTAAGTACATGGTACTTTTGGTCGTATTAGTGAAAGTGTTAAGTTATTATTATTAATCATTTATTTGGTACTATTTGGTGAAATCACAGATATGATAAATGATAATAGGTAACTACTGTAGGTAACCGTCCTGTTTTCCCTGGACATGTCCTGCTTTTTGGGGTGTCCTGGTCTGTCCTGCATAGTTTTTAAGCAACGTCCTTAGTTTTAAGAGTCCTGACACATTCGCTATCGGCATATTTTCTAAGGGTGCCGCCATCAGGACAACGCCTAGTGCGACGACGCAAAAAGCGTCAGCGGCACCTCTAGAACGCCTAAAAGAAGCAAATACGTAGTCGCCGGCAAAGAATATGTTAAAGACCTATCTTTTGAAATTCGCACGCCACTAACTCTCGCCTGTCACTGGGCTCGTACATGTATAGTCCTGGCTTTTAATCGAAATGTCCTGGTATTTCTTCTTCAAATCCTGATTTTCAAAGTTTTGAGATGACAACCCTAAACTACTGTGAAACGCACTGTATTATAAGATGAAATTAAAATAAGTCGGTAAGTATTAATAGATAGGTGGGTATATAAGTACGTAATATAAAAGCATAGAATAAGGTATAAAAGGTATTCCAGAAGATCAGTACAGATAGAAATACCTACCTAGTGTGATAAACTCGGTGCTCATCATGTGATAATTCATGAATTAAACGAAATCGATAATCGAATTGTTAGAAGTACAGCTAAAACAACGTTTCCGGTAGGTAAATAAAAATATACCTTTCTAAGCTCAACATACCTAACTGGACTTGTTCCGCTCTTAAAATTATAAGCACAAACTAAGTAGAGATGCTAACGCATTATAAGTAGGTATGGTAAGTACTTATTGCCTAGCTGTCGCTTTACTACACCTGTGTAGACAATCACATTATGCCGGCTGTACATACTCGCCGAGACCGTCCCGCCGAGACTCTTCACGAGACGACATCCTGTACACACTCGTAGTGTCATTTGGACAGCAGACATCGGCCGGGCCACGAATGCCACGATGGACATAGAAACTGCTGCTGCTGTTTGTATTTGCACGAGTGTGTACAGGCTTGATCACGTTCACCTCGCGAGACCGGACGAGACCCTTTGACTGGGCCACCAAAAACCGACACGCGACCGAGACATGCCTAGGCGAGACGAGGGCATCCTGTACACACTCGCTCTCGGTCTGTCTCGGGGTGTCTCGGCTAGTGTGTACAGCCGGCATTAGATTTATCATCCCAGAGGCATGAGCATAACGTTAACGGCAGGAACTTGGTAATAATTTGGTTTTGGACCGACCCTACCAACTATTTGCATTGGTGTTTTGTTTACCCAATAATGACCGTGACATGTGTTTTAAAACTTGTTAAAAAAGTTTTAAACTCAAGGGTTTCATAAACAAGCGTCAGAATTAGTGGCTAGACCTTTAGACGCTCACATGAATATGTAGATAATCACTTCATAAGAATCAAAAAACCGCACTGTCCGTCCGCTTCAAGTAAGTATATACTTTTCGAACCTAAATTAAAATATTTGCGGATATCTGGCAGAATAAGTTGCGTGTGTGATTTTGCCAGTCATCATTATTCAATGAAGTAATAAAAAAATTGGATCATAGACACTATAAAACGAATGAAAAATATGACTCGTAACTCATTCATTCAACTTAACTTTAACCTGCTCAATGCCTAATGTTTATCCGTAAAGTATTAATTAATAACATGTCTTAAGTCGGCATTACAAGTTAATTGAAATTTTTATTATAGATTATAATAATGTAAAAAATATATAGATAATGTAATATTTATACTGTACGATATTGGACTGGGTCCAGCGACTTACCCTTCGTACACTTCAACGTATACTTCCAGATTGTGTTACCTCATTCTAAATTAAAATTTAAATCTGTTACAATTATTAACGTACTTACATAGGTACGTATGACTGATCCCGAAACGGGGTAGTCAGGACTATAGGATCATATAGGAGATTCCACAACCTCGTTTAGCATAGCGAGGACAGATGTTAAAGATGATGATGAATATTAAAGTAGGGACAATGTTTCTTTGTAATTGACAGGAAAACATAATAATATGACGAAACGTGGTCCAACACTTTAGGGCGGTGGTTACGCCCCCGTGGTTAGTCTGTAAAAGTTGCGCCAGGACGGGCGGGGGTAGTGGGTGGTTTCATCTCTTCCGTAAAATTGTAAAACACTAACATCAAAGACAATGCCTCATAAGAATAACACAATCGACCAATGTTAATTAACAGAACTCGTGTTTCCCTGATATTATGGCTAGTCTCCAGTCAATAGAAGAAATTGCGTACTTTCTCTCTCTTAATAAGAAGACATAGTTTTTTCTTGACTGTTAAATATTATGTTTTTATTTTGTAATAGGTAGGTATACCTACTTACTATCTACCTACATTAAAATTACTTTTTCGTCGAGCTAATAGGTAACTGTCGCGGAGGGGTTTATAGTTTTTAAAATATTAAGTAAATAAGTATAATAATTACAACTAACACCTATTTTAATTAATTATATTTTAAATTTTATTTTAATTTCAAATATCAACCTAACTCGAGCTGCCTTACCTATGTGGTAGGTACGTTTATATTTTATATCCCTATGCTATTATATGCGTATAAGTGGTTAAGTTAGTACTTACAAAGAGCTATAGATATTACTATTTATAAAGAGCTACTATTTAGGTTGAGGGAAATAATTAATAACAAAATGTTACTTTAACCTTAGATATATGTTATAAAATTATTAATAAAGAAATGGAAAAAATTCCTCATCCGAGTGGGAATCGAACCCACGACCTCTGCATACCGTGCTATATAATTATGTATAAAGGTTTACAATTTATTAGTAATTAATAGAAAATACTACGTAAATTTGCTAGGGCGTGTCTGGAAATGGGGGGCGGGTGGCGCGGGCGGTTCGATCCGCCCACCATCACTTCCGCTTCCGTCAGTTATCACTTCACTTCTTACTTATTATATAAAATAATGAAAATATATATTAGGTGCCTACCTAAGCACCCAAAATTAAATGCCTCTAGCTATCGCCCAAACCTATGGATTCTGCGCTAAAATGCTATACGGGACCTATCGGGACGCAGATTTTAAATGTTTGTTATGTTTTAAAGACAATCGAAATTTTTTAGCTTATTTAGAGTTCATAAAAATTATATTGATAATTACATTAAATTAAACTAGACTTAATTAAACATGAAACATCCTAGGCTTACTCACTAATTTTTAATATTCACCGAATACTGTAATGGAAATCATACATAGGTACTTATTTTCGAAATAACAAAACTGACCGTCAGCTGCCGACTGTCAGCAGGCTCACTGTGAGCTCCAGTGTTTAAGTAAGTATACCTATTGTCGGTTAGATATCAGAACGAAAAAGTGAATAATCTGTGAAGGTAACACAATGAACGCGTAACGCTCGTGCATTTTCCCTTGCTGACAGTTAGTTTGGTCTGAATATGGCCTATCTTCGGAACGTACATAAATAAGCAATCATGTGATTGTAAAATTTACACGTATATATTCATATTCACAAGGAGGATTGGTGTTAGGCAGGCGGCCGCCAGCCCACCATAAACATTACCTACTTACCTATGTTTAATCCTTGGCAACAGAGGCGGCTCGTCCTAAGGAGCGCTGGTGCAGTGCACTCCCACCCACGAAGATTATATAAGCAATCTATATTTCTCTATATTTATAATTATCTTTCAATTCTACTATGTTACCATAATAGTGTCTACGCGTTCGTCTCAAGTAACTTGTAATCTTATGTATATAGTGGAGTGCTAGCGATCGCGCTCCAATGAAACAAAATTTGGTACAATTCCTAGTATTGTATTCAATGAGTGCGAAAGAGACATACCGACATAGGCCGGCGCGTGAAACGGAAGATATCGTATGAGAAATTAGCCTTATCTGGAGCGCCGCTCACATTAATTCCTAATGTACGTTTGTGGCCACTAGATGTCGCTTAGTCCGAGTTAGAACGCGATATGGTTGTCCTTAATGTGTTTCATTAGGTCATCTGAATTTTAATAAGAGTGAGGTTGCATCATTTATTTCATTCCAAAGAATATTGTTTCATTCAGTAAGGGAGTGAACACGCGCGGCGTTTCCAAATTGTAATTTTACAAGCGCTCATTCATATTTCAAAAAATTTGAACCACAATCTAAAAATATCACGAGCCGCCCCTGCTTGGCAATATGAAATTCGAATGCCACTATAAAATATTAACATAAAGGCAGGTGGGTGATGAATGAGAGAGAGAGAGAGAGAGCAGATATTTCGATGAATGTAGGCATTCCTACCAACATACCTTATTACAAATTTATCATGTATGATACGTGCGTACCAAGAGTAGGTGAGGTCGTAGAAGTGTGAAGGTATTTTTGTCATAGGCACCTACATAGGTTTTTATACTCGAAAGTTATTATTTTGCGAATGGATCCATTATCATGCATGGCAATCATCTGTATTACTTTATATTATAAAGTAAAATGACATGTTACTTCATCAAGTCATCATATTTTGACTGACTGATTCATCGACGCCGCTGAGGCACAAGCATTGAAACTAGAAACGCAATATTTTGACCGTTTCTTTTTATTACCTTTTGTCACGTATAGGAAGGGATTTCCTGAAATTTTAACGGGAATGGAAATTACTGTATTTCTACTAAAGTTTACGCGGATGAGGTCGTAGGCGGACGCAAGTTAAGAAATAAGTATATTTAGTCAAAGTAAGTTGGTTAGTAATTAATCTAGGTATATCAGGTAAGTAGTACTTAGATTACATCATTTTATATTTACCTACCACGGTCATCATAATAGATATATATGAATACATATTTAGAAGTAGGTAGAGCTAAAGCATAATAAATAAAGTCAGATCCGTTTTAAAATAACATTATACCTTATACCTCTAAAAATAAAGTTGAAATCAAACGATTTCGTGCTTGTGTTTATTCGTTATGTTAATCAAGTTGACCAGAAATCTAAATAAATTGCAGCTTTATTTGTTATAGATGCATGGTTCAAATTTTTGTGATGGTTGCATGGCTTGTTGTGGTGATAGGCGATCTCTTGGGGCGGTCAATCATTTACGCATAATGTGATTATGAACTTGAAGCTACGAGGACGCGAATTGCTGTCTGGCTTGACAAAACAGTACAACTTTCACTCGCATTTATTTCGAACCTGTCTTGATTAATATTTAAAGACCTGAACGTGTTTTGATTAAATTAAAAATTGGTTTCATATTCATTTGTCATATTATTACCTACTAATATCATAGCTTAGAGTAGAATATTAGGACCATCCACACATTACTACACTACGGCCTATTGGTCTAGCTGGTAGTACCTACTATGTTACTAGCAGCTTTCTGTATCAATACACCAAGTACCTACACCGAATAAGCGAATTTATTTTAAAAAATTGCGTTCTCTCTGCGTTATTTATTTTATTACCTATTATTATAGCAAGATTAGCTACCTATTACCTATTCGCGACTTCGTTCGCGTGAACTACAGACAAAAATATGTGCCTAATTCATGAACGTATAAAGAACAACGGACGTACCTAATGCTGTCTGCACTGCACAGATTGAAGCACCATAATGGCGGTGCGTTACGCATGTGTGTGTATTTTCTGGTAGGCGCCGAGTTACTATGGTTTGTATGTGTGAGTGGATAACACGTCATACACATCCCTACTTTATGGAATATACGTTACCAATGAATGCTTCACTCTGTGTAGTGACAACACTCTGTCCGTTATTCTTTATACGTTCATCGCCTAATTGTAATAAAATAATATTTGCCGTAATCACTTTTAAATGAAATAAGTAATTTTTACGAAATAAATAAATAAATGCAACAGTTCTGTATTTTTTGTAATATTTTAGTATACTGTTATTTTAGCAGTAAGTGCCCATAGGCCCCATATAAATAAAATGGTATGCATCGTATGTATCATCCATCATGTTCAAGATAAAAGTAAAATAAATAAAAATCTTAATATTCAGGTACTCAGCCAAATGAAGTTCCAACGAGTGTTCTTTATTACATCAAAGTAAGAAGTTATTTTTGAAGCTAAACAACGCGACATGTATATTTTTTACCCGCCCAAGGAGGCCGCGGGCACGAGGTTATACACCCATTATTACGTCCTTCCTACTTTCAATTATTATTATCGGGCGGTGGCACCGCACCCGAGAAGGGGAGGAGGAGAGAGGCGCAGCTGCTGCCTACCAATAATCAAGATGTGGCCCTGGCAGAAAGAGACAGAGATAGTGACATTCACTATTAAACATCCCATTATTTTAACTTGCAGCTATTCACTATTACTAAGAATATATTATAGTATACTTAAATATTCTAGAATCTTAATAAACAAAGAAAATAATCAAATGATAGTCAAACAATTGCTAAATAAAGCAAAATACTTAGCAAAACTGACAGCGATAGGAGGCGGATCTCCGAGTGTTGCCGAGTTGATTCGTGTATTCTCGTCAGTCTACTTGCCGCAGTTTGGCGGCTGGTTGTGAGGATGGTGGGTTCTGTGTTCGAACAAAGATTATTTTTTGTTTTTATGTGTAGTGCGGATAATGTCGTCTGAGCTTACTAAATTGCAAGGAGAATACGTCAACGAAGATAAAACTGTAAAGGTAATTTGTATAAAATGAATGATAACAATTGTGTAACACATTGGACGCTAGCGGGCAGCGGTCTAGTGTCGGTGCAGGGGGAGGGCGGGGCGAGTGCAGCCCCGGCCGTGTGGGGCCCATGCCCGCTACACGCTGGAGGTTGTGACCGTGTTGCAAGCTACTCCCTTGCCCAAACTTCAACTAGTTTCTTAAAAGTCCACTTTCTACTGATTTCACTTTCAACACGTACAATTTTGTATTGAAGTGTTAAACAGAAAATGGCGTAGCCTTTATTCGGTGTCAGTATAAATAATAATGGCTAATTTGCATAATGTATCCATTTTTATAGGACAATCGAATTGTCCTAATAAATTTGAATTAAGTAGGTATATAAAAATTTGATATTGCTCTTGCCAAATTTTTCATCGAAAATCTAAATAGACGAGTAATCGACTGCAGAAACTTGTAATCACAGTCACGCGATTTGAGGTGGGTGGATCAAAGGGCGGCAGCGTCGGCGGCCTTGCGTACGACGATTCCCGGCACTTGTTAGGAAAAGGCGTGTCGAGTCTAAACTATTATAATATAGATGAGATTTTGTTCTCATAGACGTTATCTGTATGTCTCCGAGAACACATAATATACTTTTTTGTAATGTTATTATATTTTTATAATACAAGTACATATTGAGTGTTATTTATTAATTATTATAATAATGCATTTGCAGATTAGTGTTAACTCTTTAAATGAATGATTTGTCTATGATGGGGTCAAGGTTGACTTTGTTTTGTTTATTTTGATTTCTTAACCTCTGATAAAAAAAAATTATTCTTGTGTGCTAGTTTCTTTTATTAATTCAATACAATACAATGTACATTGTAGAGATTAAAACTGAAGTAAGTTTATTTTATCAGTAAGTAGGTACGATCTTATATAGGTACTTATTTCAACAAGAAACTGGTATGTAGGTCCATCCTTGTCCAAAATCAAGTACTAATTTGTGCCTACAGAATAGTTCCCACTAGCTAGCTTTATGTATCCACTTTAAAAAAATCCCAATAATTCTTGCCATGTTTCCAGACTAAATGTGTCTGTGATAAAATATAAGTACTTATTTAAAGTTGACCTATTTTACTGCTATGGAGTAGAATACATTTTTTTTGTTTTTGTTACATATAGGTACACAGATAGACATAATAGCAACATTGGAACAAGCTACAGAAACAAGGTAAAAATAGATTGGACAAGTCTATTTGTTACCTCTGACTTGTACTATGACGGGTACAAATACAATATAGCAACCAGTAACAACTTCAATTGAAAAAACCATCCATGCATTAACTAGTAAAAAAAAGACTGTTCCTTTGTTTATTTCTATAGTATGTGCTTAGGTAATTAGACCAGAGTTCTTTTACATTGATCAAACATATTTTTGTATCACTCATGTTAGTATCATATTCTGTTGAATGAGACATTTTTCTCTGGTTATCTTTTTAGTACCATTCCAATTGCAATAAAACTTTGGTGTTTTATGTTAGGCTGCTATATTTATTTTTTCTAAGTCAACAGGTAAACATTACATTAGACCTATACAGTGCCATATATAGCTTTTTCTGCACCCTGTGCGATCTATAACTGCACCCTATTTAGTCCTGCCTGATGTGGCTATCGCCCCCAGAGTCTATACCCTGTGCCTCGGCACTGGTAGCACTGCCATATTTATGGCACTGGACCTTTTTTATCTTTTGATTGAAGCATTTCACTTTATCATCTAAAGTATATGTAGGTAACCCGTTCCGCACAAAAAACTCTTTGATGATAGATATTTTTATTTATAAGACAGCAAACTTTTGTGTTGTGCTTACTAAACATGAATATAAGTATAAATGATATAAATCCCATAGCAATAGCCATGACTCGGGAGACACAAATAAATATTCTCTGTCAATAATATGCCAAAAGGGATTCCAACCTTTGGCTCACCAGACTGGGGACTATTTCTATTTATGACTTATTAGGTACTTATTATTGTAAGCAATTTGGTCTAGATATTTTTTTGTGGTTCAGTTAGTGAAACTCTACAAACATCAAAGAATTGCTAGGATTTCTGGAGGATATAGACTGAACCCTACACAAAAAATGAGCATAGTTGTCGAATTGTAGAACCAGCCCACAGTCTGATTACATATCTTGCAAAAGCAAAGCAGATGCAATGTGAGAGCATAAAATTTTATACATACATGTGTATTCACTTTGAAATGTCAAATTTCTTTGAGATTGTAGTTACATAATGAATTTTACAAACAATCAGTGTATTTAGTAAAATTTTCGCTATCGCTTTTGATAGTTAGGTAATACGGGGGCAGTATAAGCAATGGTTCATATTGATAACTAGTGGCCACCCACGTCTTCGTCCGCGTGACCCCCTCACTGACATTGCACCCGTGCGAAGTCGGGGCGCGTCCCTAGTTATACATATAAACCTTCATCTTGAATCACTCTATCTATTAAAAAAACCGCATCAAAATCTGTTGCGTAGTTTTAAAGATCTAAGCATACATAGGGAGGGACAGACAGACAGCGGGAAGAGAATTTGTTTTATAAAATGTAGTGTTATCTTCTATGCTGCTCTGGCAGTGAAAAAAAAAGTATAATACTACAGCTGCTTCTCTTCCCGGGCATACTGTACAAGTCAGTAGAGGGACAAGAGGGTCTTGGTGTTTTGTAGGCGATGGGCTGACCACCCTCAAAATTGGTCAGAAGTTGCACCATGTGGTTCTATCGGCCCTTGGTGCTCTGCCTACCCCGTAAGCAATAAAGGTGTGATTATATGTATGCATGTATGTAAATGTAGTGATATTGATACTATCAACTGCGCTGACTTTGGTTGTCAAATGTTGTCAGGAAGGGACCGGTTCCCACTCCCCCCTGGCACTCTTGGCGGCGACGTGCAGCCGGCTCGGCGCTGCAGCCATGGGCCCGGAACAGAAGGAGGAGCAGCAGCAGCATTTCAGTAAGTACACCTCCATCAAGCTAAGATTTTTGAAATCAAAAGATTATTCATTTCCTCAAAACATGGTACAATAAGGTTATTATTACATTTTTAGATCAGAGACATGTTTCGCCAAAAAATTGGCATGCAAATATTTAGGTTTATTAATTTTTGCCAGTTAGCGCCTCGCGTTAGTCGATCATCTGGCTAAAAAGCATTTGCTAACACTTAAAAATAATAAAAACTGCGACAGCATAGGTCAACTTTGTGTATTAATTGATATTACGGTAGTGCTTCTCAATAATCAAATCTAATAATTGGTGGGACGCAGCATTCCAGCCAAATTATATTCTCTCGTTTATACAGGATTTAACAGAAGGGAAAAGCTATAAAAATAATTATGAGAACCCTCAGATATAGAAGCATTAAGCAGCTAGTGTAGAATTGAAATCAGTATAGGTTTTAATTTTAAAATCAATAAATAAACTTCAGTTGGCTAATTTGAGGATCACAATTTCCTAATTCTTAAGAATTTATATGGTACTTACTATCTTTTAGATAAGTATAAGAAACATAATCCTCAGTACAATTTAATTCTCATAACAGGTCCACAACAACAACAACAACAACAACAACAACAACAACAACAGCAGCAGCAGCAGCAACAACAACAAGCACAACAACAGCAAGCACAACAACAAGCGCAACATCAGGCGCAACAACAAGCTCAACAAGCGGCACAGCAGGCGCAACAAACGCAGCTGTTACAGCAACAGGTGCAAGGCGACGCAGCGACGATAGCCGCGATACAGCAACAGTATCTGCAACAACAACAACCGCAACTCAGGGTTATCAGCTCGGCTGTGGTGCAACAATTAAGAGCTCAAGGATTGACGGTGAGTGTGATTGCTTATCTTATTAAGCATTAGATTGGATTTCTTCATGTGATATGGAACCTACATAAATATTTATACACTTGACAACACATTACATAACCTAGCCCCACACTGAGTACTAGGCAACGGTATAATAAAATAATGCATAAATAAAATTATACATAGGTACTAGCTTTGAGTGCAAACTTTGTTGTTTATATAAGCTGCTAACTAACTACGAGTTGGACATGGGAACTTTTAAGACTATGTAACATTAACTTCCAATGTTGGAAGTGGATATTTTCGTCCATTTAAGGTTACATTTACGTAAACTGTTTTTTGTTTGAAGAAGGAGCTGAAACTTAATGTGTTCAAGGATATATGTATGTTGATGTAAGCATGATGACGCAAGTTCTGTGATTGCAATCAAAATGATTATGAGGGTGAGGTTTTAATAGAATATTATCTGCTTTTCAGGGAAATGAGTTATCAGCGGCTATCGTTAATGCGGCAAATGCAGTTCCCAATGGAATACAAGTGCAGGCCCCGCCACAACCTCAGGTAAAATTAACTCAAACCAGTGACGTGATTAAAGACTAAAGACTAACATTCACACACTACACAACACATTAACCTAGTCCCCACATTAAGATCCCTAAGGTCTTGTGTCGTGGGTACTAAGCAACGGTATATAAATACATAGATAAGTATAGAAACATCCATGACTCGGAAACAAACATCGATATTCATCATATCAATGTTTGCACCTACCGGGATTCGAACCCAGGACCTATGGCGTCGCAGGCAGGGTCACTACCTACTAGACCAATCGGCCGTCGAATTATAGGTAGACGCGGAGCGAGTCTCATTCTCATATAAAAGTTTTGAAATAGGTGGCACACGTTAACCTATATATGTAACAATAAACGCTCAGGCATACATTAGAGCTTCTATTTGTTGTGCCATATTTTGAACAATAAGACGAAACCATCACTGGGAAGCCTTCATTTGACGCGTTCGTTAGGTCTCTAGCAAATCTAAGTTTTTTCTTATCTATAATACACATCAGCCTTTCGCAGTCCATTAATGGAAGATGCCTTAAAAAAACTGTTTTATACAAATTTGCATACCTATTGCACAAAAATGTACCTACCTGTGGATCTACATTTATGATTTTCAAGATTTCAGAGTTGACCAATAGTAAAAGTTCTTTCTATTTACCTACCTAGTCTCGTGTTAAAAAAGTTACATACATACATATAATCACGCCTTTATCCCTTACGGGGTAGGCAGAGCACCAAGGGCCGATAGAACCACATGGTGCCACTTCTGACCAAACACCAAAACCCTCTTGTCCCTCTACTGACTTGTACAGTATGCCCGGGAAGATAAGCAGCTGTAGTATTATACCTTTTATTCACTCCCAGAGCAGCATATTATTTATTATATTAACACGTTATATACATGTATGTACGTGGTGCGCAGGTGATATCGATGCAGCAGCTGCAGTCGCTGCTGGGCGGCGGCGTGGTGCCGGGCGCGGAGGGCGGCTACCAGACCTCGCCGCAGCAGCTGCTGCAGATACATCCGCAGCTGTTGCAGGTATGATAACTATACAAATATGGTCGGATTTACGGAAGGGCAACAAGGGTTAGATCTCCGGGGCTTTTTAGCACTACAATAGGAAATTGTAATTCAGCTTTGAGGTTAGGAACCTTTGTTGCCCTGAGACGCCTAAATTCGGCACTGTAATAAGGTATTATGGCGCCATATATTGATTACTTGTGACCCGCCCCGGCTTCGCAATACTGATACTATGCATATAAACCTTCCTCTTGAATCACTATTTACTTTAAAAAACCGCAGTATTTTAAAAGATCTAAGTATACATACCTAAGGACAGTCAGAAGAAACTTTGTTTTATACTATGTTGTTAATATAACTTCTGACTAGGAAACCGGAGGAAAATCTTCGTCTTTTTCTGCTACTACTTGTGTCTACTAGTTTTAAAAGATAATTATGACAGCTAGTCAGTCAGTCATTCAGGACGAAGCTTAGTATAGTTGTCATACTGTCCGCATGCGCTTGCAGCAACAGGCGTACGGCGGCTGCGTGCTGGGAGGCGTGGGCGGTGTGGGCGGTGTGGGCGGTGTGGGCGGTGTGGGCGCGGCGCTGCAGGCCGTCACCGTGGACGGACAGGACGCGCTTCTTCATACCGGCGCACCACGCACAGGTCAGTCGCCTCACACACATCCGTCAGCCTATTGTAGTAAAACCCGCCCCCTTATTACCTAACTAGCAAAAGCAAAGCGATAGCGAAAATTGTAGAAAATATATGCTGATTGCTTGTCAAATTCGTATTACGTAAAACGAATTTCGAAGGAACTTTGACATTTCAAGGCGAATATTGTACAATTTTCGCTATCGCTTTACTTCGGCTGTGCTATTGCTTTTACGTAATCAGAGGGCCGGTCAGCTGGCACACACAGACATATCTATTAGCCTATTGCAGTCCACTGCTAGACGTAGGCCTCCCCCAGAGCACGCCACAAGGCTCGATCTCTGATATGCAGACACACACATCCATCAGCCTATTGCAGTCTACTGCTGGCCGTAGGATACGCCACAAGGCATTCCATAAGGCTCGATTTCCGATACACATTACACACACACACACACACACACACACACACACGCACACACACACACACACACACACGCACACACACGCACGCACACACACACACACACACACACACACACACACACACACACACACACACACACACACACACATCCATCAGCCTATTCATTGTCGTAAATAGGCTTATCTGCGCCCTGCGCCAGCTTCTAAACCTACGCCCTATTTAGTCTTGCCTGGTCTATGCCAGGCCATTCTTGTGCCCCCCAGAGTCTACGCCCTGTGGCTGGGCACCACCGGTGGCACTGAGTCACTCCATCAGTCCACTGCTGGACGTAGGCCTCCCCCAGAGCACGCTACCAGACTCGATCTCCCGTTTTCGCCATCCGCCCCCTGATTACGTAAAAGCAGTAGCAAAGCCGAAGTAAAGCCGAAGTAAAGCGATAGCGAAAATTGTACAATATTCGCCTTGAAATGTCGAAGTTCCTTTGAAATTCATTTTACGTAATACGAATTTGACAAGCAATCAGCGATCAGCGATTTTTGTACAATTTTCGCTATCGCTTTGCTTTTGCTAGTTAGGTAATAAGGGGGCCGGTTACTACCAGCTGCCTTCTATCAGTCATCGGCACATCTGTCCATAGGGCGTCCAACGCTACGCTTGTCGAGGCGCGGTCTCCATTCGAGAACCCGCTTACTCCACCGTCTATCGGTTCTACAACAGACTATGTGACCAGCCCAGCACACTGCCAGCACACAAATACTACTATACATATAGCCAGAATCCAGCATCACGCACGACTCAAACATGACATGATAATATCTTGCTAGTTTGAGTTCGTGTTTTAAAGTGATACATTTCAAAATAGGTCTTTTTGAATAGGTCGAATATTCGTCTTTTGGCGACTTTAGTGGGCGATTCATTTTCAATATTTTCTTGAATATCCTCGTATGCGACTGATCAATATCAGTGCGACTATTTTAGGTTTTTTCCTTTATGTTCAAGGCTTATCATTATATTTTTTTATCAGAATTTCTCCGGAATGGGTCAAGTGAGCCTCGTGAATGGTCAACTAGTTCGAACGCCGGTGCTTCCAGCGGGCTTCCTGCAGAACGTGATGCACCTACCCACTGGTTAGTACGATATATCTGTTTAATGTGCCTCCGATCATTCGCTCACATTGCTTTCACGATAGAGGTTAGACACACTTGTCCTTGGTAGCCCTTAATACATTTTTTGGCAAAATATATCAATAGTTCAATTATCTATCATAAATCATTTATATATTTACTATACCGAGTCGTGCTCTACAACTCTTCTTCGCGTTTACATATTATCATACTACCACAGAAAAAACTTAGTAAATAGGTAAATAAAATTATTTGTCATAAAAGTAAGAGTAGGTAAGACATGTACTACAATGAATTTCTATATCTTGTAGGTATAAGTGTGTCTAAGCTTTCACTAATTATTACTTTAATGCATTAAAATAGGTAGTAAAGTTAGTTGCTGATGAGTTTTCATATCTAACAGCAATTTTGTCAGTGGGTTTCATGCTTACCATCTTATTCATTCATTTATCCAGCCCATTAGTTTCTAGTGTCATCTATGGCACATGCTCTTGATTTTCTTTGCTTGGGTTTGTTAAAAGATCTTGTACTTAAAACTATAATAAAATAATATAATCTTTGTATGAAAAGTAGCTAAAACAAAGTTATTACAAAAATACGATTTGACGTACCTACTTACTGGTTAAATTTTTTGCATATTTTTTCTTTTTTTTTTATACATACCAAGCAAAATCACCCTCGCACGCTTCCACTCTCGCTTCTAACTACTTACTGTCATACTAATCTGTGTTTTTCCATCCCGTACCGCCCTTAACAGAGCAACAAGCGACAGTGACAATACCCGGCACTAACCTATCCATTCCCCTAAGCGCGTTGACCGGGAACCAGGTCATCTCGATACCCGGCTCGAATATAACCATACCGGGCCTTCAGACTAGCGTGTCGGGCCTATCGATACCCACCAGCGTATCGATACCTACCAGCGTATCGATACCCACAAGCGTCTCGATACCGAACCAATCGTTGACGAACCAATCGGAATCGAAGACGGGGAAGGAGGTGAAAACGGAGAACGCCCAGAACGCTCAAGGTTCGTGTCAGATTGTGTGACAAGAAATTGATACACGGTTTTTCGATTTTGATGCACTGTTTTCAGCATGGTTTACGATTGTTTTAGGCTGTGAGTCCAGCAAAAGTTTTTCTTCAACATTGAATAAAATCCTCGATGCTGATTGGTTGGCTGTACCTACCACAGACAGGCCAACCAAGAAGTGTAGAGGATTTTGAGAGTATGGGAAAACATTAGCTGGAGTCAAAGCTTATGGTAGGAGAAATACTGCATGTGTTACCGTTAATTAATTGAAATTGTGTATGTGACCAGTTAAGCTAAAACAAGAATCGGACTTCCAAACCGTAGTAAGCACAAGGGGCATGTCCTTGGTGATACCACTTATGCTGCAATTTGAAGCATATAATTTTCTTATCACACAGTATAACCCTTATTAATCAAATCCTGCTTGATTTCTAATTTGCAATTTCGGTTTTCTTTGCTTGGTGTTATTTGTTTATGCACTGTCACTGTTCATTACTCTACTTCACCACCATTGCCACTGTCATAGTGTAAGTTAGGTTACTGCTATTTATTATGCTATGTATTTAGATGTAAGTAAGTTAA
Organism: Carposina sasakii; assembly: GCA_014607495.2. Classification (NCBI taxonomy): domain Eukaryota; kingdom Metazoa; phylum Arthropoda; class Insecta; order Lepidoptera; family Carposinidae; genus Carposina; species Carposina sasakii. The sequence continues at coordinate 3,867,275 of CP053149.1, read as the reverse complement.
GATATGTATTTTTTTTATCTTATTATTATAATAATTTTAATAGGTGGTGTTTATTAATAATTTTATAATATGTAATTTGGTAATAATTCACTACTAGCATACACTATAATACAATCTTCTTTTCGGCGTTGTGAGACGTGACGCCCCATCATTCACCTCGCTCCGATTACGACTGGCCAAAAGAAATTTAATTTTTATTGACTGGCCTTAAAACTCCACCTTGTGTTTTGGTGGACTTCTAAAGGTGCCATTTTTCGATGCGTATTGTAGGTACCTACAGTTTATTTCATACACACATACAGGGTGCGTGTGACAGCCAGGCAAATACTAAAATACTGAACAAGTACCATTGTTTTGAGTTATACGACAGTGTTATTACTCGCAGTTAAATGCATTTTTAATTTGATTATCCGATGATGATACTGTGTTGGCTGTGAGCTGTTTTTGGATCACTTGTGACGATCAATTGGGTTGATCCACTTTTTGAGAGGTCCGATCCGAGTTAATTGACCCGGTACTTTAGAGCGCTAGCACGGTATGCAGAGGGCAATTTTTTTTTAATGATCCGTAGGTTTAAATTTTGTTGTTATGTCATTATTTAAGGCCCACTTAAACGAATTACACAATTTTTTTCCTAAGAAAGGAAAAAAAATCCGAGAATTTTTTAATTTTCCTGCGAAAATTTTCAGTGGCTTTCGCCTCAGTATCATGGTCTGACTGTAGTCTGCTGTTTTCCTGAAATGGGGTAGTCAGAACTGCAGCATCGGCAGTCTATTTGATCTAAAGCAGGGTTTCCTAAACTTTATAGACCCCTTTTAAAAGTTCACTGATTCTGGTGGGCCTATAACACATACGAATTAATTGTGAACCCCCATTTTTTCACGCCAACGTAGACCCCATCGAGTCTCCTGTGAACCCCTGAGGGGGTCCCCCTGGACCACTTTGGAAACCACTGATCTAAAGTAATAACAGACAGGTTGTGTGTAGGCGGGGGCGTGGCGGTGCGCGGCGCGGTGGGCGGCGTGGGCTCGGTGGGCATGGTGCCGGTGCAGGTGCCCGTCAGTATCGCCAACGGGCACACGGTCTACCAGACGGTGCACGTGCCGCTGCACCACCCGCAGCACTTGCAGATCATACCGCAGCTGCAGCAGGTTTGTACTCTATTGTATAGGCTTAGGCCGCACTACGGCTAAACCTCCGCGGATTTTAACCGCCTGATTTTGTGAGTACCTAAAGAAAACCGCTGTCTTCGCCATATTCTCGGTATTTACTGGCCCGAGAAAATCTCGAACTTGGAGCTGTGGGAACGCTGTGGTGATACCCGAATCGATCAGCAGATTAAACTGGATCGGCCACACGCTTCGAAGGGAGGAAACCCACATACCGAGACAAGCCCTGGATTGGAACCCCCAAGGGAAGCGCAAACGTGGCCGTCTTAAGCAGACCTGGCGGCGTACAATCATCGCAGAGGCGAAGAAAGTAGGGAAAACCTGGAGCGAAATAAAACGTGACGCTCAGAACCGAACGGGATGGCGGACATCTGTGGAGGCCCTCTGTCCCAGCCAGGGGACACAGAAATATAAGGATAAAGGAAACTAATAGAAGCAGCCGCACTGACGGTTTCGCTCAACCATACTCACAAAATCAGGCGGTTAAAATCCTATAGGAACGGCAGTATAATTGCGGTCTTGATGTAACGTGGGACGTAGGATGTGGGATGCAGTGTGAGACGAGGTTAATGTGTTGTAAACTGTGTGAATATTTATATTTATAATGTAATCGTCGTAGTTTCCTAGTTGTCTGCCTTCTGCACTATTTAGGGGAAGGGCCTATTACTTACGATCCCTCTAAGGGAAACTGCTTACTTTATCCAAAATAAGACAAAAATTAAATGAGCTTTGATTTTATACTGGTTGATTATCTACTAATACTATTGTTAGAGATTTTCCAAAAGTCTACTAAGGAATTAAAAGTCATTTTGTGTCACCCGAATGTCTAAAACGATCCCTATGGCAGGATCAAATTAAGCCCAGGGATAGTAGTACTTAAAAATCATTCATCATCATTTTCAGCGTTGAGAAGTCCACTGCAGAACATAAGCCTCCCCCAAATATACCTACTTTATACGGGCTCAAACAAACAAAGGTTTCACTATGGGTGCGCCCACCACCGGGCCCTACAACCTCCACTGACCCTCGGATCTGATAACTCATAACTGCGAAAACAAGCACTCGCACTACCTACAATCCTACACGAGAAACCAGATCTGAGCATCTAGCATGCAATCGCACTATTTCCGAAATCAAAAACTAGATTAATAATCTACATAATATGTTTCGCCAACACCCGTGGCAGTGCAAGTGCTTGTTTTTGCAGTTATAAGTTATCAGATCCGAGGGTCAGTGGAGGGTGTAGGGCCCGGTTGTGGGCGCACCCATAGTGAATGTTTGAACTCCCGAATCGTAACGCCTAATACAAATTCATTTATAAAACAAAGGTTTTTCTTCACACTTGTCAGATTTTAGATTTTTCTAATCAAAATCCTGTTTGGATTGATAGACATTACTAGACATAATTATGTATTTTATTTACTTAAATTTTTTAAAGTTTCCCATCTATAAACGAGGTTAACAATTGAATTGATTTGATGAGCACTAAAATGTTTGTGAGTAGGTAGGTACTTATACCTACAAATATATTTTAACTATGTATGTACCATCTATGAACATGTGTCCTAATATTATGTCAGTTTTTGTTTTCTAAGACATGTCGTACATGTAGTTTTCCTACTTCTTTCACCAGCCCCTGCCTATTAATTTAAGTCCAAACGTGGTATGGTAAGCATCAATTACTTGAATAGATACAAAGTAATTTACACACAATCTCATTCTGATCGTTATTGATTTACTTAATTCAAAATATACCTACATACTACAAAATAGTTTACTGGGTAAGCCCCTGGGCGATCCGCACGATCATTCTAAGTGTAGTACCTACCCAAGTTCTCCCAACCCACGCGGCACCCACTTACCAAGTTACAAAACAACCGAGGCACAAAACAAGGTCGAACTAGTCGTTTCTTGGTAGCAGGCCACGCACATCGTGGCGTTTTGGCGCGCTTGTTTGACAGCGGTGCAGCTGTTGGCGGCCATCTTGTAAAATGGGCGTTGCCATGAAATGGCATGAAATGTCATTGTACTGCGAGCAAGCAGAATCCTTGTGGAGCGTCGATATAGAATTTTATTTAGTACAAAACGTAGTCAATACACGTGACGTTGTGAGAATTTTTCCTGTTTGTGTCTTGATTTCTCAAGAAATACAACGGTGTATAGGCGTTTTATTATGTGTACTTACATACTCAAGTGATTTGTGATGATTGTGAAGTAGTGTCAATTCAAAGAATGACAATGGATGATGATTATTATTTTGAGGTCACGGTAAAAGAGGAGCCGCAAGACGTTTTCATTATAGAAGAGCACGATATAGAGGAACAATATGCTATCAAAAAGGAAAAAGAGGTACTCTATTGTTTTATACATCATGGTTACAACATAAAAAAGTACCTACTTACTAAAGTTTTTTAAAGGAGTTTTGTTTACGAAATAGGTTAGGTTGTAATAAATATTAGATACCAACTTCACATCAATTTTCATATTACTTACATATTTGTTGACTCTAACCTAAAGCGGTAGGTCCAACTTTGAGAAGGAAGTAAATCGACGAATCCAATTCGGCTGGGCAGGGTTCGGAAAACTACGAAGCGTATTTGTGTCCAAGATACCTCAGTCCTTAAAGACGAAGGTATTCAACCAGTGCGTGCTGCCGGTGATGACCTACGGTGCCGAGACGTGGTCTCTAACTGTGTGCCTCATAAAGAAGCTCAGGATCGCACAGCGGGCAATGGAGAGAGCTATGTTTGGGATCTCTGCGTGATAGAATCAGAAATGAGGAGATCCGCAGACGTACAAAGATCACTGACATAGCTCAATGGTCCAGCAAGCTAAAGTGGCAATAGGCAGGGCACATAGCTCGAAGATGATGGCCGATAGAGCCGGAAAGTTCTAGAGTGGATACCACGTATCGGCAAACGCAGCGTGGGAAGGCCACCCGCGAGATGGACGGACGACCTGGCCAAGGTCGCGGGCGTCGGTTGGATGCAGGCTGCTTCCGACCGGTCGGTATGGAGGTTGTTAGGGGACGCCTATGTCTAACAGTGGACTTCCCAGGGCTGAAATGATGATGATAACCTAAAGCGGAAGAGTTTTAAAATACTTACTAGCGATCGTCCACGACTTCGTCCGCGAAAATTATTGAATTCTCCGCGGGAATATTTGAAAATTTTAGTGTCACGGGACTCAATTAACGTTTATCTAACGAACGTCAAATTTGGGCACTCAGTCACGGAAGAGTTTTATAATTCTTCAGCCTAATTATCACTATAATTTCAACTTCTGGGCGAACTTTACATCTAGGATTTGGAGTATGTAGAAAACTGTTACTATGCATGATTTTACAGAAGAATGACGATTATATCTTTCTATGGTACATACTAACATAATATGCTTACATTACTTAAAGTCGGAAAATGGCCTAACTTCTAGTTGCTAAATAGACACGAAAAGTAATTTTATGAGAAAAAGATAGGTAGTATAGTAGGTCCCTTCCTGGAATAAAAAAGATTTTTTTACACATAATTAATATTGCGTCAAAAATTCATAGCTGGGAGCTGGAACCAGTCCTCGTCCCTTTGATAATTATTTAAGCGTGATAGATTAAGGAAACACACACGTAATTAACTTTCTTCTCATATTATGTATACCTAAATGTGAAAGTAACTCTGTCTCGCTTTCACGCCAAAATTACTGAACAAATTTAAATGAAATTTAGTACACAGAGTCTGGAGCCTCAAAATGAGGCCTTATATCCCGGAAAAATATTAATGTCCCGGGAAAATTAGACATTTTGTTTGTTCCCGCAGTTTACGCGGACGGAGTATCGGACGCCTACAAGACTACTAGAATTCTAGATCTCCCCAAATACATGGGGGTAAAGTTGAAAGTTTTATAATTTTTCTCATGTTTGTTGCATACTAATAGCAGCTTACATACCTACCAAATTTCGGATTTCTAAGACTTTAGGAAGTACCCAAACAGTTTTGATGATCATGAGTAAGTGACGAAATCGGGGGTTTTTAGACATTAATAATACTAAACTATAAGAGTTATGCAATTGAAACTATACATTTTTAACTTTATCTGGTATATTCCAAACTCAAGTTATGACCGACGAAATGTTTAGAAAAAAGGGTAGGTATGACTATAAATTTACTAAGCACTAGAGCAAGAGGACAATTTTGTAATGGTTACTTAAGTTACTATGTATTTAGTATCACTCATAAGTGTTATTGTGATTTGAAATACTTATTATGTTAACTTATAACTTTATAGTTAACTGCTCATTAGGATTGATTTAATGAACCTTTATGAATGTGGTAACTTTTCTCATATTGGCGGACGCCCCCGATTTCGTCTGTGTTAACTTTAGAACTCTTGTTTTTCCCGTACCCGTGGGAACTCCGGCAAATTCTTTCTCCCTCCATCTTTCTGGTCTTTAAGATCAGCGGTTTACGCTGTGCCTAAATCCGTCAGTCGGTACAAAGCATTTTATTTGTATAGGTCATAATAGGTGACTTAGTTTCAAACTTAGGTTTGTTCCTTTACAGATGCAAGCGCAGCCGCAGGTGGCGAACGTGCTTACTCCTTCTGGACAGATACAGCAGATACAAATAGCACAACTAGCTAATGTCCAGGTAAGCAAGACGAACAGAGCCCTGTCATGTGGTTCGGAATCCAATATGTTTCGGACCGCATAAGCGATTTCAAGGTTTAACGAAAATACATAACACGACGGAAATTAAATAAGATTATGAGTGATGATAACATGAATCTTATTATTTGAGAGATATATCTTTATGCATGCCGAATTGCCGATACCTTGATGAACTATGTCAAAATTAATAAACTGACCAAGGGTCACAGCACTTATCAAGTCAAAAAGGATCATCGCTGTATCAACTCTTCAGTATTCTTTCTATGAAACTCGCGACTAGTACAATGCACATTACTCGGAATCGTAACGCAATCACCCTAACCTCGCTACAACACTGTTATAAAAGAAGGCGATATAGTTACGTCTTACGTTGCCCTTCTGAGTTGCTATGTGTGACCTTTAGTTCACAAGTTGTCCATCAATAAACATAGCTATCAGTGGTATTTTCTTGATCTACGACAATATTGATAAAATCGTTTGTTTTTAATGTTACAGCAAAATGTCCAAAACCAAGGCACAAACAATGGGCAACCGTCCCCGGCGACAATCACCTTACAGGTAATATTTTATTATTTTTTCTTTATACAACATCTCTTTTGTTATACCTCTACGTTCCACCAGAAGGAAAAAATGCTTTGGTTTTACCGTTACTTGCTTACTCGATCTGTGTTAATAGGATTTAGCTGGTAATTTAAATTACCGTCGAAGTATTTTCTTTGTGGTCTCTGCTATGGATGAAATCCACGCCCACTATAGCCAAATCTTTAAATCTAGAATATTTTGTACGCATATATTGTATTAGTTTGTCACAGAACAATGAGTGAGAGAAGTTATTATCCTATGTAGTTTATGTATAATGGACGTTTGTTTATCTTGGATTAACACCTTGGCACAAGTTGGGCTTAAATGTCATAATAAGCAGATATAGATTTTATTATTGTGATAATAGTGTTAAATTGCTCTTTCACATGGATAGAACGCAGTTTTTTTATCCTTCTGTAAACGTAGCACGGTCAATAACACTATTACTAACCTCAACCGCTGCTCGGAACGCGAAGGCGGTTTCGAACGGAATGCAAACGGACGGAAACATGCAACAGCAACCGACCATCATATCGTCCGCGTCCGGACAGCCGGTCACCGTCATCCCGGCCGGCAATGTCCGGACCGCTAATGTTGTGCAGGTATATAGGTTATGTATTAAGGATTTAGACTGGCCCGTCAACATTTCACTTGCTTTCTGTTCAAACACCTTTACCTACGTACTTCTAAAAGCTTCTCTAGCTATCTTCAGCGTGCTGTACTTTATTACATAATAACCAATAACCCAATGTTTTTTCCTCCATATACATTCATTTCAATACACCACAGTAGCCGCGAACTAACCATCTTTGTGGTTGTGAAGTTAGCAATGTCATGCAAAGTCCCTGCCCCCCTATGTAGTAGTTGTCTGCCTTACTGCGCGTAATTACATCAGCAAATAATGAATACAGCTACTGACGTGAAGAACTGTAGTGTTTGAATTTAATGTTAAACCTAAATTAGGACAAGAACAAAGTTTTTGACAGTCCGTAACACAAGCAAAATATAATATGACATTTGATTGACATAATTGGGAATCTTCAAAAGGTCGTGCTTGTCCTACAGAACTTGTTAAACTAGTTTCACATTATCACGCGATGCTGATGACCGTTTTGGTAACACGTGATAAGGCGGATCCACACAGAGCGAGCAGCAAATGCCTCGCGAGAGAAAATGTAGAGTCTGTTTCATAGAATAGGTGATATACCTGATTTCGGTCCTTCGCTCCGACACACATAGTAACTAGCTAGACTAGAGTCGTCATCAAGGAAATATTTAGTGAAACATACTCTACGCGAACGCAATGGAACCTGCCTATAGGTTAACAAGTGCACGTGACCTCGCACGAGTTGGTGTAATAATGTCGGCGCGCCCCGCTAGATGCCGACGCTGGGCGTGGGCGGACTGGGCGGCGTGCAGCTCGTGCCGGCGCTGGGCCTGCCCGGTGTGCAGCTGGCGCAGGTGCAGCCGCAGCAGCCGCCGCCCGTCATAGGTACGTCGTATAATGCACCCTTATAAACTACTCTGAAACAAAATAGGGCCTACCTAGTTTTTTTTACATCAATTTCAAAACGCTTACAATTATTCAGTTTAAAATTGTTAAAGCTAGCGTTAGAAACGCGTGTAAGGACCCATAAACATGTCAACTACGCATTTAGGTGCTTAACTCATGGTATGATATCCGCGCAATGTATTTTTTTAACAAATTTATAGATAATTATGTGGTGGGCCCTATTTTATTTTGAGTAGTTTACTTGCAAACATTGATATGATGAATATCGATGTTTGTTTCCGAGTCATGGATGTTTCTATACTTATCTATGTATTTATATACCGTTGCTTAGTAGCCACGACACAAGACCTTAGGGATCTTAATGTGGGACTAGGTTAATGTGTATGTAGTGTGTGAATATAAATATATAAAAAAAATACTGCGGTATTAGGACGCAAGGACGAGCGAACGTTGATCTTTGAACGAGTCACAGAGAAAATCATACCAGTTGAAATGAAGTCTTACCTGCTGCCGGACAGGTGTAATGTAAGGAACCCGGGCATTCTCTCAAACGATAAGCTAGCAAATTGTCGCTGATCATTTATATTTGTTAGTATGCCTAATATGGCAGTGTATGAACATATCTCTTTCATGATCCTGCTGCAGTTTCGGCTACCCCAATTCGAACACAGCCGTGTGTTTATGTATGTATGCTTTATTGGATGTGCAGTATGTTGTATAGGTGCCCATAACAATATGTCGGATAACAAAAAATCGTATACAATCTTACAGACAAAAAGTACCCTAAAATTCCAACAACAACCATTCCAGGTCAGCAAATCCAGCAGGACCCGAACGAACCTGGCAAGTGGCAGGTAGTGACCGTCAGCAACAACAACAACGGCAACGGTTCCGACAACGCGTCGGGCACCGAGTGCGAGGCGAGCAAAGCCAGGGCGGGGAGTCCCGGCTTAGGCGGCAAGCGGCTCATGAAGAGGGTGGCCTGCACCTGCCCTAACTGCGATCAGGGGGAGAAGTGAGTATGAGTTTTAGAGTAGAATAGGTAGACTAGAATCGCCACTAAGTTAAGTTCATTAAGTTTGTTATTATATTAATCTTTGTGTTTTCTACGTACAATAAATAATAAGGTTTTTTATTTTTCTATCCGCTTCTAACCGGTCGCAGAGAAGGTCATTGGGCGAGGCCTAGGACTTCTCATGGCCAAAATAAATAACGATGATAATTAACAACCTCTTGTCTGGTATGGGCTGGATGCAGGACGATTCGCATCGGTCACAACGGAGGTCATTAGGAAAGCCTATGAACTTCTCATAGCTGAAACGATGATGATTACACCCACCGGTGTGTTTGCAGCCGCGTGCTGGACCGCAAGAAGCAGCACGTGTGCCACATCCCGGGCTGCAACAAGGTGTACGGCAAGACGTCGCCTGGCTGCTGCGGAAGAATGTTCATAGTAGTGCGGAAAGAGTAAGCAAAAAAACAAGGCAAGTAACAGTAGACCGCAGATACAAACGCTGCAAGGCGGCGGTTTTTTGATTTTAAAAGTAGAGGCGTGACTCACGGCGCATGATGCGGCTTGTTAATTAGGTTCCGATGCTAATATAATAAAAGTGGGCCATTTTGAACCATTGTCGCAGTGCAACTGGCTAGTTCTACAAAACGCGTTGGCAATTTTTTTCAAGAGTGTACAATAAAGGTGCGAAAAAATCATAGTCGTTCATTATTTTTTAGCCTTTGAGGGTTAACCTGGGAACTGAAGACCTCGTTCGGCTATTTTTAAATTATGCAATATGGATATTCTGCGTTACTTAATGTATAAGAAGGCGTGTAATTGACAAAATTTTACTCCATTTTATATTTAAATAACGTATGTGTGCGTTTGCCTGATACTCGAAAAAAAGTTGTTAGGATGAATAGACTCCTGTTTAGGGACTAGATAACAATTAATCAAGTATCCAAAAATATTTTGTATGGATATACGTTACCGCTGCTTAGTACCCACGACACAAGACCTCAGGGATCTTAATGCGACTAGGTTTAGGCTTAAGGGACTAGGTAAATGTGTTGTATAAAAAAAAAAAAAAAATATTGAACAACATTTTGTATTTTCTGCGATGTTCATATCACTATATTAGGCTTACAAGTATACAGTCTACGCCAGACATGTAAATATGTTACTCACGAGACGCGACATGCTATTTATTATTTTAATAGTATGGATATATGTTTCTTTTAAGTTTAAATTATCATGTGTGTACATAAATAAACAAATTTTAAAAAAATAAAATATCACGGTACAGTGGCGCCCAATAGTGAGCTCAAATACGGTGGCCCAATTCTGAATTCATAGCGAAATGAACCCGCACATTATACCAATCGTCGTATTCTGCAGGTTCACGCGGTCGGACGAGCTGCAGCGGCACCGGCGCACGCACACGGGCGAGAAGCGCTTCGAGTGTCCCGAGTGCAGCAAGCGGTTCATGCGCTCCGACCACCTCGCCAAGCACGTGCGCATACACACCAAGAACCGCATCACGGTCAGTGTCCGCCGCATACACACACCTCACATACACACCAGCCTACTGCTGGACACACACATTGAGCAAGATGATTACATTTTAGATCACACTTACATGAAACGATAGAATTTGATCTTTAAAATTTTGCAAAAAATGACATTACAAATGATATTACAGTTAAAGGTTTTTCAGACCTGACACTTATCAAGCTAATGTTGATCTCTTATTCAATAACATGATAACATCTAACCTAACCTAAAAAACTTATTATATTTTCCAGGAGGTGGCAACATCGACACAGTCTGTATACTCGGACTCGGGCGACGACAGCTGCGACGAGAAGATGATGCTGACCATAGAGACGATACACAACGAGAACGACGGCGAGGAAAAACTGGTCATGATCCGGCCGGGGGGCAAGATCGATGTCGACCAACTGGACAGCTAGGACGAGGACAGCGACGACTGAGCGTCGCTGGAGACTCTGTGGGGCAAGTGCAGTGCTTCTTAGGAGCGGACAAGATTTGGGTGAGCTTCTTTGAGCGGACTTTTGACAAGCTGTTGTCAAAGTTGTCAATTTTTTTGACATTGAAAGGATTAATGATCTTCTTGAGCTATTTGTGAGCGGACTTTTGATGGGCTGTTGTCAGGATTTTTTTGACATTGAAACGAGTTTTGAGATTTACTGTGGTCGGCCGAATAGTGGATCTAATTCGGAATGGTGAGCGGATTTTTGTTGGAAAGGCAATTGTTACAATTATCAGGTGCATTAATTCAATTTGAAAGTCAGGTGTTACATCAATGGACATTAGAATGCCAGAGTTAGACCAATAATAACTGGAGAAGTATTTGTCTTATTTTCATGTGTAGCTCGTTGTATCTAACTCTGTGATCAGACGTTAAAATGATTATTGAGATTGATGAATGTCAATTGTTCTCATATTAAGCTAGAAGTTTGATAGCATTTGTGACTAATTCACATTGAATTTTTCTGGGGGTAATTGTATTTCATAATAATAAAACTCACCAGAGTGAATGAGTGAGTGAATGGTTCATGTCATGTCATGAAATGACCTGCAAGCATTTTGTAACTAAGGCAAATAGAGAAAACGTTTTTAAAAGAATTCATTTAAATAAAGGGAATTGATCATGAAGTTTTGACAAATCGTTTTGCTACTTTTGTACCAGATTTTTCAAAAGCATGTGCTTTGATAAATTTTGATAATGTTAAATAGGCAAATAATTAATGAACTATACAATTTGTCTGGACATGAAGTAAAAATTACAAAACCTAGATTATGTAAATGCCGTTTTGGCGAATCGCGTGATTCCTGCGACATATATTTTATGCATGTAAATTGTATAATGAAAATAAGTAAGTAACACTGTTCATAAATTCAATACTTTTCTTTCTCTTCTGTTACTTCTTTCATATGTTTAAAATAACTTTTCTTTTTCGATCATATTAAAAATTATAGATAACCTTGTCAATTTTCTAGGGTCGCTGTCAATAGTATGTTTAATTTAATTTATTATGTATGCCAAGGTACATAAATCATAACCATATTTTTTATTTTGCATTTTTTAATTTCGATCATAATGAAAATATAGCATCACAAAAAGAGCTCTCTTATTTGAGTTTCTGTTGATAAGCCGCATAATTATAACCCGAAAATTATTAGATTATTATTTCTAGGTAGGTTCGTTTTAATTAGATATTGCAATCTTACTTAATCTGTGATCTAACTATGTATTTTATAGTGTATATTATAAGTTTAAACTAAATTGTAATATAATTATCTTAAGAATAATTTGTATAGTTGTTTTTTAATTATGGATTTGCGTCTATCCGGGTCTGTTACGAATGTTTTTCCTAACATTTAACAAAATCTCTATACTGTGTTGTAAAAGACGTTGCAGAGCTGTTAAAATCAGATAACCAATCAGGGGGTTTAGACATTTTATTTTATTTACATTGCAAAACTTTTTACGAGTGGCAGCTAAGTTTGCAATAAATCAAATTATTTCCTCTAATAGCAAGTTTTATTTGTGCCTTCATTAAATGACCTGAATAATGCTAACGCTACTATTATGTGTTCAATGGTGGAAATATTTCGATAACTTTGCGAACTTCGTTGTCGCTTGTAAAATCGTTATACATACATATACATAAAGGTCACGCCCATTATCCGCCAAGGAGGTTGGGCAGAGGTGTGCTAACACACCCACTTTTCACCAGTTAGCCTATCAAGTCCCACGTGGTAAGTAAATTCGTTATAATGTCACATAAGTAGAGGATTTGAAAAAAATATTCATATCATCCCAGATAATGAAGGTAGATACGTTTAAGCCATGCCACTATCTATACTTATGAAGTCCTAATATTGGCGGTAGTATAATAGTATTCTTCAATTCTAACAATCTTTCACATAATTTGCTTAGATAAATCCGTGTGACTTCGTTATTGAAGCGAACTATATTTGTTTAATTTTTAGAGGCGATTTTTTCAATGGTCAGATAGCTTATCTGACGGATATAGCTGTCTTTCTCTAAAACTATGATAGAGGCAACATCAATTTTATCCCTCAAATAGGCTATCTAATATATGCGATAGCTACATAAGTGTGCATTGTTGTTCTTGTTTCGTTAGATATGTTACCAGTAACTTATGAGTTGAGATAACTTTACCCGTAACATATCTGCACCATAGGTAACTAATTTTATTCAATAGATTTTACTTAGCAATCTAGAACCTAACATTGACATTTTCTACACAAACACCTAAACAGTCGAAACATTTCTTTGTATCCGTGCACTATTGCTAATGTTAAACACAGGTAACTTGGTACAAATAAAGTTTAAACTAGATTAAGCTATCTGTCCATACCTTGTTTTAGTATGGTTCTGTTTATAACTAGCGTTCCTAGCCACCGGGCCCTACACCCTTCGCTGACTCTCGAATCTGACGATTCAGGATTGCGATCACATACAAGTATAGACGCGATGAGAGTTCCCTTTTTGCATTTGTATGATTCATCCTAAACATTCATCTATTTAATTTACTTCCCTCCAAATCCATAATTTCTCTAGGATACCTATCAGTATTCTACGTTTATCTGTACCATGATTAGCTGTGGTTCTTCTAAGGGCTGACTTTTCCAATGATCCGATAACCTAAGTGAAGGATAATGTTGATGCTGTCTCTATCTTCATTGAGTTTTAAAGAAAGACAGCAACTTTATCCTTCTTATAGATAGGCTATCACCATTGAAACAATCGGTCCTAAGGCAAATACATAGTCTTAAAACATCTTATAGTTTCGCTAATCTTTATTTAAAAATTTACTTTCTTTTTACCAGGGGGCCAATTCTTGAAAAGTCTCGAGCTGGAACGAAGCCGAAACCGAACCGCTGTAGACACTCAGTGGGGTGAGCACGAACCTCTCGATAGTCCGTAACGCTAGCGTCAAACTGTCAAATCACATAGATTTTGTTAGCGAGTCGCTAGCGTTACGACGATGTAAAAAGTTTCGTGCTGAACAAAGTAATAAAAACTTTACGGTGACGTAATTAGACACATTTCAGCACGAGACAGATATTTGTTTTTATTCTGTCATACTCGTGACCGTTGCGTGCTAAAATATACCTTATTACTCAAGTGGTAAGTATATATTGCTTCGCACCGCGTTTCGTTAAGGGTTCGTTAGTGGTTGCGTTTCGGCTCAAAAATTTTCGAGAATTGCCCCCCAGATATATTTCCTTCCATATTATTACTCTATACTATAGAGAAACTATAGCGTCTGTAGTTTAAACCAATGGAACATAAAGGCCTAGAACGACAGGACGTGAGACAACCCTCCTTATGCACATAAATGATATTGTTCTATAGTTAACTTTATTACTACAGGGGCTTATAATGGCCGAATGAGTAATATTACCAAATACATTTTCCTTATCTCGTTAATTTCCGTATAGTATGAAGGATATCCTTTTTGTAATAATAATTATTTATTCGACCGTTACTTAAGTCCCTGATTTCATTTGATAATAATCAATAAAGTTTGTCGTGACCGCTAAGAGGGATTAGGAAATATCACGGTTGTTTCGCTTCTTGCCGACAACTTAATGTAGATAATTCAATAACTAGCGAATGTATTACTTATTTAATATTATGTATTTGAGAAAAAAAAACAGTATGATTTCACTCTATTATCGGCGAGATACGAATTTGTTACATAATTTTCAACGTCAAAACACATGTGTATTACTCACTCTTTCCTGCACTATTTATATTTGATAGTGTCTCTCGCTCTCACACATACTCCCTTTCCATACATCGAAGCATGTAGTGGGTCCAAAGCAATTAATTTGTACATAGCTTTCCATTTGTACAGTGTACATTTTATATGTAAGTTGTAAATAATTTTATTGTTGAACTCGTTGAATAAAATATTTTTACACCAATATGGCGTGTCTGAACAATTTTTTTCATAGAAACTACCACACTATCACTGTGTAATTATTGTATTACTAAAGCTATGGTTTCCTAAGATAACGTTGGCGTCTTATAGCGGCCGTAAGATAGCAAAAGGCATGTTATACGCCGTGCCGTAAATATGGCGGTGCCACCGGTGCTCAGGCAAAGGGCGTAGACTCTGGGGTACAAGAATGGCCAGACCAGGCACAAGTCGGCAGGACTAAATAGGGCGCAGTTATAGAAGCTACCACAGGGCGCAGAAAAGTCTATTTATACGGTTATACGGTGCCGACATGGGTAAAGTTCCCTCATTGCCGCTATGTGAAGTCACCGCTATTCAAGGCAACCAAAGCTTAGTCTCATTTGCATCAAATGCGTAAATTTTATTCGCAGGATTAACTTTTGCTGTCTTGCTTTTTTGACATAAACAGAAAGATATGTAGTAGAGTGTGATCTTCTTTTTCAGCCTATTGCAGTCCACTGCTGGACGTAGGCTTACCCCAGGGCACGCCATAAGGATACTGCCACAGGGGATTTGCCCATAGTCACCACGCTGGGCAGGCGGGTTGGTGACTGTGAGTGTGATAGACTTTTAAAATTAGTCCGACAGTTATAAGCTTGGTGCAAGTGGGGCTAAAAAACTAATAACAAACGGGGAACCTTTAAATATAAAGCCCTAATTAGTTCTCAATTTACATAGTTCACATGCATTCACGTACAACTTTTTATTTCGGCATAAATTAGGATAACCGGCCAGAATTGCAGGATCACGAAGGAGATCATGCAGCCACGTTTAGCATAGCGGTGCCAGGTGTAAAAGATTAGTAAATATAAATTAGAATTTTTATATTAATAAGAAGTTCGGCTTTTGACAAGATGTTCCTAAAACATAGAATAGTATTACTAATAGCATGAAAAGCAAGTTCGAGCATCCAAGTAAAATGATATACTTAGATGACGTCACATCATGAGTTGCTAACAACTCGTTCCTTTCTTAGTATTTTATCGAGACTAGCACAAAAGATGCAATCATGATAGTGTTACATCATTATCTATATCTATAGGTATACTAATATTATAAAGAGGAAAACTTTGTTTGTAATGAATAGGCTCAAAAACTACTGGACCGATTTCAAAAATTCTTTCACCGTTAGAATCCTTATTGGACCTGGATAACATAGGCTATAAGAATTTCCCGATATTCCCACGAGAAGGCGACCAACGGGAATTCTATATTTTTTACGAAAACCGCTATACATATGAAGCTGAAATCGGGCATATATGTTCATTGGGGACAGCGAGGGAGGACTAAAAACGGATTTCCCGAAATTCCACGGGAAGAGGACAAACGGGAATTCATAATTTTTACGAAAACCGCTATACATATGAAGCTGAAATTGGGCATAAATGTTCATTAGGGACTAAAAGGAAGCACTAAGAACGGATTTCCCGAATATCCCACGGGAAGGGGACCAACGGGAATTAATTTTCTTTACGAAAACGGCTACACCTATGGATATGAAATTGGGTATATATGTTCATTAGGGACCCCGAGGAAGCACTAGGAACGGATTTCCCGAAATTCCCACGGGAAGGGGACAAACGGGAATTCATTTTTTTATGACAACCGCGATACATATGAATTTGAAATCAGACCTGTACGTTCATAAGGGACTGCGAGGGAAGCACTAAGAACGGATTTCCAGAAATTCCCACGGGAAGGAAACCAACAGAAGTTCCAAATTTTTACGAAAACCGCTACATATGAAGTTGTAGCTAATGTACTGATATGTACCGAGTGAAGCCACTATCCCAGATAATTTCGACATTTTGTTTTTTCTGTAGTTCCACGCGGACGGAGTCGCGGGCGTCCACTAGTTATCTATCAAACAATAAGCTTCTATAAACATAAGTAGACATAATGTAGATACTTTGTTAACTTGAATGAATATTCATACACTGTAAGGCCTAATTTAATTTCTAACATTGTTACTACGAGTGTAAGCTACATCGCAAAGCAAAGTGAGCGCATACAATTTTCTAAATTACAGAACACAAGTGTGCTCATCGAGGAGAAAGATAAGGTGAACGGTATATGTATATGTGCGTTCGTTACGGCCTCTACATACGTCCCAATCTGACAAGGAATCGGCCGATTTATCTGTATATAAATTGGAATTATCTGTAATAAAGTTTATATCAGAGCTTTATTTATTACCTCACTGTGCAAGAAGAAGGATGTTTTTCTAGTGTAGGTATGTACCTATAGGTAGATACATTTCTTTGGCATGCTCTGGCTTTTATTTCGAACCAATTCATAAATTCAATTTCCAATATCTATAGGTTTCTATCTTGATCAAGTATTAGAGAGCCCTTAAACTAATAAACATAAAATTTGTTGCAAAGTAGGTACCCGTACTACCTGAATCGCAATAATTAGCCAAACGATTCCACTGTCTAAAGATGCCTTTACGGTTGGAAAGCATCGCGATCGTATTTCCATGCGCCCGCACACAGATTGTTAACTGGAATCGGCGGGGTGTAATTATAGTGGGCTAGATACGGACCAATGAGACACACTAATTGTGGCACTTTCGGTACACTATGCGCAATTACTGAGTGAACCCACCTTAATTAAAGACTACACTACACGACACGCCTAGTTTACTAGAGCGACCGAATGGTGTGATGGTATCGGTACATCTTCTTTACTCTATTTTTTAATAATGTCGACTGCTA
The DNA here is from genome assembly GCA_014607495.2 of Carposina sasakii. Lineage (NCBI taxonomy): Eukaryota > Metazoa > Arthropoda > Insecta > Lepidoptera > Carposinidae > Carposina > Carposina sasakii. Next base: position 3,849,617 of record CP053149.1, on the reverse strand, counting down.
AATGTCTTGGAGCCTGAAATTAGGTGGGTACTTACTTCAGTACAGATAGGTAGGTTAAGGAAGCATAAATAGGACTCAACTCTACACTAACCCCTATATATCCGACTAGCGACCCGCCCCGGCTTCGCACGGGTACAGTGCTGATACTATACATATAAACCTTCCTCATAAATCACTAGCTATTATAAAAAACCGCATCAAAATCCGTTTCCTAGTTTGAAAGATCTAAGCATACATAGGGACGGACAGACAACGGAAAGCGACTTTGTTTTATAATATGTAGGTAGTGATAAAGTGAACCTGAATCCTTTAGAGCCACCTAATAGTCGTTAAAACTAGTTGGTTTATCTGCTTATGGAGAGTATAATTAGGCAGTATTAGTAACTTTTTGATACCCTAAATGTAGTTATGTAAAAAGTAACTGAACTCTACATGAGCAGCTAAACCCACCTAATTATAGAACGGACTAAACTTTGGTCCACTACCTTATAAATATATTAATGACTAGTAGAAGCCCGCGACTCCGTCCGCGTGGACTGCAGAAAAAATAAAATGTCGATATTATGCTGGATAAAACCATTTTTCCGGGATAAAAAGTACATGTTAAGTGGGACCTGTCACAACATATTCCTGAAAACTACATTGAAGTCAGTTCAGCCGTTTCTAAAATTAGCGTGCACAAACATCGATCCGTTACAATTTTATTATATGTACCTATATACATGAATGGTAATTTGTACAAATAGGTTTATGTAGATAATTAATATCGCAATCACTGCATCATCCAAAGATTTGGTGGAAAAGTCGAGAATTTTTTTTCGGGCTTCTTATATTACACCGATCTTATTTAGTACCTACACTTAGATCTAGGCTATGCTACCCTGCTAAAACCGCGAAATGACAAACTTCGAGAACAGTGATTAAATAATTACGACGAAAATCAAATTCATAAAAGCTCATCAATTAAATTCACACAAATGATTTTCAAAGCGGTCACAAGGCGAGCTCTTCTAAAGACATTCAGACTGCGGGCTCTCTTTATAGCCACAAATCTGTGGTCTGGGTCGTCGGCCGCGATTTTCCGTGTCTCCCCCCTAATGGACACAATTACGAGCCGGGCCGTGAAATCGTGCCGACCGCTGCCCACAAAATGTGATGCTCTATTTCAAGCTTTTTACTTTATTTCTGTAGCACCTCCGTAATCGTGGCACATAGATCGAGCAGTGGAGCTCGTTTATCTATGCTTGTGGACTGCCAGCGAGGTTTGGTGTTAATATGAGAAAAGTCTTTAGAAATAAACTACACCTAATTGTTAAGGGTAAGTAGATCTTTCCATATAAAATGTTAATAGAATAGAATAGATCTTTGGTATCGGTATAGGTAGGTAACTAAGTTTACTTAATGGTGGAGGAGAATCAATAAGGGCAATAAGAGCTTCAATCGTGAATCTCATTCGTCTATGCTTACTACTTATTAGGTAAAATTCAGATTCTTTATATTATATTCACACACACTACACAACACATTAACCTAGTCCCACAGTAAGATCCCTAAGGTTGATTGATAGTTACCTACCAATAGGTAACTTTACAAGTCTTCTGCACAATATTATATGAAAAAAGTAGTACAGTACGTACTGACTGAATGTATTATAGAATAAGTAGGTAGGTACAGTAATAGACGTAAGAAAATGAGAGGTTGTTCAACTTTTGTTTATTCTGTAGCTCTAAGTTTTAGAAATAAAGAGACTATCTTATTGCCTCTAGCTAGCTACATTATGAATTTATAGTCTACATTTGAAGTAAATGTTAGTCTATCCCCGATAATTATTAGGTACATTATAATAATTTGTCTATTATGTTATTACAACTGAGAAGGTTCTATTATTTGCAGTATTTATTTTTGATAGATCATGAACGTATAAAGAACAACGTACGGAATTCTGTCACTGTACAGATTGAAGCACCGAAATGGCGGCGCGTTGGGCATGTGTGCGTATTTTCCAGTAGACGCCGAGCTTACTATGGTTTGAATAACGCGTCAATACACATCCCTACTCCATGCAATATCGTTGCCGAGCTTACTATGAATACTTCACTCTGTGTAGTCACAACACTGTCCGTTATTCTTTATACGTTCATGAGATAGATATTCAGATTCGCCTTAGACCTGATATGTAAGAGATCTTTATCCTTACAATGGGTGTTCGACGAATCTAAAATAACCTGTGTTCACTAGATATGAATGCAAATTACTGAAGAATAAATAAATTGGTTTTGAATGTAATTGTATCGTAAATATTCATGCATAGGTACAGTCATGAGTTGTTAAACGTACGTGAGCATGGCCAGGTAAATTAAACAGTATGGGGCAAGATTTACTATTGATAGGGAAGACATAGTGTAATGTATTCTGAAGTATTTCAATTCAAATATAACACACATCACACACACAAGCTGGTAAATTCACTTCCTTAGCCCTAGGTATAGAAAATTGCTGTAATATCGTATGAGAATATATTTTTTGGAATTTTGATAACGTTCGTGAGTGAATGTAAAAACACAGAAGTGTAATTAAAGCTCATGATTGTTACTGGAACTTTTTATTCATTTCAGGTGATACTGGCTTGAGCAGTACATTGATTGACTGGAAATTGCAGAGTTGGTCCACTACATCATGGTACACTATGGTGAAGGCAAGCAGAACAGAAACCGTCGTGGTCTGATGATCACCGCTGCAATCGCCACTTGGTTCTGCTAACATCTAACTCTGCGATACCCAAACTTTCCTACTCGGTTGTATTTAAGATTACCATCGTTACACACTAGAAACTATATGAGCTAAAATCGTTAAGTGACCTTTTTATCCCACGTTTTAAAAAATTTGGTAAGTATACTTACTTTAAAAGTAGAGCGTAGATACTTATTTGACTTGTTTAAAAATACATATAAGAACAGAGATATAAATCGGCAGGAAAATGATCTACTTCGTAGACAATTTTCTATTAGAACGTTAATTAAAACTGACGCTAATTCAACCATCAAATCGACTGTTTATGTAATTTCCAGTGCGTTGACTGTGCTGTACTCAAGTAAAGGTTAAGGCACAAGTGGGCACATCGCAGGTGTGTGGGTGTCCACCTGTGGAGTCATCCACCTTCCATTTTCCACGGGCGATGGGCGCGCGGCCTGCCGGAACGGCGCCTCCTGTGCAACTTCATAAAACTTCAAGATAATGCGCCATTTGAGCTTTCAAGTTCTATTTGTTTTTCTTAGGGCAGGCACTATGCTAAACATGGTGTCCTAGAGTACTGACTACCCCATTTTGGGAAAACCGCCGTATTATCTAAGTAGATGTATGTACTTATGTAGTTTGTAAGGCATTTTAATAACTTATGAATACACCTCCATACTTGCACCTCATTTTCCAATTCTGGAGTTCCGAAGTTTATAACATCTGCAGACCATTAACTATAATATAAAAAAATGTTGCTAAGCGCGGATCTCGAGAACAGCTGACCCATTTCGCTAATTCTATTTTTAGTGTAAAAAGTAGGTACAAGGATGGTTCTTACGGAGAGATTTTTTTTATTCTTTTTTTATTAATATTAAATCCCTAGTATTTAATATTAATAAGATTAAATTGAAAATAGAGGCGATTAATACTAATTATTTCAAATCTTATAATAATAATCATAAAGTCCAGATAGAAAATAATTTAAACAACATTAACTGAGCAGCGGATAAATAAATATTTAATACCTAATTTATAGTGGTGTAACTTTCTTGTATTAAGTATCCTATTATTATTAATTTTGCAACTTTATGTATATTGTTCTGGCAATTTATGCCATTAGGGAAATCACAATTAGGTACTTATTAAATAGCAAAGAGCTTAAATCATAAGTAAATTATTAAAATAGAATCTGTTTAATACTAGATATACTTATTATAACAATGAATATCGGATTAGGCCGGATCCACACTATAAGGTCGATCACGGTTCGTTCGCGGTCCGATCTCGGTCTGGTAACATCTAATTATGTTCACATTAGACAATCTGACTTAGTTCACGATTCAGTCTTGAACCATAATCGAAGTCGGATGTATTTGGCTCATAATTAATAACAAAATAAAAGTTAAAGTATTTAAGTGCTTGTAATATTCGCGGCAGAAAAATGTCACTGAACTTTTCGATTGAAGAATTAGCTGTTATATCTTTTATTCTTGACGAAGAAGATAATATTATCAATGCAAGAAGAGAACATGAAACAAGGAGAAGAATGTGGGTGCATCCAAGTTTACTTCAACGAAAAACGGAAGGAGAATACTACACACTCTCTATCGTCATTTAATTAGATGAAGAAAAATTTTTACAATACTGTCGAATGGATTGGAGTACGTTTGAAATGATTTTAAAGAAAATCACCCCAAAAATAGTAAAAAAAAACACAAGATTTCGTGAAGCGATTTCTCCACGAGAAAAATTCATTGTATGTTTGAGGTAAGCATCATTTATTGCAATTAAACATTCATCAAAGTTATTAATTATTCATTGCTATTATAAAGTAATCAAAGTATTTATTTGCATTTGTAAAAGTTAAATTCTTAATATTAATTTCACTCAATTTTTCTTTGAGATATTGTTTTGTTCAATACGGTTCTTTTTACGCTCCTGATGTTGTCCCATTGTCGATGAATATTGGACTTGCAAGTTATTGTCAGTGAGCACTGTTGATACAGGTACATTTGACGCAGTAGACCTTTGCAATCCTGATGAGCTATCGTAGTATGTGGCAGGTGGTATTGGTGGAATGACATTTCTGTGAGAAAAGTTATAAGATTGTACATTAACTGGCTGTTGTTGTATATAAGTATGTTGTGATGATGGTGTTGGGCAATCACGTGATGAATCATGAGCACTGGATTGACTAATGTCCAAATAATTGAATGTTGATGACGAATCTGACGATGGACCAGGTGATATTTGACTGTGTGAGTAGATGCTGGTGGTAAAATTATTGGAGCAGGTACCAAATATTTTTCCTCTATTTTATTTATAAGTGAAAATACTTGAGTTTTTGCTACATGCTGGTCAAGCGTAGAAAATTTTTTCACAGTTGTAGCCATTAATGAGAAAAAACTGATCGATTGAATCCACTGGACGTTCTGATTTTTTATTTTCTAAAATATACTTCATCAATGTTGATGATGCACTCTCCGGATTGACATTAGTTCGCTTCATTTTCTTGTTTGGTTTGTTGGTAAATTATTGGTAGATGCACTTGTCGATTGATGAACTGAATGGTTACAATCATTGGCGGATATCATTTCTTCGTTATCATCGCTTTCTCTCAATGAAGTCGCCTGCACAACTACCCTCTCGTTATTTATGGAGTCATTACTTTCGTGGTCCGTTTCCCTCATCTGCAATCGACGATATTCGTGGTCTATCAGCAGTAAGATGATCATTGAGAAATTGCATTTGATCACAGTATCGCCATTTAGTAATTTTCTTTGCGGCTTGGCCACTTTTTGTTTTCAATTTTGCAAGATACTTTCTATATTGAGCTCGTAGTGATTCCCATCGCGTTTTTGCTTCTGTAAGGAAATATGTTAAATTAATTGAAAATTTATAAAGTCATAATACATTATGAAAAATGTCAGAATTATTATTATCTTTTTTTCCAGATTTTTGGCTACAGGCGATTCTTATAAAACAATTGCTTTTAGCTACCGCCTTGGACATTCGACAGTACAAAGTATTGTTATCGAAGTATGTACGGCAATAAATGAAACTTTAATAGCAGAATTTATTCCAACGCCTTCTCGAGAAAAGTGGTTACAAATAGCTAATGACATGTGGACGATGTGGAATTTTCCCAATTGCTTAGGAGCTCTAGATGGAAACATGTCGTAATAAATGCTCCATCCAATAGTGGATCTTTATATTTTAATTATAAGAAAACATTTTCCATAGTACTGTTGGCATTAGTTGATTCTAATTACAAATTCATAGCCGTAGACATTGGTCTTATGGGAAAAATAGCGATGGAGGTGTTTTGGCTAATTCAGCAATTGGAAAAAGATTTGAAGATGGAACACTAAATATTCCTGAAAACTTTCCACTCCAGGAACAAACGTCTTGGCTCCATATGTAATATGGGGGATGAAGCTTTTCCTTTAAAAACATATATGATGCGGCCTTACGCAAGATCAAGTGTTGACGACGATGAAAAAGAATATTTAATTACCGGTTATGTCGAGGAAGACGAGTAGTTGAATGTGCATTCGGAATTTTGTCACACAAACTTTCAGAGTAATATGCAGAAGACTCATAGCTGATCCTCAAAATGCAACCTCAATTATATTAACAACATGTATTTTGCATAATATTATTAGAAATACCAGAATTATCAACACAGAAGTAATGTAGACAGTGCCAATAATAGAAATAACAATATGCAGAATTTAAGAGACAAGGAGGAAATGCACAGAGGCAGGCATTTGAAATGAGGGAATTTTCAAGGATTTTTTAATTCTGCAGAAGGCTCAGTGCCATGGCAGAGAAATATAATAGCCTGATAGCAATTACAAAAAAAAAACGCAATTTTTATAATCATCATTTTTGAATACACTTACCAGTTGCCTCTACTATTTGTTCAATTTCATTCCACATTTTCTTCTTATAATTATTATCACTATAATGAGGTGATTGCAAATCGTATAAACCTGGTTTACTTTTAACCAGTTCAATAAGTAATTCATCTGAAAAAAATTAATAATAATTCCTTTTATAAAAATAACCATTTATTAAATTTGTATCATTTGCAACTGTAATAAATTCTGTTAATACTACTATTCTTATGTTATTTGTAATTATCATTTTTTAAAATTATTTGTGTATAAATTACCTTTTTCAAAAGTCCACACTGGTTTAGACATCGTGAGTATTGTCGCTTTGACGGGCAATAGCGGACTGAACCCGAAACAAAAAAAGCGGGTGGGGCTGTGTCGGGGCACACGGCCGTTGGTTTTAACGTGAAACGTCTATGTTAGCGAATCGCTTTTAAAGTAAAAGATTGAAATGAAAACAAGATGGACGCTGTTTTAAGTATTTTAATAAAAAAAGAACAGGTACGTAATAGAAACATAAAATACATAGCAAATGTTTATATATTTATTGTCACTTTCTGGTTATTTTAAATAGCAGCCGCCCACGACTTCGTCCGCGTGAGGGGGCGTTGTACCCGTGCGAAGCCGGGCAGGTTGTTGTATAGACTGTAGCCTTCCTTGGTAAATGGGCTATCTAACACTGAAAGAATTTTTCAAATCAGACCTGTAGTTTTCCTGAGATTAGCGCGTTCAAACAAACAAACAAACAACTCTTCAGCTTTATAATATTAGTATAGATATAAATACTGTCCAAATTACACTTATTTTTGTATAAATCATTGGTTCAAATAACTTGACAAACACACGAAAGAATCACCACGCTATAAAGTCGGAGTCACGAGTTACACTGAATAGAAACAAGCGTGAGCGCCGGTTTTCGCACAGTTATCGCAGTATCCCTCCCCCCCCGCCCCGCTTGACCCCGACACGACTCAATGTCATAACAGCGAGCTGACTATATAAGTGAAATATTTACACCACATTTTTGTTTCTAAGACCAATAGTTTTTTAATTATTAAGGTACGATGATATAGACCTTTTCGTTACGGTCCAGTTTTTAAACCTGGTACCCGTATGTGTCGGCGCGATTTTAAAGACGTTTCACGTCAAAAGCATTCATACTATCGATTCATGTCATGACAAGTTCGATCTCGCTTAAACAAAATTGCTTCAAGACTGATCGCGACTGGAATGGGATTCGACCGGAACGTGACTGTTACGGATAGTATGAATACACACATTGTTTTTCATTTAATGATATTTTATCAGACCGAGATCGGACCGCGAACGAACCGTGATCGACCTTATAGTGTGGATCCGGCCTTAAATAGCAAAGAGCTTAAATCATAAGTAAATTATTAAAATAGAATCTGTTTAATACTAGATATACTTATTATAATTCTGTGAACGTTTTTTTAATCAATAGGCAGAGAAAATAATTAATAGTCGTAAGTTTTCTTTGTCTGTACTGATCTATTTGAATGTTATTAAGTAAGTGCTTAATATTTTTATAATATTTGAATAACTAAAGGCGGAGTAGAATCTAATTTAAGTCTAACAAATACTGAAATCACGTAGCAGTAGGTGATATTTACTGTCTGCAGACGAGGTGATCGATGTCCGGCTTAGATCATCTTTGCTTGATGCTTCACCGAGCTCCTCACTACTCCTCAGTCGGTTTACCATGAATTTATAAAGCAAGTTTCTTTTCATTCATAGACGGACCCAGGATGAACCAGGAAGAACAATCACATTTCTCCCGACCACAACTGTCTTAGACGCTACTGAGAATTGGTGGTTATTGCTCAAGAAAACGAAATTATAGTGAGACATCTCGCTTCATAGTAACTCCTCATGTCTAGACAATAGCGTGCAGTTCATGCGTGCTGGAATTCTATTTCTACGGCAATACCATAAATATGCTATTTGGGCAAATGAGCAATACTTAGAAAAACAATTTGATGAAGGATGTGCATGTCATCCTTCAGAATAAGTGGTTCGTAAAGGTTAGTGCGTTGTTAGTGCTACGAGTAATTAGCACAAAGGGTGCATATTAATCGGAGGAAGAGAGCGTGAGTGCACCTTAACCTGCAGTTCTAACAACCACTTAATTTATGACGTCGCCACCTTCTATGTAACTCCTATAGTCTTAGAAAAAATAAGCAGCTGCTCTTAATTCCGACGCTGCCCGCTTTCCCAGTTATATTTGTCGCGTTGTGCCTATAGGTTGTTGGCATTTTATCAAATGTCATTGGTCAGTTTTTGCGAGCACTTCTGAAGTAATGGGAAAGGTGTTTTGTAGATTAATAGAAGTTTTTATTACAGTAACCGTTGTTAGAGTGTAACGGTCCGTGATAACCGTCTCAGTACAACAGTCGGTTACCTATACTCGTAGTTACATCTTTCAGAGCATTTCAAGATATACCTATTGATGTTAGCAAATATTTCGCGAAATAGGTAGGTATTTGTAATCTTGATATTTTCAACGTTTAACTAAAAAAACAGTTTATATACCTTTTAAAATTCATTTCTCACTAGTAGATGAAGATAGTGATAAAACAAAAACTAAAAGAGGAATTATTCGGGATAAAAATATCTTCCTATGTGTTATTCTGATATGTAAGCTTTATTATTGTAAAGTTTCATCAAAATCTATTCAGTAGTTTTTTTGCGTGAAAGAGCAACAAACACACATCGTCACAAATTTTCGCGTTAATAATATTAGTAGCATAAACATGCCTGTCTCCTGCAAAAAAAACTTCTGTGTATTAAGAAGCTCTTTACTCGTAACTCCTAATGACTGAGACTAATTTCCCGTCTTGATACGTTTAAATCATCACCTATAGGTACTAGGTATGACTCAAATTTTATAACTAAGTAGGTATAGGGGTATTTTTCAACAATGAGATCATACTTTTTGTGGCAACCAGTTTACTGGTGAAGGTCCTGACGCTGGAGCCAGGAGTCACTGGAGCATGGCGGCGCTAGGTTGATGACCGCGTGCCGACCAATTTCAAATGTTTTGTACACTTTTTTGAACATTTTAGGTAATATGAATGATTTATACAATAGGTAAAAGGAATCTTTTAAGAATAACTCTCCTAATAGGGGCAAATGGTCTAGTGGCCTCTGAAAAAGGTGGGAAATATTCTATGTATTGTATATAACTACGAGTACAGGTCTTCTGAATGTATCTATATAAAAAAAGCCGACAAGTGCGAGTTGAACTCGCGTGAAGAGGGTTCCGTACGATGTTACCTATCATGTTTTTTTAAATCTGACAAAAAGTTGGTACGCACAATATTGAGTGATTTACCATGTTATTTTAATATCATGGACTTCTTATAGGTTTTCCTATAATCTATAAGGAGAAAACTAATTTCTGTATTTTTTTCAAAATATTAGGTTCAGTAGTTTCGGAGATAAGGGGGAGGGAATGGTCAATTTTCGTCTATTTTCTTGAATAACTTGGAAACTATTTATTTTAAAATTACAAAAAAATACATTTAAGATCTTCTCAACAAGACCTTTCATTTGACGATGCAGTTTTCAGAATTTAGTTTTCCCCTTCCCCCCCAAAAATGACCCCCCATATACAGATTTTATCTGCTCACGTCACACCTCTGTGTTTGGGTCACAGGAATTGATATGTGTACCAAATTTCAACTTAATCGGTCTAATAGATTCGGAGATAATTGACTGTAAGCGACGGACGGACAGACACACGAGTGATCCTATAAGGGTTCCGTTTTTGTATTCAGACGTACGGAACCCTAAAAAATGTAGTTGATGATTAGAAAATAATTTGACGTATTATTATAATAACTAACTTTCTCACATCGTTATACGTTATGATACAAAGTACAAACCCATTGTCGTTAAATGTAGTTTCAAGATACGAATAATGAAATGTAGCTATACCTACTTATCCAAAGAAAAAGAAAAGTAGCGGGACTTCTACCAAATTACACGAGCCCTTTAAAAAATCTATTTGACGCCGACAAGCCGAATTTCTAAACATTTAGCGGAGATAGACGCAATTTATTCAGTAGGTACCGTTGTTACGTGCAAGAAGGCCTATTCTATTCAAAAATGTCAATCTTTGTAGCCGTTACTAAATAAGGTTGGGATTAGCTTGAATTTACAATTTTTGACAGCATTATTAAAATGGTTTTGGTATGTAATTTGCCGACACGAGTTTTCGTGATTTCGTAAGCGTGTTTTTTGAATTCATTTTGGCTTTTTCTCGTTGGATTGTCGAAAAAAGTCTCGTCGAGGTCTACGGCCGCGTCACGCTCGCTGCTACGACGCTGGAGCTACGGAAAGTAGCTACCCTAAATATGTTAAAATGACGGAACACAAGGGCAGAAAACTATCAAAGAACGAGGCAAAGTCAGACTTTTCTACATTAGCCAGTAGATTTACAACAACAGTGCGTTGCCGTTTTGTACGATAAAAGGAAAATGAGATTCAGTAAAAGGCGTAGAAGCACTTGTAAGTAAGTGGTAAGCTGAGTAAATTAAAACAAGAGACAATTTGAAAACTTTGCTGTCTAATAAAATTTTTATGATAAACGTCCATAACCTGACTTAACGGTAATAAGTTTAATTGCGCAAAAGCGAAATAATTGTAATTTCTAATGGTCACGGTACACGGATTGGTTGGACGTAAACAATAAACAATTAAGGGAAACGGATCCACTGCTACTGGAGCATGCTAGAAAACAACTCTCCCTCAGAGTACCTACCTACTTGTTTCGAAAAGAGGTTTGCTTCTTTTTTATCGACCTCCTTTGGAAATAACAGTAAACAAGAAAATTATGTTTTTGGGTTTTGGCAGTTTTTAGGGTAAGCACTAGATTCCTGGTACTTTTCTACCTCTCATGCTTTAGATGTATGAATAAATTTTCACAAACTTGTCTCTATCACTTTTTGGACATATGAAGGTTGTTTTAATAAAGCAAAACATTCTAAGACATGGCAAAATCGTAAGGGTGCCAACGTGCCAACTCAAAGCCTTTGATCTTTAAATGTTTCAGGCCTACTCTTGGATTGAACTCTCTGACCACTCCTATAATGCGGATCATTGAAAATTTCAAAGTTCGTTCCGAATCCGACTCCAAATTAGAATTGTATTTTCAAATACTAGAGGCGATAGAACAGAAACAGTTGTTGTCATCGGAAGGCGATTCTCTACGGCCGACTATTGTCGGCAGCCGTGTGCGACTGAGGCGATTCCAGAACGAATCGGGATGACTGGCAATTTTTTACCACGGAACGCGAAGGTTTGTCGGAATTATAGTTCTACTGAAAATGAACGCGTAGTACCTACATTACAGGGTGTATGTGACAGCCAGGTGGTTCTGAGGCGAATACCATTGAAAATTTTCGCTAGTAAACTCCAATTTTTTTCTTTTATTACTTTCAGATAAACATACGCTTCTTGTTATACCGTACACTGTGTAAGCTAAGCTAAGCTGGTTTTTCGGAGCTATAAAGGATTAATAAGTACCTACGCGACATACGTTTAGGCATAGAAGAGGAATGAGATAACTGTGACTTAGTAAGTAGGTACCTACATTATGAGATATGTAGGTATGTATACACATCGCAAAGGATATTGCTTAGATATGAAGTTAAAAATAGTTTTGTTTTCGATTTTTTTACAAAACAGGTGTGCACATTATCGTGTGCGGATGTTTGGCATCCAAGGACATTGTGCGGGTTTGATATCGTTGCAGACAGGAACACAGCGGTCAGTTAATTCAGGATTAGACGCAGAACATTGCAGTTTATCAGTGTAAGCACATGCTATGTAAGTACTTATACTTTTTTATTTATTTTATATAAAAATAAGCATATAAGCAATAAAGTTAATATACTATACGCCAACCCTATGTTCGTTGTCACACACATAGACATAGAAGTTCCTACGAGAACGAAAATTCTGAAATTTCCGCAGAAGAAGGCATAAGCGATCGCTAGTAAGTATTAACTAAAATAAAGGTTTTAAGAAACAGTAATGTATTATAATGATGGTATAGTACCTACCTACACCCCAGACAGACTGTACTACGTATTTATCGATTTACTTATAATATAATATAAACACGGCAAAGTTCCAAAATAAGGAAATCAGTACCGCAAGTTGTTAGGATATCGCTCCCTGTGCCCCCATATCGGATATCTTTTTGGTCAGTTCCTAATTATAATCACTCACACACATATGCATAGTCACTTGGAAGGGGCCTAAAGAAAATTGGGCAATATTAGTTTCAATGAGTTGATCAAATAATGAACTAACAGTATCCATAGCCGATCCGGGCTATGAGTTTTAGTCGACTCTTACATGTACCGGAGGAGATGAACCGTAAATCGTCCCCAATTTCATGTTACAGAGACGCGGACAAGATGAGTGTTTTCCAGTATTATGCCACATACCACAAAACTGGTACACTGATATTTGGCTACACCAACTTGGTAAACTAATGACATATTTTTTATTTTTCCCTCGTTCATTGAGATGTAGAGTAACGGTTGAATTTTTCCTTACGTATTTCTTTACACGATTTAACTCATCTGTATACATTTTTTGTGTAGTTTGTATAGATGTTTCATCGGGCGAATATCGTAAGTAGCAATTAACATTTTCCTTATTTTCAGATACTATTTGGACTACTGTATGCCTATTTCATCAATCTTGCGCTATCAGACTATAGCTACATCCTACACCAGGGCGAAGATTTCAACCAATGGATTTATTTTGAATTACTCGATAACAGCCGTGGCATGACATTTTCTATCATAAGCATTATTTTAGCGATATGGCTGTTAATTGGAGTACATAAGGTGAGAAAAATCGACTGATCTATCATTAGACCAACCAAAGCCGTATCCTTTAGTGTCCCAAAGACATCCTCTCCATTCGCCATCTAGCTTATTTATGTGTAAGCGAGTGAGATAGTAAATAAAACGGATATCCTTGGAGATATTACATTGTATGAACCGTAGAAGGCATGTCTTGGCCTTTTATTTCACATAGTGATTCATTTTTTTGGTGATAGTGGTGGACTGCCTACTGAGGGGCAATTCCGCAAGAAAATTGAGCCGAAACGCAACCACAATGTTTACTTACCACGTGACAGGATTAAAACAATGCTGAAATGTATCTGTCTCATGCTGAAATGTATCTGTCACCGTAAAGTGATTATTGCTCCGTACAGAGTTACTGTAACGGCTCCGTTTCAGCTTCGTTCCCGCTCGTAACTTTTGCGGAATGTCCCCCTGCGTTTCGACGTTGAGAGTCATTGCTTTATTATTTTTATCATACTTTCAGGACAAAATTTTCTTCCTTAAGACCTTTATGTACGGTACATTAATCAGTATGGCAGTACCTGTTACTGGTTTGTTGGGCAATTCGAATACGTTGGAGCTTCGTATCAGTTCATATAATGTGATACTTTTTGCTTGTATTGGTAAGTACCTTTTAATTAATATGAATATTACTTTTACATATAGGTACATTATAAATACATACGGCTGTTGCAATACCGTCTTCACCATAAGGGCACACGGGGCCCGTGCCCAGGGCCCCCATTCTCAGGGGGCCCCGAAGGAATGCAGTCGAATGCACAGCTGAAATGAATGCACGGCTGCAATGAAACTGCAAGCCCACTGCACGTCAACGTAACTGTCACTTGTCACAAACTGCACGTTACGTGCACGTCACGCAATTTTGCAGTCGACTTGCAGTTGAAGTGTAGTACACGGACTACTCTTTACCCTAAGGTGTACAAACTGGGCGTAGGGAGTTGCATTGCAAGTTGGGTAGTGTAAGAGAGGATATCCCCAAAACCCATTCAAACAGAAATAACTGGATTTTTGTCGAACGAAGCGGCCGCCAGAAGTACTAAGAGAGACATTAGAAATAATTCTAGAGATGTAAAACTAATTTATTACTATTATACTAAATTAGTATTCCCAAAATTTTAGACTCGAAATCACACGTTTATTATTTTAGCTTAGATAGTAAGTATACAGGATGGAATTGACAGCTAGGCAAATATTGATATGGCGACTTCAGGTCGTGATCCTGAGGCGAAAACCACAGAAAATTTTCGCAGGGAAATTCCAAATTTTTCCGAAATTTTTTAAAATTAAAAAACAAATATGTGTAGTTCGTTTAATAAGGCCTTAGATAATGACATTAAAACAAAATTTTAACCTCTGGATGATTTAAAAAAAGTTGTTCCTAAAAAAGTTCAAAATACTGATCAACCCCAATGGGAAGTCACAAGTGGTCCAAAAAACAGTAATGTATGACACAATAACCAGTAAGCCCATTTAACTAATCACAGGATCGGCCGATACAATTGGCGCGGTGAGCAAACATTGCAGATATTCAAATTAAAAATGAATTTCCTACGCTGTCGTATAACTTAAAGCAATGGTACTTGTTCAGTATTTCACACCCTGTATATAATATAGATATATAGAGGATTCTCTTTATAACCGTGTCTTTGTGAAAAAATTTGGAATCGCTTTATATACCCCTTCTGTAACATCCTGTATAAACTAAATACCTACTTATTTTCAGTTTGGAATGCCTTTATTCTGTACATAGTCAGATATCATTATTTAATGATGACCAAATCAGAAACCAACGCTGAAATGCCAATAATTGAAAAGAAAATAGATGAAAACCCTGGAGCCCTGACAAATCCAATTGAAAAGAGTGCTGGAAATGGAAGTCTTCTAGAACATACCTCAGTTGATTTGTCTAAAGTGGTTTTGAAGAAAACTTACCCTAGTACTCAACATAGTGAAGAACAAGGTATTAATGAAGCAGCTCCGAAACTTTACCCCGATCTACAGGTGTGAAATGATAAATATCTATTCTTCAACTCCATTTTCCTGGATGGAACTCTAAAATATGATAATATATTTTTTGCATACTTTTTAGAGTTTTTATTCTTACTGTTTAGTTTAATACAATGTCATTTATAATTGCCATCTTTTAAACGATGTGCATCAGTAGCGACAAAGCTTTTGTGCCCAGTGGATAAAATTTATTTTGGTTGGTAGAGTACCTATACCTATTGCACTTATATTCGTACTTGTCGTATATGTATATGTGGGGTTGATGAAAAGGGAAGCGCTTCCGGCCCCACCGGGCTGCTAGTTGTTGTTCGGCCCATGTATATATCCCAATCATTGTGAGAAACTTCGATATCGCGTTCTAGGATTTCGCATTCAATTGTGGTTCTCGTTGTAGGCGATGCGTTCTAGTCTTTGAGGCGACTGGGAACGTGATGCGGCTGATGTGTTCTGGTCTGCGCGTGGACTGGGAACATGTCGTGCCGTGATGCCGTTGCGTGCGTGCGTTGCTAAAAGGTCCAGGAAGCTGTCATGGCGGCTTCTTATGAATCTGCTGTCGTGGAAGGAGAGGAGAGGTGATGCTGCTGTGATGATACCTTGTTGCGGAGTGCCAAGTCTCCAGTGTCCAGTTCACAGGGGTCACCAGTGGTGAAAAGGGAAGCGCTTCCGGCCCCACCGGGCCTTTAGTTGTTGTTCGGCCCATGTATATATTCCAATCATTTCGCATTCGATTGTGGTTCTCTCCTGCATCCGATAGATGGCTCCGCTACATATACATGTATTGTTGTGAATCATCTGTTTAGCCTGTGACATACGACAGATGAAAATTATGTAATGTAACTGTAGCCGCTCAGACATTGGTCGTCGTGCTGTATTGAGATTGAGCATCTTTCGCAGTTATCTGGGGCTGAAAAGGTGTTAAAGAAGTTAAAGATCTCTCTCCTTTCTCTAATGTTGTTTGGATCTTGTGTAGTGTACCCCATATGAATTTATGAATTCCCACTCGGGTGAGGAATTTTTTCCATTTCTTTATAATTATTATTTTCCAAATTTTGGGAAACAATTTGTCATTAGTGGGACAGATTCTGTGGAGTGGCCTATCCCACTTGCATTTTGCTTAAGACGACGAAAGGTAGGTAGGTAGGTACTATCCGTTACATTCTATATATGGCAATTTAATTTAATTTAAGTCACGCTCCAATTTCCTGAAGATAAAAAATATAGTACCTATAAAATTATTTTATTACAAAAGAAAATATTATAGATAGTTTATTAATCTAAATTCCTAAGATGACTGTCCAATCATGACCGTGAATGTTAAATAAATATTTATGTGTAGCAACGTGAGTATAGGACTACACACAGCCTACGAGTATTTAAATAATTATGAGGCAAAGAAAGCTGTGTAGGTAAGTATTTATTAGATTTCCTTGACCAAACTATTTTTAAGAATTTAATGGTTACGCTATCTGGAATAATCTGGATATCACAGATGAAGGCAAAAACTGTAGTTTGTTGAATGATCAGATTCATCGCCGGGTTCAACGCTCTAGCCGGGCTCGATGACTGCTCGAATCGAATCGATTGGGAATCGAATGACTGTCCGATGATCGCCGGTCCGGTTATAATCGGGAAATGGAATTTTCTAGAAATCGACATCTGTTACAGTAAATATATCGCACATAACATGTAGAGAGTGGTGATAAATAATGTACCGTAGGTAAGCCAATGGGATAATTAACGTCAACTTTTGCATTTGACAAAAGAGACAATGGACCTAATTATGTATCGATCGGTTAATCTTCGAATTACTCATGTTTAAGTAAATAACTCGACTGACTAAAGGATTGGATTCTAAAAGTTATTTATATTACAGTAATATCCGGAAAGTGTCCTTTTTTAAACTTCGAAGATGTTTTATTATTATAACTTTTGAATCTATTGAATTTAAAGTGTTGAATTTGAATTAATGTTTACTTTTGTAACGCTTGATTTGATTATATTCTACTAAAAATCCATAAAATGGTAAGTACTACCCATTTTCTTTTTGGATTAGCTATCTAGCTAGTATCAGTATTAACACCGATTGGCTAATTTAGCTACTAGTTTCACATAATCAGATAGATCGCATCATAATATCGTTTGCCGCAATGTCTTCATGATCGATCCTTGGTGATAGATTGACCACTTCCCGCGAGATTACCACAACGACTCATTGGATAGAGGCGCTAGTGTCTTCCACAGGTGCTTTCTATTATAAGATATACCGCTGTTTTCTGCGTTTGCCGTATGTGGTAGACGTTGGTAGAGTGCGTTTCATCTAATAGTTCCTTTGAATGATGGCGCTAGTTACTATGTTTATGGCTACATTATCGGTGTTACTGCACACGAAGTATCTTAGTTCCGAAATCAGGCGTAGGAGTTTATTTACGAAGCGGACGTACAAATAGGAATGTGTCGGTGGCGATGCGCGAAGTGATCTATGACAGTGAGTGGTCAACGTATGGGCAGGCGATTAGGGCGGCATGTGGAGATAAATGGTGGAGTGCCAGCACGTCAAGGAGTTAGATGTAATGATGCAGTAGCTATACCGATGGCGTTGGTAGCTATTTTGTACGTGGCAAATTTGGATTTCGATTTATAACTGCAACATGCTGGTCTAGTTTAGTATTGACGAATATAGTGCATGGGAATGTGTTCTATTTATTAAAAGTACAAGTTTCATCTTCGAAGAAACCTACATATTAGTTAAATTTTTCATAAAAGATTCTTACACAAAGGGACTAGAGGCTGCCCGCGACTTCGACCGCCTAAACTTTTGAAATCCCGTTCATTTATGTTCCCGTGGGATTTTCAGAAAATCTCTTCTCACCAGATGCCTACGTCATACAAAGAACACACCCTTCAAGTTTCAGGTTTTTTACGATCAGCGGTTTAGGCTGTGCGGTGATCCATCATTCATTTTAAGTATATCTAGGTGGCCGCGTGGTGCCGGCAGAGTAGAATTCGTACCACCCCATGTCTGCCGTGGGTATCGTACGAGGCGATTAAGGGTTTCCGGGAGGTGGGCAGCAGCGACTGCCGTGTTGACAACATAGTCCAAAATACAAACTGCGGTCACCAACCCGCCTGCCCAGCGTGGTGACTATGGGCAAATACCCCCCATGGCAGTTTTGTGGCGTGCCCTGGGGGAGGCCTACGTCCAGCAGTGGACTCTAATTGGCTGATGATGATGATGATATCTAGGTAGAGTGATTTTAGGGTATTATATAGGAGTATAAGCAAGCATAGTACATGAAGTTCTTCATAGTACTTACTTAGTTTAGGATGTGGTTATAGCTATATTTTAATAACAGAGAGGATGGTACATTATAGCATTGTAAGAACATCTGATAGAGTTGATCTATACATATATAGAGGCGGCAACTCGAAGGCATTCCATAAACAATTGGCTAAAACGGATTTCAGGGTTCGCAACTATGCTAAAATATTATAGCTTATACATAACTACTGCTGTTGTTCTATGCCAAGAATTTAATTGAACTAAACCACGTTTCCCGACTCTCTTGCTTTTGTGCTATAGGATATCCTACCTGCAAGATATATGTTTATATTAAGAACGATAGAGTGATGGCAAAGATGGAAAATTCATTTGATTACATCTGAATACCTACCTAGGTACATTTTAAAACTGGTAACTTCGGGTTAACTGGTAGACGTGGTTAGGTATATGGAAATACCTTCGTCGAATATTTACAGGCCCCGGACCATAAAAGATTTTCAATTTATTTTTATCTGCTGCTCATGTAGGTCTATGGTTGGTAGGATAGGTTTGCATTTTATACTTCGATTCTCTAACTAACCCTATGATGTTATGTTATGATTTTTATGATAATTTTAGATGTCTGCCAACCCTAGAGAAAATAAGCAACGAAGAATAGGCTGGGAGCGTTGCGTAAATGACATTCTTGAGGTGTTTTTTGGTCTCGGGCAGCGGAACGGATGAAGCATTCACTCCATCTGGAGCAGGCGAGCTAATGAACTGTGCCGCACGCCACCTTCCGGCATAGGTGCCGAGGAATGTTGGCTGATGATCAGATCCGAACGATTAGATGCAAAGATAGCGCTGAATGAATACAGCTCTCAGACTAATTTGACGTGAGCGGATTTGGTAAGGGTTGTGATTAGTAAAATATTCCTATATAAAAAATTAAGCGGTGATAGATAGCCCAGTGGTTAAGACGTGCACCTTTCAAGCAGGAGGCGTAAGTTCGATCCCAGTCACGGGCCCGTACCAGTCAATTTATTTCATGTACAAATTTTTAAGTTGTAAAATTGTCACTTAGCTCGTGCCTCAGATAGCATGTAAAACTGTTGGTCGTGCGCCTGGCATCTGTGTTTGCGCAAACACTTGTGCACTATAATATCTCCTGCGTACCTGATTAATCTCCGTAGAGATTGGTCGCCTTGGCCGAAATATGGTCGGGAGATTTTCATATAAAAAATCCAACCCAATCAAGAAATTCGTAAGATCATCATTGCACATGAAATTAGGTGGCTTTTACGCGCATAAAATCTAATTAAAATGTAAATTACCGCATAACATCAAAAACATTCAACATAATAAATTACCAAATTAGAAAACCTCAACGAACAGTGATTAATGCAGCAGTATTTCTAAAAGATAAAAATCTACGCTCGGCGCGAAAAATATCTAAGATGGCCGTCGAGCAATTCGAGCAATTCAAAATGGTTGAAAATACAACACTTAGAAAATGTCACTTTAACGCGTCAGGTTCCTAAAAGTACATCGTGGGAACATTTTAAGGCTGTTGCTGAGTGATTAGGCGAGACCGCCGGGTTTATTTCGTCTTCACACTGTCGAAGAATTACCGTGTTCAGCCCGTTTCTAACTCGGCACGGGTAATAGCTTCTCTGGTACTTTTGTTTCCATAACGAAGTCATTCAAATTTCAATGGAGCTGAAGACAGTAAATGAAGCAATGTGAGGGTTATAAAGACACTAGCGCCTCTATCAGAGGACGGCATAGCTGATACGAATTGTACATGAGTCATCTCTCATTACTCGGAAGCCGTTTGGGCAAGTAATAATTATGCAATGGCGTTGGTCGCACGGTTTTAGTTATAAACGGCATAAACAGCTAGATACGCCTTGTTATAGATGAAATTGAAGCGATGTAAGTTCAAAGTTAATAATTTGAGGTTAAGTCATTACACGAATTAAGCTCTTTTTTATGAGTTAGCCATTTTGAAATTTATTCTCTTGTAAGTTTGAACTTGTCTATGAACATTATGAGATTACTTAGTCCACATAACATTTTAGCTAGGTAGGTAGGTACAAAAATGAACCCGGAGTCATTTCAAGAGTTCCTTTAGGAGTTACTAAAACACGGTACATTTGTAGATTTAGGAAATTTCTTTGCTGTTTACAGCTATTGGACTATTAATTTGGGAATATATCTGAATGAAACAATTTCACGGACCCAAAATGCCAACAAAGTTCTCAAAAATAAGGTTATCTTGATTCTCAAGTTATGAGGAATATCCTCCCATAAGTTGACCAAAACGTATTGATAACACTTACTTATACTTATCGGTGATTTCCTACTATAAAATACTGTAGAAGGATACAGGAATTTCGATGATGATTGGAATGAAATAAATACCAAAGAAAAAACTTTTATGGTAAAAGAGTTTCAGCACGGAATCGAACCATATCGAAGGCATGTGCCTGTTGAAATTCACCGTTTTCATTTTTAGTGGGAAAATAGTTCTTATGTTTTGGAAAATAGATAAAAAATCAGACATCGTGACGGAAACAACTGTATTTTTGGATAGAATCGATTTGTGATGCCCTTATTGTGATACAGTTCCGAACTTACTAACTTTTCTCCACGGCTCCGTCTGTGTAGGCTTCAGATAAAAAGTAAGGGAAGTACGGACAAAGTGACACAGTGGGCTTATTTAAAAATTGGCGGGTCTTGGAACATTATAAATCATCAAATTGCAGTCTTTGTGTCGCCTTCATTAACCTTAAGAAATATTAAACCAATTCATCATAATTCCATAGTTATAATTGCACTTTATTTAGTAGGTATGTCATTTTGTCCATATACACGTAGAAAATGAATCTTCGGTGATCTAATCTTAAAAGAACATATTTTTTTTCTATTAGAGTTAAGTGTAACGACACTAGTTGATTTTATAGCTGATTTATCAATGAAGTTACTATTGCATAAATTTAGTTTCTGAATAAATGCTAAATTAGCTTTTAAAATAAATGTTCATTGGGAAAAATGGAAGGGTATGTCATTTTGTCCGTACTTACCCTAATGTTTATCCATGGTCAGACTCGACGTAAAGGGAATAAATCGGAGCTGAGGAATTGTAAATATTTAATGTTACGAAACCTTTTGTTTCGGCCTCTTCATTAAATGACGGGATGAAGTCTAAAGGCTGTGAAAGAAACTTTTCGATATTCGATACATTGTCTAAGGCATAATAAGTCACATCAGACTATTGCAGTCCACTGCTGAAGGTAGGTCTCCACGCCACAAGGCGTATTGCTATAGGGAGGATTTTTAGCACCGCCCTATGTCTGCCCGTATCGTAAGAGGCGATAGGTTTCCGGAAGGTGGGCAGCAGTGCCTTCCGTGTCGACAGCATAGTCTGAAAATCACACTGCGGTTACCAAGCCACCTGCCCAGAGCAAAAACCTCGCTATGACATGACGCTATGAGGCCTTGTGGCGTGCCCTGGGGGAGGCCAATGTCCAGTAGAGCACTGCAATAAACTAATATATGTAGGTATGTTTGTATGTATCTATGTATTCCACTCTGCTGATACCACACGGTACAACCTTCATGAGTGATCATCAAATTCCGTTCAGCTGTTGTGGCACCACTGTTACTACTGTAAACTACATATTAATTAGTTTTCATCTACCTATAGGTAATATTAGTAAGATTCACACGATAATACCAGATTTTTATCGACAAATAAAGAAGCTCGCAGAACCATACTGAAAATGCATTTTTACACCAACATAAATTAATCAGTAGTAAAATCATAAGGTTAATAAGTTAATATCCCAATTTATCGCCGTGTTGGTTTTATAATTTTTGTGCTAGAGTACCTACTGGGCTGTAAACATGTACTGTTTTGACTGCCAGAGTGATTACCATCGTTCAGGGTCCTGTATAGCCATGAAGATGTAGAGGTGAATGCACAATATAGGATGCTTGTCTTAAAATTAGACGGTGTTATAAAATGTTTCAAGCTGCCAGTTATATGCTTTCTAGACACGAAAATGGGAATGGCCAAAATGTAGCCTAAATTTAAATCAGCGTGTAGAATAATTATTAATTTTACATAACCATTTTATATTTATTTCAGTAGAATACTATTTTGCCTAAAGTTTTTAGGATTCAATAGATAAAAAAAATTGAAACCATTAAATAGGTTGCTAGGATCTGTTTAGTCGACAAGGTGCAGTGCAGGTGGATAAGCTAATTTTGTATTTACATCTGCTCGCTATAGTGGACAAACAAACATACACCGTGACATTATTTATTTACTACTTTACAATTGAATTATTTATAATTAAATACAACAATATTTCTTTAGTAAAATGTCGCTAAATTACTCAAAAAAATTTGAATTATATGAACGATAGTCTAAACATTCCGCGGCGTTCTTACGTAACTTGTGGATGCCCGAAACTACGTCCGCGTAGACTGCAGTGATTTCGGAGTCTATTGGCTGCAACTGCAAACAAACAATAAACATTAAATGTTAAGTGAAGCCCATTACAATATATTTCCGAAAACTGCATCCAGATGGGTTAACAGTCGTGCCTGAGCTGATAAGCATGGTCAAAAAGCGATCAATTACAGTTTTATTAAATGTACATATAAAATGCTTTGTCCTGAATGACTGAGAATTAATACACAGCCTAAATAACTGATTTGACCTGAAACTTGGTGACTATGTTCAATGTATAACGTAGGCATCCAATAAGCAAGTATATATTTCCCGAAATTCTCATTACCGGGAAATAACGGGAATTGTAAAGTTTAGAACGGCGTAGGCCTTCTTTAGTTACCTAAAAAAAGTTTTAGTTACTATCTGCATTCCTGAGAAGAAAAAGCATAATCAGCATATCAATGACAAAACCTGATGAGGAGATTACCGAGTAAATTTGATTCGGCAACAGATTTGGCAAGAGACAAGCAGACACTTGGGTAACAATTAGGTACTCGTATATTGTAAATTATGTACCAATAAACAAACATCGCATTGTATTAAGACAAAACGTTTTATTGAATTGTGTAACAAGTACCTGTAATTTTGACGATTTGATTATACCCAAAATTATGCAGGGTGTAAGGTTTATTCTATAAAAATAGACCACTATTTAGAGAAACTGTCCACAAAATTTGAGATTCCGTAATTTAAAATTTGCAGTTTAACATATTTGTCATAATAATGATAAAATAATAGTTATTAATAATCATACATAATCTATAATTTTGCTATACCGACATCAATTTCCTGGTTGGGATGAATGCAGACTTCACCCTACTGAAGAACCCATACAAAAGACATCGACGCGCACGCAGTACTCGGGAATACGCTAGGGTAAATATCATCAATGTAATAAGGTATTTTTAAAACCATTTACATACATATACGGGGTAGTCAGACCTATGGATCATGAATAATGATCAGAGGTCGGAATTAGGTAGAGTCATTTATGTACTTGCATCGAAATGTTGATATTAATGTGGACCTTCCCAGGATTTCTAATGGACAATCCCGTGTGGCCAACAATATTACAAATAAATAATAATAAAACCCTCAGAGATAGACAAATAAAACAAAGATAATTAACATAAAATTTCTGCTCTTTAAAATTAATACCGGAATTTGAGGCATATCCAATTTATTCTTTCGCTGTATGAAATCAGTGCAAGTACATAAATGACTCTACCTAATTCCGACCTCTGGTCATAACAGAGATCGTACAGCCACGTTTAGAATAGCTTAGCCAGATGTAAAAAGAAGAAGTTGCTAACTCATCCTAATCTAATGTTTGGTTTTGCCATAAAGGAGAACTGTGTAGCAGCTCTCCTGGATTTCGTCTTTAGGCGACCTTAACTCTTATTAGCTCCACGTTGGTGGCTATTAAGCCCCGAATCGCTAACTTATGCCTGACAGACCGTAACAAATCGCACCTTGGGGTGGTGACCGTTGCCAAAGCAAAAGCTTAGCGATTTATTTATTTTTGGGTTGTTTAAATTCACCTCCTTTTTTGTTTGGTAGCGGTTTCATTTTTGGGGTGCGAACATAGAAAGTAACATATAATTAGACAATCGACAAACAAGTTGTTAATGCTTTCATGTCGAATAAATGATTTTGAATTTGAATTGAATTTGAATCCCCTGGGAGAACGCCCCTGAGTTCCTTAGCTGACTTTTGTGACACGGTCAGAAGAAAATGATTTGTTCTCGCGAATACCCGCATCAGCATTACAAATAAAATTAATTAATTAATTACTACGTGTATTTTTAATTATGAAGATCAATTAGATCGGTATTATTTACCATGTCATATAACAAATTCATCGACACCAGCCATATATTTCAGTTGCAGTAAACCATAAGGGCTTATTTCCCAATAAATACAAAGGCCCAATTAAAGTACGTAATTGATGTTTTTTAAACACCAGATTATAATATATTGTATATATAGTATATTGGGCTATGTTAGTAACTATGTTTGTATATGTCAAAATGTATATTGAATTTAATAAGTGTCCATCACCTCAAAGGAAAAGTCTCCTTCTTGTCCAAGCTGCAGTTACAGTGGCTGCAAGACCGGTGCATAATGTATGAAATAACGTCCCGTGTTATCACTAGAATGCATCTGCTGCATCTCCTTCCGTGCATATCATATGAGTTGACTCAGAAACTAAGGGGCGTTCTCGAATCAAATCATTTTATTGCATACTAAGTGTACATAACAGTTTTAATTGAGTATCAAAGCACTTATAACTTAGTAGCCCTAATGAGGCACCGCAACACTCTTAAAACTAAACTAAACTAGAGAAGTTCTTATGTTTTTTTTAAATATATAATCACGCCTTTATCCCGTACTGGGTAGGCAGAACACCAAGGGCTGATGAAACCACATGGTGCCACTTCTGACCAATTTTGAGAGTATAGTAAAGGGTTTAGTACAAGTTCGGTTAGTAGTGGCAGGTGGTCAGCCCATCGCCTAGAAAACACCAAGACCCTCTACTGACTTGTACAGTATGCCCGGGAAGAGAAGCTGCTGTAGTATTATACGTTTTTTTTACTCCCAGAGCAGCATAGAATAATAAGTGTATATTTATGTATGAAATAAATTTCCAATGCAACTCTGCTGCTTGCAGATGAGCTTGTAGCCAAGATTGGAATGCACCTTGACGTTGACGTTCTAAGAGTGCACCAAAGTAATCGTTCGAAGGATAGCTTACTTGCTCTAAATATCATCCTGATTTAAGGGCTTCCATCTCATGCGCTTGGGAACTATTTTTAAAAACAGTTTATATAAATCCTTGTGCATAAAATATCTAGTTTTGCCCTGTGAAGCGGTGCATGTCGTAAGAGTCGACTAAGGAACTCGGAGATTCTCTTTAGCGATAAGCAACTTGTCACTAAATATTTATCTCCTCTCTCTCTCCTTTATGGTCTTGCAGTTCTAGCTACTCCATATCGAGAACACAGCCGTGTCTATGATATGAATGTACATATGTATTGTGCTTGAAACAGACAAGTTGTAAGGTGAACGCGCTTCACGCTCCTGAGCATGTTTAATTACACCAATGAACTACCATCTACCACGCTGTTCGGTATGGTTGCTTTAGTTTAGTTTAAGGAAAACAGTAGTACATATACATCTATTCTATACATATAATAAAACTGTAACTGATCGCTGTTTGTGTACGCTAAATCTCAGAACGGCTCAGATTAGAATGCAGATTTCAGAGATACTCGTATATTGTGATGGGAATAATGAAATGAAAAAATTTAATATTACCTCTGGATGTTCTTAAGTCTGTACATAATACAGAGGCGCGCGCGCATCGCGGGCGTCAACCTTTTCGTATACCTACGAATGGAACATAGACTTACAAATGTTACGACAGTACAGTAAAACCTTGGAAAATATTTTTTTATTAATGTATTGAGTTATGATAAAACTTGTAGAACAAATGTTATTGTTTATGATTTTAGCTATCTAGTCCTGCGAGGTTATTGATGTTTTAAAATTAACCTTGTATAATAGACACTAGTGTGCTCCCGAAATGGGTAATCCAGAACTGCAGGATCATAAGGTAAATCCCAGTCATTTAGCATAGCGGCGACAGATATTAATGAATGACAAGTTGTTAGATTATCGCCCGAGAGAATGCACGGAAGGTGATGCGGCTGATGTGTTCTAGTGAAACATCAGAACAGAATAGTAGAAATATAAAATAAGTTTGACTAAAGATATGAGTAGTTTAATGGTTTAATTTAATTTATTCTTTATTGTACACAAAACATAACAATCAATAGAAAGAAATTTACAAAAGGAATGTTCTCATACAAAGGCGTGCTTATCTCTGCAAGTCCGAGATTAACAAACATACATCTTCCAGCATACCAGAAAGCAAGTGAGACCCCAAAAGTTATAGAGGTAATTGGTGGCGCCATCGGCCGTGCGGGCTGAGCCAGAAATAAACTAAGTAACTATAACTTCGTTGCGACGACGTGCACCCTTGGTAAAATAAAATATTCATACATAAATAGATACACACAAAGCAATCAAATAATGACAGGTAATGTTAGACATAAAGGGAATAAAATAATACGATTTTACATATATTTGGACATCATTGGAACTGTATTATCATGAAAAGAAATTATTATCCGGGATGACCAAAAATTATTAGTAGTATTATATTTTCACTCCCAGAGCAACATAGAAGAAGAAGATAAAATAAAATAATAACATAGTTCGAATTTTCGACATAATAGGACCCCCAAAAAAATTACATTTAATTTACAATAGACAACAATTTAGCAGATAATAATTGAGAGTCAGTCAGCCAGTGCATAAAAGTGATCCCTTAACTTATTTTTGAATGTCTCAACCGTCCTGCAGTCTCTTATGAAAAAGAGTGAGGCATAATCGTTCCATAAAGTTTGACTGCATGCACCGAAAAGGATTAATAGCCGTAGGCACCAGAATTATGTCGGGGAGTTGATAATAGCGAAGCAGTCGCAGCCTCTAAGAGGCCTATCCCTAGCACTCCAGATGCGATAAGATATTCAATATCTCTGAGTTTTCCTCAAATATTGATTGGTGCGATACTTTCGAAAATTTAATATCTTAAATAAGAGTGTGAGTATATGAGTATTCCGGCGAAAACGAATCGGAGCCATTTTAACTCCTTTGCGTGAAAATGATCAAGAACCATGATCAAATTTACGTAGTCCGTATATGAAACGATACCCCAGATTCTGTAGAACATCCCACCACTTTCGAGTTTTTGTTTAGAACCAGCTGCCTCATTGGCTATTGTACCAATAATATCGAGATAGCATCAACATCTGCGTATCAAGGAGGGGAAGAATGAGGGACTGGAGCAAGGGTGATTTTAGTCTAAATGGCAACAAGATTATCACTGAAGGCGCTTAAGCGAGTGAAAGGAGGCGTAGACTTTCCATACTCACCTACTCCTCGACCTGAGGTGCAAACATTAGTTGATCTGCCAGGACACTTACTGTCAATAATCACTCCAAGATTCTTGACGGTTCAGAGAAAGGAATAATGACTCCATTATAGAATAGTTGTTGGCTAAAGTGACCTCCGCACAATGCCCAAGCAATGTTGTGTACATCAGAAGTACCAATAATGATGGCTTGAGACTTTCTAGGGTTCACAAGAGACCAAATGACTTTGCCCATTGGATCTGGATACGTGCCAAGTCTGAGAACATCCATTCATTTCTGCAATTGGTGGTGGATCTAATAACATTGTTACCCCCATTTCAGGATTAAAGTGTCTATATAGCTTTGTGCAGGTCTGAACTTAACCCTGCATAGCAGGTGAAAGCTAGAAGTCAACACTTCAGAACCGATGGAATTAATGCCTAAAGAAAAAAGTAGGGTGAAAGTGCGCTACCCTGGGGACACCTGTGATTGATGATACACCAGTCAATAATGAAGTAAAGTCCTCAGAGCGAATGCACTAGACGACGTCCAAATGAAGAAGAAAAAGATAATTTTAAGTAAGATTTGAACCATTCTAGGAAAGAAGTTGACCGGAGGTAAAGATACGTTAAGAGAGCAAAGATGGTATACTGCGCATGTGAGGGTCAGTATCAAAAGTCACTGACTGTTCAGAACGCACTGCTAAAGTCCAATAACAGTTAGAATGGTTGATTGTTTATTATCTATGGCCCACCGGATATCATCAGTAACCTGCAACAGATGGCGGTAACCGTGCTATGACCAGTTCGAAAACCAGATTGACATTTACGGGGCATAACAAGCTACTATTAGACAGGCAATGAGGATAGCTGCTGATGGATAATTGATTCAAAGCTTTGGAAAGGATGGCAGAATTGAATGTCTTCTAGCCATAGGACGGTATTGGGAAAGGACGAAGGATTGGATATTTTAGGTAGGAATAACAATAGATTTTTTCCACACAGTAGGGAAAATACCTGTTAGCAAGGAATGACTGAAAATGTGTTCAATAATAGTAAGATCTCATCAAGAATGGGATGTAACATCGACCTTTAACAGTGGTTGGAGGAAGAATTTCATCAATGCCAAGCAGCTTTAAAAGTAATGGAGGCCCGGATAGCTCTCTTAACGTCACTCCGAAACAAGGCCAGTTGATAGACTTAAAAGAAAAAGAATTGCAATATTGGGTAAATTGCTTAGCATGTAAGGACGAAAGGGTTGTGTGTTTAATATGTCATCATAGTGACAGGAGTGCTGATAACTAAATAGAAAAGTGTTCTATCTGAGTGCGTTGAGGTCTACATTACCTTTGGGAATATCTGAATATTTGCCTACCCCAAGAGTCCACTTTTAGAAATTCAAATACAACCACATCTGACATGAATCGTACTTCTCCGGGCTCGATGGAAAAGGTGCATGACATATGACGTCTCCTCTCATCCCTACACAGTTATTAACCCCTGGAAACTACACCTAAATTACGCAAATTTTTATAGCAGTTAAGGTTTTCTTCTGAAGTGTCGCGAAAAGTCATCAGTCCGAATTAACAAACATACATCTATATAAAACCATTTTTGGCCCGATCCCGTTTTGCACATTCAGTCAATTTTATATTTTATTATCTCCTCAGATAACCATGGAGCCGGATGTTTTAACTTTGATTCTATATGTGTTCTATTATTCCCAATATTAAGAGGAGCATGTTTGTCAAAAGAATAGTTTTAATTCCGTTTATTACAATGATCAATCTTGCATCAACGTTCTCACTGTTCAGTACAGGTGACCCCAGTCCAGTTCAGAAGCATCACACTTAAGCGCCTCCATATCCATTCCCTTCAAAAAACTACGAAGGAGAAGAGTTTTAGATTTACGCTTAGGAGGTTTGACCTTATTAGATAAATAATAAGGTTCATACATGATAAGAAAAAGGTGCAACTAGTTGACCATGAGTAGCAACTAGTTGATCTAAGTTCTTAGATGGTAGGTACTGGTTCTATGGTTGCAAAATTTACACAAAGATTATATAATTACTTACCTTATATTATTGCTAATATGATTTCACTTTGGCGACAATAAGGTCATAAAATAATCTTAGGAGTAGGATGGATGTCATGTACCATATAGCTTGCTTGATACTCGTACTTGGTTTATCTTTCGTCGACTATATAAAGTATCTGTAGATTCAGCTAATAAATTCACGTATATTTATTATCCATTTCAAATTCCACATCATAGCACAAATTCTAATAAAATACGATTTGTTAGCAAGCTGTGTATTAGACGCAAACATGAACTGTTCTACTATTATTTCTGTACTATGCTTTAGCAGCTTTTGCTCACAATAAAAACCATATATCGAAATAAAAATTACTTCATATCTTTTCTCTCCATCTGCTAATGGATCAAGCAATTAATGTAATTTAAACTGTATGTACAATAAATTTAATCAAATGCCTTTTATGATGAGACTAATTAGAACTTTCTGTGATGTTTTTTTTTCTATTTCTATTACGAACCTTGGGGGGTCGAGGTCTAACTGTTTATAGTTTTTACTAGTCACAAGTATGCAATACCAACTAATATTATAAATGCGAAAGTAACTCTGTCTGTCTGTCTGTTACGCTTTCCCGCTTAAACCTCGCAACCGATTTTGATGAAATTTGGTACAGACAATCTTTAGACCCTGAGACAGAACATAGGCTACTTTTTATTTCGAAAAAATATCATTTATTTTAATCGGGTTTTTACTAGTCCACAGTAGTCGCGGGCGTCCAAGTTTGGATATATTTCTACAAACAACGTTGGGACGTAAAACTTACTTATGTTGTGAACTTAAACGGGAATACGTAAATCTTTTGGACAAATTTTATTACCGTACTAGAGACCCGCCCCCTTACTACCTAACTTGTTTGCTTGTCAAATTCGTATTACGTAAAATGGATTTCAAAGGAACTTTGATATTTCAAGGCGGATATTGTACAATTTTCGCTATCGCTTTGCTTCGGCTTTTCTATTGCTTTTACGTAGTCAGGGGGCCGACCCGGCTTATCACGGGTTCCATCCTGCTATTAATACACATAAACCTTTCTCTTGAATTACTCTATCTATTCAAAAAAAACCTCGTCTAAATCTATTTCGCAGTTATGAAGATGAGACTAATAGCGGAAAGCGATTTGTTTTATTATATGTTATTATATTATGACATAGTTTGAAATGTAACATATAGCCTTAGATTAATGATAGGTCTTCGCTCCGCTCTGACTAAGCATATAGCAAAAAGTTTGACTGGTTTAGTTGTCGTTGTCGACAAAGGCTAAGTGTCTTTCATGTTTATCCATACTTGATATCTTTTCCAGTTCATTAAGTTTTAATGCATGCATATGATCACTATGAACTGCCGAAAAAGATAGTCGATACGGGCATAACTAAAGGGACATCTAAAAAAGTCACACTTTCTCAGCTTTACCATGAGAAGAAAATATCATCGAGAGGGTAAGAAACTACCAACAAATACTAACTAAGCGAAGTTTAGCAGTTTAGCTGACGATAAAGTAAGACTAGTTAAAAATTTATGGCTTTCCTAAAACAGTTCTGGATCCAATCTACAGTGAGTGTGGGAACGGCGAGTGTGTGAAATCGCTCGCAAGTACAGGAATTCACAGTAAATAGTCCATTACGCTGTTCGTTCGAGACAACTTATGATATCACTCAAGAGTTAGTTACTTTGAGTATTACAGATTTTTTTCAGATTGGCAAGGAAGACAAGCTATTTTACAAAGATCTTCGTTTATGTACATAAACGAAGATCAGAAGTACAAAATTCTTATATTTAGCATAATATACATAATAATCTAACAGCAGGCGCAGCAGGCGCATTGCAATAATTTTTTATTGTTTTTCTCATCAATCCCAATTGCTGGTTTATAGATACATGAAGTAACCAAACTTTCAATATTTTGATTCAGTGACTTACACCATTATTTTATGTTTTCTAGTACAAAACAGCTGGCTCGTGACGTCAAGATCAAGTACGAGTATACTTACAATGGTAATAGAACCTATAGATAGATCCTACCTGCATGCACAATTTTTTTTATGGCTAACACATAAAAAATAAAGTGACGTTCATAAGGTCGTGGCGCGCCCGTTGTGCGGCGCGTGCGCAGACAGCTGCCTGCGCAGATGCTCACAGCCCGGACATTGCTACTAGCTACAGAAATAAGCATAGCTGCTCGGCTCAAAGGGGTTAAAATAAA
Source organism: Carposina sasakii (assembly GCA_014607495.2). Taxonomy (NCBI): domain Eukaryota; kingdom Metazoa; phylum Arthropoda; class Insecta; order Lepidoptera; family Carposinidae; genus Carposina; species Carposina sasakii. The sequence goes on along the minus strand of CP053149.1, from coordinate 3,817,009 downwards.
GAGCGAAGGTAAAATTAAAGATGTATGATGTGAAGACAGAACTTAAGCTTTTGTGGAATAATACTAAATTAGAACTTGTAGCCAATTGCTACTTTTGGAGACGAAATTCGAATATCGTAAGTCGTATCGAAATTAACAAATGAATATTCGTATTAGGCGTTACAATTCGGAAGTTCAAACATTCACTATGGGTGTGCCCACCACCGGGCCCTACACCCTCCACTGACCCTCGGATCTAAACTCATAATTGCGACAACAGGCACTTTCATCGCCATGAGAACCAGATTGTAGTTGGTGCAAGTGCCTTTTAAAGTTATCAGATCCGAGGGTCAGAGGGTGTATGCACACCTATAGTGAAAAAATTAACAGCCGAATTATTTCGATCTTCAATAAAACATCACCCATTTAACCATGAGAATATCTTCTTCTTCTTCAGTCTATTGCAGTCCACTGCTGGACGTAGGCCTCCCCCAGGGCACGCCACAAGGCTACTGCCACAGGGGGGTTTTGCCCATAGTCACCACGCTGGGCAGGCGGGTTGGAGAATCGATATACTGATGATTAAATAAATTGAAATTCAGCCGAATAATTTTTTTATTACCACAAGAGCTAGCTAATACGATTATAGTACCTATTGGTTTTATAGTACCACAGGAACCGCTACTGTATATAGAAATAAAACGCGTTTAATTGGACGCCGATAAAACATTATCGCCTTCATTAATGAGTTTCTCTATGAACGCCACTATACGTAAACTTTAAAGCCGGCAGATGTGAGAAACTACATAAAATAGAATTTGTCTACAAGTAATGTAATGTCATTATTTGTAGACAAATTCTATTTTATGCCCGTGCTGATGCGGGGTCTTGGCTTGGCTAGAAGATACTGAGGAACTCGGGTATTCTTCTCAGGTGATAGCTGTTACTGATCTCCTTACCGTGCAGGGTGTTTTTTTTGTAAGAGTACGTATTCTACATAAATAAAGAACAAAAAAAAAGCGGATTTTTTAAATATTTTTTTTATAAATTATTCCTTGATCTCGAAATTTATAGGTGTCTAGTGTTTATGTATGTTAGTTAGTTTTATAGAAGATATATTAGACAGATATTAATTATTTTTCGTGAAAAAATCCTGCTACGCGCGTCTATGTGCTTGCAGAAAAAACGCAGTCTATTTACTCAACTTTGGATCTAATATTTGAAACCCAGACATCTGCTTCCATGGAGAAAAATGACTGCTAGTTTTCGGGAACTGACGACCAAAAATCACCCTGTATAGCTGTGGGATCTCGTTTATGATCCTGCACTTATGGCTACCCCATTTTGGGAACACAACCATGTCTTATGTATGTATATCAATTTCTTCTATGCTGCTCTGGAAGTGAAAAAAAAAAGTATAATACTATAGATGCTTCTCTTCCCGGGCATATACTGTACAAGTCAGTAGAGGGACAAGAAGGTTTTGGTGTTTTGTAGGCGATGGGCTGACCACCTGTCACTACTAACCGTTCTTGTATATCTCAACTATACCCTCAAAATTGGTCAGAACTGTAGCACCATGTGGTTCTATCGGCCTTGGTGTTCTGCCTACCCCGTAAGGGATAAAGGCGTGATTATATGTATGCATGTATATCAATTCTATTTTCTTTTTCTGAATAGCTCTTTTTCTGAATTTTGTTGTGGTAAACATAACGGTAGGTACTTACGGGCAACTATTCTGAAATATAGCCGAAACGTAATTGTTTCAGAAATATCTATAGAACTATAAATTCTGTAATTTTTATCTACTGCTAATAAAACTCTAATAATTATGTCGTATTATGTCCTATAATCCTATCCTACCATGAAGCAGTTCGCTGCTTCATGCATCCTACCCTGTATAACATATTATGTGCTCAAGTGGTGTGAGAAAAATGATGAAGTGGTCTACAAATCCGCAAAATAAAATGTTACATGTCTTTTGTGTTATTTCCTTAGCTAAAAAGATGGTCCAACATCACCTGAAGTTTACACAGCATTACGTAGAATAAAGTCTACTACAGCTCAGTGTCACTACCCGAAATGTTATTTTAAAATGGTTTAGATGTTGCTGTGCTGTCACGATTTTCACGATTTATTCACATATTATTTCTGCTGTTACTTATGACAATCTCCCTATGTAGATCGAGTCAGAGATCTCTTTACTCTTTTATGATTATTATGTTAATTATTTTATGTTACAAATTTGCCTTTTCAGGCTTAGAAAGAATGAGACCATTATTATGGAATATTTCTTTTTCTCCTTCCAAATCTTCCAAATTATCCATCAAATCAACATCCGTTTATATCCGTTATACCTATTATATAAATACTAATATCACAAACAGGTTGAGAGTATATTTAAACATTTGAATGTAAGAGTGAACACCTGATCTGATTTAAAAGAATTTAATATAGAGCTTACAATATATAAGGTCTTATCAAAATTAGTAATTATCTTTTGTCTGAAATGTGCACTGAAATGTATGGAACAGCTAATTTTTTTTCACTATTTCGGAGTTGGTCTCATAGTGAAAGTTGTTTCTTTTTAGCGTCCCTAGTTTCGTGTCAAAAGATAATCACTAATTTTGAAAAGACCTTATATACGAATGAAAGGACTACTTTCAAATAACAAACATAATGAAAAATATGTGTAACTTTTTATACTGTTTATGAGAAATAGTGCATTTAATACTTGTCACAAATTTTTGTACATCTGCTCCGCTGTGATAAACGTAGGATGTCCTTGGTAATCTTGCAGTTCTGGTTACCCCATTTTGGGAACATAGGCGTTATGTGCATTCATATTTACTTACGATCTTCTAGTGTGAAAGTATTGGTTTATAAAACGTGTTTCCCGCATTGGTTTCTGTGAATCATTCGTGAATGTAAATACTCAAATGTCGGTGATATAGACTAAAAACGCGTTATTACAAAAGAATTTAAACACGTTTTAAGCTAAATGTACCCTAAATTTGGCAGATATGCCATACATTTTGTTGTCAAATGTCATATTTAAATCGAGTCTAACTTTAGGCGCTCTTTTGTAGTAACACCGAAAGTGTTTATGAACGATATCTAGGCAGTTGATAACAAACAGTTGAAATATATGTATAATCGCAGAAATCATCAAGTTCACTTACTGTGCATCCACACCGCAGTTACCCTTTGTCGATCAACGTTTCCAAATGTTATACATCAACATAATATGTTAGCGGTGATAGTCCAGTGGTTAGGACGTGCACCTTCCAAGCGGGAGGCGTAAGTTCGATCCCAGTCACGGGCCTGTACCAATGAATTTATTTCATGTACAGATTTTAATATTGCAAAATTGTCACTTAGCTCGTGCCTCGGAAAGCATAAAACCGTTGGTCCTGCGCCTGATCTCTCTCCGGTGGTGTCGGTTTTCCGTCCCATCGGACTATGAGAGTAACGGAATAGAAAGTGCATCTGTGTTTGCGCATCTTTATCAGTATCTTTATAAACACTATCAGCAACAACCAACAATCATTAACAAGTAGCTACAAAAGTTATAGCACTCGTATGTTACCGAATGTTACCACGTTGCAACACTCTGCAAAAAGTAACTGCAGTGTGGATGCACGGTTAGGATCCTATTTCTATTCTATCTAGATCCTCGCGTGTTACTACGTCGGTGAATGTTTTTTAAGCATTTGTTTGATTAAAACTGAATTTAGTTTTACTTGCTCTGTAAGCTGTAAGTAAAGAAAACAAGGTGCTTCTTGTAGTTAAAGGCAAAGAAGACCGCAAACCATACATTGTCCCTAAAAGACCTATTAAGCGTTAGGATAGAGCAATTTATTTGATTACACTTCAATATGTAAGCCTCTTTGTGTGTAATGTACGAACATGACTATCACATTATGCAGAAATAGATTACAGATTTCCAGTACCGTTCTAACGCGTAAGTGCGCCGTTTCTAGAGCTAGTTGAACTATATCACAAATGTTTTTAATTTTGCATCATCCTCATCATTTTGCATCCTTAAATAGTATAATAATTAGCCTCATCTTCTGTATCTTTCAATTGTAGCGGGTTTACATATACCTACCTATATATACAGGGTGATTTTTGGTCGTCAACGTTCCCGAAAACTACGGAATCTCCTCATCATCACGATCATTTTTCTCCATGGAAGCATAGGGTCCAAAGTTGAGTAAATGACTGCGTTTTTCTGAATGTCTGGTTTCCAAAATGAATTAGGGTCCAAAGTTGAGTAAATAGACTGCGTTCTTTAACTGGCTATTTATTTTAAAATAAATAAGCAAGACCTTTCATGCCACACGATGCAGTTTTCAGCGTAGATTTCAAGATGTTTTGGGTCACGATAGTACCAAATTTCAACTTAATCGGTCTAATAATTTAAACTGTCTGTCCTATAAAGAACGGAACTAACATAAACACTAGACACTATAAATTTCGCCAGATCAAGTAATTAAAAAAAAATTTTGAAAAAAAAAAAATTCCCAGCATTTTTTTTGGCATAAACTTACTTTATTTGATGTATAGAGTACGTAAAAGGTGGCCACAAAAAAACATCCTGTATAGGTAGTACAAAGTAATAAAAGTGTTAATTTAACCAAACTCAATTATAATATAACTACAATAGCAATAAGTTGTCTAAAACTATAACATTGGATAATTATTTACTTCTGCTTTATGTCCGTTAATTTCTTGATATTCTCATGTTGATTGTTCCCGTTTCCTCTACGAAATTTCTTCCTGGTTAGTAATAGTGTGTCGTTTGAGATGTTTTTGCACAGTATCCGGTGGATGTGCCCACCATCCGCTCCGAGATGAGATAATGTTACATTTGCTCACGACTATTAGTAAGTGCTACTTCTTGAATGTCGAATTTAAAGTTTGGTATGCTGTTAGGATAAAGTATTAACTTTACGGTCATTTTCACAAACAGGTCTTTTTCATTTTTAGATTCAAGTGTAACTACGATTTCTCGAGATAATTCTCTTACATGTAAACATTACAATTTATTCAGCTCTACTGACTGTTTGCGATTAAAGTAATTCGATGAAAGGTGAAACAGTACCTACTACTATGTCTGAAAGTGTAAGATAGTAACAAGAAGATATCGAGGTGAAAATTGTACTTAATGTAGATTCATTTATGATTGTGTTTCCAGCTCCAGCTCCGACGTTATCGGAGTGCGTGCAGTTATCGCAAAGATACTGGAATTGCCGGCTAATCCTTCAGTATGTGTGAAAGTAAATATACTGGTGCACAAACAAATACGATTTTGGCGCCGTCTTTTTAGATATTAAAGTAACCATGTGATAGGTACTTGGATTTGGCAACCTATCGAATAGGCATATCTCAATATCTCTTCTGGTTAATGGTTATTGCTAGACTTATATAATATCTTAGGAATTGAGAGACCTAACATTTATGTCATTTATCATACATAGGTAATTTGCTACAAAGGTCAGCAAGTTTCCTGTTATATAATTAATAATGTGGAGGAAATATTTAGCATCGCTTGACTAATGTTTGAAATAACGCTGCTACAAGCAGAAAATCTGAACTTTGATATGTTTAAGTGTATATAGTTAAGTCAAGCAATTTGTGATTGATGACTGATGACGAATGATTATTAATGCATACGAAATCACGTAAATGTGATTTCATTATAAGGCTATTGGACGAAGTTTTATCGTATTATATTGTGCGATAAGATACGATAAGTTATGCGCCGGCATCGACCGCGTCCGACAGTTGACAAACAAAACGGGTAACAATTCGCAAATAATTTAAGCCAAGTGTTTTGAGTAATCGAGCGCCCTGCTTCGGATATCCACCGGTCTCTATTGTTTGTGTTTACACAATTAACTTACCGACAATTTTATTACTTGAGCAATCAGTCTTACAAGTTGATCGGTATGTGACGAAGCGTCACCTGCTGTGGCAGCTATTTCTTTGTATTCTTTATCAGCCACCTGATTTGCATTTCGATCGTTGACTCCATTAAAAGGTATATCTTCATAATCGTCGGACAAAACAATAGAGTCAACAAGTCAAGCGTTGTAGGACGGTCGTAAATCATGGAGGCGATCGACCGCGGCGAAGTTTCGGCGTGTGAGTCAGGTGTTAGGGCTCCCCCAGGCCAGCCGGCGAGCCCCTTGTGCGACCCTCGGTGCTCCGTGGACATTCGCGGCACGTCCTTTGTTGGCCGTTTTGTTTTGGAGTACCATCCGGTTCCTAGTGGAGGGGGGAGGGGACAGGTGGGCGCAGGTAGCGCGCACAGCGGCAGTCAGTCCACCTTGGCGCTCCGAGCTGCGCGCGCGCTTCTATAAAATACCGATAAATATGGAAATGGAGATTCAGTCCGCGACAGGTGCGCGGCTGCGGGGGTTCGTGCACGTGTGCCGTTTGTGAGTGCCAGCGCTGCTCCTCAGAGGTCCTCATCACGCCGGTAAGTCTGATATTTTCTTCTCTCTGTGAAGTCGGTAACTGGTTGCCGCGTTTTTGTATATCCGCGGTACATCGCGTCGGCCGTCGGCTGCTCACGCGCATCTGTCGTTCCGTTCCAATGCAGCTGTTGCCAGTTGAATAGGTGTAATAACTTTAATATTTTTTTTAATCACACGATGGTGATGCGTGAGACTTTTCTTCGGAAATTTCTCGAGGTGTGGTTGGCAGAGGTTATGTGCCGGTTCACACGGTACGTTTCGCGACCGGCTGCCGGTTGGCTCGATATTGGTCGCCTGCGTCCGCGACGCGGTGCGTGCGTGTACACCTATGTTATCGATTGCACACATGCGTCACATCGATGGTTATCTTTGCCGGATCTGGGTCATTGTTCTTTTGTTGTTCGTGTTTTATTTGATAAATGCTTAAATTTCTCTGTATAACGTTATGTCTAAAATTCCGAGTATGATAGTTTTATCGAATTCAATAAAATACCTACTGCAACATTTCGCTTAATATGATTCCATGGACTTCAATAATTAGGTATAACGTAATTATTAAGTTTCTAATAATGACAAACCTACGTACGCTTTAAACTAGGTACACATGTAAATAAGCCTAACACATTTGCTTACAATAAAAAAACGCAGTCTTTGATATCTTGTCACGCAATACTATGAAATATCCACAAAAACTGTGTTGCTATGCCACGAACACCGCCTCGTAAGCAGCCGGTGATCGTGGGCAAGCAGCAGAAAAAATCCCGCAATGATTGGCTGGCTTCAACGAAACATCCACGCTTCAGATAATCTATTAAAATAGGAGTCTTTGAGAAACTGCTGGATAAAAACTTCTGTGCCGGCGAGTATTGCCTCCGAAACGTAACTAATCGATTAAAACTAGAATGTGTGAACGATTGTTAAAACGACGATGTTGTGTTTATTCACCTCACTATTCGATATTATAATATTGTGATTACACTCCCGTATTTTTAGATAAATTCGGAGGTTTTTGATTCTCGGTTCTTCGCGTTTGTCGTCCGTTGTGTTTTTTCCTTAATTATGTGGTTTTTATCCGCTTCTGCGGTGAATAACACATTTTTTTCCGTTCCGTCACGGTCTCGTAGTTAATTCCGTACCTACTCCGTGAGTGCGAAAAAATATTATGATTAAAATAAAGCCGTCGAAAAATTTTGTTTGTGAAGAGATTTGGTGTAACGACAAAATAAAAATCACATTTAAAAAAAAACGCCACAATGATTAATATTTCAACTGATTTAGAAGTAACTTTGAAAGTTCATTGTCCCTTTAAAAATGTGTTTGAAATATGTTTTGAACAGAGACCTTTATATCCTGAAGCAAGTAGACTAAGAATTAGATGACTTACATTAGTAATTCAGCGACAGGTAATATCTTCCAAAGCCTATTAAATATTACATAGGTAAGCACTTGATCTTGCAGCTGCTAGAGCTGACTTAACAATAAATACTAAATAATTCAATTTAAGATCATTAAAAAACAAACAGTTACCGATACCGTTAAGTACCTTTCATGTGTAAACGCACCTTGCATAACAATGTTCTAGAGGCCAGCTGTCAAAGGTTAACCGTTTCATAACGAGAGCGTTAAGTACACGTCAAATGGTCCATTTCGATTACGAAAACTATCGATAAGTTTCAAATGTGAGCGCCCATCCATATCGCTATACTCGTAGTTTTAAACTTGGAAATTTTGAGCAAGGTCATTGCCTCGTCCTCGCACGTACAAGAAATTTGCATTAGTATCTATTGATTATAATTAACGATGAGTAAGAATTTTAGCATTTTACACTCATCGTTGATACGGGTACATAAATAGATTAAGTACATATACTTTATTTTTATGAAACTGTTAGTTCCTTGTAATTTTTCCGTTTTAAAAAGAAGAGTCTGCATATCGTGCAGAGAATGTATGGAGACCTTCATCTTTATAAATATTTGATACGAGCCTTTGATTTAGAGGCTACCAATTGCCGGCATCTTCTTTATCTATATTGGACGATTTTTAATCGACAGCCGCCGTCACGCGCTGCATTCCCGCTGGATGTTCTGTCGATAATCATCGACAACGGTCAGCTCAGCACTAGTTTGGAATAGATTCAAATAAGATAGTTATAGCTCTATTTTATTTTACTTATAATAATGTTGTATTTGAGATTTATATAAGTACATATTGTATATAAATGCAAAAGTTTTCCTGAATCACAATTTCAGTCCAAAATTATTATAGTGTTCAATAGGGTTATACTTACTGTACAATTTTGTAAAATAAGCAGATAAGATTGTTAAAAATAATGTTATTTATTACTGCACTGCCAATAAAGTAAATTTGAATACCGAATACAAACAAGTACCTAAATGCAAATGAAGATACAATGCATAGACAAAGGTCGTGTGCTATTAGAGCATTTGAGACTCTACGTGGAAAATAATGTCACCCAAATAAAAACTAATAAGGTATCTACTTATATATAGCTGCTTTGTGTATTATGTATATATTAACATTAACATATTAACATTGTGTATAATAATTCGTATAAAATTCATATCATGATAAATCTTGATATCTCCTTCCTCCTTTAATTAAATCCGTGTGGACTGCAGAAAGAACAAAATGTCGAAATCATCCGGTATAAAAATATTTTCCTGGAATATAAAGTAGCCAATATCCTTTTTCTGGCTCTAGACTACCTGTGTACCAAATTTCATTTAAATCGGTTCAGTGGTTTTGGCGTGAAAGCGAGACAGACAGACAGGTAGAGTTACTTTCGCATTTATAATATTAGTAAGGATTCATAGCAAAGGAACTACATAACCATTGCCATTGAAAAAAGGTTGAGACACAAACTTAAACATTGATTCTGGATTGCCTAAGATCCATAAATTGTATTGCTCTACGAGATTAGCTAGAGTTGAAAACGAGCAGGCCCGCCAGGGGGCGTGGTCGGCTACAAATGCTCTTAGCTATTATACAATCCAACTTGTAGCGATGTCCAGTGGTTCCTAAATTATCTAGAATGCATGAAATTTGGGAGAAAATATCCAGATAAGAACTCGAAACATTTTTTCGGGGTCGTAAACCGAGACGGAAGATGAGAACAACGACGGGACGTTTCTGGCAGGCTGATTAGATGTAACGTTTAAAGGGTTATGAGTGCAACATGGGGAAACCATTTGATTACCCAACGAATACATCATAACTTCCCCCTAAATGAGCCAAAACTCGAGCTTACTGGTAGATCTTAGCGAGTTCCACTATGGAATTGGAGAACAGGAAAGTAACACGGGGAAATCATTGCCCAACGAATACATCATGACTTCCCCTTAAATGAACCAATACTCGTGCTTACTGGTCCCAAAGCGATCCCAGCGGGTTCCACTGTGGAAGTTGAAGAACAGGAGGTATGTTAAGATCAATTTGAACAGTTTGACAACCTCTTTCACAGCTATAGGTATTCAATAGGTTTTCAATGATATGGAGCAAGATTACTGTCAGAGTAGTTCGTTTTATGGAATAACTCCTATGACCGATTTCAGGACTCATATTTTATGTAGGTATGCCGTAAAACACAGATACCTGTCGTGCCATCTTTCTAAGAACTATTTTATGAAACGCACTAGAACCCTGAACCGGCAGCACAATGATAAATGCCAACAAAAAGTCACAATTAGACCAAAACAATTGAATATATTGTAACAAACATGGTGAGTCACCATTCACGATATTAAAGAGTCATTAGCGTCCGATTTTAAATGGTTTAAATTAATTTAATTTGTGCTACAATCAAACTACGGCCTGAATACACTGACGCGGTGTATTCACAGTTTTTTCTCATGAGGCAACCCTTACTCCATTGAGAAGGAACTATAGATGCCCTTGGTTTAAGGCTTATTTTTGAAGTGTGGAGGAAGTTTATAGTTTGAATGAACGTCTATGGCATACCAGTTTTAGAATCATTATCTCTGTGATAGATTATTACGATTTTTCAATACGAGTATAACTATATCCAGTTTCAAATTAACGCTGAACGAAAATTTTGGACATGGGCAATAGTGATGTATCGCGAGGACTATTTTCAAAAAGTGGAACCATGAAATTGTGTGCACGAGGCGAATCAACAATTTGCGTCAGTTTTTTCACAGTCACGACAGGCTGGATTCCTCGTGAGCCAGCCAATCGCCGGCTAGACACGATATAATTGGGAGAAACTACGCCACCACAAATGCTTGAGAGCCGCTGCCCAGGCAAATGGGATCTCTAAAAAATAAGGCATCACTCAAATTGGACTGCCACCGGAAGGTCCAAGTTATACTGGGCCACCATAATGACACTGCCCAGCTTGCTGTTGCAAGAGCATAACTGTTCTGTCCCTTTGTCCATGATGATTGTTTGAGTGATGGGTTACTATTTCTTTTGGGCATATTACGTAGGCTACTTTCGCAGGTAACAATGATAACTTTTTGTAGCAAAACCTTTTGAGAAAGTCTAATTGAAACCTTTCACGGCAGAAATTGTTATTAGTATGGCGATGAGTAGCAGTAGCTGGCCGAAGTGTTTATGGTATACGGCGATGATGTCAATGGTAACCGTATTTTTTATTGCGTGGGAGTGGTTATTTTTTGGTTACATAAAGTTTGAACATAACGAATATTATCACATACCTATTACCTATCTGACAAATTCGTAGGTTGTAGATCTGGCTGTAGACCAAATTATATTGTACTTAAATCTTGCGACATCTTGTAGAAGCTACTAATCTTATTATAGGCGAAAAAGTCGTAAATTACAATTATACCTTTGTACTGCTTTCAGGTATTTAGGAATATAAAAGAAAAACACCTATGTTATTGTTGTAGAGTGCATGATTGCAACATTAACTGCATTTAAAAGTCGATTGAGGTCACAAAACGTGCTTACGATATTAAAATGTACGATACACTTTCAACATCGAACGAAACGATCTTGATTAGTTTCTCGTTGGTGTACAAATTATCACCGATCATATCATATTTTAAAATAGAACGCTATTAAGAAAGCATTTCACCTTTGTTGTGGTCATGAGGTCTCTACGAACGCCTATCTCTAAGAGCGTACATTTGCGTTATTTTTCAAATGACGATAGAAACACCTCACGAATAACGTTACTAGCTACTGCTATTTAGTCCACAGTATTTTAACTCCTTTTATGTGCTCTAGGAGTGAAAAAAAAACGTATAATACTACAACTGCTTCTCTTCTCGGGTATACTGTACAGGTCAGTAGAGGGACAAGAGGGTCTTGGTGTTTTGTAGGCGATGGGCTGACCACACTACTAACCGAACTTGTAAGTACATCTCAATTATACCTTCAAAATTGGTCAAGAAGTGGCACCATGCGGTCCTATCGGCCTTGGTGCTCTGCCTGTTATATGTGTGTATTTTAACTCCTATTTGGAGGTTTGGAGGAGGAATCTATTGCCCCCACAAAAACAAGTCAAGAGAAGCATAATGACACTAGCGCTTTCTCCTGGCGCTTGTTTTTCTGAATTCTCAAAACATCGTTTTAGTTTTTTTTTTATTTTCCGTCAGACGATAAAATAGGTAGCCATTACTGTCCTATTAACTTTGTAGAAAATCATATCATTCGCGACTCTTTAATCAAATTTCAAATTATGAGGCTAGTTCAGGGACCGTCAATACTCGTACATAGACCTTACTAAGATGCCTTACCTTGATTGTACTCGTACTTCTTATAATAAAAGCTATAAGAAAATAATAATAATAATTGTGTTCGAAAAGCGGCGATAGTTTTACCCTTTACCACGGGAACTTAATAAGCTAACCAATATCTTTGGGGAATAATTATATTTTATTTTTATTATTTTCATGAGACACAAACAGTACTATGTATTACACAAATATATTTACAATTCATAAGTAGCACATACACCAGCAAAGTGTCTACCAATAAAAACATAGAAAAAACATTGAAGCTCCAACCAAATACATCACACTGAATCTATGAAACCCCCACAATCAACATTAATTAAGGGCCTCAATGATTTTACTTTTATAAATATTACATTTTGTATTAAACAAATCAATGCCCTTGAAACGCCGATTGTAGGAGTCACACGATCGAAATTAATGGGCGTGACTCTACAGGATGTTTTTTTTGGCCACCTTTAACGAAGGGTACGTACTCTATACAGCAAATAAAGTAAGTTTATGCCAAAAAAAATGCTGGGTTTTTTTTTTTCAATATTTTTTTAAATTACTTGATCTGGCGAAATTTATAGTGTCCAGTGTTTATGTTAGTTTTTTTATAGACAGATATTAATTATTTCTCGTGAAAAAATCTTGCTACGCGCGTCTATGTGCATTTATGCAGAAAAACGCAGTCTATTTACTCAACTTTGGACCCTAATATTTTGGAAACCAGACACTTCCCAGGTATGCTTCCATGGAGAAAAATGATCGTGATGATGAGGAGATTCCGTAGTTTTCGGGAACGTTGACGACCAAAAATCACCTGTATAGGTATGGATGATTGAATAAGATTTTTTTTAAATAATATAAGTCATGTTTCCGCATGCCTAAATTCGCCTTAACACAAATAACAAGAACTTACTTGTAAGTAATATTATTTTTATAATAACATTGCAATTTCAGCTTTCCAGTCACGAGAACAATAAAACCACTGAGTTGCCACATTTTTATGGCAGATTCGAATAATGCAATACTAAAGTCGTAAACGGTGCGCGAGCGAATTAATTAGAAAATGCTATTTTAGTGCGTTTCCTTACAAAAATACAATAAAAATCACGTTTTCTTATAGCTTAGTGTGCGAGAGAAATGCGTTGTAACATGTAATTTGTGCAAATTGTGTGCACAGCTATGGCCATTTACCTACCAATAGTTAGAATATTTATTTTTAAGATGTTAAGAACGGACTACTGTATTATTCCCAAATTGTTTATTAAAAACTAGTAATAAAATATAAAGTACACGTAAAAATACGCCCGTGGTCCCGTATTTCCTCGGGGAATAAATATTATGCCCAACTTCAGATTCAATGACCGTTTTGTAAAAAATATTATTCCCGTTGGGTGGGAATTTCTGAATCCGTCTTAGTGGCACTAATTCTTATAATTTCACATATGTATAGCTCGTAAAAAATATATTCCCGTTGGTTTCCGTGGGAATATCAATTCTTGTAGCCTTGAGGTCCAATGATTGAAAGAAAAATCGGTCCGTATCGGAGCCAATTACAACCAAACAAAAAAGTTTTCAACATCCATACTGTCCTGTCCTACCTATATTTGACGTATTTTTTTTATAGTTGCAATTCTACGTGACTCATGTACTCTAGTAGGTCCTACCTACCAAATACACAATCAGCCTTTCTGGATACCGTTGTCGAAATGCGGCTATCACAGTTACCGCCATAACGTTGTCCTTATTCTTATGTTTTATTGTACACAGCAACATTTTTATAAATAAAAGTAGATTGTCCTTGTTATGTCCTGCCGTGACATCGTCACTGAGATTTGAGGCCTAGTTTATTTAACGAGTACGAATATATTTGTCACTATTGTTAACAAGTCATTAACCTACCTATTTAATAGGTACATAGATTATCTACTCAACCCTGTGTAGACTAACCATATGTCTCCCTATCGCGATAGAAAGAATATCATCGATTATCTCTTAACGCGTAGAGAAGATAACGTTTTAAGCCTACTATCTAATGTTCATGCTACCCAGGCTGGTCAAGCCACGGTACCGGATATTAAAGTCGATAGAAAGACAAAGGCCGTGTTCTAGTCTCAGTATTTAGAATAGCGACAGAAGCCGCGTTTAATACTATTCCATGCGATGCATTGCAGCCGAAAACAATGCGATAAGCAAGTACATGATCCACTTTTATCCCTCAGTGAACCATGAACGGTGAACATGTGAATGAAATTTGTAAATTTTTAGATACCGTTCATGGTTCACTTCGATGTTGGTTTACACAAATTGTAACTTATAGATACTATATAACCTCTCATTATACAACAGTCGTGTTACGATAGTATGCTAATATTTATGCCCAAAGGTATTAGTGGAATATCCAGCTATCCCTGGGGATGACAGGAAGAGTATCCACATATAGCTATGATTAATGGCCCAAAATATATAATATAGAATTAGTCTTATAATTCTTTGAGTAAACTCTTGCGTAACTATCTTCATACATATACAAACATGTAAATATTGCGATAAACAGGTGAAAAACGAATTGGCTATGTATGACTCATGATTATAGAGTTTTTGAGAATACATAGGTATAAAGACAGCATCTGTACGAAAACGAATGTTAGTGGCTTGTAGAGTTTATCCATATCCCGAGGACATAAGGACCTGAGTTATTTAAAAGCATGTGCCACCAAGACTATAAATATGAATTATGTTAAGGAAGGTTATCTATAATACCTAACAAATGGCTTATCTGATAACAGGTGCAACGCTTTGCTCAATTGATAAAATAAGATATTAGTATCTATAATTAATTATTAAATAATAAATAATTATTAAACACGACCGCAAAATAAATTGATGAAATACCACAAAACGTTACTTGTAACTAATATAACGAAACTGAGTTATTTTTACAGTTACCAAACGTTACAGTTGTAACGGAACGCAACGCAACGGTAACCGTATGGTTACTTCAGCTACACGGTTACTGCATTAATTAGACGCGATACTAACTTTACTGATCTATACAGAAAAATGTTTATTGGCCACAAATTATAATGAATGCACGGTAATATAGATTTCTATTGATATATTTCTAGCACACATAAAGATCTAGCGCATCGTCAGTTATAACAGAACTAATTACGTTAATATATGATCTGAACAATATCTATTTCAAATAATTACTGCAATTTCTGTGTATAGATTATGCTATGGTTTAGATTAGTATAGATAACTGGAGATAAATATTATATTTTTGTCCAACTTTTGGCCTCTGATTAGTTATGCTTTTGCCGTACACTTTGATTATCTTGAAATAAATATGTAGTTGCAAATGATCACAAACAAACCCAAATTTCAGTTACTAATGGGAATACACGAGCAAATACTAATAATTGTATATACTTCCTTTATTCTTTTCATAAGATAAAGTTTGAAAAGGTTTATTGTTTCTACTTATAATAAAATACGTAATGACCAATTATTTCCAACGATTTTCTAACTACTGTCTTCATGATTTTAATAGTCCATAAGCTTTTTAAGAGTTTTTAGTGAAATAACCTAACTTAACATTGTGTAGTGGAAATTCTTTCAAGTCCCTTAAAAGGGAAGAACCTAAACCATCAACCCATTGTCACATGCAAACTTGAGAAGAGCTTCTCAACCAGCATGTCACATAAATTTCGTAACTTTGTGCCATAAATAAGTGTCAATAAGGCATAGAATACCAGTACAAGTAGTTGTAATTCAAAGAGCTTAATCAGTGTTAAAAATGTGTAGGGCCAACTAAAATTGCTATGGGTTTCGTTATTAGTAAGAATTTCCTTATAAGAGATCTTTATGTGTACACGCTGTTTATCTTTAGTTAGTGTCTAGTTTTGTGCGATCGTAGTAACTATATGTAAGAATATGCTGGGTAATGATTTAATTTACATATACTCTTCGGTTGACTAATGTCAATTGAGTATAAAATACTTACCTAGGTACTTATGTCTAGATAATTTTTTTTATAAGTTACTTATTTTGATGCTGTCTCTGTTTGAAAACAAATTAGAAAAATTGACAGAATTAATACTATAAATTATTAATAAGAAAATGAAAAAATTCTTTACCCGAGTGAGATTAATACTATAAGTTAAAAATAAACCCCGGAAATGTTTTAGTAGAGAATTAACATTTAATTATAACTAACTTATTGAATACTTATCAGCTAATTAATATCTAGTCGTTCTTTCAATTTTTGTCCTCACCAACTAGTTTCCTCTAACAACGCTATGCATATGGAATATCTTTGCAAAACTCTACCTATGATGCCATCATTTTCTCTCTCTATCGACTCATCGTCAAGACTTCCGTTATTAAACTTTTGAAGTTCATTTCTATAGTTCAATACATACCGAAACATAAAAGGAAATTGTAAAGTACATCTGAATTTAGATATGGGTTCAATTATAGTGGAATGACGCAAGTCATATTATCCATTGGATTTACAGTTAGATATGCCAAGATGATCTAGCGCGCCCCTCCATTTGATCTTACATACAAATGTCATTGATTTCTATGATTGAACTGGTAGAAGGAAGTGAATTCGTATATTTCATTGACAGAAGTATCCAATGGACGGTTTGAGGCACCGTTTGGAACCTCATCATAACGTTAGGTTTAAAATTTCGTACGAAATTAAAATGGTTATATTATAATTCTATTTCGATTCGTTTGTGAAATCTGAAGTCTAGGTCTAATACCTACCGACTAGTTTATGCTTTATATTAACAGTTTAATGTTTTAAGTATATCTAATTATATTATAAATTCAAAATTAATTGTACATACTAAAACTTTAAGTATATTAGTTTGTGATATATTAAAATACCTTTTAGTTTTCTTCTAAATAGTTTCCTTTCTTTTAAATAGTTTCTTCTATGCTACTCTGGGAGTGAAAAAAATGTATAATACTACAGCTGATTCTCTTCCCGGGCATACTGTACAAGTAAGTAGAGGGACAAGAGGGTCTTGTTGTTTTGTAGGCGATGGGCTGACCACCTGTCACTACTAACCGAACTTGTACATCTCAACTATACCCTCAAAATTGGTCAGAAGTGGCACCGTGTGGTTCTATCGGCCCTTGGTGCTCTGCCCACCCCGTAAGGGATAAAGGTGTGATTATATGTATGTATGTATGTATGTAAAATACCTTGATGATTGTGCTATACTCATGCGGGGTTTTATTAGAATATAACAGCTGCATCTCTTTTCGTGCATGTCGTAAGAATCGACTAATGAACTCAGGAGCATTGTCTCAAGCGATGAGCTTGCATTTGTCATTGATCTTTTACATTTGGCCCCGCCATTCCAAGCGTGGCCGTTGGATGTTCTCCATGATCCTGTAGCTTTGGCTACCCAATTTTGGAAACACAGTAGTGTGTGTGTGTGTGTATGTAATATTATTGTGGGTGATTTCAAATGTGACTCTACGATACGATCTACAAAACAAGAGGAACTTAAAAAAATAGCAAATACCTGCAACAGTCATTACTGTGCTCATGAAACAAGAATCAAGATCATGTATACGGTTTTTTACCTTTAAAATACTTCCATGCAATTAAATATTCATTATCTGCTGCCGGGAGGTAAGTATTGTCATTAGAGGTACAAAATAACGCTTTTTGGATATGTAAATTCAAACCTCTAGTTTGGTACCTCTAGGCATAATTTAGTTAAATTAGGATAGAGCTATGAAAATGAACAAAATTTAAGATTTTAGACCAAATAATCTTCTATGAAGTTATTATCATCACGAGATCTTACAATGAGATACTGAAGAAATACCACCATGACTTTAATTTACAACGAATTATAGTTTAGATGCTGATAATAATGGCATAGAATTATCTTGAGTCGTTACAGGGTGTAACAGAAAGGGTATGTTAAGCGAAAAGCTATGTAATAATAGAGAACCTATCCAAAATTTAGACTCCAAATCACATTTTTATTTTTCAAGTTTGTATGAAAATGAGCCATACTATCGAGAAAAATAAACAGATGTTGATGGTTCTCTACAATTTAATACTCGTACCTGTATAACAGGCTTAGATACTCCTATAAACCTGTAAATGTACTGCTAAAATTGTTAGATTCAGATTAGGACATTTGCATCCGCCTAAGGTTCCGTTCTCACGGGCCGATTCTTACGCAATTTGTTAATTGCCGGCCCACAATAGATGCTATCCACCCGTCTTCGTTCATAATTGACTTAATAAGCGCCGTGTAATCATAATCAAACAGAATTACATGTGGATTGAAATTGGGTTTTTGTTCGGCATTGTTAGATAGCCGAAAGCCTTGCAGAAGTCTTGCCAATCAGCATGCATAGTTCATTATATATTTTTTAGTTATTTGGTGATTAATTTATGTGATGCTACTGATTTTCTAACCAGAAGTCTGTCTGTTGTTCTATTTAATTTATCGCGTCACTGTTCTATCGATTTTTTTTAAGTTTTCGGCTCATTTATGTTACACGACATAGAACCCAAATAATAGACTTATTAATATGTTAATTTTTCGAGATATCTTACAAGTTTATTTGTGAACCGACTTAATAGAAATTGATTTTACATAAAATATATTCATGTGTAAATTAAATAGATTATGTACATAATTATAATAAATTATTGTTAAGCGTTATAAAACAACATCACTATTTGGTTAGAAATTCCTTTAAGAATGCAGAAAAAAAAACATATTTTAGTGCCTGTCTACTTATAATTACTAACGTTAAATTACAAAATTTGTAAAGCTTTTAGACTTCTAAACAAAAACTAATTGAGTCTCGCACGACAAAAATAGCTTCATTCGATTTTTTGTGGGACGTTGTGCGCGGGAGCAACGCGATTGCCAATCAACTTTTGAATATCAGTCGTGCGTCCGCTGCGTGCTGTGTAATAGATTCGTAATTGTTTTTCAGATTTTGTGTGAAACTTTTTACGTAACTTGGTCACGTATGAAAAGGTAAAATTATCATCATCATCATTTCATCCATACAGCATGTCTACTGCTGTATATAGGCCTTCCCCAAAATCTGCCAAGTATTAAAACCAAATCAGACTATTTTGATTTTTGAGTAATAAAACGCTCATCTCCTCATTGAAATACAGTATTGGTAATAACTGAATGCATCTCCTAGGGTATTTTTATAAAAGGAAATGATTATTAACGCCCGCGGCTCCTTCCGCGTGGTCTGCAGAAAAACCATAATTCGTACCATAAAACGTAAGCAAATAAAGTATAAAGAAAGAGTTATAGAAACTAACTTACTTTCGCAGTTATGATATTTGTTGGGATATTTACTAAGCTAAGCTCCAAACAGAAGAACGGAAAAGGCTTGGATTGACTGAGATTGCTGTGCTGGTGAGGTGAATGACCCTCCCCCCCGTCTACCCATAATTACCCCCTCCCCCGCAGTAGCTCGGTCTACTAGACTTGCGGTTTTGTTGTTTTTATGATAAAAAAAACTTTTGATGCAAAGTTTTGAGCAAGCATTTGTATAGGCTATCTTTTTGTGGAAGCGTTTTTAATGGGATGTCTATTTTAAACTTAGGTAATAATCACGTCACTGATTTTAATGAAGTACTTATCTACTTAGGTTAGCAGAAACTTTACTTAGTTACCTACTAAGGTTTTTCTACAAAATAGTACCCAATTTTTACCGCCATTATCTGATTGATTTTTATAGAATGAATATATTTTTTAAAATTATTGACATTAAAAAAATATATTCAAATAAAAACAAAATACGTTGTAAATTTAATTTTTATTTAGCTACAGTAAAATATGTATAAAACCTTTCATCTATTAGGGATAAGCACGTCTTTGTACATTATTATTGTAAACCGTTATTCTGTATAAAATGTTCGTGTACAATGTACAATAAAGATCTATAATATATATTATATATACAGATAATAAAATTGGAACGGATCGATGTTTGTGCACGGTAATCTCAGAAACGGCTGAACCGATTTCGAGGAATATGTTGTGACAGGTCAAACTTAACATATAGACTACTTTTTATCCCGGGAAAATGTTTTTATCCCAGATAATATCGACATATTATTTTTTCTGCAGTCTATGCGGAAGGAGTCGCGGGCGTTCACTAGTAAAGAATAAGAACCTATCTAAAGAGAACTCATCCGGTAAATTGGCGAACTGGCTTTTTTTCCTTGGAATCATATTTATGCAACTTTTATAAGTATTTTAAGAGAATTAAATAAAAAACGGCTGGACGTCCGAAAGAATGCCGAGGAGTTCCTTTCCCATGGCATTTGCCATGAGAAAGGTTTCCCATACATTTTTATATTTGTAGAAAAAAAGGTTCGTTCGGGGAGGTCACACGAGAATTTAAAAATCGTTCAGAATACGTACATACAGATGGTAATATGATTAAAGGGCGATATAATATTAAACAAATGGTAGAGATCCTTCTATGCTGCTCTGGGAGTAAAATAAAAAAAAAACGGTATAATACTATAGCTGCTTCTCTTCCCGGGCATACTGTACAAGTTCGGTTAGTAGTGACAGGTGATCAGCCCATCGCCTACAACCCTCTTGTCCCTCTACTGACTTCAGTAGAGGGTCTTGGTGTTTTGTAGGCGATGGGCTGATCACCTGTCACTACTACCGAACTTGTACATCTCAACTACCTCAAAATTGGTCAGAAGTGGCACCATGTGGTCCTATCGGCCCTTGGTGCTCTGCCTACCCCGTATGGGATAAAGGCGTGATTATATGTATGTATGTAAATGTAGTAGAAAACACCGGGTAATTTCTCGCCATTCTCCATCTATTACCTAGGTAGGTACCTATCTACTCACTAATAAGAGATGAGAAAGTAACTCTTGACTTTCTTTTTATTTTTTCTGTGGTCAAGCGGACAGAGTCTAGGGAGTACCTAGTAGTACCTATATCTTCTTCTTCTTCAGCCTATTGCAGTCCACTGCTGGACGTAGGCCTCCCCCAGGGCTGGCCACAGGGGTGTTTTGTCCATAGTCAAAACCTATATATCTATAGGCATTTTGTTAGTCCCTGAAATAGGGACCAGCCCTCCTAGCATGACCACGTATCGTGGATATCGTATCGTACGATACGTATACAAAATTCAACATGGCGGCTATATTTATCATATTTTGATATCGTGTTTCGCAGGTCATGCTACTAGAGCTGCTATAAAGGGAATGTTGGTGTATTATTAGTGTTTTTGACAAGGAAACAAGATACTGAATTTTTTTTTACATTCTTTATTAGTTGAATTATATACTTAATACAGTTTACGGAATGTATTATGATCTTACGATCTTAGTTGCAGTTAATAAACCCTTATTATATGCTCTTCAGTTCGGTAGATTGGTGATAGTAGGTAGGTACACATTTGGTGATACTACTCTAAAAGTACATATTTTGTACTTGAAATTACCTTACAATACAATATCGGGACAGTATATCAAAGGAATATGCCTAGGGACAATGCGTTGGGTATGCGATTTAGTGCGTTCTATCTGCACAGGCTCTCGGGCTACATCATAGACTAGGGACTAATGAACCACGGATTTGTTAAACAAAATGGCTATTGTGTGCACTTTCGATATAGGCTACAGTATAGAATGTTCCACACAATCCTACATTCCCAATCATGATTTCTATCTCTTGCGTTTTGCTTTTTATTGTTTTTGGGGCATACTGATTTGCCATGATGTCGAATGTGGTTGAAAAGGCTGAAGATTTTCCAATATGTTGTGTAGATTGTCATCAAACATAGAGCATTTCAATTAAATATTTGTATCTATGTATTTTTTTTTGTATGTATGTATGTACATAAGCAAACTTAAGTTACTATTCTAACTTAGCCTAGTTTGGAACCTAGACAAGGCGAGTTGAAGCTTTGGGTGTTATCTAATTTTCAATTCATGCGTTCAACCTGAAACTATTAGGTTTTAGTATTTGAATAATCCCGCGCCGCAGCTGTAGCAGATCTGTGAAATTAAGATCTATTCCGATCTTAAACTAATGCTTCCCTTTTTACTTTAAATCCACAACAAATCCGGGTGATACCAAAACAATTTTTAGTTTCCGGTCTGATAGTTTTTTTTGAATCTTAGGTCAGAAAATAAAATAGGAAATAAAATAATGAAAATTCTACAAGCGTCTGTAGGTTATTGTTCAAGTATCTACATGCTAAGTTAAGAAAATTTAAATAAGATTGAATAGAAAAATTAAAAATGTGTGCAATCATGTGTATACTCTTTTGCAAGCTTAAGAACTTCTTGCTCCAACATGTGCATCATGTGAATGAAGACACACGGGATCAAGAGGACTACTGGACGTTCAGGTGGTATGGAATACAAAATAAATTAAATATTCCATTATGAAATTAAATTTAACGGATCCCTTGCGGAATCACTAGAAATAAATCGGAATTGATCCACCCTTTGGGAGATAGATCGAAATTATAATAGGTCAAGTTACCGTGTAGCACGGCTACGTACGAACTTGCTGCAATACATTGGTGCTTTGATGTATCATTCTTATCACCTTTAAAGATATAAATCCATTGTTCACACATTTACACATGCCATCATTGTTTGTGACCTAGTCCCACGCTAAGCAGGATCTTTTGTACACGGGTATTTCTTACCAATTCCAGTGACGGTATATAAACTTTACGATAGATAAGTATATAAACATCCATTTCGGAAACAAACATACGATAATCCAGTCTCATCACAATTCCAATGTTTGCACCTAGATGAGATTTCGAAACCAGGACCTATGATATGAGTTTCGTGAGAACATCAGGGCCACTACCAACTACACCAATCTAGTTTAGAAAAGTCTATTTATGTAGTTTATGACACATTGTTTCGTAAGAGTAGCCATAAAAGTAGGCTGAAAGATTCTTCAGGCACACGTGAAACATAAATTATACTGCTTAATTCCACCACCATTTATCTTCGCAATTTGTTCGATTAGCCGATGGCAAAAAGTTCTTCTCGACCATGCTGCTGCTCAGCAAGATCATACGCATATTTCTAATTTGATAAACAGTCAGTCCTTCTCTTCCCGGGCAATTCTTGCAAGCCAGTAGAGGGACAAATATAATTGGTGTTTTAGCTCTAGATCGCAAGGCAGTGCATATGGGCTCCTGACCATTTTCACTCTTACCGAACTTGTACATCTCTTCTATTACCCTTAAAACGTTGGTCAGAAGGGCACCATGGGATCGGCCCTTGGTGCGTCTGCCTACCCCGTTAAAGGCGCTTGATTATATGTATGTATGTATGTCATAAGCAAACTTAGTTACTTTTTAACTTAGCCTGTTCGGAACCTAGACAAGGCGAGTTATACTAATTTTTCTAATGTTTTTTCTTTTGTTACAGATTCGTGGAAATACAGAATATTGTCGGATAAGTAGATTGGCGATTTTTTAAATTCAAGTGTACGCAAACCCTGTTTTATTCAGTTCGTTGAAGTCATTATGAAACCTTTCGATAGTGTGTAGTTGACATTCAAGAAGATTAAGTTTTCAACGGAGTTGGCACAATGAAAGATATCTAGTTAACCATTCCCGCCAACATTTTGCATTAACACTAAGAAGTCACACGGCTCGATCTAGCAGAAAAAATATTACTTTACACCAACTTCACTCTTTAATCTCATTAATATAATTGGTATATTGAACATTTACTTTATTAATATAAAATTTAATTTTAAAAATACGATAAAGCCGACATTCATTAACAATGGCGCTGCAGGTCCCAACTTGTCAAAAAAGTCTTTTTAGTAAACTGTCGATAGGAACGTTAGAGCAGTTATAATATTTAAATTGATCATTTCATGAAATGGTAAACGAGCATTTCTCCGCATTTCATGAAGTGGCCAATTCTTTGACCTCCGTGTTAAACGTCTACATTTCGACGATTATCATCCTACTAGAATATTAACAGGGTGTTAAAATCCGAATGTGGTAAGAGCGTACACCATATATTTGTAAGTATAATAAGGTATGATGGTATAATATTATCTAGTGTTTTAAATATTTTTTGGATTAGACTACAAAAGCGATTAGCAGTGTGGCCACTGTGAATACGATACCTTCTCCGCTCGCTGGCTCGTGCGTCATTTGTGATAGCTTTAACCTAATCTGCATCGTCCGAGCATACTCCAAAGGTTTTTGTAACAATATTATTACTTAAACTTTTCCATATAAAATGTCATTTGCCCGGAGTTGTTGTTTAATCTAATATACATTAATCGACGTTTGTTTAATAAACACTATCCGTGAATGCTTCTTTCTAAGCATATACATATGTATTTTCATAACTTTCTCTTTAATTTGTAATAAGCTTATAACTTAAAAAGAAAAATCCGCCATCTTCACACATAGGATGGTTAAAACGCTGGGCCTCTACCTTCACTTATATATTACAAGCTGCTTGCTTCCGTACAATGATCGGGCGTAATAAGAGTCTGCTAAGGAACTCTGGCATTCTCTCCGACCATATCATGAAACTAGCAACTTGTCACTGATCTCATATTCCCCTCATATGCTACACAGCTGAGGATGATCCTCATTAACATTCTGATATGACACGTCATAATTTTCACACTGAGGGTAAAGTGACATTCTGTATAAACAACTCAAATGAAGTTTAAGGTCGAGAATACTCGTTTGGTAGCCGGATTTTTAAAAAACCGCGGGTTACCGCTATCACTATGCACTTATTACTTCTTTACCGAGTACGAATTAAACATTAACCTAATTAGCAACCCAGCTAAATTCTTCACATTTGTTAAGATTTTATTCAAAACTTTTAATTGAACTTCAGTGTTCACCAAACCCGCCATTTTTTACTGTTTAAGAGACAAGCTAATTGACGGCTCTAGACGTCATGGCCGGTGCAGTATTACCACGACACGGAAGCTGACGTTCTAGCGATTTTTTCCAAGCGCATCGTACATCGCCCCTGCCAGTGCGTCAGCTAACCGCGCCTAGTCGCGGCAATGGATTGCGCACAGTGGTGTTGTACCGTGATAGAAGTGTATAGTAGTGTGGAACTATTTTCCAAGGCTAACTTTACGTCATTGTAAGTATATGTAATTGAAATAGGAAAAATATATTAGTACAGTGTGGAGGTTTACTAAATATATTCTCGGTTTTTTGCTATACATACAAGAGATAAATAATGATAAATCATTTGTGAATCTCTTCTTGTATTGTCAATCAAATAATGGATAGAGCATTTAATTAAATATTTGTTTATGTATTTTTATTTTGTATAGCATTTGCAAGTGGGCCTTATTTAGTAACATAAGCAAACTTAAGTTACTATTCTAACTTAGCCTAGTTTGGAACCTAGACAAGGCGAGTTATATCTAATTTTCAATTCATTTCAATGAAATATTTTTGGTTAGTATTCTAATAATCCCGCGCCGCAGTGTAGATCGAAATTAAGATCTATTCCGATCCCTTAAACTAATCCCTTTTTACTTTAAATCCACAACAAATTCCGGTGTGATACCAAAACAATTTTTAGTTTCCGGTCTGATCCCGTGGAGTTCTTTTTTAATGTGTAAGGTCAGAAAATAAAATAGGAAATAAAATAATGAAAATTCTACAAGTTGTTTTACTGAAGATCGACAAAGTTAAGAAAAATTTAAAAATAAGAATTAGTAAAATAGTCTCGATCTCTTAGTAAAAATCAACAATCATTCGAAAAACAATATTGTAGGTATGTGTCTACTGTTTTACTTGCTAACAGTACTAAAATATCATTGTGAAGACACACAGGATCAGAACGGAATACAAAATAAATTAAATATTCCATCTAATGAAATTAAATAAAACGGATCCCTTTGCGGAATCACTAGCTGGGATCGGAACGGAATAGATCGAAATTATAGATAGGTCAAGTTACCGGGAGGTCGACTTATTTTGAACTACGAACTGTAGGTTGCTGCATACATTGGTGCTTTTGTAATTCTTCACTTATATTTATATTTATAACTGAATATATAATATAGCTTAAATAAATTTTCACACATTTCACAACACATTGACCTAGTCCCACATATGTAGATAATGTAAATTGCTATCTGTACTTGGAAGATATATAAATACATAGATAAGTATATAAACGCAATTGTACCCAAAAAATGATTTGGATCTTTTGTCAATGTTGTGCACCTAATTCAGAAAGGACCTATTTTATTCATGCACGTCGTAAGAGTTAAAAGGGCGTTCTGTCAGGCGATGAACTAGCATCTTATTACTGCTAATTTTTATCTGACCTCGCAATTTGTTCATAATACACAAGGATCTTCTATGCTGCTCTGGGAGTAAAAGAAAAACGTATAATACTACAGTTGCTCCTAACAACCTTTATTTATGATCTGTTCTGTATCTGCGGGCATACTGTACAAGTACAGTAGAGGGACAAGAGGGTCTTGGTGTTTTGTAGACGATTGACCATTATGTCACTACTAACCGAACTTGTACATCTCAACTATATTCCAATCCTCTCAAAATTGGTCAGAAGTGGCACCATGAGGTCCTATCGGCCCTTGGTGCTCTGCCTACCCCGTAAGGGATAAAGGCGTGATTATATGTAAGTATGTATGTATGTACATAAGCAAACTTAAGTTACTATTCTAACTTAGCCTAGTTCGGAACCTAGACAAGGCGAGTTATATCTAATTTTTTAATGTTTTTTTTTTGTTACAGATTCGTGGAAATACAGAATATTGTCGGATGTGGTAAGTAGATTTTTTTTATTACACAAGTGTACGCAATTACTGTTTTATTCAGTTCGTATGAAGTCATTATCCTATTATAGTGTGAGTTGCAGTCAAGAAGACTGAAGTTTTCACGGAGTTGGCACAATGAAAGATATCTAGGTCCCGCCAATATTATTTTTGCATTAAATTAAAAGTCACAGGCTCGATCTAGCAGAAAAAATATTAAAACTTACACCTAAACTCTTTATCTACATTAATATAATTTATTTCATCCTTTAATTCCTCATTTACATTAATATTTTATTAATATAATAATTTCATAAAACACGTCAATAAATAAATTTTAAGTCCCTACGTTCAAATTATTGTTTAAAAATCCTCTTTTCTGAAACTGTCGATGACTTAGATCACAGTTATATTTTTTTTAGTAATAATTTATAAAATTGTGTAAACTGACAGCTCCGCTTGATACTTTCTTTCTCCGTGACTTAAACGACATCGAGTGTAACTCTGGTTCATGACCTACTAGAATATTCAAACAAGTTGGTGTTAAAATGGTGGACTACGTACAATTTTGCCAGTTTATTTGTAAGTTTAATGTTTTAATATATTTACCGGTATAATAAAAGTTATCTAGTGGAATATAGTGAATTTAAAGTATTTTTTGGATTAGACTACAAAAATTTAGCAGTGTGGCCACTGTGAATACGATACCTTTATCTCCGTGTGTACTCAATCTGTTTAGTGCTTTATCGGTATTCTTTATAAAAATCTTGCATCTTAGTCCGAGCATACTCCAAAGTCCGAACTTAAACTTTTCCATATAAAATGTCATTTGCCTCGGAGTTGTTGTTTTATCTCTGTCTAATCGACGTTTTTTTCAAAAAATAAATGCTTGCTTTATAAGCATTTATGTATTTTCATAACTTTCTCGTTAATAAGGTTAAACTTTTTTCAAGTTTTTTTAGGATGGTTATTGAATTTTGTTCTATGCTGATCCAGGCCTTCACTTATATATTACATCAGCTGCTTCTCCTTCCGTACAAGTAGGTAATAAAAGTCTGCTAAGTAACTCTGGCATTCTATCCGACGATAAACTAGCAACTTGTCACTGATCTCATATTTCCCCTCTATGCGACAACAGGCTTGCACTAGGATCTACAATCCTGCATTAACATTTAGAGAGAATCTGTAGACCACGAGCACCTAGCATGCAAGACTGAGGGTACAGTGCACCATTCCTGTATAAAAAACTCAAATGAAGTTTAAGGTCGAGAATACTCGTTTTTGCCAGATTTTTATTAACCGCGGGTTACCGCTAACTATGCACTTATTACTTCTTTACCGAGTACGAATTAATGTTAAAAATTAACCTAATTAGCAAGGTAGGATATACCCAGCTAAATTGGCTTCACATTTCCGGCGGTTAAGATTTTATTCAAAACCATTTTTAATTTAATTGAACTTCAGTGCATTCACCAAACCCGCCATTTTTGTACTGTTTCAAGAGACAAGCTAATTGGCATGACGGCTCTAGACGTCATGGTCGGTGCACATCCCTACCACGACACGGAAGCTGACGTTCTAACGAGCGATTTTTTCCAAGCGCATCGTACATCGCCCCTGCCAGTCGCGTCTCTCAGCTAACCGCGCCTAGTCGCGCCGCAATGGATTGCGCACAGTGGTGTTGTACCGTGATAGAAGTGTATAGTAGTGTGGAACTATTTGAAGTCCAAGGCTAACTTTACGTCATTGTAAGTACCGTGGTATGTAATTGAAATAGGAAAAAATATATTAGAACAGTTTTATTGTGGAGGTTTAGAATATATTCTTTTTGACGGTTTTTTGCTATACATACAAGAGTTATCTGTCTAAGGCTCACTTCCGTCTAATGCCTAAATCAGGGGTATTTGCTTCACAAATGAAGTCTCTTGCAGTTTATGTCAAAAATAATGGATAAGGAAAGCTAATCGTGGACAACTATTTATGTATATTGTTATTTTTATAGATTTGCAAGTGGGCCTTATTTAGTAACAGCCTTAGTTCTTTAATAATTTAAAGAATTAGCTAGCACTAACTTAGCCTTATTTGCTTTGCATTAATACCGCATTAGGTGGTTTGTTATATTAAAACTCATATCATAATCTTAGTTAATCCCAATTTATTTTTAGTTAAAATGTAGCTTAGCCTTTTAGTTAGCATACCTATGCCTGATTTAGCTACTAATCTGATGTGGTGTAATATTAGAAAATGCCTAGTTCTCCACAGTATTAACAAATTAACATATATTCTTTTAACCACAAGTTTATTTATATAACGAATAATCTTACAAGTATGACAAAAATTTCAAAAGTCCATACTGTTCTTTTAAAGAGTTTGTGACATATCACATGAAATAATATAAATAAAGATTTTTAATATGTATATCAGTTTAAATCTTCAATTGTTTTCATAGGGAAAATTATATTTGGAATGAAAAACTTCAAGATACTTTTGGATGTCAAAGTTGTTGAAATTTAGTTAAAAAATATTGATTGCCGTTTTAAGTGTATTTTACTAAACTTCTCATAACCGCTGCCTAGTGTAAGTCAGTAGCTTTTATATATGTAATTTAATACATATTTTTGAATGTTTTATCTTAGAAATCTCTCAAAGTTACCACAAATTATCTTACACGAATTGTACGAGCCACGTTTTAGTCGGTACAAAGTACGTTCAACTGCGTACTTATTCCTGCTAATGTCAGTATTTTCGCGTGATTGTGCCTCGGATTGCATTTACCGTTACACTGTCATCATTTTGATGGACTAGATTATTATTTTCAAGTAATTACAGTGTCATTTTAGAAAAGTCGTAGGATGATTATAATTACTAAAATTACAATGTATTATTTGTAAAACCTCATCTGGGCCAACACTTTTGGGAGGTCGACTTATTTTGAAAAGTATAAAAGTGACTGTAGGTTGAGCGTGCATACTTATCGAGCTTTTTAATTCCTGAACTCAAATAAGTACGAATAACGTATAGTTTATAAACTGAATATTTACCACATAGAAAAATATAGCTTAAAAAATGATAGAGTTTATAAATCTATATAATATGTAGATAAAAATGTAACGGATTGCTGTCTGTACTTGGAAGATATATAAGAAAAAATATTATAGAGACCTTTATCAACGCAATAGTACCCAAAAGAATGATTTTTGGATCTTTTGTCTGTTTGTCAGTTTGTCGGTTTGTCTGTGAGTTTGTGCACGCTAATTTCAGAAACGGCTGAACCTATTTCGATGCAGTTTTCAGGAATATATTGTGACAGGTCCCACTTAACATATAGGCTACTTCTTATCCGGGAAAAAGTTTTTATCCCGCATAATTTCGATATGTTGTTTTTTCTATAGTCCACGCGGACGATGTCGCGGGCGTCCACTAGTTGTAAATATTAAT
This sequence comes from Carposina sasakii, assembly GCA_014607495.2. NCBI lineage: Eukaryota > Metazoa > Arthropoda > Insecta > Lepidoptera > Carposinidae > Carposina > Carposina sasakii. The sequence continues at coordinate 3,786,556 of CP053149.1, read as the reverse complement.
GCTTAACATTCCTCCTAAAAACCTTTATTTATGATATGTATCTGTATCTGCCATTTTGTAAAATAAATTGTAGGTACCCATAGTACATTCATGTTTTGACAATAATGAGCTTTTTACTTGTTAAGAATTGAATTATGTAGGTTTTCAAAATATCACCGGCGCGGCGGCGGCGCCTGCGCATCTCGATATTCGATATACATATTCCAATCCTGTTCTCACATTGGTCGCGTGGGGTCGTTGTCACCTGTTATTGCCGCATTGGTTATCAATAATAATAATTGGAATATATATGACTGTAATTGCATTTATTTGCATTCATTATGCCACACTTTAATAGGCGCATTAAATATACATTTATTAAAAGCGGGCATGATATAGGTACATGTATATTTACCGGTTCCAAACTAGGAGTTTCTGAAGGTATGTGAATTATGGCAATTTATAGCCTAAAGCCCGGATTCCATATTTGCCTACTTTATGGTACCCGTGGGGCAGGTTCATATCTTTTGGAATAAGAATTTTATTATACTATAGAATTTTTTTATTATGATATCGATTTGTTGGCTTTCTGTCGTGAATATTTACACAGAGCAGAAATAAACAAACTAACATATCCAACATTTCCGTGAAAACACGTCTGCAATGACTTTACTTATACTACTTACTCGTACTACTTACTCGTACTACTTACTCGTATTTCAGACGTATGCCTTATCCATTTTACAGAGCAAGCAATATAATCTAATTGAATTAAAATACATCTGTACACGGCAATAAATATTTCTAAGTCCCTACGTTCAACAGTATTGTGACTAGTTCTTATTCTACAAGTGATAGTCCTGAGGAAGAGTAAAAAGTATGCAATTCATGAAATTTCCAACTCGGGTAAAAAGGTTCAGGTTTTTCTCTGCGCTTCCCACAGAGTTCGCCGTGTATGTGGGATCTACTGGATTCTTGATTTCCAGCAGCTCGCTTCATTATAATGTTGCATCTTAAGTTCAATACTAACATGTAAGATATATCACATATAAATGCCATACTGTGCAGGGCGTAAGTTACAGCAAATTGATATGGTGAGTTCAGAAATCAGAAGCAATTTTAGTTAGTATATTTCTAAAATATTGGTGTTGGTAATTCAAAAACATGTAATGCACACACGATAACAACTTGAACCGCAAGTGCTGCAACAAAATCGACGCGTTATACATTGCGGAGTAATAAAAATCAATTTCTGTAAACATTCCACTTAGAACATTTCGGTATTCTATTAACTCCTAACAGTATTGTCTGTCCCAATTCCCAATACACCCTGTATTAAATAGACTTAATAAAATGCGGGTTTCATATGCGCTATAAAGTTCTAAAGAATCCTTGCAAACTTTCAATTTGGTAGTGATAGCTTAATTAGGTCCGAAAGACGTAAGATTGTAGTAAACCTCACACAATATTATAAAGTATCAAATATAATGGGAGGGCTGTCGGCTATCGTTGGAGAAAAGCTTCGTTCATGACAATTTATTGGCAAGAGTAGGTTTCATAGATTCTATACGTAAGTAGAGACTAGTTTGCAAGGTAAAGCCGATTTTATGTCTTTTGTAGTGCTTATGTATTTACAATAATTCAAGTGAATGGCTGTGCTGACAGCTTTTATAATGACACCAAGTATATGCCATGTGGTACCGGCAGAGTAGAAAAGCACCACCCCATGTCTGCCCGTGGGTATTGTAAGAGGCGATTAAGGGTTTCCGGGACGTGGGCAGCCGAGCCTCCCGTGTTGACAACATAGTTCGATAAACACCAACCCGCAGGCAGTGGCCTTGTGGCATGCCCTGGAGGAGGTCTACGTTTAGCAGTGCAATAGGTGTATGTGTGATAACCAAGTGGTTCCTTGTCGAATATGAATATATAGGAACAACATATCATCTATAATCCACTAACTAGAATGGCGCGTCAGTACTATGAATTAGCTACTAAGCATATCGAGCTTGATATTTTTGACCCTAGACTTCGTGTCTTCTCCAGTACGCTTAAAAGTATCCTCCATTTCAATGAGCCTGGTATATAAATTTATCCATGTATTTGTAACTACTATTTTCTTTTCTTTCTGTACGTATGTTCTTAAATTGTGAATGCTTACGTTTTTTTTTGTGGTTTATCAATGGGTTAAATATTTAGGAGTATGCAATTTCAACTACCTACTGAATATTGTTTGTGTCTTAATTGTGTGTATTATAGACATAGATTAAGTGCTCACCTGATCTGTGGTGCAACCTAGACCATATCTTACAATAATTTGTAAAATAATTTTATACCCAGTTGTACCATGTTTGGTGTGCTTAATAAATAAATTTAAAAAAATTCTGATTCATCACCTCGATACAATAGATACAATTTGAACTTTTTTATTCGTGTTATAAAATATTCGACAGTGTGCAAAAAACCTTGCGCTCTAAAAAACCACGGCCAATGGCATTCGAGCACGTGCGCGCAAAGGGCACGTGCATTGCGCACGCGCAGGTGTCCGCGCAACTGTCCCGTATGGCCATATGATCGTTACGGCGTAGAGGGGAAAAGGTAACATCCTTTTTAAGGGTTTGTTTTAACCCTCTCATGTAATATGATGCGATATAATCCCTATGAGAACGGAGGTCTCAAATTTTTAAGTATTTTTTTAAACAATCCAACGCTGGAATATCTCCGAAAAGATGTAGATTTTTTTAAATAATGGAGTTACAAAAATATTGAAAACATTTGGGCTTTTACGTTACGTAAATAATTTACCTAGTAGTTTTTGATAAATTAATATTATACACTCGTATTAACTCAACGTTTATTATTTGTTACAGGCGAGAAAAGCTGTGGAGTAGAATGAAGCGGTACAATTTTCTTAATTGGTAAGTGTAATTTCCTCTTATTTGTTACCATATCTCGGCGTAACTCTATACCTATTATTGCCATTGCATCAAAACTCTGGTCTATTTTGTAATATTTGATCATCTTTCAAAAGTACTTTTGTTCGGAAGTCGTGTCAATCGTAAGGTATCTTTGCGTGTAGATTATATCGAGTTACGGTACTTAAATAAATATTAGCTCTGAGATTTGATCTCCGATCTCGGTAAACTTCATTAAAACTCGATTATTTTAACATCGATTACCTTCACAGAATTACGAGTATGAACCTCTGGTAATACGAGTATTTTTTACTAATGAACACGGTGTGGGTGATGTTTTTTGATAATTAAATATGGCTTTTCAAATAGAAGTTTTTCTATAAAAAATGTAATGAGTACCCAAACCACTCTTAAATTGGGAGGCGTGGTGGGTTCAATCCCAGAGCCTACAGCTACTCAAGGAGAATTAGAGTCAGGTTGGATCATCAAGTCAAAGCACGTTTTATTAAAAGAACTTCTAGCACTTTTATGCATATTCCCGTAGGTAAATCGTTTCTATTTAAATTTCGTTCTAACAAAAAGGATCGAATGTGTAAGTTTGCCCTGGCATGTGTAATTTGTGCATGTTAAGCATATTATGTTACGAGTTCTCACAGCAGTAACACCGTTATACAAATTATGTTTTCACTTACTCGCAGCTGCAATATTTTGCAAGTGCATTTTCGATTGCGATGACTTGTAATTAAAGTATTCATAAATCGATTCGAATTAGTGCTAGTTTTCATTAAGTCGACAGCCGGCGTGGGAACGCCAACACAATGGGGAGAGCGCACTGCTCTCGGGTTTATGTTACCCTGGTACGTCGGTGCCGAGAAATCGTGAGACCTGTGGGATCCACGTGTATTTCGGACTACTATTCTACCAGGAGCGGCACGTGAAGGCATTTCTACCGCTACAATCTATTTATATTTCATTCGCAACCGTTCCAACTAAGAACGTAAATTCAATGAGTTTCAATACCCTTGTTGTTATTCATAGGCCGATTAACGACCTGTCACCGACTCGGGCCCTATGATCTAATAGAGCAACCCAGTCAAGCTTTAAGTTATTCATTTAATGCCTGCATTCAATTATATAAGGACGTATCTGTCAGCCCACATACATAAGCTACATTACCTAAGCCAGTCTAAGTTTGACCGTGAACTTGCGTGTGAACGAACTCATTTAGGAGTTGGAATCATCTCTAGATCGTATTTGCTCGCTCGTTCGTTGAGGACGTGACTCTCGCGGTCTTTGCGTCTTGTACGCCGTATTTTCCCGCCTCGGCAATCGTATATCGGCTTAGACAGTTACTCGTACTTTACTGACCCTAAAACCTTAGTTTGGTCACGATGAGACAGACACAGCACGCATTGTCTCGCGGTGGGAAGGTGGCGGGCGGGACAAAATAATAATGTGCTCAAAGTAACATAAAATACCCTCACTGCTTACACGTTTATCGCATTTGTAATCGGGTATCAGACTAAAATTATTATCATAATTCATCGTTGCGTTAGTTTTTATTGAGTTGCAAGACTGGGCAGCCGTAAAACGTTTGAGTTTAGGCTCGTTGTGACCGCATTCACACGCTGGCAGAAGATTCCCGCCAAGTGGTTTCATGCTGAGTGATTGATTGCCGAAACGCGCGGAACTTAGAATGAACGGCGAACGAATGGATCAACGGATTATACTTTTGTCTATGCCTCGTCTGTTTGGTCTATGAAATAAAATGGCTTAGCTTTTGTGTATTCCATTAGCGGAGTTCGTGCTCAAGGTATATTTGTATTATTAACGTTATTTAAATTAGAAATTATGATGCAACCAGATTCATATTCATCACACCTAATAAACTATTTTCCGGAAAAGCTACTGGTTACAGTATTTGTACTATGGTTTCATTTGACTTTCAGCGGCTGTTACTGTATTAGTTAATTAACTATGTATATATAATCTCCATAAATCAGGCTGGCTGAGCGCAATAAATTCCTGTATGGTGTCATTAATTTCTTATTTAGATACCAAGCGTAAATTTTTTAAAAAGTACTAAATATTAAGAGGCAACGGAATCATGAACAGTGCTTCATAAATCAATCAGTGAGATAAGTTTCCAAGTGTTTAAGTCCATCAGTTTTATAGCATCCGCATGAAGTTGCTTTAATTAATAAAATTTAATTAGTTAGGAGTTAAAAGAGGTCAAAAGCATGTAGCAGTTATTATAACTGAACGTGTTTATTTTATAACAGAGACAAATTTAAATATAGGCATTTTAAATATAGGCAACCTAATTTCTACCATCCACGAAACCTAATTAAGCTAAAATACCTATACTTTGGTTCAACTAACAATCAATTCCATCAATAGGGATCGATTCGCCGGTAGTTGATTCAAACAAAATAAGGAATTTGGAAACATATACATCTGCGAATTTATCGCTATTTCTAGTAGGTATAGGTACTAGCAATTGGTCAGAAGTAGTTTAGAACTGGGTGGTTAGACAATGCAATATCGTTTTGCACTGCCGTTCATAGCCGCAACACTTTTCAACTAATATCGATTAAGATTTTATTATGTGACTTGACGAATGCGCGATAATGAAGGCTTCCTATTGGAGCAAACATGTTAATTCAATCGAGAAATACTGTGACTTTGTATAGGGCCCCTGGTGATGATGAAAATGGCAGGTTTTGTAGGGACTTCGGATTCACGACAACATTCAGACTGATGTGGGCATCATGTTACGGTGTCCACTAATTGAGACTTAGGAATTAATTTAGAAGCCATATTCGTGGTATCATCGAACTTATCATTTATTGAATCATTAGCGTTTAATTTAAGTATAATTTTTCCCACACGATTACTCACGTGTGTAGGATGTAATTGCAAATCCCACGTTATGTTTTTTATTTGATCGACCTGAAATTTAGTGTTGGATGGAACGTTTTATTAAACACATGCTCTTGCGCATGTGATCATTAATAATCGGGCTCCTCCATTCGTCATCCGATCATTGTTGCTGACATAATTGTGTCGATCATTTTGAATTTCTAAATCATGTGTGCAGCTTAATCTATTTGAATTTTAATATATAAATCAATGATACGAGTTGCACCCGTAAAAATTATGTCATTATCATCCACACTTTTGCTTATCTGATTAATTATTGCCTTGTGAAATTATACATTAACTATGTAGAGTTACATAAACTGACGCCTTAGACCGAACTATATCTTTTGTAGTAGCTAATATGATCCCCGCCACAGTAAACCTGGCTATGGTATCTCTTTTATGATCTACACCATTTGGGGAACACAGCACTATGTAAATAGTAAAACAGAAACTTGAAACGGATCCGGCGGTAGTTTGGCTTAAATTCAATGTACCTACGACGACCAATAGGAGAAATTGATTAATATTCTTAGAACAATTAAATACCGTTTAAGTATAACAGGTACCTCTACATGACTACTGCATACAAATGTAAAACCTCTCGAGTGACGGATGTGACTTTCATTGACTAACGCCCAGACCGGACCGTTTCCGCTAAACAACCGGCCACGGATCTATTAAAATAACATTTGTATTGTCGGCAAAAACTTATGTTTGTATAAGGAGAGTCATATACTTAACGGGTAATAATAAAACGGGTAGAGGTGTGACAATTTACTTTCTTTTGAGAAATTTCTGGTGTTACAGGCATGGCATGTAAACTTGGTTATACCTATATTTCATGTTTCACGAGATCACATGATTAATAAAAATTTTCTTTTATAATACATTTTTATACATTAACCGATTAGATAGAAATATATTGTATTACAGATATTTACATCTCTTATAGGGATAAGCACGCCTTTGTACATTGTCAATGTAAAATGTTTTTCCATATAAAATGTCTGTGTACAATAAAGAATAAAGAAAGAATACAATGTGGCATTCTCTACTGCCTAACCTGGATTTATGAAAATATTAAATTGCGCTTCGCTTAATTTTTATCTTGCCTTAACTTCTTCTATGCTGCTCTGGGAGTGAAAAAAAAAACGCATAATACAGCTGCTTCTCTTCCCGGGCATACTGTACAAGCCAGTAGAGAGACAAGAGGGTCTTGGTGTTTTGTAGGCGATGGGCTGACCACCTGTCACTATTAACCGAACATGTACATCTCAACTATACCCTCAAAATTGGTCAGAAGTGGCACCAAGTGGTTCTATCGGCCCTTGGTGCTCTGCCTACCCCGTAAGGGATAACGGCGTGATCATATCTATGTATGTATGCCTTAACTAAAATGTTCTTAAGCTAAACATCACCGTAGGTACATCTTACTGCAAGCATTAGGACTGCTCTCAAGTTGATTAGGAATGGACTTTATGGTGTTACTGTAGAAAATTGCCGCAATTTCCACGAGCTCTAGCTACAGCCATGGCATCGGGACAGACGGACGGAATAGAACAAATTAATGCGGTGTAGAGAATTCATAGTGTGGTTTCGGCGTCCATTCACACGCCTCGGACGTTTTTAGGTTATTATGGTAGAGTATTAGCATCATTTTGTGTAGAGACAACCAGTTTTGGGCATAGGCCAACTCTTTTGGGCTTGTTAGTAAATGTTAATTTTTTTATGTAATATCTAGGCAAGCACTATACGAGTGCTCATCTTATAGTTGAGTTATATCAGTGAAAAATTGCAGAGATCACTGTATAATTAATGTTTAATAAACAATTTCTATAGCCGATCTCGAGATATTTCGGATTAAATGGTCGTTACTAATGTAAGTAATGTAATGGAGAGAGCTATGCTTGGGATCTCTCTGCGTGAGCGAATCAGAAATGAGGAGATCCGCAGACGTACAAAGATCACCGACATAGCTGAACGGTCCAGCAAGCTGAAGTGGCAATGGGCAGGGCACATAGCTCGAAGAACTGATGGCCGATGGAGTCGGAAAGTTCTAGAGTGGATACCACGTATCGGCAAGCGCAGCGTGGGAAGGCCACCCGCGAGGTGGACGGATGACCTGGCCAAGGTTGCGGGCGTCGGTTGGATGTAGGCTGCTTCCGAGGTTGTTGGGGGAGGCCTATGTCCAACAGTGGACTTCTCAGGGCTGTAAATGATGATGATGATGACTAATGTAAGATGAACATATAAGTATTCTACATATACATATAGACTACGTAGTTCTCACTCACTCACAACAGTGGAACCTCACATAACATACATGTCCTAAACCTTTGCGTAGGCGACACTGCCCACGCGCATTCAATCTGTCTGTCTGTCACTGCACAATTAGCCGGTTATTTCAAAAATATTGACTTGATTGTGACCTCGCGACCCGGGATAAAGCTGACGTATGACGCTTGACGTATCGTGATTGTGACGTTGAGCAATGTTGTATGTTAATTGTTCATGTTACACGTATGTTTCTTAGATTCCTTTTTTCTACTAGATTCTCGAAGGTAAATCAACCACAGATCTGTTATAATATTATGTAAAAATATGTCAAAAATGTTAGTTACTAGCCAATCGTAGGTACATGGTACTGCAAAGCTATAACCTCTCATGGTGATCCATACAACACTGACAACCGTAGGTACGGTGAATTAACCGTAGATTTAGACGGCGGAAAAACGTGTGTGAGCAAGAGTCCTTATAGATTTATTTGAATCATTATAATGTACCTATAGAAACTTACCACAATAAAAATATTATGTAGGTATTTTTAACGATCATCAAATCGTCAATTTAAGGAAGTCATGCTAATTTTAATAATTTTCCAAATGTTTTCTACTGAGGGGCGTCATTCACTGGCTTACATACGACTGTACAAGTTCTGCATCCGGCAAGAATCGAACCTGTATAACCTGTCACCAAGCGCCGAGTAATATTACACCTCGTGCGGGGTTTTTGCATTTTCTTAAAAAAGAAACACTTTTTCTTACGACCTTTAAAAGTTTATATTTTCTCTGAAACGATCGTTATTTTGCAAGTTTTACTTTATAACCTTGTAATTCGAGTTTAGTGGAGGCACATAGGTAGGTAACTTTTGACCCGACCAGTGACGATGACACAGGATACAGGGTGTGTGTGACAGCCAGGAAAATACTGAGATACTGAACAAGTACCATTGTTTTGAGTTATACTCGTACGACAGTGTTATTACTCGCAGGAAATTAATTTTTGATTTGATTATACGTAATGTTTGCTTTCCGCGCCAATTGTATCCGGCGATACTGTGACTAGTTAAATGCGCTTATTGGTTATTGTGATAAATTTCTGTTTTTTGGATCACTTGTGACTCTCTTGTGGGGTTGATCAGTTAATTAAACTTTATTAAGCGCAACTTTTTTTTTGAAAATCACCCTTATGTTTATTTTTAGGTTTAAATTAATAATAAATTTTGTTTTAAGTCATTATTTAAGGCCTACTACTTAAACGAACCACACTATTTTTTTTCCTGAAAAAATAAAAAAAAAGTCAGAAAATTTAGGAATTTTCCTGCGAAAATTTTCACTGTTTTTCTTTTCAGAATCATGGTCCGAAGTCACCATATCAATATTTGCCTGGCTGTCACAAACATCCTCTATAAGTGGACTAAGGAGTTTCCATATTTTTGTATGCTATGTATGTATGCTATTTTCATATTCTGCATCTATACAGTATAACCCGAAGAATGTAAAACTCTTGCAATACCGTTTAAGAAAACGATCTCAAATCATGAAACCGTAAAAATCGAACGCAATAAAATCAGTCATAGAAAATCGGTAATTTGATAAAATACGACTAGCTCGTCTCGCGCTGTTAACTCATTCGCTGGCCGTAAAGCCCATCTAGAGTTTGGTTTATAGAATAGTTTACGTGGACGATTTCGGAACTAACATTTTTTGTAGGCAATTACACCGATTATATAGCCACACACGTTATCACAAGCGCCGTATCTCAACGGAACTATTTGATATAACACACTGTACAGCGTGTCATAACATAACAAGCACAATCGACATAGAATCGATACCGAACCGATATAATAAATCTATTTGAGTCAATTATGTCATCGGAATAGTGTAGCGGACGTTGTACTGTACGCTATTTTATTGAGCACAACATAGCGGCGCTAGTTTCCACGTCATAATTTTGTTGTTATATAAAATAATTGTGTAGTTACTCTTTATTAGGCTGGTGTTAAGCTTGTTGGGTGTATGAATGTTAAACCTGTTCGAAAACCTGTCTGAGTGGAGCGAGTAGTTACTATTTTTACAGACAAGTCCTCAAGAGGCAAACGATTTGTTATGCTTGTAAAGGGACAAATTATTCTGTCATTATCATAATTTTAGTATTGGGATAGGGTTTGAAAGTTATAAATATCGCTAATAGATATTTAGAAGGTTTAGAATTTCCCTAGGTAAGTAATAGAATTTTTTTGTAGACCTTTCTGTAGCCTTACTTTCTCTTCTTCTTCAGCCTATTGCAGTCCACTGCTGGACGTAGGCCTCCCCCATAGTCATAGACAGGCGGGTTGGTGACCACAGTGTGATTTTCGAACTATATTGTCAGTACGGGAGGCAGTGCTGCCCACCTCCCGGAAACCCTGTATATGTGGCAGAGACCTTGTGATTTTTCTTTTTCAAATAAAGTAATAAAAGTTTTTATGTCCCTTTCTTTATTTTTCTGAAACACAAACAGCCTACTCAAGTACTAGAGTAAAATTATATCCATTTAAGCAAAATAAATGAAGACTATCAATAAAGAGTACTCATAGTCCGTTAACTCACGTAGTTCACACGAAGCAAGTCACGGGCAAAAGTTACATATACATATAAAATAAGTTAACAGTCAGTGTTGTAAATAATTGAAGCGTTAGACATGCGAGTTTCGAAGTTAGATAAATAACAGACTGTTGCTTTAGCACTATGAAGGCAACAAAGATCTGAAGCAATACTAAACATGGAGGGACGTTATTCCCAGGATCCCCTCACCGATACGGTCATTTGGAGCCGAGCGTGACTGCCCGAGATTCTATTAGTGTACTGCCATACTATGCGGCGGAAACGCTTAGGGCGTGAGATTGTGAGAACGGTTTGTTTGTTAACGGAAAAAAGCTGCACGTAGTGTGAGTTTTCTCTTCGAACACGTTCGCGTTAACGTAAAGCAGCTAACCAATCACATTATGGCGTGATAACGTGATGTCATAAAAGTGAGAACAATGGCGCTACGTAATTGGTTGAACTGTTTACGTTTACGCGATCGAGTTCGAAGTCAAAACTCGCACTAAGCCGCAAGTTGGTGACTAAAGCGCGGATGTTACTGAAATTAAATTTCTCCTTGTACTCATGATTGCACTTTGACGGCGCTTTGTATGTTAAAATGTTTGGTATAATTCTCGTGGTGTAAATCTTATTTTAGATCCAGGCTATATGTAAAGTCAAAGACCACATGATATAACTCCAATTTTTAATCCGCTCTAAACGCTACAGCTGATCTAATTATTTATTTTAGGCTTGCAAAACTTAAACTTCTACTATTTCACATGATTGATACCATACTTCCGTAGCGTAAGCTCGGCATTGTGTGTCGCCAATCCACCGTGGGATAGCCGGCCACGTCTGTGGGTTTCGCAATTTGCATTTACCTTCTAAATCGAGAGGAATTCGGATATTTGCGTGAGGGGAGATTTTAATGTAGTCTGTGAAATAATTTAATGTACACTATGATAGAGCTAGTTTATTACAAAAGAATTTGGCTAAACTTGACAGATTATCCATATACACACTGGGGTAAAAAGACAACTTTGTTTTTTCGTATTCTCGTACCTCGTATTCTTTGTAACACCACGATATTTTTTTTATGGAAGCACCCCTGGAAAACCACGGATTTTCAAGATATTGAGGTCCAAATTAACATTACTATTGTATTTTTTTTTATCTGAAATTGGTTAACAAATATTTTTTTGAAAGATACCATGTCATAATGTTATAATGTTAGTTTTGTAGGTACATTTGTGCTTTCCGCATCAAACGAATACATTGCTTGCAATAAAATGAATTTTATTTTTATGATAAGTATTTTTTCATATTTTTTTGTCGTTTCCCAGGGTAGGTTGCAGTCCAGCAGTGAACTGCAATATGCTGACGATAATGGTGGTGATGATGATATTTTGCTCTCAAAGGTCGCTTTTAAATACTACCTTTTGACCAAATTATAAGTCATATACCTATAATTCGTCTTAGGGCTGATTTTTCAATAGTCAGATAGAGATTTATAAAATTTATCTGAGGTATATAATTGATGCTCTTTCTATTTTGTTAAGTTTTAGAGAGAGAAAATCACTTTATCCCTCAGATAGGCTATCTGACTATTGAAAAAATTGACCCACTTGAGACAATTTGTATTTAGAAAGCGGAAGTTATCCTGCCTACAAAACAGACGACCTATGTCTGTGCTATTTCAATAGGTAGAATACGTATAAGGAGATTCCATTTTAACTTTTAAAACGGTCCACTTAATACTTTTCGATATTAACAGAATAATCAATATTTAATAACCAATTCATTAGAGAAAATTTTCAAATTGAAACTTAACGAGAAAAAAATCTAATCGGTTTTGGGTAGTTCTTTTTTTGCTGCAATCCATTAATTATTTTGACCACTAATCGATCTGTCGAGACGAATTAATTAAACAATTTGCCTCACAGTTCAATTGGTTTACATTTTAATTTATTTTCTTAGATTAACACTTCGAAATTAAATACCGGTAGGTTTGAATAAACGATTAACTGTGTATCTAATATTTTAAGTAGCTAACTTGATTAATAACCAGTATTCAGTCATTAATTTATTTGGAAGAGTCGTCTAAGGAACTCGGGCATTCTCTCAGGCATTGAATTTACATGTCCTCTCTTTACTAAACGTGGTTGTGGTATCTCGTTTATGATCCCGCAGTTCTGGCTACCCCGTATGTACACATATATACGTTCAGCAATTTAAATTAGCAAAAAAATTCACACTGATACAAATTCACCCGAAATATACTTTACCAAATATGAACCTATAACGTGATTGGTCCGAGCGGATTAAAATTGTATTTATCTAGGAAAGCAGTACCGTCATATAGCGGCAGTATCAACGCAAAAGCACGTTATTTTACGGTGCCAACATGAAACGGTGAAAAGATCCTTCAAGACCACTAGGTATATAAAGGCTACTTTCTACGATAATCTATTATTCTTTTCACCCAACTGTGAGAGGAATGGTACCTAATATGTTTTTAGTTTTATGTGTCTGATTCAATGAGGATGCTAAGTACAATGATTTTATAGATGTATAAATATGTACTGCCATTTAGCTTTAGAGCCTCAAGCTATTTCCAATATTCTGCTGAAATTTATTATATACTTAAAAGTTATCCATATGCAGTTTACTTGAAGTGCAAGATTTTATATAAGTTCTAGAAATGATGGAGCCATAGTTGTAACTCTCAGATAAAATATTTATAAAGGCAGCTAGAAACGTTATATTTTTCAATCATAGACCCGTAACTGTATTTTAAAAGGTTCAGAACAAACAGGATACTGAATTATGAATGAACCGCTGAAATATTAGCGCGTTCTGCCTCTTCATACATTTATGTAAAGGATGTTCTGAATTTTATGAAATCGACGTACATATTGGATGTTGACGTGAGATAGGACTGTTCGAAATGCATTTTGCTATTAAAGTTATGTAGATATATAAGTTATGTTTATAAAGATGGTATTGGTTAGATTTGCAAAGACATATTCCTTTGCGAATGATTGAGTTTTGTTATTAATCTAGAAGGCGGTTCTTCTTTAGACCGTTCCTGGCATAACCGTAATAAACAAGGTAAAATATGCGCATGGACTATATATTTATTTGTTAATTTGCTTTTCATATAAATGACATTGATATTATTATTTGTTTGTGATAAAGTTGTAATTTAGGAGTGTTTCAAGACGTAATTGCTATTTGAATATGGTTTTTGTAATACGATCGTTTTGCAATACCACTATTAGATAGATCAATTCTTATTGCACTATTTAAACTTTATATAAAGGCAAACTTAATGCTACATAGCATTCTCTTCCAGTTAACCACTACTTACTGGAGATAATTTATTAATCTTGAACAACTGTATACGCTAACGTATACGAATATAAGCCTAATGTAAGAGCCTCTTCCTCTTCACCTTAACAGAATGCACGGCCGTATTCGAAACTTGCATTTTGCTGACCTTACACTTGCATACACTAAAATGTGTGTCAATACCGAACCGGTACTATTTGAAGTAGACAATTTGTATACAATATTTAGCTGATTTTCTATGATGCCTGCAACAGGGTTAGTTTTATACCGTTTATGTGAAAGACACGGTACCTGTTATCTCCATAAATTGTATGGTGTTTAGAAATTTAATATTGTAGGAAGATAGTTATTATGGTTTAAAAAGGCTGGCTTTGTGATTTTGTCGAAAAAATATAACTGGAATGATTTTCATTTGTTTTAGTGGATTAAGATCTGTTATTTAAAGTCGTCACCCCAAAACAGTAATTTTTACCAACTGTGTAGTTGATCTAGAGGTCAAAACAAACTTCTAAAGAGCTTTAATAACCTATGTTCTTATATCTTATTGGGATCAATAAATCAAGCAATTTTGATAGACATTTTCCTATTAGGTACTCGTATCGTAGTCGTTTGTTATAAATTTAGAAAATGATAAGTTGTGTACTAAACCTGTAATCCTGTGATAATTCAGCCTCATAAAAGGAGAACTAAAACCTTTCTACACAAAGCACATTAGGTTACATCTGCACAATCTTCATTACAAGCATCTTAGTCACACTTTAGTCATGGAGCATAAAGGCTGTACCTCCTCCTTTCTAAGTACACTTTATGACAAAATGCTATATTTAGAATATCTAGTAGTGTAGATTTAAAATGGATGGGTGTGCAATTGGCGCCGCGTAGACCAGGAGCAGTCGGTCCTCAGAAAGTGTGGAGGTATATTAATTATGCAAGGGGCACTGCGCCTCCCACACAGGCTGATCACCTCTCATAATGTTGGTACTTGATATATTTAGTGCTAAACTAAATGAATATTTACACGCTGCGTGGCCAGTTCGTGAGTTTTGAGTTTGGAATAGTCTGTTAGCAAAATGGCGTCTTTATGTTATAATTTCGGGAATCGGCTGTATAGTATCTACTTACCGGAGGACTTTATACAGAATCTTTTATGTCATAGTCTATTCTTTGCATACAATAATGTAAAAGATTTGTATAAAAGCCCCTACATGTGTGACCCCGACTTCCCTGCTCAAGGTCTCCGAGTAACGAAATAGGGGCAATTTTTTTTTCATACATCAAGTAATATTAAATCTGTTAGTTTATAGTACCGCTATTTTAGAAAACTTATAGACTTGCGAACAGCAGATAATGACAATGCAATTTAATTGACAATATTTATGGTTTATAAATTATTATTTATTGGTATGAAAATTTTAATGAACTTATTTGGAATATAACAGTAAACGCGGAGATGAATTTATGAATTGACTTCAATCGTAGTTCGTATATTATGTCTCGTGTAAGAGATATAGTATGTTTCCAGAGGTTCATATTTGTTTACGATGGTATCCAAGATATTATTTCAAAGCGGCAGCTGTGTAGGGGACAGTGAATAATGCGACAAGCTCTTGGGCTACTAGTTGTCGTTTAATTATGTACACATAACATCGTCCTCCAGTTTTTTGTAGATCATTTTCGTACATTTTTGACGTTACAAACGTCTAAAAGCAGTGACTCGGGATAACCCAGATTTTACGAGTAGATAGAGATACTCACTCATACCTCTTGTCTAGCGTCTGAACCATAGGAGATACCAAATCCCTGTTCTGAACAGATATTTCACATGACGTTACATAACCAAAGCTTTTATTCTAGTTAGGGCCGATTTTTCCAAACGTCAGATAGCCTATGAGAACTATCTGACGTTTGGAAAAATCAGAGGGGTGAGCACGAACCTCTCTATAGTCCGAGTCCGTAACGCTATCGTCAAACTGGCAATTTTCATAGATTTTGCTAGCGTTACGCCGCGTAAAAAGTTTCATGCTTACCCCACAGCCCTTAGTAAAATATTCGAGTAAGTTAGAATAATAAGATTATGAGGGAATAATATAAGTACAATAATATATTGGCATATTAGGGTCGATTCCGGCAGTCACACATAAACCTAAACCTAATCTTAGTCAGTGGGGTAAGCACGAACCTTTTTACGCGGCGTAACGCTAGCGACTCGCTAGCAAAATCTATGGGAAATGACAGTTTGACGCTAGTTTTTTTTACTCAACTTTGGACCCTAATATTTTGGAAACCAGATACTTCCCAGGCATGCTTCCATGGAGAAAAATGATCGTGATGATGAGGAAATCATCCTGTATATGCTCCGTAAAAACGTACAATATCAGTAGGTAGTATACTCGTATTTATTGCTAGTAGAGTTTATAGTGATTTATAGTGGTGACTGTGGGCAAAACCCCCCTGTGGCAGTAGCCTTGTGGCGTACCTTGGGGGAGGCCTACGTCCAGCAGTGGACTGCAATAGGCTGAAGAAAAAGAGTTTATAGTCTAACTGAAGATACTAAATAATTTAATAAGCTCATTGAGAAATTTAAAATTTTTGTATTTTAAAATGACAGAATTGAAGACCTTTAGGAATAACCCATTTTCATATAGATGTAAGTGTACTAAATGCTTACGTTACTGTCTACTGACTTGCATTTATTTTGTTTTTGGATAAATCTATGTTTAATTGTTTTTTTTTTGTCATACATAAACTGTTCGTGCTAAACACAAGCAGTGTTCTTAAGCATGTGACCAACCAGGTTAACTAGTAGAGAATGCCAAGGAAGATACTTTGTATAAAAATCTGTAGTACAATAAAGAATTTTATCTATTCATTTCCCTAGCTACCTTGCGTTGTACCAGCAACGGTACAATTATATGGATAAATGATGAGCCGTGGGTTCTGAGGTTATTTCCCATATTTTAAGTGAACCGCCGTCAATAGACTTACTTATTAGGTAACAATTAGGTACTAAAAGCTAAGATTGGCTTTAGCTTATGTATTTTAATGCCGTATAGTTACTTGAAAGCTAAACCCTATCTCACGAGGGTCACGTCTATACGTTAGGTTTATTATAAATTGTGAGAAAAATAAATTAAACTATTCTATTAGTTGTCCAAATTTCTGAAATATAAAAGAAGCAATAGGGTTTATTTAAGGTATTTAGAAAGAATTAACTGTACAATCTATTTGTACGTCCTATTTGGAATCTCAATTAAGTGTTCCTAGGTTTACAGGAAATATAAATATAGGTTTATATTTATAGGTAATTACTGGTATTTGCCAACTGTGGATAGCTCGTATCGGAACTATCCTGTGTGGCCCTTTTGCAAGTGATATAAATTTTCTGTGATAAAGAAATTATTTATAAATTATAATGGGGATTTAATATCATCATCATACAACTATTCGAGTATAGGTACAGTTAAAACTAAAGATTCATTACTAACTGCCATTACGAGCAGCACTGTCTAAGAGAAATATTGTTCATCTTTCTATACTTGTTTAGCAGTTTGTTTATGAGGTGTTAATCACTATGCGCCTTAATTTAAACACGTTTTTTGTTTGCCAGGTAGCTACCAGAGGCTGGCAGACGAACTGGCAGATGGACTGGACCTCACGTATGTAGGTACCTACGAGAAATATCGGAAATAACCACACTGCCAGGTAAGTGAATGTTATAAATTGAAAGTAAGTACGAGTATGTGAAGATCGGTCAGCTACCCGAGTGCCCAGCGTGGTGACTATGAGCAAAATCCTCTCTATGGCAGTAGCCTTTTGGCGTAACCTGGGGGAGACCTACGTCCAGCAGTGGACTGCAATAGGCTGGTGTGGTGGTGTGTATGAAAATGTTTGAATGATAGTTACATTTTCACGCAAGTATCAAATGGATTAGATGAAACTTGGCGGTTTCATTCATACATCGACATAGTACCTTTGTAACACAGGTATTCACATTCACACGCTCAAAGTATGGGCATCAACTAGTTAACGAAATTATATCTGAGCTGTATTCAAAATCGTTTAAGTACCTACCTTTAGTATTCTCCTAAAATATGTAAGTTTATTTTGCTCTATACGTTAAAGCTGTATTCAAAGCAAAGGTGCGAATATACCCTTTATTGTGCCCATGTCCTCTTTCATACAGTCCAATAAAATATCCTTTAGCTAGGTCGCTACAATAAAACACGATAGCAGCTGCACGATATAAACTTTAAATGAATTCCGATAACTATAATATTCATACTTCCTAATCGAATATTCTCTACGTATCTTTTTATTATTCGCACACAATTTTACATAGTTATGTATGTATGTCAGTTCATGCCGATGAATAGATCGTTCTGAAAGAGATAATTTTAAATTAACTGGGATATTTTTTCTCTAGATTAGATATGTTGGCAGTTAGTACATATGGGCCTAACCCATATTTAATTAACCAACTCATTAATTAATTGAAAACCAACTCAAATGCCAAAGAGAAGAAACTGCAAACAAAAAAGTAGGTACACTAGGTACTAGCATTTCTTATCCCTTAGGTACACTTATCCTTAAAGGAAAACCCCTTAGTACTTAAGGGAAAAGTTACCACAAAAATAACTAGCTATCCTTTCGATCTTAGCCTTCGATAGGCAAGAATATATCATGAATGTCTAAGATTAGGAAGTGACTCTAGTCTATATAAATAAACTTCTTTATCAGATACAGTTTCGATTTATCACAGAAATAACGATAAGCCATCGAGACGTTATTCACGGATACTATAACGAGAATTAACGTCTTGGAACCTAGACAATGAAATACCCAGAATGATTTTTTAAATAGGAAAAATTAAAGCTTTATATTACTTTGTATAATCCTATGTAATGCTTGGAATGAGACACATAGTCATGGATTTAGAGCCACCAAAAAACTATTTTTAGTCCGTTCCTGTAGAACTCAGGTAGGATTACAGCTTTCTATAAGCCGGTCAGTAATTTTGGTTGTCCGTTGTATATCCGTTACACAGTAACGGTAGAGTTTTATGTCCATACCCTTACGAGTATTTGTTGTTTGTAAGATGTTTTGTAAGTACAGAATTATATTCACTTAACATACCTATTGCAATCTTATTAATATCTACGAATATACCAATAAGGTAATTGTAGGTATCTTTAAATTAGTGACTTGCTGCTTTCCCATCATATAGGTAAGAACTGCAAGTATTTTAATAATAATTGCTTACATTTAGTACTTACATGTTACGATTAACCTATATAAGCAACATAAAGCCCTAATGTATAAACAAAGCAAAATCGATAAAGACTTCTATTTACTTCGTGAGTTCCTTGTAACAAAGGCATTAAATCTCGGCGAGCACTGTGAAATGTATAGACTTTAGCATAGACTTGAATAAGGCTTTTACGGTCTGTAAAACAAACCAATTTCAGCTGTATACCACATAATCTTAAGGTTCCCAGAATCTGCGATTCTAGTTGTCGTGGGACATCTGGACTGGTGAGAACTGTCGGCTCTGTTCCCAGGATTTTAAATCACTTTAATTAGTTATTATACATTGATTGCGATGAAACTGGTCGGCTTAGATTTATCTGTTCGATCTGTTGCGGTTCAATTGAATTTATATGCAAGACTTATTGCCTGAATTCGCCAATTACGAAACCCTTTACGAATACCGGTAGCTATTTCACTATTGTTATGTGCATAACTAAACTTGATTGATTGAATGAAAGCTTTATTTGAGACATAAACAAGCAAACATAAAATAAAACTTTCATTGTTTACTGAGTTCTTAAGATAGAGTCGTTCTTACAAAAAAAAAATTGTTAGCACCTTAAGGTCTCTTAAACAGAATCTACGGTAATGAGGAAGCAATTCCCATGTCAAGTAAAAACTTCACCCATTGCCCACCCGCCATCCTTCTAAATAGGGCAGAAAATTGGTCTTGACTGTGGCTTGACTTATCTAAAATATAAGCTGACAATTATCGCGGTACATTAAGCGTGTTAAACAAACACTAAGGTGGAACCCAATTATAGATTCCGTAGATATGACGCTGCATTGCTAGATAGCTCTAAACTTCCAGACTGGGTGTTGGCACTTTCCTACTAGTGATATTTTGTGCTGAGATATCAACTGCGATAGTAACTTTCCCAATAGATTGGAAATAGGAACGTGATAAATTATAAGCAATTTTACTAAGTACGCTGCATCTTTGATTGCATCTTCGCTTTCTATCGTGTAAAACGGTGATCAACATGGGTATTAATAACATAAAAAATTGAATTGAATTTATGACCATTCTTGTTTTGAATTGTATAATTTTCAAATGTTTTTTTTTCTACAAACTAAGTAGTACCGCCATTCTATTTGGATCTAAAGTGAAGGGCCATCTAACTTTTTGATAAATAAAAAATGGACTTTTAGTAGGGCATATGTACAATATCTTTTGAATCTTTTTATTGAATTCACTGTGTCCCAATACGACTGTGGTCCAAAAATCTAAGTTGTACAGACGCAAGTTATAAAATGTACCCCAATATATGAATGCGAAAGTAAGTTTGTTATCTCTTCAAGCTGATACATACTGGGTGTAAAAAGACAACTTTGTTCTTTTAAGTTTAAGTTCATAACCTTACTAAGAATACGAGGATTAAAAAACATTGTTGTCTTTTTACACCCTGTATACTCAACCAATCTTATTAGAATTTTGCATACATCTAGCTGAGAGTGCGGAGATCACAGGCTACATCCTGTAGTCCACACGGACGAGGTCGTGTGTAACAGCTAGTCTACAATTTGTCGACGAATAACATAGTCGCCACCCATGTTTAACTTTTAAAGCTTTAAACAAGCGCATCAACGTAGATTTAAGTCCTGATTAGAGAGGTAATAGAAATGAACTGCATTTGTAGATAATAATCCCACGCGTGATGTCCAGAAAGAAATAAATGTTCTCGCAGGTTGTAAGCGTTTAAGATTATATGATGAGATACTACGAGTATGTCATAGGCATTGTAAAAACAGGCTTGTTTTATCCGCCAAAGTATGTTTTCGTGAACCGCTATGTAACTAAACAAAGTATTGCTTTCTGTCACATACTGGGACCCATAAAGGTTTCGCCCCTTTTGCGACAAATTCACTATACTTCTTTGCGTCACATCTTGCTTTGTTAATCGAAGTAGATACAATACATCCCGTGTTGTTATAAAAACTAGACACGAGTTTGTACACCACACTGTTAGTGTCTGTCAAACGTCATTTAAAATTAATCCGCTGATTAACTGATTGGTGCGAGTTGCGCTTACAAACTATTTCTGATTTGGAAACAAACTTCGATTTGAATTTTACCAATGTTTGTTTCTATCAGGATTCTAACAATACTCATTACAAACTATGTCTTTATTTTATGTACCGGAAAATAACCGACTTCAAAGCCACGGTTTTCTAGAATAGCGGGCCGCTATGAGAGGCACCGCCATCCTTAATGATAGATCTTAGATCCTTATAATGATGGGACAAGGCTGTATGAAAATTAAAATTTAATCTATACATCTACACTAATATTATAAAGAGGAAAACTTTGTTTGTTTGGTTGTAATGAATAGGCTCCGAAACTACTGGACCGATTTCAAAAATTCTTTCACCGTTAGAATCCTTATTGGACCTGGATAAACATAGGCTATAAGAATTTCCCGGTATTCCCACGGGAAGGCGACCAACGGGAATTTAATTTTTTTTACGAAAACCGCTATACATATGAAGCTGAAATCGGGCATATATGTTCATTGGGGACAACGAGGAAGGACTAAAAACGGACTTCCCGAAATTCCCACGGGAAGGGGACCAACGGGAGTAGCAAATTTTTACGAAAACCGCTGTACCTACATATGTAGCTATGTATTGATATGTACCGAAGCGCTATCATGTGGTTCTATCGGCCCTTGGTGCTCTGCCTACCCCGTAAGGGATAAAGGCGTGATTATATGTATGTATGTATGTACCGAAGCGAAGCGAGGGCGGGCCACTATATAGTAATAAACTGACTTTAAAAAAAAATTAACCGACTTCAAACTTCAACTAAAAAGCTATAAATAACGTAACTAATTTATCTACTTAATACATATGAAATA
Source organism: Carposina sasakii (assembly GCA_014607495.2). Lineage (NCBI taxonomy): Eukaryota > Metazoa > Arthropoda > Insecta > Lepidoptera > Carposinidae > Carposina > Carposina sasakii. The sequence continues at coordinate 3,764,374 of CP053149.1, read as the reverse complement.
TCCAAAATTATTTAAATATTTACAACTTAATACCTAATACTTTAACAAAGTCATCTTTAACTATTTAAATATTTATAATTATCACTTATTTTTTGAAGTCGGTGCCAGCCTAGGTAACGTAGTCTGTTGTGTTGATGGACGCTCGCGGCTGGCAAAGCCACACACACGGCAAAATACAATACGGTGTAGTAGGCAGGGCACGCGGTAATGCAATTTCCTATTCTTGGTTTTAATATGAATTTTAGTGTCGGTCAGTTTTCTTAATTACATTTATTTGTTTGGCTGGCACCGACTCCAAAAAATAAGTGATAATTATAAATATTTAAATAGTTAAAGATGACTTTGTTAAAGTATTAAGTTATAAATATTTAAATAATTTTAGATATTTAATATGTATCAAGTAGATAAATTAGTTACGTTATTTATCGCTTTTTAGTTAAAGTTTGATGTCGGTTAATTTTTTTTTTAAAGTCAGTTTATTTCTCGATTTTTAGTTGTGTTAATGCGTTGTAGACTTAAATAGATGCTAGTTTATACAGGGTGATTTTTGGTCGTCAACGTTCCCGAAAACTACGTAATCTCCTCATCATCACGATCATTTTTTTCCTTGGAAGCATACCTGGGAAGTGTCTGGTTTCCAAAATATTAGGGTCCAAAGTTAAGTAAATAGACTGCATTTTTCTGCATAAATGCACATAGACGCGCGTAGCAAGATTTTTTCACGAGAAATAATTAATATCTGTCTATGAAAAAACTAGCATAAACACTATAAATGTCGCCCGATCAAGTAATGAAAAAATTGTAAAAAAAAAATTTACATCGTTTCTCAGCATTTTTTTTTTGGCATAAACTTACTTTATTTGATGTATAGAGTACGTACCCTTAGTTAAGGGTGGCAACGAAAAAACACCCTGTATACTTAAGGATTTCATCGTTACCATCTCAGGAGTAGTACCTACCCGTATAAGTATCACGTTAGCCCTACATATATAGTTTCCATCGACCAATTGCAAAACTGTCCCTAACTCCTAACCGTTAAAGAGTTCTGTAGCTTGACCATCAGCACAGCAGCATCAGATGTTGATTCAAGTATACCTCATAAGCAACAAGTTAGCCCTACATACTACTACATATATAGTTTCCATCGACGAATTGCAGTACACTCTCCCAACTCCTAACTCCTAACCGTAAAGGAGTTCTGTAGCTTCATCATCAGCACAGCAGCATCAGATATTGATTCAAGTAACACGTTAGCCCTACATACTACTAAATAGTTTTCATCGACCAGATATATGAGAAAAAATATTATAGGAGACCTTTGTCAACGCAATAGAACTCAAAACGATGATTTTGGGAATTTTTGTCGGTTTGTCTGTTTGTCGGTTTGTCTGTGCGTTTGTGCACGCTAATCTCAGAAACTGCTGAACCGATTTCGATGCAGTTTTCAGAAATATATTGTAACAGGCACGATTTAACATATAGGCTACTTTTTATCCCGGGAAAATGTTTTTATCCCGGATAATTTCGACATTTTGTGTTTTCTGTAGTCCACGCGGACGGAGTCGCGGGCGTCCATTAGTTAGTAAATAATTATTTAGTTATGTATATTCTTTAGATTGTGTTTTTATGATTGGTTATGCACTTAGGATTTCCTCATGTTCTATAAATTTTAACTGGTTGGCTGGAAGAAATCTCTTTAAGAGATAAGCTCGCCTTTGCAATTATCTTTGTTAATTTGTTATCTTTTTTGTTTTTCTGTGTACAGTAAGTAAGGAATGAATATAGTAAAAGTCGATATCTATTAATGGTACGCGTATGTACCGTATTTTGGTAAAACGGCATAAATTATGCGTGACTATCCTGACGCGCTATATCACAATTTTCCCATATATTATATTTCTACACAAATCCATTGAGCGCATGCGCGGTAGTCTGTGTCCATTAAGAGATCTGTATCGGCGCACGCGCACCGGACCGTGCAATTAAAATAAATGAATGGTACAGCTTATAAGAGCATCTATACTTTACAGCTGTCTTGGAAGGCTTTGAGTTCATGAAACCTGTGAGAGCATACAGGGTGTTAATGACGGTCAAGTTTTGATGGGAGGACTTATCATAGCCAACCTTAGTTTCCAGCACATGATACTTGTACATAGTTCTATACTCTATTAGTCTATGTACATAGTGGAGACCATCGTCAGGAGTATCATAATATCGTGTCCTCACACGAACCTTTGATCTCTCCGAAGCTTTGATTTAGTTTTAAATATTTCATATCTGTCTGACCGTCACTAACACCCTGTATTTATACTCCTGCGTATTTACTCTATGCTAAATTAATTTGTGCATCCAGGTGCATAGCCAGGTGTATGCTGACTTGATGAAATTGTATCGACTGGGATGATATTTGTGCAATCTGCATGCATGCAACGTCTTGCAATTTATTAACACATACGTTCATTCATATACACATGGTTGTGTAGCCAGAAATGCAAAATTATAGCTGCTACCAATATAGGTATTTCATACAGAGTACGCTGTACATATTCAAGAAGCGGTAGTTCTAGTGATGAAGAAGGAAGATATACTTGAAGATGTAGGTATTTGCAAGATTTAGTGGAAAGGAAGAGAAAAGAAGAGAACACGTAAATGCACAGGCAATGGCACTGGAAGAATTCACGGGTTTTGTGATCAGTCCCGTGGTCTCTTAGTGGCATCACTGGTGCTTGGCGTTTCTTCAGCAGAACATGGAAGAACTAATAATGAAGTTGAACGAATGTAATGATAAAATATGAAGATAGTTACCTACAGGTGATAGCCTTACGGACGGGGCTTTGTTTTTTTTTTGTAATTTGAAAACTTTATTGTACTTACACATATTATCTATAAAAGATAGTTATAAAAATAGAAATAGTACTCACCTACAAAGGAGAGCTTATTCCTAAAAGAGATTTCTAATTTTTTTCTACTTTGTTCAAGGTGGGATTCAAATAATCCATGCTAACGACAAATGTTTGAATGCAGTAAAGAGAACTAAGCCGTCTAGTAGAGCTTAGCCTCTAATAATGGGCCTTTTTACGTGTTTATATAACTTATACAAACTAACAAATTGGACTACGCAAGACTATAGCCAGACCCGTCTCTCATTCATTAACAGAACAAAAGTAATTATTACATACACTGTATATTTACACCTCATAAATCGAGATGATCTCGTTACTGGCATTACTCACAACTTTCTAGTACGGCAATGTTCGTACATTTGGTACATTTCTGATTTTATTTATGAGAAAGTGTTACCAGGCCGCAAATTCGCTGTATTCTGCTTATGTTTTAAGTTATAAGCGAAAATATGAGTTTATTGTAGTATAATAAAACCCATTTCTATCCGTGGGTAAGAGGCGATTAAGGGCTTTCGGGAGGTGGGCAGCAGCGCTTCCCATGTTGACAAAAACAGGTCTACTAGCTATCTTTTTTGACAGTTCATAGTGATTATCACTCATTGAAACTTAATAAACTATAAGTGACATGTATGCGTGTGTTGTAAAATGTTCTTGCAACAAGGCATTATGTCACTTCCATTTGTTAAGTTTCATTGAGTGATCATCACTATGAACTGTCAAAAAAGATATCCTATACGGGGACAGAGTTTAAAAATACCAGTTTGCCCATCTATAGCAGTAGCCTTGTGGCGTGCTCTGGGGGAAGGCTATGTCCAGCAGTGGACTGCAATAGGCCGATGTGATGATGATAAATTATGATACCAAAGTCAAAAGCTGGGCTAAAAGGTACAGTTTTCTTGCTACTCATTTAACCTCAAACCTGTAATTATAGCTATATCTATCAGTGAAAACGCCGGGAAAAAATAAAAAGGTAACTTGATGTTTACAACATCGTATTTTGCTTTTATAACTTTTATTACTCTGAAATATACAATATACTATATAGGTAGTAAGAAAAAAAGTCTGCACTTCGCTATCTTTACGCTCTATGGACTTTGGAGTTACTCAAATACTTGCACGAGTTACCCAATATCCTTTTGGCTTTATTATAGGTTTGTAGTTCAAGGCTTATTATACTTATTATAAACTTTACTACAGAACTCAAGAGCCTTTTAGTCAAAACAAAATATAAACGAAATACCTTTTTTCTTTTTCCCGTTTACAAAAGTTCATAACCTAAAATTGTATTTCTATGATGAAAACAAAACCCGCTGTTGCGTGTATCTTACGCCAGTTGTAATACTGCGTTATATAGATCTCTAAAATTACATGCACCTGAGCGTCCCCGTTGTGGCTCACGTCTCTAGAAAGCCTGCTTTACGGAGCGTGCCGGCTATTTTTATTTTCCAACCCAAATGCTACTTAATCATTAAGTTTTTGCGCTAACGAAACGTAGTTTTTCAAACACATTTTTACAGGAAAGCTAAGAGATTTTTCTGTTGCTACATTTGATGTTTGCCTCATTTTGTGTTATTGAATATTGGCACTTTTAAAATTTATTCGGGTTTTTCAATTTGTATCAACAACAGACACTTCACTACAAGTAGCTAAGCTGGTCTTTTATTGTGACAAGACCTCTTTTATCAGCTTTTTAAAGAATTTAGGTTAATATTAGTGTCTAAATACCAGCTATCTAATATAACATCCTTACATTTCAACGTCTTTCGTAATCGTCTAGGCTTCTAATGCCTTATTAACAACACCTACAAACTAATATTGAACGGTAAGAGAGGTGATAAATACGTCTCTCAGATGGAAATGCTATTAGTTAAGCCTTATTAAGCACATTATCAATTTTAAGGACAAGACAACCACCTGACATTACAAATTCTTCAACTATAGAAAGTTCCACTACAACAGAAACTCGAAGTAGAAAGTAAATACTTGTACTTATTAGATCTAAGATCTGAAATGAAGTATTAAGTAGGCGGAAAAGATTGTGCTGAAGCGAGCTAGAATCGACTCGCGTTCGAGTTTGTTCCGATCGATCAGGCTTTATCGATCGAGAGAGACACGTGTTAACAAGTAGGTCCGCGCTAGGAAGGTCCGATAAGGCTAATTTATTATCGTTTGCCTCTAAACCTGCAGCGCTATTTATTACTTAGATAGCCGACGTAGCCCTCAGTGACGAAGCCAAAGATCAATTCATTTGTTTAAGGACCGAGTCTATTTGTCTTCTAACTCGAATAACTAGACAGCAAAACATCAGTACATCAACAGCATAGAGATAAATTAGGGGTCATTGCACGGAATTTTTCGTAATCCACATTCGTACTTTAACTATGCACTGCTTCAGACTCCGTGAAAACTGTACATTAACAATTCGCCAAAGAAAACGTACACTTATCAACGGAAGTTGCATATTTGTATAATTTTCAGAGACCGCACGAGAACTATTTGATAGAGACAGAACTCATGATGTTATACCAAAATACCTACTGCTGTTGCCATGATTACAAAATGTCTCAAAAATTATTTTATGCTTTAAATGCCTAAACATTTTTTAATAATTTATCGGTGCTACTTATAAACAGTGTGTAAAGTTATGGGCCCATTAATTAAGGATGACATTTGAAAGCATCTAGATTATCTATCAAATTAAGCATTGATTAAATAAATTTTATAAGTAAGGTCCTATATTTTGTTCTCTAGTTATTGTGTCGACCTGTATAAGAAATCTGTATCCGGTACACCCAGAATAGTTTGTTCCTTTGAGACTGAAAACAATGGAAGTAATAGCTCAAGCTTATCACGTACTCATCTGTTTTGGTAAGAGATAGCGTACGAGTTACCGTTGTAATTAATAATCAGTAGGTAGGAATAAGGCAAGTTAGATCTAAGTTAGGTACATATTTGTTTAATAGTAGGTATCCACATATATTATAAAACACAGTCGTCCCGCTGTCTGTTTGCCCATATGTATGCTTAGATCTTTAAAACTACGCAACGGACGCGGTTTGTTTTAATAGATAGAATGAATCAAGAGGAAGGTTTATTTATATGTACGAGTATAACTAGGGACCCTATTTTCTGGGGAGGAAAATGGGACGTACTTAGTTGTTGCTGTAAGAAATATCTTTTAGAAGTCTACCCCTTTAACATACTAATCATGAGCGTAATAGGAATTGGCCAGACACGGAGCTATGGTATGATAATTTCGACAAATATTCGTTGCCGCTTTGTGCATCAAACATTACATTACGCTACGTTATGGCCGGTGACGAGCCAGTGGTCATTGTTTCATATCAAGTCATAAGTAAAATCTATACATATAATAAAAATGTAACGGATCGCTGTCTGTACATGGAAGATATATAAGAAAAAATATTATAGAATACCTTTATCAACGCAATAGTACCCAAAACAATGATTTTTGGAATTTTTGTCTGTTTGTCTGTCGGTTTGTGGCTGAACCGTTCGATGCAGTTTTCAGGAATATATTGTGATCCCACTTAACATACAGGGTGTTTTTTTGTGCCACCTTTAACGAAGGGTACGTACTCTATACTAATCTCTGGGAAAAAAAAAGAAAAAAAAATTTAAATTCCTTGATCGTGCGAAATTTATAGGCTAGTGTTTGTTAGTTTTTTTTAAACAGATATTAATTATTTTTCGAAAAAGTCCTGCTACGCGCGTCTATGTGCATTTATGCAGAAAAACGCAGTCTATTTACTCACTTTGGACCCTAATATATTGTGACAGATCCCACTTAATATATAGGCTACTTTTTATCCCGGGAAAATGTTTTTATCCCGGATAATTTCGATATTTTGTTTTTTTTTTTGTAGTCCACGCGGACGGAGTCGCGGACGTCCACTAGTAAATAAATAAATATTATGGTCGATTCCGTCAGTCACACTTAAACCTAAACGTAAAATTAGTCATACCTGTCCTTTTATCTCTCAGTCATTTATGATAAGAACGGTGAGAGACAGACATGACTAAGATTAGGTTTAGGTTTAAGTGTGACTGCCGGAATCGACCCTAGCCACACATTTGACAACATATTAACTTAGTCCCACATTAAGATCTTTTGTCATGGGTACTATGCGACGGTAAATAAATACATTATAAACATCGATATTCATCAATGTTTGCACCTACCGGGTTTCGAATACAGGACCTGTGGCATCGCAGGCCGGATTACTACCAGCTTTCGGCCGTCTAACAAAATTTTTACCATACAAACATTTTTTTAATTATGTGTTTCACAAGTTCCTACAATGGTCATGGTACATTAAGTGATAAGTCTTCTTTAAAGTTAAACTTGTACACATATTTTTATTAATGTGAGTTCCTACTTGTTATACCAGAGATCAAGATAATTTCGCTGATTTATTAGATTTCAAATTAAATATATTTTTCATTAAACAATAGAATGGAAGTTTTAGTTGGACTACTTATACGATCTGCGAATTTGATCTCGAACTCGCATAAAACAACGTTTGATTTATTTCAATCGTTTACTATAACTTTAGTTTACACAAATTCGTAAGCCGTCTGGTAGTACCATCGATATTAACTTCCTTGTCTTGGCAGTACAGTGCCTCTGCATTCTCTTTTATCCATTTGTAGAAATACTTTACATCCGTGTAAACAATCAATGATGCCGAAATGTCTGGTTGCTTGTATGAAACTAGACCCACTTGAATGTAGCCTTTAATAATTAGTGCACTCCCAGAATCTCCCCTAAAAAAATTAAGATTATTCACTGAACTTATATGCTAGTAAAGTAAATAACTATAGCATATAGCGAGAATGCATCCCAATTGATCCTTGTAGTCAACAAATGCTGAAGTGAATTTGTTTGATACCTCTTCACGCTTTACTTACTTAACTAATCTTCAAGACCGTAATTCGACCTGTCGTCTTGTATGGATCTGAATACTGGACCGTAAAGAAGAAGGATGAAAATCAATTGCATTTAAGCGAAATGAGAATGTTGAGATGTATGTGTGGGGTTACAAGAATGGATAAAATAAGAAATGAGTATATAACAGGAAGTTTGAAAATTGCGCCGATCACAGACAAGTTACGAAGTAACCGTCTGTCTTGGTACGGGTATATAAAGCGACGAGATGAAAGGCATATTTTACAGAGAGCATTGTGCATGAGTGTGAATCGATATAAAGGAAGAGGTAGACCAAAGAAGTGTTGGATGGACTGTGTGAGGGAGGATATGCGTGTACTGGGAGTGAGAACTGAGATGACGGATAATAGGGATGAATGAAAGAAAAGAACATATTCCGCCGACTCCAAATAAATGGGAACAGGGCAGGAAGATGATGATGATGATGAACTAATCTTCTTCAAATATCGCATATTAAGTTGGGAGTACGGAGATGGATGTGATAGCACATAGGCTACATTCTGTAGCCTACGCGATTTGCGTGCAACAAATGTGATTATTTATGCAAAGCAGTTCTATTATCCCATCATTAGGCGGGTCTTCATAGAGCTAGCAGCCTAGCGAGGAAATTTCCGAGAATAGAGGGGTAACAAACAAACTTACTTTCTCATTTACAATATAGATAATATTAGTTAAGATTTTGGAGAAATCTGTTATGGAACTCGGAAGGAAGACAAACTTCAGATAGATGCAAATAAATTAACTAGGTACTAAATAAAATACCCAGCGCAATAACCCGTATCTTCAAATGTGTCGCCACATATAATCCCTTCAGGTACGTTGGAGATTCTTTTCAAACACTCTTGTCTGGTGCTTATTTTTTGAGGTGCCATTTTCAGTTCATTCTTTTGTAGTCTAGTAGTTTCCTAGAAACAATATATTCATAAAATAAAACTATGTACTTGGAATATAAATGATACATGAGATAAGCTTAAACAATTATTTTGACGTAAACGAAATAATCATAATACGTAGGTCACACTAAAAGCTTTTCGCAACTTAAAAAACAACATGTTATAACCAAAATGTTATGTTTATTGCTTTTAAATACTCTCCTTTACATTTTCAGAATCTATTCATTTATTTCTCTGTAGACGAGTTATTTATAGAAGGATATTAATTAAGATGGCATTTCCCTTAACATACTCTTCTGTTACACCCTGTATGTATACCTAGTTATTCAGCTTATTAACAATTATTACTTACATTGACTACTCCCCAGCCGGCCACATAACCTTCCGTAGCTTCCGGTGGTTCCGCCATTAGCACTATCTTCTGAATGTTATCTTCAAAAGACAATTCATTTTTCAACCTCACAAGCCCAACGTCATTGCATACCCTTGCCCTGGAGTATTTTTCATGCATTTTATACAAATCAGCCTTCATAACAAGGCCCTTGTACCGGCTGCGGTTCCCTACTCGAGCTAAGATAGTCCACTCTGAGTGGCCCACCAGTGTTTCCAGACAGTGGGCTGCCGTCAAAATTATATTCTGATGTATTATCGAACCACCGCATATCATTGCTTTAACCTGCTTGCCTCCTTTATACGTAGCTATTGTGAGGAACGCAGAGTGAGGGAATTCGGTGATGTCCGCGAATTCACCACCCACAATATGACCCTGCATATCAGCGAGAACATTGACTAAAAAATAATAAACCAATACTACGAGTACTAAATAACAAAACATGATTGATGCGATTAATAACGTTAGAAAATAGCAAGGAAAGTTTATCGATTTTTTTTGCTAATAATAATTAAAGTCATTTCAAAATAATGCACTTGTGTAATTAATGCTTAAATCAAGATTATGATTTATAAATCGCCAGTATTTTCATTCGAATTATACAACACAAAAAAGCATTATACATGTACGCATTAAATTCTTAGGTGATGAATATTTATTTACATATCAGAACTACGCCTGCAGGCAAAATCTTGAAAATAGATATAAATGCAGTGTATATTTTGTTTTTCCATCATTTATTACTTAGGTACAGCTTATAATAGTCTTCGAATTGTTCTTGATCCAATCATACTTGATCTCCGTGTATACCACCACAGAATCCGAGATCCTCGATTGTTTAAAGGAAACTAACCCAATCTGTATGCTGTTATTAATGACTACCGCACTTCCTGAGTCGCCCCTAAAATTAGAAATTGACATATTCATTACATAGGTAGGTACATAATATTACAGCCGCGTTTACCGCGATTACCATCTCGGATAGGGGAACGTCCTAAACTTATATGGCATATATTACAATAAAATTATGCTGTAAGTACCTAACTTCAGTGTCTCCAAGCCTTAAACATAGCGGGATTTCTAAGATATTGGTAGAGCATTTTTATTATCAAATCATTTGCCGTCAGAGCTAACAGAAAGAATATCATCTATATCCTCAATGATAAAAAACTCATGAAACATTCTTTTAGTTTCTATATAAGATAAGATCTTCGACTTTCGCCAGGGTCTCATAATAAATATAAAGCATTCATACTTGTTTCAGTCCTTTTAATTTTCCTCTTGATCTTCTGCCCGAACAGACTATGCTCTCAGCGTTGACCTTTATCCAGTCGTAGTGATACTTAATTTCTGTGTAAATTGCTAAGGAAACCGAAATAGCAGGCTGTTTGTAGGAAACTATTCCTATTTGGATATATTCATCTATAACCAGCGCACTCCCAGAATCACCGCTAAAATTATAAAATCGACAGTTTTACAGGCTTTATAAACTGCTTCATTTTCATATTAGTGAAACAGAAATATGGAGTACCGACCAATTTTGGCCGACATCAAAAATAGTGCGATGCCTAGTTGGACTGGGTGCTTAGATAATGTAACATCGTTTGTAATCGACGTTCGTCATCGTCACATTGCCACCTAATAGCGGTAAAACTTCATCACGTGACTTGACGAACGTGCAAAAAACGGTGCCGAAGTCTATCCACTCGATGAAGAAATTATGTTTCTTTGTATAAGGCCGCAGGTTGCATTTAAAAAAATCCTGTTTCGGAAATGCATGTTACAGGTCATGTGAATGTGATAGAGTGAAAAGTTTAACCCTTGCTACGTGGGCTTGAATATAAGATGATGGATAAAAAGTGGGGTGGTAACTTTTTCTTCAAACCCTACTTTAGTTCTAAACTTCTTCTCGACCTTTTTGGTGATAAAGAGCTTATAGCCGAAATCAGCTAGTATTAGTAGATACAAATTACTGCTCACCCAGAGATGTAGCCTGGCTCTTTTAAGGTGTCTCCACAAATTATACCGTACGGTATATTTGGTATCACTTTATTACAATCTACTCTAGAGATGACGATTTGAGGTGTATATTTCAAAAGGTTGTCTTGTTGCCTAGTAGTTTCCTAAAATAACATTACGGTCATGTCATAGAAATACAAAGTGTCAAAATTTTTATAATGGCTAGTGTATAGCTATCGGGATGAAGAATAACGTTGCCAATATGTAATTTAGAAAAGAGATGGTAAAATTCGTCATCCAAGTAATTGACCCGGTGGCTTAGTGGTTTAGCGGCTGGCACGGTTTGCAGTGGTCGTGGGTTCGATTCCCACTCGGGTGAAGAATTTTTTCCATTTTGTTTATTAATAATTTTATAAAAATGCTATATTCACTATGGGTGCGCCCACCAATTTTATAGTAAAAGGCTTTAAATTAGGAAAATAAAAAACGGTGACTTTTATATACGTACATTGACTATTCCCCAGCCAGCCACATAAGCAATGACCATGGCACTTTTCATCACATCAGGTGGATCCTTCATCAGCCCGATACGTTTAATTGTATTACCAAAGTGCAGTCCGGTTTCTAACCTGAGCAGACCTAGATCATACTCCATTGTGGGTCGGTAATAACCCTCGTGTAATATGAACTTATCCGCCTTTACCTTCAGACCTTTCAACCTATCTTCATTGCCGACATGTGCGTGCACCATCCAATTTGTCGTACTCAATAAAACGTCCAAGCAATGGGCCGCCGTAAGAATGATTTCTTGGTGAATTATCGATCCTCCACATATATGTCCGATGATCTCGTGGTTTCTGTCCAACTTGAATATCATAAGAAATACTGAATGTGGAAAGTCCGTGATTGGAGTATGCCCCCCACCCACAATGTTTCCCGACATTTTATTGTAGACATAATTTAATAAACATTGAAATACCAACACGGTGTAAATAAACATCATTATTGTTTTAAAAAACGCTTTGAAATAAAGCTTATCGCAGTTTTTTAACGATTTTAGTTATTTACTTGAAATTGCCAATGATTTGTACATAATATCTTCTGAAATCTGAAAAGGTGTGTCAGTTTAAACACCATAAATCCATAGCTGATAAAGAATTTTTTTTAAATCATCTTTTGGTTAAAATTTTATTTTTAAGTCATTATCATAGGCCTAATTAAACGAATTAAACTATTTTTTTCCGGAAAATATAAAAAAAATGTCGGAAAAATTTGGAATTTTCCTGCGAAAATTTTCAGTGTTTTCCGCCTCAGAATCATGGTCTGAAGTCATGGTATCAATATTTGCCTGGCTGTCACAAACACCCTGTATGGTTGGGAGTACGGAGAAGAACTATGCTACATTCTGTAGTCTACGCGGACGAAGCCGCGGACAACAGCTTAATGACCGCGGATAAAAGCATTACTAAAAAAATATTGGAAAATGAAGTGATTGATAAGACTTGCATTGCAGCATAGAATTAGGAAAATGCATAGCAGTTATTGATATTGACAGTTGGCGATATGGTTGCTATTACTATCGATATTAGATTTCTAGATATGTAATTGAGTATTTATTTATTGCTTTCAACTATGTATAGGTACATAAGTAGGTAAAAGTATCCTAAAATAACTTAAATCTACATAAAACTATCAATCGTACAAATTATTAAAACAATCAGTCGCTTTACTTCTTATATTATCATGGAACTCTACTCATGGAATAGGAATATACATGGAAATATAATTTGGTAACTTACATAGTGTAAAAATGATTAATAAAGAAATGAAAAAAAAAAAATTCACCCGAGTGAGATACATAGTGACTCGTTGCTTGCATGAAGCACCACATAATAAATAGTTCCTACAGGGTTTGTTGGCCGCGTGGTGCTGGCAGAGTAGAATTCGTACCACCCCATGTCTGCCCGTGGGTATCGTACGAGGCGATTAAGGGTTTCCGGGAGGTGGGCAGCAGCGCCTCCCGTGTTGACAACATAGTCCAAAATACAAACTGCGGTCACCAACCCGCATGCCCAGCGTGGTGACTATGGGCAAATACTCCCATGGCAGTCTTGTGGCGTGCCCTGGGGGAGGCCTACGTCCAGCAGTGGACTGCAATAGGCTGATAATGATGAATAAATGATGACAGGGTTTGTTACAAGAGCAACATCTACATTGTTCTCGTGTAGAGATTATTTGTGGTGCACTTTTCATGTGTCTGTTAGGGTCTTTTTTAAACTTGGCGCAGGACGGTTAAAGCAAGTATCAGATCTATTCTACGAAACTCGTCCTCCTTGCCATTATCTATAATACATAAACCTGTCCTCTGTGTGCGCGGGCGTTCGGGCGAAGATTGAGATACTGTGAACGCCAACTTAGTAATATTTATTCTTTCGGAGGTATATAAAATATGTATTAGTCCTTTTTTCTACATATAATAATGCCTCCTAAATGTAACGGATCTTTAGTAAGCGAGTTTTGTCTGTACATGGAAGATATATAAGAAAAAATAATATAGGATACCTTTATCAACGCAATAGTATCAAAAACAATGATTTTTTGAATTTTTGTCTGTTTGTCTGTGCGTTTGTGCACGCTAATCTCAGAAACGGCTGAACTGATGTCGATGCAGTTTTCAGGAATATATTGTGACAGGTCCCACTTAACATATAGGCTACTTTTTATCCCGGAAAAATGATTTTATCCCGGATAATCTCGATATTTTGTTTTTTTTCTGTAGTTCACGCGGACGGAGTCGCGGGCGTCCACTATGATAAATAAATTTAAAAAAAAAACTAAATAAAAATTTGCTCTGATCAAGAAGTTTAATGAAATACTATCTACCTATGTATTATTCTGATACACTTTAAGCATTTTAAATTAATTTCTTATAAATACATTCTACTTAGAAAGATTAGTTCCATTACCTACCCTAATAAAAATAATAAAATATATAGAATACTAATTGATTTATCGGCCGGTTCCCGAAGGCATGTCTTGGAAAATTCACCATGTGTCAAGCCTCTGATAGTTATATATACGACCCACAATTTGATTAGCTTTTGGGAAACCGGCGGCGGTGGTGGTGGTATAACAATCAACTTATGTATGAAGTATTAAAAGTCAGAATATACGTACTAAAAACGCTCCCCATCCTGACACAAATCCAATCTCTGCTTTAGGTGAATCCTTCGTTAATAGTATTCGACTAACCGTTGGAGTGAACTTTATATCTATTAACTCGGACCAAAGCCAGATCGTGACCAAATTCAGGCATGGAGAAACCTTGGTGTTTTCGTAATGATCAGCTTTTACATTTGAGCCGAAGTACCTATTGCTGTTTCCCATATTGACAAATATGTTCCATTCTTTTTGTATTACCAGTGATTCTATGCAGTGAGCTGCTGTGAAGACCACTCTCTAATTGAGGATCGATCCTCCACAATTTATCAGCCGATTTTGTTTTCGTTCTTTATGTATGGAGACGGTTAGTGAAGCGGAGTATGGAAACTCTGTGATATTAACATGATTCCTTTTTCTTTATATAGTCTTGCATCCCACTTAAAACATATGGAAACAAATATTGAAATAGCAACATTGTACCAGTGAACATTACGACCAAATTTAGGAGTCACTAAAATTAAGAATTAGAAATGCCGTTCGGTTAAAAAGTCCTATCTTATTTTATAACCATTTTATTGATTGCCTTGAGATTTTTAATGATATTAGGCTATTAAGAGATTACGATGAACCAAATGAATCTAAACAGAGGTTAAGTCATTAATGTATGGACGATGTTAATGGGGTAAGTAGGTATCCCAGCAAAATACTCACTAATGGTTGTATTTTTATTCCACTAGCAGGGCAAACATATACGAGTACAATAGATGAATACTGAGGTGAAACAAATGCTCTTTATAGTTCATACTGCAATAGTCTATGTGCTATTTATTTACAGTTATTTATTATCACGTCATAGATGTATTACATTTATTTTATATAACTTCAGGATATTACAAATACAACGACAATGATATATGAATCTAAGCAGCAATAAATCAATGGAGGTAGCATTTTCCTGTATCCCATGAAGACAATCCATAGTAACATCACCATAGTTATTTCAATTTAGCATCTTGCAGTATAGTGAATCAGCTGCTTTATAAATCCAATCGTAGAAATACTTTACTTCAGTATACACTACCAGGGTGACTGAAATCTTTGTTAGTTTATAAGACACTAGGCCTATCTGGATGTAGTCTTCTATAATGAGTGCACTGCCAGAATCACCACTAAAAATAAACAGTGTTATGATAGCTCAGGTATTGGCTGAATGAACAATCAATGAAAATCTTATATTTAATACCTACGAAAGGATTGGACTTTTTGGCAGTAAAAAAATAGGTATAGCACATTGTCTAACAAAAGTAACAGCTTTATAAATTGGACCTACACCGGCTAAATATTCCACTTATCCATAATAACACTTACCCTGCTGCGTATCCTGCATTACCCAGAGCCGCTGTAGTGTTTCCACATATCGTGCCTTTAGGAACAGATCCTAAATGTCGGTTACACTCGTCTCGTGTGGAAATTATTTGAGGCGCCATTTTCAGTAGACTACCACGTTTTTTTGTTTTTTCCTGGAGTATTTGTGATAATATTAACTACTGACCTACTACATACTTTTGAGACTATAGATTTTTACTCTATTGAGGGATCGCCCACTACCGGGACCTATACCTTCCGCTGACCCTCGGATCTGCCGACTCATGATCACGAACACAAGACACTACAGTCGCAACGAGAAGCCAGATCCAAGCACGTAGCCTATAGGGCCCGGTGGTGGGCGATCCCTCAATAGAGATTTGAACTTCCGAATAGTGACGTCTGATACAATTCAATACAGATTTTTATTCTGTCACTTCATTATATAATAAATATTTAGTTAATTTCGGGGCGCTATTTCCAATAGTCAGATAGCCTTTTGTCTTTTTCTAAACCTAGATCAAGATAGAGACTTAAAATGAAGCATACGTACATTAATAACTCCCCAGCCGGCCACATAGCCTAATTTCACATTTGGCAGAGCCTTCGTTAGAGATACCCTTTTAACACTATCGCTGAATACTAGGTTCTGTCTTAATTTCACCAACGCAATATCATTTACCAAAGATGGTTTAACGTAGTTTTCATGTATTTTGAATTTAGTTGCTGTTACCGTCTGACCTCTGGTCTTATATTTACTTCCAGCGTGAACAAATATAGACCAGTCATCATCGAAAGAAGTCTCAGATATCACAATACTGTCTAAGCAATGTGCTGCCGTAAGTATTATTGCCTGATTTAGAATAGATCCTCCACAGATTTTTCCACTGGTCTCTCTTCCGAACTTATACGTGAATATTGTAATGAAAACAGAATGAGGACACTCAGTGATATTAACATATTTACCACCAACTATACGGCCTTGCATAACACCGCCATAAGTATAGGGCAATAAAACGTGAAAAGTAAACAGTATACAAGTAAACATAGCAATTAGATTTTGTAAAAGAAAATACAATTTTCTTAAGAAGTTTCACTACTTAGGTATATTTAATTGACCATTACATTGATTAAATTTTTTTAACCATCATAGCAGGATTAGTGACGTAAGCTCGTGTCCAGCCTCGGTAGAGCTGATGCAGGGGCGAATATTAGTAAAAATATAAGAGTTTCTAGAAATATTCTCTCAGGTATATAAAAGGTATTGTTTGGGATTTTATTTATTTACCCGGAATGTTTTGGCATTTTAACCACTAAGAGAATTCAGTAGTAAAAAGGAGGAATTACAAATGGCGCCATTCCTGAATAAACACTCAATCATAAAAACTTTCTTACTTATGTTCATTACAAGTTGGGTAAATAATTGGTCAATAAAAAACTCCATTTCATTTGTAACTTTGACGAAAAATCTTTCAATTCAACATGTTAATATACATACCTATAGTATTTGGAATTACAACGACATTAAAATTTGCTTCAAGTAATATGGAAGGTTTTATAGTGGGGGGCGAAACAGCAAAAATAACTGAATTTCCTCATGTAGCTTTCCTATACTTGCGCGTGCGATATACCAGACGATATAAGTTTCAACTTAGTGTAGGCTATTGTGGTGCTTCGATACTTAACCAAAAGATTTTAATTACCGCGGCTCACTGCACTACCCTATGTGAAAATGCACCTGACTGTTCATTAAAAATATACGCTTCTGTGGGTCATGAAATAAGGAAAAAGGGAACGAAATTCAGAGTTGAGAAAACTATGGTACATTCTCAATTTGATCCGAAAACTTTTTTCAATGATATCGCGTTGCTAGAATTGCAAAAGAAGCTCACATATAGTGATAGCGTGAAAAGAGTCATAATCAAGAAAAAGCGGCCGGATGTTAAGACGGCTTATGTAGCCGGATGGGGGTCCACTATCGTATGTATTTACTTTTTATTTTCATTATTTAGCTGGTCTACATTTGCTTTTGTTTCGTGTGTGAAGTACTGCAGCATTGGGCCGCTATTGCCTTTTTCCAAATGACATTTTTTTCAAAGACTTATGGTTTTAAATGTATGTAACTAAAGGCCGATTTTTTAAGGGTCAGATAGCCTTTTACCTTAAAAATGATGCCTTCTTTCTCTAAATATGTACTTCAGATAGGCTATCTGACAATCGGAAAAATAGGTAAGAAGTAAGGACCATTTACAGCAAATGTGTAGTTCAAGATCTAAATAAATCGAGAATGAGCACAGCTACACTTTTCTGTTTATGTCAAGAAAAGCAAGACAGCATGGTGTCCTTATTCTCGATTCAATTTTAATCTACATTTAGCATTTATTTGCATTTAGAGAAATATGTTCTTGATAATAAATTGTGATGCTCTACATCACTTAAAGTAACATTTCATCATCACCATCATTTACAGCCCTGAGAAGTCCACTGTTGGACATAGGCCTCCCCCAACAACCTCCACTCCGACCGGTCGGAAGCCGCCTGCATCCAACCGACGCCCGCGACCTTGGCCAGGTCATCCGCCCACCTCGCGGGTGGCCTTCCCACGCTGCGCTTGCCGATACGTGGTGTCCACTCTAGAACTTTCCGACTCAATCGGCCACCAAATCGGCAACCAAAGTAACATTTACTAATTTACTTTTTTCAAGAATGATATCTTTTCAATTAGCCAGTACCTGAAAAAATGTGCTACTCCTGTTAGGTCTGACAAAGAATGTAAGGAAATACTACGTCATGACTGGTATCGGGGATCTTTGTGTACTGGAGTATTGAACGGAGTCGATTACCCTTATAAGTAAGTATAGGTATTGGTTGTTCAAGGTAACTACTAATTTTACAGTAATATAAACAAAATCTAAATTCTTCTATGCTGCTCTGGCAGTGAAAAAAAAAACTTATAATACTACAGCTGCTTCTCTTCCCGGGCATACTGTACAATTCAGTAGAGGGACAAGAGGGTCTTGGTGTTTTGTAGGCAATGGGCTGACCACTAGTCACTACTAACCGAACTTGTACATTTCAACTATACCCTCAAAATTGGTCAGAAGTGGCACCATGTGGTTCTATTAGCCCTTGGTGCTCTGCCTACCCCGTAAGAGATAAAGGCGTGATTACTATGTATGTATGTATGTATAAACAAAATACATATCTACTAAAAAGACTATCGTTAATGGTAACTCGCAGCAAAAAAGCTTGATTATCCGAAATATAGGTATGTTTTATATACTTATCAAAACTTAGGAAAACCACCGGCAGCGAGTACCACTATATCGTCGGGTACAAAGCCGGTGGTCATACATTGGCTATACACCGTTGTACTTGCCAATATCAATAATGTATTTAAAATAAATACGAACCAGAAACGGTTGATGGCTACTAATCAGTAGACATTAATTAGTGGATCATTTGAGTTCAAGTCCGCTGTGGTCCGCACTATAGCCACAGTATCATTCAGGATGCTATCAAAGATTAACATATTCAGTACTGGGTCCAGATCTAGAGCATTCAATTTTGCCACCGTAGCTACAGAATCAATAGCGGAAACTACAGGATCTATAGAAAAAAGTACAGGATCCACAGGAGGAAATGTAATTTATTTAATCCCATATTAAACTTTTTTAAATTGACTTTTTAGAGGCGATTCCGGCGGAGCTCTCGTCACAGCTGACTTCACTCAGCTTGGCATTGTTTCATACACGGATACTAGGTTTATTGGGATAACCGTCTACACCGATGTCAGCTACATGTATGATTGGATTGAATCCCAAACGAAATATATTGAATGCACGTAAGAGAAAAATAAAATTTGATTTTTTTAATTTTTTTTCAATCTCTGACTAATAACAGTTGCCATAAGTTGCTATTGTAAAAGCGAGACACTGCTATAAGCTGTGTAAAGTGACATCTCGCTTCCACAATGTAAAATATGATTCAAGAGCTCATTCACGACAGCGGCAGGTAATAATCAATAAATCATTATGCATAAAATTTCCTTTACTGAGAGAGCATTGGTCCTGTTGTTTGATCAGTTACTGAAGGTTTACGAAGAAGTTCTCCATAGCTATGGGTGATAAGTGGCTAGCTCATCCGTTGCCTGAGGATACAAAACACTGGAAAAGCAGGTTCTAAATACATTTCCTGAAATAGACATATCTAAATGTGAAAATAAAAGTAACCTTCTCATGTATTTATTGAATTGTACAATTCACGCGAGTTTTTCTCGATCCAGTTATAGAAGTATGTAGTATCAGTGTGGACTGTCAATCGTGCGATCTCAGGTCTTCCAAAGGAAACTAACCCAATCTGGACGACATTATTGATGATTAACGCGCTTCCAGAGTCACCCCTAGATATAATTATATCATGAAATTAATAAACCTGCAGACATTTTATAAAAAGTAGAACTATACTCCGATTTTAAATTATGTAGAGAAAAATGACATATGGAGTGTTACCACTTTAGCAGAGTAAAAAATAGTGTTGCTCCAAAATTACTCGAAGTTACCGATTGAACTTTTCGATTTATTTCATGTAGGTACCTATATTTTTGTTACGGTTAATGTTCGGAGGCCGGCTAATGTCTGATGTCCGAACTAAACGTACCGAATCGAAGAGCTATATTACAAAGCACGTTTTATCGTTTTTTTTGTGTTTTATTGTTAATTTCATTAAATAAAAGAGCTTTTTTGGATATTTTTATATTTTATCAGAGCTGTTTTATATTTTATTATTTGAAATAACACAATCGAAATAAATATCACGATTCAATAATCGCTCACTATAAAATATTATAACACTAATTTCACTACGCTGACAATATTAAAAAGAAATAAAGTCAATTGTAGCTGTCATTTTACTCTACATAAGTAAAAGTTGTAGTATAGCACTAATAATAATAATAATAAGCCCGCAGGGCAGCTTATGGCGAGCTGTTGGGAGGTAGCGTTCCCACGGACCTGAAGTACTCCCGGGGGAAGACCCTGTTCCTTATCTCCGGCGCCGGAGTGAGGTCTGACGAGGAACAGTTCCCCCACCTCTGCCTTGCCTTCGCCGGCCGGGCAGAGTGGTGTCGCGAGAGCTATGAGTTGTGGCGAGTTGGCTTCGGTTTGAAGTCCAGGGTTACCCCTCCACCCTAGCCACTCACCAAATGTTGCCCCCTTTGTCGCTCCATGCGTGCGGCCGTTTCAGGGGGCCCATGAAATGAGTCGGCGAGTCACCGCCTGCCACCAAACAATTATGAGACTTGGTTGTAATGGCAGGCGTCCGTTAGTCTCCTTCAATAGCCCAGTTACCCAACCCCACCTAATATTCAGCCCCATAGCCCATGACCTTTGTTTCCATCGCTTGACATAGATCTGCACTCCAATAGTCTTGCACATGGCGGGGACCATCGCCGGGTGGAACATATTGTGCGGTCGGCGATGGTATCCGCCATGTGTATCCCACACCATATTAAAGTTCTCTAAAAAGGGCCTCTACATCTTGGCCACGGCCCGATGCACGCCTCTCAAAGGACCGGGACTCTGTAGTCCCGAGAATTTAAACAGAGATAATAATAATAATAATAATAACACCGCCTGCCACCAAACAATTATGAGACTTGGTTGTAATGGCAGGCGTCCGTTAGTCTCCTTCAATAGCCCAGTTACCCAACCCCACCTAACATTCAGCCCCATAGCCCATGACCTTTGTTTCCATCGCATGACATAGATCTGCACTCCAATAGTCTTGCACATGGCGGGGACCATCGCCGGGTGTATCATATTGTGCGGTCAGCGATGGTATCCGCCATGTGTATCCCACACCATATTAAAGTTCTCTAAAAAGGGCCTCTACATCTTGGCCACGGCCCGATGCACGCCTCTAAAGGACCGGGACTCTGTAGTCCCGTGAATTTCGAAAGAGATACAATATAATAATAATAATAGCCTATCTGAAGTATAAAGTTGATTAAGTCTTTTCGTTACCACCCTTAACGAAAGGTATATTCTCTATACATCAAATAAAGTATTTATGCTAAAAAAATTCTGGGAAACGATGTAAAATTTTTTTTATTATTTTTTTTTATTACTTGGTCGGGTGAAATTTATTAGACAGATATTAATTATTTCTCGTGGAAAAGTCTTGCCATACGCGTTAATGTGCATTTATGCAGGAAAACGCAGTCTATTTACTCAACTTTGGACCCTAATATTTTGGAAACCAGACACTTCCCAGGTATACTTCCAGGGAGAAAAATGATCGTGATGATAAGGTGATTCCGTAGCTTTCGGAAACGTTGACGACCAAAAATCACCTGTATATATGTAGATATATTGAAAAATTATTTTTCGTCAAATTTCGCTTCGCAAAAAACATCGCCTATGTTTCATTTCGCAAATGAACCTTTAGTAACTGCACATTTCGCACCTAATTAATAAATTTATTTCGTAAAATTATCATTTGTCAAACTTTTACCTAGTCAAATTTTATTAGGACAAATGTTAATATAGCAAATGTTTTATTTTGGAAAATATTATATTCCAAAAAAATATTTGCTCAAATTATCACTTCACATTCTTAGATACTCGTATACTAAGATCGATATCCTGATTTTTCGTCGAAAATTGTTTAGCAAATTATCACTTGCCAATCAAGAAATTTAGGTTAGAGTATGACAAACAACCAGTGCCAGAAGCGATTTATTTTTGTAAAAGGAAACAGTTACGTTAAATAATAGTAAAAAAAAAATACTGGAGTTTTTGTTTTAATAAAATAAATTGTACCTAAATTAAATAATTAAAATTTATAATTATTTGCAATACACATTAGTAATTTAACTTTGGAGTACTTATTCAGCTTTGTGTTGCGGTTTTAATAAATAAAACCACTCTTGTATAATTTCATACGTTTTGTAAATCATGTCTTGCAATATTTTGGCAAGATGAAGTTTTGCGTAATGAGATATTCGATTAAATAATATTTGGTTAAATGAAATATTGCCAAGCAATAATTTGTTGAACAATAGTATGCCAAAAAAGAGATTTTCTAAATAAAAATTTGGAATACGTTGTTTTGGACAAACGTTTTTTTGCCAAATGAAAATTTGCGTTATAAAGTTTGCGATGTGATATTTTGGGAAACGTTTTTTGGCCAAACAGTAGTAAACCCCGCTGGGCAGTAATTATTCAGAAGGTAAGGTAACCCTTTGTCTGTATGAGCTTACCGAAAAGGATGTCTTGTGGTGTTTCTCCTACCCCCACATATTGTACCGGGTGGCAGTTCTCCGATAACATTGGAACATTTTCTTCGAGACCAAATTACTTGCTGTACTTTTTTCAATGTAGGACTAAGTTTTCCTGTCTGAAAAGTGGAATTATATTATAAAAATCAGCATAAGATTCGTTAAAATATATGTGAAACTAAGATTTTCTTCTAAATGAAATAAAATAATATATGTAACTCATAATTAATTCTTAATTCTTTGCGTAACCCGTCTAAATATAGCTGATGACTACTTTTAATGGGTTGATATTTCTACCAAATAAGTAGGTACGTAAGATGAGGGTAATTTATTGTTAGTTATAAAATATATGTGAAACTAAGAATGTTTTCTAAATGA
The DNA here is from genome assembly GCA_014607495.2 of Carposina sasakii. Lineage (NCBI taxonomy): Eukaryota > Metazoa > Arthropoda > Insecta > Lepidoptera > Carposinidae > Carposina > Carposina sasakii. The sequence continues at coordinate 3,741,075 of CP053149.1, read as the reverse complement.
AATGAAATAATATTTTTTCTACACAAAAAATTGTAAAACTTATTATTTATCCATACTTTTGAAATATTTACTAGTATATTTATCTACCACAACCACTTCCGTCCAACATAGTTACATGTATCTTACTGGTATCAAGAAAATAAGGCTGAGGTATAAAAAAAATCGTACCAACTCGTATCTTCCCCACCCTGCCACATAAGCATACTTATTATTTGGCGGTTTCTTCACCAACACCACTTTCTTCACTTTATCATTAAATTCAAGTCTATCAGACAACCTGAGCAATGCTATATCATTTCTATGATCATATTCTGAATAGTCCTTGTGAATTCTAAAGCGATCTACCGCAAAGGGAGTTCCCTTTTTATATTCCTTGTTACCCACGTAAGCAATAACGTGTATACTACAAAGAAATTTTCCTGTGCATTTATTCACGCAATGCGCAGCAGTAAGAACTATGAGATCATTTAGCACAGAGCCTCCGCATCCCATCGAAGTAGTTTGGCCCTGGTCCTTTATGTGCACCTTTAAAAATACTGAATGAGGAAATTCACTGATGGAAGCACTTAGTCCATTAACTATTTTGCCCTCCATTTTCGCAAGCGACAAATCGATTAATTTTATAAGGACTAATATACTCCGCGAAGAAAACATTGTGCCTTTGCTATAAAGTTGAAGGAAATAATGAACTTGCTTAATACCAGTAATGATTGAAAATTAATAGTCTATTTCTAAGTACTCGTAGGCATATGCCGATAAGAATAATACGCCTGGCTGGGTACTTCATTATTTTGCTGGTCTAATAGAAGATGATTTTTATACATCAATGCAAGATCGACATTTTTTTCTGATGTATTTTATGATTAAACTTATTATTTGACTAAACATATACATATATAAACATAGACCTTGAATATTTTTTACACATATATATTAACATTTTACGTTCAACAATGTCTTCTATTAAGTTGGTAAGGTTCAGCATGAACTCATTGGTAACTCCGGCTGGCTCTTTATATATAATATCTAATTATTAGAGGTAATATCTAATTTGCCGTGTGGTGCCGGCAGAGTACAGTACCACCCCTGCCTGCCCGTGGGTATCGTACGATTAAAGGTTTCCGGGAGGTGGGTAGCAGCGCCTCCCGTACTAACAGCATAGTCCGAAAATCACACTGCGGTCACCAATCCGCCTGCCCAGCATGGTGACTATGGGCAAAACCTGTGGTAGTGGCGTGCCCTGGGGAGGTCTACATCCAGGAGTGAACTGCAATATAGGCTGAAGAAGAAGAATTATTAGAGACATTTAAACAAGCAATGTAAACCATACCTTGTCGAACGATGTAATAAACCAAATAGAGTTAACTAGGAAAGCTTAACTTATTGTGGAATAATAAAAAAATTATTATTTATAAGTGTATTATGAATGTTTCATTTCGTGCATGTTTTTCTGGATCCATTTCATGAAGTATGTGGTGTCGGTGTAAATAGTAAGGGATGAGTGGTCAGGCCTCCAGGAGGAAACCAAGCCGATCTGAACGTGGTTGTTGACGACGAGGGCACTCCCGGAATCACCTCTAATGTTGAAAATAAATTTCATCGTTAATAAGACAGTAGAGATTCATATAAGTAGTCAAAAATTCATGTAGTGAAATGATTGAAGTGAAAAGGAGTAAGCCTTAATTCCCAATAAGATTTATTTAGTTAAGATAACCTATAAAAATGTAACGGATCCCTGTCTGTACATGGAAGATAAATGAGAAAAAATACTATAGAGGACGTTTATCAACGCAATAGTACCCAAAACAATGATTTTTGGAATTTTTGTCTGTTTGTCGGTTTGTCTGTGCGTTTGTGCACGCTAATCTCAGAAATGGCTGAACCGATTTCGATGCAGTTTTCAAGAATATATTGTGATAGGTCCCACTTAACATATAGGCTACTTTTTATCCCGGGAAAATGTTTTTATCCCGGATAATTTCGACATTTTGTTTTTTCTGTAGTCCACTCGGACGGAGTCGCGGGCGTCCACTGGTGTATGTATAAGTTCATTAATAAAGGAAGATAATTATAGTTATGCGTCGTTTTTATTCTATTTACTTACCGCTGAGTTACTTGTTCTGATTGTCTTTTACCTCCACATATCGTGCCAAGAGGCAACTCTCCCATAATATTCGCACATTTATTTCTGGTCCATATCGCTTGCTGTATTTTTTTCAAAGACTTGCCGAAGTTTCCTCGCTGGAAATACCAAAGGTTTATTTTCGATATTCATAAATTAACTTAAGGAAATAAACCCGATTGCGTAAAAAAGCCGATTCGTGAGACTAAGCCGAGTCTAATGGTAACCTTTTAAGCTCAAACGCAACAAGCCGTTTAGAGCGTGCCGAAGAAATATATACAGGATGTAGGTGCCAGGCAATTAATGATAATTATGCTGACTTCAGACCATGATTCTAAGGCGGAAAACACTGAAATTTTCGCAGGAAAATTCCTTAAGTTTTCGACATTTTTTTTTCATATTTTCAGAAAAAAAATAGTTTAATTAGGCTTAGGACTTCAAAATAAAATTTTAACCATTAGATTTATTTTCCAAAAAAAAAATGCCCTCAAAAAAGTTCAAATAACTGAACAACCCTAATGGAGAGTCACAAGTGATCCAAAAATCAGCAAAGTATCACACAATAACTAATAAGCCCATTTAGTTAGTCACAGGATCGCCCGATACAGTTGGTGCGGAGAACAAAGATTACTAATTAAATAAATCCAATAAAAAATGCATTGCTGAGAGTACATACACTACAATACAATAACACTGTCGTATAACTCAACACAATGGTATTTGTGCAGTATTTGAGTATTTGTCTGGCTATCACCTACACCCTGTATGTATACATACATACATACACTCGAAAAAAACCGTATTCTTTCTGGCGCAGTCGGGCAAAAGCACTTGTCTGTATCCATAGTACATTCACAAAATTAATGCACATTATACTCGTATGCATGACGATGTTAACTAAATAGGGTTGTCAGAATCTCAGAAATACGAAAGATATCTTTCAGCTACGTTTGAATAAATGTAAATGAACGGTGATAAGCTGTTAGCTCATCGCCTGCGTTCTGTAATAATATCAGTAAAGTTCATACAATTTATATACCTCATCTTCGCCCCATCCAGCGACGAAGCCAAATCTTTTTTTTGGCACATACTGTACCAACACCACTCTTTTCACTACTTTACTGAGTTGAAGTACATTTGTCAATTTAATCAATGCTATGTCATTGCGATCACTATGCGCAGAATAATCACTGTGAATTCTGTAACTGTCCACTGTTAGTCCAGTCCCTTCATCCCATTCCGTATGGCCGACGTAAGCAATCATATTTATCATGCATAGTACTTTGCCAGTACATGCGTTCAAGCATTGTGCCGCTGTAAGAATAATTTCTGGGTCTATGATGGACCCACCGCATGCATAAGAGGAATGTTGTTTATTATGTTCTACGAAACCCTTTAAAAACACTGAATGAGGAAACTCGGAGATATCAACATTTCTTCCGTTCGCAATTTTTCCTTCCATTTTAGCACGCGCACAATCTAATAATTCAAAAAATACTAATACAACCCAAATTAAAAACATTGTTCCTGCAATTAAGTTGTTAAACCAGTTCAAAATTTTTATTAAAGTTTCACTCTGTATATTACTATTATCTATATTTTTTCAGTTATGCATTAATATATCTGCCCCAAACTAGCAACTTCGTGCCATTTTACTATTTCTTGCATTCACGCTACATAACTAACGGTCTTTCTACTGAACAATTCATTCGCTTAAATTGGTAATTTACGGTAGTTTTGCGAAATCTATACATATAATAAAAATGTAACGGATGGCTGTCTGTACATGGAAGATATATGAGAAAAATATTACAGGAGACCTTTATCAACGCAATAGAACCCAAAACGATGATTTTTGGAATTTTTGTTTGTTTGTCTGTTTGTCTATGCGTTTGTAGAACCCAAAACGATGACCTTTTGTGCCTTCGAATGATCGAGGCAGGGATTTGTTTGTTTGTCGGTTTGTCTGTTTTTTGTCATAGTTATGTATCGTTTGTGTATAATCATTATTCTACTTTTTAATACATGTGATGTTGGTGTGCCTAATCTTAATAAATAAATAAATAAATTTCAGAAACGGCTGAACCGATTTCGATGCAGTTTTCAGGAATATATTGTGACAGGTCCCACTTAACATATAGGCAACTTTTTATCCCGGGAAAATGTTTTTATCCCAGATAATTTCGACATTTTGTTTTTTCTGTAGTCCACGCGGTCGGAGTCGCGGGCGTCCACTAGTAATTATATAAAGTTGTAAAAACGAAATTATGCCGATTTACACTAAACTTAAAATTAATATGCTTTTAACATAAGGATATTCAATGTAGTTTATTAACATCTGTCCCCGCTTAGCTAAACGTGACAGTGGGATTTCTCTTATGATCATCAGTTCTGACTACCCTATTTCGGAAACACGGCCGTTCTATGTGTCTCCAAAAAATTATGTCTGTTAAATTTTACTATTCCTGCTTCACGGTTACTAAATATGAACGTATTGGCCTATGTATGAACTGAATAGATAAAACTTACTTCTTTAACACCAGCAAGCCTTCACGGGGTGCACTATAGAACTACAGTGTTAGTTGAGATATATAAAATTTTCAACTCGAAAGAACATACTAACAACAAACACAAATTGCGGTAGGTGGCACCACCGCGCGATAATCGAATACCGCGCGGACGAAGTCGCGGGCAACAGCTAGTAAGTAACATATAAAATTAGTATAAAATTATTAATAAAGAAATGGAAAAAATACTTCACCCGAGTGGGAATCGAACCCACGACCTCTGCATTCAGTGCCAGTTAATATAATATAAAGTTAGTGTTCAAATACCAAGTTAGTCAAAGGAGAAGAGGAATAAGTAGGTGAAATTATCTACCCTGCTACTAATATACTGCGCGTAAAGTTACAACCTCGTTAGACTTCTATTCTATTCTATTTTTGTTTATGGCCTTTATGATCGTGTCAAGCACAATAATTCCGCCAATGTCACGTAGAGAAGAAAAACACGTTGGGGATTGGGCAATGTAAAAAAAAAAAGGGGAATATTTATTTTAACTTAATATTATAGGTGCCCAGTTACCCAACTATTTGGACCTAAAACAAGGGAAAACACATGAAAACATCACAACATATAGACTAGAGTTTAATATTGTTAATTTTGATAAATTTGGCCAGGGCTTTCATTATGGGGGAGTTAGTAAGAGTTAGTAAACATTGAAAATTAGTAGGGAGAGGGACGTCAGGAGGGAGGAAGTTATAAAGAGAAGAAGATAGCTTGGGACAATTAAAAAATATATGTTCTACATTACCTTCGTCCAGACCACACTCGCACAGAGAACTGTCTTTTACTCGGATCTTAGCCAAGTGAACAGGTGTGCAAGCATGTCCTAGGCGAAGGCGACAAATGGTAGACGTGACTGTCTTATTCACCCTCTTGTATTTATTAAACCAGGGTTTGCATGGAATAATCGGTTGGATATTTCCATAATATCTACCCTTAACAAGTCTGTTTATATTCCATGAGGCCTGCCATTCTGATGTCAACCGTGGCCCGGCAGACTCCCTCAAGTCGTGACAAAATATATGACTGTGGTCAGGTGATCCCATCCGAGTAGCAGCCTTCGCTAGAGTATCCACAGTATCATTACCACTCGTTAGACTTGACATTATTATTGACAGCAAAATATAGGTATGGAACTGTACGGAATATCCTTTTTTTTTATTAGGCACTCAAACAGATTACATTTTTATTAACTTTAAATGAAATAATTATAAAAGGGTGTTGGACTAAAATATAGGCCTAGCAGAGTCCACTGCAAAACAATCGTGATTTATTTATTTATATATTTACTCTTAGGGAAGATTTACAGCAGTATAGTATCTATAACTAAAACAATATCCATATATACTATGCCAATTACAAATCTCCACGTATAAATATTTAATATTAAAGAGGTAGGTGTGAACATATACCTAATATAAGACACTTGAATAAAAAGACCAACTGCCGATGTCCGATAACAGCAATATACCTAGGCATAGCTGCCCAACACTAACAATGGTTATCACTTATCACAAACCCTCAAGAACATCACTGCAAAAATAATTTACATACAGATAATAATAATAGTGTCATTTCTAAGAAAAGAAAAACAAGATAGCAGAACATATATGTATCAAGTATATGCCTATTTTTCCGCACAATAGAAAGAAAAAATTAGTAAGAAGAGGTTCAAGGTCTGCAGGAGCATGTAGTTTTTAAATTTATTATTATTATTATTGTATCTCTGTTTAAATTCTCGGGACTACAGAGTCCCGGTCCTTTGAGAGGCGTGCATCGGGCCGTGGCCAAGATGTAGAGGCCCTTTTTAGAGAACTTTAATATGGTGTGGGATACACATGGCGGATACCATCGCCGACCGCACAATAAGATACACCCGGCGATGGTCCCCGCCATGTGCAAGACTATTGGAGTGCAGATCTATGTCATGCGATGGAAACAAAGGTCATGGGCTATGAGGCTGAATATTGGGTGGGGTTGGGTAACTGGGCTATTGAAGGAGACTAACGGACGCCTGCCATTACAACCAAGTCTCATAATTGTTTGGTGGCAGGCGGTGACTCGCCGACTCATTTCATGGGCCCCCTGAAACGGCCGCACGCACGGAGCGACAAAGGGGGCAACATTTGGTGAGTGGCTAGGGTGGAGGGGTGCCCCTGGACTTTAAACCGAAGCCAACTCGTCACTTACTGACGGGCACGTCCACCCTCGAGCTGTCATAGCTCTCGCGACTCCACCTTGCCCGGCCGGCGAAGGTAAGGCAGAGGTGGGGGAACTGTTCCTCGTCAGACCTCACTCCGGCGCCGGAGATGAGCAACAGGGTCTTCCCCCGGGAGTACTTCAGGTCCGTGGGAACGCAGGTAGCGCCAACAGCTCGCCACAAGCTGCCCTGCGGGCTTATTATTATTATTATTTTTTTTTACTGGTATTGATGCATATTAAAGTAATTCTTTGTTAATGTTTGTCTAACGGTAGAAATACTAGTATGGAACAAATCTAAGTCAAGATGCACTGAGCTTAGATTGAACGATCTAGCTGCACGGTTCATAAAAGCGTTCTGTCGATATTTAGTTTTAGAGAAGGGTACACTTAAGATCGGTCTATGTCTGAGACTAAGATGATTAGTTCTTAAATGTATATTCGATAGTAGATCTGGACTGTCAATATTCCCTCTAGCCAAATGTATAAGGTAGCAGATGTCGGCAATATTGCGTCACACTTCCAACGGTAGAATATGATACCGTGCACAACGATGATGGTAATTTTCGGACCACTGTTTAGCTTTGAAATCGAGATAGCGTAAAAAACGTCGCTACGGTGATACATTAACCAACCCTAAATCCTAAACCTACTAACCTACATAAGCTTATGTATTAACCTAAATAAGCTTAGGAACCTACAATTAATTAATTAACAGTAATCCTAGGAAATCAATAATAACTAATGTGTGTCGAGAATCTTTGAGGATAATCGCGAGCGATATTTTAAAAATATTGATTTTGGGATTGAACACGTCAAGCTGTCCATCACTCCTGCTGAGCTCATTATACCAGCGGCACATACGCACAAGGGGGTTATACTATACGTCTGCTCTGCCCCTGGAGATTTGAGCCTCAAGGAATGTGCCTTTTATCAAAAATTGTATAATGCTGTATTTTTCTATCACGTGTAGGTAATTAAAACTCCAATTATACCTATTTTCTATTAATTTTGAAAAGTACGTATTGGCAATAAAATATTTTATTGCGATATTAGGTACTTACCATTATTCTGCTGATCAGTCAGTTAAATTAGGTAATTAATTTACATATTTGGATTGATGTTAAAGAAAAATACATTTCGGCATATAATTTACTATGTTTTTTTATACGTTTGCTTTCATAACATTTTTAGACTTTGCACAATCATCAAACATGGATGGTTTCATAGTGGGGGCTCTTTGGCTAAAATCCTTGAATTTCCTCACATGGCTTTCCTTGAAGTAATACAGCAGCATGATGGCGACAACAGTGCCTTTATATGTGGGAGTTCAATACTGAACCAAGCATTAGTTCTCACGGCTGCCCACTGCTTCGATCCTTGTAAAAATTTCCAGTGCTCTGTAGCGGTATACATAGGGCACAAGAACAGGGCAAAAGGTAAACGGATCATGGTAGACTTTAGCAGAAAGCACGAAAAATATTCGACTCAAGATGTACATCATGATATAGCACTGGTAAGATTAAGGCAGAATATAAAGTTTAGTGATTCTATACAACGAGTGGCCCTGATGAAGGAACGACCAAATGACAATCTGGCCTATATAACAGGATGGGGTATTGTCGATGTACGTATCATATTTTTATTATTTCCTATCTTGGTTGTTTTGGACACATTCATTCATTAGACCTACAATTGACCGATTCCTATATTAATTTAACGGTTAACGGTTTCATAGATATGAGGTGCTCCTTATTTAATTAGCTTTCTTTTTACTCTTCCTATATCTATGGCAGATCACAATTTTAGAAAATTTCTTATTTGATCGAAGAATTATTGCTCCTTTGCTCGATAAACCTAGTAATCAAGTCTAGCAATAAAAATAAGTTAAACACGCACCACTGATTTTATTTTTACGCAATCTTCTCAAAAGCATCCGACAAAGTTAATTAGCAATGAATATTGCTAAAAAATCTCAAAAATTCATCCCGAGTTCTTGGTGACTAGAGATAGATTTGCGTTGGAAAGGTACGAACTTGATAGAATTTCATCGGGCGTGCCGCAAGGCTCCCCACTTGGTCCCTAGTCATTTTATTTACGATATATTATTACAAGCTTTTATTTAGTTTCACCTGTCCCGTTGTCTGTAACCAAATTTTGCAAATTAAAGGATGATGGGAAAAAATGTATGAGATAGGTCCCCACCAACCAATAACGATCAGACGTATATCGTTAGAAAGCTCTTTTTGTGAATATCAATTGTTACTACAAGGGTGATTCTTAAAGCGTTGTGTGTAAAAAGTTATAGCTAAAAGAATTCAATTTTTTTGTTTGTAAGTTAAGTTTTTGGTTACCCGCGAGGTATCAATCAGCCTTTAAACGCTGGTCCTGCCACATTTTTAAATGATGTGATAGTGGACAACCCATAAAATGTCTTTGAAAGACTTATGTATACAGGTGTTGGTAGCCACCATATTTATACGACGGTTACGTACTCTATATCTACATCACATAAAGTACCTAAGTTTATACCAAAAAATACTGAGAAACTATTTAATTTTTAGATATTTTTCTTTTATTTTTATCAATATTTTATAATTTTATTTTAATCATATCTTTTGAGATCGCTTAATACTTAAAAAGAACTTACCTTTTAAGTAAAAAGGAGAATATTTTGTTTCATATTTCAATTTTTTAAGATTTCTTTTAGCTATAACTTTTTTCACAGAAAGATTTGAGAAATGCCCTAATAGAACACAAAAGCCTAATTAGAATTGCCCTAATAAAAGTCACAAAAAGGGCTTTCCAACGATATACGTCTTGTCGTTATTGGTCGGTGGGGACATTTTGCCCATCCTCCTTTGATCTGCTTCCCGTTTTCTAATTGAGCCGGAAGCATGCATGTATAAATCAGATGACATTGCAACATTATTATGACATAGAGCTGATCTGATTATGGAGCTGGAAGGTGGCCATAGGATCAGTTCATTTTATTAACTAATAGTAAAAGCTTGTTTTTAAAAAGGTTTTTTTATTAAAGCTTTATTTTAATATGTCCCTCTACGTATACTACATTTTTAATAAATAACGATCATACTTAACTAAGAAAATAAAACTTGAATATTTTATTTCTGCTTGTTTTAGGAAGATTATAAAGAGCACACATTGTTACTAAAGAAAGCACAACAAACGGTTTACTCAAGAGAGCAATGTTTACATACTTTACCAGATATACCGACAGGCACAATATGTGCTGGTAATGATGACGAATTTGCCTCTAGGTAAGTAGTAAATTTCAGGTTCAGAGGTTCCTAAGGTCTGTTAATGTTGGTCCCTATCAGTAAGTAGACAAAAATACTCTCTTTAATTTTAAGTCTACAAGACTAAAATTTGCAATAATTACAGAATAGAGAATATAGAATGGACCATGAGCATCTACACTATTTAATCGTTTGATTTTATAAGATTAGCTTTAGATAAATATTACTGAATTTAATCCACCTACTTGTAGGTTAAATCCAAATCTAATGTTCTTAATATTTTGCTTTTTCCGATACAGCGGAGACTCTGGAGGCCCGCTGGTCGTCAAGGGATACATCCAAATCGGATTGGTCTCATTCAAGAGGCCTGATATTTCAAGCTCTCTGGTCGTTTACACTGATGTCGGCTACTACAATGACTGGATTCAATTACATGCACAAAGCCTCTATTGTCATAAGAAGAAAAGTATAACTCAATTTTCTAAAATGAGACACAGAATAACTAATAGTACTTTATTCAATTTTGGTTTTATATAATATAATAGATTTATATTTGAAGAATAAATATACGCTAACAAATAAAATAGAAATAATAAAACTAGACAAACAGTTGATTTTTGTGGTTAAGTTTCTGTTATGCCTGCTTATAGTTTAGTAGTTGAATATATTGAAGGATACGACTACTTGTATCCAATGCTTAATACATATTTATTACAATACTTATCACAATAACCATAGTCTTAGATTACCTATATTAGAAATATTGCATACCTAAATACCACTAAGAAGTGGTAATAAATATCTCAAATCTTTATTATTCATCATCAATAATTTTACATAATTTTTATTTTCAGGAAAATTGGCAGACCAAGCCAACGCTACATCAGATTGCTATTTTGATCGCTTACATTTAGTTGATAGTGACTCTTATGTTCAGATGTATTAATAACAAAAAACAGATTACAAGATTTTTTAAATTTATAAAATGTTTTGACACTCACTGAGAGAAGGCACCTGAGAAAAGATTATAAAAATAGTTACTAGGCTGTACTAGGCGGGACTTTCTCTTAGGCGACGAGCTAGCAACTTGTCATTGACTATTTTACATCTAGACCCGCTATTCTAAACGTAGCTGGAAGATCTCCTTCATGATCCTGCAGTTTATTTATGTCTTCATAGGAAATACTGCCTCCTTTTGCTGCAAATTTTAGCGAAAAGGCATTTTTCAAATCTAACAATATCAATCTTGAATATCAAAGATATGAACAGAAGTAAAAAGATGATTTAATTTCAATTTATTGATATCTTTGTTTTTTATTTCATGGGTGGATGGTAACATTTCATCTAACAGTATAAGCGTCTGGAAGCTGACTTGATCCACTCGTAGTAGTATGAAATATCTGTGTAGAAGGTTATTCCAGGGAGACCAAGCATTGCGTATGATACTATCCCGATTTGTATGTAATCGTTGACTACTAGTGCACCACCGGAATCGCCTCTTGATGAGAAACAAAAATAATGATATAATGGTTGTTTTAATTTTAAGCGGGAAGAACATCATGTTTTTTAAAGATTGTTTTCATTGCAGGAGCGAGACGTAAAATAGTATAGAGCTACATCTCATTTCCATGATGGAAATAAACTTGCTTAAAGAGTTCATAGTAGCCCCTCGTAAGTTTAGTTACTGCGCAGATAGTGATTGCAGATCTACGAATTGTCTTCGTAAACTTTTGAACTCTAGTATTAAACTGGCCATTAGTGGGTAGTCTGTAAAACTAAGGACCGAATTTTTTCAATGGTCAGATAGACTATCTACAGGGAAAAATTTGATGCTGTTATTTTCTAAAACTTCATTGATACACAGTGTTCCGATAACCCCGAAAAATGGGCATCTCTAGCTGATCCCGAACAATGACTTAGTTCGACGAGAGAAACATTTCGCTAGAACAAATTACCTATGAATTGTTGATAGTTTCCGAGAAAAAAATATTAAAGTGGCCAGTTTTATTAGGCACCTTAGGTACTGACATATGAAATCGCAAATAGCTCCAGTTATCCACGATGTACGGTGGTGATTTTTTTTGTAGATTGACCTAATAGTGAGCAATTATTATGATAAAAAAGTATGTGCTGAAATTGTGCACGTTTCTTTCAATAAAATATTTTATAAAATTATTAATATTTACTATAATTGGATTTTTTTAAAATTTCTCTAAATCACCTCCATGTAGATCATTGTAATGTAGCTTAATACGCGTAATACGATGAAATATTCATGGGATAATTAAGTTTGTATCAAATTCCAATAATAAAAGTATAATATCAAATTTTTCAGTTTTTGACCCCCAAAAACTGGCTACTATAATAATTTTTATCTCGGAAATTATCAACAATTGATAGGTAGTTTGTTCTAGCTAATTGTCTCTCTCGTCGGACTACGTCGATGTATTAGCCAGAGATGTCCATTTTTCGGGGTTTTCGGAACACTGTGAGATAGAGACAGCATCAACTTTATCAGACTTTATACAGGCTACTGACCATTGGAAAAATCGGCTTATAAATAAAAAAATACGTACGAATATGGCAAATTATATGAATCAAGGGTTCCAGCGCATATTCTACCGTCCATATCGGAGCTACAATCTTCACTACGTCGAATAACTTGCGAAGTTCGCTTTAAATAGGCGCTCACATCTTCGTTTTCCTATTAAAATTACGAAAATGTACATCGTTAGCTTGCCTTTCTAGAAAAGAATTCTTGTTTTTACTCATTCGCAATAAAACGCGTAAAAGCTGAAAAACTCCATCCGCAAAACATTACGTATCTTCATTTTCATCAAACTCACTGTTAAATAATTAATCACTGGTTCAGTTGATGAAGCGAAAAAGATCCTTTGGTGAAAAGATAACATGTAAATGATGATATGGTCAACCGTTCTTGGATCAATCGTCTTATTGTTTTCAGACTCCTAATGAGAGTAACGTAAAGGCTAAGTGTACACGCTATACAGCACAGATGCAGCGGGTGTTATGATTTGGGGGCAATAAATTCCGACCATTTACAAATTGGCTGGTAGGGATCATGTCCTAGTACCACCCCGCTTTGATTCTACTATGGTTTTAATGAAAAAAAAAACTCAGTGGGTTACGCAGTGGCCGGGAATAGAAGGGTATAACTGCCTATTGCGGAAGAAGATATGAGAATTAGAGTTCATCAATATACGTACATTTATATATCCCCACCCAGCAACATAGGCTGTTTTCGTTCTAGGCGGTCTTTTAAGGAGTATTATTCTCTTAACTTTTTTACTAAACTTCAGTTTCTTCTTCAACAACAACAGTGCTATATCATTTTGGGCATCCGATGGGTAGTACGATTTGTGAGTCATGAATCTCTTTACTGAGTACTTTTTCGCTTTGACTCTATTTTCATTACCTACATAAGCTCTTATCTTTATCTTATTATTGGGATCTTCCAATAGCCCCTCTACGCAATGGGCAGCAGTCAGAATTATCCTTTGATTCAATATGGAACCGCCACACATTATTCTGTTAATTTCCATGTTGTCCCGAATGGTTGCTACATCTAAAAATACTGAATGAGGCATTTCTATAATTTTAACAAATTCGCCGCCTATTATAAGTTTCTGCTTGTTAGTAGAGCTAAAATTATTAATTGACATTACAAAACAAGAGATATTGGATAGTATTACAAAAAAATCTAAAATCGCAGAAAAAAACATTTTTTCAATTGTCGTTCGTGACATTTATTGACCAATAACCTTAGATGAAATAATAATGGTAGTACTTATTAGCAATTATAAAGTTGCATTAACATTTTTTCGTATAGTTTTCCTACAATAATAAACTCAATACCTACTATTAAATTATGATTCGTAAAAAATATATCTCAAAAGAATATTAGATCTGTGGTTAAATTTTAATCATTATAATAATACTCACAGGAACGGTAGAAATATTTATAACTAACTGTCTGTGTATATCTATCTACACTGATACATATTAAAAAGACGAAAAATTTTATGTTTTTGTGTGTAATTTTGTAATGAATAAACTCAAAAACTACTGTGCCAATTTAAAAATTCTTTCACCGTTAGAATCCTTATTGGACTCGGATAAACATAGGCTATAAGGGTCTTCCGAAGTTCCCATGAGAAGGGGACAAACGGGGATCAAAAATTTTCACGAAAACGTTCCTACATATGAAGCTGAAATCTGGTACATATGTTCATTAGGGACTGCGAGGAAGCATTAAGAACGGATTTCCCGAAATTTCCACCGGAAGTGCACAAGCGGGTTTTTTTTTACGAAAACCGCTAATCATATGAAGCTGAAGTCGGTCATATATGTTCATTAGAGACTGCGAGGAAGCACTAAGAACGGTTTTCTCGAAATTTCCACAGGAGGGGGACAAACGAGAATTCAATTTTCTAGATATGTACTTATACAGAAGCGAAGCGAGGGCAGGTCACTAGCGGACCCGACGGACGTTGTCCTATCCCAAGCCTTAATTGCAAACTTTCTGAAATGAGAAATGAGCTGTATCAATCTGGACCGTTGAAATAAAAGCATCTAGTTGACTGAATTGTGAATTTAAGCTATGCACACATTTTTTTTTTGTCAAAATCGGTCCAGCCATTTAGAAGGAATTCCATTACAAACACACGAACAGAAGATTTATGTTGTTGTTGACAACAACAATAAATCATTTTCAAATCAATCATCAATTAACAAACAACTAAAATTTATATTTATTCGTAAAGATTATTATTGTACCTATAAAGAGCTATCGTACCTAATTTATTTTTTATTGATTAACTCCACGTATTTTTGAAAGAATCGAAAGAAATGAGTCAAAATGTCCCGATCGTCATCGTAGAATGCCCCTAAAGCTACAAATATTTTAATCATTCGAACAAAATTTACCATAAAAATAAAAGTACAACAATAAACCACCAGCTCTCCAGAAGAAAAGTCCCTATAATATATTACGACCTATTTCTAAGGGAACTACAAAAAAATTATTTCTACTTTTAAATATTTTAACAAAACAATTTATTTTTATTATATAATTATGTGTATCTTCTCGGTTTACAATACACTTTCTTAGTGGCAAATTCAAGCCATTTCTTGAAGTAGGAAGGGTCGGTGTAGACTCGAATGGTCTTCGAGACGCACTCCTGAGCGTACGACACGACTCCAATCTGAGTGTTAGGACGTATCACCAAGGGACTGCCGACGTCGCTCCTAGAAAATCAGAAATGAGATCAGCGTCATTGGTAAACGCTTTGAAAACGTAAAAAATTATGTGAAAATATCGAAGGAAACCGTTATTCTTACGTATACACGTGATCTTGGCCTTTTAAACGTCCTCCACAATACGCTCCTGGTGTCATGTGTACTTTCAACTTCTCGCACTCTTCAGGGGGATATGTTTTCTGCTTAATTTTTTTCAACCAAAACGACTCGTTCTTAACACCCTGGCAAAACATTAGCAAGTAAATATATATTTAAAAAATAGAATTTTCATCATTCTGAATATAAATGTTCAAAAAATTACTTACTTCTTTAAACGCCCCCCATCCAGCAACCCAAGCCTCGATAATTTTGTCGTGCTTCGGCATTTTATCCAAAATCATAACGCGACTCATCGTATCTCGAAGCCAAAGTTTCCTTCTTATCCTAACTATTCCAATATCGTTTCTAAATACCTTTTTGTTATACTTTTCATGCTTGAGAAAATCTATTGCGCCGATCATGGTACCTTTCTCCCGATGTGCGTTGCCAAACATCATGTTTATTTGGTAAGGAGCCTTTATATTGTCTATGCACTGGGCTGCTGTGAGAATAAAATGCTGATTGAGAATCGAACCACCGCAGAGACTGAGTGTATCCTGTTTGCGCCCGCGCCAAACGTATAGACAAGTCGCAAACGGAAACTCCAAGATGCTAGCTAGGGTACCCCCAACCACCTTTCCCTCCATAGCCGCTTGGGATTCCTTGAAAAAACTAAATAATAGACATATTAAATTCAAAATTAACATCGCTGAATAGACTTCTGAGCGAAGCCCTAGCGCCTGTAATAGTTCTGATTTAAATGAAAATGAAATAAAGACCTAATTGGATATTAAAAAAAGTAATTAGAAATTCAATAGAAAATTGAAAATTTAATATGAAACACGAGGCAATAACTTTTAAGTTTTTTGTTATAGCTATTTAGTGTATTTATTACTCTGCTAATATCCCAACTTCCTACAAATATGACTTGTACATAAATCTGAAACACACAGCTATAGGACAGATATAACTAGTATCATACCCTTATCAACCAATGGTTTTTTTGTGCGTACTTATAATGCTTTGTTACCAATGCTGCACCGATCCTCATTAGCAGCATTTCCTCGCATATACGTTGTTTAAGTCGACTAGAATGATAAGCGGAAAGGAGGATTCTCTCAGTCGATCCTTGCTATATGTTACTATTCTCTTTTATGGATTACTAGTAGACGCCCGCGACTCCGTTCGTATGGACTGCAAAAATTTAATGTCGTATTTATCCGGGATAAATATGATTTCCCGGAGTAAAATGTAGCCTATGTCCGTCTTCAAACCCTAAACTATGTGCCAAATCGGTTCAGTAGGTTAAGCATGATAGCCAGATAGATAGACCGACAGACAGGCACTCTCGCATTTATAATAATATATGAGAATTGGAAAATGTAGCTTCTTCCCTTTCTGAGTACATACGAGTATACCCATATAATTTTCTCTTAAGAATCACTCGGATTTCGTCATGAACTAAGCTCCCATACTAAATCGTTCATAATTCGCAACAAATGGCTTCGTTGACGGGCCACTCGGTCGGTGCAGTTGAGTTACGGTGTAACCCCATACTTCGTGGCGGTTCGTGAAGATCCTGGGATAGGCGTCGCGTCGGTAGCCCAATGGGACTGAGATCACAGAGACTTTGGATGCGGCATTAGTATTCATAACTGGAACATTTTTTTGCAAGTGTAATAATTTAGTCAGTCAACGCTTAATTTAATATTAAGCGTATCTATCTATCTTCATACTTCACATTCTTTCTGTTTTTCTATTAGTTTTAATGTTTTATAGTCGTTAGGTAGGTCCCCCCGGGATTTTCTATGCATTTTTCTGGTCGCCTCTGTTGATCCTGGCTCACAGGAGTTGCCGAGGTGGGAGTGAGTAGTGGGTCAATCCCGGTAACTGGAACTTTTTTGATAAAGCTATTACTTGTAAAATTGACCTACCTCAAAAATGGGTAACTTTTATTACTTACAATGATCATGATGGTAAAATTCGTCATCCGAGTTAAGTGACCCAATAGCTCAGTTGGTTAGTGCGATACACGGAGTGCGAGTCTCACTCGGGTGAAGAATTTTTTCACTTTCTTATTAATATTTATAATGGTCACATATGTATATTGATCTAGATAAATAAGATGGTGCAGCGCTGTACAATAAAATGCTTTGTCCTCCTGAACAACCGACTGACAAATCGACGCGCAGGCTAAACCATAAGTTTTAGGGACCTGACACTTGGAGGATGTTTTCCTTGTATGACCTAAGCTTTCGCCAAGAACGGAGACGAGAGCAATTCTGTAGTTTACGCATAAGAAGTCATGGGCGGCCGTTACTGTGCCATAAATAAAATTAATGAATAGAATTTTGAAATACACCTACCTAATTGGGATTTGAATTATGAATCCTTTCGTAGCTTCACAATAGAAGGTGTTGCAATGCCTTGCGGGGCGGCACTCGGCATGATTTGTGTTCTTCCAGCTCAACTTTCTACGGCCCTTGGGTATAGTCCTAGAGCCCTTTACCATCTATACACATAACATAGGTATATACAGAACCCGGCGGTAATATTGCACATCGGCAATCATCGCATTTCCTAATACAATCGAATATATTTCATGTTGCTAAGTGAGTGGTAGTGTATAATTTACGCTGTATATTAATACAAAGTGGCCGCGTGGTGCCGGTAAAGTAGAATTCGTACCACCCCATGTTTGCCCGTGGGTATCGTACGAGGCGATTAAGGGTTTCCGGGAGGTGGGCAGCAGCGCCTCCCGTGTTGACAACATAGTCCAAAATACAAACTGCGGTCACCAACCCGTCTGCCCAGCGTGGTGACTATGGGCAAATACCCCCCATGTCAGTCTTGTAGCGTGCCCTGGGGGAGGCCTACTTCCAGCAGTGGACTGCAATAGGCTGATGATGATAATGATTAATACAAAAATGCTTTGTCCTGAATCAACGCAGAGAACTGATACTTGAATGGTGTGCTCTTTGTATGACGTAGCCGTCGTAGGCATCCGATAAGAAATGATTTTTCAAAATTCCCACGGCAACGGAAAATACATTAATGGTAACGGCATTTACGCTAATATCCATTTACTAATGAGTTTTAGATTTTAATTGGATCTTTGCAAATTGTTAAATATCTTCTATGTTATTTTCCACTGCTTATAACAAGCCCTTTTATGATGTAGAATCCGTTCCAATATCGCTACTACAATATTACAATAAGGTTCTCATGATACCATCACGCCCTCCATACTAGACGCTTGTGCTTATTATCTAGACCATGTTTTCAAGTATTTTACATGCCTTGCTGACAAACCTTCCGGGGAAGTAATTAAACGAGAGCGTTTGTAAGTTGTATCGACATTTAATAACTTAGTGAGTAAATTACAGCGATTAAAGGTCGATATTTTCAACAGGCAGATAGTTCTAACTGATTAATAAACATGCTGTCTTTCTCCAAAATTTGATCATGATTCTAAAATCAAGATATTTGCTTCTACCATTTGAATAAAGCAATAATTTCACGGATAAAGTTGATCTTCTATGCTGCTCTGGGAGTGAAAAAAAGTACAATACTACAGCTGTAGAGGGACAAGAGTGTCTAATGTTTTGTAGGCGATGGGCTGACCGGCTGGCACTACTAACCGAACTGGTACATCTCAACTATACCCTCAAAATTGGTCATAAGTGGCACCATGTGGTTCTTTCGGGCCTTGGTGCTCTGCACCATGTGGTTCTTTCGGGCCTTGATAAGTGTTCTCTGCTAGGGGTGAAATAAGGGTTGAAAGGGCTACCCCGTAAGGGATAAAGGCGTGATTTTATGTATATATGTATAAAGTTGATGCTATCTCTATCTAGATGTTAAATAAATAAATACATTTTAAAATCTCCTTTGCGCATAATTTCGGACCTTGGTGCTCTGCCTACCCCGTAAGGGATAAAGGCGTTATTTTATGTATAAAGTTGATGCTATCTCTATCTAAAGGTAGATGTTAAATAAATAAATACATTTTAAATCTCCTTTGCGCATAATTCGTGGGTAGAAATTATACTTTGTGTTTACGCTACTACACATATAGGTACAATATGGTCCCAATAGTTACATTATGCTGCTATTACGAGTATATTTCCACAACTTTAAAACTATCTACAGGTATCTTATTTCCATTATATACTCGTAATTATGATTTTGACTATAACAGTCGAATACAAGTCAGTACTCGTACGAAATAAGAAACTAAACAGCGTTGCATACTATAGTATGTAAGGATTTACAATTTTAGCCAGTTAGTGGGCTTTTGGGTAGAACCTGGTTTGTTGGTCAGCTGTGAGGTAGACTTGGGCCTCACGAAATATTGTGAACAGGCCTCACTTCCCTGTAACTATGGATTAGGACATGAAAATTAATTGCAATACATACAAGTTAACATTCACTAATACTGGCTACCCTAGTTCCATATGCTCAACGAGTAAATTACAGGTCCGATAAACCGGGATCGGAACACGCGTAATGTGTGCTCGTAAATACGGGCGTCTCATTACGCAGCGCCTAACGACCGCGGACCTGCGCAGGCGCACGTGCCGCGATATATTAGATACGGCTGCTTTTACATAGATGTGTAACGTTTTCTATTCTTTGGTGGATTACAAGGTAAAGATTTTTGTGTGGAAGCTTTAGTGAACTCTACTAAATATTATTTACGAAACTTCCTAAATAGTTTTGGACACAATGAGTGTGACCGATTGTCGTACAAGTGTGATACAATATTGCAGTAGGAAACGAATCCAAATTTTACAACTAACATAAACATAAATGGCTGTTGATCACGCGACAAAATTACTGACATGTAACACCAGTTCTAAGTTCATTCAAAACTAGATTTATATTACATACTTAGTTATTTGAGCCATCAATTTAATCAATTTAAGTGTTACGGTGTAATAGACAAACGGTTAATAGAACGCCTGCCGATGAGAGAACTTAGTATGACTACGATTTCCAACTGAATAATGAACATTGAAAATCTTATGGGAAAGGGAAGACCAACATTTTACCGGGATTAGACCACCATCTCATGAAGAGTTCCCTCTTTGGTAAATTAATAAAGAGTGGACAGCTTAGTGACCACCTTATGTTCAGTATAATAACACCTAAACTTGTTGAGCATACCGCTGCTTGTTGGGTACAAATACAAATTCTAGCGATCGGTAACAATGGGAAAGTTTACAGTCATTCTAAATACATATGCTGTTAGCCATGTATATAAGTTGTGCTGATGCAGGGCTTCACTGGAATACATCGGCTGCATCTCCTTCCATGCATGTCGTAAGAGTCGAACTCGGGTATTTCAGGCACTAGATCCGGAAGCTAGGACAATGTATATTATTTCTCAAGCAAATCGATAGAGGTTCTTCATTGACACGTACCCTTCAGCGCGTTCGTCAATCACGTGATGAAGTCTATGAACGTCGATGCGAAACGATATTACATTCTCTAAACTAAACACTCAGAGTGGGATAATTAGTCCTCCGGTCTTCCAAACGAACGTTATATGTATAGCAGGTGATACCTATGTATGTCACAGATGCTGTAATTTTCATTATTACTCAGATCCAATCATAGACTGAGCGAGCAATCATGTTAATTTGTTTAAAGGAAGTAGTTCATGCGAGCGTATTTCTATACAGCTGTACTAAACCCACTTACGCCAATTAAAAGCGATCTATACTTTCTACATAATGTATGTAAGTATAGTGAGGGTCTCTATTAAAAGGTCTGTAATGTATTATATACATAATAGCGGAATAACTTTAATTAAATTAAAATATTTAAAATGTGTTATTTTAATTGAATTAAAGTTATTCCGCGTGATAACCAAAGTACTCCTTAAATTCATATAATATTTGTCTAAAAAGATATGTGTAAGGTATTTACCTATATGTGGGGTGAAATATCTAATAACCTGGAGACCTAGAGTGACTAATAAGAATGAAGGAATGATGATAGATAAATTAATTATGAGAATTATTTCATACGATCTCTCATTTCGCTTCAAAATCACCCATCGTACTTATAATTAAAATATAGAAATAAAAAAAAACCTGAAAAGAAATAAACGAGAATATGTTCGTCCAATTAACCACGAGGCAGGTAATATTGCACCTGTTTCTGGAAGTACCTTAGCTGGCCATGCTTGGCCGAGCGGGACGCGCGTCTCACCGGCCGTGGCCAAGGGAGCCGTTAAACTTAAAGAAATAGATCGGAATGCGTTGCAAATTGAAACTCGGGTCCGGTTCCTCATCACGACTGTAGTTGGCTCTGATCCAGGGTCAGCGGAGGGGAAAGGGTAGGTTGGTGGACGAAAACCATATTCAGAATTGAAAGAGTTCAAGGAAAAAGCTGATGTCTGTTATGGAACCATATACTGGGAACATAACATTTCTGACGAAGAGAACATGAAGGATAGCAATAAGGTAAATGATCTCTTATGGAGGAATAGATGCAAAAGTGCACAGCTGAATGTTGTAAATAACATATCCAATCCCTCCAGCGGCGCTAGAGTCTGTAGCAGGATCGAAATTATCTTCACGTGGTGAAAAGTCCTGGTTTTTAAGAAGGAAAGACTATAGTTTCTGATTACGATAATTAGATGATAATAGCTGACGGTGAATGGAAACGTCGATTAAAACCTCGAATACGGGTTTAATGTGAAGCGCAAAAAAGTTCACATCAATTTGCCCTCTTTCAATTGAGGGGCCACTTTTTTCAGTTTTTCCAGTTTTTCTCTTTATGAACCAAGCATAAAGTGGGTATGGTATTAATTACCCATGTTCCAGCTTTAATATAATCACACTATTATTATTCTACCATCTCTACTTCAATCTCAATTATGAGCACAAACATCAAGACTCCTCAATCTATTTTAACTAGGTATAAACCTTTAATTGTATATTTTTTACATAAAACCTAAGAATCCAACGACTCCCCTCCAAGTCATATACCTAGCGTCTATGAATTTAGATGTGTATGGATTGCACACTCCAAATTTATAGTTAAGTCTTGATTCAAGGTAAAATAGCCTTATGTATAATTTACATGAAGGATTTATATTAAAATCGATAGAGACATTTGTCTAGCTAGGGTAAGATTTGGATTCTCCTTATGCACACAGAAAGACAGAGACCAGCGGCTTTTCTGCCCGTACCATACGCAAATCTCTGCTCACTGTCGTCAGAAGTAGCTGCCTCTATCACAATGACTCGGTAAGTATTGACTTCAAATGGATATTCTTGAATATTCCGAGTGTACAATCCATAATACATGTACATTCACGCTGGCGTCTTAACAATCATTCACAGCAAAGGTTACCGACCGAACAGCCAAGCGGAACGGAGACGCTCTGCTGCTCCCCGGGATAATGACATTGGCTTCTTGAACCAATCATATCTCACTTGACAATTACTTGGACCAACCTGAGGGGCCAACTAGCTATAATTGTCACTGCGGAAGCTAGTAATTGAGGGCATTGTACAGAAAAAGCGGTTGGTTTTAATTTTTCTGTTTTACTTACATTGTTGGGTATACAGTTTTACATGGTGTGGAGACTCTTCTATAGTGGTCTATTTTTAGACATTTTCCTTAGATACAGATTCGTTCTGCGAATCGTTTAGCGAATGCAATGAAAATAGCCCTCTATAGAGAATCTATCCAAGAAAGACTCGAAATTGCATGTAAATTTTTCCACATAGTATGGAGAAATCACTAATCAACGTTCATACAATCTTAAAAATAGGCCTGTAGTTTCGAGTCTCTGTAAATAGGTTCTATATTATATAGTGGGCTATTTTTATTCGCTTAACCCCTTTTGATATATTATTTTCATCAAACGTGGTTAAGAAAACATTTATTTATCAAATTTTAAGGTTATCTATGTAAATACAAGCAAAGCTATAATTTTGTCTTTAGTAAACATTTTAGCAATGTCCTTAAAGACCCCTAGGCTACAGGGCGTAAAACGAATGCCCCGGCAAGCGGCACGGACCCGGCAAAGAAATCCGATTATAAAAGGATGCCGACATTATTCGACCCCACTATGAAAGGATGCCGCATATAATTTGATAACAAAGCAGGTGGTAAAATTAACCTTTGGATAAAAGTTTAAAATATTTACTTACTCCAAAGTTTTCAGTCCGCACTATTCTCGAAAGTAATAATAGAAAATATTGGCCATGACGAGATATTGCGAGATCATGAAAATCAATCTCGTAAAATCTCTTCAATTTCGAGACCATACTGCAACGCACAGACAGTTTTGGAAAGTTTCCTAACCAAAAACATTCCATTGATTACAATAAACCACACAATGACTGATGGCTCAAATTTATAGCCATCTAAATGGTGTTAAAACCATCATGGTCATCAGAGCGGATCCGGAGGGCGCATGGTCTGATGCATCTAATGTCTATCTATCATGAGTAGAACACTGCCATGTTGGAAGATTTAAGAGGAGATGCCATCGTTATAGACCGCCAATGACCTAATCACTGGCTTATTTACCTCTCAAAATCCTTTGACTGTCACCCGATGGTGATAAATAACTTTCTATGGGTAAGTATTGTTTTTTTTTAACTGGTGCACAACAGTCTACTATCTTAAGATTAAATTAATATTGCCTTGATTTTGATCAAGTTTTAGAGTAAAACAGTATCATATAAATTCTGTCTGCCGTAAGTAATGTGATACATATATTTTGTTATTTTGTGCTAATCGCCGAAACTACCTATTGGTAGGACGAGAAACTTTCACATATTCTTAGTAAATAGGGGAGCACTGATAAAGAATTTGCTAATTTCAAAAAATGGGCATTCCGAATGTTATGGCAGTATGTCATGATGATATAATGCTAAAGTCTGTACATTTCTAAGTGGTGTGGATTTCTGTAAATAAAATTAATAAATAAATTATGTGGAAGAAGTTGTGGGTGGGCGTACAGAACTGAGAATTTTAGGCCATCTATTCAATGTCCTTCTTTCATGTACGCGGCAGTGTATGCTCAGTAAACATCATAGATGTAGATCGTACAAAAGCTACAAGGCGTTACGGACAATCATGGAATAAAATTATTATTACATTTAGTTCTAGCTTATAAGAACGGAAAAAGTTCAAGTATATCATATACGCATTCACTTTGTATTGAAACTAATGCATGCTACATGCAATTACATTAGGTGGGAACTAGTACTAGTAGTAGTACTTTTTCTCGTCACGGGCTTCTCACAAACAAGAACATTAAGGGCCAGTAGTTTGCTCAGTAGATAAAATAAAACACATAAATAATTCTATAGCTTGACTGAGGTTTTTAACTTAAGGATAGAATAACTGGCCCTAAGAAGTGTAAGAAGTAAATAAGAAACCTTTACCTCAAATTCTAGCGTCTATTCATTCCAATCCAATTTATTTTTGAGTTATGAGAGTTTTTTTATGTGTCAAAGGTTAGTACAATTCCATCATCGTAGAGTTTTATGAATGTCGTATAAGTAAATAATTGTTAGGTAGATTTCAAGCCGAAATACTAGAATACACCGTTACTTTGATTTGAGGAATACCTAAATATTACGGAAAAGATAGCTTACACGCAATTTATAAAAAAAAAACATGCCTACGGTGACTATTTTAAGGAAACAATTTTTTTTATTATTATTACGAGACAGACTAAAAATTATTATACTTCAGAAAACTTATCAACAATTACTTGCTCTTCATCCATTATGATGGAGCTATAATACCAACCAGTCAATCTACCTTCAGTGAAGATAGTCCTGTCGTGTCCGTATGTTAAACAGCGTTTAGGAGTTAATTTAATGAGGAAGTGACAATTGAATTAGCTGATGAATAGACCAAGACGTCTATTCAGGGCTGACACAGATGAAACAAGTTTATCTTTTATCTTCCGCGACTATTTTCTCATTAGCTCTCTCGTCTCTACAATATAAGTACTGCAAGTTGTCTGTTGTTTTCTAAAGCATAAAGCATCTCGAGTTGTTTTTATTATTTTTGTTCCAACGTTAATACAGTTATTTATCGCAATAAAGAGCAATGACTTTCTATAAAAAAGAACAATCAGTTTAAAGACAACGGGACTCTGATAGTGTTGCTAATATTGTGTCGTCTGTAACATTATAAATCAGATAGCCGGACAGGATATTATAGACAAAGAGATGACCCTACAATTTTATTATCTTTGTTAATAGGACAATAAGTGTATCATTCATGTCAGGTCGCCTAATCTGGAACGAATGACGCGCTTTTGGCCCGTGACACACGCATACGACTCGCTCCGCCTAACGCTCGCGCTTATCTGCCGCATTTATTCTAAATTCAATATCTTTTTTACTTTTAAAAGTACCAGTCGGAACTTTAGCGTGGATGTTGCAGTTTTTGGCGCGAAACAAGCAAGTGGCGGCCATGCTCGGGCTTCTAGCCATTGCTGCAATAGTGGCAATCGTACTGACTAGCAAAGGTGCAAGTTATACTGTGGTTGATCGTGTGTTGCAAGAACCGGAGGATGTCAGCCCGGATGCTCATATATTTTCTACACACAGGTACGTTCAAAAATACTATCCCAAAATTTTAAGCGACCGACAACGAATAATATATTATAATAATAATATAATAAGAGTAGTAAATAAAGCTTGACTCAAATCGCTTCCTAAAGATCGAAATCAAATTTGTGAAGTGATTTGAAGTAAATATTTATCTATATCTATAACATATAACAAAATTGTAACAGATCGATGTTTGTGCACGCTCATCTCAGGAACGGTTGAACCAATTTCGACGCAGTTTTCAGGAATATGTATATTATGGCAGGTCCCACTTAACATATAGGCTAGTTTTTATCACGGATAATTTCGACATTTTGTTTTTTTCTGCAGTCCACGCGGACGGAGTCGCGGGCGTCCACTAGTTTAGGATGATTTTTTATCAATTGTTTATTAGACAAAATCTATTTTCACGGCGAAATGGAAAAAAAATTAAACTTAAACAAATACATACCTACACAACATCGAATTTAGTTCGCATATGAACTAGCTAAAATAATCATAATTTGTAAAGAATGCAATTTTGATACGCAATTATTGTTAATTTGATAATACAAATATAATTACCATAGTAATTAGCAACAATGCAAACGTAACCTAAATACTACAGTATCGAGCAAAATAGGTCATTGTACTACTGATTATAATTTGAATGTCTCAAATTAATTTAAGCAAGTAAACAAAACTGGACTAGAGCTCGTTATAATTACATATGACTTGTCGAAGATGGATCTGCTTTGACGAATCTATTCTGCCCCCGATTATTCATTTAACCACTTTTACTAGACTTTTTCCGTTTAGACTGTGAAATGCGCCCTTTTAACTATTGGGGGCAGAATTGGGAAAGATTTAATAATATGTTATCTCTTCCCCTAAGAAACTTTGGTTCACTCCAGTTTCCGAAGAAAATTAGTGGTAGTTGCTGGTAGGCCTTTATTTGATTTATTTTAGTTACATGAGCTTCTTACCTACTCCACCCTCTTCTACCTGTAGTTACTACATTACACCTCAAAATAAATACATACCTACCCTAATCTTAGTTGCAGCTGACCTTAATGTAATCGCTTCGCTCATGCTTGGCTAACTAGGTTTATAATATGAGGAATTTTCTATTGGTTTTTTAAATGTAGTGTTTCTACAAGGAAAATAAAAATACAACTAGATGGATTAGGTACTAATTTTATTTGCCATTAATTCATTTAAATAACTGTAAGTAAAATTTAGGTTTGCGCGGTTTAATGGTTAGTTTACATATTTTGAAATGCTTTGATCTTTATAATTTCCGGTTAATATAATTTTAAATCATACAACTTGTTTGATAAAATACCTATGATAGTTGTACCTAAATAGGTACCTACTTATAAGCAGTTAACTGTATGTTGGTACTTTTACTCGAGTTGGTCCAAAACACCATAATTTATTCTAGCTTGCCGTCAGACGACCACTTCATGCCTTCGGTTGGCAACGGTCACATAGCCACCAATATCTTCAGCCACACCGTCTTCATGAACGGCCTCTACAACGGCCGACAAGGAGAAAGCAGACGAGCTCGTATCCCAGCCTGGGCAAACGTCAGGCTTAACTCCACCCTCTCCCATCAGCCTTACAGCCCAGTATACAGCCTGGACACTAAGGATGGAGTCTTCAAAGTGAAGGTGGACAGAGAAAGATCGGTTGTCACTCAAAGGATATTTGCTCACAAATATTATACTAGAGCTATTGTCAATCAAATTGAAATTGTGGCGAAACCTCGTTTAGGTGAGTAGATTTGTATGTGTAGTCCATTATAATTGTTTTATGTATGTAAATACTCATAGCAGCAAATATAAATAAAAGGTAGTAATAATATAATAATTCTACTGATGGCTTCGCCTAACAAATTTAGTTTACAGTTTACAATAATGAACGCTGCTCGACCTAAATAAGTAATCTACCTTACAAGCTAAAATGCTATAAAATTTTGCGTAGGCGTTTACAAATAGGAAGCACTCGATCCCGTCTAGGAGACACAGATGTCTTTACGTCAAGTTTACAAATACTAAATTCAAAATTTTAGATCCCAACTTGATATTCCACGAAATCTGGGTACCAGTGACTCTAATGCCTGGACAAATAGCAAGGACATAGCATTCAACGAGCCAGAACCAGAAATTATGAATGGGCGATCAGTTTGGAGCACCTGTGGTCAGACCCTGGAGTCTGAGGATACCTTCTACCAGCCCTTGCCGGTGGAGGTCTGCGTGTACTGGACTTCGGTTCCTGACCACCTGGTGATGCCGCAGCACGGCAGACGAGTGTTCACCTTTGCCATGACAGTAGATAGGAATAGAACGGTCGCAAGGCTGGAGTTAGAAAAGGGTAAGCATAAATGTATTATTTAGTAACGTAGATATACCCAAGTATTTACGATGTTACGACCTGTTACGTAGTATCATAATTGGACGTAGTTATGCAAACGGGAACCAACCAACATCGAATTCTAACAAAATTTACAGATTATTTTGATGTTTACAAGGTTGATAGAAAATTCCTTTTTGAATGCTAATGTAGCCTAAAATTTGATTTAATACATTAGTGGGTTGGTTCCCGTTTGCATAACTACGTCCAATTATTATATCACAAAAATGTGTTCCATATTTGTAACTAACATTAATTTTTTTACATTCTTGGTTAAGTACCAAGAATGTAAAAAAATTAATGATAAGAATGTTAAACAATATGTAATTTTCAAATATTTGTTTTTGTTAGTTTTGCAGGAAAATGGCGATAAATTGTTTGATAGACATGTGACGGAATGGCATAACGTGTACCACGCAGCTGGGATGGACGTCGAAGGGAATTTACATCTGGTAAGGATAACAATGCTACTAACTACCTACCTACTCCTGTAGAAGTTACTTGATGTTATCTTGATAGGTAATATTGTCCAAATTTACAGTACCTAGGTAGTAAGTAGCATTGACTGTCTATTCGTAGATAGCTTCAATACGCATCATAATCTGCTAGGGGGATTGTATTCTTACCACAGCCTCACAATGTATCTTTCTTTAGTTTCTCTCGATACGTCAAACCCAAAAAGGTGCGCGAGGGGTACTTGCCCTGTCTCCATGGTAACTCAGTTACAGCAACATTATGATTATCTTACTCATCAGTGCAAGTGACTTCATACACTCTGACTGATGAAGTGATGACATACATAGCACTGTTCTTCCTGTGAACTTTGATAACACGTTCAGGAGTTTTTAAATGCATTATGACACAGTTACAAAATAATTTTGCCAGCTGATAATAAAGACTTTGAACATTAATTACCTATAATTATTAAATTCAATAAATTAACATGTCCAAATTACATATTAAAAGTACATACATACATATAATCACGCCTTTATCACTTACGGGGTAGGCAGAGCACCAAGGGCCGATAGAACCACATGGTGCCACTTCTGACCAATTTTGAGGGTATAATTGAGATGTACAAGTTCGGAGATGTATAATGCAAATTACTGTATTATTTCAGTCTAAAGTAGTGAACGGTATCTGGTACTACTACCTGAGCTCGCTCCCGGCAGCCAATTCTCATCAGCCACTGGAAAAGTTCTACGGACTGAGCCCCGTGGGTTTGGCCAGAGGAGGTTCCTTTGAAGACTACGAAGGTATGAACAGTAATCTTGGATAACGCACAGAAATTGGTTGCAGTGGTTTTTCAACATGCATACTGTAGGTACGAGTATGTACATGGACCTACCTTCATAAAGGTTTGGACCAATGTTTTCAAGACGCTGGTTTTGAGATTTTCCAAAAACTAGGAATATATTTATCATCACTTGTCACCTGCCTCTGAATATTTTTTTCAGAATCCACTGATAGGTAGGTGGACTAGCGGCTACGGCAATTAAATAAAACGTAAATAATACTTGAAAACATTGTGTTTACTTGTATATCAGAGAATATCAAACATAATGACACCGCACATCAAAAGTAAAAAGAACATAATATAAATTCAAATGCAGTGCATCATAGATAAGTATAAGTGGACAGCATCACGACCTTCCAACACCTTCTCTTTAACCAGGTCACAATTTCTGGGACACTGAGATGTGGATATACCCGACGATCCTGCTGCTTTACCCGCAACACGCACATGAGCTGCTGCAGTACCGCCTCAACACCGCGCACGTTGCTGCCCGACTGGCCAAGATCACGGGGAATAAGGGCTACCGGTAAGAATATACTGCTACTATTACTCCTGCTGCTAACCCCTGATAACTAGCATCATTGGTTTTATTCGTCATCCAAGACTTGGTACGTATGGACTTTATAAACCTCTTTTTCTCTTACTTCGGAATCTTGGGAATACCTAATTTCTCTTAACCCTCTGTTCAGAGCGCTGTATTATTTAAAAAGTGCAAGTTTCGGCTTTCTCCGCACAATCGTCGACTGTGCGTTGTTTGTCAGTCAGTTACTAAATAAACTAGGCTTTTGTCTTTTGGACTTGCTGACAGACGTTCAAGTATAGTTACCTACTGGTACCTAAATTATTTTCAGATATCCATGGGAAAGCGCATACACGGGCCGGGAGGTAACACAGCCTTGTTGTCCTGAGGTGGCAGAGTTTGAGCACCACATTACCGGCTGCATCGCCTTCGCAGCCAGACAGTACCTTGCTACCACCAGGGATGAAGAATGGCTAAAGGTATGGTTCAAATGTCAAGTACTTAGCTTAATAATTATAAGTCACCTTTAAAAAGATGCCACAAAAATAGTTACAAATAGGTAAGGGAATAAGGTAGGGGGGCAAACCCAATGCCCGTAAACTGGAGTGTGAGTCTGCAGGAAGTCAGATCGACCTGACTTCTTTTAATGCAATGACTATCTGTGAACTATTTTGTATGAACGTGAATACTATCTAATATGAAACTTTTAGACAATTTTAGACATTTACTTATTGCGTGTTTTGTTTTGAAGCAGTTTTGGTGAGGTATACCTACTCCAAAAGCACATTTGAATACATATGGGTAAAAATAAATTTCATTATTTGTGATTCCAGCAAGGAGGTTGCTCCATAGTGACTAATATAGCTGACTTCTGGGCTTCCCGAGCCGTTATAAACTACACTACTGGATATTTCGACATCGAAAGTAAGTTCCTACCTGATTAAG
Organism: Carposina sasakii; assembly: GCA_014607495.2. Lineage (NCBI taxonomy): Eukaryota > Metazoa > Arthropoda > Insecta > Lepidoptera > Carposinidae > Carposina > Carposina sasakii. The sequence goes on along the minus strand of CP053149.1, from coordinate 3,709,811 downwards.
CATGATAGTCACGCCTGAAAATGTAACTTCAATTGCCGATTCTCTTTTAATTATCTACCTGTGATATTGCATCGGAATTTTTTTAAATACATATAACATAGATTTTAAATTTTCAGACGTGATGGGTCCAGATGAAGATCACAGTAATGTCACTAACAATGTGTTCACAAACGTAGTCGCAGGATATTCACTATACTTAGCTCAGTAAGTAATTAACTAACTGTAGAGGCAACAAAACCGAACCCTACATTAGGTACTTGCGCATACCTTACAATAAATATAAGATTTATAGCAAGCACCACCGAAAACCTAAAAACGAATACTTACAAACTTCCTATATTTGTGCTTTCACAAAATGATGCTCTAGGAATGTTTTGCTATTACCTACATGTTTCGAAGGAGGAATGCAAATCTGACATAGTTTCGGACAAGTTTAATTTAGAGGCCGCGTCCCCATTAGGTGAACAGTGAGCGGCTAACAGTTTGCTTCTAGTTTGCCTTCTTATAATTTTAAATGGTGTAAATGTACTTTGAAACCCCTTCATTATTTCAGGTACGTAGCCTGTCTCTGCAAGGCGTACTACAACGCCCGCAACCCTGACCACTGGGCCGACATCGCCTGGAGCTTGGCGCTGCCGTACGACAAGCAGAGGGACTATCACCCGCAGTTCGACGGATACGAGCGAGGGATCATGATCAAGCAGGCGGACGCTGTGCTGCTGGGGTTTCCTCTGCAGTATCCTATGCCTGAGTAAGGATTTGACGCTAATAATGATGATGATGACAATAAAGCCTTTATAGTTCGCTAGTTTCGTCTTGGCGATATGGACCAGCTTACTATTATCTTATTGTTCACACTACTGGTGTTCTTGAATTTTCAATGTATATTAAATCAGCTACATACACACACGTAAGCTATGTTCGCTTAATGAGGTAGTCAGAACTGCAGGATCACGATGGAGATCATATAACCACGATTAGCATATCGGGACCAGATGTATTAGTGACAACTTGCTAGCTTATCGCCTGAGTTCTTTGGTTATTACTGACATGAGCGGAAGAACCGTATTAGACAGAGAGTATTGTAATGATGCGCTTAACACAAGCACAGGATTTTCATTGTACTTAAGACTTCACTAAATAGTTGAAACACTCAATGATGATGGTCTAATGCGAACTTGAAACCTGATTACTCGTACATATCCACTATTCTTTCAAATGAAGAGAAATATTACAAATATCTGAATTACGGAGTGCTTCAGAAAAATATTTCAAATTAGATTAGATTAGCATTTCTAGGTCTAACGTATCTTAAAACCTGCAGTCATCATAAGTTCATCGGCCTCATTAAATTGCTAGGTGAAGGTTTACTACAATGAGGAATGCTGATTCTGCACCGATTCTGTAATATTGGTTATTGTAACAGATGAGCACGAGACTGCTTCTTTCTAGGTCGACACGTGCAAACGACCTGTCGTACTACGAGTCAGTGACCCGAGCTTCAGGTCCAGCTATGACGTGGAGTATGCATGCTATAGGGCATCTGGATCTGAAGGATAACATGAAGGCTTCCTTGCTGTTCAATGAAAGTTACGTGGATTATGTGAGGGAGCCCTTCAAGGTGAGCCTTGGAATATTTCAACTGGGGTTTACATTAACATTATAATGTACAAACTAACATAGGATATAAGTTGTCATGTTTTAGGTACAGATCATACTTTGATGATGACGCTTTAATTGTAAACCTCTAGAAAGACGACCAACTGATTTGATCTTCAATAGTTTTCATACAATATTTAATTTGGATATTATTTTTGATCTCTAGTTTTGATATTGGCCAAAGACATATGCAACAATTTTCTATGACCTTTCATTGATCAGACTACACACAATATCTTTGTAGAAGGTAAGCCAAAAAACAAAGAAACAAATTGAAAATACCTAAGATGATTTTCAAATCCGCCAGGTGTGGAGTGAACTCCGTCGGCCTGGAGTCGGCGCGGTGAACTTCTTCACGGGTATGGGCGGACTGCTGCAGGCCACCGTGTTTGGTTACGGAGGGGTGAGGATACACCTCGACCGCCTGGAGATCAGAACTCCTCAACTGCCTCCTGAAGCTACGCTATTTAGAATTAGAGGTAATCTGTCAAAGCAACATATTACACCAATAGATACTATGAATTTGAGGGTACATACAATAGTCGAAAATAGTGTCTGGGGTGGTTTTCAAAAACGAAAAGCTCTAATAAATACAATACGTACATACAACCATCATACATCCTACATAATTATAGAGTTTAGAATTACACCCATTACCCCAAGGAAGTTGTACAAAAGAGTGCAAACTGTGCAAATTTACCTTGCAAGTTCCACGTGGTAAGCGGTGAGCCTATCGCCGCAAACGAAAAAATACAAATCTTGATATACATGATGATATATTATTTTTTAGTTTGATTATATTATTATTCTGTGTATAGGTATAAAATACTTGGGAGCTAACCTAACGCTGGAGATCGAGGTCACCAGAACTACGTTAGTGGTGTCTTCTCTAGACGACAACTGGCCGCTCATCATGGACAACGGAAGATACAACATCACTTTAGTGGCTGGAATGACAGGTACAGATATTTTACCGTTAGAGGCTAGATAGCTACATTTATTCAAATCCACAGAGACTGCGCCAATAAAAAAAATCCTCTCAATAATCCTACTTTTGACTTCTGTTCTCCATTGGAAAACCTGTAGGTATAAATGGTCGTACCTGTATAACGGACCCTTAAGGAAATCAAAAAGGGAAATTTAAACTTTCTAACTCAAATAAAAACATCTTTCCACAGTACCTCTAACCGGAGCAGGACCCTTTGCGATTCGCTCCTCGCCATGGAAAGATTGCAAACTCCCGTTGGACCGAATAGGAGAAAATTATCTGAGACCTATTGGAACAAAGTAGAAGAAGATTCTTCGATATAAGGCTACACTCATATATTTGTTGGTAGGGCGGTTGACTACCTAAGGTACAGGGTGGTTAGACATTATAACATTGTTTGGCATCGACGTTCATTATCGGCACACTTCCCCCAATAGTGAAAAGACTTGACGTGACGTGATGTCGAACGCGCGAAAATCAAAGCTTCCTATTGGAGCAAACGTGTCGGTAAAGAACCTCTGTCGATTTGATCGAGATATACCTACCTATAACGTTACTTTGTCCAAGACCCCCAGTACAGTCTAAGGAGATAGCCGTTAGGTTTGACTGCATGTATTTTTCGATATATGTAAGTAAAATTTAAAAAATTTGATGATTCGTAGTCGTCACTACTACGCTATTACCTATGTAATTTGTACATTTGCTCAAATATAAAAAAAAACACGTAGTAGCTGACCTATAGCAAAATATTATTTTTACTCGCTCATAGTCCAACTAATACAATTTTAAACATTGTAATGACTTAGAATCTGAGATACTTACAAGTCAAGTCTCATTAGGTAGCCGTTTCAATTGTAATATATGAAAGCATAACCAAATAACTCATGATGGTTTATTCCCAGTCGTCCCCACCTTGTCGTCCCCACTTGGTGCGAGTGGGAAAAAAAGTTTCGTTGTTATAAGTAGAAACCTATGTATAAAATAAAATGAGAAAACCTTTACATACTTTGAGTTATTTTTATCTGAAACATATTGGATTAGACTAACGACATAGATACCTTATACAGCACATTATGCAGTATTTCTACACATTTGCATCACTTGTTTTCTAAACATCATCTATAATGAGCTTACGTTCATGTTTCATAACAAACCTAATATTTAGCACGAGTTGTAGTTGCAGTAGTGTGCACTTGCACATGTACCTGCGTACGTCTACTATTCAGTAGCATAGAGGAAGTCTTTTCTTATTCCTCTGTGCCAGTAGTTAGGTACCATGTTTATATTAAGCATGCAGGTAACGTTAACTACTGCATAAGAAATATAAGTAAGTATAAAGCTTTGGTTTCCTAGCATAACGTTCCCGTCATATAGCGGCCGTTGTATGTAAGCAACGGTGTCAATTACCGCTCTCTAGAAAACCGCGGTGTTATGAATTAATTATTCTAGTACCTAACATCATTTCACCGCAGTATTACGTCCGCTATATGACGGCATTGCTATTCCAGCAAACCCACCCTTACTCATACTTTCAGGTCCTATACAATTGTTCAGTGGCTTGCTATTAGTATAGGTATAGGGCACCTAGAGCTTTTTCAGTTCCTATTTAAATTCATTTCTCGTAGCGTATTGTTTAACGTAACATAATACGTTATTTACGCATCCACATGCTTGTTTAAATGCGGACATCCAAATCCAAAACATTCTTCAAATTATAATCGAATATCTGAAAGTCTCGCTGGTACACCTTGTATAGCTTGTTCACCAATAGGAAGTCGAGTTGGGCGAAGTATTTGGGTAGCTTCTCCGTGGTATCCGAAAAGCTTATTGCCGGAAACTTTATATGGGATGCGTTGATGGTGTGTAGAGCTAGCAATGCATCATCTAGCAGGGTCTCGAATTTACCTGGGAAAATAAATTCATTGATTCAATACAAAGTATAGATAGATTCTTCAGAGAAAGGATGCTTTCCCACTAGAAGAGATGTGCTATGCTGCGTTGTTGCGAATGCTCGGGCTTTCTGTCAGGTAATAAGCGAGCAATCTGTCATTGATCATTCTCTTCAACATCTGTTCTGCTAAACGTGGCTATAGGATCTGGCTACACCATGGAGAAGGTATAAAAAAGGAGGTGGGACTATGAAGTGAGTCGTGTGGCAATCGTGAGGCCATGACGTCATGATAGGGGCGGAGCTTCAGGGCCAGTGTGTGTAACGCAGTAGCTATAACCACACGCTTATGAAAGTAGTTTGGCTAGTCACTACAAAGTGGTTTCTATGTAAATGGGCAGGGCTACAGTGTTAGGATGCTCCCCTCGTCCCATACTTCACCTCCGCTCAGCGGCACACTATTTTTGTATGAAATATACTTAGCCGCCGCTCCTCTTTAATTTCTTCTCCATGGGCTATACCATTTCGGCTATACAGCCGTATGTATGTATGTAAAAAGAAATTGCAGATCTTGTTAACAGATGTAGCTGAGGACTGAGACTAACTTGGTATGTATCCATCACAATCCACAACAATGCAACAGGTCGTTAGGTTGATGTGAGGTTCTTACCAACTAAAGTGTACTGGATGAGGCACGGATGACAGAGCTTGGATATTGGTCTCCAGTGCTCATCGTTCAGCGAAATAATTCCCTTATCGGGTATACCCAATAGGAATAGAACTAGCTCCTTAAAACTGATCTCACGCCCCCATGGCTCTATTATTTCATTGCTTGAGTTATCTGGAAACGGGGATTTTCTTTCATAACTACTCTGTGAAAAAGATAATCGTTTATTGCATTTACGTAAGAGGGGAAAAGATGTAGATACCTAGATACCGCCGCCATACTTAGGTAGGTACTTCTCACAAATTATTACCAATAATCTGCGAGAAATACAGCAAGTAACTTAATGAGGTAGATAGATAGGTGGTAGACAGCTAATTCGATATGAATGTACGAGTAGCTTCAAAAGTCCAGCTTCAAACAAAAGAAGTACCTACTTAATGTGAAGAAAGGGGTTAGTTAGGGGTTAATTTGGTTTGGGCATTTGGGTTAGTTATTTATGAATACATTCATAATATAACTTACCAGAAAGAATTTGTCATCGTAAAGGTTACCCTCCAGTTTACTTCTATAAGCAGACAGGAGTCTCTCAAACGGGTTCCTGACAAAGAGCATCTTTTCATAATTCTCGAGCATGTAGTCTCTCTCCTCTTGTGAGACACTGCTCAAATTCCGGAAAGTTCCAGGGTAATGAGGCAAAAATGCTGGAATGGAAGATGGATCAGTGCCGTTCCATTTTCCAGTGAGTATCATTAGTGTTCTTTTCCAGTTGGTGCATGCTACCTGTGTGATAAACATAATATTCTACTACAATAATTATTATATCCTTATCCAGATTAAGAAATGGATGAAGAAAGTCAGTGTATCGTGTCAGTTCTAAGAGCACTTGCTAATAATGCCAGAAACCCCTGAAAATGAGGCACTAAAATTCCGAAAACCAGGTACTAATACGGGTAAACCAGCTAATCTAATTTCCTTTTTTTAGCTTCTTAAAGCGAATGCGTTAAGATCACTCCTAAAACTAGACTGGAAGTAAACACAATAACAAGGGTTTTAAGTTAGAATATACCATAAAGTTTACAGAATCTCTTTGCTATTCATACTTACCTTTGGTACATAACAGTACAAGAGTTTATGCTTGTCATCTATAAGGATATTTTGCAGCTGATACGCGTCCAGTTCTTCTAGGCTCTTCAAAGGAGGATACTGGCGACATCTATCTTTGATACGTCTCTGTCTTTGGAGGTTCATATACTGGTTCTTCTTCAATGGATGTCCAATAAATATATTTCCATGACCACACTCACTCCCGATGTAGACTATGATACTAAATGTACTGAACACAATCAAAATTCTAAAGTTCATACGAGAATTCATACTCAGAACTGAATTTACCAACTTTGAGTTCTATAGGTCAAGTTTTATCCAAATCAGTTAAGCATTTTTCCTATGTGAACTAACAACAACATCAAAAAGGTGTATTTAGTAACTAGAAGGAACTAATAGTCTTTTTAAGGATAAATTGTTTTCTCAAACTTCTATGAACACACATGCTGTAGGTAACTTCTAGAACTGCTTAGTTTTTCCGCAATCTTATCATGGGCTGTTAAGGAACTTCGTAGATTGCAGTTATAGCTGCTGCTAATATCGTCCAGACTTTTATGCTCAGACTATGCGCAATTTTCAAAATTACACCTTTCTTAATTTCTCACATGCATATCATTAGCTATAACAATTAGCTATACAATAACTAATAACTAGACAAAGTTGTCGATCTCGAGCCGTGACTGAATGAATTTGCTCTGAAAGAAGTGCTTTGCAATCCCTTTTCACACGACAAGTACAATACACTTTCTTTGTCAGTAATGAGTTTTCGCATAAATGTTACATACCTCACGCTGTCCCTGTTTGAGCTTTAAGAAATAACTTTTAGATAGACTATTCTAAGAGGACCCTTTGGCCTCCCGATTGAGGGTGGTCATACTAAAACTATCACATTACCTTCTAATCAAAGCGATTGACGGCGTCATGCCCGTCTGCGCTTGTTCTTAGTAGTTGTTTGTTTTTTGGACTCGTCAATATTTTGCTTGCAAAACTGCACACATGGTTCTCGTACGCCATAAATGTACCGTTGTAGGTACGCTCAACGCTGCTCAACGTAAACCGCAGTTGAAAACCCTTAAAAAATCTACTCTTAAAGGAAGATATAGCTCTACAATGCTATAAGTATGGACATTCCTAAGTTATAAGGAATTATCCATACTATCTGGAAAATAAACATGTAATTTCGAGTCTCTGGAAACAGATTGACTATTGCTATGGAAATGGGTTATTTTTATAGCATTTCACTTAACATACCCCTTCTGTCACACACTGTATACTTATCTAATATTATAGCCATAGTTAGCCTTCCTTTCGAATTGAGTTATTTGGAGCTAGGTACCTAGGTATATCTAAGTCACAAAAAAATTAATAACAGAAATGAATTAAGTACGATGTTAAACATATTAAATGCTAACTTTAATGATATAGATGCACTATCTTTGAAGCGGTTTTTTGTCTTATCATAACTTGGTGTAATGACCTCTGACCGTGCAGAGTACCTACACATTAATCATCAAATATAGATAAATAATACACCTAATTATTGTTTGTGGAATAATATATTTAGTTTAAATTAACATACATACATATGTAGGTACACACGACTGTTTCCGAAAGTAGCCAGAACTGCAAAATCACAAAGTAGATCTCATGGCCACGTTTAGCATCTGGTGCGTTGTTCATCGCATCAGATGTCCCCAAGTTCCTTGATCGACTCTTACGACATGCACTTAAGGAGATGCAGCTGATGCATTCTAGTGAAGCCTTCGAAATATATTATTATAAAATACATTACTAGAAAATTGAACTAATAACAACTTACCCGAATGCAGTCTTGCTAAAGCAAATACTAAATAGAGGACTTATTAAATATAAGAAACTTAAGAACGACAATGGATTTTGCACATTTATTGAAACATCTCCACCAAAGCGGCTATTGACTTAATCACGTCACTTGACGAACGCGCTAAGTAAAGACTTCCTACTGGAGGAAACGTTTGCGAATTTCGCTGTTGCTCGTAAAATTGTTAGAATATCTAAGCATTCGGGCATTTAAACCCTATATAAAACTATAATTTAGTAACTGATCAACGAAAAATAGTATAAAACCAGCTACCGTACAGTGCCTACTACCTACCTACTTTACAATGTCAATTAGGTTAGTAGGTATATAATTATTAGATTGAACATAAAAAGAAACTGTTGGATAATCTACCTTGTTATACATACAAATATTTAAATAAATTGGTGTGATAACAAATTTCAGATTATATTGTGCATTGTTTATCTTTTCGCCGACCCCATTAATAAAATAGATAAATAAATAACAACGTTCATAAATCTAAAAACCATAATAATTATTAATCATATCTAATTCACCTATAGATATACACAGGGCTGTTTCCAAAAATGTGATAACCAGCACTGCAGAATCACGACGGATATGCTTTAGCCAGGTTTCCCGTACGAAAATTCGAAACCTGGGCTTTTCAGCGCCAGAGGCTAAGTTAATTCAACTTCAATATTAGCGGAGATAATACCTATTTGTTGAATATTCATCGTACCTATATAGGATTGCCTAATATACAAAATGCGAGCTTAAGCAAAATATTATAATAGTACGGTAATTTGAAGCTATGAAAATAAACCACAAAATTTAGCGATTACAATTATTTATTGGTTTTTTTACATAATATAACACAATTTTTTTTTAATGAATTGAAATTTATTATAGATTTTTTTTTTAGACATAATTTTCTTTCTTAAGCCATGATAAGTCCACTGCTGAACATAGACCTCCCCCAACAACGCCTGTCTGTAAATATATATCTTGGAAATCAATAAAACATTGCAGTATTTTATAACTTAAATACCAACAAATAATTACCAAAAACTACTATAAAATTGAGTGAGTTTGTCAAAAAACAAAACATTCTTAGAAAGAGGTAAGTACCAACCAAAATAGATTCTTCTCCAATATTATCTACAATTAAGTTAAATTCCACCGAGTCACATTTAAACCTTAATTCTAGTATAAAACATTGTACTTTAAATAATAATATGTACTTTGGAATCATTAATTCATTACAACATTCGAGCTTATTACAAAATATCACAATAATTTCTCTTTAAGAGAAAACGTTATCTTAAATTAACAAAAACAAAACAGACAAAGCCCATGAAACTGAATAAAAACAACAATTAAAAAAAAAAATACATGTAACTTCATAAAGAGGTTCTTCTATAAAATATCACCATTTTCTTTTTCTTTCTTTAATTTAGTTGGGCTAAATCTGTCTCCATTTTTCTTTATCTATGAGATACACAACACATACTAGTGTATGTAAACTTAGGCAACGTCTAAGAGGAGAACCGAGAAAGTTCTTGCCTCTCACTTTGTCACGTAGAGCGAGCAGAGTAAAACGATTCTTCAGCGTTTTTCTATAGTTCCTATACCTACAGCACCATCGGAGAAAAAGGGCCTAATCGAAAAAAACGAAAAGGCTATTTTTCTATTTTTGTTCTGAATAAGTCAACGTTACTTCTTCTAGGACTAGTTCCTTGAACGACATGTAAGAGTGAGATATTTATTGTCCCAAGTTTCAATAACAGCGTTCTTTTGTTTTTTCTTTAATACTTCGGCCACAATCACCAGTTCCACGACTGGAACAAGCACTCAAGTTACGTGTAAAAATATTGTTCTAATATAAATTTTATATGTCAACCTTCACTTGTTTCCATGACTTCGTTCAAAAACCATCAACGAAGTGCACAAGTCAAATACATCGTACCACATCGTGGTGGGACCAGCTAGGCCTACCCTAAGTCGAACCCGACAATATTTTCCAAATTATAGTCAAATATCCGGTAGTCAAGCTTGTACAATCTGTACAGTTTACTTAGAAGTGTCAGATCTAATTGTGAATAGTATTCGCGAAGTTTCTCCGCCGTGCCCGAGGTTCGCACCACTTGCGGGAACTGAATGTGGGACGCGTTGATAGTGTGGAGAGCTAGCTGCGCGTCGTCTAGCAGCGTCTCGTATTTACCTGTAAAAATAGAATAAATGAATAAATTAATTAATACCCTGTGGTGTCAACAGAGTAGAATAGCACATCACTATGTCTGCCTGTGGGTATCGTAAGAGGCGATTAAGAGTTTCCGGGAGGTGGGAGGCTCCGGTGTTGACAACACGGTCTGTAAATCACACTGCAGTCACCAACCCGCCTGCCCAGCGCGGTGACTTTGGGCCAAAACAAAAACCCCTAATAATGATGAAGATGATCTCCGACCGTATTTCGGTCAAGGCTATAATCTCTACGGAGATTGGCCAGGTACGCAGGAGATATTATAGTGCACAAGTGTGTGCGCAAACACAGATGCACTCTCTATTCCGTTTCTCTGATAGTCCGATGGGACGGAAAGCCGACACGCCCGGACAGAGATCAGGCGCAGGACCAACGGTTTTACGTACTGTTACGATCGGGTAGTTTACCTATTGACTCACTAGATGTCGCTAGTAGCAGAGTAGAACGCGATATCGTTTACTAGCATGTTCCATTGTAATCTCAGCGTGTTTGGTATATGAATTATTGAATGAACGTCCTAGAACGTTCCAGGCTTGCCCGGATAACACCTACGGGGTTTTTGTAGATGGGTCGCTCGGGTATATTCCCGAATGTTCGGGACCGAACGTCGAGCCGTATAAATACGGCGAATCTCGGCCGACGGAGTCAGTCTTAATTGAGTCTTAGTTGAGTCTTGTTATAAGATTGGGAAGCTAAACAAGCGATAAATGGTGATAGTGAAGAAGTGATAGTTTAGTGCTGTGTTTAGAGTTATAGTGATTAGTGCTGAAATTTTGTAACCTCCTCCACCCAATAAAGAGTTATAACACCTACGCCTACCTTTTAATCGGCAGCTCCGAATCACCCGTACCCAGTACGTAACAATTGGTGTCAGAAGTGGGATTTGGAGTAGAATGTCGATTGTCAACAAGGAAGGCATGGAGCAAAGAAGTAGCATTGTCGGTGAGCCGGAGACCGTGGAATCTGCTCGTGTAGCAGTAGCAGCGGCGACATCACCTTCGGTGAATGCTATGCTTCGAGAATGTTTTAGTCAACTAATGCAAATGAAGATGGAAATGGTGGAGGGGCTTAGCGTAATCGATAAACATTTCAACGAGCTGGACAATACTTATGCGAACTACTGCAAGACCTTTGGGATTAAGTGGAATGTTGGGAATATCGAGAAAGTGGTCTCTGAGCTGGACGACCCGTGTGCTAACATCTGCACAGACGTTGAGGCAAAGTCGGTAGTGAAGGACGTTCACCAGGAGCCGCACTCGGAGGAAGTGCACGGGGCGGCTGAGGGGGTGAAACGGGTTGAAATGGATAATGGATCCGGAGGAAGACTTACCTCAATAGTCAAGGTCGACAGCAAATGTGAGGACATTCGGATGGACGTGACGGAGTCGGACGTTGAGATCGTACGCCAGGAGCCGCACTCGGGAGTAGTGCGTGATGTGGTCGAGGAGGTGAAGCAGACCGAGGTGGATGGAGGATCTGGAGGATTTGGCTCCATCAGTGATGGCTGCAGTGATCTTGACCACATGGATGTTGGCTGCGATGAGAGTGATGTGGTTGCGTCGAGTTGGAGTAAAGATTGTGGCGACGAGTCAGAGGCACCTGCTGGTGATGTGAAACAGGTGGAAGATCCTGAACAGAAGAGTGATGGAGTAATGGTTCTGGCTGATGGAAGAAGGATATATGAAATGGACTGGAATAGTGATGGTCTACAGATAGAAGATCGGATGGATGACGAGCGCTGCAGAAAAGCGAAGACATGGAGGAAACAGGATTTGAGAATATTGCCTTTGAACAAGGAACGGGAAGTTGGAATGCGCGTGAATGGTGTTTGCTGCTCAATAAGTGGGAGTATTGGTTTGACGTTAACTGCATATGTGGATACTATTAGCAACTGGAAGGTTAGACGCAGAAGAAGAGCAGCGGGTTCGTTTGTGTGGCTGCATCATCCAGTGCGACGTAAAGAGAAGGCACCTAATTTGTGGAAGAAATGGTTTGTGCCGAGCAGAGTAGTTGCCCGACGGCGGTCGCAGGATGCAGTAAGAAAAAGATGTGATGACCGGATGCTCTTTGTGGCGGCAGCGATGATGTTCGGGACGAACATCTCTAGGAAGGGGGCAGTGTTACGATCGGGTAGTTTACCTATTGACTCACTAGATGTCGCTAGTAGCAGAGTAGAACGCGATATCGTTTACTAGCATGTTCCATTGTAATCTCAGCGTGTTTGGTATATGAATTATTGAATGAACGTCCTAGAACGTTCCAGGCTTGCCCGGATAACACCTACGGGGTTTTTGTAGATGGGTCGCTCGGGTATATTCCCGAATGTTCGGGACCGAACGTCGAGCCGTATAAATACGGCGAATCTCGGCCGACGGAGTCAGTCTTAATTGAGTCTTAGTTGAGTCTTGTTATAAGATTGGGAAGCTAAACAAGCGATAAATGGTGATAGTGAAGAAGTGATAGTTTAGTGCTGTGTTTAGAGTTATAGTGATTAGTGCTGAAATTTTGTAACCTCCTCCACCCAATAAAGAGTTATAACACCTACGCCTACCTTTTAATCGGCAGCTCCGAATCACCCGTACCCAGTACGTAACAGTACTTTCGAGGCACGAGCTAACTGAAAATTTTGCAACATTAAAATCTGTACATGGAATAAATTCATTCATTCATTCATTCATTCAGTTTTCGCCTCTATCGGCATTTGACCTATGATAATAATATGTGCCCACGGTAGCTAGCACCACACAGCCCCTTTCATTGTTCTAATGCGATATTAAATGTATATTTTGATGACCAACGTTGAAATATGGCATATTGGCGTCATCAACCTTTGGACAATGAACCGTGGTTTCAATTCAAACAAAATACAAGCTAAAAATAGCCCACAAATAACTTAGGCAAGCACTCGTAGTTCATATAAAATTAGTAAATCTCAAACCTCTCATGGATGTCTTTATAATTCTACTCGCTCAATGTTTTATACATGTCTGTTTATATTAGGTAACAAATAATTACAGATTCTTTATCTGCGTATATAACAGACAGATCTAGGCTAGATATCTAAGAATCGTACTAAATTTACTAACTAAACCTACGTTTATTATATAGGTACATTTTCTGAGCAGGATGCGGCTTTTGGTTAAAACATAAGCACACTTGAATATTGTGAGCAACTAACGGTATCAGGCATAGGTAGAACACAAAATACATAATCATATACTTGAACGGAACAAATAAACTAAAAACGTGCGTCAAAAGACCTACAATGGTATTAAATCTCGAAAGTGTGTTGTCCCCATTTCGCGTCGTTCCATTCAAATTTATTATTATGTATGTATAGGTATATCCATCCTACACGCCGTTGAGTTTCCAAAATGGGGTAGCCAGAACTGCAAGATCACGAAGAAGGTCTCAAAGCCACGTTTAGCACACCAGATGTAAAACATAAAGGTGCTAAATCATCGCTTGAGAGAATTTCCCCGAGTTCCTTAGTCAACTCTTACGACATGCACGGAATGAGATGCAGCTGACGTATTATAGTGAAGGCCCGCGACAGCACAGAAAATATGCAAATACGAGTATATACAGGGTGTAACAGAAAGGGTAGATTAGAAAGGTCAAGATTGTATGAAAATTCCTGAGATATTTAAAAATTCTCCATACTATCGGGAAAAATAAACATGTGATTACGGGTCTCAAATTTTGTGGATAGGTTCTATACAGTGGGCTATTTACATAGCTTTTCGCTTAACATACCCTTTTTGTTACACCCTGTATACCCAACGTCTAAAAGATGATTTTGTGTGTATTGTTAACATCAACATAAAATCATGACAGAAGACCTTGGATATGTAATATTTATTTTAAAGAACCTTGATTTTATAAATTACATTTTAGTGTAAGCAACCAGTTTGTAACACTACGTAGAACTTCGAGGCCTCAGGTCAAATTTCTTGCTACACTAGGCTATACTTCGAGAACTGTGTCGAAATGAATACGTTAGGAGAATTTTGCATATAGTAACATAGTAAGGTTAGTTGATATATTAATTATAATTGGGTGCCTGATGATAAGTAAAATGAGGTCTGACGAAAATAGAAACTTACATATCTTACATATTAGCAAAGTACTTCACACATTAATTTCTAAGCTTACGATATTATTATTCCTGTTAGATCATCAGTAAATTTACTCATATTTTCTTGCAGCGGATGTGCTAAGAAAAGAGTTAGAGAGCACCCATAACCAGCGAACATGTATGAAGAACTCTAATGAATGTGGATGAAGCATATTTGGAACGTACTGAATAGACATCTAGTGGTAGCAGAAAGTAATATCCACTACCAAATGATTTAGCTTCTAGAGTTTTTACTCTTGAATCCTGAGTAATGAGTCGCCTAAGCAAAAGCACCCAGCAGAGTTTGTCGAAAACGCTAAGACTAAAGAATATAATGTAGGTACACATTACGTTAGGTACATATTTTGAAGTACTTCAAATACCTCCTTAAACATGCTAATCAGCTTTTTTCGCTAATTGGCTGTATTGTGTCGTTAAACAATTTTTTTTATTATTATTTACCGTAAATGGGTGCTACGGAGGAGACAAAAAGGCGGCTGAATTACGTAGCTAGGTAAATATGTAATTTTTTTTAAATACCGCGGATTTCTGGCGGCAATGTACAAGTAAATATGAGCCAATGATGCTTGCTGCGTAGGCTACATTGATTTGTTATCATCTTCTCTTATGATTTCCTCTATAGTTCCGAAATGTAACCATAAAGCGTGGTAAGAAAAGATGGAGCTATGTTGGGTGGGTCTCTCAGGCTGGGCCAAGACCGCCAAAAGACCTTCCAAAAGAAGAAGGAGATAGAGGGCAGCAGCAGGACATAGATATAGTGGTCTAATGTAAACAATCATCATTTCATTAATGACCTCAAAATCCTCTTAATGGATATGTAACCAAATATATTTAAACAACGAGCCTTTATCACTCCTCAATTTAAAGTTAAGTTTTACTTGCTTCCTAATATTAGTGCTATAATCTGATTATTATTAAAAATTGAGGTCAGAATAATGGTCAGATGTAATAATGGTCGGTTTATTTCGGTGATTATTATTACACTGCAAATCGTTAAAATTGTCATTAACTTTGTAACGCGCGTTACAAAGCTATGTGTAATGGCTATTTTCAGGGATATATAACACTATTCGTTCAAATAAATATAGTTGCAAATAATTATAGTTGCAATATGCAAAGGTGCAGTGGCAGACCCGTTCCCAAACAAAATAGAAAGATATCGCTCGTAAATAAACTGCTTACCATTAAACTAAATCTACTGAGAATAGGGAAAGCTGTCTCTTATGCTGTTATATTTTGGCCAAATAGATGGATTGGCTAAATTCCAAATTCTGACGGAAACCGATTGGAGGTAAGAGCTTGGTGAAGGCTTATGCCCAGTAGTATGTCCAATCTTCCTACCCTGGGGTCGGCACAATATGTAGGTGCGTACATCATTCGTCCTCTTGCAACTCACTCCCAGGGCACTCATCTTTTACAGTTACACCTCTTAGGATTTCCTCTTCCCATACAATTATCTAAATTTACGACTAAAGCTCTCTGTGAAATATGCTCTTCATATCTTAAGCCTAACATGTCCGTACCAAGACAAACGCTCACTTCTTAGCAGTAGGTCAACTCAGTCAACAATACACGCGGATAACAATATTCGGTCAGACGCCATATTCGATTCATATCCGTTTCAAAATGGTATTTAAATATTTTTTTTATTAGTTACGCCGGTTTTCGGTGAAGGAGACGACCATATAAACCGGATTTGGCAACCAAATCCAGTTTCTGTGCAGGCGCGGAAAAAACCGATGTAGCGGTTTTTAGGAACAGGCGGATTTCATAATAGAATACAATAGAGAATTGACATTTATTCCAAGCTTTTGCATACCGCTCCTGCATTCTGTGGTCAAATTAAATAATATAAAATGCTATATAAAAGTGTTAACGTATCCTAACCTATATCCATATAATATGACCTGCATGTATAGATATTTCGAAATTGATAATGTTTTTAATGAAAGTTATTATATGCGAGACACAACATAAGTAAATGTCACACAAACAAGATAAACCAATGACGCAAATTAAGCTGAGAGCAAAAAAGGCAACGTTTTTGCAGTGATGTAACTTTTTCCATATAACTGACAGGCAAGTATGAATTGTTGGTTCATACAAATGTTACACAATATGTAGTCATCAATAACTAAATCAATATCTAGATACTGAACTATTATGAACTATATGATATGCAGTATTTATAGGTACTTAGTATTACTATTTTAATTGAGTTCAACCTGTCACTAACTAGTTGTTTTAAACAAACTAGTTTTACTAATGAATGAATATGTAGATGTCGTGTGGATTTTTTAGTGACAGACTTGTTTTAAGTCCCGGATACCTAAAGCTGACCATACATCTTCCTTCCCATAGTTCAATCGGTTTGATGGTCAGTGGATCAGTAAGAATAAAAACCTTGTGGTTTGGCAGGACGGATCCGTGTCCTGTCGATTCAACGATAGGAAAGGATGGTGTATGGCCCCTATTACTAGCATTCGTTTTATAACCTGTACAATAACCTGTCAAAAAAGTGCTAGTGAGGTTATTTATCCGGAATTTAATAACAACTTAACTGGCATTTAATATCCTTATGCCATGAGCTAGCTATCGAGCTTCGAAATTATCCGTAGATACGTTATCCGCGTGAACTAGCTATACAGGGTATAACAAAAAGGGTATGTTACACGAAAAGCTATGTAAATAGCCCACTGTAGAGAACCTATCCACAAAATTTGAGACCCGAAATCACATGTTTATTTTTCCCGGTAGTATAGAGAATTTTTAAATATCTCAGGAATTTTCATTAAATCTAGAAAAATAAAAATGTGATTTCGAGTCTCAAATTTTGTAGATAGGTTCTCTAATAGTGGGCTATTTACATAGCTTTTCGCTTAACATACCATAACATATATTTATTTATTTATTATAAATGGGGTAGTCAGAACTGCAGGATTATAAAGGAGATCGTGCAGCCACGTTTAGCATAGCGACGACCGATGTAAATGATCAGAAACAAGAGAGCTAGCTTATCGTCTGAGAGAATACCCAAGTTCCTTAGTCGACTCCTACGACATGCACGGAAGGATGTGCAGCTGTTTTATTCTAGTGAAGCCCCGCATAAGCAGAGGATTCAAGGTCCGAAATGTATTATCGACAGTGAATGATGTCGATTGCCATGGTCGGTTGTGTTAACCTGTTAGATCAGTCTGTCTGGACAGTTGACCTACCTAATATAGGTTATTATGAAGCAATTGGGCAATTAATTGATCAGCGAGCCAAAACGTGGTGTGTGACATAGCCTGTGTCTGTGTCTACCATTCAATTAAATTCAGTTAAATACAATATTTGCTCAATTCAATAATTATAATGTTAAGTGTTCAATAATTATAGAATGAAGTTTACAATTAAGCAACTGTATACAAAACATGATATTATGATATATTCGTCGGTAATATCTTTGTTTAGTGGGTAAGATAGGTAATATATTATTTAATTAACTTAATAGTCGGGGAGGTAGCGTTGTATTTTTTATGGTGATTTTAGGCCGATCGATTTTGAGTGCAATTGATAGTTTAGATGAGGACATCAATTGAATTGAGCGTCAGCAGGCGCACTCAGGGTTGGGGCGATGGGGAGAGAATTTCAGTATGTAAAAAAAAAAAACAAATTATTTCTGTTTCGTCCGAAAATTTGCACATCAGTAGTTTTAACAATAATAATATAATTATAGAAACCGTCAGCTGTGAAGAAAATGGCGGGTTGTTACGTCAGCAGTTTTGATATATACCTATTTAAAAAAATTATTTCATTTCATTTCCGGTCGAATGAAACTGATACAGGTTATTCTTTATGCTATAAAATGATAAAAAAAGCCTCCAGATCTATGATCGGGGTAAAATCGTCAGCAAGGGGTTATAGTGCCGAGCAGGTATTCAATCCGAGTATGCATTAACCATCTATATTATTCAACTGACGACCTTCTCCCTGTCAATTACTCTGCTGATTCTTTTCTTCATTATATACATTGTTCAAATTATGCTTACGATCAATTTTCAAGCGATCTGAAATCAATTTGATTATAAAAATTCTCATTTTTATCTTTTTCATATGCATATATAATCTAACTGCTGTCTGCGGAGCCGGCTGACGACTTTTCCCTCTTCAATATTCTGCTGACTCTTTTTTTTATATGAATATATTATTTTAATTACTCTTATCATCAATTTTGAGCGACCTTAAAATCAATTTATTTATAAAAATTATCGGTTTAATCTATTTTTATCTATATGCTTTCAATTTGAGAGATAGGAATGTGAGAAGGAGAATTATTAATTAATTGTACAAGTATGTACATATAATAGAAATAAAATGTGTTATAAATTATGTTTATTTAAACATTATCAATAGTATTACATCATATTTTCATTTTTAAATTGTTCACAAATCTAAACGATTCTGTTGATTACGTTACCATACCAATTAAACCAATAATTTTTATAAATAAATTGATTTAAGGTCGCTCAAAATTGATGATAAGAGTAATTAAAATAATATATTCAATAAAAAAAAGAGTCGCAGAATATTTGAAGAGGGAAAAGTCGTCAGCCGGCTCGCAGTAAGCAGTTAGATTATATATGCCATATGAAAAAGATTAAAAATGAGAATTTTATAATCAAATTGATTTCAGGTCCCCGCTTGAATAATGATGATCGTAAGCATAATTTGAATAATGTATATAATGAAGAAGGACTCACAGAGTAATTGACAGGGAGAAGGGTCGTCGTTGAATAATTATAGATGGTTAATGCATACTCGGATTGAATACCTGCTCGGCACATATACCCCTTGCTGACGATTTTTTACCCCTATCGATAGATCTGCTGAGGCTTTTTTTTATCATTTTATAGCATAAAGAATAACCTGTATCAGTTTTACATTCGACCGGAATGAAATGAAAATAATTATTTTTAATATAGGTATATATAACCTGCTGACGTACAACCGCCATTTTCTTCACAGCTGACGGTTTCTATAATTATTATTATTGTTAAAACTACTGATGTGTGCAAATTTTCGGACGAACAGAAATAATTTTTTGGTTTTTTTTTTTTACTACTTGAAATTCTCTACCCACCCTTACTGGAGCTGCTGACGTTTTCGAGTTACTCAATGACTATCCATGAAAAGTACGTTATGACATAATCAATCGACACAGAATTATTTTGTAAAATGCAACGCTACCTCCCCGACTATAAACAGACAGATAAATGCATTTACGACCGGAGATGTTATATTCGATTATTTTTCTGCTTAACTATGATTTTTATAACGGTCTAGATAAAAATTACATAATAAAATAACCTAGGAAGTTCCACAAATAATATTTTTTATTTGATTTCACAAAGGACGTAACCAGAGGCACATCTCATGCCCCCATATAAATATAATAAATAGTGGACGCCCGCGACTCCGTCCGCGTGGGACTACAGAAAAAAATAAAAACGTAGCCTATATGGTTAAGTTGTAAAAGTAGCCTATATTGTTTCGCGGTTGTCGTAAAAAATTAATTCACGTTTGTTTCCCTTCCGTGGGAATTTCGGGAAATCCGTTCCCGTGCTTCCTCGGGGTCCCAAATAAACATATATGCTCAACTTCAGATTCACATGTTTAACCGTTTTTCGTAAAAATAATAATTCTCGTTGGTCTCCTTCCGTGGGAATTTCGGGAATCCGTTCTAGTGTTTCCTCGCAGTCCCTAATGAACATATCTGCCCAATTTCAGCTTCATATGTATAGGACGGTTTTCGTAAAAACTATGAATTCCCGTTTGTCCCTTCCCGTGGGAATTTCGGGAATCCGTTTTAGTCCTCCCTCGCTGTCCCCAATGAACATATATGCCCGATTTCAGCTTCATATGTATAGCGGTTATCGTAAAAACTATGAATTCCCGTTTGTCCCCTTCCCGTGGGAATTTCGGAAATCAGTTTTTAGTCCTCCCTCGCTGTCCCCAAATGAACATATATGCCCGATTTCAGCTTCATATGTTAGCGTTTTCGTAAAAAATATAGAAATCCCGTGGTCGCCTTCCCGTGGGAATATCGGGAATTCTTATAGCCTATGTTCATCCAGGTCCAATAGGATTCTAACGGTGAAAGAATTTTTGAAATCGTTCCAGTAGTTTTTGAGCTATTCATTACAACCAAAACAAACAAAGTTTTCCTCTTTATAATATTAGTGTAGATAAATATTCACACACTACACAACACATTAGTCCTACACAAGATCCCTTAGGTCTTGTGTCGTGGGTACTAAGCAACGGTATATAAATACATAGATAAGTATAGAAACATCCATGACTCGGAAACAAACATTGATATTCATCATATCAATGTTTGCACCTACCGGGATTCGAACCCAGGACCTATGGCGTCGCAGGCAGGGTCACTACCTACTAGACCGTCGGCCGTCGTTTCCCCTAACGTCTGGATTTCATACATTATGCTGGTCATACACAATACTTTCTACCGTTGATCGGATAGTGTATGTATGTATGTCTGTCATCGTCGTGGTCGTCAGCCTATTGCAGTCCACTCCTGGACGTAGGCCTCCCCCAGGGCACGCTACAAGGCTACTGCCACAGGGGGGTTAGCCCATAGTCACCACGCTGGGCAGGGGGTTGGTGACCGCAGTGTGATTTTCGGACTATGTTGTCAGCACGGGAGGCGCTGCTACCCACCTCCCGGAAACCCTTAATCGCCTCGTACGATACCCACGGGCAGGCAGGGGTGGTACAAACTCTACTCTGCCGGCACCACGCGGTTGAGTATACACCTCCTTAATGCTTCCTTAATGCCTTAATTTTTAAATGCCGTTTTATTTTTAATCCTTAGACTAAACAGTCGATTCTCATTAAAAAGTGTAATAAATTGCTAAGAAACTTACCAACTAAAGTATACTTGATGAGGCAAGGATGGCAGAGCTTGTGGATAGGCCGCCAGTGCTCGTTGTTCGAGGTCCTCGCGAACGAATCAGACTCGTTCGTCAGGAATACCACGAACTCCCTGAACGTGACGTCATGGCCGAAGGTCAGCGACTCGTTGCTCGGGTTTTCTCGGAAATGCTTGATTATTGTCTTGCCGAGACGATCCTGTGAGGGAATGCTGTTTTAGTCCAGCGCGCTATCTCTAGCGGTATATAATAGGAAACTGGAAAAAGTTAATGCTAAGTACTCTACTACATGTCTAATTAGGAATTAGAATAGACACTCGTTCTCGAGCCAGGACTAAAATGAATTCTCGCTGAAGTAAGTATTTTGAATTGCCACTTACATTGTCTAGTTATTGCATAGCTTTGTGGATTTATCGCGTAAATGTGAGATATCTCGCTCTGTAAGTTCATGTGCCACGTGCGCAGGAATGGGAAGACCAGTTGAGGTGTTGGCAAACGTGCCGTAAGATCTGTTTGATGACCCAGCAGATCTGGCTACAATTTTTCGGGAATATAACCATAATTTTCGGAAACATGTTGGGTGTAGGTATTTGATATTCGAATTTTTTTTATTGTTGCTAAACCTCTATGGCCAAAGTCGCGGGTGTCGATTGGATGCAGGCTGCTTCCGACCGGTCGGAGTGGAGGTTGTTGGGGGAGGCCTATGTCCAATAGTGGACTTCTCAGGGCTGTAAATGATGATGATGAGACCTCTATACAGAAGTGGTCTTTGATAATTAGTGATTACGAGTAAAGCCAGGCTACTTGTTAAAATATCTCGCTCCCGATCGGACGACGACTTATCTTTTCTTGCGGAGTAGGTTCTTAACATAGGTAACAAAATTGCATGCATTTAGGTAAAATACAATTGTTTTTATACAAAATATATATAATTAATAATATTATCGCTCAAAAAAACTGAAACTTATTGTTCTGTACTTTACTAACTTTGGAAGGTTGAATGATTGGAATCACGAAAACGGTTACGTGGAGGATTTATTACACTACTCGTATTTACACAATTTCTGTGATGCCTTTTAAATGTTAGGCTGACCCATGTATGAACTAAGGACATTGCAACGCGCCCTATTGTTTGAATTTAAGGGTAACCACCATGATTTTTTTAAACAGGAGTCTACCTATAGAGCATCTCGCTTTTATGTTGAACACGAATACTGTTTAAAAAATTCATGGTGGTTACCCTTAAATTCAAACCATAGGGCGCGCTGCAATGTCCTTAGTTCATACATGGGTCAGCCTAACATTTAAAAGGCATCACAGAAATTGTGTAAATACGAGTAGTGTAATAAATCCTCCATGTAACTAGACCCATTATAGCCGCAGCCGCAAGAGACGCATCTCGCTTCCACAATGGACATAACCCTGCTTTAAAGGTTCATCTTTTTATCTAAACTTACCTGATGGTATGGACGAAGGTTGAAGCTGGCATGTTTAAGCTAGCTCCCACCATTTTTCATTACATAGTTATTTGAACATATGTATGAATTTGTAGCTTATTTGTGCTTGAAAGTTGGGGGTAGCTTAACTAGTCAACATAATATGTGCTACTACTTATAAGATAGAAGTCTTAACCCTACACTTTTAGTAGGTAGTGACTTACTATGCTCTTAACTAGGTACAATACAGTGATTATTTTAGTGTTAGGGTAACAAAATTCTTACATGAAACTCAAATAAAGTGTCACAGAAATAAGAGAGAATATGTACTTATAATTTATTGCATTTTATGCAAATAACTGAGTACAATAAGAAAAAAATATTTGCATATTTTGTACAATAAATATTTATAAATTTGATTTTACACAGTGTAGCTCTACACTCAGAAAGATTAATTTAATTAATACTAACGAGTATTCAATTAATATTAAACCTGTTAATTATCTTCATATCGCATACCCACAATGGCTTGATGTTTCTGTGACTTTTAAAAATTTGATGTACTAACTTTCTTTCTTTATTCTTTATTGTACACAGAAAATATATAGCAGGTAAGTATATAACTCTCTACTAGATAAGCAATAATTAAATGTATCTGAGTATAGAGGTTAGAAACTTACTTGGAAATATTTAGCACTATCCGTGCTTCCTTCCAACTTGTTTCTGTACGCAGACAGGAGCCTCTCAAACGGATTCCTCACAATGAGCATCTTATGATAGTTCTCCAGCATGTAGTCCCTTTCCACCTTTGGTACACTGCTCATATTCCGGAAAGTTCCAACAATGTGCGGTAGATTTGCTGGAATTGATAACGGGTCTGTGCTATTCCATTTTCCGGTGAGTACCATGAGTATTCTCTTCCAATTTGTGCATGCACCTGTGTGTACAAATTATAGGTTTTTAAAATTAAATGTCTAATGATTCCACCACAGATGACCAATACTTCAAGAGCTTGAACTGAGCCCTGATAGAACCATGATAAATATGATATACATATAGAATTACCTATAGGAAAAGGACAATTTTTACTTCTGTGATGTGGTGGCAATAGTATAGTCCAAAATTTACTTCAATACTGAATGTAATGTCTAAACCTAGATTGAGCAACAACATTCTAGCTACCTAAGCTACCCACTTTAAATAAAATACTATCTACATAATTTACATAGGATTCATATTAAAATAAAAAAACCACTAAAGTACCTAAGTAAGTGAGATAAGTATAAGTAGTAACTAAAGTATGTAACCAATATTTCACCTTCTTCACCGTATTAAGTAAGTTATAATTAAGTAGACAGTACCCTACCATTAATTATTATTGGGTCAGTAGTTTTATAAATAGGTAGGTACATTTCCAATAAGAATCCTAACAGAATACAAGTGCCTATGTAAAAAAATTACGCACGTTAGCTTACGAATAAACAAAACTGTGACGTTGATGTTAAAATGGTTACTATAGCTGTAAGCAGTTTACCTTGGGAGACTCACCTTTGGCACGTAGCAATACAACAGTTTGTGGTCATCATCAACAAGGATATGTTCCAATTCACGCGGGTCCAGTGCATCTAGACTCGTCTGAGGAGGGAACTGGCGACATCTCTCTTGAATAAGCTCTTGCCGATTCAGGTTCAAGGACTGGGTCAACTCCAACGAGTGTTCAATAAAAATACTGTTATCGTCATACTCACTCCCGCCGATATAAAGTAATATACTAAACGTACTCAGCAGCACCAGTATACTAAAGTTGGTCCGAGCGTGCATGTTTCCATTTAGAATATTCATTTATATACAAACTTTCTTTTAGAAACAAAACTTCGTAAAATATAGGGCACTCTTCTAACCACAACACTTTTTTTAAACTAGGTAAACGCTAGTATATCTACAGATGTAATTATTTTACTTTACTAGTTTAAGCAATATTGTAGGTCCTTAATTTATAAAAATTCAAAGTGAAAAACTTTTAGAACTCGTAAATATTTGCACTATCAAAATACGTGCAACTAGCGCCGCAGCGACAGATTGACTGAATGAGAACGTTCCGATTCATCCATAGCACGTTCGCAACTATATCTGTCAGTCTTTAGGTAAATGAAATAACTGATGCGCTTCAATTTAATTGTTTCAAAAAAACGGATCGTTTTATAGTCTGGGAGATTATAGCTAAATAGATAGACATTTCACCAAAAAATATTTTTATTAAGAAACTAATTTTAAATCAAGTTTTAGTTTTAATTATGTTGAATTGATAACTAATTACTTTATACTAATTAGGGTTCATAGGTAGGGTAATGCACAATATTAATGAACCTTTAATCCTTCTGATGTCGTCAAACGTTCTGGAATATTATTCTGTGAAAGAGGTACATAAGTAATTTAAATGAATAGTGTGTATTTCTTTGTACATACTTATTAGTTGGGCTATAGGTATACTTACTCTTAAATGTCGTATGTAGCACACTTGATGATATTGGTGTATCAGGGCAAATGCTTCTTCAGCTACCGCCATCTGACGGTGCTGCCATGCCATCACTGCGAGGCAAGCCCAAAGCGTTTCATCTTCTACCGTACGACATAACTGGTGTAAAATTAAAAACAACCATTTAATTTAAGTTTAAAACTGTTTAAAAACTAAGGTACTTACCTATATAATAATATTATCATTACATCGTATATATTGTACCGATTTTCTATACAATATAATTAATATAGCTTAAGGGCACTAAAGATGTCTAGCAAGGAAATTCATTAAAAAAATTGTTCAAACTAAATAGTCGTTATTTTCCGTAAAGAGCAGGGAATTTTCTACTTGTAAAAGTACTTAAAATAGTAGGTTCATCGGCTACCAATGCCCTTTTAGATTAATCTATCTCTGTGCAAAATTTTATCTAGACTAGATGTTGCCTGTGACTTCACCCGCGCGGTATTCGATTATCACGCCGTGGTGCCACCTACCACAACAAAAAGTAGCTTATGTCCTTTCTCGGGCTCTAGACTATTTGTGTAGCATATTCATTTAAATCGGTTCAGTAGTTTTGTCGTGAAAGACGGATAAACATAGACACACATACACTTTCACATTTATAATATTAGTATGGATTAGCTTTAGCCTTTCTAGAGTGGTCATATACTACCAAATGACCGAGGATAATGTTTGACTGTTATTAACCACGGACGAGACGTTTTCTCCGTGCTGGTAAATACATACCCTTTAAATTCAATCTAAAAAGGTCGTGTACTTACTTGCAAAGCTGCCTGCCACATATTAGCGGCAACATGTTTGAGAAGTTTTTCTGGGAATGCAGCAAGCGATACATGCATTATGGCCCCATTGCCACGGCACACGTGAGCTACGCCATCTTCCACGCTTAATACAGTAGGATTTCGGCCAAGGTCGCTGAAATAATAATAATATCGCCTTTTGCATGCTGACAACCATCAATCATTTGTTAGATAGATAGGTAGGTACTAGTTTTGGTTGTGAACTATCTTATTATATGAAGTAGGTACACCTATAGGTACTTCATAATCTATTTAGAGTTTATTACCTGATTTCTTTGCTGACTGTAGTTAAGGCGAGCCAATCAGGCTGAGTAGCTGCTTTTGGGCAGCACCAGGCAACAGCTGAATTTGCTCTCAAGCCCACCAAAAGTTCAGTTTCTGCACTCCAAGCGATACTCAAAATCTGTGAACCTGTTCACGAGACAAAATAGATGTGATACCTTAGGTATAAAACTTTAATGGGTACTAGCTAATGTTTGTGGCCATCAATCCTTTAAGTTTAAGGTTAATTTTAAATGCTTGAATAAACATAATTATCCCATCAATGTCAATCTAAAAAACTGCCATAGAAGACGCCGGGCTTGTATGCAATTCAACATTAGAGTCGTTGAGACTCTGAGAATGGATTGTTAACGAATATGCCCCTACTTTCGACAAATGGACCAATAATAGGAATTAAATTTTCCTTTTTAACGTTGCCGCTTTCTGAATACTTATGCGGGGCGATTCTCAAATTGCAATTTGTAAACAGTTTGTTCACTTACCTAGTTTTACAAACTTGTGTTTCGTGTCCCTCACGGTAACGACGTACAAATCTCTGTTGTAATCTAGCAGTGCAAGTTGTCTGTCCGAGAGAGGTCCACTTTGGCTTAAAGCAATAGATGATACCGTCATTTTGTGTGAAACTTTCGTTACGGTGTTATCAGTAGAACTCCGTACAATCAACCCAGTTGGTAGGTCAAACACGTGAATCACTAAAATATTAATAAGACATATTTTTGAAAGATGCTTGTCTTATAATGACTAGGCTACAATAGGTTTTTTTTAACCAAAAAAAATTATGTAGGTACTTACGTTTTTTGTCAGTCTGGTCTATAGCAGCTAATGCATCAGGACCAAGTGATATAGCCGCATGACCTAGTGTCTCCGGGCGGGTGCCCCATCGCGGGCTAGCTAGCAGCCTTCCCATATAGCTGTACACTGAGAGACCCGCTCTCTCAACTATGCACAGACATCTGAAAATGCATAAATTTAAGATACAAAGTAAAAAATACAGTAAACAACAAATATGACTCAAAACACATTAAATCTAACCTTTCAGCCATTAAGATCATACTTATAGTTCCTTCTTTTAGATCGAATGTTACTGGCGTATTCCAAGAAGTTAATTTATGGATGAAGCATTGCTTTACGGTAGCAATCACTAGATGGTTGAATCCTAAAGCTATCTGTATTACTCTATCTGGATAATCAAGTTGGTCGCTTTGGTCGGTTATGATGTTTTTTATAGCGATTACCTTCCTTCCGACTTGTTTACATGTATAGCTTTTCCAAGTGTACTCCCTGTGGAAAATAATTACCAAATTTTTATTTCTAGGGTAAGTATTTAAGTTAGAGTGCCTATGTTATTTAATATGTAACCTCCATCCATAATCCATATTCACTCAGAAAGATAAAATAGAAGTTAGTCGACAAAAGTAAAAACAAAACGGCAAAATTGTTGCTCTCATTTCCAGATAAACTGAGGTGAAAGTAAAGTAGATACTCTGTGTAACACCTAGTTAAAGCTATTTAAGTTAATAATAACGCATAGAAGATAGTGCATATTCGGTTTTTTATTAAACCAATTATGCAGGTGTATTAGGTGGGTATTTATGATGTAAATTTATACCTATCAATAATATGAGCAAAGAGAACTTGTCCATTAGCACAGGCTGCTGTTAGTTGAGTACCATCTGAAGACCATGCGATGCTGTAAATGCTGCCTGTTGATGGTCTTTCTAGACAGTGAGACCACTAGAATGAACAACGTATAGGTAAATGTTAAGCGGGTACATAAAATACATAGGAGAAAACTTTAAAAATATTGCGCATTGTTCATGATTCCGTAGGTATGTTCTAATATTGTTTGCTTGCTTTCTCAATAATTTCATATAGATTATGAGACAGTACTTGCCTAGTTTTCCTACTTTAAAAAAAATTATTAGTAGCTATGTTTGTACTTACTTCTTTTATATTTAAAAGAAATTTTGATACTATAAATATGTAGATCTAAAGCAATATGCAGCTGAAAGCGAGACCAGAAAGACTGAAATATATTTTTTAAAGTGAGTATCCTGATTGATAATAAGGTACCTACTTACTTATTACAATACTTATTTGTGTTTAACTTACCCCATTGACATTGCATAAGCGAATAAGATTATAACTTCCGATAATAAATAAATCGCCAGCTGGGGACCAACTAACGCTTGTTATTGGCTGGTCGTGTTTGACGCTCACCGATATTTGCTGACCAAAAGTATCCCAAATCTGTAGAAACCATATACACAATTAGGAACAACAATCGACCATAGTGGTAGCTAATTGAGAAGAAGGCACATTAGCTACCTTAGAAATTCCATCTTCGGCACCAGATAAAATCAGGTTGTTATTAGCATTCCAAGCGACGCACAAGATAAGATCATCGTGCGCTTTCCACTGCAAATCAAATTCAAGTTGTATATTTACCTTTTTATAATGTTGACAAGAGATGTATCCATCTCAGAGTACCTACCTAGGTACTTACCTTAGTTACTTTCGAACTCGAGTTAAGATGCTTAATGACTAAGCAATTTCCTTTCGTGTATACAATAGCGCTACTGTCCGGGCCCCAAGCAGCATTGTAACAAGGGACATCAGACTGAACTAAAGTCGATCGAAGAAGCCCATTTCGAGACCAAACTTTTACGAAGCCGTCTTCACCAGCTGAAGTAAAATTTAAATAAGGTTACTGAAATTCGAAAATAAAATACAAGATCTGTCTAAATCTAAATACTAACCTAGACAGCAGTAACAGGTAAGATTATCTAAAGGCAGTACCAATTTAAATATCAAGATTTAACTCGTAAGTGAAAGCTTTTACATATGAGATGCAAGGTACCTATCTACATTTACCTTATATCTACTATTACCCATACTTTTAGAATAGGACTAACATAATATGCTGTAAAAATACATGCATAATTGCAAACATACAGCTCTATGCCTAGGATCCTTGGTTCTATTTACAAAAAGTGCGCTAATGCCTAGATATTAATTACTAGCGTCCGCCCGCGACTCCGTCCGCGTGGACTACAGAAAAAACAAAATGTCAAAATTATCCGAGATTAAAACATTTTC
Source organism: Carposina sasakii (assembly GCA_014607495.2). Lineage (NCBI taxonomy): Eukaryota > Metazoa > Arthropoda > Insecta > Lepidoptera > Carposinidae > Carposina > Carposina sasakii. The sequence goes on along the minus strand of CP053149.1, from coordinate 3,680,194 downwards.
CCGGGATAAAAAGTATCCTATATGTTAAGTGGGACCTGGCACAATATATTACTGAAAACCGCATCGAAATCGGTTCAGCCATTTCTGAGATTAGCGTGCCCAAACGCACAGACAAACAGAAAAACAGACAAAAATCATTCTTTTGGGTACTATTGCGTTGATAAAGGTCTCCCATAGTATTTTTTCTCATATATCTTCCATGTACAGACAGCGATCCGTTACATTTTTACTATATGTATAGATTACCTACTAAGTACATACCTACATCGCTACTTATACATAATTTATTTATTCTAATTTAAATACTACTGACCTGTTAGCAGACCAGCTCCGTCAGGACTCCACAAAGCAGCGAGACAAGCTCCTTGATGGGCATTCACACTCTTTTCTATACGTCCATTATGATTAATGATATGAAATCTGTATAAATAAGTTTCATCCGATTATTTCAATATTATAGTGATGATGACCTACGTACCTTCACATTCAGGGTAAGGTCCGTATCTACACTTATAACTATAACTTACCTTCCATCAGCAGACCCCACCAATATCACATCGTGTTGGTGTTTGATTCCTCCCCCTACATGAACCTTTGGAAATAAGTGCATGCATGTTGGGTATAAGTCTTCTGAAAACGTAGTTATATTCATACATTCGTTGTTCACGAGGTTCCATTTTAAAAGTTGGTGATCATCCCTAAAAATACACATTTTATATTACGTTTGACGCGTCCTTGACGGGTTTTACTGTGGTTTTACGGTTTTACTCTATAGGTAGGTACCCACTGTACCTAAATTGTATGTATCTACCCTACTTACCCACATGAAAATACATCTTCAGTGTTATTCCAGCTAACACAAACTACAACGCCTGTGTGCTTAGTTTCTCGAAAAGATGAAATTTTAAGCTTCATTTTAATTCAAAGGATTTGTAATGGAATGAAATTATTCTCATTTATTTGTGTTGTATTGTCGTTTCCATGGTGACATTACTGTTTAAAAAGTCGTTATTAAATGGTGGCGCATTGGTGGCGTTACTGTCATTGTGAGAACGTGACCAAATGACAAAAAATTATATGAGTTTATTTTGTTGACTTTTTGGACAAACTTGCAACAAGCCAAACAGTTTAAGAACCGCTTTAATTTTTTAAAAAGATTCCCAGCTAGAGTCCGTTTCATAGAATATTACCTATGTCTGATTTCGGAACTAGCATTTTTTGTATGTACCTAGCACAGAAAATGTGGGTCATACATACACATAGTAACTATATAGAATAGAAATTCTATTCTATATAGCGCGATCATCCTGCGGAACTATACTACACGGAAACGCACAACACAAATAAATCTTTCTAAAAATACATTATGTGATGTACATAACTGTAGCTACACAAATTTTCAAACTTCAACATTTATCCTATAATCTTTCATTTGATCACAAAATATGATAATGTATTTTTTCACCCCACGGTTCGCAAAAGAACTAAAGCATGGAAGCATGTGCAATCGAAAATGCGATTACAATGAACGCATCGGTAGAGACAGCTCTCAAATGCAATTCTTTGGTCAAATGGCATTGACGTTTATGTTTAGGGATGTACTTGCTTCGATACCGAAACCAGTGATAAAGCAATCGATAGGTTTCTGACATGAGATGTTTAGGTAGGTATTAGGTGGTACTTACCTATTTTGACAGAGCTTTTTCTAAGAATAAATAAAATCGCGTACAGAGCGTGAGTACTTTTTTTTTAATAAATTGTTATTTTGGTTTGGTTTTGTGCTATTACGTTGGTGAGATTGGTTCAGTTACAACATCACTTCATCCACGTCTTTTTGTCTTTGCTTTTTTCCAAGTGTCAAAATACCTTACCACCACCACCACATTTTTTATTTATGTACCGAACTACCGATATTAAAAAAATACCACATGGTTCTCAATAAATCTAAATAAATAAAATTTCAGTGCTTGTTTCAATATATTTGTATAGTTTTGTTCATAATTAGCTTCAGTGAACGATGGGTGACCTACCCGATCTAAGCAGTGATGACGAGTTGTACGACGAAGACGAATGGATGGAAATGGAGAATACTCCTACAAACGTGAAATGTTTGTTCTGTAATAATGTTCAGCCATCTGTAGAACAATGCCTAGCACACTGTGAGAAGGTACATAACTTCGACTTAGCAGCCTTAAAAGGAACATTCAAGATGGATTGTTATTCTTACATTAAAATGATCAACTTCATCAAAATCAACAAACCTCCTCCAGAATATTTCTCAGATGTGAAAGAAATCCTCTGGGATGACGAGAAATATTTGAAACCTGTCGATAATGATGCGTGGAGTATGTTTGATTTTGATTCGTTGTTAGTAAAACCAAGTTCACCAAGCAGCTATCACGCAAACGTCGAGAATGGACTTGTAACATTGTCTCAAGCTCACTTCATCGAACTACAGAGGACTATACAGTCGCTGACCGAACAGCTCAGGCAAAATGAAGTCCATTTGCAAATGGCCAGAGATGACATCACCAAAATGCAGTACTCAATGAAAAGACTTGTTGAAGGTGGCCATGCAAAGGAACATGTGGTAATTTACGATGGCACAAAAGTTAATGGAAAAAATAATGTTTCAATAAATGCACCCAGTATGGAGGCAGTTCCTGATTTGCCAGATATCAGCCCAACAAAACCAAGAGAGATTGTCTCTGAGGCGCATTCACCTGTTTCCATTATCAGGGATAGACTTTCTAGTAGTAAAGCTAGACATAGTGTGTCTGTGGCTAATTCTATAACATATATAGATAAAGACAGTGTTACCGTAGTTAAAGAGCCAACAACAAATTGTGACACAAGCTTATTTATTTCAAACCCTCCCACCACAACTCCAAATTGCTCACAAGAAATCGCCAACACAGATTTGCAAGAGAAGGAAGAGATCAAAATAATAAATCCTATCGGACCAGTGGAAACCAGAGTTAATGACAATGGTAATGGTGAAGTAAATTGTGTGGCAAATGTATGTCTAGAGGATGATGAAGGATATTTTAACACCTATTCACATTTTGGCATTCATCATGACATGCTATCTGATAAAGTACGTACAGAAAGTTATAAAGAAGCTATTCTGGGCAACGAAGATGTGTTCCGAAGGAAGACTGTACTTGATCTTGGTTGTGGCACTGGAATTTTATCTATGTTCGCTGCTGCAGCTGGAGCAAAGAAAGTATATGCAATCGACCAATCAGAGATCATATATCATGCCATGGATATTGTCAGGGAAAACAATTTGGATGATGTAATAAAATTGATAAAGGGAAGACTTGAGAACACTCAACAGTTGGAAAAGGTTGATATCATAGTGTCAGAATGGATGGGATATTTCTTATTATTTGAGGGTATGTTGGACAGTGTGATCTACGCTAGAGACAACCTATTAAACCCTGGAGGTATTCTACTGCCTAACAAATGCACAATAAGTTTAGTTGCCAACAGCGATGAAGAGACACACAAGAGGCTCATCGATTTCTGGTCAGATGTCTATGGTTACAAAATGAATTGTATGAAAACTGAGGTAGTGAGGGAAGCTAATGTAGACATAGTTGGAGCCAATCATATAGTGTCTGATCCATGTGTTGTCCAAGTCATTGATATCAATACGTGTGACATTAATGCCATGGATTTCAAATCCCCATTTAAGCTGACAATCACAAGAGATTGTAAACTGTCCTCTCTAGTTGGTTATTTTGATACATTCTTTGATTTACCAAATCAAGTTTCCTTTTCAACTGGGCCACATGCTACACCAACACATTGGAAACAAACAGTTTTCTACTTTAGGGATTGCAAAGAGGTAAAAGCAGGTGATGTTATTGAAGGTACCATAACCTGTAAGAGACGCAGGTCCGATGTTCGAGCTCTGGCAGTACAAATCAATGTGTTTGGTAAAAATCACAGATATATTCTTAATTAAGCGTAGATTTAGGGTGAAATTTATTGTTGTAAAAACTAAGATTAATGTATTTTGATGCTAATAACTTAGTACTGTGTTACAAATTTATGTTTTATGGATAACTGTCATTTAATAGTACAACTTTCAAACTTGTTTTTTATGAAATGATTCCACAATAAACACAGATTACTAAATACATAAATACAATCATGTGCAATTTGCTTCTTGATATTTAGAATGAACCTAATCATTAGGTACCTAGTTTGAATTATAATTGAACTATTAAATGTAAAAGCATGTCTTCTGAGTCTCGTCAATTGTATTTTTTACAGAATGTCAATCATTTCCAAGTGTTTCTTTACTTTTAGATATCTATCACCAAAATGATAAACAAATGAGAATGAATAAAACCAGATTAAGTTTTGTCACACACACCACTATTATGTTTGACAGTCTGTAAGGTTTTGTAGCTTTTTTTTGGAGATGCCTGGCATGTGATCTTTTATGTACACACACTTTGGACGCACACTGTTAACATAATCATCATAAAATATCACATTGTCTGACACATTGTTGTAAGTTCCTGTATTTTTCTCCTTGAGTATAATACAGGAAGTTCGTTAGTAGTTCTAGTTAGCCATTCAAAGCCCTACATCTCCATAAATAAGCAGACTCTACAATGGATAATGTCTAATAATGCCCTAGACCAGTCTTTCCCAAAGTGGGCGATAACGCTCCCTCGTGGGCGTTGGAGGCCTAGAGAGGGGCAGTTAAAGCCCCAGAAAAAAATAGTGCAACTAAATATGCTATTGACATTTATAAGGTGAAATAAAAATGGGGGAAATAAGTTTGCAAACCTCTGCCCTAGACTGAGGCTGCCTTTCCACTTTGCTATGTTGCTGTGGATGTGCTTGATGTCCATCAATCAAATTCATTGACATGATGGTCCGATGAATATGGTTGGTACCAGACTTATCCATAACAACATAATTGCCAAGCACATCTATTGTGGAAAGGCAGTGTAAGACTCAATAGGATAGATAAGAACACTTTTTAAAAAAACATGTCTACTTTTTAATTCTGTGTGGTATAAGCTCCTTACTAATGCCTCTGAGCTAAAATAGGTGTTTATTTGTTCAATTGTGTCATAAGAAATTAGTTAGCTATTTTCTAGCAAAAAAGCCTTTACCATAAACATTTTACTGTATTTTGCTCCATTTTGGATTTTATTTTATAGTGTTATCTAAATTACCTAAATTGAAATTCCTGTTTGCATAAACAATATCTAAGATAAACAAAAAGCAAATAGGAAATATATTGTCATTTTATTTGTATAAAAAAAGTTAAATCTAAACTAAATGTACATAGAAATTGTATTTTTACCAACCTATGATCCAGTCATTGGCGGCGCTAGTGTGTATGTAATATGGACATCATTGCTGTATTTTCATTTTAGTTCCTTAAAACTCAGCAAGTCTTAGGTTGGAGTTTATCGTCAGCCAGCGCCCACTTTATTGGCCGCCATGCCAAATATAAGTAAATTATTTGAAATCTTTTTGTACTGAACACATTGTCATAATGCCAAGAATAACCTTACCTACAGAATGTTATTTGTTCAAAACGAGATTCAAAATATTTTTTACCAATTATGTGGGGTTACTTACTATGATCTTAGAGCAGGATTGTTTTCATTGTGTAAGCGAAACGGTGACTCAGGTATGAACAGTATGAATAGAGCGATATCTCGTTTCTATGTTGAAAACATTAGCTTTGATACGTGGTAACCCGTAGTAGTAGCTGGTGCTATGTCCGTTTCATAGAATAGTTCCTATGCTTGATTTTGGAAGTAACGTTTTTTGTATGCAGTGAATCAGAAAATGTGGTCATACACATAGTAACTAGCGACATCATCTTCGGGACGGTACGGTGAAACGCACTCTAGCCGTTTCCCTTGGCAGACATGTTGTACATTACATCTTTCTAACAATAAATGGCGCTAGTGTCTTGCTAAATTTAAGACTATTTCATAAACTTTAATATCCTTGGGACTTCATTATTGAGGTAGACATTAGTAAGATTTTATTATGGTGCTGTAAATTAATGCAAAATTGATTTAATATAAGATTAAATGTAAAAAAAATCAACCTAATAACGTTACTTTGTCCACAGAGGTAATTCAATAAAATGCAAAATTTTCTACGAAATTTTATTTAATTTTACATATATTTTACATACCTAGTGGTTTCTATGTACACAGTAATATTAAATATTGAAATAATCATATAATCTTAAGCAAGAATTACCACATGAGATTTCACACATTGAAAATTAATATTAATTTAATTTAGATGAGGGAGTAATGCATAATAATGTAGGTATAGGATATTTTAGGTGCATTGATATCTTATTTGTTCTCAATTGATTGATTGAAAATAACATTAGTTAGTGTCTAATTTAAAAATTATTTTAAAAATCAAAATGTCAATAGATAATTTTATAAATCGTCACAACTAAATAGGTTTTACACAATGCTTTTACATTTTAGACTTTCAGTGGCACACAGTATAAATAAATAATCTAAATAATGCCTTGTTTAGTGGGTACTATAGGAATCTTGCAAGGTTAGCACAGGTTATGTGGATAGGTATTATATTTTAGGTATTATACAGGTGTAATAAAAGGGGTATGTTAAGCGAAGAGCTATGTAAATAGCCCACTAAAAGGAACCTACCCACATAATTTCAGACTCGAAATCACATGTTTATTTTTCCAAATAGTACGGAGAATTTTTAAACAACTCTGGAATGTTCATAAAATCTTGAAAAATAAACATGTGAATTTGAGTCTCAAATTTTGGAATTAGATTCTCTACAATGGGCTATTTACATAGGTATTCGCTTCGTAGATATGAATTACTTAATACTAGAAAAGTAAAGCTCTGACATTAATAAGTGCCTTAAAGTATTGATAAAACCATATTATAATTGTTTGCCATTAAATAAAATCGTATCGCTAAGAATACTAATTAATGAGATGATGATCACACAAAAAGATTACTTAACTACAATAAACTAAGTAAATTACAAGTCGTATCAGTTACCTATCTACAAAGGCAATGCTGTTTTAGAGGCACGGCAGTGCCAGCGCCAAGTTTGAAATTTACACCAAAATATTCACATTGGAATGTAGGTAATTAAATATGTACACATGTGCTGGTAATAAACATAGAAGGCATATTCCCAACTCGACATATTCTTAACTCGACACAGGTAGGTGAAACTAACAAAAAAAAAGAACAGAGTTTTTTGCTCGTACCTACGTGTCGAGTTGAGAACGTGTCGAGCCATATACAGGACGTTACAAATAAAGCTACATTTATCAGCATACAAATAAGCTAGAGTGAAGGTAGGTATAGGTAGGTTTTATATCGAGTCCTTTGGAATTATTACAAATTGATGCTTTAGGATACCTAGGTTTGGTTCATCTGACCAAAGCGCAGCCATTTCTATGAGAAAGAACCACAGATAGACATTATATTACCGACAGCCTGCCCCCCTAGCATGACCACGGATCGTACGATATCGTATCGCCTATACAAAATTTGACATGGCGGCTATATTTATCGTGTTTTACAGGCTAAATGTCCATAAATCGGTTTATCATATCGTGTTTCGCAGGTCATGCTTCTTGGGCTGATTTTCTAACTTGCAACTGGTTATAATCTTGTGTTACGGCTGTTTAACTGAAGGAATTCCCACAGCCACGTTTATGATAGCGGGGTGTGTAAACGATCAGTGCTTATCGCCTGAGAGAATGCCCGAGGTCATTAGCAGACTCTTACGACATGCACGGAGGCATCAGTATAGGACCTGTCAAACACGAACTAAGTATCTTTACCCCACTTGTTTAAAAGTGTGTGCACTTACAAAATTAAGCCGCGGCTCGGATGATCAACATTTGTCTAATTATTTAAATTAAAATACCTAGGTACGTTCGGAAAACACACTGTATCTTTTAGAAACATCTTATAATATTCCTTCCCAGACTCTCTGGGAATGGCAGGCAGCATAACATAAACAACACCAAACATGTTCGTAATCACGTTAATACCTACTTTTATAAAGCTATATCCCCAATAAGAATGGCATTTGAACTACCTTCTATTATAAATTAATATTATACTTATTTCTAAACAGAGTATGCTAAATGTACAGCAAGTACTGAATGGTCATTCTCTTCTTTTTAAGGTGGTCTTAAATTATTGAACTCAATTGTAAAAATGAGACTAGGAGGTACCTATCAATAAAATTTCTTCGTTTTTTTGCTTTCATCTCTGACAACGACTACTAATCAAACTTCGTACTACCAAAGACAATTATGATTGTCTTTGGTACTACTAAGGCGCGTAGCTAACCTACTCCTCATTTACTTATATGTATAAATTTCGATTATGAAAATAAATTTGAAAAGGCAAACGGTCAATACCGATTAGAATGACCAAGGTGTAACTATTTTTTTTAATATACAGAATTTTTTCTCCCAAAGACATTTTCGCGTGACCTACCCAGTCTCGTTTTGAAAGTTAGAAAAATAATTTAAAGGCACCTAAATATAAGTAATATGAAAGATACCTGTTTCTACAAGTACTTAAGATGAAATGAGTAAATAAAATAGAGTATTTTTTATTAAAAATGATCAATCAATACGTCCTGCGGGATAAACATGAGCAGGGTTGCTTTCATTGTGGAAGCGGGACATCGCTCTACACCGCTAATAGCATCTCGCTCCCACAACAGAAAACAACCCGGCTTTAAAAGCTCAAGGTATATAACTGTACAATTCATTGGCAAGTTTATACAGTGTGTAGCAAAAGGGGTATGTTAAGCAAAATGCAATGGACAGCGCCCACCATAAACAACATATCTGCAAAAGTTGCGACTCGAAATCACATGTTTAGTTTTCAAGATTGTTGTGGGAATGTTCAATTTCTGAGTTGTTTGGGAATCATCTTTAGATATAATAGGTATACCTACTACCTATCTTGAAAAATAAACATGTAAGTATGATTTCAAGTTTAAAATTTTGTGAATAGTATCTTTATAGTGGGCTATTTTCATATAATTTCGAATAACATACACCTTCTGTAACATCCTGTATATTTAAAAAAAAGAATTATCTAAATACAATTATAATTTAAATATTTTAAAAAGATCTATTGTTTTACAACAATTACAATTATAATATAACTTTTTCTATTAAGCGTCACCAGTTGGATTATAATCTAATCTTTACCATCCCTGAAATCAAAAATAGGGACCTAAAATTGTAATGATTATGGTTTATTTTTCTTTGATATTCCATGAGAATGGTCCCAAGTACCTATTTGATATCAAGACGTTATAATTTTGTGTATTATGGTCCTACCTTATAACAGAAATAAATAAATTAATAACCAAAAGAATAGTTCGCTAAGTAGGTAGGTACCTAAGTATTTTGTTATTTTGTCAACGGTAGACTTTAAGTTCACTATTCTATGTTGTCCTAATTAAAAGTAATCTAAATGTAGGACCTCAAGGGCCGATATTTGTAACGGTCAGATGGCTCATCAGAGGGGTAAGCACGAACCTCTCGATAGTCCGTGACGCTATCGTGGAACTGTCAAATCACAAAGATTTTGCTAGCGAGTCGCAAGCGTTACGCCGCGTAAAGAGGTTTGTGCTTACCTACCCTACTGAAGTGTAAAGTTGATGGTTGATGCTGTTTATATCTTAATCGAGTTTTAGAGAACAACAACAACTTTATCCAACGACCATTAGCAAAGTCGGCCCCTAAATGTAGGATATTAACTCGAATATTTCGTCACAGATTTAATAATAATACTTCGACTTCTCGACGATCTATCATGGTTGAAATATAAAAATTTGGCATACGTGAACTAACACTTGGCCGTGATTTCACAATGATAAATTCACTCTGTTACTTTAGATATTTGCCCTAGTCTTATAGAAGGACGGCATTTTTACTACTTTAGGTTTCATTAATGATATATTTTATATAACTTTTGTTTTCCATGCGGTCGCGCGATTTACTGTTTATTATCTTAAAAAAAATCGTCGATACTTAGTTAGATCTCTCGTTTCGCCCATCAACCGTATCGAAGGTTTAGTTCAAATTAGTGAGACAAAACACAAAAGAACTAGTTCGTAGACGAAGATGTTCGTAGCATGCTACGAATTCGAATTATGAACTACGACACGACCTGTGTAGTGGTTAACGAAATTGAGTGTCCTACATACTTAACTAAGGTAAATATTTGTTAAGTAGGTAGGTACTTAATTATCAAATGCAGAATGAGGCATAATTAAGCAATAGGTAATACTAATAGGTACCACAATTAATTAACTATGACTATCTCGTAAATAAGACCATTCGAATGTGTTTACATCATTAGTTAATGATTTCGGTGAATATGTGATGTTACAAGCGAAATTATTATGTTTATCAATTAGTTTACTAAAATATTTATAAGCCTTACCTACACAGTACTTATCGCCAAAACACACAATATCTATTAAATACAGCAAGTTAAAGTACTATCTAAGTAGTAATTCTAAAATTTGAGATGTTTTTTACTCACATTTTATAAAATAATTTCTTTTTTTTTATTATTGGTCAGGAATATCAAGATTATCCAATTTAATCGGAAACTTTAATATTAATAAGCGTATTTTTATATGGGTTCAATTTATACTAGTTAAGGCTAACATTAAAATTTATTCGAATAAATATTTCAATTGAATATGTGGCTCATTCGCGACTTAGACCACGGAAAAAGGAGTTAACGTAAGTATAGTTTACGTTACTTAGTAAATACTTAAAAGTATTTTGTGTACATAAATAATTATTATCTAAACGTACTTTAAAATTTTCGAGAAAGTCTCTAGGTTAAGGTTAGCTTATAGTTTGCTCCGATACCAGCATAAAATATGTACAATAGGTCTTAAATACTATTCTTCAGTTGCTATGTTTAAGGATGTGTGCATATCGGATAGAAAATGCATCGTGTATAATCGGTTTTAACGTCAGAACAGTGGGACAAGCACGAACACCCGAACGAGTTCGTAACGCTATCGTCTCACTGGCATATCTTATAGATTTTGCTTGCGAGTCGACAGCGTTACGTACGCTGCGTAAAAAGGTTCATGATTATCTACCCTTCCAATCAACAGACAAATAAGTACGACCGATGCTTGTCTAAGACCCTGTTTCTGCTTCTTTTAAAACTGAAACTATCTTTGCTGCCGTTGGTTCTACGTATAAACGTAGGTACAGTACCTAATGAGCTGTTATATACGAAGGTAGGTACCTACCCGTGCATAGGTAGATAGTTGGGTACTTAATTTTACGTTTAAATTCAATCCATTCTGGTCATACTTCGTTTATATTAAGCTTTTAATTTAATACACGATTTCACAGATTTATTTAACTATATATAGTAAGATAAAGTTTGCTATTAATTGTACTGTACGCCGGTATGTTTTTCTTGACGCTTTGACGTAAAAAACGGCTTGAGTAAGACAAACGTATTATGTACCTACATATTATATTACGTGCTTGTCAAAATTCTGCTTTACCGACCAGAAATTCTTACTATAGGATTATACTACAGCTTATTTCTACATTAGTATATAACGGCTTTCAAACCGCCTAGCGGTTGGCCTAATAAGGATCACTATGTTGTCTTCCAAAATATTTTACACAAATGATCCGTTACTTCGCATAATATATAAAGAATATATAATAACTTTTTTCAAACAAATTATAAAGAAAATTGAGTTTTTTATGGATAGGTACCTAATCTAATTATTAAAATATCCACTGTCGATTTTTCAAAGTGTAGACAGACGTAGCATAGATAATACAGTTAACAAGTTTTGTTATAATAATATTAGCTCAAATTCTTTAAACAATATTTTTTGAGTAATAGGACTAACTGTTTTATCAAATTTTCTAAATTTTGCTTACTTTACTTTAGTTTGGTATAATAATATATTTAAAAGGTTTTTAAGGATTCTGCGTTTTATTTTACTACACGACATGACGACGTAATAACGAAACGTGTACCTACGTACGTATTCGCTGAATTTCGTTATCTATCAGACACACAATAGTAGGTAATCGTATATATTTTCAAAGCGTTTCAGATTAACTGAATATTTTGGTTAGGTTAGGATAACATTATGACCAGAGGCAAAAATGAAGTTAACGCTGACGCGTCAATTTCATACATTTAATGCGTCACAATGTGCGACACATTGATATAAAATTCTTACATTGAATTGCTAGGTATATTGTTTGAAATATTCTTATTGAAGTCCGCCCATTGATGACTCGATATCTATAGGTATGTGATATAATTTACTGTCTAAATTATTAATATTAAAACAATATATAAATGCCTTTGCGGCATCTTCAGGCTTTTCTATTGTGCTTCCAAATTATTTGTGCGTATTTTCACATAACTCCACAGGCACGAGGGCATTAATGAAATTACTACTCTATAGTGGCAAAATTTAGATAAACCTAGCGTTCATGCCGAAAAACAAAAGTCTAAAAGGAACCATAGGTTTTCTTAAGCAATCGAGGGTAGGTAGTACGTATAGCTTGTCAAAAAATTATTGCCATGGAACAAGTTTGCTCATTGAAAACTGTTATTCTGTCACGTTCACAAAACGATTGTGCCGACAGCAGTTTTCATTACGACTTAAGTTATATTAGGTATTAGTGGACGCCCGCGACTCCGTCCGCGTGGACTGCAGAAAAAATAAAATTTCGAAATTATCCGGGATAAAAACATTTTCCCGGGATAAAAAGGAGCCTATATGTTAAGTGGAACCTGTCACAATATATTCCTGGAAACTGCATCGAAATCGGTCCAGCTGTTTCTGAGATTAGCGTGCACAAACATAGATTCGTTACAATTTTATTATATGTATAGATATAGAAGATGACCAGACACATCTTTCGAAATTTAAAACATTACATTACTAAATCTATGTAAGTATATAATTTGATTATGAACATTAATATTTTATCTGTGTTCTTAACAACTTCAATAAGCACACATATTCAGTTTAGTGTGTACCAAGCGACAATTATTTCAGTGCCCTGTGCGTTTAAGGCTTTTGCTTTGCTTATATCTTATTTAACAGCGAATTGAATATGCTGCAACAATTAGATTTTACGCTATTTACAAACGTGGCCATGTATTATTCATCCTCCGTTGGGGGCTCCATTTCGTCCTCCTTTTCATCTTCCTGTTTCGCTCGGGCTTCTGCATCTGAAATGGTATTATAAAATTATATTTTTTATGCCATGTACCTGCTGAAGCTTCTACTTCTTTTTTTACTGGGGCTTTAGGTACATACTAGAATTTAACTGCATCTCCTTCCGTGCATTTCGTAAGAGTCATTAAAAAAAAACATTCTTTCAATTTCAAAAAGGACATTAAACGTATCCATGGGATCTCTTTTATTTACCCCATTTCGCGAACACGACCGTATGTATATGTATGTGTACGATGACTATCTCTATTTTAAGTAATTATTGCTATATTTAGTTTTTTAGTCTTCAGTTGTTAAGTAAATATTCTATGCTATACCTTTCGCAGCTTGTTCCTTCCAAATTTTCTTGTTGTCGCTGAGGCACGCGACCCAGGGTTTCTTAATTTTAAACTTGGCCACTGGTTCCGTTCCTGAAATAAAAAGAAAGATTTTTTCATTTGCATTGTTTGCCGTACATATTCGGCATTACCTATATCCACAATTCATTTAAAAAGCAGAAACAAAGTATCAGTGGTTCTCTCTATGAATCAAAGGTTGACGTGTGTATTTTTTATAGATTCATTGACTGTACAACACATTAATGTTTTTGTCTTTACTCTACTATGATGGCCGATTGGTCTAATAGGTAGTGACCCTACCTGCGACGCCATAGGTCCTGGGTTCGAATCCCGGTAGGTGCAAACATTGATATGATGAATATCGATGTTTGTTTCCGAGTCATGGATAGATAGATAGATCGTTTATTTGGCGGATGTTTCTATACCTATTTATATACCGTTGCTTATTACCCACGACACAAGACCTTAGGGATCTTAATGTGGGGACTAGAATAATGTGTTGTGTAGTGTGTGAATATTTATATATTAATCATGATCACATAATATTAATCAACATTTACCTAAACCTGTGTGAGAAGACTAGATATTACTAGACTGCTAAATAGGCTAATATAATACTACATTACGTCATTTTTCTATACAAAGGGCATCAAAACACAAAATGGTAGCCTTTACTTAGTACAATTATAGACTAGATTTACAAGCATGAGAATGCAATACCTACCTACAATAGATAAGGCTATTTAATTATGTTCTGCAACTAATAGAATATTCACGCAAATTTTCTGACCTCGAAATTCGATAATAATGGTGATACCCGATGATGAAGAAGATGATGATGAGGTAATAGAAACTGAAATACCATAGGATTAGGGTAAGAAACGTGAAAACTAGAAGCACAGAGACATTCTACTAACTCTGTTGTCAAAAGCCCACCAAATTGGATTTTGAATTCGCCCATTTGTCTACATAACTAAGCTATCGCGGTTAATCTCGGAGATTAACCAACGAGTTCTTAATCTAACTAAAGAACCTATACAATGTATTAATTTTACAAACGACAGCGAACGTCGCTAAGATCCCTTAATAGTAGTTAGACCTCATAACATCATTTAACGAACGCACTAAACAAAGACTGAACTTTGCAGAAATTGTTTCCATAATTTAGCGAATATAGTTATCGTTCGTTTCCCATTGCAGGAATTGTTTCGATAAAGATTGATGTCGTTTCGTAAAACTATTACATTATCTAAACCACCAGCTAATATAGTCATGTACCTTCTTCATTAATAGATGCTTGCTCAGAAGTACTGCCTTGAGGTTTACTACCGGAGTGGAGCGGTCGAAGAATGCATTCCAGCATATCTGAACATACGCCCATGCTGGGCTCCACGATGAACTCTATGAATCCAATCTGCGATTCCGCCACTAGAGTATTATTCCTGTCACAGAGTGGACTGAATGGAAGACCCAACTCCCTCTCTTTGTCTCCCTGGAGGAAGAACTCCTCGAGCAAACTCATTGTCCATCTGTGGTGAAGGTCCCATCTCTGAAATAGGTGATAAAATTGTATAAAGTAAAAAAATTAAGCCGTTTTTGCAACCGGAGTTTCCTTTTTTTGAAAATTAGGTATGTCTTTTGATAGCTCTTCTGTAGCTGAATTTCGATAGTATAGTAGCTATCAACAAGGTCATTTATTTTCAATCGTAGGGTCTACGTACAGACAAAAAATCATTGAAATCCATCGATCATAATAGGGTAACGTAAATCATTTTATTTTTATAAGATAAAAAAGACACTGTAGAGAAAAATAACGTTTTTTAGAGCTACAAATTCAAGAAGAAAATTTGTAACTACCTTTGCAGGATGTGAAATATCACAGCAGTGTAACACTAAGGAGACAGCTTTCGACTTGTCCACCGTGGGCTCAGCCAACGTTAGCAAGGACTTCATGTTCTTTAGCTGCTGGAAGTGGAACGACATGTCCGTCGCCAGCACCATGTCTATGACCAGCGTCCGGAACTCCCGGAACTCGTCCCTGGAGAGATTCTGCAGGATGTTGCAGTCTTCGTCCTTCATCACTCTGGAATAGACATAACAGCTTGGTTAGCGATCAAATATACTGTAACTCAGTGTTGTCAACCCACATTTGGTAGGATTGCGGCCGTTTCATAGTATGCAGTGACACAGAAAATGTGGTCATACACATAGTAATTAGCGTCAATCCCATCGGAACTACTCTATGAACGTACAATACACGTTGAGTCGTTGTACCCCTAAAAAAAACCCTAAAAGTCCCCCTAGTTATCTTTTTTCCCCTAAATTTAGGGGTAACACCCCTAAATTGTCACCACTGCTGTAACTTGCACCTTAAAATATTTCATGTAAACTAAATATTATGAAAATAGCCCACTATAATATTAATATCAAATGTTTATTTTTCCAGATAGTCTCTCTCTCGCGATGCGACACAAATAGGTATGTATGATTATTTGGAGTAATGATGAATTTTGATGTTATAATTAGAGCGAAATAACAAATATACGGAGAGGACTCAATAAATCAAAGAAAGTTAATGTTGGTCTAGAATTGATTTAACAATTTCAAGAAATGCTTGAAAAGTCGATGATGAAGTTAGAACTATTTTCAACATGAATATAACTACGGCATATTTACTCCCAAAACTGTACTGTAATAAAATTTTTGTGCCTTGTTATAAGGTTGGAATATTTTGAAAGTTGAATCTAATTTACCTGACGGAAAGCCGGCGTATTATGAAGAGAAGCGCGCTCGGGCCGAAAATGAATGAATTACATTTGCCGAAGTAGGTCAGCGTTTAAACTGGATAAGTTCAAAAAGGTTTCATACAAGTAGTACTTATTTAAAGTAGGAATTACGGGAATCGGATAATATGTGTTTTAAAGATATATATGTAATCTTGTCCATTGATATTTAAGCATATAATTATAAAAGGAGAATTTATCACCGACTAGTGGCTGATATACAGAATGATTTTTGGTCGTCAACGTTCCCGAAAACTACAGAATCTCCTCATCATCACGATCATTTTTCTCCATGGAAGCAAACCTGGGAAGTGTCTGGTTTCCAAGATATTAGGGTCCAAAGTAGTTGAGTAAATAGACTGCGTTTTCTGCATAAATGCACATAGACGCGCATACCATGATTTTTTCACGAGTAATAATTAATATCTATGATAAACTAGCATATACTGGAATCGAGTACATCGTTTTCAGCATTTTTTTTATAACTTATTTTATTTGATTAAAGATTCCATTCATGGAGCAAAACATAGCATAAACACTGGTATGGGTCCACTAAAAAAGCATTTTCCGAAAATTCCCACGGGATGAAAAATAATGGGAATTTAAAGTTTAAGCTAATTAAGTAACCAGTCTACTTGATTATGTAAAAATACTTTTAAATAGATTCTTGTAGTCAGTAGCAATAGTATAAATAGACATATGTAGAACAGCATTAGCCGACGACGTAAATTTTGCAGGAACTGTATAATTTGATATTTAACTGCAAAGTTTCACCAAAATCCTTTAGATTTATTGTGCGTCAAAGTGGTGTAACAAGCATATGAACATCCACTCCCACAAACCTTTACATATAGGACTAGGTATGTGCAAAACTCTCTAAATTCACCTCACTTCAAATTATGGTATAAATCATATACAGGGTGGAAGTGACAGCCAGGCAAATATTGATATGGGGACTTCAGACCATGATTCTGAGGCGAAAACCACTGAAAATTTTCGCAGGAAAATTCCAAAATGTTCCGACATTTTTTTCATTTTTTCAGGAAAAAATTGTGTAGTTCGTTTAAGTAGGCCTTAGATAATGACTTGAAAACAAAATTTTATCCTATGAATGATAAAAAAATAATAATATAACATTCACACACTTCACAACACATTAACTTAGTCCCACATTAAGTCTTGTGTCGTGGGTTCTAAGCAACGGTATATAAATACATAGATAAGTATAGAAACATCCATGACTCAGAAACAACATCAATATTCAACATAGGGCCACTACCTACTACACCAATCTGCCATCAAAAAAAAGTTGGTCCTAAAAAAGTTCAAAATACTGATCAACCCCAATGGAGAGTCACAAGTGGCCTAAAAACAGTAATGTATCACACAATAGCCAATAAGCCCATTTAACTAGTCACAGGATCGCCGATACAATTGGCGCGGAAAGCAAACATTGCGGATAATCAATTTAAAAATGCATTTCCTGCGAGTAATGACACTGTCGTATAACTCAAAACAATGGTACTTGTTTAGTATATCAGTATTTGCCTGGCTGTCACACATAACCTGTATATTAATTCATAAGTATTCACACGGCTGTGTTCTTAAAAGGGGTAGCCAGCAACGCGAAGGAGATCCGGATCCGGCGGGGACAGATGTTAAAAATCAGTGACATGTTGCTAGCTCATCGCCTAATAGAACGTTTCTGAGTTCCTTAGTGGTCACTTGTAATAATAATAAAGTTTATCTATTCAGACAATTAAAATCCAAAACGTCACAAATAAAATTAAAATTAACTTATGACATGCACGAAAGGCGTTGCATAAATCAGGAGATTGGTATAAATCAGTGATATATTTATAATAATGCGTTATATTTTACCCAAATTGGCTCCAAGACGGGGAAATTCTCAACTTAATTAAATGTAATGCCACAACGAAGCCAAGTCGGACTTGACTACTTAGTGCATTTATATTGAACCCGTTGCTCTGATAAATTATACGGAGCTGGCTGATTGATAGATGGGACAAGATAATGAGACACTACTAGACGTCTACTATTTATTAATTAACTGAAAGGTAACTTACCTATGAGAAACACAGAGTACCTATCTAATTATGTAGAAAAATGAATGTTTAAGTAAAAATATTAACTTGTCACATCTAGTAGTTCGATGCTAGGAGTGGCTGTTGGATTTCTTTCGCTATACTCCAGGTTACCCCATATTAAAAGTATAGTGTAAAATAAATAAATTCACCGGTGAATTCCATATTATAAGCTTTTATTTAGTTTTACCTGTCCCGTTGTCTGTAACCAAATCTTGCAAGTTAAATTTGATCCACTTCCCGGTTTCCGATTGCATCTCTTCTTTTATCTTGTAAGTTGTATTTTTTGTGTATGTGCAATAAAGAATAAGAACTAAAATAATAAAAGCTTGTTTTTTAATTTTTTTTTTTAAAGTGTAAAAGTTATTTTCTAATTTAAAAATTTAAAAGCATGGCAGCGAACTATCGAAGGCGAACACATAAATCATTAACTATCATAATGATTTAACACAGTACGCATTACTAGGGTCGGTCGCGCTTAGGTCGGTCAACTTGCGTTATCTGTTCACTACAGTTCTGTGGTATCATAGATTACTCTACCCTGATTGATGGATGAGGCAAACAGTCTCGTCATGGCGCTGGCCTCGGCTGTAAGTACTTGAACTGCGTACTAACACTACGTAGTGCTTCGGTAATATTGTGAATACTTTGCTACTACGCAGATAATATAACGTTATCGTAACAAGGGTCCGTAGTGAAAATGAAGGCTTTATAGTTTTGCATATCCGTCTGTCTATCTGCGGTTCGCATTATGTCTGCTTTTCATAAGCGGATATATCTCCAGACGGATTTTGGTTTTCTACAGATGGGTAGATGAATTGGTGACAGGCACAGATGCAGAAGTTAAAATCTAGCACGATACTATAGACCCAAGCTACCCCTCGAAGATGTGAGGAGAGGTCACTTGCGTATCTGCGAATTAAACCGCCTATTAATATAGCTTAGTAAAGATGATATTAGAGCCTATGTAAGTGAAGAGAGCTGTACTTTTACATCCCTTTTTCGTTATCATAAACATGTAAATACTAGGTGAGTAGGTATAATAGACTTTATATTCGTCCAAAGTTTTAGTATAATAACTAATATCACATCCTGACCTATAGGTATATAATAACACACTTTGACTTGAATATCTGACTGATCAACACATATCTTAAATTGTTGATCTTAATCTGAAACTTGGCATAGATATATCTATACATCTATACGTACATATAATAAAAATGTAACGGATCGCTGTCTGTACATGCAGATTATAGGAGATCTTTTTCAATGCAATAGTACACAAAATGAATTTTGGAATTTTTGTCTGTTTGTCGGTTTGTCTGTGCGTTTGTGTACGCTAATCTCAAACGGCTAAACCGATTGCGATGCAGTTTTAAGGAATATATTGTGACAGGTCCCACTTAACATATAGGCTACTTTTTATCGCGGGATAATGTTTTTATCCTGGATAAATTCGACATTTTGTTTTTTTTTTGTTGTCCACGCGGACGGAGTCGCGGGCGTCCACTAGTGTAGGAATAAAATCAGAATTCTTGGGTGTCAACGGACGAAGTAGTGGGCGTCTGCTAGTTCATGATAAATATATCTAACATACTTAAGTACCTACATGTAATTTAAAAATCCGATATACCTAACCCGGAGTTCGTACGCACTTAGATAGGACTCACTCGAGAATTGGAGAGCCCGGGGTGTAAAAAACTCCATTCGCAATCCCCCGGGGAAATCATATCGTATTATAACCTCCTACCAGCTCAACCTCTTTCGTTGGAGTGATTTCAGAGATGACTTTCGTTTTCGAGTTATTTTTCTCCAACTTTTGAAGAATTCTCTATAATTACGAACCTTTTATCTCAGGGATGAAAGTCATCTTTATTATTAAAAGGATTTCTGTGAAAAAAATGTATTTTTCCAATAGAAATACGCGGAAAAGGCTTGAAAAAATGTTATATGGAAAATATGCTATTTTTTTTTTAAAAAAATTTATTGCTCTATTGCGCAGTAGGGCTGTAGGTACTATTATATTCTATACTCTTATTCTTACTAAAATATATGTAAAAGCGGCTCGTTGTTCGCCGGTTCTCCCGTAACACTATTGTTCGTAAGTGAATGTTCGCAGTGTAACATGTAACATTACACCACGTAACGACAATCAAACCAGGTTATCAAACAAAGTCTATACACACTATTGATTATCATAGCCCACTTCGAACTAAGTCTATAGATACATTGTGATAACTAATTTCTCAGGCCGACCGAAGCAAACCCATGAACATAAAGGCTTTTATACAACCTCTCTGCAATATTAATTAATTCTGGAAGCTTCTCCATTGATGTTCATGCCGATATTAAAAAAATTTAAATGCTATAGCTGGATACGTTTCGCATTAACTTGTTGAGTTAGTAGATATCAGTTTATGGACTGAACTATTATGTGTTCATTGTGAACAATTTTTATTCGGATTAGTTATTCCATTTTTTTTGGTTAATTTGATACATACAGAATATACAGGGTGTATACAGGGCGCAGCGACCGGTACACTAACATTGTAACAGCATGTAGGTACATATTCCTGCCGCAGGAACAGCCACCCTATAACTAGTAACTACTTAACTAATCTCCCCAGAAGCTCAGTATTATATGAATAGAACAAAATCTAATAATGGAATATGCACATAAATCTTTGATCTAATGTTATTTGTAATGTTGTTTCTTAATGTACTAATGTATATAGTATACTAAATGTCGTGTAAAAATGGAGTAAGCGAATGTCATTGCCTCCACAAACCTATACAGGTTTAGAGGTAACAGAATATTAAAATTACACTGTATTTACCCTAATAAATAAAAATAAAAAACAAAAGGGGTATGTTAAGCGAAAAACTATGTAAATAGCCCACTAAAAAGAACCTATCCACAAAATTTCAGACTCGTAATCACATGTTTAATTTTCCACATAGTATGGAGAATTCCTAAACAACTCAGGAATTTTCATACAGTCTTGAAAAATAAACATGTGATTTCGAGTGTCCAATTTTGGAAATAGGTTCTCTATAGTGGGCTGTTTAGATAGCTTTTCGCTTAACATACCCTTTCTGTTACACCCTGTATAGGTACCTATACATTCGATGGTGATCCCGAAATATGGTAGCCACAACTGCAGGATCATAAAGGAAATACTCCTCAGCCACGTTCAGCATGATCTATGACCTTGACACATACATAAAATCACGCCTCTTTCCCGAAGGGGTAAGCAGAATCACGGATGTCCACTTGCTACGGTTTATAATCCTCGACTTGATACATGGTCAAAGATATTGAAATATATTAATTTATAAATAATATTATGAAATGAAAAAAAAAATCACCCGTGTGAGACTTGAACTCACGACCTCTCGCATTCCGCGCTTCGCTCTAACCAACTGAGCTACCGGGTCTATTAACTCGGATGACGAATTTGACCATATTGATAAATACGAGTAGGTACCTGCATGTAGGTATGTACCTATCTGTCATAAGTATCAAAAGCGCTCCTCGTCAAGTGTTCTTAGTTTGTTGTAAGTAGTACACAGGTCGCCACTCGTAACTTCCTACCCTTTGAGCTGCGGGGTAGATTAGAGTTGACCGACCTTCATGATACGATCATTTGATTAACTGTTATGGGCCCTTATCACGGCGAGAGGTCCTGGCGGGAAATATTCTATTACGTCCTAATACATTGTTTTAATCAGTGTCTATAAACTAACCAGTAGGTAACTCGTATTAGATTGTGTTAACATTGTAAAACATAAACCTCTATATCGACGGTGAAGTGACAATACCTCTTAACTAACATTTTTTTTCATTCATTTCATTCATTCATTTAATTCAATAATTAGTATATTGAATATAAAAAAACGACTTTAAAAAAAATGTTAGTTAGGAGGTATTGTCACTTCATCGTAGATATATGATAAAAGGGATATGATATGCGATATGCTTGGAAAATGACCCACCACAGAAAACCTATATTAAGATTTGAAACTCTAAATTAAATGCTTGTTTTTTTTAACCCCCGACGCAAAAACGATTCCTGGGTGTTTTACGGATTTTCCATAATAGGTCTGTGGAAATTAAAACACGTGATTTTGAGACTTCGAGTCTATAGATGTATGTGTATATAGTTAATAGATGTGTTCATAGATTGTTAACATACCCCATTTTGTTAAAACCTGTATATTGCTTATGACATACTAGTACTCGTAGCTCCGGAAAATTAAGAATGTTCAGTGAATATATCAGAAGATACTGAGATATACGTACTTTCAAAGATTTATCCTTATTGTGCGCAGACAGCATCGCAAGACCCTGCTAGTATATTGAAAAACTCTTAGCTATTCATAAATTGCAAATAAAAACTTTTCAGGAAAGTCCGTACTCCGCTGAATCAACATAATGTACCTACCTAGGTACCTTTCAGACTTCAGTGTCGACACGTGTACGGGATTTTAACGTAAAGTCCGTTTCATGGAATAATTCATCGTCGATATATGATGAAACAAAATGTGGCCATACACATAGTAACTAGCGCCATCATCGAGCGGACTACCGGCGAAACGCACAATAGTTCGTGCGATAGCCGTTGGCGTTGAATTGGAATTTCAACAACCTCGATTTTTGACTAATTACGCTGGCGAAATTTTATATCCACTTTCCACGAAGTAATAGCTAAAAATATATAAATTCCTATGGTACACATTAAGATTTGAGATACATTTAAAAATTTCTCGCCACCGAAATTATCAAACCACCGAAATGCTTGTTTATTACAACCAGCGGAATTATTAACCCCCGACTTTAGATTTTTCAATGTTTATCATCCATCGATTATAGCTTAGAAACTATTCAAATTTAAGGAACACGTTAACAGTTAGGGAAATATTTTATTACATACTTTAAAATGGTGTTTTACGTAGTGGCCATGGTATCTCCTTTAAGATCTCGCAGTTCTGACTACACCATTTCAGGAACCTAGCCATAATAGGTCTGTGGATCAAATTTAAGTGCACCTCGTTAGCTACCTTTATATATAAACCCATCCGGAAATTTTCGGAGATATGACATTTTATGATTTTTTTAAAACTTCGAAATAAATCACATTTTATACTTTGAACTCCCAAAAATCTATCAACATGGAATGGTATAGATAAGTACTGCGTCATGTAAATAGTTGAGAAAGCTTACCAGATGACCAATATGTTCGAAAAATACATTCCGTGGCGCTACAGTCTATAGCAGTGTATATTGAGGCAAGTAGAATGTAAAACTCTTCCCCGTACTTGTTTTACTGTTAAGTTACTCACGTAACTGTTCATTTATAGTATTTTGGGTGGTTTCCTTGAGGTTGAACTGAAGTCATAATCAATATCACAAAATGTGGGATTGAAGTAGATAATAATTATGTGCATGAGTACACCTATAGGCCAGTAGAACATTCAATATATAGACATTTTTTCTGAGAACATACTCAGAAAATATTACATTCTTATTGGTCAGATATACGTACTTTCATTTAGGAACGGTTCCCTTCCTATGATCTTATAACGTCTACTTGTCGATATGTGTACTTATGCTGTCCGATTATTGTGCGCAGACATGCTAATCGCCTACCAAAAAGGAACTGGACAGTAAAAGTGCCGGCCAGTTAGTCGTTTAGACACTGAAAGATAGACGAATAGTGCAACTGGCTGGATGCTACAGATTGAAAAACCTCGATTCGAGTTACTGCATCATTAAAAGGCCTTTGGATAGCAGTAAGATTCCTATGCTATAATATATATATATTATAATGTCAGTTCATCACCTTTGTATTTTTTAAATTTGACTACAAACTTAGGTTACTTGTTAAAAAAGGTTGTCGCGCCATAGGATAGCACTCTTATTAGTCAGCTGAATCATAATTATACATATTATGTACATTATTTTGAATGAATAGGAAAGAATCAGGAAAAAAAATTATAAACCTTTTGGTAATTGTACTTGACAATCAGATTATTTATTTATCTAGTTGAATTACTGAAATATACACGAATTTTAGTTTTTTAGTCCATTTAATAATAAGTGTCGACACGTAATTTTTTTAATGGGTCTTCTTACCCATGTACGTACTTTTACATCTAAATAGGATTTTAACGACAAAATATCAATTAACATTATTAAATTAGTCCGTGGAGTTCATACTTAGGAATAATTCCTATGTCTGATTTGTAAAATTTCTTTTTAAACGCCTTTTAGAACTAACATTTTTAGTTATACTTACGTTTTTGGCGGGAAATGCAGTGAAACAAAATGGCTTGACAGAGCAGTGGCTTAGCATCTATCTCATTCATTATGATGAAATAGTGTAACAAAATGCGCCAGCGTTATTGAGCGCCACTACCGGGTTAAGTTAAATTATCATGGTGAGTGCGGACTACCCGGCGAAACGCACCGCAATTTAGAGCCTTTGTTCGTAGATTTTGGTCTTAAGAACTTGAGCCGTTGGCGTTGAACGCCGCGCTACGTAGAAATTCACCCACCTATTTAAATAGGCCGTGAGAGGGAATGGGAGTAGACCATTAGGTTAGTACCGTTCTTGAAGAGATCCGTTTTTGCGTACAGAAATTGATGCTAATGTTGAAAAAAAAATGCGAAGTACCTTTATGTACCCATTTGGGTTAAAAAACAGGATTAACAATATTGGTGTATTTGGTTGCTCTATTATACAGAGATACGTAATTTGTGGTCGCGTATTGTACGAGTGAATAGTGAAGAGTCTATTGATATACTTCAATATACCAGAGATTAGCTAAGCAATTAGGTAAAATAAATTGTAAGTATGTAGTAGATATTCTATATTATTAGAGATCTAATATTAAGCATATCTAAATTCATACTTCACATTATGTTTTTCTATTAGTTTAATGCTTTATAGTCGCTAGTTAGGTCCCCCCGGTATAAGATCTCCTTCGTGATCCTGCAATTCTGACTCTACTTTGTGAAGACAGCTATGTGTTTACTTTGAAGTGATTATTTGTTTGGAAAAGTTAGAGTTTATGAGAGCCAGGAGCATGTTTTCATTAAGACGAAGGATTTTTATTAAATCGAAGCATTCTATATTCACCTGCTAAAAGTCACAATATCTACTACATTCTGGGATTGGCCCATCACTCATTCCCACCTCTGCAACTCCTGTGAGCCAGGATCAACAGAGGCGACCAGAAAAATGCAAAACAAAGCATAGAAAAATCTAACCTAACTAGCGACTATAAAGCATTAAAACTATTAGAAATTTTGCAACATTTCTCAGTATCCTTACCTGAAGGCAGCACTGATATGATGGTTCTCCAGCACAGCCCGATCGTTGTAGAGCAGCGCGGTCTCGGAGCCCGACATCACGTGAAAATTATTGGTGGTGCCTGTATGCTCGAAGTCGTGCACCACTGCTGCTACTAGCGTCGCGAATATCTCCAGGTCTGACAGCCAGTTCTGGAAGTATTGCTTGTGTTTTTTCACTGCATAGAAAAGTAAATTCTCCAGAACTCATGGTCACTTCTGAAGCAACTTTAAGTCATAATTGATTTTTAATAGAAGAGTGGACGATGTGGGATTTTCGCCTCGTTTTTTGCTTCACTACCCAGCATGCATATAGGTATGTCATTAATGACTCTCTTCTTGGGACTAGTTGTTCTTTGTTTAACTTATATTATTATGTCCTATCAATCCGTTAGGTTTGATACGTTTCACTTTAAACATTGTGCTGAATTCAGCTTTGTTTGCCGAGATTTGGCTTATAGCTATCGGGATGAAAAATGGCCAATATGTAATTTAGAAAAGAGATGGTAAAATTCGATCCGAGTTTCTTTTGAAAAATCATAGGTCGTGGCCAAGGAATTTTTATTTTTTATTAATAATTTTATATTATATTATTAGCAGTTTACCTAACTCGAACGCACCGTAGCAGCTAAGTGATAATTTTATCTATCTATCTATATACATATAGTAAAATTGTAACGGATCGATGTTTGTGCACGCTAATCTCAGAAACGGCTGAACCAATTTCGATGCAGTTGCAGTTTTCAGGAATGTGTTGTGACAGGTCCCACTTAACATATAGGCTACTTTTTATCCCGGGAAAATGTTTTTATTTATGATAATATTGACATTTTATTTTTTCTGCAGTATATGCGGACGGAGTCGCGGGCGTCCACTATAATAAGTAAAATCCATGATACATGAAATAATTTCAGTAGAACAGGCCCGTGACTGGGATCGAATTTCCACCGTTGAATGGAAGGCGTTAGACCTATTAGGCTATCACCGCTTAAATGGTACATAAACACGTGTACAACTCTAGTCCCAAAAGTTTCAGAAATTACCGTCCCAAAATTAGAAACCAGGGCTATAAAACCTTGTTCCGGTAGGCACTTTCATCACTTTCGGGATTCAGTTTCAATTTATTCAATTTACATCCTAGTTCCTTTTAAATCTCCTTTGGAATACACAGATTTCTTAGCTAATAGTATTTTCTACTTACCATGAGTCCAGTTTGACACAGCATGTAGTGCACAGTCTGGGCCACGTCAGCTGCATGCAGGATTGTTGTGGTAGGGGTTGTGGAACTTGCAGTAGCCCTCCTCGATCCTCGTTAGGAAGGTCTCCAGCACGGTTGGGGGTACCTGCAATCGCACATATATAAATTTTACGGACCGTATTAAGTATACCGAATTTTAATACCGTAAGCAAAATCGAAGGTAATTTTATTCTCTTAATGCCACAAGAAACTGCCTTCAAGTTCCATAAATGACTTTCACGTACATTGTCTTTATTATCGGAATACTATGATGTATCTGAACGGGGTACGAGTATTTTAAAACTTAGAGCTGAATTCAAATTAGCGTCTCTTCCTTTTTCTGCCATAAACAAAATTGTGACGCACTTCATGTAATATATTTGGGCTCAATAAAACCATTTAAAATATGTCATGTGCCGTATTTACACCAGCAACCTACTATAAAAGTTTTTGGCACAATATGTATAGCATAGTTAGCAAAAGATGCAGCTGACGCTGTCTAGAAATATCGTCTGTTTACAAAAGAGTCTACTAAACATTCCATAGTGCCGAAAAACAGCTTTAGAGCTATCACTTTATGCCCATCAAGTATCTATATTGTTAGACAAACAATACCTATACTATACATACACTATTTTCTATAGAACCGTCTAGTAACTGGGCACTGTTACTTAATCCCCTAGACTGGGCCACTAATTAGTAGAATGAGCGCTTATATTGCTACGTGTTTCCCGGAAATTCCGAATATAGGTACGTGCAGTAGGGAACAATGGACACTGTAGGTTTACTAATTTAGTTCTCTGAAATTATACAGGGTGTTTGTGACAGCCAGGCAAATATTAATATGGGTGAATTCGGACCATGATTCTGAGGCGGAAAACACTGCAAATTTTCGCAGGAAAATTCCAAAATTTTCCGGCATATTTTTCATATTTTCGGGAAAAAATAGGTTACTTCGTTTTAGTAGGCCTTAAATAATGACTTAAAAATAAATTCTTAACCAAAGATGATTTTCAAAAAAGGTGCCCTCAAAAATATTTTTTGAAATGTGTCACACAATAACAAATAACCATTTAACTCTCTCACACACACAAGTCACAGGATCTCCCGATACAATTGGCGCGAAGAGCAAAGATTACTCATAATCAAATCAAAAATACATTTCTTGCGAGTAATCACACTGTCGTATAACTCAACAGAATGGCACTTGTTCAGCATTTCAGTATTTGCCTGGCTCTCACCCACACCCTGTATAACAGTGGATAAACGTGATGGTGGTTCATAATATTGTTATATGAAATTAATTGTAATAAATAAATTAAATATAACTTATCAATAACAAAAAAATCACCTTACGGGCTCATTTAAGCCATTTACAAATTCATTTTAACCCCACCCCAAGCGACCCACCCCGGCTTCGCACGGGCGCAATGCTGATACTGTATATTTATAAACCTTCCTCTTAAATCACTATATCTAAGTATTTCAAAATCCGTCGTGTTGTTTAAAAGATCTAAGCATACATAGGGACAGACGAGCAACGGGACGCAACTTTGTTTTATCCTATGTTATAATTCAACAAATCATAGGTACACACACCGGCCAGCTTCCAGGTTTTCCCGCCGAATCCCTACCATGAGTATTGTGAGCTTTATACAAACGTTAGCGGAAATCCGCCCTAATTTCCAGTCACACGTCGAGAAAGGCATTCCCGGTGCAACTGCGGTTTTATTGTCTCCGCATACGTACACGGCGCATCCGTATTTACTTATGTGGGGTTTGTGTTGCATCTCACGTTTCTAAACACATAGGTAAGTATACAGATACATTAAATTGAAGTATCTATTTGTAATGCAAAAATAACAGCTTTTAACTAAATACATAATATGGAAGAATTTTTTACGATGTTTACCCGACTGCGCCAGAATGTTTGTATGGATGTATATTTCTATAGCAAGCACAGCTTGTCGCATCCGAGCTTGAGAGTTGCCATTAGAATCATCATAATCGCGAGAGTTCTCAAATTTTCGCACAATTGGGTATTTTTCTTTAAATAAGTACCTAAGGCTACTTATTATTATCTGTCTGTCTGTCGGTTGTCAGTTTATTCCGGCTAATCTCTGAAACGGCTTTACCGATTTTGACGGGCGGATAGGTAATGTAATAAAGAGTAAATAGGTTACTTTCATTCCAAACATTGCCATAGGAACGGGAAATAACAGGAATTCTAAGTTCACGTAGACGATTTTGGGCCGGCCGCTACTTAATAGGTAGTCGTATTATGAAGCTAAACAATTTGTTTGGTTGAATGCGCCAATCTCAGAAACTATTCGTTCAAATTGAAAATTCAATTTATCCAATTCCTTTTATCAAAAAAGGCTAGAAGTAACAATGGAAAATATTGCAATGACGGGAAAAAAATTCCTTTTATGCAGTAGGCATAATCTCCTATATAGCTTCCTTTATGTGCGCTGAGTAAAACGTTTCATACAAACGTATATAAACACGACTGTGTTCCCGGAATGGGTTAGCCTGAACTGTAGGATCTTAAAGGAGATTCCATAGCCACGTTGAGCAAAGCGGGAAGAGATGTAAATGATAGCTTATCGCCCGAGAGAATGCCCGAGTTCCTTAGTTACTCTTACTAACTTAAAACGTTTCAATTTACGCAAAAATGAAGAATGAAATTCATCCTCATTCCTGATCATCACAATTATGTTTTTTATTTACACACTACGCTACAGTAAGCCTTAAAGTTTTAAGTCGTGGGTGCTAACTAAGCAACAGTTTAGAAATTAGATAAATATAGCTAAATGTCAGCTATATGTCCATGAAACCAACTTCACATCAACAACCATATTCATCAATCAATATGTAACTACCGGGATTCGAACCTAGGAGCTATAACGTGGCAGGGCAGGATCCTACTACGCCAACAGATCATGGACAAATATGAAAAAATGTTAAAAGTCCTACAAACTTTCACATACATATAATCACGCCTTTATCCCTTACGGGGTAGGCAGAGCACCAAGGGCCGGTTCTATTATATGGTGCCACTTTTGACCAATTTTGAGGGTGTAGTTGAGATGTACAAGTTCGGTTAGTAGTGACAGGTGGTCAGCCCATTGCCTACAAAACACCAAGACCCTCTTGTCCCTCTATTGACAGTATGCCCGGGAAGAGAAGCAGCTGTAGTATTATATGTTTTTTCACTCCCAGAGCAGCATAGAAGTTTTACATTTGTAATATAAAGTAGGATTTGATTTGTAGAACCAAGACTAGAGCCTTGTTATTACAAAAGGTTTAAACATTGTTTAAGCTAAACAATGTATAAAGGTAAAGTTGACAGGATATTCCATGCATTTGTCAAATATAATTTTCAAATAGTGTAACGTTAGGTGTGGTTTTATAACAAAACCATAGTGTTAGGTACATCCCTATGTATGTCAAGTGGCGCCATCGCACTCGCGCTTGGCAACTATGTACCTGTGTGAAATGTCTGTGTATTTTTCTAAAATAATAAATGCCGTCCTACAACCAAGAAGCCTTTTAAATACACACCTCCAACTATGAAACACATAGGTGTTAGAATGGTTAAATTAACACATTATAAAAGTATACGATGTACCTACTATACTACTTAATAGCACTCAAGCTTAAGCTTAATCAATTTTACTATAAGCTCCTAGATAATGGACTTTCGAAGTACCTAAATCAACTAAATTTAACAACGTTTCTAACATAGCTCAAAGTGAAATTAACTATTAACTAACGAAAACCATCATGAATGCTTGGTACGCTAAGCTTCTTGAGTGTTTATTCAGCTCACTAATTGCCTATTGTCACAGAATTTAAAATTATATTACGTTGTAGTAATATCTGCGCCATTGAAATATAATGTAATATTTATTTTAAAATATGATAGGTATACGGATTTAGTACGAAAATGGCTAATTATTTTCGGGATTAAAAGTTTGTCATCGCGTGTGCCTTTCAAAATGGTGTCTAAAGTCAAACAATGTTTTTTAAACTAATATTTGACAGAAAAATATAAGGAATGTTATCTATCAAAATTAGACGTTTAACTTAAACAAATTGTTATATTTTTTGTAATAACACGGTTAGTTTTGAGAAAGTGTGAATGTTTTGAATATGACTACTAACAAAAACAATCGATACAAACCTACTACAATATAAATAATGGTTGTATTGCATGTTATTTAAAGTTCATTTCTACCTTTTAGATGAAAAACAGAATTACTAGAAATTACTATCCCGTAGTAATAACAGGAAAATTTATTTATGAAAATTTAAATAGTGTTATTACAAGATAACTTAAACACTGTTTAGACCAATCATTGCCTAAATTTGATGTTAAATGTCTTTTTAAACGCGGTTTTGTAACAGCGCCATAAGTGTTTTATCTACAGTGTTTTAAATAATGATCGTGGTCATAAGGTAGTAGCGAAGCCACAGTTTCTCCAGCGAAACTGGCTATAATTTGTTAGAAACTTACGAGCAGAATATTTGGAAATTCCAATAGTAAGTATACAGAAGCACGAGAAGCCACACAAGTGAGTCTTTCAAGTCTAGGAGAGAGATTGTCAGACACTTTTTGTATTTCTATCCTTTTACACCAAGCAACAAAAGTTGGATAGTATTACCTACCTATACAGTGCAAATGTACCTCAACATAACGACTTTCTCGATTTAACAAATTTTTTCATTATACCCTTAAATTGTCCATAAAAGTCAATGTAAAATATACCTTTACATTGCGAACATTTTTTGCGAACAACCTCTTTATAACGAATTTTCAACTATCAAGAAAACGTATGAATACCTCTAATTAACTAACTTTGTCAACCAAAACCTTTATATAAAGTTCCCATCAATGTAGGAGCCTTAATTTCATAACCTCTTTATAACGAATTTTAGCCCACCTAACCTCAACATTGGCCGCGTGGTGCCGGCAGAGTAGAATTCGTATCACCCCATTTCTGCCCGTGGGTATCGTACAAGGTGATTAAGGGTTTCTGGGAGGTGGGCAGCAGCGCTTCACGTGTTGACAACATAGTCCAAAATACAAATTGCGGTCACCAACCCGTCTGCCCAGCGTGGTGACTATGGGCAAATACCCCCCACGGCAGTCTTGTGACGTGCCCTGGGGGAGGCCTACGTCCAGCAGTGGACTGCAATAGGCTGATGATGATGATGAACCTCAACATAAAAAACCTCAGTTCAACGAATTACTTGATATAACGAATATTTCCTTGTTCCCTTTCGATTTGTTACATCGAGGTTGCACTGTACCTGTGCCTGTCGAAATGTAATATGGAGAATATCTATAGAAACATATGGTCTTTTATATGTAAAATAGGGAAAACAATTTGTATAAATTAAAGAAAAAACGTGGTAGGCCTACCTATCTACAAATTATGCTAGTTTTAGCGAATTTGTCTAATATTATTATTATATTTCTCTATATATTATACTTCTCTAATACGCATAATATTTCTTTAAAAATAATAGCTCTCAGGCTAATGTGGATGGCAGATTTATAGATAAAGATTTTAGAAAAAAAAAGTATGTTTTGAGTTATTACTATTTATAATGTTAGACGCTAACGCTAAAAGTCGGTACCTACCCTAGTCGGCACTATATCGGTATATTGCTTCTACTCCACAACTCCATATCGCGTGCAATATGATTAAAGCTTAAATAATCTATGGTTTAGTTGAAATAGACCGCAAGTTTACTTTTCAAATTGTTCTATCAAGTTTTAAGAATGTCTTTTATATTATATCTGTTTGTACTTATATAACATGTCTAAAAATATAGAGATATGTTAAAACTGCTCCAGACCTATGCCATCATCACTATGACTATCATTCCGGTCATTAAGTCCACTGCTGATAATATACACACTAAATGTATGCAATAGTAGACATGTAGGCAAGTTTATTATCAGTACTCAATTTTATCATCATCATCGTTTCAGCCATTAAGTCCACTACTGGTGATCTCCCCCAACAACCTCCACTGCCACCCGTTGGAAGCGAGCAGCCTGACAGCCTGACATCAGATGACGATGAGAGATCGTCCATCCATTTCTTAGCCGACTGTATTTTATGTACAGAAGAAAATGTGGCAAATGGAGATCCGGGAAAGTGGCCAGAAGCGGTATGTTTTTTTTTACATCGGTTGCAATGGAGGTTGTTGGGTCCTTTCTTCAGTAGCGGAAATGGCAGAAATGATGATGATCATAAACTGAGTATCTGCTCACATGTTCTACTATTGCATACCTATAGTATTTGTGTGACACAGCAGTCACGTATGGACTTTCAAACTTCTTAAGGGGCAATAAACAACTTTTGAGTTATTTCTAAGTCTATTAAAAGTTTTTCCTCGTCGTCCATATTTTTCTAATCCGCATTTAATATACTAGGTAGGCGTAACGTCAAAGGAGGTGCTCAGCAGCATAGAAAATACACTCAAAGTTTTTAACTTCTCTCAAAGAAAAATAATAAATAGTCTCGTTTTCGAACATTAACAACTAATCTGAGTACTGAAGAGTAGTAATTATCTGTATTGGTTTATTTTTTAAATAAGGTAACCTACCATTGGTTATTTGAAATTATGAAAGGTATGTGTATTCTTACGTTTGCCTACTCTTTTCTATTGTGTCTATTTCTACTGATTTCTACCCTATTTCCATTGTCTTGTTCTATGTTCGTGTATGTGTAATTTCAAATAAATTCTATCTATCTATCTACCCTCTAGATTATAAAATCTTTATTATCACAGGATGGGATTTCAGGAGAGTCACTCATGTCCAAAGAAGGATTAAGTAGTAAAATAAATTAGGTTATATTTTTGAAATAGAACCTATTACCTGACTTTTCATACTTTGTATAATCCTGTATAACCCTGATCCTGATGAAAATTAGGCAACCGATTACAATAAAAAAAACAGCGCATTTGTTTGACTGGGCAAAGTGAGGTAGTCTAGTCATTCAATAAAAAGTGGATTTAAAATCGAATGCTAATAAAGAGAAAACCTAGATAAATGTCTGATGAATTAACTTTGAGGTATTGGAAGCGATTGAAGTCTGAGCTCGGTGCTTACAACGTCTAGACTTGCGTTGTTGATTTCGTTTTTGCTACAAGAGACCTATAAAATTATTTTTAGAATTTATTTTGCACATAATATTTAATGTTTATTTTAGTTTTATTGATATTCACTTGTGTAAACAAACTTAATATTTAATTTAAAAATTTCTCGAGTACCCACAGGTTCTTACGTATCTCTACTCAGATATGTATGTATTGTAATTTATTGTCGTTGTCGTCGTTAGCCTATTGCAGTCCACTGCTGGACGTAGGCCTCTCCCAGACAGAGTACGCCACATGGCTCGATCTCCCGTTTTTGCCATCCAGTCACTACCAGTCGTCCTTTTTAAGTCATCGGTCCATCTGGCCGGAGTGCGTCTAACACTACGCTTGCCGAGGCGCGGTCTGCATTCGAGAATCCGTTTACTCCACCGTCCATCGGTTCCACGACAGATGTGGCCCTCTCACTTCCACTTCAGTCTGCTACATTTCGAGACTATGTCTGTCACTTTGGTTTTCTGCCGGATAATCTCGTTTCGGACTTTGTTCATTGACGAGATCCCGAACATTGACCTTTCCATAGCTCTCTGATTGACATGCAATCGGTGAGCCAGCCCTACCATCAGGTTCCACGTCTCGGCTCCGTAAGTCGAGGCTTATATACTGTATTCAATACAGTACTGTGTACTGTATGATGTGTACACGTATTGTATGATGACGAAAATAAATTGTGTAATCGGCTTGTGTCGAGTCGTATTACATTTTATACCTACATCATAGTGAATCATTACAGTTACAACAATTTCGTTTTACAGTTTTTGAATGAGAATTCCCCTTCATTTTATTTTAATAAAATAAATATTAAACGTAGGTTGTAGATTCCTTAACTACACTTAATAACACTTGCAACTTTACCATTAGAGTCCAGTAAAGTGGATCTTTTACAGCAATATAAGTATATATAGGTAGGTATATGACTACTTAGTACATACCTTAAATTTATGAATCATCCCGTATCTATTGAGTAGTTCGTAGCCGAGGTACTTGACGGGTGCCCCCGTGGACGCCTCGTGGAGGGCGAACACGTCGAACGACCACTCGTCCAATGTCTGCAACAGAAAGGAAGGTTTATTAAACGGTTTCCGACTTCCTTTTGCCGGAAAATTGCCGATGATCGTTGTACATTTCTGACGTTAATTGCGATTTGATATATCATTGTGAATGTGTGATGATTATGCTACAATATTTGTTTTAATCCTGACGAATGGCAAGGAAAATGAAATTGTGCCCCATTTTGAGTAAAGAAAACTGAACTCTCACTTTTAGGGTGACTGGAAATTAGTGAACACCCTTGTAAGGGAGTATGGTACAGGTCATTTGCAACAAATTTAGTTATGTATATGATAGTGCCAGAGTCAATCATTAATGAGATATTTCAATTTTAATATTTTTTCTGAAAAAATCATTATCTCTTTAGGCTTAAATAAAAATAAAACTATCGGTTGTTTTTCAAATTTTTAATGAATTTTTATTTACTAGATTCCAGTAACTAAATTGACACTAAATAAAGTACATTTATTTGCCTTATTTAGATGCAGTGCTTCAGACAAATAAAAAATAGATTAAAATTTTGCAAGTCTTGCTCGTAAATACTTAATTTTAACACTAAAAACCATGGTAACTTTAGTTGGCATATTATTATAAAAACATCTAAATTTCATAAGTTTTCAAATGAGGTATTACAATCCGACATAGCAAGTATAGTGCCAAAAATATTGGTGTAACAATAGGGTCAGGTAACATAACAATAGAGGCAATAAAAGGGGAAGGGCGCTTCTTGGGTTCTTAGAAAAAATTTGCATGTACTACAAGCCGGTTTCTTTTATTTGTTTACCAGTCCGCTCTTGTGATTCGTTGCGTTCGGATGTGCTACTGTGTTTTGATTTCCTACTTACGACCCGGCTTGGTTTTTGTGATCGATCTCCCTCCTAACGATTCGGATATTGTTGTTAAGTATTTTATCGCCGACTTGGCTTGCGATACGGACTATGGCTGAAATTCAAAATCGACGATCATTTACGAACCAGAAGTATGCCGATATTATCATGGTCTACGGTTTTGTCCGAGGCGATACAAGCGCTGCCCACGTGAATATCAAAATCGTTATCTAAATCGGCGTATACCTACTGCTGGTGTTTTTCTCGGACTTATCGTCGGCTTTGTGAAACAGGCAGTTTTCATAGACGACAAGGTAATTCATTTCAATACTCTGTCATTCCTACAGTTCTCACAATCTACTTCAAACATTATTTAAATACATATTACATACATAACTTTTACAAAAACAAGTATTAAAATCAGATTTTCTTATTCTTATTCTTGCTTGCTTTTATTTTCAGGTGACTCGGGAAGACCTTGTGTGTATCACGCTGATGATGAAGCTGAAATTTTAGATAATTTTCAACGTGATCCCACAATATCGACGAGGTTGGTACTTCTGTCTTCAGGCCTTCTTGGCTTGTCGCAGTGGAAAGTGTGGTACACCATTCATGGAGCTGGATATCATCCGTACCACTTTACGCCAGTATAGGCTATTGAAGAGGGAGACCCTCTTAGAAGATTCCAGTTTTGCCGATTTCTTTTAGATGCCGACATAGAGAATCCGGATTTTCTCAAGAAGATTTTATGGACGGTCGAGTCCAAATTCGACAAAGATAGTATGACAAATTTACACGCTACTGGCAGGACAAACAATTAGGAAATCCTCACTTACAATCTCATAGAAAATTTTCCGTTAATGTATGGATGGGCATCGTGAGTTGCAATTTAATTGGGCCCCTTTTTGACGTGAAACGTCTTTAAAATCGCGCCGACACATACGGGTACCAGGTTTAAAAACTGGACCGTAACGAAAAGGTCTATATCATCGTACCTTAATAATTAAAAAACTATTGGTCTTAGAAACAAAAATGTGGTGTAAATATTTCACTTATATAGTCAGCTCGCTGTTATGACATTGAGTTCGTGTCGGGGTCAAGCGTGGCGGGGGAGGGATACTGCGATAACTGTGCGAAACCGGCGCTCACGCTTGTTTCTATTCAGTGTAACTCGTGACTCCGACTTTATAGCGTGGTGATTCTTTCGTGTGTTTGTCAAGTTTATTTGAACCGATTGATTTATACAAAAATAAGTGTAATTTGGACAGTATTTATATCTATACTAATATTATAAAGCTGAAGAGTTTGTTTGTTTGTTTGTTTGAACGCGCTAATCTCAGGAACTACTGGTCTGATTTGAAAAATTCTTTCAGTGTTAGATAGCCCATTTACCAAGGAAGGCTACAGTCTATACAACAACCTGCCCGGCTTCGCACGGGTACAACGCCCCCTCACGCGGACGAAGTCGTGGGCGGCTGCTATTTAAAATAACCAGAAAGTGACAATAAATATATAAACATTTGCTATGTATTTTATGTTTCTATTACGTACCTGTTCTTTTTTTATTAAAATACTTAAAACAGCGTCCATCTTGTTTTCATTTCATCTTTTACTTTAAAAGCGATTCGCTAACATAGACGTTTCACGTTAAAACCAACGGCCGTGTGCCCCGACACAGCCCCACCCGCTTTTTTTGAAGATTTCCTAGCTAACACTGTTGGTGAATTATTAGAAGATGTTCCTCTAGAAACTCGGCGTGGCATGGTATACCAACATGACAGGTTGTCTTGCGCATTTCATGTTGTCTGTGAGAAATAGGCTTGATGAAAATTACCCTAGACGATGGATTGGCAGAGGAGGTCCAATACCCTGGCCAGCACGAAGCCCAGATCTTAGTGTGGTGAAAACTAATTTAAGAAAAAGAATGCGACTTTGCGTACGAAATCGAGGTGGTCATTTTGAAAATGAGTTATAAATTATTTTATTCCCAATAAAAATAATATTTTTTTCCATTTCTTTATTAATAATTTTTTCCTTAATTATTTTGTTATTTCTTTACCTGACTCTATTATCAAACCAATATCTTTGGCGCTATGCTTGCTATGTCGGATTTTAATACCTCATTTGAAATCTTATGAAATTTAGATGTTTTTAAAATAATATGCCAACTAAAGTTACCGTGGTTTTTATTAGTGTTAAAATTAAGTATTTATGAGCAAGACTTGCGAAAGTTTTGAGCTATTTTTTATTTGTCTGAAGCACTGCATCTAAATAAGGCAAATAAATGTACCTTATTTAGTGTCGATTTAGTTACTGGAATCTAGCAAGTAAAAATCATTAAAAAACTTGGAAAAAAACCGATAGTTTTATTTTTATTTAAGCCTAAAGAGGATTCATAATGATTTTTAAAAAAAAATATATTTAAATTGAAATATCTCATTAATAATAGACTTTGGCACTATCATATACATAACTAAATTTGTTGCAAATGACCTGTACCATACTCCCTTACAAGGTTGTTCACTAATTTCCAGTCACCCTGTATAAATTTAACTTACTTTTAATACCTGGCTAGGTAGGTAGATTATAATGGATAATTACGAAAGAATCTATTAATTGAAGTTTTTTTTATTCAACAATAATGTGAAAACAAATATTCTAATTCGAAACTTTATGAAGTTTCACTGTGATTTTTTAAATCTAGTTGGAATAAGAAAATTGATTACCAACTTAATATATAAGTACCATGATAAGATAATTCTAGAATATCTGGTTTCGTAAAATACATTCTAAAAAGCGTGTAACCTTAGAGCCTACCACAGCCTCATATTCGTACGAGTAACAAAACCTAGCGCGCCACTTACACACAATTCATATTCTCTCAACGAATGTCTGTCTCTCTTAATGGGGAGACTGCGCCTGCGTTATTACATTACTTTCTTGCTCTATAAGTAGGTATTACATATTAATGTAAGTAGGTATATGATTGCTATATATATATATATATAGTCTGGAATAGAATTTCAATATGCCTTTTGATATAAAATAAATGTTAGATACATAAAACAAGGCAAGCTAAATATACTTTACAACTAGTTTCAAACACTACCGAACACTACGTCTGATCCTCGAAACTGACTTATCCGTCGCGTATTTGTCGGTTGTGTAATGTCAGAACAGTGGGGTAAGCACGAACCTTTTTACGCGGCGTAACGCTAGCGACTCGCTAGCAAAATCTATGTGATTTGACGATAGCGTTACGGACTATCGAGAGGTTCGTGCTTACCCCTCAGGTAGATATATGACAAAACATTCGAACGTTCACACCCAACCAATGATGCGTTAGTGCGTTTGCCTGTACCTGGAGATACGCTCGACGCATCTTCCGTCAGATATGAATCGACCCTTATAACTACGATCTCAGACAGCTACAGGGTGATATTGTGACATCATTTATTTAGCATCGACGTTTGTTGTCACTACACTCCCACAAATAGCGGATGGATATCATCACGCAACTTGATGAAAGCGCGAAAATAACAGCTTCCTATTGGAAAAAAAACGAAAAAATTCTTGTTGAACCCACGACCACTGACAACGGTGTCGGATGACGATTTCCATCGAAAAATTATATCATCGTTGTCTAAGGCATGTACGCAGGTAAATATGAAGCGATAAATAATATAAAGACCTTAAAACTTTTCGTAAATAACATAACATACAAGATAAATGATTGTTCCTAATCCACGACCCTGGTGACCTAGAACACTTATTCTCCTCTGAATTCATATCTTAATTACATCATCGAAGAAAACCCTCTTGTGTCCCTCGAGACGGGTAAATAGCCGCAAGCCCTTAAGGCCGCCTTCTCCCGAAGAATATTTTACTTGGTGCGTACGAATCATTTTTCTCGTTTTTAGTATAATTCTATACTCAGGTTAATAGGTTTAATAATCTAAAAACTGATTAGAAACTACTGAAACGTTAAGTCTTCACCCCAAATTTTATAGCATTCAAAATAAATGAAATTGTATTAGGCGTTACAATTCGGAAGTTAAAACATTCACTATGGGTGCTCCCACCCACCACCCGAATGTGTTGGGTTATAGAGTTTCATAATAATTAGTGGTTTACTAATTTACTAATTTCTATAATCCTGAGGATGCCACGGTTGTTGGCGAAACATATGTAGATTATTAATCTAGTTTTTGATATTGGAATAGTGCTATTGTCTTGCATGCTAGGTGCTCGGGTCTGGTTTCTCATGGCGATTGTAGTTAGTGCAAGTGCCTGTTTTCGCAGTTATAAGTTATCAGATCCGAGGGTCAGTGGAGGGTGTAGGGCCCGGTGGTGGGCGCACCCATAGTGAATGAGCATTCAAAATGCTTTTAAAATCGACCTTCTAAATGGTCTTTTATCGAGTAAAATGTGAAATACCTTGTTTTATAGAAAAAAAATCACTAGAACGAATATTATTCTGTATTATATTTTTTCCCGAGATTTGGCTAGTGTATAGCTATCGGGATGAAGAATAACGTTGCCAATATGTAATTTAAAAAAGAGATGGTAAAATTCGTCATCCGAGATTGACGAACGGTTTAGTGGTCGTGGGTTATTCGGGTGAAGTATTATATATTTTTGTCCGATTTCAATTATGACGATTTCTTTAAAAACAACTTAATCTAAAAACGTAATTTCTGACAAACGGGCCCTTAAGGCAAGGAGTACAATAGGAAACCACAAAATGTAGCACACGTCGTATCTCAAGCCAGTAAAGATCATAATGAAGTAAGTTGGCGAGAGTTCCGACTGGTCTTTATGTAAAGTCAAAAGGGGTGTACTCTTATTAAATACATAATATAAAATTAGGGATATAATAATAAAATACTAGTGGATTGTTATTCTCACATTTTAGGATAACTTTTTGACAAACTTTGAATGTCATGTTTATTTAGATCTAATCTAAAGCCTGAAAAATTACGTATATTTGATACAAATATTCATCATCTCTGTATTTTATCCCTTTTTCGCATTCAAAAGTAGCGTACCTATACCCTTTGTTGCTCTAGGCTATCGGTTCGGTAATTGTAAAGAGAAAGCGCGAGAGACATATACGAAGAGAGCTACTTTTCCCTTTATAATATTGGCAAGGATTAGAAAGGATTTAATATTAGTTATGTAGGTTACATCACTAGCTAATAAGAACGCGAAATATGAGAAGAGTTATTATTCAAGCTCCTAATTAACATATTTAGATGAAACGTGTTATATATTCAAACATACATACATAGACACTATGACTACACACAGCTGTATCCCAAAATAGCGTAGCCAAATCGGCAGCATCATAAAGGATATCCCTCAGCCTACATATATACATCTGTATAGGTAAACTACATGTTATTTTTACTAAAATAAATAACGTTGCCGAGGCTAAAAATATATCTCTTTTCCTCTAGCAGTAAACAAAATTCTGTCCTCGGAGACACTTTTACAGTAATTTGGATTTAACCGTACGATTAAGATAAATGTTGAGAGAAAGAAATTACTTCTCACGTGATACGTAGGTGGCAGTAACCAAAGAAGTGCGTCGTGAATTTTTGATGTGCAATTTTCTACTTACTTATTTTGTGATTTCCTTATTTAATCTAGCTCTCTAGTGTTAATCCTACTACTCGTAATAGTCGTATTAAAATGAAGTTTGTGAGAACAGATGTGTTACTCTTCCACGCAAAAATTATCGATCGGATTTTCATAAAACATACAAACATAAAGTCAAGGATGTGTTATCGAAATGGGGTAGCCCTACAGCCAGAAAAGAGAATGCCCGACTTCTTTAGTCGATTCTTACGACATGCACTGAAGGAAATGCAGCT
Organism: Carposina sasakii; assembly: GCA_014607495.2. NCBI lineage: Eukaryota > Metazoa > Arthropoda > Insecta > Lepidoptera > Carposinidae > Carposina > Carposina sasakii. The sequence continues at coordinate 3,638,149 of CP053149.1, read as the reverse complement.
GATGTGTTCCTATGTCTTGTGAATTCCCGCATTAGCACAGGACATTTTGATAAAACTTGTCAGATATACGATCTACTCTACTCGGCCGCGTGGTGCCGGCAAGTAGAATTCGTATGTCTGGAGGTAGGCAACAGCGCCTCCCGTGTTGACAACATGGTCCAAAATACAAACTGCGGTCACCAACCCACCTACCCAGCGTGGTGACTAAAATACCAGGCAAATACCCTCCATGGCAGTCTTGTGGCGTGTCCTGGGGGAGGCCTACGTCCAGCAGTGGACTGCAATAGGCTAATTATGATGATGATGATGTCAGATATATAGCTTAAATATAAGAATAACACAGACCACGCGGTTAAAGTCGCAGGCATCCTCTAGTTATAGGATTGCTGTTAGGTGTATTTTAGTAACATGTTAAATTTCACGTAATAAGTTGACGTACATCTCCCCATTACAGTATTGCAATAATTTAAGATTCATGGAATTAAATAAAATGAAGATGAATAATAATAAATTAACATAATTTTCTAAACCGTACCTCCTGGAACTGAATATTTCTATCTTTAATTATTAATTCGTTATGTACACACATTTATTAAGATTCGGAATCTAATGAGTAAGGATAAAATAAATAAACCTCTAGAAAGATTCAATCTTATGAAATTCGGACTCAAATCTTAAATAAACAACGGTAGTATTCAATGAGCGCGATGTAATAAAGATATGCAAGGGTTGAGTAATTAATTTTACGCGTTTCAGTGAATCTAATTAAGAATTCTGGGACGCAAAAGCCACACGTGTCAGCATAGAAGTTTGCGAATGCAATGAGGTTTATTAGTCCTACTCGTGGATATTTAAACCTCTTTTAATATGTTTAAAATATACAGTTTGGTTTTTTGAAACTGATAAATTCTTGGAAAGACTAAACGATTAAAATTACTTAACAGCTAGAAGTTATAGCTAGAGCTGATATGAAACCTAAAACTAAATAGGTATTTTCCTTCGCGAATCAGAAAATAACTATTAACCTGTTACTGTTCACGAAAATTAGGATTAATGGACTTTCTTATGTACCCATAAATTTTTTCCCAATAGTTCGTAAAGTGTATTATTTCTTAAAGTTTTTGAACAACTACTGGTATGCTAGAAGAAATCTCTTGCAGAGATAAGCACACCTTTGTATGCATTTCTTTTGTAAATTTCTTTGTATTTATTGTAATGTTTTGTGTACAATAAAGAATAAGAATAAGAACTACTTATTAACGTACCTTCAAAACTCGAACAACATCTTGCGGAAATTGCATAAGCGCCGTACTAGTGACCCTCCTGTAGATCCTGTCCACAAATATGCCCGCCCTGATGGCGTGCGCCACCGATCTGAACTTGGGTTTCTCATCAGTCTTTCTCTTGGCCGTCGCCAGCTGCCTCGTGAACGTGCTGGCCAGCCACTCCCTGACCTCAGGAGGCACTGCATCAGGCTGGACTTCCGACAGCTCGTCATCTTCATCCGCCAAACGTCTGTGGAATCGCAACACTTGATTAACCAATGGCATTGCAGTATCCTAGCCCAAGCCGCTTTGAGGTTGACAGATTTCGAACGCGTTTGCAGATAACTTAAAAGTTGACGTTTCGTATCTCTGTCATCGTCAAGGTAGCCTGAATTCAGACCAGGATGAGAAGCATATTGGCGACGCAACAAGCATCGACATGGGTTTTGTGATTAAATTAGCATAATGACCTCAGACAATGCGTTTAGCTCCATGAGTATCACCGTGGCGCTATCGAGACGCTCCATTCAAAGCCAAGCTGGACCACATTAACAGGCTATAAGTTATTTTAGTACTATTACTATTAGTTTATTGCTATATTAATCTTACAGGCACATTAACATAAGTTTATTATACTCGCATGTTCGAGTCTATCATTTATATCCGTTTAGTACAAACATCTTAAAATATATTAATTACTTACGGTTCTGACATTACGTGCCGCTATTCAAATGTGATTGAAAATTAATTGAATTTCTATTTGTAGATACTAACAATCTTACAAGATATTTGTTTCCTTAAACTACATAAAAAATCTCTATTTCTATGTTTACAAGTCAAATATGTTATGTCAAATGCATGTCAATAACTACTTTGTCAAAAGGTGTCAATAGTGATGTAACTAATTAAAAAATCTAAACCTAAATCGATAAATTTTCTAGAAAACGTGACTACTCGCCTCGATAGATTTCGAAAAAATACACTTGTGATTTCTTCAAGTCTCCAAACAATGGCAGTTTTTGTAACGTTTTATATCCGATAAATTTAGAGTTAGAAAGAAATAATAGTGAAGAAGTTATTTAATTAGATATAAGATTAGATGTCATGCTGGAAGTTTCATAGCTAGGATTAGGGTTATCATGCAATGTACTGTACCCAAGAACCTGTTTTGATATTACTTTCCATTTGATATTTAACCATACTTTAAAACAAAGCTTAAAGAAAAAATATTTCCTTAAATCATAATCAACAATAAATAATTCGACTATGCTTAAGTTTAATATAAAGTTCTGATAACAAAGATTTTACAACAGATTCAAACTTTCAAAACAATACAAGCGCATCATTTAATATACTCGTCCGTTTTCTTTTGCCAGAGGTGGTTGTGATGATCATCTATGTGATGCTGCAGTTCTGGCTACCCTCTTTTGTAAATAGAGTCGTGTGCTTTTTTCGTGATCTTACTGATCAAGCTCCAGAGCTTACAAAATCTTACTTTACTGACAACATTTATAAGTTAAGTATAGCACTATTACTAACACTATTTCCCAAATCAACATACAGCTCCGGAAATTCTATTTACATATTAAAGTGTGGTTTGGGTATCAATTCGATAATACAATATTCGAAATCTTATTTCGCATTAAATAGCGGGTTATTGCATTCGAATTCCTTTCCAGAGATTTAACATGTGTATTTTGAATTTAACTTGTTACGTTAGATTGGCATCGTAGATATCGTAGTTGAATATTTGATCACATATTTTAAAATGGTTCATAAATATAACAAAAGAAGTAAATACACAAGTTTTAAAAATAATATTCATAATAAGGACTCAAATTGAGTCAGTCAATAGAAAGCAATACCAATACAAATTACATTAGATGACAGAATAAGCATGGTTGGTTAGGATGCTCAAGGGGTTTATTGGATTATTTCCACTACCATTTCAATAGAGAAGTCAACTATAAAATTTAATTATCTAGCAATAGATCATAAAATTAAAGTGCTCTGTGAAGTATTAATAATTGAAATGGCAATAGAGATGTTTGTAGAAGGTAACATCGACACACCTAAACACCAACGTTGGAGCCGACTGCTGACGCGCCACTGCCGGTCTAAAATAAAACACGTTTCATTCGGACACAATAAACAAAAGGGATATCACAATACGTGAAATAAAATATTAAATTAAATAATATAATTATACTGTACAGCATAAGCTTAGTTTTGATAATATCACAGTTATCAGATTTAAAACTATAATATATTATGGTAATCTCTTTCACAATACTTATGATTGTGTATTTCTTGAATAACGTGAATTAGTTAATAATAATAATTCATATGATAGTATTATTAAAATACATACTACTACTAAGATAAAAAAGCTTGAAATATTCCTAAGTATTTACTATTATAATATTAAATAATATCAAAGTACTTATATAAGCAAATGTATCATATGCCATAAAATGTGTAAGTAAAAAAATAAAATAAAATAAACGCTATAAAGAAAATAATAACGGGGTCACCCAAAATCACAGAAACAGGTAGCATGCCTTGGGATATGACAAAGATCAAAGAAGAGGGATATAAGAGACGGTTCACAGAAAGGTTCCAGACAAGTCACAGGACCGTAAAATCCAGATCTATTCTAAAAGGATCAAAATTTCTAATCTACTTGAGAATGACTTAAATCCCAACTTATGAGAATCATTAAAAAAGTTGTGTTAAATCATCCTCCACGTCACAGAGAAATTGTCGCTAAAGAAACCGAAAAGGAATTGGTCACCAGTTTGGATTTTAGTATATCAGTTATCCAAACTGGTGTTAAAATAGAAGGGGAAGAATCTAATCTACCAGTAGGACATGAAACTCTGACAATTGAATTGAAGCATCAACAAACAGAAAGACCTAATCGCACAGAGTGGACAGAAGGGAGGCGCGACTACTTGGCCATTGCCGGCGTTGTTGTAACGGTATTAACTTTGCTTCGTTCGGTTTCTCTATAGAACCTCGGGTCCAGCAGGGTGTGCGCAGGCGCCGCATGGGTAGTGATGTCGGTTGTACGCGCGGCTGCTCCTCGCCTCTCCTATCCCTGCGTTAGAATTTATCACTGGCGACGCGGCGCGCTCAGTTTTTGGTATTAGATAGATAGATAACTATGTTTTTAATACCGCATTTTGTCTTCAAGCTAAGAAAAACTCCGAAAACCAACTGTTTTAGTTTCCTTTTTTGTGACCATTATAAAGAAGAGAGAAAATAAGGGAGTGTCCGAGCATTTTCAATATGAAAGAAAGACTTTTATATTACTCGTATATGAGAATTTGTTCTGAATTCAGATTCAAAATAATGACGAATGCGTACTAACATAATGTTTACGGAACAAATCATCCTAAGTAAAGAGATTTATTTAGTGAAATTGGATATTTGCTTGGAGCTAACATAGCAAATAATATTAACGTGTTATAGTAGCGTTTTGATTGGCTTCGCTCTACAAAGATTCGAGATAATATTTATTCGTTTTACATTCGGTACTTATTGAAATTCAGAAGATGACCCATAAAATATAAAAAGGACTTTACTTTGCACAACACATAGTTCACGATCACCATTAGTTTGTTTAGCTAAATGCTTTAATACTCAGGTAGGTAAATTGAAATAATTACTAACCGCTCATAAAATGAAACTTATAATTTATTAAACGTCATAATTTCGCTTGACTTCAGAAAATTTCTAGAAAATATTACTGCACAGGGCGGAGATATAAGTGAATAGAAATCACCTCGTTACCGCTACGTTTCGATGTTTTCTTCCCTTTTATTTCCACTACAATGAACACGGAATATTAAATTGCTAACAATTTTCCATGAACATGGAGAAAAATGAAAAATGTAAGCTTTGTATTGTTTTGTCGATGCAGAAGTTGTGTAAGAAAAATTTAATGTTTGAACAAAAATAATATCAACTTGGAGTTCACATGTAGTTACTCAGGTTATAGTGTATGTTGTCAAACCAGTTGATGATATATTAGACAGGTATAAGACGTTTTACTTATAACTTCTTAATAATCGATTCACCATCTAATAAAGCAATAAAAATAAACTTTGTTAATTATTTTTCATCAACGAATCTTATATCTTGATGATGAAACTGAAAGCATGAAGCCATTCAACTGTTTGAAAGCTTTTCAATAAATAATGTGATAGGAGTAAGGTTACGTACGCCCACGAATTGGAATACCTTATAAGTATTGATTTTGTTAAGAGCCCGTAGAAAGTAATTTGGAGGTACGATCGAGATACTCGTATCACGGAAAAGGCCATTTGAGTCGGAAAAGGCAGAAAATTATTTGAATGTAGATTATATCCTCAGATGATGAAAAGTATAACTAACACTAGAATACTTCAGCTGTATTTCCTTCTATGCATCTCGTAAGAATCGAGTAAGGAACTCGGGCATCCTCTCACTCAGGCCATATGCTAGCAACTTGTCACTGACCATTTACATCAGTTGCCGCTATGCCAAACATGTCCAAACAAACCCCATTTTGTGAACCGTGTATATACGATGAAAAAGTTAAAAGTAATGAAATGTACAAAATGACCTAAATATTTTCGATGATCTACAGAAAAACAAAGTATATATTTAATTTTATAGCAAGTAAAGGTATCGAATCCCGGTAGGTGCAAACATTGGTATGATGACTATCGATGTTTGTTTCCTAGTCATGGATGTTTCTATACTTATCTATGTATTTATATACCGTTGCTTAGTACCCACGATACAAGACCTTAGGGATCTTAATGTGGGACTAGGTCAATGTGTTGTGTTGTGTGTGAATATTTATATATTTATTCAAGTTTGCCTAACACAACTTAGATAAAGATAAAATTACAAACTTAGATGAAGTTACCATAAGGTAGTTTATGTAGGGTAGTTTATGTATAATTCACATTGCTACTAAATGCCCAAAGTATATTTCCTCGTCCCAAACTTTGTACGGAAGAAAATAAAGCTACAATGAAGAAACTCTGAATTTTTCAAGGACAATATCACGTGAAAAAGCAACGTTTTAGTCCGTTAATTAACCTGAATCCCCTGTTTCGCTCCGATTAGGGCTACCCTCTAATTTGGCCCGGCCTTCCCCTTGAAGTTTTCCTTACTGTTCTCATTACCTTGTCTTTTGTCACGGACGAAGACATTGTGCGGGAACTCCATGATTTTATCTAATTTAAGCAAAAATCCTCAGAATTTCTGCTAAGAACCCTCAAAGAACAATTTACTCTGGGATAAACTCAATTTTTTTAACATGTAGGTATGTTATTACTTAGAACTGCTGGAATTCCCGAAAAATAAATATCGAAGCACAAATAACTGTGCCGTAATCATAGTACTTTCGCATGGCATTCCAGTTTGAAACACGCAAACTCGTAAATAGGTAATATGAGGAATAGGGAACTGTATATCTCTTTCGAATCAGTTATGCTTTTATCATATTTCAAAAAATTGCAAAACATCATCCTCTTGTCATCCACTGCTGGACGTAGGCCCTCCAGCGCACGCCACAAGGCTGCTTTAGGGGGGTTATTGCCCATAGTTACCACGCTGGGCAGGTGGATTAGTGACGCGGGCAGACATAGGGTTATGCTATTCTGTGCTGCCGACACCACACGGCAATTCCAGATTCGTTACGCTCCAGATTTGTAATTGTAGGTGCAATTGCTGCCAGCCGTTTCAATCCATAAAATATATGTACCTAACAATGGCTACAAGTCAAGTCAAGAATACGGCACATTCAGAACAAATCCTAAGTACTATGTTTATATAGAGTCTATGAATGAGATGTTTACTTAGTCTTCCTTTCAATTTAAAACGCTTGGTCAATAAAACGAAAAGCAAGACAAAATTAAAAGTAAATAGTGAAAATGATTGAAAATACTTCGAAGTGATAGAGGCATTTATAATCTACATAAACGGTTTTTGCGAATTCGATGGAACAAAATGTACAGAGGCGGACTTTTTGCATCTGAAACATAAAAACGTTTAAAGTTTTCTCAACCTAATGATTATATTGAGACAGCCTGTTATATACACAGATTTGTTGTATCATTTTCCACAAAACATTGTATTAATGGCATTGCATAATAAGGCACTTCTTCTCGATTCAGATTAATTAAGAATAGAACACAATATATACAATATGACCAAGAGACGTTATACAAATGAATAATTTTAAACTTATTACCAAACAGTAAAAGATAATTCGTTATTGCATACCTATTATTCGACATATGTATTTTATGTGTTTTTTGATAGAAGTCACGCAATATTCAAAATCATTAACGGCGTACAGTCTGTCTCAAATCAAATACATAAAACAATAATATAAAATCATATACGTACTTGGTTTCATCTATATAAACAGCTTCTAGAACTTTCGCGGCGTATTGTAGGTTTTTTTGTAAAGTCTCTGCCGATATTTCACCTCTATTTAATTGTCTAAGGAGATAGCGTAATCTGTGGACAAAGAAAGAACAATGTCAGTTTTATAGATACAAGTACGAGCAGTAGAATTTCCTGTTGGAAAAAGAAACCTTTGTTTCATCAAACCATTGTCATAAATATTGATATATCCCAATACTTTTACAGTCATTTCCATACCCTTTTCCAAACTTAGCTAATTATTGGGACTATAGTGATTTCTGCGTAGATATTTAAAATATTTTCGATATGTATATAGGTGGAAATGATTTCATATATTACAATACAACTGAAAGTATTATTTTTGTTCATTGTACAAGAGATTTTTAACATAAAAAACATTTCTTAATCAAATTTTTAATTGCTTAATTGTCCATTAACTGGTAATAATGTCTATCGAAATTCGATAAGCTCCGACGTAACAAGATAAAAATCAAGCACCACTTCGAACTCATCCGTAATGGATGACTTTTCCGTTGTCTTGCAAGCTATAATTACATTTATACCAATTTAAAACTTCGCTCTCCGCGATCGATATATTGCCCCTTAAAATTAGTACAAATCAGGAAGGTTTTACGTTAGAAGATAAAGTTCCCTTTAGTTCTATAAAAAATACATACCGATTGATAAACTTTTTTTAAGGTCGTTTAATAATATAGCCTGGCAGTAATTTTCTCGGTGGATTTTGTAAATGTAGTACGTTAGAAGATTCTCTTTAATTTAAGAGGACCCGGTGGTTCACGAAAATGACACATATTTTCACGATTTTTCTTTTGCTATTTAGTTCGAGCTATAAAAAATACAATACATACCTAAAGATGACCCTCTTGATCCGGACTTTACTTTCTAATCTGAAACAAAAAATCCAAAGACATTCTTGCAGTTTTCGGAACTAGAACAAATCGAAAAAAGTCAAAATGGCGGGCGTTGAAAAAAAAAGTTTAATAAGTTTTTTTATGAAATTATTTAAAATAAAATTAACTGATAGCCATACATGTTGTGAACAACATATCCAAATTTTCTCGCCGTGGATTTTGTAAGTTTGAGGTACAGATATTTTCAAAAATTGAGCAAATTTTTAATACTACAGTTAATCCGCGTCCGGCACCATAGAGGATCGGAACTTTTGTATGCTATATATAGATATATAGTATATACAGGTATATATTTGCGGAGAAGGGTCGGGACAGCTGCCGCGCTCCGAGTGCTGAACCCGTTAGGAGCGCGCGGACCGCTCTCTACCTGGTTAATGGGAGAAGCTATAATATTGGGAATTTCCGCATGAAAATTTCACAGTATATTCTTAAGATACTATACTTTCGAAATATCGAAAAAAAAATCGATTTTTTGAAATTTCTAGACCACCGGGTCCCCTTAACTATCTAAATGTACGCCCAAAAGGATATGCTATATTACGCATTTGGGCAACAGCTAGGAGTTAGAATCTTTATTGTAAACAAAATTGCGGATTACATATAAAATTCTTTTAAACGTATTTTACCTAACTTTTTTATCCATGACTTACGTTGTATTGTATAGCTAATTTACTTAATGAGGGCACGGATCGAAACAATCTGCCGTGTACTATAATCACGTCACTGGCCGTGTATAATACCTACTAATTTCACGTTTGATTGAATTTCAAAAATAGACTAACTGGGAATAAATTCCAACATACATTATAATACATTATTTTATTGACTTTTTTTCAATGTAGGGTTCTTAGAATTACATGTTACCCTTTATTTGTTAAAAATTCTCTTTATTTGCTTGACTTGCTGGGAGAGATATTATTATGTTTTAAAATTAGCTTTTCCCTCACGTGTTTGATCCAATTTTGATTTCACATATTCCTATACCAATTTTCGTGAGCAATTTCTCTTTTCATGCAAGTGTTATTGGTTGAGGAACTTAGGGGCGTTTCGTTGTCATGGACAGGCTGCTAGCTTTTCGCCTGAAGAAAGATGCCCTTTTACAGCCGGCCCGTTATGTTAAACGTAGCTGTGGGATCTCCTTTAGGGTCCTGTAGTTCTGGCTACCCCATTTTGTAAGTGTTGCTACGAGCATTTGTTGTCTGTGTATGTGTAATCTATCTATCTATACACAATAATAATAATAAGGCGCGGCACTATTTTTTATATTTTTAAACATGTATACAGGATGATTTTTGGTCATCAACGTTCCCGAAAACTACGGAATCTCCTCATCATCACGATCATTTTTCTCCATGGAACTATACCTAGGAAGAGTCTGGTTCCCAAGATATTAGGGTCCAAAGTTGAGTAAATAGACTGCGTTTTTCTGCATAAATGCACATAGACACGCGTAGCAAGATTTTTTCACTAGAAATAATTACTATCTGTCTATGATAAAACTAGCATGAACACTGGACACTATAAATTTCGCCCTATAAAGAAATAAATTTTTTTTTTCCATAAAATTTACATCGTTTCCCAGCATTTTTTTTGGCATAAACTATTATTTGATGTATAGAGTACGTACCCTTCGTTAAGGGTGGCAACGAAAAAACACCCTGTGTATATATACCTATTTTTATTTCATATATGTATTTAAAAATGTAAATAATAAATGACTGAATAATAAAATATAATTATTATTATATTCTAAATACCTCAACCGAAGCCGGGGTCAAAAGCTAGTGCTCTAATTAAAACATGCCAGAACTTAGGAGTAGTTTAATAAATTATCAGAGTTTCACTTTTCAATTAAACTTCGCAATTCAGCCAGTCTTCAGCTATTCAAAGGGAATAAATCGACTCTCGTACAAATTTAATGAAAACAACCATTTACATCTCTTTTTATGTTGCCTGGAGGAAATTACAGTGTTTTACCCGGCTGCACGACATGCGAGGGTAATGTGTTTATGTATGTACATTTGTTGCTTCGTGGCACTCTAGAGGCCAAATGCATGGACCGATTTTGATATTTCTTACGTCAATCGATTTGTTCCAAATTCTTAATTAAGCAAGTATCACTAAACGGTCACTACAGATATTATAATAATATATTAAAATGGTGACTGTTAGATACCATGTTGTAAAAAGGAAATCAATATACCGGGCATACTGTACAAGTCAGTAGAGGGACAAGAGGGTCTTGGTGTTTTGTAGGCGATGGACTGACCACCTGACACTACTAACCGAACTTGTACATCTCAACTATACCCTCAAAATTGGTCAGAAGTGGCACCATGTGGTCCTATCGGCCCTTGTGGTAAGTGGTGAGCCTACCGCTTTTTGGGGCACAAATACAATACTCTGGCGACCGGTAACGAATCCAATAGGAAATGTTTCCGTGCTAAATTGGTATTACTTATAAGCTTTTTAGCGTCAGAGCCTCGTCCGTTAAATAGCAGGGTGCACCACGGGCAGGTGAAACAATTCTCTTTTACCCCCCAGAATCACCAATTTACAAATTACAATTTTATTTGCGCAGATTATCAAAAGAGACAAAAGATATCATTATTAACCGCCAATTTCTATAAGTGATCTTGAGAGATTTTTTGCATATCTCAGATTTAATTTTCAATTGTTTTCATAAAAAATTACAAATTAGAATAAATGAATCCAAGATTCTTTTTAATCCCTCGTATTGAAATTGGCCGTTAATCTGCATCTGACATTTTCCATTTTAACTGTTTCTGTTGTGAATACTGGCTGGCTGTCGCCACCCTTAACGAAGGGTACGTACTCTATACATCAAATAAAGTAAGTTGAAGCCAAAAAAATTCTGGAAAATTATGTAATTTTTTTTTTTTTTTTTAAATTTCTTGATCGGGCGAAATTTATAGTGTCCAGAGTTTATGCTAGTTTTTTCCAAGACATATATTAATTATTTCTCGTGAAAAAATCTTGCTACGTGCGTCTATGTGCCCTAAACTCTGTAGCTACTCCGCGCATGTTAGAACTGTGCGTCGGCAGCTACATACACGTGCGAGCAAGATAACAATATCAACCATCTCCTTCGTACCCATCGTTGCGATCGTTTGTGATTGGTCAATTTAATTTATTACTTCTTACACCACCTTAGTTCATAAGTACCTAGCCTACGTTTAGATATAAGCGAAATTTCAAATAAATTCATTGCCCCACCGCAGTTGTTTCGAGGGTTCTTAAGCGGTGGGTTTTTCAGGAACCCTTAGTAGGTAGAATCGAAAGTAGGACGCTGCTGGGCATCGACCCTACCAGCCATCCTACAAATAGTCATATAAACCTTTGTTTAGTCCCCCAAGCGACAAAGCCCCAGCCGCATCTGGGGTGCACTGGTCGCGTAGGTTTAAACCATTCGGTTGTGCGCCTTCAGCGCACACCAAGTAGCCCGGTGAAGATGACAAAGCCCTTCAGGCTATCATCAGTGTATGATTAAAAAAAAAAAAATCATTCCGAAATCAGCAATCAAGACTTTTAATACTCTACAAACGCCAGTCTCTAAAACTCTAATAATTTGGGAACTAGACATTTGTCAGGTATGCTTCCTGGAGAAAAATGATGGTGATGATGAGGAGATTCCGTAGTTTTCGGGAACGTTGACGACCTAAAAGTAAATGTGCCCGCTATGCTAATCGTGGTCGTGGGAACACCTTAGTGATCAGGCAGATATGGCTACCCCATTTAAAAAACACAGCCGTGTCTACAGGGTGCTTTTTAGTTGCCACCCTTAACGAAGGGTACGTACTCTATACATCAAATAAAGTAAGTTTATGCCAAAAAAGATGCTGGGAAACGATGTAAATTTTTTTTATTTTTTTGATTAATTACTTGATCGGGCGAAATTCATAGTATCCAGTGTTTATGCTAGTTTTTTCATAGACAGATATTAATTATTTCTCATGAAAAAATCTTGCTACACGCGTCAACGCGTCAATGTGCATTTACGAGTATGAGTGGTTAGAGCAACTAATTACTTGATCGAATTTTTTCCATTTCTTTTTTTAATAATTTTAAATAAATATACAGGGTGTTTTTTTTGTGGCCACCGAAATTCATAGAAAAAAAAATTATATATTCTTATCGAAATTTATAGTGTCAGTGTTTATGCTAGTTTTTTCATAGAAAAAACGCAGTCTATTTACTCAACTTTGTATATATAGGATGATTTTTGGTCGTCAACGTTCCCGAAAACTACGGAATTTCTCATGAAAAAATCTGGGAAGTGTCTGGTTTCCAAAATATTAGGGTCCAAAGTTGAGTAAATAGACTGCATTTTTCTGCATAAATGCACATAGACGCGTGTAGCAAGATTTTTTCACGAAAAATAGTTAATATCTGTGCATAAACACTAGACACTTATGCAGAAAAAATCCCAGCATTTTTTTTGGCATAAACTTACTTTATTTGATGTATAGAGTACGTACCCTTCGTTAACGGTGGCCACAAAAAAACACCCTGTATATATAAATATCACCCAGGCAACTAGAGGAGCATGTCAGTGGACGATATAAATAACAGGCTGGTAGAAACTGTCCACAGAGACCTAACCGTAGAAATAGACCCCAAAACGTGGGTTCGCAGTCCTCTGATGACGCTGAAGCATATCGGCAGCTCAATAGACGTATCTCTAAGTCTCTGCGACACGACATCCGCAGCTTTAATACTCGTTGCATTAAGGAGACAATAGAGCGAAACCAAGGCTCCAAAGTGTTCGCAAGAGAATTATCTATTGTGCAGAGCCAGTTGACGAATGAAGACAGAGGACGGCAGTGTAGCGTCTACCATACAGGGTGAGGGAGATCGAGAGGTTTCTATGGACAGCTATATACCTCGTCGCTAAACCTGTTAGATTAGACAAAGACCCAAGAGCCAAAAACTATACTGAAGACATCCCGGATATCAGCCTGGAATCTGCCCTTAAACAACTCAAAAACACACAAAAGCGCCGGCGACGATGGAATTACGATGGAATTACATCAGAGTAAGAGCGGGTGGAATCACGATCAAAGGCTCTTATTTCGAAGGCGTCCAGAAGTGTGGTGGTGCTGTTCTTTAAAAAAGGCGATAAATGGAAGAACTATAGACCCATCTCGCTTCTACCAAGTTGTTTTCAAGGGGAATCGTCTTGCTCGCAGGTTAGATGACTTCCAGCCTCCGGAACAAGCCGGTTTCCGAAAAGGGTTTAGTACCATAGATCATAGGGTTTACGGATCATATCCACACGCTACGGCAGATCATCCATAATCGGCCACTATGCCTAGCGTTTGTGGACTATGAGAGTAATCGAGACATAGAGCGGTGCCATATTGACCATCGATATATCGAAGTGCTGAAGTGTTTATACAGCAATAAATACAGGAGCGGAGCACATGAGCCGATTTCTTTGACAGAGGGGAGTGAGACAAGAGAGACTCCGAAGCTCTTCACCAATGCGTGTAGCATGATATCAATGGCGAATACATCACTCACCTTCGGTTCACGAATGGCAGAATCGCTGAAGGATCTAAGCACAATATGGCCTCAATCGAGTCTCCCAACAGGTGGGCCTGAAGATGAAAATGGACAAGACGAAGATCATGTCGAACGTCCATGTGTCGCCCACTCCTGTACTGGTTGGAGCTCGATGCTTGAAGTTGTTGATGAGTATGTTTACCTGGGACAGACGGTCAAACTAGGTAAGTCTAACTTTGAAAAGGAGGTAACTCGGCGAATCCAACTCGGCTGGGCAGCGTTCGGGAAACTACGAAGCTTATTTGTGTCCAAAAAGTCCTTAAAAAAATCCGTGCTGCCGGTGATGACCTACGGTGCCGAGACGTGGTCCCTTTTGCCTCTAATAAAAACTCAGGATCGCAGGATCGCACAGCGAGCGATAAACTTGGGATCTCTCTGCGTGATTCAGAAATGAGGAGATCCGCAGACGTACAAAGATCACCGACATAGCTGAACGGTCCAACAAGCTGAAGTGGCAATGGGCAGGACACATAGCTCGAAGAACTGATGGCCGATGGAGTCCTTCGTTAACGGTGGCCACCCGCGAGGTGGACGGATGACCTGGTCAAGGTTGCGGGCGTCGGTTGGATGCAGGCTGCTTCCGACCGGTCGGAGTGGAGGTTGTTGGGGGAGGCCTATGTCCAACAGTGGACTTCTCAGGGCTGTAAATGATGAATGATGATGATTATTTGTATGAAGGTACTTATAAATATAGAGAGTAAGTTAGTTAGAACGAGCATTTTCCACACTTAGCCTCTAATAAGTGAGGCCATTGTACGTATTTTTCCTTACATATTTGTCTACTCCAACCAAACCAGATTTTCCCAGAAGGTCAGCAACCTTCTAGGCTTGCTGCAGGCTTCCGAGAGTGATGCTGGCGATCGGAGGATCAGTGCCCGTTGTTCGGCCACGCTTGTGCATTCCATGATCACGTGCTGTGGCGTTTCTTCCGCCTCCTTGCATCCTCTGCAGAGGGGGCTGTTTGACACACCTATAGTGTGCAGGTGTTTTTGTAGCGGACAGTGGCCCGTTAAGATTCCTATGACCTTGCGGATACTGTCCCTTTTTAGACTTATGAGGTTGCGGGCGAGCCATTTTGCTGCTTCCGGAACAGCGATCTTAGTCTGCCTGCATCCTGCATTGTTTTTCCACTCTGCGTGATGGGTTTCCTCGGTTTGCGTACGCAGCCACATTCGTATTTGGGCCTAGGGTATCGGCAATAGTGGTTCCAGGCCATATACGCTTGCCATGGATCCCCTTTTGGCCAGTTCGTCAGCTGCGTCGTTTCCGAGTGAGTCGCTGTGTCCTTTAATCCATTGCAAGGACACGTTGTTTTCGCTAGCGATGGATTGGAGTGCTTCATGGCACTCCTGTATGAGGACAGAGGTTATTACGTTATTTTGAAGGGCCTGCAGAACGGACGCGCTGTCAGAGATGATTTTTATATTCATATCTTTGACATCTCTGGCCGTCACCGCCTGTGCCGCTTTGGCAATGCCTATGCATTCTGCTTGCAAGATAGTATTAACCTTGTCAAGGGTGGTGGATATTTTTATATTCATGTCATTCGAGAAAATTCCGGCTCCTGTGCCATACTTGGTTTTAGATCCGTCCGTGTATATTCTGACTTCTCTAACACCAGAGCTATCCTTCGATTCCGCGGTAAGTTGGATATTGTATTCTCTGTTGAAGATGTGGTGGCTCAATTTTCTGTCCATGGGCGCCTCGAGGAATGGTATTTCCCAAGTAGCACAGATAGCTGAATAAATACTCACTTTTAGATCTACACACAGCTCTGGGCGTATTAAGACTCATATAAGAATACACTCGTGGTCCCTTAGCTGCATAATAGCAGTTATGCGTGACCCTTGTCCCCCACCACTTATATCTAAGTACTTATTAATACTACTTACTTTCTATTCTATTGAAGCATTGCCCAGTGCCCCATGTCGCGAGTATGCCAGTTACCACATAAAGATCGAGAATATAACTCAATTAACGAACATAATTATTATACCCATTATAGTTAGACGTTTACGGCTTCCTCGTTACATGTGGAACCGGTTTTACATTGTTGTAGGAAATACTACCAGGTCATATTTATTTATTTATTCCGCATCCGTTATAATAAAATTCATTACATTTTATTTGCAAGAATTTGTCCAATTACTCTGCCTGCGGCTTTTTATATTCAACTCGGTGGTTTTTTTTTATTGTAATATAATAATGTAGGATTCATTTATTCTCTGGTTGCCCAATATTGTTCCTTTTACAATTTAAATTGAACAGAGCTTAACATAAAGGCACTCTAGAGCTTTTTTGTGCACATGTTTATTGACGTGCGTCTTTACGAAGACCTTTAAGGGAGCCTAATAAAACATATAAAGTACGTAAGCTACAAACATTTTTTGAATAGACCTTAGGTTTACGTAACATAGTAAGTACGATATAGTTATAGCCTGGTACGAGGCATCCTGAGTCGGGATATTGCATATTTGTGGCCAAATAACATTGCACACGTAACACAATATACTGTGTATTTAGGTATATCTACAGAATGTACGAGTATGTTATAATAATACTAGATACTGCTTTTGTGAATGAAATGTTGTTGGCAGATTAAGGGTAAGTTTTGACACAAAATGTGCTATGTTTTCCTTGTACTGAACTCATCCCTTTCTTTTGTTCCGTAAGTAAATATGAATAACTAAAATTACACGTTAGAACGTGAATTGGTCACGTTGCTCATTCGTGAGCGGATTTGTCTTTTGCTTACTTATGACATATTTATGACTTCGAGAAAGAGTAGCTTTCCTGGCTTAACAGTGGCTTTATAGCATATATGAGGCCTATTAACGTCGAATATGAGCACATTATGAACTTGCTCATTCATTTCTGTCATGAGTGAATTTTGCCTTTTAAAAGTCATTTCTTGTGCTGTTGCGAGGCTTCACTAGATGGCTGAGTCTTCCTTCCCTATGAGCGGCCTTTTCGCATGCATCGGGCGTGTCTACGGCGGGTAAGTGTTCAGTGTCAAGGTCGAGTTGGTCGAATTGCTCATTCGTGAACGAATTTGTCAATTGCTCACTATTATTTCAAGAAAGAGTAACTTTTCTTACCTAACAGTGGCTTTATAACATGCATGAGGCCTATTAAAGTCGAGAAAGTGCTCAAATATGAGCACATAATAAACTTGCTCAGCCATGAGTAAACTTATTGCCTATGTTACCGTGTGTTTCATACCTAAGAGCGGCCTTATCGCACGCATCAGGCGTGTTGACGGCGGGCAAGTGCTCAGTGTCGAGGTCGAGTTGGTCGAATTGCTCATTCGTGAACGAATTTGTCAATTGCTCACTATGACTTCAAGAAACAGTAGCCTTCAATACCTAATAGTGGCTTTACAGCACGCAACAGGGCTAATAACGTCGACTATTGAACAAGTGCTCGAATATGAGCACTTAATGAACTTGCTCATCTATGAGCATAGCCTATGTAACTGTCACAAGGGTCTTCCTTACCTAAGAGCAGCCTTATCGCACGCATCGGGCGTGTCGACGGCGGGCAAGTGCTCAGTGTCGAGGTCGAGTTGGTCGAGTTGCTCGTCTGTGGGCGTGGGGAGGCTTTCCGGCTTACTTCGGCTGGAAGACCGCCGGACTATTGTTAGGGCGCCTTGTTCTGTGGACAAAAATATATATATTTTAAATTAGTGAAAACTTTCACTTGTGATTTTTGTGGGTGGATGATGATTTTGACGGCCGATTGGTATACTCGTAGTTGTGACCCTACCCGCCGCACCTCAGGTCTTGGGTTCGAATCCCGGTAGGTAAAAACATTGATATAATGAATATCAATGGTTGTTTCCGAGTCGTGGAATTTTCTATACTTAGATATCTATGTATTTATATACCGTTGATTAGTACCCACGACACAAGACTTTAGGGATCTTAATGTGCGACTACGTCAATGTGTTGTGGAATATGTGAATGAATGAATGAATGATTATTTATTTTTATTTATTAAGGGCTCTTCTCACGAAGAATTAGGTAGTTAACGTACTGAGTCCGTTTGCACTTGCTTTGCAAGAGGGAGCCATCGTGATGTAAATTTCGTTGCAGTTTGGTTGACGTATGACGTCGGGCGAGCATGCTATAGCGTAATTAAATAAGGTAAATTAAAATAGAAAATAAAATAGAAATAAAAGTAAATAGAAGGTAAATTCAATTAATATCACGATGGACACTCCTTGGAGGATACTAAGAACACACATGTTAATAATATAATTCAATTTTTTATTATATTATTAACTAAGGAATAAAATGATTTTGTTCAGATACAATGGCTGCATAAATCATGCTTCACGAAATATCTAAGGCCGGTTACGCGGTGTATGAACAATCCAAAAAACATGCATTATAAAAAAAGAAGAAGTTTTAATAAAAACGATAACTATCTAGAAATCTTCTTAAAAATTAACAAAAACTAAAAAGCATAAAATCTGGAATAAAATATTTTATTTTAGTCTTAGGGCATATTTTTCAATAGGCAGATAGTTTCAACTGATGTATTTTCATGCTGTTATGCCAGAGCATGTTTTAGAATACTTGATCAAGATGGAGACAGAATGGAGACACAAGATGGAACTCTATCCTTCAGATAGGTTATCTGTCCATTAAAAAAATCGGCCCTTAATTAATAGAACAATATTTATAATTGTCACTAAGCTATTACGTAATAAAGCGAATCTCTAAGTTTCTGTAATCAATAGAGTCACATGAAACAACCATTACACCTATCCTTTTTAATTTCGCACCCTTCACGAGTAGCCGTACTTTTTCACTTTTTTCTCAAAACCGGCAATATATTGTTAAAACAATTTTTCTTGTAGACACCAGCATTGAAGTTGATTTACAGCGAAAGTTTACGCCGAGCTGGGACATACTCGTACTGTTCTTTGCGAAAATCTATTTCGAAGTAAGTACATTTTTATGCTGAAATATTTAAATTTTTTCTGGCAATTTTTTTTATCGCATTTTGCTACTTTAAAAAGGCCTAGAAATGGATTATCATTTGCGCGAAATCTTGCGTTTATACCTTTTGTTGTCTATAGAACATGCAATATAGGAAATTGTATCAGAGAAAAATAGTGTACATCGGAATCGGTATTCGGAATACCTATTTGAAAACAACATGTCTAAACTAGGCCGTACCCTGGCTGAACCTAACTGAATGAATAAATAGTTTATGGTAATGAATGAATTTCCTGTGCTGATGCGAAGTTTAAGCTTATACATCAGATGCATCTCCTTCCGTGCATGCCGTGAGAGTCGACTGAGGAACTTAAGAATTCCCTCAGACGATAACTTAGCAATTGTCAGTGATCATTGACATCTCTCCCCGATTTGCTAAGCGTAGCTGTATGGAATGTCCTTTATGATCATAATTTTAGCTACCCTATCCCGGTGGGTCGATGGAACATGCTTATCTATGTATTTATATAGCTTATAGACCTTAGGGATCTTAGTGTGGGGACTAGGTTATATAGTGTGGTGAATATTATTATTATTATTATATACATAATGAATGACTGAGAGATGAAGACATTCTAAACTGTAATTTACATACATACATACATATAATCACGCCTTTATCCCTTACGGGGTAGGCAGAGCATCAAGGGCCACTTCTGACCAATTTTGAGGGAATAGTTGAGATGTGCAAGTTCGGTTAGTAGTGACAGGTGGTCAGCCCATCGCCTACAAAACACCAAGACCCTCTTGTCCCTCTACTGACTTGTACAATATGCCCGGGAAAAGAAGCAGCTGTTTTTTTTCACTTCCAGAGCAGCATAGAAGAAAAACTGTAATTTAGGAACTTTATTATCAAATTTACAATGTAAATTTACTATTACACTTTTGCCAAAGTGACGGCCTGGTATATAATAATCCGTAGCCATTTTAATATAAAAAATACAAATATACTACATCCGTGTACGTCATATTTCATAAATATATCCTAAAATAGTGCGGCAACGTGTCAGAGTGGCGGTAATTCCATTATGTTTGTGAACGTCAGCGTCGGCACTATATTCGGCAAGGCAAATGCTGGCGTGGACAGAATGCGGGAAAATTGGTACAAGTACTTACGATATGGATATTCTGTTCGCAATTCTGCAAATAACTGCAAAAATCCTAATTTATTTAAAAGAAACGTCCCGACTACGTAAAAATGTTTGATTTTTTGTAATGATAACCAGTACGCAGGTTATTGATCTGAATGTTTAGCTGGTGCTTCCATTAATTGTTAAATACGTAGATGTTACGGCATAAATGCTATCTCAGAACTACATATATAAAGTGTCACAACTGCAGTACCGTTCGGCTGGAAAACCAATCAAATTGATTCAATTCATTGAACGTTCAAAGGTAGGGGGAAGCCAACTAAAATTCAGATACTTAAAGCCTTTCAAAATCTGCAACTGATTATTGCTAAATAGACCGAACTTATATTACTAATGATCAATTTAAAAGTAAATGCCAAATCTATATTACACTTCAGCCTATTGCAGTCCACTGCTGGGCGTAGGTCTTCACCAGGGCACGCCACTACGCTACTGTTATAGGCAGGTTTTTGCCTATAGTCACCACGCTGGGCAGGTGGGTTAGTGACAGCAGTTTGATTTTTGCACTATGGTGTCAATATGGGAGGCGCTGCTGCCCACCTCACGGACACCATCTTACTACACCCACGGGCAAACATGGGTTATCTATTAGTATCTACTGTTCCTTATCACATTTATTTACGAGTGTACCATACAATAAAATGCATTGTTTCGATGAATTGATTCTGAAGTGAAAAGAAGAATTACACAAATAAAATCATTTGTGAAACATTAACATCATATACGAACATTAATAATCCCTTGCATAAAGCTCACATACAAGTTAAAACTATTCCAATGCTTTGCAGTCTCTCAATGATGTTCCGTGAATATTCCCTTTCGGGAGCTATTCACACCGCGAATCAAAGCGAACCTTTTTACCGGCAAATACAGACTTGTTTAAGACCCAATGATGTGCAAAACGTAAGTGAAATGGCCGACGAATAGCTCTATGCTTTTGAAGCAAAGTTGTATTTTTGCATAGCAAGTTGGAAATGAAGTTTCAATTTCCGTGCGCTGCCGCTCCTTTGCAAAGTGAATTTGTTTGAAATAGATTAGTCTTGACTTGTAAGGTATTCATTAGGAATAGTATTTGTGCAACTTCTAAAATGTGTGAGTATTATTACCTTTTATACGACTATTCGTCAACTCCTATGTTTAGTAGAGATTTTACTAAAATGTAATCTGGAATAAATTTTGACCGAGAATAAGGCCAGATTACTCTAAGCCGTCAGTTCTAATATTCAAAATAGTAAAACATAAATACATACTATACAAATGGCTGTATTTGTAAAATAGTAGTCATATACAGGAGATCGTACAGACACGTTTTGCATAGAAATCAGTATTAGATAAGCAGTTTCGCCTGACATGAGTGAAGGTAAAAGTAAAGGATATGAGTTCCATAGTCGACTCTTACGATATTCAGCTAATGTGATCGCTCCGCCCTAATACAGTGGGGTAAGCACGAACCTTTTTACGCGGCGTAACGCTAGCGACTTGCTTGCAAAATCTATGTGATTTGACAGTTTGTTACGTTATGGACTATCGAGAGGTTCGTGCTTACCCCACAGGTTAAAAAAAACCCGGAATTAGATTAACAGGAACATCATCGTCGTTGAATATTTAAATAGAAACTGAACAATAAATTCGAGGCTAACAAAGTAATGACAGTAAAAATACTAATACCCAATCACAAGTCGATTACTAAGATAAGATAAGATAAGATAAATCTTTATTTTCAATTAAACATAGTAAATTAAGATGTCACATATAAAAAATTGTCCTTATGTCTAGCCAATTAAACTTAGCATGCAAATTATAAAGTAAACTAAACTACATTAAATTAAATTTATCATTACAATGTCAAATAATAATTGGTACCTAGTTATCTTTGTTCCTACACTTAAAGAAATCTTCTAAATTATAAAAGTTTTTTTCCTGAAGCCACTTGCGTAGTCTAATTTTAAATATTGAATTATTTAATAGTTTTATATCGTTTGGTAATTTGTTATATATTTTTACACACATTGTAAGACAGCTTTTACCATATTTAGCTGACTTTATAAGGTAAGGTAACACGAAAATTTCTCATTCCAAAAGCTAATTTGCATTCACCAAACTGTTCCGAGAGCTCCAAATTACTTCCCCTGTCGTTGGCCTTTCAAAGGTGCTTCTAGATTACGGTTAACAGCCAATAAATCATATGAAATTGTACCAAATTGGAACACGTATAATTAAGTAACTTAGCCCAATTGTTGTATTCACTGTAGTTTTTAAATGTAGCATAAATAAATAGATAGAGACTAGAAATTTTTATATCGTAACTTATTTCCTGAAATCCTTAGGGCGACTTGCACTAAAAGTGTAATTGTAGGTATATTTAATTTTATCCGCGAATTTACACGGTCGCTGTTTTTCTAAATGCCTGAAGAAAGAGACGTCGCGTCGTGTGATAAATGAATAGATATAATTTGAAACTTATCTGTATATTGAGGATGGGTTAAGGTAGAACTTAAAGCTTTATGGCTATGGCATTAGTTAGTTATCGAAGAGTATATTTTATGATAATTCGTAAATTTTATGTCAATGTTCTGGCAAATTTGTGTATGGCACTGTCGGGATTCAAGAACTAATTTTTCTTTACCTTAGGTCACAAGCGGGTTAATTTTAAAATAATCGATGGTGCCTAATTCAAGAACTCTTGATACTCCAAAAAATGTCTAAAATATCTAAATCACCGCAATTTAAACATACCTTAAAAGGTGCAATAAAGCTCGCAAAGGTAACTAAACTTTTATCAAACTGATTCGCTTAAGGCCTTAAATCTATTTCCGGACATTTGTTTGCATAGTTTCGTTTAATTAGGGACGAGTTAATGGATACAAAGCAAATGTTCATCGTGTATCTTAGAGAAATCAGGGGACCAATTCTCGAAAATTCTCCAGTTGGAACGAAGTCGAAACGGAACCGTTGTAGACGCTCAGAACAAAGCAAATAATTACTTTATGGTGACGTAATTAGATACATTTCAGCACGAGACAGATATTTGTTTTTATTTTGTCATACTCGCGATCAATGCGTGCTAAAATATACCTTAATACTCAAGCGGTAAGTATATATTGGTTCGCACCGCGTTTCGTTAACGGTTCGTTAGTGGTTGCGTTTCGGCTCCAAAATTTTCAAGAATTGCCCCCAAGGAATAGCTATACGTATCTTTATTTATATAGAATAGCTATTCTCAACTCAACAAGTCAACTGATTTTATAAAATTGTAAAATCACGTCGCATACGAACTATTTTAAATATTAAATGAATGTTTATAAGTTCCATATTTGTTTAATAAAATAAATCTAGGTTCTAGTGTCAGATTAGTACAAACTCGTAATGCTAATGAGTTCGCATGAAAAACGCGGAAAATAATCGGACGAACGACACGTTTTAATAGTATGTAGCCTTATAAAAGCAGGAATCCCTCAACAAACATCTTCTAGTAATATTACTGACTTTGCAGTTAACTTATCAAAGGACAGGAAATCAGAGGCCAGAGAAAAAGTGATACAGCTTCCGATATTGGAAAAAGCAATCAAAGTCGAAACTAACTTTCGATCTAAAAATAAACCAGCAACTAAAGAATAATTTCAACTTCGTTTACAAAAAACGAAAAAGTTCATTTTTCGGGAGGAAATCTATGTGCAACTACAACAATCCTACAATAATATTTTAAATGCGAAAGTTTGTGAGGTTGTATGTGAATATGTTTGTTGCTCTTTCACGCAAAAACTACTGAATGGATTTTGATGAAACTTCACAATACATACTTACATATCAGAATAACACAAAAGCTACAAATTCATTATCCCGGGAATTTTGCAGTCCATGCGGACGGAGTCGCGGATATTGTTTGTAGCGGAGCGAAGGTTGCGTATGTCCAGTTTACAGGGGTCACCAATGTGGGGGTGGTGAAAAGGGAAGCGCTTCCGGCCCCACGGGCCACTAGTTGTTGTGTGGCCTATATGCCAATCACTGTGAGAAACTTCGATATCGCGTTCTAGGATTTTGCATTCGATTGTGGTTCTCTCCTGCATCCGATAGATGGCTCCGCTACATGTCGATTACTTTACCAATTATCAACTCGGTGAATATCGAGATCAAAGAAGATGGGCAGGTGTTCATACATTAGATCATTTGAAGCGTCTCTCTATCTATAGGTATAGTATTGATAATGTTTATTTATTTATTTATCAGGTGAGAATAGAGATACAAAACTCTACCAAATATATTTAGCTTGGGCTTTCTAAAAAGATAGTTTCTATTTCTGACCCTATAGGATTAAAAAAGGTAGATCATGTTGAATTCGACGACTTAATTTTAAAATTAATTTGTATTTTAAATCTTTTTTGCTTCGACAGGCTTTCCCGTTCTCTGTTTCGACAGAAATAATTACTACTTAATTAACGTCATGGCACATTCGCAACGTTGGCAATCGTACCTGTTAGAAACTCAAAGGACACGAACCAATTAATTTCCCTTTGCTCCTTAAAACTATGCTTTCCTTTGAGGGCATTCTAAATTATACATTTTGATGTTTAAACCAATGTAATAAGATTGGTGTCGCGAGCAATCGGCTTCTGTTGAAGGAATAATGTTGGGATTGTAATATTAGAAGCAATCTTCTTGGTAATGCCCGGGCTTTCGCAGGCTTTGTCGTAACGTAGTAATTTGCGTGTTTTCAAAAAATTACTGAATGTTAAGTACTTACGAGTAAGCCGACTTAAACATAAGATGCAAGGCTTGTAAAATAAATTTGAATAAAAAAAAGTATTCACGAGTAGGTGAGGACATGTGTCTCAGATATTCAGGTATGCAGCTGGCCTTAAAAACAAATGCCAAGTCTTTATCAATCTGAGTTTCGAAAGGAACCATATTGTGCCAAACCCATAAATAATGGAAGAATGGCAGGAAGATGATGTATTTCTGATAAAGATGCTACACCATGGACCGAATCTTCACTTTCCATCTGGTAAAAATAAATATCAGTAATAGATATTGTAGGTACTAACCGTGGCTATAGTACTCGTATTTAATTCGTGATCCTGTAATTCTTGCTATCCTATTTTGGAATGCCGCGTGTGTGTATAGCTATGTACCTATGTAGGTATATCACTACATAATATTATAAAACAAAGTCGCTTTCTGCTGTCTGTCCTTATGTATGCTTAGGGAGTAATGCACTATCACGCGGGCGAAGCCGTGGGCGGCCGCTAGTTTTAAAAATAAAAAGAAGTTTTAATATATTTTCTTACATATTATGCTGACGTGTAAAAATACCAAAGCTTACTTCCTTTTACATTTTTCAAGCTCTCATTTCGAGTAAAGTGTTGGCATCAACATAAAAATTCTTTTGCCTACTGCAAATATTTTAGAAAGTCTATGTTTTGTCTCGCTATCTTCCTCCTTACCTTTCGAATGGCGTACACCGCGTCTCTGATTATTATAAGTTATTAATAATAACGTTTGCAATATTGTATCCATATGAGTGCTAAAAGTGACAATAAATCTTATGTGTTCAGTGCAAATAAATTTTCAATCACACTCCAATAGCCTAAAACCTAAAATACAGTCCGCTATATTACGCCAGCAAAACCCTGCCTCGTGCATAAAGATCACAGTTGTAAGAAATAAATTCGGTAAAAAATAAAAATATTTTGTTACACGACCGAATATTGGGAGAAGTTTATGCTTTTCATAAACTAGCTCAAATAACAAAAGATTTTTCTCAACTTCTTAAACATTTCCTGAAAATAATATCAGATTAAAATTCTTAAGGATGAAAAAGTTAAAAAGCTGATTAAAATTTTTATTTCGTTAACAATAATCTGTTATTTTTGGAACGATATTACGTACAATTTATTTAAATTCAGATAAATAAACATGTCGGTGTATTTCCTTTGATTATAGACTGACAACATAGGCAACTCATTAGTTCAATCTGAACGGGATTATCTTAAATTTAGAGCTAAGTTCGGATTAGCGCCCCTTTCATTCTCTGCCAAAGCTAAATCTAAAATATTTCATGTGAATATTATTTACATCAGCGACCACTGGCGGCTCGTCCTAAGGAGCGCTTGTGCGGTGCACTCCCACCCACGAAGATTGCATAGGCAATATTTCTCTATATTTATAATTAATTCTACTATGTTTATACAATAGTGTCTACGCGTTCGTCTCAAGTAAGTTGTAATCTTATACGAGTATACCTATCGAGTTGAGCGCTAGCGATCGCGCTCCAATGAAACGAAATTTGGTACGATTCCTAGTACTGTGTTCAATGAGTGCGAAAGAGACATACCGACATAGGCCGGCGCGTGAAACAGAAGATTTCGTATGAAAAATTAGCCTAATCTGGAGCACCGCTCACATTAATTCGTAGTGTGCGTATGCGGCCACTAAATGTCGCTTAGTCCGAGTTAGAACGCGATATGGTTGTCTTTAATGTGTTTCATTAGGTCATCTGAATTTCAATAAGAGTGAGGATTAGAAGCATATAGTGTTCTGTGGTGAGCAAAGAATATACTTACTCTCTTGGTGGTGAGGATAGTTTCATTCGTTTAAGGAGTGATCACGCGCGGCGTTTCCAAACTGTAATTTTGCATGTGAACTCCCATCTAGAAATGTCAGTAGCCGCCACTGTCAGCGACATACTATAAAATTGCATGGCACAATCTCATACAAAGTCATGTGAAAGAAAAAAAACTTCGTCAGAACCAGAACGACACCATTCTACTATGTCCTTTCAATTACGAGTGTCATAATACTAAAGGCGCTGCACGTTTAGTGCTTGCAAACAACCCGGTCACATTAAAATGCAAGTTTTTAGCATTAACACAAGATGTTGTCCTAAGAAGGAAGGATAGAGTGGAGATGCGATGTACTATGAGCTGCGCAGTATGAAACTTTAATTGGATAATATTTGCCTCTTTCGAAGTATACCGGACAAATCCGCCAATCGGCTACGTAACATAACCTTATGTAGAAAGTTTGTATACAGTTGTTAACTATCCTAAATAAATTAAATTAAATTCACACAAATATAATATTTGTTGTTTCATCTGATCTCTCTCCGGTGGTGTCGGATTCCGTCTCCTCGGATCATATGTGTGAAGTAATAGTGAGCAGGCCTGCGTGCGCATTTTTGTACTCTATAAGGATGTTCTGTAAAGTGGTAGATTGAGGTCATTTGAGATTGAGTGACAGGGGAGAGAAGGTGCTGAAGAGGGGAATGATAATAGATTCTATAAAGCCAACCGTTGACAAGCTACCTCTTTACGTACTTCCTCCATAGCCGTAACAAAGTGTAGAAGCGCCTAAACGGTAGCAGCTGTTTTATATCGTCGTTAAAGTATTTATTGACGCTGCAGATGCTGCACCAGTTAAATTATCGATATTTTTTATTATGTTTTTTATTTAACAGTACACACGGATTTTATTATTTTTTAAATACTTTTTTGTAAATTCAAAAAGAGTTCGAAGTTTTCGATGAGCACATAAGGAATGTTTTGAGCACGAAACTGTCGTCGGCCCAAAAAAATTCACTCATCCGAAACTGCTTTATCAATCTTTATGACTTTTTCTGTATTAATCGGATGAAGTTAAGGGCATCCACTATAGTGGGTAAAAAAATAGAGCACGCAGTTCGGCGACGTAATGCTTATGACATAAAAGCATCATGAAAGTTTCAGCCATTAGTTTTATACAGACGTAACAAAAAAGTGTTTGTTTTCCGCATGTAGATAAATGATAATAATATTATATACCTTAAGCTATGTTTTCTTTCTGATAAAAAACTATAAAAAACAACATTGTATATCGAGGAAACACTCACAAAACAGCAAAAGCAATAAAAAGTATATACAAACATAATAAAAAGAGTAAGAAATCGTTTCTATAAAGAAACACATTATACGGGCATGCTTCAAAGTAAAACAGTGGGAAAGGCAAAGGAAACAGTGTGAAGGTAACGTGCACGATTCCAAGATGGCGGCTGGCGCGATTCGAAGAAAATAAAATTACGACAACTTTTGTCAACAAAAAACATTTTTGTCGCAGTGCACTCCGAATTGTTATTTTTTTTTAGAAAAAAAAAAAAATATAACGATTTTTTTAAATATTGAAGCTTAATGTTTATTTGCGTCAAGAAAATAGTAGTAATTGGTTAATACATACATACATCCATATAATCACGCCTTTATTTCTTACGAGGTAGGCAGAGCACCAAGGACCGATAGGACCATATGGTGCCACTTCTGACCAATTTTGAGGGTAAAGTTGAGAGGTACAAGTTCGGTTAGTAGTGACAGATGGTCAGCCCATCGCCTACAAAACACCAAGACCCTCTTGTCCCTCTACTGATTTGTACAGTTTGCCCGGGAAGAGAAGCAGCTGTAGTATATTGCTTAATGTACATGTAAATTAAATCACAAATCAGCACACAACGCGTCTTGCTTCTCATACAGAAAAAAGTTGTAAGTACTATTTAATGTCAAAAAAGCTAATTATCTACCAACATTTGCAAGTGGGCTAAAGTAAATCTATTTTAACATTATGAAAAGACTATTTACATGAAAGAATAAATTAAACCGTGCCAGTTTGATACAAACAAATTGTTCTATATTCTATGTCTAGTAGTAATTATGTAGACGATTGTGCAGGGTCACCACAAACACTTACTGTTTAGTGACCCTAAGCAATGAAACTATAATGTATGTCTGTATAAATAAAAAAAATATTTTTAAGAAAAAAAAACAAATAATGAAACCGCGTCAGCCATCGAATATGAGCGTGCTCGTGCTTACTGGGAGGGGTGCCGTTGCGGGGCGCGGGGGGCGGCGGGCGCGGGGGCTCGTCGCGTTGCGCCGCGCCGCCCGGCGGACTCGCCACTGTAACATTAATGGTTACTAGTCAGTGTTGCTGCAACGTACATCGCGTGATATTGATCGTTAAAAAGCTGTTGCTTCTCACTCTGTGTATAATTCGAGATAGATGATGTTCTTAAGTGATGTTAAACTCAATTCACAATGAGACGCGACGATCGGCACAGATTTTAAGAGAGCAACTCAAAATATACTTTATTTACTACACACTTCATTATAAGAATTCTGGATACAGGAAAGTATATTTTAAATTACTATATTAAAATATACGCGCAGCGTCACGTCTAGGCGGAACTAACTCAACTGACCCTTTCTTATTGACATTACAGCGCCTTAAATATGGTGTCTATAGTGTGGTGTTTACTTAAGCAAATGACGTGACATGAATTTGCGTTTACTTGCTTTTGCTTTACTCTAAAGTTGGGCGCCGTAATGCTAGCACTATACCTATATAATAATGACGTGTTGCAGTGTCAGAAGGTGTAACTAGCTAGATAAAAGTGTTAGGTTGCAGTGTTATAATGTTTTGTTGCTTAACTTGACCAATCTAGTAAAAATGTTCATAGTATTCGTAGTTAACTAGCATCTCTACAAAATACTGTCTGTCTCGTTTATTTTATTTTCGTTTCTATACTTATTTGGTCAAGTTTACATGTGAATTGCAGTACTTATGTGATAGGTGTATTCACCATAGAACATCTCTGTGAAAAATATTTAAATAGGATTCGTGAACACAATGAAGGTATGGTAGGTGTATCGTGTTAACATTGATTATTATATTGCAGGAAGAGGCGAACGTTGCTGCAACTAACGGAAATTAGAGATTATGTAAATGTTTTCTTTATTAAATACTGTATATCGGACATCTTCATGATATAGCTAATATATATGGACAAAAAATACTAATCTAGTTTGTGGATGAAGATAGGTAGATGATAGGAGAACATCTAATTTATTATCAAAAAGATTTTTTCCATGGCTATAACCTACCTCGGTTCGGTCGATATACCGATTGTTCCGTCAACCAGGAAGGAAAATCATTAAGATACAAGTACGTCGTGTCGCGAGTGTCACCCTTTTATCTTAGTACGGATTGGCGAAGGAGGAAACCCACAATACTGGCAAATTCACCAACTGGACACCCAGGCGCCTGCGCAACTACCAACAACAGATACAGTCCACTTCAAAGGTAGGCGTTTCCATCCTATTTTCCATTTGCCCCTACATACATTTTTGGTGAGTGAGTGTGAGAGAATAGCTAGTTTCTAATTAAATATTCTTTGAAACACGTTAAGTTTGAAACAATAACATTACTATCATTTGAATTTTAAAAATTCCGAGTGAAATAAAAATGCTTCGAATGAATCAGGGACAATGCTTGTTTACAATGCGCTTGTTTCTGGTCGAATGAACTACACGATAAATTACATTTTCACCTTTATTTGCATAGTGAAAATACCAACCGCCATATTTGAATATTCTGAATGTCAATTAAACTCATCGCAAAATAAGAGGCCCTTTTACTGCAGCGCTAGCATCTTTTGTACACCGTTTCATACATTTATATTTAGTTCGTTAATAATCCGCCGGACTTTTTATATCGTGATTGGTTTAGTTTCTTCTTTTTACGTTGAACTAGAGAAAATAGATGACCCTATGCTAAACGTGGGTGTGGAATTCCTTCGTGATCTTGCAGATCTGGCTAACCATTATTGCGTAGCCTTTTTGAGAACACAACCGTGTATACAGAGTGTGGATGACAGCCACGCAAATACTGAAATGCTGAACAAGTACCATTGTGTTGAGTTATACGACAGTGTTATTACTTGCAGGAAATGTATTTGTGATTTGATTATCGGTAATCTTTGCTCTCCGCGCCAATTGCATCGGGCGATCCTGTGACTAACTAAATGGGCTTATTAGTTATTGTATGACACATTGCTGTTTTTTGGATCACTTGTGACACTCCATTGGGGTTGATCAGTTATTTGAACTTCTTTGAGCGCAATTTTTTTTTAAATCACCTTTTGGTTAAAATTTTATTTTTAAGTCATTATCTAAGGCCTAATTAAATGAACCAAACATTTTTTCCCTCAAAATATGAAAAAAAAATGTCGGAAAATTTTAGAATTTTCCTGCGAAAATTTTCAGTGTTTTCCCACCTCAGAATCATGGTCTGAAATCATGGTATCAATATTTTATAAAATTATTAATAAAGAAAATGGAAAAAATTCTTCACCCGAGTGGGAATCGAACCCACGACCGCTGCAAATTTGCCTGGCTGTCACAAACACCCTATACGAGTATATATATATATGTATGTATGTAACAATAGATTAATAGACTGTTATTGTGATTAGGTATCTATGGTTCTTAAATAAATATCCACGTACAGTACACGTAACAAACATAGAAATGTATGGAGATACCAAATCCCTAGTAACAAATACGTTCTTCTTCTTTCATGTGATCTCCACAATAAGTAACCGAAATAAGTAAAAAGTTAACAGAAATATTTAAGGGCGAAGAATTTTTTCCATTTATTTATTAATAATTTTAGAAATATTAAAGTTTCAGTAAGAGTGTTATACTTAGTATGCATAAACAATTTTCAAGATCGCAATTATGTACCTTTACGTAACTGGAGATATATTAGGTAAGGGTTAGTTCACACCGCCCCGCGCACTTTTTTAAAACAGCAACTACAAGTTCAAGCAAAATACAAGTTCTTTATTAACTACACGAAAAGGTACAAATTTCATGATGTTTGTTTGTAGCTATTCTAATTAAAGTATATGTCGGAGATCAAGATGTCATATCCTGAACGAGACTTTCCTACAGTCGGATCTCCAACGCCATCTATTTTCAATCGTTGAAGTTAGAAACGTCAAGTCGACAGCTATCACTGACTTGAGGACAGCTGTCACTTGGGTAAAGACAAGACAGAGTACTGAGAGGGCGCCACTGTAGATTTACAACGACCACCGGGTCGTTTGAATTGAGCCGGAGGGTATTCTCTTCTTTTTTTGTTGCGTCTGTCGAGCGAAGCACGGGTGCTAATCAGCCTCTGTCTTGTACTTACCACGTTTCTACGTTATCCGCTAGAATCCTAGTAATCTTGTGCGTAGATACAGTGAAAGTGTTTGTGATTCCTAATTAAGCTTGTTTACTACACGCCGCATTCTTTATTTCGGATTTTGGAAGATGTCAGACACACCTAACGGCACGCCACTCGACCCATCTACGTCATATATTTGAGTTGGTCTTTTAGCGCACAGCGTCGCGTCTTGCTTTGAGCAGACCCTAAGTTATAATATTCATGGGCGTTTGAAATTCCTTCCAAATCCAATAAAAAATATAAGCTCGCCTTTGTACATTATCTATGTTATATACTTACCCGCTGTATAGGTATATTTTCTGTGTACCATAAAGAATAAAGAAAGAAAGAAAGAAATAGATCTAAACCCAAATTGTGGTGACCGCGTCGCTATTTCTCGCTCACTTTAAACTTAAGGTAATATTCAACCATTCTGAAAATAATGGTCATTTGGAGCATTACACCGTATTAGGTTCATGCTAACATCGTCCGTATTATGTACTAAATTGCTCGAATAAGGGTTGTAAATTGCATAAAATGTTGCATGATTATACGTGTGTGGGGGGGAGGGGTGTAGGTCATAATTGGTTATTTTATCATATTACACTGAGATATAAAACTCATGTTACTATTAGGTAGGTACGTACTTAACTTCGGTTTAAAATAAAAGAAGTTACACACAATGGAGACTTGCTGGCAGCTTATAAAAGATGAGAAAGAAGTAGATGAAAATTTGCGCCATCATTGGTGATGCCATATCAAATTATATAACAGTTTCATTACAACTATTACCAATAATTCCTATCCTAATATATTTTCAATTATAGTGGCTGCTAAAATCACCTTTTTATAAGAAATTTGGTATATAAAATAACACGATATTCTTGTAAAGTGGCGATATATGTTATAACAGATTCTCTGAAATAGAATGACCCTAGGTTCTATTTCAAAATAGGTATTTATAATTATTCTGTTATTGAATTTTGTTCACAATTCTGCAATCAAAATAAGCGTTCTACAAAATCATTTCTACAAACCCTCGCTTCAATGGTGGGAATACACGAAGCTAGTGTTAAGTTTGAATATTTAGGCTAATGACTTCGCTTTCGGCACTGGTTTATGACTGAGTTACATGAGGTTATTTCCAATCCAAGATACCTATTTTGAGTAGATCAAGAAGCTAAAAAATGCTTCCATATTATACTTATACGGAAGTAACTTCATGTACAAAGTGGGTACGGTAGGTAGTTAGCTACTGTAAGTTGAGTCGTAGACTCATAGACTTATAAGACTTCAGATTCTTTTAGGCAGGGATCAGTAAAAGGTTTTCAGTCGAAAATAATCGGAATTCATATCAAAATTACTGATTGCACAGCAAAATACTTAAATATGAATATTACTAAACAAACTGCAATTTATATTTGTGGTATACCGCTATTTATCTTAAAGTAAAGCTTTTTATTAATGCACATCTAATATTTTCTAATGCGCATTAAACCTGTTAACTCTATATTTTCTTTAAATAGCCTCTATTTTTATTTAAATATAGCCTTTAACCTAAATGAAATTGCATTTTAATTGACATAATCATCTTAATATTTATTAAGATACTATTTGTAGCATTCTAACAGTTTGAAGTTACTATTTGTATCTAATTTTATATTTTAGTGTTGATCTCATATAACATAATGAAGTGAGATCAACATTAAAATATCGTTTCATCAATTCGTCTCTGGCACTTCGCCGGCCGCTGCGTTGTTTGTCATGCTCTAACCTAACCTATTATTTTTATCATAGTATCAATGTATGAAAAGGGAACTGTTACACCGACAAACGTCATTCGTCTTAAACTAGTTGTGCGCTAAAGTTAATTTGCTGTGCAGTCAGTATTTATATGCGATTGTGGTATTTTTGTACCAAAAGGTATTAATTTGTCTTGCATTCTAGGAAAAAAGTTTGGCTGATTGTTGGGCTGATATGTATTTTATAATTATCTGCTGTAGTTGTTTTGTTAAACATTTAGTTCGACTTCGTTAAACTCCGTGATAGGCTTAGAATAAACAGATTATTTGATAAAAATATAAACTTTGAGGATACTTTAGTTGATGAGTGGCAGTCTAGGTGGGATTCGTCAACTAAAGATAGAGACTTGTACAAGTTTTTCCCGTCTGTATCCGAACGTTTAAAAATGCTTTGGATTGAGGTTGATCACCCTACAGCGCAGTTTCTCACTGGACATGGTAATTTTAAGAGTAAACTATACACCTTTAAATTAGTTCCAACACCTTACTGTGACTGTTCATTCGCCAACAATTGTCCCGTACAACAAACTTCCCATCACATTCTTTGGGAATGTGGACTTTGGTCTAATGCCCGTAATCAAATGTTAAATTCTATTGAATCTGTCTCCAGACATATTTATCATTATGACCTTATCTCATCTAAGCACAATTTCCGTGCCTTCAAAGAATTTAGTCACACTTATTATTGTCATAATAACTCATACTCGTAGGTAACATAAAGTAGCCGTATGTTCAAATTGGAATAATATTGTCAGTCAGTGCTTAATGTAATATTAAGCATACCTATCTTCATACTTCATATTCTGTTTTTCTATTAGTTTTAATGCTTTATAGTCGCTAGTAAGGTCCCCTCGGGATTTTCTGTGCTATGTTATGCATTTTTCTGGTCGCCTCTGTTGATCCTGGCTCACAGGAGTTGCCGAGGCGGGAATGAGTGGTGGGCCAATCCCGGTTTATTTAGTTTATTTGTACTAAAATAATTTAATTGCTGTAAAAAAGTATATAAAGATGAGATTAAATTAATGGGCGATTATTTATTTGGTGTGCAATTAAAAATACCTCTAAAAATGTATTAACGTTTTTCTCATACCAGTTGTATACAGATATATTCACGAGACTCGATTAACTTGCCTAGCTATTGTTATTTATTTGTTTATTCAGTTAAAAGATTTTAAAACGAAATAAAACGTCCCACAAACTAACTCTTTGCCAATGCACTGTCTTAACAACTGACCCCGTGTGTTCCGACCAATAGGTGCAACCGCACTGCGGTATCAGGTGTGTTCGTAACTCGAACATTTAACTGAGTTTGCAAACTATGGCTGCATACGTAATTGTAGTTATTTTGTTCACATTTAGGATTAAATAGAATTACTTGGTTTTAGTTGGTTTAAAATAGATAGGGTTAATAGCTGAAGTAAAATCTCTTAGTTGATATTTTTAATTTTAATAAGCATAGCCAAAAACAGTAAGACCTAGGGGTGGAAGATTATGGCTAAGCAATAAGAAACAACAATTTAGTATTAAGGATTTAGTCGCAGATGGTTTCTATATAGTAACTTACTATTTTAACTTTTAAAGCGCTTTTCACACAACTTTAACGATAATACTTAAGTTTAAAAAAAATCGCTTGAAGTGCAAGCAACCCTATTTTCATCGCACGTGACTTAACAAAAGGATTTTGAAACCCGAGTATGTTTGCTGAAACTTTAATTTAATTAAAGTTTAGGGGAACAGTGAACATATACAATTTGGTCTATTTATTTTATCGATATCTTTTATAATTTTGTCTGAAATAATATATAGATTGAAAATTGTTACTTGATCAACTGGTTTTACCCAAATAATTACTTTATTAACTGATAAACATGGGTAATAGGTATTCCGTTATCCCGTATTCAGATATATATAGTTACTATTGAATTAATAACATTGGTATAGACGATAGATAGATATTTAGGTAGTTATCGATGAATCGAATGTGTAAACACGCCCTTAGTATCCCCTCGGGCAACATTGCCGTAAATCCGCGTCGTATGGACGCGCATTAATTCCGCCTCGACAACATTCATCATTCTCTACTGCCATTTGCTGTATTTTGTGAGTTCGATGAAATACAGTAGTGTTGTTTTACAGTTGCCTTGAAAATTACTAACCCTATCGATATGATTATCGATACTATCGATTGTTACTGTCATAGTCAGCAACGATACTATCGATAGTTCATTCAATATTGTCTATCGATACCATAGATAATATTGTATTAATGAAGCTATCAATACCATCGATACAGGCAACACTAAAATATAGCATATTATGTTAGGTGTAATCAAGCAGGGTATAAGGTAATGGGTAAATGTGAAATGTGATGCTTGTTTGTTGTAACTATTAATTCATTTGTTATATTTTGTTTGTCAGTGTTTAATTATTAGAGTATCTTTATACTTCTCATTTAGTTTGTGATTTTAATATGCTTTATTTTTGTTGATCCTGGCTTCCAGGAGTTGCAATGGTAGGAATAAGTGGTGGGCCAAACCTTATTAATATTTGTTATAGGCTTTTTATGTGAATATAAAAACCTTCCCATAAAAAGCATATTATGTTCGTTTTATTTATTAGTTTTCCGTGAAATTATAAGTTGGTAATAAAGATATAGGCAAATAAATATCGGGACGACAAGCCAAGACAAACTTTAATAATTGCTAGATCAAGTCAACATAAAATTGTCTTACAATAGAAAGTGCTATAAAAATTACGTGATCAATACTAACATCTATTGGAGGATGTTATAAAAATCGTTGGCTAAGCACTCACTTTATTTTTATTTATCATCATTCATCGTCAGCCTATTGCAGTCCACTGCTGGACGTAGGCCTCCCCCAGTGTACGCTATATGGCTCGATCTCCCGTTTTTGCCATCCAGTCACTACCAGCCGTCCTCTTTAAGTCATCGGTCCATCTGGCCGGAGGACGCCCAACGCTACGCTTGCCGAGGCGCGGTCTCCATTCGAGAACCCGTCTACTCCACCGTTCATCGGTTCTACGACAGATTATTTTTATAGCATAAACTAAATTTATGAACGTGTTTTCCGACGTGTTAACTTGGGTTCAACATTTAGTACGAGATAATTTTTGTAAGAGTACGAGTGTGAAACACGCTACGCGTCTGACCTAAAAATCTAGGATGACCAGACTACGACGTAGCAATTCGTAGTAATACGTAGCACGCGTTGTCTAATACGAGATAATCTATACTAATATTATAAAGAGGAAAACTTTGTTTGTTTGGTTGTAATGAATAGGCTCCGAAACTACTGGACCGATTTCAAAAATTCTTTCACCGTTAGAATCCTTATTGGACCTGGATGAACATAGGCTACAAGAATTTCCCGATATTCCCACGGGAAGGCGACCAACGGGAATTCTATATTTTTTACGAAAACCGCTATACATATGAAGCTGAAATCGGGCATATATGTTCATTGGGGACAGCGAGGGAGGACTAAAAACGGATTTCCCGAAATTCCCACGGGAAGGGGACAAACGGGAATTCATAATTTTTACGAAAACCGCTATACATATGAAGCTGAAATTGGGCATATAAGTTAATTAGGGACTGCGAGGAAGCACTAAGAACGGATTTCCAGAAATTCCCACGGGAAGGGGACCAACGGGAATTAATTATTTTTTACGAAAACGGTTATACATATGAATCTGAAGTTGGGCATATATATTTATTTGGGACCCCGAGGAAGCACTGAGAACGGATTTCCCGAAATTCCCACGGGAAGGGGACAAACGGGAATTCATAATTTTTACGAAAACCGCTATACATATGAAGCTGAAATTGGGCATATAAGTTCATTAGGGACTGCGAGGAAGCACTAAGAACGGATTTCCAGAAATTCCCACGGGAAGGGGACCAACGGGAATTAATTATTTTTTACGAAAACGGTTACACATATGAATCTGAAGTTGGGCATATATATTTATTTGGGACCCCGAGGAAATTCCCACGGGAAGGGAACCAACGGGCGTTCCAAATTTTTACGAAAACCGCTGTACCTACATATGAAGTTGTAGCTAATGTACTGATATGTACCGAAGCGAAGCGAGGGCGGGCCACTAGTATTTTATATGGGCTGTAGTTAAAGCCAATACATTGGCTAATACAGAGCTAATACAAAGGTTATTCTAATTTGAACAGTGCATTGTTATTTCAATACATAAATATTTTGAAAAAAGTATAACATTTTTTATATCATCTTAAGTACCTACAGCGTAAAATAAAAAAGTCGTAAAAGTTGTTTTGGAATAGAATTTAAAATAAGTAATGTATAAAAATATGAAATTATGTGTTATCTTCTTTCCTATTAAAAGTAGATTGTGTGAAACTTATTATCGTGTGTACCATTCTAAAAGAAAGTAAATTTGCAATATAATTTGCTCTGCTGATCAATCTAACACGTCTTTTTTACTTGAAAAGCTGCAGCCTCAAAACGAAGCTCGGTATATGAACATTACGCTTTCTGCATACATTGTGCGGTTTGCTTACCGCATTAAGAAGCCGAGTGTATTGTGTGTATTCAATGCATCCGTGTTTGTCATGTTTGTATTGGCATTTTTTGTTACCGTCTGTATGAAGAGAGCCAACAAGAAAGAATTACCTGAAACAAAAATAATACAAATTAGTTTCATGTTAAACATGAAATATTTAGATAGGGTAACGATATTTAAACCGATTGATATAGACACTATGTACTAACAGTTTTAGGTTTGACTAAGTGTGACAGCCAGGTAAATACTGAAAATTTGAACAAGTAGGTACCATTAAGTTGAGCTATACAACAGTGTGTTTGCCGCGTGGTGTCGGTAGGACGGATTTGCATCATCCCATGTCTGTCAACCGAATTAAAAACTTTGGTACTACCTATTTAGAAATAATGTCGGAAAAATACTTATTCGATTATAATACAAAACTCTGATCTACTTCGTCCGATGCTAAAAGGGAATAAATAACTTAATAAACACCTAATATTACGTGAAAATTGCCGAAAAGCTAATCAAGTATCTCAGAAGCACTTTACACCTATTTCCATCAAAAGTTATTTACTGATATTATCTTCCCTTGAGAGTCAAAGGTTCGCAATATCAATATTCCTCTCGAATTGATTAAGCTGTATTGCCAAGAGGCAAAGTTTGATTTTCCGTGGCAAATTTAACATTCATATTATGTAAATCCAATGATATGTTACCCGAAGCCCGATAGAATGTAATCTGGAAATAATTAGATTCATAATGCCTTTGTTATATGAATAATAACTCGTAATCGAAAGTATAGAAAGTTATAATAAACACGTTGTGATTAAATAAACAAATTATTAAGAACGTGCAAGCTAGCTAA
Organism: Carposina sasakii; assembly: GCA_014607495.2. Lineage (NCBI taxonomy): Eukaryota > Metazoa > Arthropoda > Insecta > Lepidoptera > Carposinidae > Carposina > Carposina sasakii. The sequence goes on along the minus strand of CP053149.1, from coordinate 3,598,565 downwards.
TGTCTAGTTTTGTTAAAACTTTGGTCTGAAACAAAATGTAAAAACGTTCAGTTTTCTATGATTTTTCTTTAGAACCATAGTCTGAAGTCAGTACACAATATTTGCCTGACTGTCACTTACACCATATATACCCTGAAAGTTATAGTTTAGGTTTTCCCATTACGGGGACCACCATCCCAATTCCACTCTATCCCTAAAATAAAATAAAATATTCTATTTTTATTTAGAACCATAGTCTGAAGTACCTTAATAATTAAAAAACTATTGGTCTTAGAAACACAATATTTGCCTGACTGTCACTTACACCATATATACCCTGAAAGTTATAGTTTAGGTTTTCCCATTACGGGCTAAAAAGACCACCATCCCAATTCCACTCTATCCCTAAAATAAAATAATGCAGCAGGCATACTATTTTATTTTTATTACGCACTAATGTCAACGATTTTAGTACGCTATTTTATTAGTAAACCGATAAGGTTTCACGTGGGCTTCACGAATATTTCGGTGCGTTTCACGAAGGCATATTGAGACGTAGAACATAAAACTAAAATAAAAATATTGTGCCGTAAAGGTCTCACGTGACGTACTGGAACGAACAGTATAAATTGTCGGCGATACACAAACAACGGAGAATAAGAAGAGTCGTGAAATGTTATTGAGCAGGAACCGGTAATTCAACAATGAAATTAAAATTAGATTAAAAAAATAGGACGAATAACGTACGAGCAAAGACCTTGCAATACGCCTTTGGGCCTATAGTCCGCACGGGTGGAGTCGCGGGTATCAATCAGCTAGTAAGGCCACCTCCTTTTCGCATTCCTCCGTGATAATGGACTGAAAGATTGGATTTAGGTAACTTTGGCCGGGTAAAATGCAATAATTTTTATCCCACTGCGTCAGAAGGAAGGTTATGTTTTTCAAGTGTATACCTATATACTCGTATGTATGTTTGTTCTAGACCCTAAACGGCTTGTCGAAATTAAGCTTGAGAGAAACCCTCGCTTTTCAGCCTTTTGGCCGCGGAGGACTTGCAAGCAGTTTTCTATCTGTAAATTCTATTTTATTTTCTAGCCATAATTTCAGTAATATAAATAATGTAGCTCTAATTTTAGTATGTAGGTAGTATTTAAAATAAATTTGATTATAAAGATAATTAGTATGTAATTAGTAGATATTAATTAATAGCTTGAAATCTATCATTGGAATTCGTCAGTCGTGAGAGAGACACTGGGTCAATTTTTTACGCAGTCGGGTAAATGAGTAAATGATTTATATATGAATCTTTGTAGTACACACTGTATAACAGACTTTACAACATACAATACTCCTCACCCATCACAATATGTCTATCCTCAGCAGATCGTTTAATACCAACTGTAAACCTTAGCCGCATAAATCCGACTGTCGAGATCGCGGTCCGATCGGATCGTAAACGCGTCCCTCGGGACGGTTTGGCGACTGAGCGAGATCCGCGGAGAATCTGACGAGAATAACTATGAAGAGTGTAACTAGATCCAAATGGAATATAATGGTGTTTTGGAAATAATTTTGTAGTTAAACATGTGCAAAATTTTTGTAACAAATTGCTTTCAAATAGCTAACTTTAGCCGCGTGGTGCCGGCAGAGTAGAATTCGTACCACCCCATGCCTGCCCGACTGCCCGTGGGTATCGGACGAGACGAGTAAGGGTTTCCGGGAGGCGGGCAGCAGCGCCTCTCGTGTTAACAACATAGTCCAAAATACAAACTGCAGTCACCAACCCGTCTGCCCAGCGTGGTGACTATGGGCAAATACCCCCCATGGCAGTCTTGTGGCGTGCCCTGGGGGAGGCCTACGTCCAGCAGTGGACTGCAATAGGCTGATGATGATGATGAGCTAACCTTTACTAATATTATACATGTGAAAGTAGGGATGTTTGTTATGCTTTCACGCGAAAACTACTCAACCGATCATTCTGAAACTTTGTATACCTATATACTCGTATATATATTATTTAGGTATTAGGAGTAACATATGTTTTTTCTGCAGTCCACGCGAACGTAGTCGCAGGCAACAGCTATTAATAAAACCTCATTCCAATTGTAAAGTAATGTTGGACTGTAATTTTGGACCAATTTGCACAAAAGTATTGATTATTGCATAGTAATGAGAACATTATTATAAAAGATATTTATTTTTCGCAAACAAACCGATTATATCGATTTGTTGACAACTTGAAAAGGCTGATGTTTCCTGTGCTTATATGAGGGGCTTCACATCAAATGCATCTTCTATTGTGCGTGTCATAAAAGTCTAATAAGTCGAAACCCTATTCTGTAATCAAGCAGTATTGGTGCCTCAGATGAATGGATTGGTGCACTGACTTTTTAATCTAGTAAGATAATACCAAATGTCAATTTTGACAGCGACTATCCAGCGATTGCGACCAGTTGCAAGTTACAAAATCAGCCTGCGGGTTATCCCTGATTATTTACATCCCGTTATGCTGAACGTGGCTCTCCTTTCTAATTCTTCTCCTTCAGTTCTGGTTGCTCCGTTTCGGTAACGCAGTCGTGACTACGTACTTGTAATATGTGAAATAATTATCAGATATTCAAATAAAGTGGGCGTCACGATTTGGTTGTGTCCTATAATCCTGCTGTATGTTATTGGAGATTCGAGCCTTTTCTTTAGACAACGTCATTTCTTCAAATACAAATGGCAAAACAATTGTTTCTATACCACATTACTCATTGATGATATACTCTATTCATTAGGTATACTGCAAATCCCGAGGTTCCGTTTTATCTTGCCGCTCCAGCCATTAAAACGCTCGTGCATTTTACGGGCTGAAGCGCTGACAGCCGCATTAGTCTATCTTATATGGACCGCACAGGTACTTTCATATAAAGTTTAGTAGGTCATTTTATTGGAAATTTAATTAGATATGTCATTAATATTTTTGATTTTGTTTGGAAAGTTTGAGTAGTAGTGGAGCTACATGTTATGAAATCCTGCCTTGGCATTTTCGGACCCGCATGTATTGTTACGACTCTTTGGGCTTTGCGTGTGAGTTAGGTGTCGTTTCTGTGGTTGACATAATAATGCATTATCATGAATGATAATATCAAATATTTAATTGAATAATAGACGTTCGACCAGTGAAGAACGTACATTTTCTCATATTTTTGATATATGAGAGGATAATAATATATTTTAATATTGAATCTAACGCATTTTGATCGTAATATTTAACTGTTTCCTCTGAACTCAAAGAGAATTGTACCTTAAAAATAATTCGTTTCTGAAAAAAGAATATAATAAAACTCAGGCTTCTGTTTGTTTGCAACAATTGGAAAACCATTTTCGTTATTATTATGTTGCAGCAGCTGCTGTTACACCCAGACTTCTCATAACAAACATACATAACGATACTATAACTGCGTCGGCTACCAACTAGCGGACTCCTGCAAAACCATTGACAGACTATGAAGCTATTCATTTATTTATCTATTTGGTACTGTTTTACATTTTCATATTATTCTATTCTGAATATCGAAAAACCAAGAGCAGTTTGACCCGATGTCAGGAGCTTAGTGTCAACATAACAATTTTTGTAATATGTACTTATAAGCTATTTAACATTTTCTCAAAAGGTTTAACATTTTCTCATAATGGTACAAAACAATAAAAAGAAAAATAATAACACGCAACAATCAGGAAATTCCATACTCTGTGCAAAGAATATACTTACTCGTCTATGTCACGTAGGTTTAGATATTTTTTAGGAGTATGGTATCTGTTCAAATAGTATGTCAAATTTAGACTATGAAATGTTAAATACTATGTCAAATTTCATGGTCTATAGTTTCTGCACAGTGAACCCAAATACTGTCACTCTACTCCCACTAATACATCGCTATTATAAAACATTTAGTTTACTAGCACTTGTAGAAAGTAGGAAACATCACGCACTAAGTTTCAATTACAGTAATCTTAGACAAAACCAAAACACTGATTCCGTGTGGCGTGAAATTCTATTCCGAATAAACAGGATTACGGTTGCCATGACAACGGAGCTAGGCTCACACCACGGAGAGAAGTTTTCTAGAGATGAGAATAAATGAGGGTCTTCGAAAAACGACGTAAATAGGACTTCTAAATAAGTAGTAACTTTTAATAGTAAATACATTGCCACATATTGATTTTCTTACAACTTTTTATTTGTACCCATCTATCTAAAGAAAAAAAAACAGAAGTACCACCTTCTATGTGTCTCTAGAAAGAAAAGGGAAAGCTTTAATTTTGGATGATAACTTAGTAACCTAAGATCTTGTCGTGAGTACTAAACGTTATAATTACACAGATAAGCTTATCTATGATTCGGAAATCTTGTCCGTCAGCCTATTGCAGTCCACTGTTGGATGTAGGCTTCCTCCACCAGCCCTATTTAAGTCATCAGTCCACCTGGCCGGAGGGCGTTGGACTCGGTAATGAACATCGATATTCATTCAACTAAAAATATACACAGAACAATCAACGTAATATTAATCCCGATCTTCAACTGTTTATAAAAGGCAGCAGACATACCGGGCCAGCTTCGGAATTATATTATGTAGAGCCTAGATCCTATTGATGGCCATCAAGGGTACGTCCACCACCGGGCCTTGATGGAAATTTGAACTTCCTAGTCCGAATAGTATGCCGCCTGATAAAAAGTGCTATTAAGGAATGCTTAGAGGCTTATGTCTCATCTTACGTCCACTGCTGGAGATGTATTTGCCCAAGTGTCAACAGTTTAAGAAGGAACTTGTCACTCTCAGGCGAATTCTATGAGAGGTTCTGAAATAGATTTCAGATACAAGCAATCACGGAGATTAGATACTATTAATTGAACTAAGTAGATCTCCCAGGGCACACCAGCGCCATCTAGTATTATCAGCAATTCGGAGCTGCCATGATATGGACTATTCAACCGGTTTGCCTCCTCCGTACACCACTTAGGTACCGCTACACGCCACAAGACTGAGCTTTAGCCATGGGGGTTAGGCTTGTAGAAGTTTGTTTAAATAAAAAAAATTCAGATATTAGGACTACGCTGTCAACTGAATTCAGAAGACTTGCCTTCGACTGGGAGGCAGGCGCTGCTGCGTGTTCCAGAACCAACCTCAACCTCCCGGACTACGATCACTTAATCGTGTCCACCAAAACACACGATACAACCACGGTGCAGACTTCCGCTATCTTTCCCTGCTCACACGGTGACAGTACTGAAAAGCGGAATTCTAAAACAAAGCCAACTCTGGAAAAGCCACGCACGCGGCACATCAAGAGCATGGTACTGTACCATCTGCTAATCACAAAACTTGGTTTCGATACTTTATCACGTACATGTACTAATACATAAATAAAAATTACTAAATCAGAAAAAGGAATAAAGAATTAGGTACAAATAAAAAAATATATTTGTGATATCTGTGTACCTCAATTATCTTACTTTGTTTTAAGATATTTTATAATTTTATAATTTTTAGCTTCGATCAATCTGCATGTGATCAATATGTTTTATAACTGAGTAACTAGGAGGTGGTTTCTAGCCTTAATCGTACCAGGTAGAAAAAAAACACCTATTCATTAAAGAATTCAGTTTCGTTACTTAAAAGAGAGTTGAAGAAGAGTTTATCAACAGTGAATATTTAGTTAAATTACGACTACTTAAGCAACCTTATTTCTCTAAACCTATCTAACGATGCATATATATGTGTTTACTTCTCGTTTTCCGAAGAACAAGCGATTTAAAAATTCATGTTAAATTCATTCGATTCTCCGTATTGTCTTTTATATGGAAACAATACAATTTTTTTTATCCTCATTTACAATACGAGTAAGCCAATGTAGATAGTAGGTCACCAACCCGCATGCCGAGCGTGGTGACTATGGGTAAAAGCCCCCTGTGGCAGTAGCCTCGTGGCGTGCCCTGGGGGAGACCTATGTCCAGCAGTGGACTGCAATAGGCTGAAGACGAATGTAGATAGTAATGATACGTACCTACGTAAGTTTAGGATAGGACAGCATTGTCGTCATAATTATTTTCACACGTCAATAGTTATATTTCTATATATTTCACACAATTCCATTACGTGACAAAGATAATAAAAATAAACACATGACAACCTAATTCGTTTTTCTTCCACAATTAAGACATGAGTAAGAATGAACCGTGAAAAAGTTCTAAGAAGGTGGTGAATGGGATGATCGTGTACGCACAGCTTTATGATATACGAGTAGGCCCATACGTGTATTGGTTCCATGTGAGCAATGCCAGCGTTTCTTGGTTCTACGGGTTATAACTATATTATAAATATCAATTATAGGATAACGCCTTATAATAAAGGTCTTTGTATATCGCTCATAGTTAGACGGACATAACATAATAGGAGTCCATTATATTCAGCACTCTAGTGTTATAATTGCACTGACCCCGGGTTTTATTCGAACCCATTCCTGGACCTGATGGCGCTTCGAATACAAAGGCACCGGTATGATGAATTTGGTGAGAGCGAGATGTCTCACTTTTAAACGTTAAATTCATAGAGCTATTAATAACTAGATAAACGTCAAACCCTGACATTGGCAGAATCGTCGGTCAATCGACGGAGCCATACTACTAAAGATTGAATTGAATTGAACTAGATAAAATAAGTGGATGTACTTTGCATGTAAAAAATAGACTTAAGAATTAGAATAGACACTCGTTTTCGAGCCTGGACTGAAGGAATTAGGGCTGATAGAAGTGGTTTGCAATCCCTTTTTACACACCAAGTAGAAACACTTGCCTTGTCTAGTTAATACTTAGCTTCTTATAGCGTTTAAGTCGTAAGAGTCGACTACAGAATTCGAGCATTCTCTCAGGCGATAAGCTGGTCATTTACACCTATTCCCGCTATACTAAACGTGGCTGTGGGATCACGTGCGTGATTCTGCAGTTATACTCCGTTTCGGAAATACAGCCATGTGTTAATGTATACTATAACAGGTATAAAAATACAAAGAAAATACCACAATAAAGATAAATAAAAGCAGCCAAACTTGCACACCCGAACCCTATTGTTTCTCAATAATACTAAAGCCCTCCAAGACTATTCTAGGGCCATAAATTTAGAGACTATTGAAGGCCAATCAAGCGCTTTATCTCCCTCAAGATGCCTCTAATGGAAGCCGGATTCTGGCGAGCGTTCGGAACGCTGGCGCCGGGAATTTGAACGACCTCCACATACCTTATGTCGATGTAATAGAGTTTGTATCGCCTTAGTACTGCGGAATGCCTTAAAAGATTCGTTCGGCGAATGATAGATACGTCTCGCATTTCAAGCAGTTTGCATGGTTGTATTGAAATTGGAGAATTAACATAATATTGAAGCGATAAATATTAAAATATTCCCCTATTTCTACAGTATTAAATGAAATGAAAATCTCCCGACCGTATTTCGGCCAAGGCGACCAATCTCTACGGAGATTAGTCAGGTACGCAGGAGATATTATAGTGCACAGGTGTGTGCGCAAACACAGATGTACTCTCTATTCCATCACTCTCATAGTCCGATGGGACGAAAAGCCGACACGATCGGAGAGAGATCAGGCGCAGGACCTGTTTTTACGTAATTTCCGAGGCACGAGCTAAGTGACAATTTTACAACATTAAAATCTAAATATCTAGTACTAAATACTATACATTGAAATATGGGAAGAAACATAACTTATAGGTTAAGACTTTTATTTAGTTCTCTACGAATGGTCTAGGTCGGTAGAGTAAGTAGCTACAGATATTTTTTTCAGAACTTTAGGGATATAAAATGCTTCGTGTGACTGAAATACCATTACAATATATGATCTTTTACATCCGACTGCGATATGCGTAATGTATCTCATTCGTGAATTCACGATCCTGCAATTGAAGTCACCCCATTTTTGAGATTGCAGCCGTGTATTTTAGAGCCGATGTGCAATATTTATCACTGAATACTATACCAATAGCCGACATAACACTTTTGATATTCCCTAATAAATTAAAAAGTGAGTTGTTAGTTAGTTGGTTCGGTAGATAGAACTAACATGGAAAACTAATCCTGATGATGCCACGGGTGTTGGCGAAACATATGTCGATTAAAATTTTAAATTAGCAGCTATGTATTTATGGTTGCATGCTAGGTGCTTGGATCTGGCTTCTCGTTGCGACTGTAGTGTCTTGTGTTCGTGATCATGAGTAGGCAGATCCGAGGGTCAGCGGAGGGTATAGGGCCCGGTGGCGGGCGATCCCTCAATAGAGATTTGAACTTCCGAATAGTGAAGCCTGATACAATTCAAAAAAAATTCATCAGTACGAAAGGCTAGAAAGGCACAATAAACATACATATATAGTAAGACAGATACATCAATGCATATCTCCTAACATAAAAACCACTTTAACAACCCTACACGTTCGTCCATTGAAAGGTCATAAAACATGAAAAAAAACCTCGGCTCAGCGAAGCTCAGATCATGAAATTAAAATGAGTTTCGTATCAAATAGTAAAACGCGACTTTCGAATGCCCGTAGTACTCACGGAGGATTATACAAACAGATTTTAATGAAATTGCATGCTAGGTGCTTGGATCTGTGCCCGTAGCATGAACTTGGTGATATCTTACAATTATTCGACAAATGCATAGAGCTATCTAATAATTAGACAAAATAATTGTTAGTAAACAAAGATTGCAAAGCACTTCTTTCAGTGTAAAGTTACGTATTCGGTTGGCTCGAAAACAACTCAGTTTTTACACGCAAAGTACATATTATACTTATATATTGTATACTTACGTCAAGTTAATATGCACCTAGCTTTGTGAATTTGATGTTTAAATGCAAGACATCACCTCTCACCAAGTTAATGCTACGGGCGCTAGTTTCTCAACTACTAGTAATGCCTAAGATAGATACAAACTAAAGCGATGTGATAGCCCAGTGGTTAAGACGTGCGCCTTCCAAGCAGGAGGCGTAAGTTCGATCGCAGTCATGGCCTGTACCAATGAATTTATTTCATGTACAGATTTTAATGTTGTAAAATTGTCACTTAGCTCGTGCCTCGGAAAGCACGTAAAACTGTTGGTCCTGCGCCTGATCTCTCTCCGGTTGTGTCGGCTTTCCGTCCCATCGGACTATGAGAGTGAGGCAAAATAGAGAGTGCATCTGTGTTTGCGCACACACTTGTGCACTATAATATCTCCTGCGTACCTGGCTAATCTCCGTAGAGATTTATCGCCTTGGCCGAAATGCGGTCGGAGATCTTATTTATATATATACAAACTACTTTAGGAACTCAGGCATTCTCTCAGGCGATAGGCTAGCAACTTGTCATTGATCTCATGATTATAAGAGATTGAGATTATACTCGTATGGCTACGATTGTTCATAGAATACTAGAGTATCGTACCTAGCGGTGGTAGTCTATTTTGTCGCAACTCCCCATTGCATTCACTTAATTGCAATAGTACTTAACTGTCGGACATGAAAATTGAATCCGGCACCGGGTTACCGTCCGGCTTCAAAATTAATCGGTTAATCCGGCGCTGAACGCGGTTTAGATAGACCTCGGTACAAGGATTTATCGAGTATTTTTTGTTTTACGGATAGAGAGGTGTTTTTTATTGGCTCAACATGGCCAATAACACAATTAACCTAATAAAAACCATACAACGAAGCACGAAGGGTTCTGTACCATTGTCCTAGTTTCTGCTTGCAACTAAGTGCAATAGTACTATCAGATCACCTCGAGATCCACTCAATGGTTTTTCTCAAAATCTTGAGTCCCTTTGTGTTATCGTGACATTATCACAAATTAAAATTAATCTTTACATGAAAAAAAAAAGATTGTTTACACCTAACGGAAGCACTCAAGCGATTGAGAGCTGCATAATTCATATTAAATGGTAAAAAACGCATCTCTGTGTGAAAATGGATAACCCCTAATCTAGTTTAATTTTAATAGTAAGACTATCTAAACACAAAAAGTCTTCAAATAGTGGGACAAAAAAAAAAACAAATGTGAAGTTGTAACTAATATTTTAAGTACCTATACGTACTCGTATCCATATTATAAGGAATAGGTTCAATAATATATAAATATATTAACTGAATGTTTCCGACTGTGTGCAACCTTATTATATATACATAATGATTTTTGGTCGTCAACGTTCCCGAAAACTACGGAATCTCCTCATCATCACGATCATTTTTCTCCATGGAAGCATACCTGGGAAGTGTCTGATAAATTTCGCCCAATCAAGTAATTAAAAAAAAAAAAAAAATTCCCAGCTATTTTTTGGGCATAAACTTACTTTATTTGATGTATAGAGTACGTACCCTTCGTTAAGGGTGGCCACGAAAAAACATCCTGTAGATACCCTTTATTTTCCCCTACCCTTTATTACTCATGATTTTGAAATACACAATTTTACTGCCGATAATTATACTCGTTTCCAAACAGTAAAGTACATGCGAGTATAAAGTGCTGATCTCTAATAGCGATAGCAGTACATTTAGGTACAAAAACACAATTTAATCAAGTGAATTGACTGTCAACGTCACCATGCTATTATCATTGTCATGTGAAGTGTATTATCGTATGGAAAAAGGCGTAGTCAAAATATCATATTATATAGTTTATGTTATTTTCTTTTTAGCAATTATGTGAATATTGCTAAAATATATCAATAATTTTCTAAGTACGTGAATACCTATTATTGCTAAAAAGATAGTAGGTAGGTATGTAGTGTCTAATTAAACACTTTATTTTGAGGTCAGTTTTGTAATGAGCTACTAAATAATCTCATGATGAGTACTGTTGTTGCCAGTATATGATCATATAATATATATTTACATATAATATATATAAATATTGCCGCGTGGTATAAAATAGCATAAGGGTTTATGGGCAGCAGCACCTCTAATGATCACCAATATAATAAATATATGGGGGAAATAGTACATACAATATATATAAATATAAATTTCTATAATGCCTCGTTAGAACTTTATGACGAATATCATGAAAGTCAACGAAGAGAAAAAACTGTCAGAACAGCAGCAAATGGAGATCCGCGATCTCTGCCTACATCTCCGTAAATAACTTAAAATTTAAATTACTGTTGAACTTAGTTGAACTTAAACTTAGTTCAACTAGGTATGACAGCACAAATTAGGGTGCCAGAGGCGCCCTGGGCGCTAAATTGCTGTTGAACTATGCGGCGAAGAGGACACCGTGGGGGTTTAGTGGGTAGTTAACCCGCTGGCAACTTAGTTCAACTAGGTATGACAGCACAAGTGACTCTAGTTCACCGTAAACAATGTATAATGGCTTCAACCAACCATCAGTCTCATTGTTCCACATTTGCAAGTCACAAGACAACAATCTTGCATACATACATTATAATCACATGTCACGTGTGTTAACATAAAAAAACGCAGTGAGTTATCTCCCCGACTGTACGTAGTGCGTGGCACACCCAACGTGGCAGATGCCGTCGCCGATAAGACGGGAGTGTCCACGATATTGCCTACAAAGTGTTGTGTTACATGTACTGGGTACTTTACTTTATAGCATTTTCGTATTTTGGGCTTTGTATACAAAAAATAAATACATATTCACACACTTCACAACACATTTACCTAGTCCTACAGTAAGATCCATGAGATCTTGTGTCGAGGATACTAAGTATCTAATGGCATATAATACATAGATAAGTATAGAAAAACATCCATGATTCGGAAACAAACATCGATATTCATCATTTGCACCTACCGGGATTCGAACTCAGGAGCTAAGGCGCCGCAGGCAGAATCACTACCTACTACACCAATCGGCCGTCGAGTATTATAGGTACGTTAGAGTGGGTTCCACTGTATAGTTCCGATGGATGATGGCGCTAGGTACAATGTGTATGACAACATTTTCTGTTTCACTGCATACAAAAAATGCTAGTTCCGAAATAGGAATTATTCTTTGAAACGGACAATACATGTCTGCGCTGTACTGGGTAATGCCTTTTTTGCTTTAACGCATTTTCGTATTTTGGGCTTTGTATACAAATAAAAGAGGGTCTTGGTGTTTTGTAGGCGATGGGCTGACCACCTGTCACTACTAACCGAACTTGTACATCTCAACTTTACCCTCAAAATTGGTCAGAAGTGGCACCATGTGGTCCTATCGGCGCTTGGTGCTCTGCCTACCGTGAAGGCGTGATTATAATATATGTATGTAAGTACCTATATACAAATATTAAATGTAGCTCCGCCCGCGTGGATGTCGCTTATTGCGTGGAAAGGGTATATCAAATAGTTTCTCAAACCGATTTTTTTTTTGGTAGTTATCTATGGTGTCAGCTGTGTTCTAGGTGATACGATTTGATTAAGATAATAAAATATACCTGTATTGATAACTTTTTAATACTGTTTGCCGAAGAAGTAGTATTGACCTTTTTTTAAACAAGTTAGCTGCTAGCTAGAGTATACCTATATATTTACTGGCGAAGCGTAAAATATTTAAGTGACGTTGTAAAAGTTGACTCCAAAATGGATTTATGATGCCTTAATATTACAATATATGCCTTAAATTTCCTTAGTTTTGTTTAAGATATTATTAAAATCTAGATAATTTTTCATTATTTAACAACACGGGTACAGGAGTGCGTAGTCGACTACGAGCTACGAAAACATTACTACGAACTGTAGCACGGAACAAGTAAGACAGACACATTTTTAACCGACTTCAAAAAAAGGAGGAGGTTCTCAATTCGTCTGTATGTATATTTTTTTTATTTTTTTTTATCATACTTATAATACTTTGTGTTTGCTTTAGGGAGTTGGTACAATAGATTTTACCGATCTGTAATTAATTTACTATCATTCGTAAAATTTTTACACTATATAAAACTCCAGTAACCCGTGCATCGGGCGAAACTCGATGCTTTATATTTATTTATCATCAGCCATCTTAGCCAATTACATGTGACCAATAAGCAATAAGCCAGCCAGTTGTAGCTGGCCCATAGATGTAATGTTGGCGCTGAGAACCGGGCACTGTAACGACGCCTCACATTGTTTATAGCCTGTGGCAATAAAGGTAAGTGGCGCCACCTATTACGTGCCCGATGAAAATAGTTTTGTGGCCACTTATGGCTGTTACATTATTATTTCTTTGTCGCTTTATAATGTCAGCTGCTGCGATAAAAAATGCTCAATTGGATAACGAACGGTAATGTGGGGTTGGCAAAGACTTATTTATGTGAAAAGACTATGACTGCAAAATAAGTTTTGATGTACTTCCTTCCAAGTGTCATTCAGATGAATCTAATAATACGTCTTATACGATTAGGTTTTAGACTAGAGTGTGCCAAAGAAATATATAAACATATACTCTAAAAACATAACCCTCCCTTTGACGTAGTTGGGTAACTTGGGCACTTGCAGCAGTGTAGAGCTCATCTAACCTTAGCTTGTTTCAGGTATTTCTCAGTTCCTATTCCCTATTAACATAAATGAACTATGAGACGATTTTGCAATGTTCAGTTAACCTATCTGAAGGATAAAATTGTTGCTATCTTCCCTAAAACTTGATCAAGCAAGACAAAGATATCATCAACTTTATCCGTAGGTTATCTGACTATTGGAAAATATTTCCCTAGCTTTTACAAATGTGTACGACAAGAATATATATATATATATATTTTAGTATACCGAGTAAATTTTATTAGTTCTGCTGTACTCATACTTTTAGACAGTTATTCAAAATTAAACAGTGTCTAACTTTAGACAAGGTTTCTAATAACACCGTCTGTATATATATTAACATTAAATAAACGTCACAACATTATCGTCCCCACTGGTAGCTGATGATATTTGAAAATGATTAATATGCATTACGACATTTTGTTGAAACTCAATCTCAACTATTTCCAGTAGCTCGCCTGCATTGGCAACTGGCAACTTAGTGCAAATTAAACGTGTTGACCCATTTAGTATTAAATTGCTTCGTTTAAACCAATTTAAACACGTCCAAGCAATAGTAACTTCATTAATTGTGGTGCGAAATGTTTTTAATTAAAAAAAATTCAATAATTGTTAAATAATTATGTAAATGTATGGCCAGTCGTAATTACTATAATGTTTATTTAATGAATGATGTAATTGGGTAAATACAGAAAAAAATAAACCTAAATCTAAAACATATTTATTTACAAATAGAAAATTGTCTGCAACTCCTCCAGTGGCCAGTCTATATGTGAACTCTTTATTGACAATGTGCTGGAGATACCAGGCATACAGAAATACAGTACATACAGAGACATTAAGCTTCTTCATTTAATTTCCATTATATTATAATATTAACGTATTTTAAAGTTCTGATTTGTACGTAGTTGTTACTGACAAGTATCAAAATAAATGGATTATTTTGATCTGAAATAAAATAAATTTCAAACTAACATTTTATACCAATATCTATTTTATTCCCGGAAATATTGAGTAAAAATACACGAAGTATATAATTATTATAAACTAAAAAAGCAGAAATCGTCCAGATAGTCTTGAATTCCTTCTATTTCCGAGAACTTCGTTATAATCTGCGATATATTTTCGCTCCAGGGGTTCTACTCTGAAATGCCGCTTTCGAATCTTTCGGTCCGACCGAAGCCCGACCGAATCGAAGCCTTTGACCCTACTACGAAATTGCTTCGGATGTTTACAACATTCAGTTTACAACTCATTCGGAACCATAGAGAATAATTCACATTGACTAATATTATAAGCCTGTCAAATAGAGTTCGATCGGACCGAATGAAAAAACGGCGCGACTGACCCGATCGACGGTAGTTCGTAGTAGGAAACACCTCGATATTCGGCCGATTCGTTTATCGTCACTTCAGAGTAGACCCCCAGATACCAGTAATGTACGTTTAATATGAAAGGACTGCGGCGATCCCTCAGGCGCAGAAGAGTGACAAATACCCGCACGTGTTTCAAAGAAGAAGCAATATATTTCCACATTCATAACTGATGTAAATGCTCGTGTAAATCGGTATTTTTAGCCTTTTGAAACCTAAGTTCTCCGCTAATATTGGAACAAGAATACACCTCCTGTTGATGTCGTCAGAGTTAAGGAACTCAGGGGTATACTCTCAGATGATGAGCCAAGCAACTTGTTACTGATAATTTTACATACTCTGCTATACTAAACGTGGCTGTAAGTAATTCTTTGTGATCATGCACGCCATTTTCGGGACGCAGTGGTATATATAGGTTCTAAGACGCCCGCGACTTCGTCCGCGTGGACTGCAGAAAGAACGAAATGTCAAAATTATCCGAGATAAAAATATTTACCCGTGATAAAATGTAGCCTACGAGTATGTGTTAATCCAGGGTGTTAGCTAACTCCATACCAAATTTTAAATTTTAAAATCCTTATCAAGATACAGACAGCATTTACTTTATCCTTCAGATTGCCCAAGCGGTCATAGCCCAGTGATTGTGAGACGTAAGTTCGATCCCAGTCACGGGCCTGTACCAATAAATTTATTTCATGTACAGATTTTAATGTTGCATTATTGTCACTTAGCTCGTGCCTCGGAGAGCATGTAAAACCGTTGGTGCTGCGCCTGATCTTTCTCCGGTCGTGTCGGCTTCTGTCCCATCAGACTATGAGAGCAACGGAATAGAGAGTGCATCTGTGTTTGCGCACACACTTGTGCACTATAATATCTCCTGCGTACCTGGCCAATCTCCATAGAGATTGGTCGCCTTGGCCGAAATTCGTTCGGAGATCATCATATACCTATATATATAAATCTATATATTATAGGATAGTTTTATGTAAAGGAGAAGGTAATGAAATATCTTAAGAACCACTTACACCTACCTAACTTCGCAGTTAAACAGTTTTTTCTTCTGTACAAGTTATATCTGATACGATTTCAAATAAATGTGTTTGAAGATTTGTCGGCAAACGGTTATATACATCCCTATAGACAGTTCTTTGAGAGTTTCAAACCTCTTGGTAGCGATACCCTCTTTTCGAAATATAGGTCGAACAGACTAAATACACAATGTAGAGGAAAATGTCTTCAGTATTTGTTTTGCGGATTTGAAATCTAGCTATCGGCAATGCTTCTATTGTAAAGTAACGGCCGCCTACAACTTCGTTCACGTAAAATTTTAAACTTCGGTTTTTTTGTTTCCGAAACTTATTTATATTTATTTTATTTATGAAAATCCGCAGCACAGAAAGGTACAAAGTTTAGTATTGTATCATCATGACATACTGCCATTTCTGGTAATCCTTTGTTATTGAATGCCTAAGTCATATAATGAACATATCTTCCAAGTTTCAGCTAAAATCAGCGCTTCTGCGTTGATCCATCAGTCCCTTAGGATAAAGCGTATTAATTTGATGATGATATGTAAATATGTGATGCAATGACTTGCTTACGCTAATAATTATTTATAGTTCCAGTAAATAGTAGATATAATGTTTTCCTTTTGAATTTGCTTCGGCCTTGTTAACGATACGGTGTTTATAATGAATATTAATTACCGCAGAGTGTACTATTACGGTTGAAAAATTAATTATTACTTCGCCTATTTTCCTTTCAATATATAATTAGAACTTACCATAGATTGTAGAATATGATATAAACTAATAGTTCACCACATTCTTTTAAAATGCACATAATAGTTGGAGAAAAATTCACAAAACTAACCGCATTTTTAATATACAGTTCTATCTAACTACGGAGTTTAAAGGAGAGTGGATCCAATTTTGTCCGTCTCAAGTGACCTCGAGAGATTTACAAGACGTATCCAATTGTCGACTGTTAAACCTTTTGGATTGGAAAACTTGGGAAAAATTAGGGCTGGGGTTAAATATAGTGCTGCCATCAGTTTTTTTTTGTAAGACCTTGTAGTAAGAGGACCAAGACAGGATTGCGGTTATTTGCTGCTCCAATTCATATGGTAACGCCCATATCATACGTTATTTAACTAAAGGGCTTCTTCTTCTTCTGCCTATTGCAGTCCACTGCTAGACGTAGGCCTCCCCCAGGGCATGCCACAAGGCTACTGCCACAGGGGGGTTTTGCCCATAGTCACCACGCTGGGCAGGCAGGTTGGTGACCGCAGTGTGATTTTCGGACTATGTTGTCAGTACGGGAGGCGCTGCTGCCCACCTCCCTTAATCGCCTCGTACGATACCCACGGGCAGGCAGGGGTGGTACAAACTCTACTCTGCCGGCACCACGCGGCTACTCTACTCTGCCGGCACCTCGCGACGGAAGGTCTATGTTAAGTGAAATAAGCTGTAAATAGCCCACTATAACTATATTATAGAACGTATCCACAAAATTTTGATTCGAAATCTCGTGTTTATTTTTCAGTTAGTTTGGGGAATTCCTAAACAACTCAGGAATGTTCATACAATATTCAAAAATAAAAATATGATGTCGAGTCTCAAACTTTGTGGCTGGGCTATTTTTATAACATTTTGCTTAACGTACCCCTTTTGTTACACCATGTATATTATTCATATCTAATATGCCTTCCCCTTAATACAATTATTCTCAATTAATAGAGGGAAAACACAAGAGACAGCCAAATAGACAAATTAATGGACTAACAACAAAACAGCTAAGGACTTTTAATACTTTACCACAACGATCTTAAACTTCCCAACTTTTAATTGCCATCCACAAAACAATGGGACCTCAACAGGTTAATTTCAACTTTAATTAAAATTTCAGGATGATAATTTTATTTTGTGCATTAGTATAATAAAACTAAGATTGTTCCGACGTACAAAGGTTTTAAAAACTTATTTAATTCTCGTATCTTAGCTTAAATTCAAAGGTGGTTTTATAAAAAATATTAAAAATGTGTTTTTACCGTTTTTTATTTAGATAATATTTCTGTCTAATGTTCGTCATGTTTAAATATTTGTTTTAATGATTTAGCGTTTGTAGTTGGTTATACCCTTAGGTTACGAGTATACCTATAATTTACAATACACTATTGGACATCATCTAGTTATATCGCCAAAATTCAGACTAAATCAAAGATCAACATCCAATTTCTACAGTTCAATTGATCCCCGATTTAGTCATCTCATAGCTAACAAACCCAGATCAAGATAGATAAGCCTTAAGGCCGAAACCATCCCT
The DNA here is from genome assembly GCA_014607495.2 of Carposina sasakii. Lineage (NCBI taxonomy): Eukaryota > Metazoa > Arthropoda > Insecta > Lepidoptera > Carposinidae > Carposina > Carposina sasakii. The sequence goes on along the minus strand of CP053149.1, from coordinate 3,580,343 downwards.
TGTCCCGTGCAAATTGACATCATGGAAATGAATTCGCTGACCCACATAACACGGCACGAACGGACAGCGGCACGTCCAATCGATCATAGAGGATAAAAACTGTAGTGGAATTTGAGATATCGACGCGTCTGTTCTTTTATGTGAGAAACAATTTTTAATACGCTTTTCACATAGGTAAACACCTATTATTTGGAGATATTTCTTTTTCTATAAATTATATAATATAATAAATAAATTTAATACGGGCGATAGCAAGATCCAGATTGCATTGCCTACTAGTCCCTAATATTATTATAGTATGTAATTAAGACAAACTATTAAAATTAATGTGCTCAGTATGTATGTAAAGATCTTTATTTTCATTATTTTTGTCTGAATTTTAGCTGGTAAGTATGCAGGTATATTTAGATCTATACAGGGTGCTTTTTGTTGCCACCCTTAACGAAGGGTACGTACTCTATATTTCAAATAAAGTAAGTTTATGACAAAAAAATGCTGGGAAACAATGTAATATTTTTTTGAAAAAAAATTTTGTTACTTGATCGGGCGAAATTAATAGTGTCCAGAGTTTATGCTAGTTTTTTCATAGACAGATAATATTAATTATTTCTCGTAAAAAAATCTTGTTACGCGCGTCTTTGTGCACTTATGCAGAAAAACGCAGTCTTTCTACTCAACTTTGGACCCTAATATCTTGGGAACCAGACACTTCCAAGGTATGCTTCCATGGAGAAAAATGATCGTGATGATGAGGAGATTTCGTAGTATTCGGGAACGTTGACGACCAAAAATCACACTGTATACTTAATATACTACTATATTTGAGGAGGTAAAAATATCTATAACTAAATTAAAGATTATAAAATTATTAATAAAGAAATGGAAAAAATTCTTCACTCGAGTGGGAATCGAACCCACGACCTCTTAGTAAACACATTAGTGTTTTTATAAACTTAAAGATTGTATATTTAAAACTCATTAGCAAAGTATAGTTAATTTATCTATTCCAAATTATCCGTTCCTTAAAATATGTAAACACAATATCACCAATAATAAATTTAAATTATCATAATAAACATGCTGGTTGACAATATGGTAATGAAATCGTTGACCCATATACACGACAAATGAATGTACCAGCCCAATCAATCCAAACTGTGTGTTGTTTGCGGAAAATTTAACGAACGGTACACAATACCTACAGGGTGTTTCTGATAGCCAGGCAAATAATTATACCATGACTTCAGACCATGATTCTGAGGCGGAAAACACAAAAAAAACCGCGGAAAACACAAAAAAAACGCAGAAAAATTCCAAAATTTTCCTACATTTTCTTCATATTTTCTGCAAAAAAATAGTTAAGTTTGTTTAATTAGGCATTAGATAATGACCTTAAAATAAAATTTAAACCAAAATGAGATTTTCAAAAAAAAAATTACCCTCAAAAAAGTTCAAACATAGGCTGTTAAACATAACAATACATTTCCTGCGAGTAATAACACTGTCGTATAACTCAACACATTGTTACTTGTTCAGCATTTCAGTATTTGCCTGGCTGTCACCCACATCCTGTACAATAGGAGCAGGTTTTAGATTTAAATCTGATGAATATATTTACAAATATTATTTGCATCTGTGCCTGCTATGCTAAACGCGGCTGACTTTTTTAGTTGAAACTACCAATGCGAAGAAAATTAAGGAATTCTCTGTATTTTTATCTGGCAGCGCCAGAAGGAGGGCTATTTTTTGAGTGTATGTTTGTATATAAATTTCTTTGGCACGCTCTAGGTAGAACCTATGTCGGGTTGTGGAATTTGAGCTTGAGAGGTACGAGTATCATTAGGTTCGTCTTGACTTCGTGAGTGACATTGATCAAAATTTTTACGCAACAGGTGTTTTTCTTTAAATAAATGAGGTTATAATGCAGGTTTCAAAATGTATTCACCAAAAATTGTACTTTGCAACTGCGCAAGTGTGATAACATCTTATACCATAAGAAGTCCGTTTATCGGCAAAAACCTGCTAAATACCTACTTAAAACTTGGCGACTAATGTGCCAGGAATCCGGGCGACCCTATTTGCGTTTCTAGTGCAAAACTTGGCGTAAATCGCCTCATTTTCTCCAAAACATTACTGCATTACGTAATGGGAAAGGGACCCTATTTTATTGACTACCGCATATAACTGAAGTGTAAAGGAAAAGTTACATTATTATAACCACAATTGTAACCTTCATCCTAATCCTACTAATATTATCAACGAGAAAGTTTGTGAGTATGCATGAATGGATTGATGTTTGTTACTCTTACACGTAAAAACGGCTGAACCGATTTTAATAAAATTTGGTATGGAGTTAGTTTTGGTAGATTGGTAGCTGACACCTTGGATTAACACATAGGCTACTTTTCATCCCGGGAAAATATTATTCTCCCGGATAATTTAGACATTTTCTTATTTCTGCAGTCCACGCGGACGAAGTCGCGGGTGTCCACTAGTTCGTAGTAATATAATTTCTGTACCTATTCGGATAAAAATATTTTATGCTAGTTATTTTATTTTTATTTTTATTATTTTCATGAGACACAAACAGTACTACATATTACACAAATATATTTACAATTCATAAGTAGCACATACACCAGCAGTGTCTACCAATAAAAACATAGAAAAAACATTGAAGCTCCAACCAAACACATTACACTGAATCTATGAAACCTCCACAATCAACATTGATTAAGGGCCTCAATGATTTTACTTTTATAAATATTACATTTTGTATTAAACAAATCAATGCCCTTGAAACGTCGATTGTAGGAGTCACACGATCGATAAATAAAAGTATTTCGCATATATTTGGTCTTAGTGAGCGGCATATTAAACAACGTATTTATGCGCGATCCCAATCTGGGACATCTAAAACCCACATTACCGAGAAGAAACGGAGAATCTATTTTTGTATGTATAACCTTATACAAAAACATCTGATCTCTCACTGCACGACAATCAGAGAGAGTCATTAATTTTGGCATTGGCTGATTAAGTCTTAGGCTTTTATATCGAAGATGTTTTAGAAATTTTGTCTGGATTGACTCGATCTCGTCTATATGAACATCGTAGTGCTATGCTATGTCGATGTCGTCCGCATAGACTAGAGAATGGGGAATAAAATAATGTCATTCTAAGTACTCCTATCTGTACGTACAACAATACTCGTACTTCCAACCTATGCATAATTTTGAAGAATATTGGTTGCGTGAAAAGGTAAAAAATCAATCAAACTTACACGCATTGATAATGATGATGATGTTCTCCGACCGTATTTCGGCCAAGGCGACCAGTCTCTACGGAGATTGGCCAGGTACGCAGGAGATATTATAGTGCACAAGTGTGTGCGCAAATACAGAAGCACTCTCTATTCCGTTAATCTCATAGTCCGATGGGACGGAAAGCCGACACGACCGGAGAGAGATCAGGCGCAGGACCAACGGTTTTACGTGCTTTCCGAGGCACGAGCTAAGTGACAATTTAACAACATTAAAATCTGTACATGAAATAAATTCATTGGTACAGGCCCGTGACTGGGATCGAACTTACACCTCCCGCTTGGAAGCTGCACGTCTTAACCACTGGGCTATCACCGCTTTCATAATATTACTTACTTGAGATATGTCACGATGATTACACGTAAGTTACTAACATCTAGCATTTATAACACGCGAGCAGCGATTGTCTGCGACTTACTAATCGCATGTAGGATGTCATTCGTGATCTTGTAGTTCTGGATAGCTTATTTTAGGAACACAGCTGTATTTATCAAGTTTGAAAAAAAGTTGCTAATAAAACAACGTAACTAACAGTAACAGCTTCAGGCTCGACTCAGATTTCATATCACGTAGTATTTACGTGATGTCTCGGAAGTCATTCCAAACCTATGTACCTACCATAGTAATATGATAATATAACATATGTATTAATTGCGTTGCATCGCTTTCCTTTATCATTACATGACAAACATCTTTCATACGACTAGAGTACCAACCGACGAGTATTTGTGGAGACATTGATGAATGTGGTTGAGAAAAATATATATTTGGAACGTACTAAATGGAAATCGGTAGTCTCTGTCTATCCCAGCGGGAAAACTTGTTAGGTTATATTGAACTTATCTATTTTTCTACACCTAACTTGTACGCGATACATTTTTGTCGTAAATATCTAACTTCAGCCTTAAAAACCCATACTATACTACCATATGAATGCATACTACTAGCGATAATCTCAATATCTGCGACTTAACAGTCCAAAGCCTCATAATAGTTTTTAATCATAAAAGCTTCAGAATCTAATAAAAATGTCTGTCTAATAGTTCACTATGAGCCGATAGAAAGTCCTTATTCTGTTCCCACATTTGGGTGCTCTTAGCCAGCTATAATTGTCGAAGCCAGTCTAGCAAAAACGAAATTTATCCTTACTAGACGACATTTAATCAGGTCTCGAGTAATGGATCGCTGGAGAGAGCCCCTCATTATCTGCACCCAATTTATTTGACAGATTAGAGGTCACACCACATTCATATACACAGAAAAGTTTATACAGTGGGTTATGTTTTGAAAGAGAAGAAACGAGGAAGCGTAATTTGTCTGCTCAAACTTCTTGGGGTTGTGAATATTCAATTTTTATTACCTACCAGTGGATGCCCGTGACTCTGTCCGCGTGGACTACAGAGAAAAACAACAATTACTGATAGTATAGTATATCTATGTATGTAAAAAACTGAACAGTCTGTAAAAAGTATGACAATAATACGGTACGTAGCCAACTAAAAAAGAGTCAAGCATAAAATTAATCTGTACACAAGATCTAAATAAAATGGGACGTCCCACCACAACTATTCATACTGCCCGAGTGGGACAAGTATAATATTTGTACACGGTTAGAAACACGGAATCGTGTCGCGTGTGAGTGCGGACTAATTAGGCTATAATTGTGTGTTTGTTATTTTTCAAATTACTTATACGAAGTTTATTTATGTGTAATTGTGTGAGATTTAAGTAATATAATAAAATATTGTATGGAATTACTACTACTACAAAAAAAAGCGCTACTACTATAACAAGTCTACCTCCACCGGGCTTTACAAGCTTATCGTCGCATCTAATGACTTATGATTGCGATCACAGGCAACTACAGTCACGAGTAGAAATCAGATTGATGGTCTGGTTACGTAACTTGCAAAGCGATTGGAATCCGATAGCGAAAATTATGAGTGCATGATTGTGCCGGACGATTGCGAGGCGTCCTCCTAACATTCTCACAATATTTACCGATGAACGTCGCATTGCTATTGCTTTGTATCTGCAAGTTACATAATCAAGCTGAGCACCTAGCATGCAATACATGCAAATTCTGCTGTTGCAAATTTGTACAAATTTTTTTACTGTGTCTGAAAGCAGTGAACTATTTGAAAATATAGACCATGCAATGATAAGGCTAATGCAGTTGCTTTTTCGCAGAAGCTACCATGCGATGCAGTTACAAAAAACTGCCTAAACGTAGTATACTAGATTTAACCCTAGTTTTCAGTAACAAAACGAGTTAAAAAACGTCAGCAGCTTCTCTTCCCAGGCATACTGTACAAGTCAGTAGAGGGACAAGAGGGTCTTGGTGTTTTGTAGGCGATGGGCTGACCACCTGTGACTACTAACCGAACTTGTACATCTCAACTATACCCTTAAAAATTGGTCAGAAGTGGCATCATGTGGTCCTATCGGCCCTTGGTACTCTGCCTACCCGTAAGGCTTGATTATATGTATGTAAAAAACGTCAGATATGTCATTATTCGACTGATTTTTTTAAACTTTTAGTAAGCTTAACTACTAATGTAACAACTTGCGACAAGCAATTATCCATTCGTTAAAGTATAAATAAATAAACGAGGTTCTTTCTATTATAAGCTTTAATTTAGTTTCACCTGTCCCTATGTCTGTAACTGTATCTTACAAGTTAAATTTTATCCACTTCCCGGTTTCTGCTTGAGCCGAAATATAAATAATATAAATCAGATGACAATGCAAAATTATTATGATAGAGCTGATCTGATGATGGAGCTGGAAGGTGGCCATAGGAACTCCGTAATTAAACGACGTAATCTCATCGAGTGTGGGCTCGTTTCATTCGATCAGTTCAAATGTTGGTTTTTACGTTTTTATTTAGGAAATACGCATTTATTTTACTTTTGACATGGGATTCTGTTGAAAGCAGCAACTCAGCTTGTAATATTGAGCAGATTCGCACCAGGAAAAAGGCCCTTGTACTATTTTAAGTTTTTTTGGCAATAGGGGCGGTCAGTCGGATCCCTGCCCAGTTAGTTATAATCAGATAGATTTATCAGTCAGGTCCCTTCAGTAATATTTGGGCTGTTACGTTTATTTTTTTTTATTCGAGATTCACAGTGTAATTGTTTATTACTGTGGAATCCAAAATAGGCTGAATACACAACGTTTTCTACAGAATTCAGATATTTTTTTTGAAAATTTTTAATTTTAATTTTAGTTTTAATTTTTATATTTCAAAGATGAAAAAATACAGGTTACAAATATAAACAAAGGAAAGATTACAGGTTCTTTTTTTTAATATAAAACTATCTGGTATACATACGCCATTCGCCTCGTACGAGTACCTAGGAGATTTATTAATAGTAGAAAGAATCTAATAACTCCAATAGCAATGTCTGGGCAAATGCAAATTATACATTCACGAGTACTTTAAACTAAATGAAAATGTAAGAAATACATGTAAGTGTAAGGGAGCAGTCTATATGCAGGACAAAGACCTCGATCGATCTTAGAGGACAGCCGGCAATCCAGGGAAGTGGTACAAATGTACACATCGTTACAATTTTCTTGGAATATTTTATGAAAAGCTAATGCAATGTTTGTGTAAAAGCCTATAAAAAGGATTTTTCAATAAAAAAGCCGACAAGTGCGAGTTGAACTCGCGTGAAGAGGGTTCCGTACGATGTTACCTATCATGTTTTTTTAAATCTGACAAAAAGTTGGTACGCACAATATTGAGTGATTTACCATGTTATTTTAATATCATGGACTTCTTATAGGTTTTCCTATAATCTATAAGGAGAAAACTAATTTCTGTATTTTTTTCAAAATTTTAGGTTCAGTAGTTTCGGAGATAAGGGGGGGGGGAATGGTCAATTTTCGTCTATTTTCTTGAATAACTTGGAAACTATTTATTTTAAAATTACAGTCTCAAAAAACCTTACATTTAAGATCTTCTCAACAAGACCTTTCATTTGATATGCCACACGATGCAGTTTTCAGAATTTTTTTTTAATTTTCCCCTTCCCCCCCAAAAATGACCCCCCATATACAGATTTCATCTGCTCACGTCACACCTCTGTGTTTGGGTCACAGGAATTGATATGTGTACCAAATTTCAACTTAATCGGTCTAATAGATTCGGAAATAATTGACTGTAAGCGACGGACGGACAGACACACGAGTGATCCTATAAGGGTTCCGTTTTTGTATTCAGACGTACGGAACCCTAAAAATTAGGAGATCAATAGATTTTTTAAAAGGTTAGAATTTATAACAAAGACACTAGATAGAAAGAAAATGGGAATGTAGTTATATGCTCATTTATACTTAAAAAATTTGATTGTAAGTTTATGCGCCATTTATAAACAATAAAATGATTCCTATGAAGATAAAGCTCTTACATTTCCTTCGACTTCTAAATAAATTATTATTTTTCTACATAAATAGTCTCAATACTCAAAACAACTTTAATAATTTTAGTTTGACAAAAATTTTTGAGAATCTTTTTCTTAGATGTTTAATTTAATGTATGTAGTTTCGAACGAAAATAGTATTCGATTCTATTACCCAAGATAATTATTAAAAATCTTAGATATTTGGTAAAAGTATCAGTCTCATAATTATGTAACCTTATCATGGCAAAATCTACAATCTGTTGTAATCTGTGAAGGAGCTTTCAATTCGAACTCGTTGGCGTTAACGTTATCTATTCAACCAATCGCGTTGTGCCACTGTTGTCACTTTTATTACATGACGTCATCATGCTATAATGCTGTTGGCTCACTGCTCTACGTTGACGTAAACGTGTTCGAATTGCAAACGCGCACTTGGCATACCGAATAAAAAAAAAAAACAAAAAAAGATGTTACCCATCTCGATAAGCACGTCTGCGTGAAAGTTTATGTTAACGATAATTATATTTTCGTGTTATTGTATTGGAGCCATCCATCAAACTTGGCCTAACCAAACTCGAGGTTAGAATAATAAGCTGATGTCCTGTTTTTGCCTTAAAAGGAAGGGAAAGTTATTAACTTGTCGAAGTTCTCGGCACAACATTGCATATAACGTGATATAAATGAACGTTTATAGGTACGAGTATAAAACGGGCTGTTAAGAGGCTTCCCTTATATCAGTAGTTTATTTCGGAAAATACCTTTATTAGGAAAAAGGGTTTTATAGTTTTTTAAATTTTAATGTTATTTTGAAAGTTTAATATTAATGTTATACCTATTCATGTGCAAGTTATGAACGGATTTTGATAAAATTTATTTAGCAGTTATATGACATAAACATTTACATAAGCATAAAACGAAAGTTATAGGTGGTGGCTAGTTTTTCAATAGGTAATTGAATTTGGATTAGTAGGCAAAGCATTATCACAGAATGTATGTAACGTTAGTCTATACCGAGTGCAGTAGCACATATTGCAGTCTACCTACATATGCGAATCCGATTTGCGTAAGTATAGCTGAATAATCTGAATATTCTACAAATCCTGACAACAGCTTAATGATAGGCAACTTGGAATGAGACGTAATCTACAAGCAGTTCTCATCTAAAATTTAAATTTATTCAATTTACCAGCACACTCAAGAATTAATGAATCCTTAAACGTTTAGGACTGTGTACACACGCAGCTACTTATGAGCAACTTATAATTTAATAATTACATCAGTTTGGGTATTAAAAGTTTTGAAGTGCGGTAAAATTGAGCGCTTGAGCGATTGGCGGTTTTAGAAAATGGTTACAGTCACTTTCAGACAACTTTAGGGGTTATTTGAAATTCAATAATGTACTAGATCTTAGAGTGGATACTAAAATAGAGTTTGATGTGCAATTGTCATTGCTGTCGATAATAATTAAAGTAAATGAGAGCTTGAAATTGTTTATTATTATATGAGTGTTTAAATTTTCTATAAAACAGTACCTAACCAAAACCGCAGGACCTGAAAAGTATTTCCACAGTCACAATCATTGGAGGTAGATGGAAAAGTCAGCTACGAAGTTACCTATCGCCTGAGTGAACCATGTTCCAATCTTACTTAATATTATAAATGCAAAAGTTTGTGAGTATATGGATGGATGGTTTGTTACTCTTTCACGTAAAAACGGCTAGAGCGATTTTAATAAAATTTGGTATGGAGTTAGCTGATACCCTGGATTAACACATAGGCTACTTTTTATCCCTGGAAAATATTTTTATCACGGATTATTTCGACATTTAGTATTTTCTATAGTTCTAGCGGACGAAATCGCGGAAATCCACTAGTATTTGATACATTAGTAAAGTCGGACAAGTATAGGACCAAAAAAAATACTGCCATCAACCCGAGCATGTCTTGATAGGCCAATGTCTTTTCAGAACACCGTCAAAGTAACCTGAAGTGAAGGTCTCGTCGCCGAGTTTCGGCACGTTCTGCTCATAAAGCGTATTCCCGACTACCTATACGTACGCCTGCAAGAAATCTTACGTAGTTGTATTAAGGTTAAACTTCTGAAGTTCCCGTGTACCCGCAATTTGTCCCTGTCTTAGATAATAGCGATCAAGAAGGCTTTACTGCATGTAAAACGTGACGTTAACTTATTTTAGGGGGTTTGATTGTTTTGTAAGAACTTCTATAAGATATTAGGAGACGTTTTGTTCTGTTTGAGTTTATTTAATTATTTTTTTTATCATACTAACGTAAAAGTTTTAAAGAATGTTTCTCGAAAAACGAAAATATTAGATTTGTAACAAAATTTCAAAATGTGTATATGAGAGTAACATACACACTAAGTGAGTTAAGTGTTACTATGATTATCTAATATCTAAGCCAATGTAAGATTCTTTTGTTAATATGTTACTTAGTTTTGACTGTGTCGCTGGGAGTTTTCTTGCTATTTCTTCTTCCAAGCAGTGACACTTCACTGAGATAGTGTAACAGTAATAGTAGAATCATGCGGTGTGTCAGTCCTAATGTTGGTTTTGCCATAAAGGAGAACTGTGTAGGAGCTCTCTTGGATTTCGTCTTTAGGCGTCCTTAACTCTTATTAGCTCCACGTTGGTGGCTATTAAGCCCCGAATCGCTAACTTATGCCTGACAGACCGTAACAAATCGCACCTTGGGGTGGTGACCGTTGCCAAAGCAAAAGCTTTGCGATTTATTTATTTTTGGGTTGTTTAAATTCACCTCCTTTTTTGTTTGGTAGCGGTTTCATTTTTGGGGTGCGAACATAGAAAGTAACATATAATTAGACAATCGACAAACAAGTTGTTAATGCTTTCATGTCGAATAAATGATTTTGAATTTGAATTTGAACATAGGCTAATTATGTAGTTTACGCCAATGAAGACGAGGGCTAGTGTTTTATGACGAAATCTTTACAGTATATATGTAATTATATATGTAACTGAAGAAACTTTAATGGTACCTATCAGTATTGTACAACACTGATAACAAACTCGTACCAGTTACAATCGCCTTCCTAGGGGTGCAGCGTTAATTCATCTTCTAATTGATTGCGTTTGAATTGCATTCTCGTAAAAACTTATATATCTACTACTATCTACCTATATCTGTACATAGTGTTATCAAATTAGTCTATGAAATTGTATCTTCAATTTTATATCCATTCGTCGATAAAATGATAATTTGTGAGACAAGTGGAAATTTCACAGTACGTACCTAATATAGGTACAGAAAATTTACAATGTACATGAAAACTAGGATACAATGCAGAGCTTGAATAAGACACTTTAAAATTAGATTTATCTGTACTTTTTAAATATTCTTGTCAGACCATTCCAATATTTAGAAGTGTAACTATTTAGTTACATCATATAATCATAGACTTATCAAAATACCTATACCTACTCGTACCTATACAGTATAAATCTATTCGCTTTGTTTAACAGAATCTCATAGAAACACGTATTATACAAGTAGCCTATAATTACCATCAATGGAAATTATCAATTGGAATAGCCAACCCGATATTAATTTCGAATCATGATTAAACTAAGCTAATCAAGCGAGCTATCGCCTTCAATAACTAGTTGATTACATGCAATTAAAAGGGCCATAACACTGATTGTAATTTAGGTGAATTCATCGAACGGATTCAGGGCAGTTATAACTCAGCCACCATGTTACTTTTACTCACAATTTGTTTCAGTGTAAGTAATTTTTTAATAGTTACTAGCGTAAATTAAAAAAAAGACAATTTCGTCTATTTTTTTGTAAATATTTAATTGTATCAGGCGTCACTATTCGGAAATTCAAATTTCCATCGAAGGGTCGCCCAACATCGGGCCGTACACCCTCCGCTGACCCTCGGATCTGTCGACTCATGGTCAAGAACACAAGACACTACAGTCGCAACGAGAAGCCAGATCCAAGCACCTAGCATGCAACCATAAATACATAGCTGCTAATCCGAACACCAATTAAAATTGTTAATCGACATATGGTTGCATGCTAGGTGCTTGGATCTGGCTTCTCGTTGCGACTGTAATGTCTTGTGTTCGTGACCATGAGTCGGCAGATCCGAGGGTCAGCGGAGGGTGTAGGGCCCGGTGGTGGGCGACCCCTCAATGGATGTTTTTCTGTAAGTTTTGTAAATCTTTTTTAACTATTACCTATTCTGTAAGTATCTGAAGTCACTACGAGTTTACTGTCCAATATTTCTGTGTACAACAAGAATACAACAAAGAATATTTATATATTTATTGGTGTTTAACTCTTTCCAATGAACAGATGCCGAATTACTGCTACCTACGCCAAGTAGTTTCGACTGTGCTTTGTTGTCAGTCTCTGTAATTAAATTGTGGTTAAATACAATACTGAAGTAATTTAACCCGTGAAAAAAGCGTGATAATGTAGAGAATATTAAATAAATACATCTCTCTTTTACCAAGGTATATCATGCTGTACGTGCCAAAAGGAGACACGCATGGTTACATAATTTTTAATTTATTAACTTTAAACACTGATATTCATTTTCAGCTTTTATTCTTGAATACGGTCGCGGAAACTGAATTAGACCAAAGTAAGATGCTCTTTAATTATCTGGATAACTTTTTAATTACTCTGCCATTTAAACGAAGACAGTATCATTGTTTGTAATGTTGACGAACTTCTCAGTCATTCTCTATATGAATACAAAAGCTTTAAATCCTGTGCTGATGCGGGGTCTCACTATAATAATTCAGCTGCATCGTTCCGTGCATGTCGTAAGGCAAAGGAATTTAGGGGCGTTCTTTAGGAGCTAGCCAGTTGTAACTGGTCTTTAAACTTCTTTTTTAAAGTCTTGTTTAAACGTGGCTGCAGGATCTCCTTCGGGATCTGCAGTTATGGCTACCCCATTTTTGGAAATACAATCGTGTTTATATGTACGTATGAAGTGACGATAACATAGACAATGTTCAAAGGCGAGCTCAACTCCAATAAAACCTTTCCTTTCAATACGAGTAAAACCACTATTTCGTGAAGATATTTACCTATACAGGGTGTAACAAAAGGGTATGTTAAGTGAAAAGCTATGTAAATAGCCCACTAAAAGGAACCTACCTACAAAATTTCAGACTCGAAATCACATGTTTATTTTTCCAGATAGTATGGAGAATACAGAAACAACTCAGGAATGTTCATACAATCTTGAAAAGTAAACATTTGATTTCGAGTCTCAAATTTTGGAAATATAGCGGGCTATTTACATAGCTTTTCGCTTAATATATCCTTTCTGTTACATCCTGTATAATCTTCTAATCTCTTCGCTCTGGGAGTGAAAAATAAAGTATAATACTACAGCTGCTTCTCTTCCCGGGCATACTGTACAAGTCAGTAAAGGGACAAGTTCTTGGGTGTTTTGTAGGCGATGGGCTGACCTGTCACTACTAACCGAACTTGTACATCTAAACTATACCCTCAAAATTGGTCAGAAGTGGCACCATGTGGTTCTATCCCTCTAGTGCCCTTGGTGCTCTGTCTACCCCGTAAGGGATAAAGGCGTGATTATATGTATGTATGTATGTTATATATTTATATCTTGATTTCAGTTTTGGCAGGGCTCGGCGTGGATGAAAATTTTAGTCCAGCCGATAAACAACCTGAAATGAATTCTAAAGGTACAGTGTGGTTTTTTAAGCCCATAATACTCAAGATTCACTGCCATAGGGGGGTTTTTGCCCTTAGCCACCATGCTGGGCAGGCGGGTTGATGCAGTCTGATTTTCGGACTATGTTGTCAGCACGGAAGGCGTCGCTGCCCACCTCTCGGAAGCCCTTTATCGCCTAGTACGATACCCACGGGCAGACATGGGTGGTACAAACTTTACTCTGCCGGCACCACGCGGCTAGTAACTTCTGTGAAGGCGGTATCTTTATTCGCGATAAGATATTTACTCTGAGCTACATTATACAGGATGTTTTTTCGTTGCCACCCTTAACGAAGGGTTCGAACTCTAACATCAAATAAAGTAAGTTTATGCCAAAAAAATGCTGGGAAACGAAGTAAATTTTTTATTTTTTTTTATTACTTGATCGGGCGAAATTTATAGTGTCCAGTGTTTATGCTAGTTTTTCCATACACAGATATTAATTATTTCTCGTGAAAAAATCTTGCTACACGCGTCAATGTGCATTTATGCATAAAAACGCAGTCTATTTACTCAACTTTGAACCCTAATATTTTGGAAACCAGACACTTCCCAGGTATGCTTCCATGGAGAAAAATGTTCGTGATGATGAGGAGATTCCGTAGTTTCTAGGAACGTTGACGACCAAAAATCCCCCTGTATTGTAACGGCTGTTTTAGGTATTACTTCCGATAAAAAAAAGAGAAATCTTCGTCCTTTTTCAGAAGTAAAGAAGTACATGAAGCAGTTATGTGAGTATGGGGCTCGAGGGTGTAGCAAAAAAATAAAATATATTTTGTAGTAGAGAATATTTGTAATCTCTATCTAAAAACAATAATTTCACTTTATTTACTGCAGTCCATTTGGAAAAGAAACAAATCAAAGAAGCTTACCGTAAGTTCAAATGCGAAATAATTTTATTCTTACATCCGAATGATTAAAATCGATGTTCATTAGTTTTCAGTGGTTTTTGCGAACACATCTATACTTATTCTTTTTTTTTTTTTAATATTCCTTGTAGTAGGTACGAGGATGGTTCTTACAGAGAAAAATTTTAAAGAAATTGTGTGAAAAAGTCTAAAAACAACTTTTCTATAGCGGCCGCCCACGACTTTGTTCACGCGAAAGGGCATTACACTCGTGCGAAGCCGGGGCGAATCCCTAGTTTACAATAAATAGTAGAATTAGTAGGTATAACTTTAGAGTCTAACCGTGTTATTATATGTTTAGGGTGTGGGTGACAGGCAGGCAAATACTGAAATGCTGAACCACTGTGTTAAGTTATACGACAGTGTTATTACTCGCAGAAAATGTATTTTCGATTTGATTTTATCAGTAATCTTTGCTCTCCGCGCCAATTGTATCGGGCGATCCTGTGACTAATCAAATGGGCTTATTGGTTATTGTGTGACACATGCTGTTTTTTGGATTACTTCTGACTATCCAGGGTTAATCAGAAAATATGAAAAAAAAATTAGGAATTGTTCTGCGAAATTTTTCAGTGTTTTCCGCCTCAGAATCATGGTATCAATATTTGCCTGGCTGTCACAAACATTCTGTATAAAAAATGTTTAACCTATACATTAAACAATTTAACGGTTTAACTTTAGAAGGGATTTTGTAATAACACCGTACTAATAATCTTTATAGAGTCTATTATTAATGTTTAATAATTATTTTTACAGGACATAAGATAAGTGAAGAAGGTTGGTACCAAATTCAAATTTCATAATGTAAAATATGATTGCACATTATTAAAATAAATAAATAAATAAATATTCACACACTACACAACACATTAACCTAGTCCCACATTAAGATCCCTAAGGTCTTGTGTCGTGGGTACTAAGCAACGGTATATAAATACATAGATAAGTATAGAAACATCCATGACTCGAAAACAAACAATTCATCATATCAATGTTTGCACCTACCGGGTTTGGACCCCAATAAGTCAAAAAATATTTTATATTACTCAACTTAATTTTGCAAGAAAGTGCTAGCTAGTAGCGCAGTATTTTGTGATTGAATGTAAATTTAACTGCATAATGACTAAGTGAATTATGCTTGTTACATACAACTTAGGGCCTCAAATCCTTTTGTGGGACGATTTTGAGCAGCAGTTCACCTAACTGTGTCGCAAGACTCGACGAAGGAACTCTAGAGCGTTCAGCTGGCAACTTATCACTGATCATTGCCATCATGAGGGCAATCGCGCAAAAGTTTGACGTATTTACCAAAGCTAAAACCACAACCAAAAATGTTATGCACATTTCGTATCGCGCTAAATTTTGACAACGTCTAAAGCCAAAGATAAACGGTGTTATTACAAAAGAGCGCCTAAAGTTAGACTTGATTTAAATATGACATTTGACAGCAAAACGTATGGCATATCTGCCAAATTTAGGGCACGTTTAGCTTAAACAATGTTAAATTCTTTTGTAATAACACGGAAACTGTCCGAAACGCTGTCAAAACAAAACCATAACCAAAACGTTGTCATTTTGCACGATTGCCCGCCTAACCCCGCTATGCAAAAAGGATGGGTGTAAGGATATCCTTTGTTATCTTGTAGTTCTGGATACACCACTTTAGGAACATAGCCATGTGTATATACTTACCTATATTCTTCAGCCTATTGCAGTCCACTGCTGGACGTAAGCCTCCCCCAGAGCACGCCACAAGGCTACTGCCACAGGGGTTTTGCCCATAGTCACGACGCTGGGCAGGCGGGTTGGTGACCGCAGTGTGATTTTCGGACTATGTTGTCAGCACTGGAGGCGCTCCGGAAACCCTTAATCGCCTCGTGCGATACCCACGGGCAGGCAGGGGTGGTAAAAACTCTACTCTGCCGGCACCACGCGGTTCTTGTACAATAATCACTACATATTATAAAACAAAGTCGCTTGCCGCTGTCTGTCCGTCCCTATGTATGCTTAGATCTTTTAAACTAGGGAACGGATTTGATGCGGTTTTCTTTAAATAGATAGAGTGATTCACGAGGAAGGTTTATATGTGTAGTATCAGCACTACACCCGTGCGAAGCTGGGGCGGGTCGCTAGTATTATATAAAAATATTGAATTGTATCAGGCGTCACTATTCGGAAGTTCAAATCTCGATCGCCCGCGATAAACGGGCTATCTTACACTGAAAGGGTAGTTCCTGAGATTAGCGCGTTCAGCTTTATAATATTAGTATAGATATATATAAAAATATCTATCATGAAATTGATAAAAATAAAACCTGAGTATAAAAAGAGTGTACCTATAGAATGTATTAACAATTTCGTTTAAGAGCAAGTTTATAATAAATTACTATGATAGAAATAAGTTGATTGATAACATATCAAAATAAAAGATAGATAAAATTATAATTAACATTTTTTTTCAGATAAGGCTGATTTAAAATATTATGAAGGGTTGCTGAAGCATCTGAAAGCTATCAATGCCGGCATGGCTTAGAAATATAAGTTTGTATTCCAAATACTTACATAAAGAAAGCAAAAAATATATAATTTCTATTATTTAGCCTTTAAGTCTTAATTTCGTACCTATTGAAATTAGAATTCTTAAAAATAATTGAATTGTTTATAGGTATATGCTTATGACGCTGTGAAAAATAACCTTGTGAACAATAACGTGTCATTTTTATTCGCTGGTATTAAACTCAATGACAGCTGAACAGCTATACGGACCCATTCTCATTTTTTCAACTGAAACACATCCGAAACAAAACAGGGGGCCAATTCTCAAAATGTCTCGAATTGGAACGAAACCGAAATGGAACCGTTGTAGACGCTCAGAACAAAGCAATAATTAGACACATTTCAGCGCCAGACCGATATTTAAATTTATTCTGTCATACTCGCGACCACTGCATGCTAAAATATACCTTAATGCTCCAGCGGTAAGTATATTGCTTCGCACCGCGTTTTGTTAACGGTTTGTTAGTGGTTTCGTTTCGGCTCAACATTTTTGGAGAATCGCCCCTGTTCTAGATACGATGTAGGTATTTTAGTAGGCAGGGGTCGACACTCGACAACATGACAGAATAAAAATCAAATGTCCGTGGCGTGTTAATATGCGCCATTACTTCAGTGTAAAGTACTTAAAAAAAATATAAAATGTACACTTTACACTGTAAATATAAGCGTTTTCGTTTAAGAGCTGAACAGTAGGAAACATATTAATATTAAACAAATTAATTTAAATCCTTCAATTCCTTACTTTCCTTCTGAGTTGGTAAAATGAAAACGAATATTGTATACAAAATTTCCTCTGGATCTCAACAATTTCACTCCGAATATTATTATAGAAATATCTAAAGAAGTTTCCAGACGTTTTCCTGAGGGAGAGATGGAGATACGAGGTGTCAACGTGTCTTCTCCAAGTAATGCGATAAGATCTTCACCTCAGAATATATAAAAATCAACGTTATACTTATAGTTTCGGTTATTTTACCTTTTAGTAAGACGCCTCGACTTCGTAAACCAACACATTCTGCATAATTCTATTAAATTATGTGAAGTTTGTAGTTTATATGACGAAGGTAGGTAACAACATATAGGTATTTACGTCGAGTGACGGACTTTTTCGCGTTCATCGCGTGGACTACAGAATCTAGCCTATATCCTTCTCCGTACATCCGATTATATATTATTACTTATATATATTATATATCATACTAAGATACCTAAGGTCTTGTGTTTTTTATTAACAAGGTCTAATTAATGTTGGATAATATGGGTAGAGTTTGAAATAACAACCTTACTTATTCACAACGGACGATATAATATTGTGGCCGTATTGTGTAGCGCAGAGCTATTGTGCTTCTATTGTTCTGTCTTAAGAATATGTACTACTAACTTATTCATGTAAACTGTTTCAAGTTGTTATTGTATGTCTTGAACTTTTTTTGTAGTGACCCTTGTATATTCTAGAATTCCATTAAATTCAAATAAACAATGAAGAAGTTTCTTGTTGGATTGTAGAGGAAGAAAAGTGCCATTTTAATCCCATGTGATCCACATACCTATAGATCATTGTGTACAGAGGAATTATAGATAGATAGATAGATTTTTATTGTCATATAGATCCCTTATCAAATATACTCGTAAAACTTTCATAATAATTAGTGGTTGACTGATTTACTAATTTATATAATCCTGAGGATGTCACGGTTGTTGCCGAAACATATGTAGATTATTAATCTAGTTTTTGATTTCTGAAATAGTGCGATGTATTATCTTCCATGCTAGGTGCTCGGGTCTGGTTTCTCGTGGCGATTGTAGGTGGTGCAAGTGCTTGTTTTCGCAGTTATGAGTTATCAGATCCGAGGGTGAGTGGAAGGTGTAGGGCCCGGTGGTGGGCGCACCCATAGTGAAGATATACTCGTACCTACGCCTTTAGCAAACCCCCACTGCGAAATATGTACTTTTACCGAAAACGCAGATTATACAATAATTTTACCTATTTTAACCGTCATTATCATTTCAGCCATTAGAAGTCCACTGTTAAACATATACCTTGCCCCACATTTTTACCTTCTTCTATCTTAATTTTCTGCGACTCTATGCACGTCGCCGCTAGTCGTTTAAATCGATAGCATAGGAAGTTCATGGAATCGCATAAAAAGTCAATTTTTCATTGTGTACGGAACTATCAAGAAAGTTTTAATCACGCATCTGCCAGTAGCAAGCGCCATCATAAATAGTTTCAATTTCATTGCGATGAAAATAAAGTGGGGCCTCGTCTCGGCGGAAACAGGGCGACTTCTATTGAAGTAACGATTTAACTTGGAAATAATGAAAATATAGAAACTAATGGAACCGATTCCAATGCCACACATTCAATTTTGGTTATGACTTGGCACAAACCTTGGCTAAGATTGAATAGTCAATCAGTGGAATCAAGGAAATGGATTGATAAGGCACAGCCAAAATTACGAGGTGCAGGCAGGAAAGGGGGATTCCAAAATTTTCTTGAAGTCGTAAGCGGCTGGCAGTTTGAAATATTATCCATAAATAATATACGCTTTTACAAGACGTAGTATATGCATAATGATCCAAAACCTCGAATAAATAATATAAAATCCGCTTAGTGAGTCCTTTTATCCTAGATTTGAGACTACCCGTAGGATATGGAAACACCGCGATACGCATCATTACCGCGGGAAGTCGGCGCCTGAATAAAACATTGCCACAGCCTCAATAAACTCGTTTTATGTTACCAGTTCAGATTACAATATCTGCTATAGCGCTGAAATAAAATGACAATAGATGGCTAAATTGCGCACAATTTTACTTAAAACAGTTTTATTTTGAACAAAGTAGTAACTATTTTGAATAGAGACTTAAGTTAATTTATGAATCGCTTATGGACTAGTGGTACACTATACGACGATTGACAGATCAATTCAGCCAGAGAATGAGATTTTCATATAACAAAAAATTAAGCTCCCAAAACGGATAAGTAGGTACCAGATAGTAGTAGTACCACTACTTATCTAAGTAAGTATGTAATTCTGTGGCTACTACTTGTAAATTTTATGGATAATACCCATGATTAATAGCAAGGTATTGGTTTATCTCCCTACGTTATAATAATACTTAAGTATAATATTTGGTAATAGAATAATAACAAAAAAAAAATACATACAAAACGTAATCCTGCTTATCTTTACCAGAACCAATTTAAATATTCACAGAGTAAAAATTGCCTTTATTACAAAAGTATAATCAGGGAATAAATGAGTAATGAATGAATAACGAATGCACGACACAAATGAGCATTTGCCCTGGGCTTCGATTCTGGCGTCCCTCGACATTATCTCTATAAATGTTCAAATATCTGAAAAACAAAATGGCGGAAATTTCGCTGCTTTGTCTTGATAGTGACATAAAACAAAATATGACCAAATTGACTAACATCATTCAACGCAAAATAGCCTGTTCTATATGGCGTGTAAGACTTATTTCTGTTCGCAAAATTGACGACGTGGCGCCACCTGTACTATCTATCTGATTGGAGTGGATTAAATGCCTTGACAACTATTATCCAGAGTGTATGAAGGATACTCGCGAGATGGACAGACGACTCAGTTAGGATTGCAGATATCTGATGGATGCAGGCCGCATCCAACTGTCGCAGTGGACGTCTATGTTCAGCAGTGGACTTGCTGTGACTGAAGTGTTGACACTACTTATGGACATGTGTTCTTTAGATGGGGCAGAAGGACAGTTTTCCGCCATTCCGCTCGGTTTTACGTTTACCTTAAAGTAGGAAGCTGAAGAATGGCTGAAGTGATGTTGATATTGATCAAGAGCACATAACAGAACAATAATACTAGCACTTCAGAGATTGAGAGCATTACAGATTAATGTCTAGTGCTGGTGGTCATCCAAAACACACTTGAAATATCAATCAGCTGTCATAAATGTGTCATATTTATTGCAGATGTTTGCATGAAAGTTTAGATATAATATAGAAAAAACGGAATCGAGGCCCTGTTTTACAAAATTCGCGGTATTCATAACGCAGCGGCTGTTTAAACACAAAGGCAAGGTCTAAATCACTTTTAGTAGTGCCGAGACGATGTATAATACAATATACACTAATTGGTTATTGATACCCATTACCGATACCATAAAATTCGGTATCTCAGATGTTTCTTAAAACTTTTCGAAGGAGAAAACAAAATATAATACAGTTTTCTGCAAAAAGAGAGTATTTTAAACCGAATTAGTTAAATACAAATAGAAGAAAAAAAAATCTTAAAGCAGTTCATGAGCCTCATGTTTTTTTTTGATACTCTACTTAATAATTCAACATCCGCAAAATGGATTTATTCTGGAGTAAATATTATATAGATTGTTCCTTTCTCATATCCTAATATATACATTATACTGTGAGAACCGCTAAGTATCAGATTTATTTCTGGTTTCCAAAATACCAGCGTGTCCCCTCTCTCGGCCTGTCACAGTTCACAAAGTGAGTGCTCTCCACTTCACAGAAAACGCCACGAGAGCCTGTGTTACGACACACTACTAATTGGGAAAAAGAAGCCAATATTGTTAATGTATTTATTTACTTATAAACGACTTCGTGTATCTTAAAATACAGGATTTCCAGGAAAATAAGGTTATGGATTTCTATAGAAAGCTTTAAGTAAATTAATTAATGAAGTTTTATTTCTCACTATATATATGGAGCATTGTCCGGAATAATTTTACTTATTTTTTCTAAGTTCAATAGCTACGGACGATCACTTGTAAATTAGGTTATGCAAGGACACCCAGTATCCACTTATGTACTCTGTTGAAGGCCACTTGCTGCACATATTTCTATTGATTGTGTTATCTTGCCAGGAATGCACTGACTTCTCTGACAAAATTATCAACGTAAGTCACAGTGCCATCTTCCAAAGTATCTTAAGAGGATGATATACCGTTATCTTGTTCTATAATATTAACAGCTCTCGCATGAGTACTATGTTATACCCTTCAAGGGTCCGCAATTTACATAGTATCTGCCTAGTTGAGCAATCGAATAAGGGATACTCGTTTCAAACGGAATATATTTGCCCTCATACGTACTTTATACAAAAAGGTTTTTTATCCCTGCAATGATTAGGGTCCAGTTGTTAAAATTGTGAGAACCGAGCTAGGACTTGCATAAACGGTAGGTATGATTACGCCGAATTTTTATACATGGGCTATGTTCTCAAAATTTTGAAGCCTAAACTGCAGGATGATGATGATGTAGGATCAGAAGGAGAATACACTTAACATAATACTAGATTAGCGCCCGAGGAAACTTCTCGGAATTCCTTAGTCTACTTTTATGACATCCAAACGGATACGTAGCTGGTGTAGGTATTCTAGTGAAACCGCACATGATCACAATATGACTATGCCTTTTTTGACAATCCGTCATTCAGCTATAAGCAGTATTTATTAGATTGTATCAAGCTATTCGTAAGTTAAAATTACAATTAGGGCTTACTCATACCCTCCACCTGACCATTGAATATGTCAATTCATCATTATGATCACAGCCTACTACAGATGTTATGAGAAAACAGACATGCTAGGTGCATGATTATCAGTTATAACGAATGAGTGGTTGTAAGTTTAGGTCGAATAGGTAGGTAGGAAATAAGTAAACAACACTAATGCATCGCAAGATATAAAATCTTGAAATACTTAAGACGAAACACAAAAGAATAAACAGTATTGTTACTTCAGAAAGCTACCATGAAATGTTCTGTAAAACAATGAATTCATAAAGAAAACCTCTTTTGAATTCCACGTAATGCGAAGTCCAAACTATTTGAAGCATAAATTCTGCATTCAAAAATATTCACTCCTTCGTCTTCGCCAAGAAAGTTTTGTGAAACAAAACGAGTATTTACATGAGACAGTACAATGTTTATATTTATGGAAATATGTCTGCATTTTATTTATTTTTAGTAATCCTAGTCGAAACTTTGAAAGCATTTTGAACCATAGAAATTAAACTATGAATAACCGACTGGCTCGTAGGTATCATAGTGATAAATTGCTCTGATGTGTATCATACACTGCACCTACTCGTACTAGGATGATATCTTTTCAATTGCTTTTCCATTATATTAAGACCTTTATAAAGAGTATAATGTAATAATATTGGTTTTAGATTAAACTCTTGGGAAATTAACATGTTTGCATGAATCAGATTAATTTAGAGCATTTACATTTTTCTCAGCAGGTATTCACTATGGATTCACAAGAATCTTAATAATTGAATATTGCTAAGAAAATTCTTAATTATACCATACTAGTGGACGCCCGCGACTTCGTCCGCGTGGACTGCAGAAAAAAAAAAAATGTCGAAATTATCTGGGATTAAAATATTCTCCCGAAATGAAAAGTAGCCTATGTCTTAATCCAGGGTGTCAGCTTCATACCAAATTTTATTAAAATCGCTCTAGCCGTTTTACGTGAAAGAGTAACAAACATCCATCTATTCATCCATTTTCAAAACGTTACATAATTAAGAATAATTTAATTAAAACTTATATAAGAACCAGAGTTGTCAGAGGTTCTTTGAAACTATTTCGACATTTTGTTTTTTCTACAGTCCACGTGGACGAAGTTGCGGGCGTCCACTAATTTATTATAATTATGCACCTTTGAATTTGCATTAGGTAGTTAAAATTTCAATTTGGGTTAGTATTTTTATTTTTTGGCTGTATTTTCAAAACGTTACATAATTAAGCACAATTTAATTAAAACTTATTCAAGAACCAAAATTGCCCGAGATTCTTTGGAACTATTTCGTTTAGCTGCAAGTTTGATACATTTCCCAGAGAACTTCATCAAATTTACACTTAACACCAAAATCCCTCATCTCAATTCGAGAACACTTCAATGTAAAAGCTATCTTTACACCAGAGATGTGCTTATGCTACGTTACTAGTAATGCGTGTGATATTCATACGCATACATACACACATATAATCACGTCTTTATCCCTTACGGGGTAGGCAGAGCACCGAGGGCCCATAGAACCACATGGTGCTACTTCTGACCAATTTTGAGGGTATAGCTGAGATGTACAAGTTCGGTTAGTAGTGACAGGTGGTCAGCCCATATCGCTTACAAAACACCAAGACCCTCTTGTCCCTCTACTGACTTGTACAGTATGCCCGGGAAGAGAAGCAGCTGTAGTATTATACGTTTTATTTTTCACTCCCAGAGCAGCATAGAAGACCAATAATATTAATTTGGTCTTTAATGCTTGGCTATCAAACGCATGTGATAGATTATTGTTAAAAGGGTAGTTCTGTGATTTAAAAGTAAATAATTTAGACGTGTACATACTCGTAATAATGATGGATTAAAATATGTTTATTTGATATTTATTTATTTCTTAGTGTTAGTTATTAATTAAACTTATCTAAAACCCAATATAAAAAAAAACTGTAACATTATCTTTATTTACAGTGATATTTCTATTGCTACAAAATGATATATTGTATCTACTTATATTCACATAAGGATACCTATCCAATTTACAATTCCATTGTAAATAAAAATGTAGGTAGGAAAGAAATTATGATAATAAGCATCAGAACCTGCCAGGTGTTATTCCTAATTTGTGAATATAATAACATCCCGTATGAATAAATTCCCACATTTGAGATTTTTGTTCGGAAATGATGTTATTAGATACAGGAGTTAAAATGACTTATTTATATTTAGGAAGGTATCCAGGTTAATATCAATGTTAAGTGGGTGTTAACGCCGTTTGGTGGAAGCAAAATAATCGGAGCAATAATAGCCATGTTGTAAGTATGAACCATATCCATGATGTGTCGGATCTCATCATTGTTTGATAAAACATCCTCTTTATATATCTTATAATAAATTATGGTCGTATGAATTGGGGGTTTCATCTGATGTATATTGTTGGGCTTATAATAATAATAATAAAATTGTTTATTGCACATTTAAACAGTGTACATGGGCGAACTTAACGCTATGTAGCATTGTCTACCAGTTAACCACTATTTCTGGCGAGAATGTGTAGGTAGTGCAATGGAGCAAAAATAAATTGAAAATAAAAATAAAAATTATGGATAGGTAAGTACATAAACATAAATATTAAAGTACAAATTTTAAAAAGCAAAAGGAAAATAAAAATGTTGATACATAAACCGGTTGTACGATAATCTGGTTCTGGACTCTCATGTAGTGCTTAGTTACTCTCGACTTGAATACCTCCACAGTAGAAGACTCTTACACATGCGCTTACACATGTATAATGTATAACGTATAATGTATATCCCATATTGTCAATACGACAAAAATGGTGTCCTACAGACACAGTTACAGGTAGAAACACTTAAGGGTGAAAGATCAATCTCCCACTATGATTTTTTTTTTCCGATCAAATGAATTTAGCCACGATGATGTGTGAAAAATATTTGATTTAGAATATTGTTATCATTTATTTAAATTTATTTAAAGTTAATAAAAAAAATTATAAATGAGACTTAAAGTGTTGCTTAAAATTTTCATTTGTTTCTTCAGTAGTACATACCTAGTAAAATGTACAATGACTGATTTTCCTAGGTAGCCTTTCAATGGTCTAAGTCTGTAAAGAAAAATGCAAGAGTGTACTCAAGACTGTTGACGACTGCTCGTAAGAACCCTAACAAACCAAGGCAATAGAGAAAAGAGGTCGACCCTTGGCATCTAAAACCGTGGGAATTTCAGTCTGAAGTGATCTAATAGAGTACTATGCTAGGAACACAAATAAATGTTATTCAAGAATTGACATACTGAGCAACATACATGCTTACGCTGTATATACTTTTAATGGTATGAAATTATTTGGTTTTTATAGATTGATCAGACCAGAGACAACTTTATCATAATAACATTAAGATCACCGGTTGTCTATCCAAAGAGAATGTTGCAGTTACTTTGCCATCCTGAAATTGCAACCTATACTTAGGGCCGATTTATTCCAATGTTTAGATACCCTATGTAAAGGATATAATCCATATATTAATCTTAAATGTCTCTATATTAATTTAAGAAAAAGATTTAGAGTAAAATGGGCCCTTAGTTGTAGAAAGAAATTTTAATACGATCAAACAACTTATTTTGCTATGAAACAGGAATTGGCATAAAATTTTTCAACTTTCAAAGTAGGATTTATTTCACTGTGGAAGCGACACTGCTAATAGCATCTGAAGTATATAGCAGTCTGCTACAGTGTATAGTGACATCTCGTATTTACGATGGAAAGCGGCAAGTAGTTTTAATGACACTCAGATCCTAATTGTGATATTTTTATAATAAAAATATTATTTTTATAATAAAAATATTATTTTTATAATAAAAATATTACACCTAGAATAACAAAAAGAATTAAAATATTACACCTAGAATAACAAAAAGAATAAAAATATTACACCTAGAATAACAATAATCAACAATGTGGCCTTCAGATGTTAAGAAAGATGTTGATATTTACCATGTACGGAAATCGATCCGTTACAATTTTATTATATGTATAGACGATTCCAGAGAACAACTGACAGCAACCAGTGTAGAAGTAGAGGGAAATGAATCTTTGGTTCTTAAAGTTTTGATGATTTTAACGCAACAACAAAAAACTTAAAGCAAATGACTAAACATCTGTAAAGGTACAATGATTGCATTTATTGATAAAAGATGAATGAAAAACATAATGATAAAGAAATTATTATTTTAATAATCAATAAATCTTTACTAGCTACATAATATTAGCTTATGGATACTCATCTCTAAAAACCAAAACTTTATAAAGCTAATTTTAAAATTCCATTCGTGTTGGTTATATTGTGAAAACATCATGAATTATGAAGATTAATTTAAAACTTATATGAGTATAGAACTTGTCAGAGATTCTTTGGAACTATTTCGTTAGCTGAAAGTTTGAGATACCTTTTCCAGGGAGCTTCATTGAAATTTTAAGTGCACTCTGAAAGTTTCCCATCTCTTGTCACTTCACTTGATAACAGTTAGGTCTTCAGAAAGCATTTTCTTGAAACTATCTGGTTATACACAGGTTTTTTTTCTTCGAAGTTTGTACATAATCATGTAATGACAATAATCTAACTTTTCAAAAGCATTTTTACTCACTCTGATACTTAAAATAAAAATATACGAGTATGTACTAATTTTTTAAATGTTCTTCGAAGTATGGGCTAAACAAATAAAACCAGAATAAAAACACATAATTTTTGAAGTTTAAACAGTTTTTCTTTCAAAAATAGATAAATATTAGCTAACGTTATCATGAGTTTTCTTAAATATCTGCTTATTAAATATACTGTCATCTACGAAAACCTTCCTGAGAATTCTATTATATCTATCAATTTCCAGACAAAGTTTTCTTTTCGATTTGTTCCGGACAATTCACGATCTCAACGGTACATTATGAAATAAATAATTTAGTATTTACAAAATTTAGAGAATCTATCCACAAAATTTGAGACCCGAAATCACATGTTTATTTTTCCCGATAGTATGGAGAATTTTTAAATATCTCAGGAATTTTCATACAATCTTGAAAAATAATGTGATTTCGAGTCTCAAATTTTGGAAATAGGTTCTCTATAGTGGGCTATTTACATAGCTTTTCGCTTAACATTCCCTTTCTGTTACACCCTGTGTAAATAAAATGTGCTTCATTATTTTAAAGATCAAAGATAAAAAGGTTATGTATTAAATATGAGAGCTTATATCATAAATTTTAAATAATCTATTATATTGTATGGATCATGTGTCTGAAATAAATATTATTATTATTATAATATGAATATATTATATTCATACTAATGTAATAACGGGAACACTGTATTTTGCAAACTTTTCAATACAATAAATGAAATCTGTTTACACAAGATCATTTAATACGAAAACTGTAGATGATACCTACATAATGTTTAAAAAAACTTCAAAAAATTACGAATATTACAGAACTCTCATATATTAACTTCATAATTTTGATAAAACTTACAAAGTGACAGCCAAAGGATGGTTTTGAAAAAAAAAACTGAATAAGGAATAGGAACGGTACAAGACACGAATGTTTTATGTGCCTTTGAGCATATTTTAGGAGCATTCACAATTTTATCAAGTTCTTCCTTATCTTTGATTTTAAGACATTTTTTGAGGTTTATACTTTTCCACAATCGTACTTAATAGGAAGAGGACCTTTTCAATTTAGGGCTGATTTTTCCAATAGTCTGATCGGCTTTTTGAAGTTTTTAAAGGATAAAGTTGATTCTATCTATCTAGATTTAGCAGTCATATTTCTCCTTCAGATAAGGCTATTTGACCGTTTAAAAAAATCGGCCCTTACTTAAAAAAAATATTTAATTCCAACCATTAGGCTAAGTAAGCCACTAGGTTTCTCTTAAAATGTATAAACCTATATTTCATTATGAAGTTTTAGTTAGGGAAAATTATAAATGTATATTACTCACTTACTCACAAGCACTCGTGATCGTTAAGCAGGAACTTACCTGAAAATAAAATAACACATATTGAGTAACAATCTTTTAAATCATTGGCCTAAACTTTTATACATTCATACTAGTCTTTCTGTTTTAAATAAGGGCATCCCGAAGGACCACTATATATAAATTGAGTCCATATTTATGTTACAATCTCACAACAGAAATACTAGTCAAATTAATAAACATTTCTCTTTCTGTTTCTAAATGGTCCATTTTAAAATTAATATAGGTACTAATGTTTAAAAAGTAGGTACCAGTCATTGAGATAAATAAGTTCACTCTGTAATTCTAGCTATTAAATGAATCAAAGAAAACTGTCTTCTAGATTAGATTCTACTTTCTTCATGAAGATGTATATTGTCAGTTCTGTTTTTAGATTAGAATCTAGAGATCTAATGTTTCCCATATCATATTCATTAATAGAAAGAAATGTAATTAATACTTTTGTTTCTAACACAATTTCCTATTAAACATACTTTGTTCGCCACTTTGTTTCTAAAATACAAGATAGTCTTACAATTACAAACTTACATTTTTAGTAAACATTCGTATTCTTTATATTGGAATTCCGTTCTGTTTCCTCTACATTGTCGAAAGAATCAACGAACAGACAATATGTTTCTTCTATACTTCAATTAAAAATTTTAGAATTAAATAGGTTTTTATAAACTTTCTGTGATGTGGTGTTTTTTAGCTTTCTGTTTAGTCGGTATAGTCCAAGGGTTGTTTGAAAATGTGTCTCATAAGAATGATTGGTGGGAAACTGCGGTGATCTATCAAATATATCCAAGGTCGTTTATGGACAGTGATGGCGATGGTATAGGAGATTTAAATGGTAATTTTTTTGTTGTATTTTTATAAAGACAGTAACTTTTAATAAAGTCAATGGCTTTTTTAAATTATGCCCCATACTATTATAATCGAAAGTATACCTCATCATTTAATCCAAAAATTACTCGTCTTTAAAACACTTCCATATTCGAGATATGTGTATAGCTACAATACAAATCAAATGGAAGATTTGACACTCTAAGAAAGATTGTTAAATGATTTATAATGAACTATCTATTTCCAGGCATAACGTCAAGATTGGAGTACCTCAAGGAGTTAGGGGTAGACGCGGCGTGGTTAGCGCCAATCTTCAAGTCTCCAATGCACGACTTTGGGTTTGACACATCTGATTACTACAACATTCACCCGGAGTACGGAAGTATGGAGGACTTCGAACACCTTCTCAAAAAAGCGGAGGATCTAAGTAAGGTTTCGTTAAAATTCATTGGTTGCAAATTTATGCATTATTTTTGGACGTGTGATCAATTGCTGTTTCGCCGTTTTGTTAAAATTGTGAGCTTTGGTGAGGAGTAGACATTTACTGAGGTTTTCAGTAATATTATGATTTGTATAGGTATTGGAACGCCCTCACTGAGGCTTTCTTATGTTAGGCGTTTACAAGTTGGTTTTCTACGAATTTTAATTTGGTTAACGCTAATGAGCATTGCAATTCAACATTTAAATACCAGATTTTATTCACAGTATAATAAACTATCTATTAATTTAGTTTTTTTGTCATATTTCAAGATATAAAAATAATATTGGACATTGTACCAAACCACACGAGCAATGAAAGCGAATGGTTTATCAAGTCGTCAAATAAAGATGAGTATTACAATGACTGGTATATTTGGGAAAACGGACACATGGACGAATCGAGGAGAAAGAGCCCGCCGAATAATTGGGTAAGATTCTATTGTGAAAGAAGTGGTAGGTATAAATACACCTGCGTAATAAATTATTACGCAATTCGTTATTCTGTACAATTTTATCTGAAATTTAAAATCACAAATAGGTACCTATATTTTTTCAATCTCGTTAAAAAATTGACATAATCTACTGTTATTACACTGTCATTGTTTAAAGAACACAAAATTTCAAGTTTGGGCTATGCGTTATTTGCACATTTAAATTATCAGTTTTAAAGACTTTGGAATATTTTTCACAGCTAAGTGTGTTCAGGAAAAGCGCTTGGACGTACTGTGCCAATAGAGACCAGTACTACCTACATCAGTTTGGAGTAGCTCAACCTGATCTAAACTACCGAAATCCAGTTGTCATCGATGAAATGAAAGTAAGTTCTTTCTCCTCTAACTTTGACAGATTCGATATATTACCCTGTCGAAGGTAATTTTAAACTGTGTTGTAAGTTGCGTTTAATTTTAGACCTTAACCTTTACAATACCTTTAAAATTTTATTGGTAGGTATATTTGGATAAATGTCAAATATAAATAAAATAAATAAATAATTCATTTAAGACGAAAACGTAGCTGAAAGAACCAAAAATTTAAAACCGCAGTTTAATTAATTACATTAATCGTATTTCAGAATATAATAAAATTCTGGTTAGAGAAAGGTGTCGCAGGAATGAGATTCACTTCAGTTAATTATATTTACGAAACGGAAAAGGATATTTTCGGCGGCCATTATCCAGATGAGCCGAAATCTGGTAAGCCTGGAATTGGACCTGAATCGTACGGGTATCTGGATCACATATATACTAAAGATCAGGAAGAAATTTATGACTTGATCTCCCAGTTCAGAGAGGTGTTTGATTCTATTAGCCTAAGGGATAATTTTACCAGGTAAAATTAAGTTCATTATATTTACCATAAATAACCTCATTTAGGCAACTAAAGAAAAAACCCAATTGCGTAAAATTTAAAAAATCGAGCTCAAATGCGATATGCCATTAAAGCACTAGAGCGTGTCGAAGAACAATACATACTTTCGAAAAACATAACCCTCCTTCTGGCGTAGTCAAGTAATAAGATAAAGGTAAAGAATAAAATAAAAAAGAAACAAACTACAAGTCCTTTTGTTCACGCAAGAACAGTCTACTAAAGTTAAATACAAAGCCTTATCGGCTTATTCAGTTAAGTTATTCAAATAGTTCTGTGGTTCACCATAAATACCTATAATATAGTTATAATTGATTAAAAAATAAAAATTATTATTATTTGTAATATATGGTATCTTGACTAAGATAAATTTATAAAAATACTTCTCCATTAATATAATCCGTTGGGATATGGTTGATCGTTTCATGAATAATTTTAAACATTGTGCTGAGGGATTCAGCTTTGTTTGCCGAGATTTGGCTAGTGTATAGGTATCGGGATGAAAAATAACGTTGCCAATATGTAATTTAGAAAAGAGATGGTAAAATTCGTCATCCAAGTAATTAACCCGGTAGCTCAGTGGTTAAAACAACTAGCACGGTATGCAGTGGTCGTGGGTTCGATTCCCACCCGGGTGAAGAATTTTTTCCATTTCTTTATTAATAATTTTATAAAAAATAAAAGATAATGTTAAGAAAAACGTTGTTGGGAGAAGTATCTGTTATTGATAAGCTCGCTGTTATATATACGAGTACACTACCTATGTTTATGTGGTTTATACAGGGTGATTTTTGGTCGTCAACGTTCCCGAAAACTACGGAATCTCCTCATCATCACAATCATTTTTCTCCATGGAAGCATACCTGGGAAGTGTCTGGTTCCCAAGATATTAGGGTCCAAAGTTGAGTAAATAGACTGCGTTTTTCTGCATAAATGCACATTGACGCGCGTGTCAAGATTTTTTCACGAAAAATAATTGATATCTGTCTATGATAAAACTAGCACTGGACACTATAAATTTCGCCCGATTAAAAAATACCAGCATTTTTTCTTGGCATAAACTTACTTTATTTGATGTATAGAGTACGTACCCTTCGTTAAGGGTGGCCACGAAAAAACACCCTGTATATGTTATTTTTATGTACAAAAAGAAAATAATAAAGAATAGCATAACAAAAGATTGATAAAAAAGATAGATGATCATATTCGCAAAGGATTACTTTTAAAAACCTCTCTAATTTCAGGATTATAATGACCGAAGCGAACACGAATACAAAAAATTCTGTACGATATTACGGTGACGTCATTCACTATGGCGCTCACGTTCCCATTAATTTTGCCATGATAAAAGATTTGCATAAAGAGTCCGACGCCAGAGATCTAAAGTTCGCAATAGACCGCTGGATAACGTACAAACCTATAAAGGCTCGAGCTAATTGGATGGTAAGAAACATTGCAATGAACAATATCTACATTAAAATAACTCTTCATGGTAATAACGTAGTGAAGAGATTGTCTTTACTCAGCAGTGGTTGCTGGAGGCTGTTTAGAAAGATGACTTTTAGGGAGTAAAAGTGTTTGCTAGAATGTGCGTAACACTATTTTATATTACATACCATTTTTATCCATCTACCTATTACTAGAGATGGATTACTACTACCTTGGTAGATGGATAAAAATGTTATAATTCGCACATTCTAGCAAACACTTTTACTCCCTAAAATTCATCTATCTAAACAGCCTCCTGCAACCACTGTTGAGTAAAGACATCGTCTTCACTACGTCATATCTTGAGCCATAAGAGTTGCCTATTATTTTTTTCATAGACCCCTAGGAATAGATAATATTCCAAAAATACTCGTAATACCTACCGCATTATTGTAGGTAAATCAGTTCTCTTTGTCTAAGTAGTTTAGTCTATAAAAATCTTCTTAATATATAAAAAATCCGTGTCACTGTGTATGTTCCGAATAAACTCAAAAACGCGTCAACTGATATTCATGATAATTGGCATATATATGTAATTTGGTCCAACTTAGATGATAGGATAGTTATTATTTAAATTAATGGTCTTAATAACTAATAATTAATAAAAAACTGATCATCGATGTTGGTTGTTGTTATTAATCGTACGTTCCATAAGTCTGCAACAGATGGCGCCTTCTGAATTCTTCTGTCTTTTCTGCAGTCCACGCGGACGGAGTCGCGGGCGTCCGCTAGTATTAAATATAAGTAACATATTCACACACACACATTCACACACTTCACAACACATAGACCTAATCCCACACTAAGATCCCTAAGGTCTTGTGTCGTGGGTACTAGGCAACGGTGTATAAATACATAGATAAGTATATAAACATCCATGACTCGGAAACAAACATCGATATTCATCAGATCAATGTTTGCACCTACCGGGATTCGAACCCAGGACCTATGGCGTCGCAGGCAGGGCCACTACCAACTACATCAATCGGCCGTCAAATGTCTAAAGAATGAAAAAAATCAATATGTCTAAAGAACTTGTAGTTATCAATTATTTTTGTAGACTGGAAATCAAGACATCGCTCGCGTGGGAACCAGATTTCGTTCTGAGCTGGTGGACGCCTTCAACATGCTCGTTCTACTTCTGCCCGGTATTGCTATAACTTACATGGTAAGCATCCTTGATTCGGTCTATAGCTGAACCAAAATAATCATACATACATATTGACACGGCTATGTTCCCAAAATGGGTTTGCCACAGCTGCAGGATCACGAAAGAGATCCTTACAGCCACGTTTAGCATAGTGGAGAAACTTGTAAGTGATCAGTGACTAGTTGCTAGCTTATCGCCAGAGAGACTGCCCTTAGTTGACTCTTATGACAAGTACGAAAGGAGATGCAGCTGATGTACGAGTATTCTAGTAAAACTCCGCATCAGCACAGGAAAATACCGGCGTATACAAAAAAAAAACATATAAAAAGGTTTGGTGAGCGTGAGTATTCAGGGTGTAACATATAGGGGATGTTAAGCGAAAAGCTTTGCTAATAGCCCACTATAGAGATCCTAATTCCAAAATTTAAGACTCAAAATCACATATTCGTTTTTCAAGATTGTATGAACATCCCTGGTTTGTTTAGGAATTCTCCGGAATTCTCTGAAATTTTACGGGTAGGTTCCTTTTAGCGGGCTATTTACATAGCTTTTCGCTTAACATACCCCTTTTGTTACACCCTGTATATGTATTATTCTGGTAGGCATTTAAAATTCATTTCATTGGTAGATATATGA
Source organism: Carposina sasakii (assembly GCA_014607495.2). Taxonomy (NCBI): domain Eukaryota; kingdom Metazoa; phylum Arthropoda; class Insecta; order Lepidoptera; family Carposinidae; genus Carposina; species Carposina sasakii. The sequence continues at coordinate 3,545,887 of CP053149.1, read as the reverse complement.
ATTTTTGGTAGGCGTTTACTTACGTTTAATGTCGGATGTGAAAAAACGGTATTTTACAGGACGGCCGTTTAAAGTTTAAAACGTGAATATAATTGACATAAGACCTTGCATTTGCTACGAAATTTGGTATTGTGCAATAGTTTTGAATACTTTATAATATTGTGAGTAAAAAAGTGGAATAATAATTCGGAAGTGCATGGAAAGTGTGAAAAATGTCACTTACTACATTATTACGAGTAGGTGTCAATGTAGAAATAATAATATCGGTAATACCATATCCGACAGTTGTCTATTGACCACGAGCAAATAATAATGTAGGTTGTGGTAGATCCGATACAAAAAAAATTATTCGATTAACACTGTGGGATCTGGCACATACTACCATGTTATACGTTCAGCATTTTTCTAAAATATAGTATGAAGTGGCACATCCGACTGATGAAAGACGCACATGGTCCACAGGAACAGAGTATTAACATACTTACCTACAACGTTCACTGGGCGTTATGACAACATCCTACTTTTTTCGTCTAGAAAATACGAGAAAATGCCCTTTGTGAGAGTTGAAACTTTCAGAGGTCATAGATATTGATATTTTAGACGCTTCTATGCGTAAAAAGAAAATATCAAATTTGCAGTTCCGACAATGTTAATAGCTGCAGTCGAAATCAGTGATTGATGGTAGATCTCATAACAATTTTTCTTATACCTGATGAACTCCGACCGTATTTCGGCTAATGCGACCAATCTCTACGGAGATTGGCCAGGTACGCAGGAGATATTATAGTGCACAAGTGTGTGCGCAAACACAGATGCACTCTCTATTCCGTTTCTATCATAGTCCGATGGGACGGAAAGGCGACACGACCAGACAGAGATTAGGCGTAGGACCAACAGTTTTACGTGCTTTCCGAGGCACGAGCTAAGTGACAATTTTACAACATTAAAATCTGTACATGAAATAAATTAATTGGTACAGGCCCGTGACTGGATCGAACTGACGCCTCCCGCTTGGAAGGTGCACGTCTTAACCACTGGGCTATCATCGCTTTTTAATCTCATTACCATCATAATGTCTAATACAATTACCCATTTTAGCAAATCTTGCTTCAGATCTAAAATGAGAACCCAGTTACTATGCATGACTTATTTTATACCTACTATAAAGTAAAATGTCAACTTATTAAGAAAATACCGCAATGTTGTAAATCTGTTTCATGAATACTATTATTTCCAAAGTTAATATTTAGTTCCTGTAGATAACTTAAACATAAACATTTTCAGGGAGAAGAATTGGGCATGACCAACGGGTTCGTGCCCTGGAGTGAGACCAAGGATCCACTAGCGTGCAATACTAATGATCCTGTGAACTTCATTGATGTGTCCAGAGATCCTGTGCGAACACCGTTTCAGTGGACAGCGGGCAAAAATGCTGGTAAATTACACTTTGTTTGTACGTACGAGTATGTACGTAATTGAAAAGCAGGCAATAACTAGTGGAAGCCCGCGACTCGATCCCTTTACAAATATCTTTAATCAATGTTCGGATAGTAATTTCGGAATGTTCTTTCTTAGGGGTCATCCATAAATGACGTCACACGAATTTCATGATTTTTTGCCCCTCCCCCCCTCCTTGTCACAGCTGGTCACATTTGTGAGACCCTCCCTCCCTAGTGTGACGTCACATTTTAGCTTTTTTTGCTTAGAGATTATTGAATGAAAATGTGACTTCACGAAATTTAGGACCTCTCCCACCCCCTTGTCACACAATGTCACAGTTTGACAGCCCCCTCCCTCCCCCTTAACCTGTGACATAATATATGGATGGCCCCTTATCATCCATGTTTCAGGTCTCTAAGATCAGCAGGTTAGTCTGTGCGTTGATTCTCGAGTCATTCAGGACAAAGCATGTTACTACGTAGATCACATCATCTTCCTACCGCTACCCCATCCCATTATGTATGGTATCCTCGGCGCAATATAGTTTCTTACGAAACTCATTATGCTAAAGAGTCTATTAATTATCCTCAATGACTGGAATGAAACCCATCTTCCGAATCAAGGCGCTTGTCTAAGCCATAGCGATATTATAGCTTCGTGTGTATCGTACTATACATTAAATAAGTTAATGTAAAATAAATTAAACACTATTAGCCGGATTGCTTCCATTGAGCAAGTTAGAAGCCGTTATAAGGAGTGTAGAGTGACATATCCCTTCCACAATATCTAGCTAGCTCATACTAATACCCCTGGTGGCTATTGTTAATAAGCGAATAATACTGAAAACATCGTAACCTATGGTTATATTATTCTACTAGTGGACGCCCGCGACTCTGTCCGCGTGGACCACAGAAAAAACAATATGCAGAAATTATCCGGGATAAAAACATTTTCCCGGGATAAAAAGTAGTCTATATGTTAAATGGGACCTGTCACAATATATTCCTGAAAACTGCATCGAAATCGGTTCAGCCGTTTTTGAGATTAGCGTACACAAACGCACAGACAAACAGACATAAATTTCAAAAATCATTCTTTTGGGTACTATTGCGTTGATTAATATGATATTTTTTCTCATATACAGACATCGATCTTCCATGTACATACATCGATCCGTTACATTTTTATTATGTGTATAGATACAAAAATCCTTACATATTCAGCGAATATACAAAGCTTTATTTGATTCAGCCGCGGTTTTAACTTCGGAGTTTCAAACGTTTGTTTGCGCAAAAAGCCAAACGATGAGGCTTTACCCCAATAAACCTTTGATGTTAAACCTGACCCACCCGTTTTTATTGACCTCAACATTGAAAATAAATATTCGTAACTACATTATTCTGTAATGTTAATAGTAATAAATACATGTACAAATAAAAATAAAAACGTGGAGTGTTTCACAAGTCAAGTGATTTTAGTTCGAGCAAATTTCAACCTTAAACTTAAACTATGTATAAATCCTTATGTATTCTCAAAAGAGTGTAGGCAGAATCATGAAGGAGATCGTAAACCCACGTTTAGCATAGCGCAGCCTGATGTACACGATCAGTGGCTGGTCTCGTATCTCGTCGCCTGAGAGGATCCTTATGACATGCACGGAAACAGATTCAGTTCATATATTCTTGTGAAGCCGTACATCGGTACAGCCCAAGTAGCATGACCTGCGAAACACGATATGATAAACCGATTTATCGACATTCGGCCTGTCAAAATACGATAAATATAGCCGCCATGTTGAATTTTGTATAGAGATGATGCGATATCGTGCGATACGATATCCACGAATCGTGGTCATGCTAGGGGGGGGCTGGATATCAGTTTTTATTAACAAATCTAATTGTATGTAATTGGTTATTTTCCAGGGTTCACAACAGCAGACCGTACCTGGTTGCCAGTGGCCGAGAACTACAGACACACGAATGTAGCCAGCGAGAGATCGTCAGTGCGGTCCCACTACCACATCTACAGAACCCTGACGAACTTGAGACTCCGTGCTGCCTTCAAGGAGGGTCGATACGAGTCGCTCGCTTTGAACAATCATGTTTTTGCTTTTAAGAGGTTGGTAATTTTATGAATTGTTAGTAGATTACGGCTAGGATCATGAATGGGTTTTAAGTAGGAATTCTGTTGGCCAGATTGTTTTTACCGGCAGCGAGAGAAAATGACATGAACAGATTATTATTTAAAAAAAAAACAGAACTTATATGTTGATGCAGTTTTTTTTTTGGTATTAAAAAATATTTAAATATACCTATAATTTTAAATTTTCAGATGGCATAACGATGACTCGTACATAGTAATCATGAATGTCGGTAAAAACTACCACGTCGTGAACCTGACTGCTTTTGACCTGGTCTTCGGACAGCTGGAAGTGGAAGTTAGCAGCCTTGTGTCTTCCAGAAGTTACAAGTGAGAAACTTTTCATTTGTAAAATTTGACATTATATAAACGTATGAATATGAACTCCATTTTGGGGTAGGTGTACAAGGGCCTTATTTGGTAATAACACGAATACTGGTTTTGTGTTCGTAGCGTTGAAAATGGACTGAAGTCTACAAGCGCCTTCTACAAAGGGCGTAGACAAAGTAATATTACTTCTCGATCAAATCGACAGAGGCTCGTTATCAAAACGTTTGCTCCGTTATGCAATACGAGTAATAAGACAAAGAAGCCTTCATTTTTGTGCGTTCGTCTAATTACTTGATGAAATCTATCAGCGGCTATTAGTGGGAACGTCTATGCAAAACGATACTCGTATTGCATTGCCTATGCATTTAAATAGTTCAAAAACGATTTTATTTACTTATGATATTGTCTTACCATTGATACGTATTTTTTTTTACTACTTAATTAAGGGTTACTTAAGTATACTATCTTAGAACTACTTAGGTCTATGGCGTACCTATGGGAGGTCGGTTGACCATCCAAATTTTTACAGGATGGTCAGCCGATCTACCTTATCAGGTAGCGTGCCCAAAATGCTGGCTGCGTTGCCGCGCTGAATGGCTATGCTTATTCTTTGGCCTAAGCAGCAGCCAGCATTTTGGTCACTTATGATATTTAATTTTATACATAGATATCAGGGCAGTGCCTTTACACATAAATTTTCTCTCGTAAATAACTTTGCTCCGTGTGTATCCATCAAAACTAAACGATTATCTTAGAAATTTTACTGGATTCGTATTTCAAGTGCTTTGATTAACTGCGTTACCTATGTATGTATGTATGTCTACCTCTTAGGGATAACCTTCAATAACCATTTTTTACCCTTTACTTCTTACGAGAAATATTGCACCCGTGCGAAGCCGGGGCGGGTCGCTAGTAGCACAATGAAATAGTTTAAGGCAAGAAGTGCATACAGTTAGCAGATGTTTCCAACTTACTCGTAAACTCAGACTTTTCATACAAAATGTCACACACCTCGGAGTAAAATTATCTTTGTTTTTTTTTCCAGTATACTAGGTAATAATTATTAGGAAATGGTGCCAGCAGAGTAGAGTTTGTACCACCCTATGCCTGCCGTGGGTATCGTACGAGGCGATTAAGGGTTTCCGAGAGGTGGGCAGCAGCGCCTCCCGTGCTGATAACATAGTCCAAAAATCACACTGCGGTCACCAACCCGCCTGCCCAGCGTGGTGACTTTGGGCAAAACCCTGTGGCAGTAGCTTTGTGGCGTGCCCTGGGGGAGGCCTACGTCCAGCAATGGACTGCAATAAATAGGCTGAAGACGATATTAGGAAATGGTCAAGTTGAATATTCACATTTGAATTACAAAATTTTTTGTCCGTGCATGTCGTAAGAGTCCACTAAAGAATTTAAGGAACTCGGGATATCTTTTAGGCGATAAGCTAGCCACTTGTAACTAATAATTAATATTTGTCCCCGCCGTGCTAGGCGTGGCTATGGGATTTCCCTTATGATCGTTCAATATGTATATGTATACCTATGCAATATGTCAATATTTTTTTTATTTCAGTGACAACGTCCACGCGAACTTTTTAGATTTAGCTGCTGATGAAGCCCTGGTATTGAGAATGCAAGTTTAAAGCCAATAAGGAATCGTGACCCTATGATGGCCGGCAATGTGTTATGGAACTTAATAAAAATCGATATAGAAATTACTTTCATATCTTCATATTGGTCATGGTGGCATTTAAGCCACTTAGCGTATCACCCCTCGAAATACAGGGTGTAACAGAAGGGGTATGTAAATGACACGCTAAGAAAATAACCCACTTTAGAGAACCTACGAGTATTCCCAACATCTGAGACTCGAAATCACATGTTTATTTCTCAAGATTGTATGAGTTTTTAAGGAATTCTCCGTACTATCTGAAACAAATGAACATATTGTGATATCGAGTCTGAAATTCCTTTTAATGGGCTGTTTAGGTACATAGCATTTTGATTAACATACCCTTTCTGTTATACCTTATAAACACTAATGCATTTATTTAACCTAAAATATTTTCATGTAATAAAACCTAAAATTAACATTGAATATTAACTACCTATTAACTGAAAATATTTACAAATAGAAGACGGCCTGCGAATCCTCCACCGACTGCAGCGTGCCCAAAAGGCTGGCCGCGTTGCCCCTCTGTATAGCGAGGCTTACGCGTTGGCCAAAATAGGCACCAGCTCTCTGGTCATGGTATGCTTCGACCATTCTTTTAGAAATGCCCCTGAAGAGGGCATGCGCACCCATGGCCCCATGGTTTCAACCCCTAACGGCTCAAATATGTAATTCCCGCTTATATTAGCATACTCGTACTTGCGCCGCTTGAGGTTTTCTGCTGAGGCCGCAGCGGAACCGGTTCTGATGCTTGTGCCTGGGAGGTGAGACGCCGCAAGCGTATCGACATAGGTTACGTCCCATATCAAGCATCGTCCCATCCTCCAAGACACAAGGGTCATGCCGTCCGGTTTCTTATATATCCTAGCGTCAATGTTATTGTCAACCATATTGTAGTGTATGATGGACGATTTCCACACTATCTTTTGCAGACATCAGTATCGCAATAACTTTATAAAGATTAATTTAAAAATGTAGGCTTTAATTAACTATGTTGATAAATGGCCCGAATATGTAATTAAGTTAAAATTTTAATATGTTTTGATTGAATCTCAATAACAATTAATCCGCTGAATAGGTTTTGTAGTATAATTTTAGAATCAGATAGTCCATCCGGAGGATAAACTTAATAAACCATATAATTATTTTAATTTAGAATTTTAAAGCAGCGTCAAGTTTTGTTGGAAACTTGAATTGTATAGACGTACATTCGTATCATTATCGAGTGAAATAAATAAAATAGTCATATAATATGGTCGGTGCCTTGGCCAGCAGTTAGCGAAGGACCTGAAGATGTGGGCGGAAAAGAGCTAGGCGATATCCATATATCCAATGAATATATGGAATTGGAAGATGAGATAAGCAAAGATAAGAAAGTTTTTTTAGAAGAGTTTGAAAGAAGGAGAAAAGCTGGACAGCTGGTCATATAATATTATTCAAGCCCATGTCTAAACGAAAATTTCTTTGTGTATTTTTCGTGTGCTTACAAAATACAGTTAATGTTAATTTAATGTACCTATTTACCTAAATAAGCATAACTTATCGTGGGAAGGCAAAATATGTTTACGAATATTATTTTTGTATTTTCTATTAAACTATTGAATATTTTTTTATGTTCTAGAATGTTCTGTAATTTATAGTTACCATACTTCCGCAACTTCGAACGTAGGTATATAACTCATTTTACGTTTTAAATCATTGTACATTTTCTTGTGGAAAATAATTAATTAAGAAAATAATTATTTATTATCGCAATTGGTTATTATACATTTCGTGTATTTGAGATTAGTAAATTGATATATGAAATATTCTATCGATGAAATGAAATTTATGCTTATAAATTAAAAAGTTATAAGTATTTAACAATACTATATATATATTTCTAAGTAATAGCGGTGATAGACCAGTGGTTAAGACGTGCACCTTCCAAGCGGGAGGCGTAAGTTCGATCCCAGTCACGGGCCTGTACCAATGAATTTATTTCATGTACAGATTTTAATATTGCAAAATTGTCACTTAGCTTGTGCCTCGGAAAGCACGTAAAACCGTTGGTCCTGCGCCTGATCTCTCTCCGGTCGTGTCGGCTTTCCGTCCCATCGGACTACGAGAGTAACGGAATAGAGAGTGCATCTGTGTTTGCGCACACACTTGTGCACTATAATATCTCCTGCGTACCTGACCAATCTCCGTAGAGATTGGTCGCCTTGGCCGAAATACGGTCGGAGATCATCATCATCATTTCTAAGTAGTTAAGTGGTAGATACATCATCTAGAGTGCGTCTCACCGATGACTACACCGATGTAACTCTGCATACAAAAATGTTAGTTACGGAATCAGGCATAGGAGTTATTTTATGAAATGGACTCTATCCGACGTTATGGCAAACAAAGATATGTCGCAGAAGATAGAGCTGGGTGGAGGAGTTGGCAGAAGAGTTGAAGAGTTTTTTGAGCAAATAAAGCATTTAGATTTTCAAAGCATTTTGAAGTGCTTCTAATGCCAGCTGACATGTATGTATTACTAGTAGCATCTCTATCTATACAGGATGATTTTTGGTCGTCAACGTTCCCGAAAACTATGGAATCTCCTCATCATCACGATTTTTCTCCATGGAAGCATACCTGGGAAGTGTCTGGTTTCCAAAAATTAGGGTCCAAAGTTGAGTAAATAGACTAGCGTTTTTCTGCATAAATGCACATTGACGCGTGTAGCAAGATTTTAATATCATTTTTAATATCTGTCTATGAAAAAACTAGCATAAACACTGGACACTATAAATTTCGCCTGATGAAGTAATAAAAAAAAAATAAAAAAAATTTACATAGTTTTCCCAGATTTTTTTTGGCATAAACTTACTTTATTTGATGTATAGAGCACGTACCCTTAGTTAAGGGTGGAAACGAAAAAACAACCTGTATATCAGGTGCTTCAATTCAATCTGATCGTATTACAAGTATAGTCGAGAGTATTGTTTTCGATCCAATTGTCGAAAACAAACATATTTTTATCATCTCACATTGGCATGATTTCCTCACTTGAATATAGTTACTAGGTAAATTTGATCTCCCCTATGTATGTTATCTCTTGATAAAAGATACCCATGGACCCAGGGAAAAGATAAAATACTTGAAATTTATTCTGAATAGGTAGGTATTTCAATATATCTGTGGATTTTTAAATCAAATAAATACATATTATAGTTAAGAAGCAATGCATGATTATGACAATAATTTATTCACTTAACTATAAGTATGCGATTCTGTGTGAGCACCCCATAGTTGGTGTCACTTTTAGTTTAAGCCAAAATAAAGGACATATAAGGTAGTTACTCTATTAGCATTATGAACTATACTATATTTGCATATATAGGTACATATGGCCGTGTTACCAAAGAGGGGACAGCCAGAACTATAGAATCACGAAAAACTTCATAGCATGTGTTATTATAATAATTTTTAAACATATTACAATGTTTAGGTTTTTTTTTTATTTATTTATTTATTTTTTTTTTTAAAAGAATTACAATTAGGTTCAGGGTGCCATTAAACCGGAGGGGTTTCACTTGGCGCCCTTTATGTAACTATTAGTTATAAATTACTTACTACATTATCCAGTACCTACACTCAGCCTGGGACACATTTATACGTTTCACCGAATAGCTTCTATTGCCTCTATAGGTAATGTTATATGTTTAAAATTTATTACAATAACACATACTATGGAGTTTTTCGTGATCCTATAGTTCTGGCTGTCCCCTTTTTGGTAACACGGCCGTATGTATATACACATACCATGGAGTTGATTCATCTGGGAAGACGGAGTCATTGATGAAGAAGGAAACTTGTAACCTCCTTATAGCTGGGTAAATATAATATTTTTAAAAATACAACTTTAACATGACGGCCGATTGGTGTAGTAGGTAGTAGTCCTGCTTGCAGCGCTATAGGTCCTGGGTTCGAATCCCGGTAGGTGCAAACATTGACATGATGAATATTGATGTTTGTTTCCGAGTCGGATGTTTCTATACTTATCTATGTATTAATATACCGTTGCTTAGTACCCACGACACAAGACCTTAGGGATCTTAATGTGGGACTAAGTTAATGTGTTGTGAAGGGGCTTAACTAGAATATGAACCTCTTCTGGCGCATGTCATAAGGGTCGACTAATGGCGCTTTCTCAGACGATGAGCTAGCTATTTTTCGCTGGTAGTTTACATATGGCCCCATATAAACCTAGCTGTAGGATGTTTTTTTTTATCCTGGATACCCAATTTTATAAACACAGTCGCGTCTATATTTATGTATGTATGTAGGTATAATAAGTAATATTAAAAAGTATTATCAATTTGGATAGGACTAAATAGGACTTTGTCCAGCGATGGATATTCTATGGCTGAGATAGTGATAAAAACGATTAAACAATTTTAAGAATGACAAAAGGTTTAAATTGTAAATTATGTCCAAACGATGAGGTTCAGAGAAAATAAATTTCATAATTAAACCCGATAGGCGGCGTTGCAATCGATCCCACTATACAGGGTGTAACAAAAAGGGTATGTTAAGCAAAAGCTACGTGAATAGCCCACTGTAGAGAGCCTATACACCAAATTTGAGACTCGAAATCACAAGTTTATTTTTCAAGATTGTATGAAAATTTCTGAGATATTTAAAATTCTCCATACTATCGGGAAAAATAAACATATGATTTCGAGTCTCAAATTTTGTGGATAGGTTCTCTATAGTGAGCTATTTACGTAACTTTTCGCTTAACATACCCTTTTTGTTACATCCTGTATACACAGTTTGAGACTAGCAATGACATGTTTATTCTTTAATATTGAATGAACATTGTGTTATTATCTGATATAGTTTGAATAGGTCACAATATCATGTTTGTATGTATTGTATAAATAAATTAGTATGTAGTAGAATTATATACTCGTATATATTTGTTATTATATATATGTATATGTCCCTATTATGTATGTATCTAAGTAGATAATTAAGTATTGTTATTATTTAGTAAATATATTTATTATGATATTCCTTTTTTATAAAATTTTCTTTGTACTTAATGGTTTGCTGGAAGAAATCTCTTTTAGAGATAAGCTCGCCTCTGTACTATTTCTTTTACAACTTACTGTCTATGATAAAAAATTATGTGTACAATAAAGAATACTAAGAATAGGTACTAAGAACATTTTAAAATTATTTAGGAATATCTCCACACTACGAGTATCTAAAAACATAAACATGTGATTTTGAGTCTCAAATTTTGTGGTAGACTATATTCATTGCTTTTAGCTTAACATACTTCTTATTACACCGTGTTGTAACAGTACCGAATTTAAAGGTCAACTTATCTAGGTAGGAAGTGAATATTGACACCTCTCACAGCACAATGTCCCCTCCGGAACAGTCAAATGAATAGCGTCATATGAATACTACATTAGGACCGTATTTCATAAGGATATATCTAATATTCAAAATATATATTTATTTTTCAGGTATCGATTTAAAGCATCTGCCCTACCCGTTGCCGAATATGAAGGAATTGTTTTAAAACTAGTTTGAACAATTTTTATATTCTGATCTACATGTTGAGACTTCATAAAGTAAGGTATTTTATCAGATTTTGGTATTTTATTAAACGTTGTTAAGATTTTTCATATTTATTCGTGAAATTAATATTATCTTCTATAGTACAAAAATGAATTGTTTTGGATGATGACTGCCCTCCAATTTTCTAAGGCCGTATTCAGATCAAACTGAATGTCACTGTGAGCCCCAATGTAAACGTGAAAATAAATGTATCAACGCATATCGTAATAGTATTGTCGGTTAAATGTGAACGAAAAAACTATATAGTATAGAACTGCGTCCGCTCGGTCACTTTCGGCGACTGAGTTTGACAATCTTTTGCATTTCTCGAATTTAAACTTCAATTATCATGTCATATTTCAAATTAAAAAAAAAACATAGAGAGATATAAATAAATAAATAGCCTTTTATTTTCCCATAAAAAATTGTTACACAAACATTTAAAATAAATTGAGTTGAATTAGGATTTATAATATGACAAAAAATATATTATAAGTATATTTTTGGGTCCCTCTTTGGGTGAAAGCTCCTCCAGAGCTTTCCAAGTACTATCTTGAGCTTTTTGCATCCAGTCTCTACCTGCTGTTTTTATCAGTTCGTCAGTCCAGCGTTCTAGTGGCTGTCCTCTGGCCCAGGTCCCTTTCGGTCCCTGCCATTTGGTCACGACCTTTGTCCATCTTTGGTCTGAGGTGCGTGCTGTGTGACCAGCCCATTTCCACTTTAACTTTAGCGCGTGTTGCAATGCGTCAATTGCCCCTGTTTCCGATCTGATCAAACTTCATTTCATTCTATCTGTAAGTTTGAGGTTTAGTATACTCCTCTCCATCGCTCTCTGACACTTCTATATTTTGTCTCTGTTATGCCTGTTGAAGATCCAAGATTGACATCCATAGGTAAGGCAGAGCAGAAGACATGTGCTAATTATTTTTGTATTTATTTGTGTTGGTAGAGTTGATTTAAGTATCTCTTTGTAGAGAGATAAAAAAATCTAATAAAATTGGCCGTAAGAAAGTATATTTTAACATGCAGTAGTCACGAGCATGACGATAAACTAATATTTGTGGCAACGTGGAGTGTGTTTTTTACGTTGCCGTAAAATTAATTCGCATCGCGCTTCGTTAACGGTTCGTTAACGGCTGCGTTTGGCTTGACAATTCTAATGACAAAACCGATTTTAATAACATTTTCTGTGTGTATGTATATGGATGAGTCGAGCAAAGATTTAGACGCTTTATTTTTTGTGATCGAATTTTAACAAATGACGGGCCACAAGTAAATTAATAAATTGTAATATAGACCTCGGAAAAAAAAACTAGTAATATTAATTTTATTAAAATTTACAGAACTAATAAAATTAAATAATTTACGGCTTACTTTATAAAGTAAAGTATAAAAATATTAAAATCCTAAAACTTCTAGAACATTTTGTTTGGTTTTAAGTTCTGGATCATGGCCTTAGATAAGGCAGATGTTCGCCTGACTGTCTCTTACATCTAGTATTATCTGTAGTAATATTATTATATAATAACTTGGCTAGACTTTGATTTGAGATGGGTTTCCGATATGCAAGATAAATCTGTCGCTATCTATAATAATTTTCCATGCGCATACTTAACCTTTTACTCTATTTAACACTCAAATTATTATAGATGTTTAAGCTATATTAAAAATATATTATTTTAATAGGCATCTTAGGTTCTTATGAACAAAAATGGTTACTTATTTCTGGGCAGAGTGGCTAAAACTTTGAAATAAATAAAAAAATATATAAAAAGGATTCATTTAATCAAAAAAACTTCATTTTAATGTTACCTGCCAGTTAAATTATAATTTACATTTTAATGACACAGGCTAGCTAGTAGGTATCTTTGTTTTCAAAAAAGAATTTGTAAGTGTTCTGTGTTATTTTATGTCCTCGTTGATAGATTAATTTCTATCAAATACATTTATGTCGATTCGGTTCTTTGGCGACAAAAATGTACATGACATACGTTATTTACTACAAAAAAAAATGCATTTATAACCTTCTTACACGTTGTGTGAATAAAATACATAAATTTATAAGTAGGTATGTCGTATTTACAGAAAAATCTATTAAAAAGTTAAAGCTTTGCTTACTCAGATTTATAATTTTTATTACAGATATTATAGAAAATAAAACAAAATTTTCCGTTTCTTTTAATTATTTAATTAGTTAAATATACAGATATTTAACTAATTTTGGATAAGTTATGAGTTATAATAAGCAAGTGTAATGTTGTTTTGTGCACTTATTGTAATAAATAAATGTTTTTTTTTTATTGTTTCCCTAGATATGTACGCGGTTTATTTTACTAAAGCGTCAATTTCATTAAAATTTCTAACAAAAATAATATATTCTTAAGTTTAGATATATTATGTTTAATAGGTAAAATAATAATATAACTTATGTGAAGTGAAATAAACGAAACGAAACGAGTGAAACAACGGTGTCATCTCATCTTATCAAACATTTGAATCTTAATCTGAATGGTCAGGTTAAGTTTAAGATGCCATCAATATCTTTATTTTATCTGATATGAAGTAATACTGAAAACTATAAAATGAAGCTGCAATATGATTTTTCAGCATCATCTTAACACAATGAGGTAAGTGAGAAACAAAGTATACGGGCACAGAACTAAAATAATACAATAATATAAAATAATAACGGTTTGCAGTGGTCATGGGTTCGATTCCCACTCGGGTGAAGAATTTTTTCCATTTTCTTTATAAAATAATATTATTTATCTTGCATTAGGTACTATTAAACATGACACATTTTTAACAACATGGCAAAACATGTCTTTGTAATAATAATGTAGTGTGTGAATAATTAAAATAAAAAACTTATTGTACCATGTTTTGAGTAAATTAATAATTATTTCAATCATTTCAATAGTATGCTTTTTCCAGGGTGGCTCTCAAACTTTGCGCCCTGGTGGCATTCTGTATCCTATCCCCGGCAATAGCCGAGGAGAAGGAATTGGAATGGTGGGAAAGTACCATATTCTACCAAATATATCCCAGATCTTTTATGGATAGTGATGGTGACGGTATCGGAGATTTAAATGGTAAGTTCCAAAACTGTTCACTCGCGAATTATTCCTATCGGTTCATTTGAAAAATTTTATTATAACAATACATGGCTCTATTTTTATAGGTATTACATCGAAACTGGAGTATCTCAAAGAGCTTGGAGTTGGTGCTACGTGGCTTTCTCCTATATTCAAATCGCCTATGTACGATTTCGGTTATGATATTTCCGATTTTTATGCTATTCAAGATGAGTATGGTACAATGGAGGACTTTGAAAATTTAATGGCCAAGGCCAAAGAGCTAGGTAAGGAGCTATGATGAAATTGTAACTGTTATATTATTATATTATTGTGATGTCAAAACTAATTATATAAAAGTTTAAGTTACTGGGGCTAAAAAAAATATTTCTCTATCGAATCGATTCGTCAATGAACGCCGATGTCAAATAATGTTACATGGTCTATTTTCATTATTTTCAGATATAAAAGTCATCATGGACTTAGTTCCAAACCACTCAAGTAACGAAAGTGAATGGTTTGAAGCAGCATTGAGGGGAGACGAGAAATATTTTGACTATTTTGTATGGGAAGAGGGTGTAGTAGATGAGAATGGAGATCTGCAACCACCAAACAATTGGGTAAATATAATATCATAATCATATAAAGATTGTTTGAAGAATGTTTTGTACATAGCAAATCACTTTAAATATAACTTATTTTACAGAACAGTGTATTCAGAAAAAGTGCCTGGGAATATAGAGAAGAAGTCGGCAAATACTATCTTCACCAGTTCGTGATTGGTCAACCAGATCTTAACTACCGTAACCCAGACGTCGTGGAAGAGATGAAAAACATTATTCGATTCTGGTTCGATAAAGGTGTTGCAGGTTTCAGAGTTGATGCTGTTGCACATATGTTTGAAGTCAAAAAGGAAGATTTTGGTGGAAAGTATCCCGATGAACCGCTCACAGGAAAACTTGGTGCTGACCCTCAAGATTACGACTATTTGTCTCACATATACACTATTGACCAAGATGAAACATTTGACATGGTTTACCAATGGAGAGAAATATTTGATGAGTATAAAAATATTGATGGATTAAGTAGAGTCATGATGACTGAAGCTTACTCTTCGCCCCAATTAACAATGAGATATTTTGGCGAAGGAGATCGCCAGGGATCGCATATGCCATTTAATTTTGTGCTCATAACAGATGTTAATGGTGAATCATCGGCTCAAGATATTAAATACGCACTCGATAAATATCTAACTTATAAACCTATCGACAAATATGCTAACTGGGTGGTAAGTTTCTTTTTTCTTTAGCTAAGATTAAGTAAGTGTCGAATGTCCATAAATATAAATATTTTTTTATAGGCTGGAAATCATGACAACAACAGAGTTGGCTCAAGATTTAGCCCAGAGGTGGTGGATGGTATCAACATGATTATTTTACTGATGCCTGGAATCGGAGTTACATACATGGTAAAAATTATAATTTTATAATTAGGTGTACTACTAAAATTATAACTACAACTTTCAAAGAGCTTCATTATTTTCAGGGCGAAGAAATTGGCATGTTAGATGGATATGTTAGTTGGGAAGAAACGGTTGACCCAAGCGGTTGTAATACTGATGACCCTATAAACTACATTGAGGCTTCTAGAGACCCTGAAAGGACACCTTTCCAATGGAATTCGGATGTTAATGCTGGTAGGTTAATTTTCAGAAATTAAAATAATTGATCAGGTAGTAAGGAAGTTTAAAGGCTTCATTGTTTTAATCAAGTTATGAAATGGCAATTTCTAATTTCAGGTTTCTCCACTGCTGAGAAAACCTGGCTTCCTGTTGCCGAAACATACGAAACTCTTAATGTGGAAGTCCAGAAACTAGCCGAAAGATCGCATTTGAAAGTGTATAAAGCTTTGTCCGAATTAAGAACAGACAACGTTTTCAGATACGGAAGATATGAATCTGTAGCCCTCAACGACGATATTTTTGCTTTTAGAAGGTGAGATCATATTTGTATAGGTTAATGTTTCTGATTATTTCTGGCGAAGAATTTATAAACTAAACTGAAAAATTCTAAGTCACGTTCACAGGATGCATTTTTTATTTATTTCTATCAGGTTCTCTTCCCGGGCATACTGTACAAGTCAGTAGAGGGACAAGAGGGTCTTAGTGTTTTGTAGGCGATGGACTGACCACCTGTCATTATTAAGCGAACATGTACATCTCAACTATACCCTCAAAATTGGTCAGAAGTGGCACCATGTGGTTCTATCGGCCCTTGGTGCTCTGCCTACCCCGTAAGGGATAAAGGCGTGATTATATGTATGATTATATGTTCTATCAGATAAAAGGATTAAGCCATCAAATGGCAAGACAGTGTTATGTGTATTTTGTTCATGTAATCATATTTGTTCATCCTATACATTATCTTTAAGTATATGATATTGCCACATGTATCCTAAATCCAAATTATCAGTTGTTTTGAAAATTCAATATCTTATAGATAATTTTGACAAGTGCTTGAAGAAATATTATGACAATGCGTTTTATATTTTAAATAAGTATTTAATTATTTGGGGTCTTACTTCTTCTTCTGCTATCTTTTGCTTTTACTATTTGGTAAAAGCAATAAAGCGAAACTTATTACTTTACCTCTTATTATAGATGGTACAACAACGAAGCATACATTATACTAGTAAACTTTAAGAACCAAAGCCATACTGTAGACCTGTCATACTTCGAGGGTGTATCTGATAGTGTGGAGGTGCTTATCAACAATGTCCAATCCCAACGGAATCCAGGGTAAGTTCTAACAGTTGACCTTAAACCATGATTTTATATCTTTAGACATATCTGAGAAATGAACTATTACTAGCCTACATGTTATTCTGATTATACAAAAATTATCAAAGAAATGTAACTCAATTACATCACTTAATTACAATAAATTAATATTTATAGTATGTAGCCTAATTATTATTTATCTGTAACTAATATATTTTTTTTATTCCAGAGACGTATTAAGCGCAAGCAGTGTGGAGGTAGCGGAAAATGAAGCTTTGGTCCTTAAAGTTCTGTGATTTTATTACGCTGAAAAAGTTTAAAAGTAAATTGTCAAAATGTTGAATGATTGATGAATAAATATGTATCTATTTATATCATCAATTTTTATTATATTCTAAGTTTAAGTGGTTGCGTTTAGCAAGGGTTATTTACGTAGAATATCTGTGTTCCTAGATTTATTAATATAGTATATTTCTTAAAGTAAATTTCATAATCGTTTTGTGAAACTCGAAAGGTTCTATCCACTAGGTATATTTTAATTTTATCTTTTACCTTAACATCAACAGTTTTATTAAAACCACCTACACTTCGAACTTCTACATTCCAATTAAAGTCACATAGTTAGAACATGCTATTTTGAGCCTGTTTTACCTTCTACGGCTATTTTAGTAAAAGTAGTATGAAAAACCAGTTATAAAATATAAACATCGTTTGACGTCACTAGTACGTAGTAGACTATTTGTGGTACCAGATTAGGCTTCATTTTACCTGCTTTGGGTGTTGAATAGAAACATGGAATATTACTTTCCCAGGAGAACACGGTACCATTAGTAGTTACGTATTCCAAAGGTGACAAATCTTAAACAAATGTTGTCGTATTTATTGCATGGCCTAATTTTTTTAAATTTAAAGAAGTTTGCTATGGATTATTTTTGTAAACTTACATACAAAAACCGTCAAAGCAATCAAATATTTGTTACAATAAGCTGTATACATGCATTTCAACAAACAATTATTGCCTACATTATGACAGAAAATAATACGAGGAATTCCAAAAAATGGCTCGCGCTCAGCTTCCAAAAACTCAATTACGTAATCGTCGGAACTCCATCATTTTTCCCAAGAAAAAATTTCTGGTCGCCATCTTTGACGTGTAATTATCGTGCTTAAATTTTCATAATTAAACTCAATAACTCGAGGAACGAGGCTGTAAGTTATATCGCGAAATAATTGGATAAAACGCTTCTGTAACTGTTCACTAAAGTGAAAATATAGTAAAATTGCAATTAAATTATTATAACATAAGGTAAATTGCTAGATGATAATAATTTTTCGAAGAAAGACTTAGTAAAAATTGTAATCTACGATAAAATTGGATTTGCAATAATTGAACTAACCCCCAGAACCTAATTGAAACAGGGAACGAGGCAGGAAAATAATTCCATTATAAAATTTAAAAAATATGCAAATCATAAAATATATCAAAGTCCTGTTATAATCTTTGGACAGTTTGAGAAACACTGTCCCAAAATACTCAGTTCAAGAATGTAATGAACATATCATTGACGTGAATGGTTATGTTGATTGCCGTCAATTTCGACTTTATGATTACAAATTGCGATTTGTGAAAATGTTTCGTATTAAACTCGAAAGTTCTCGAATGATAGCTTCGATAACATTAGTCCACGATCCTGTTTTACATATCATGATACTGTATGGTTATTCACGGCGCTTTTTAATAATACAACTGGCTGTAATATACGATGATTTTATCGATCTTCAATAATTATTTCGCGAACATGATTCGACGTTAACGATACGATAAGGCGCGAGATAATTTAAACAAATTTAGAGATAATGCTTTTTTCAGAGTCATGAACGCTCTAACATGACCAGCAAAACATGATATTATATTTATCGATAGGTCAAAATACGATAGATATTAGCCGCCATGTTGAATGTTATCGATAAATTACATTTAATTTTCTTTACCTATGTAAACTATAAACTAAAACACTAAATAAAAAATATTAAGTTTGGAGTATATGAAAACCTATCGAACCAAAGAATATAATGTATTTTATAACCTATACGCTTATCGCGCACTACAATGTTCATCGATAACAATACTTGAATTGATGTCAAAATGATATTTTTAACATCAAAATACAGTATGCGATATACCATGGAATGCTCGCACATAATCGTATCGTGCGTGTAAACCGGCAGGGGCGATAAAATTCAACAGGCTTTTTAATGGTTCAAAATTTTACCTGCTCAGTCTCATGTTGCTCTTTTTATCTTCTTTTTCTAGTTACTTTAGTGTTTTTTACCTCTGTATACTTTTCTTTGTGCTAAGATCTTAAATAGACTAGGACAAGTCCTTTATAGCTAGATACTGTTTCTAGAACAGTCCCGTTATATAACAGCCATGCAAAAGCAAAAAGACAGCCATCACTATGGTGCCGACATGTAAACAGATCCTTTATGGTCGCAATTTGACGTCACCGTTATCCTAAGTGTCCAAAGCTTTACTTTAAATCCTTAAATGTATTTATAAAGATGTAAATGTATAACCTAGTAATAATATATTACTAGTGGATGCCCGCGACTCCGGCCGCGTGGACTGGATCTCGGGATGTAAGTAGCCTATAGTAGTCTTAGCTTAGCTCTAGATTGTGAACTAAATTTCATTGAGATCGATTCAGTAGTACCCATTGGCGTGGAAACGCGACAAACAGACGTAATAGGTAAGGTAAGGATTATACGTCATGTACAACCACCTATTTTATTTCCTTGTAAGCTATTAATTCAGCCTGAAAATAATTAATCATGTTTTGATGAAAGACGCAAATTTCCGCAGTACACAATAAGTGTTTAATCCGATGTTATTCAACTGCTACCAGCTCAAAGCTTCGCCTAAGCCACGGTGGATTTACCGGTTAGGAGGGTGCTAAATTCTGATGCAATTTGAAGTCAGTACCTATAGATGAGGTGTGTACATAGGTACGGCTGTGTTCTCGGCATAAGGTTTATAATTATATATTATTATCTGGGGGCACGGCAGTGCCCCGCCAAGACGAGCAAGCGAAGCGTACGGGTTCATATTTTGGCAAAGATGTTAAAATTGTGATTGTGAAGTGAGATGCTTACAGAGTTGGGGCGTGAAGAGTTATAATAAGCTTGGGTGTACATGAGATCTGATAACTTTTTAACAGTGCGCGTCATGTGGTCTCGCTCTCGTCTGGGCTACATTATACATAAAAATAAATTTGGGGGGGATATAATGTTACATTAACCACATATTTCTTGATCGCAAAACAACTGTTGATTGTCGTTTTAATGAGTTTCATATTTATCGTGAATTAACTATGACATGCATGCTGTCGAAAAACTTAAGGAAGAATTTCAGCATTTTTTATAATAGATCCATCAGCCATAATAATATTCATTCATGATCGTGCCATGTGGTGTGGGCAGAGTAGAATAACACCAGCCTATGTCCGCCCGTGGATATCGTAAGAGACGATTAAGGATTTCCGGGAGATAGGCTGTAGCACCTCCTGTGTTGACAACATAATCTGAAAATCACATTGCGGTGACAAACCCGCCTGTCCAGCGTGTTGACTATGAGTAAAACCTATAGATAGACAGTTTACCTCAGCAGCCTTGTGTCGTGCCCTGGGGGAGACCTGTGTCCTAAAGTTGGCTGCCCTAGGCTAAAATGATCTTTTACACCTAGCCCGGTTATGGTAAATATGGACGTAGGTTCTCCTTTGAGATTTTATAGTTCTAGCAACCATTGGGAATATAACCGGCTAAATGATTGAATCAAAAGTCAATCAGCTGTTTTGTAACATCGACCGACAACGTAATCAAAACACCGGATGCAGTTAAAGTTATGCTACCATGTAATTTGTAATGTCAAATTAAGGCGTGCTTATACTCGTATCATATATTATTTCTTTCTTTCTATACATATATTGGTTAGAAGTAGCACCATGTGGTTCTATTGGCCCTTGGAGCTCTGCCTACCCCGTAAGGGATAAAGGCGTGATTATATGTATGTATATGTTACATGTTTAAGACGATATCATTATGAATCATTATTCATAATGGCCGGGAAAAGTGATTAATCATGCTGTTTTAATCACATTGTCCAATTGAGTCAGGTATTATGAATACAGACCGGCCATTATTAATAGTGTCCGGACTTCTCAAATTGCCCGTAACATATATAACTTCATTTCTTATCCGCTAGTAACACTAACTAAAATTTCGCTGGGTGTATAACTAGGTATATTATGAACATAGGTATGTAATGTACAGGTAAACTTATACAAGTCCTAAGCTATAACAAACTACACATCGTATTTTACGTACCTACAGTCACACAAATGCAAAGCTGAGCTTAGGCCACGTGGATTAAACTGTGCATGATCTATGGCCTCTGCTCTTACAATGATTGCTTGCTACAAAACCCGTACCTAACTAGTTTGATATGTATATCAGCCTTTACATTACAAAGTTAATTGATTTGCTATTAGTGAAGAAAGGAAATGTCAGTCTTGTAATAACATGCGATAATATCTCGAGTAATGGGTTCATGTTTATGCTAATACGAAAGGTTGCAGTTAGGGAAAAGTAAAGTCAAATGGCAATATCAACATAATCATAAATGCGAAGTTAAGTGTTTTTGTTTCCTCTTCATCTTCACGCTTTATTCTTTCAACGAATGTAGAACTTCTCTGGAAGTGAAAAAAAAAAGTATAATACTACAGCTACTTCTCTTCCCGGGCATACTGTACAAGTCAGTAGAGGGACAAGAGGGTCTTTATATTTTGTAGGCGATAGGCTGACCACCTGTCACTACTAACCGTACTTGTACATCTCAACTATACCCTCAAAATTGGTCAGAAGTGGCACCATATGGTTCTATCGGCCCTTGGTGCTCTGCCTACCCCGTAAAGGATAAAGGCGTGATTATATGTATTTATGTAATCTTCTTGAAATTATGCATACATAAAGTACGGAGAAGGAAATAGGCTACTTTCTGAAGTCCACGCGGATGAAGTCACATAAAAGTAACATATATAATCAAAAAGCATAATTATAAGATTTATCTTTCTACTGCTGCAATAGAAACAAATTCTACTATAGATAATACAATTCCTTTTCCATCGAAGTTAGGAAATAACTTTGGAGCCGTGTTTGCACTTTGCGAGGTGGTACAAGCTGTTTGTAAAAGTTGTGGTAAAAATGCTCTCAAACTGGTCATAATATTTTTCTTCAATAGGTGATTGAGTTTTTGCTGATAATATTTTATCTGTAAAATATATACCTAGGTCTTAAGCATATATGTCTTCACGTTAACATTTTTATAAATACCTACATTTAAATATATTACTTGGGGGTGTAAGTGGGCTCGACTAATACCTACCCTAGGACCCAAAGTCAACCTCACCTGCCCGTGGTGGACTCGCTATTTAATAGATGAGGCTAAAAGCTTAAAATACCTATTTAAAATGACTGGGTAATATTTCCAATTGGATTCGTTACCGGTAGCTAGACTGTTTCATTTGTGCCTGAAAAGCGGCGCTAGGCTCACCCCTTACCACGAATGGAGGCTTAGCTACCAATTACCTTAGTGAACAAAATTACCTAATTAGCCTATATATACATTGTATCGCTTTTTTGGTTCATAGCTAGCCGGGAAACATAATCGCATAAAGCCGCCATCCGCTTTGTCATAAATCGGCCATTTTGAAATTGGATAGTATCATGAAGCAGTTAGAAAGCGGACATGTAAATAACGCCTCGAGCACACCGGATGTTTATGCGTACACCTAAGCGTAGACGTGCACGTGCAAGCGGTGTGTCTTGTCTTATACATTACAACTCGTGGTACGTGCACGTCTATGCTTACGTGTACGCATACGCATCCGGTATGCTCGAGACTTTAATATAGGGATCGGACCAGTAATTTAAACCTACGCAGATACGCAGGGAAGTATGAACCGCCACCTTATTACGTAGCTTTCATAAGCTATACAAAAATTTTACTTGTATCCCTGATGGCGTAACTAAACTAAAGTTGTAAACATAAGAGCAATCACAATTCATTTGCTAATTGCAAAGCCATGATTTTACAACTTTCGCTTTGCTGCTGGAAAATAGATACGGAAAGCCCGGCTAATACTTGGCGTACTAACATAATCTAGTTTTCCTTTGCTTTCTACGTGATACATACCATCTACATATCCCCTTTGTTTCTACTCCATGTACGCTACAAAGTGGCTTAAATGCGAAGCGGACCAAAATCAAATTTTACAGTACCTACTGGATCTGGTCCTTTTAATTTTAGTCGGCAAAAATAAAGATTTTGTTTATATTTCAATTATTTTATCATATCAGTGCATGTGGTATTCAGTTAGGATAAACATGTAAATTTAAATTATAATATCTATTCATTTTAATTAAAACCCTTCATCGGGGGATATAAATTAATTTATTCAGTTATTCATGCATTTCATAGAATATCATAATGACATCACTTCCACACAAAGTAGTATTTATTTATGACAAATATTGTAAATAAACCCGCGCTAAAATTTTGGTATAAATTATAACTTTCATAAATCAATGAATGCTCATTTACTGAAATTGATTACTGTTTTGCTACAATATATGGAATATTTTACAAACGTACCAATTAACCTTGGGCTTCTGTAGATGATTCTGCCGTGATAAGAACAAAAGCAACATTTGACATTCGGAACAAAGGGTTCGAAAAATAAAATGTGTTTAATTTAAAAAAACCTTGCTGTTCCTAAATTAACGGAACAAAATAAAATTTCAGTAAGTACCTTCCGGAAAATGTGCGAATTAATAAGACGTTAAAAATGTGTATAGAAACTTAATATTTCAGTGTTTAAAACTACGTATAGTATTGTTTAAGATCTCCGTAATTAACCAATATCTTAACCAAATGTACCACATAAACGCCTATAGTTACAAAGGGAGCAAAGGCACTACAAATTGTTAGGTTACGATACGATTCGACGATTTTTTATTGGATTCTTGGAAGAGTGAATACATACATAATACACACGCCCTGTTATCGAAATAGGGCAGTCAAAAACTGCAGAATCACAAGAAGATCACACAGGTACGATTAGCATAGCGGGAAAAGAATCTATTGAATGCGGTCTCTTCATATTTTTCCTCAATTATAATTTTATCTCACATCGACATGTAAAGACATAAACTGTATGGAAAACAAAACGTTTTTATCATTTCCATGATCAGCTAAACTAATGTTAGCCCGAGTGTCCAAAACAAACGCGAGAATTGTCAATCCCGTTGGCTGCTGTGACCTAAAATCGGGCGGAAAATGTCACGGGAAAGGTCGGAATTGAACAGAGTAAATATGGCAGTGGAGGAACAATATTGTTCTTTGAGATATATTGGATGCTTTAGGTGGTTGGTTAGGTTACAATGTCAACAGAGGTTTGAATGTTTTCCGTAGTTATTATTAACGGAGAGAATTTCATTTCCTGTGTGTTTTTAGAATTTTATAGCTATGTTAGACGTCTAATTAAATATGTTTGTTAGCAAAAAAATATTTTTACTATAGCTTTGATTTTGATCTAAGTTGAAGAGTTATAGAATCAAACTTATTAACCAGAAAAAGAATATTGATAGATGCAGAAAATCAGCCCTATATCAGAAAGAAACTAAGGACTTCTTAGTTTTGAAATAAGGATTGAAAGCACTGTTGACGACATTACTGACGAACTGAAAGAACAAAAAATACAAACTCTAATTTCTATTCTGTAACCAACAAGGTCTATGTCCTAGCGACGCTTCACCGCATCCGGAACTATTACACGAACAGTTCACAGAAATAACAATATGAAAAAAGTTTTATACAATTCATACATAAGTAAAGTTAGTTATTAGATACAATTAATATGTTTAGGTAATAGAACTTTGCGCGAACGAAGTACTGGGCTACCGCTAATAATATAGGTATAAGCAGAAATGAAGATAAAAATAATAAAGATTCCTCGATTTATTGTTGTATTGTGTAAGAATGTAAACATTTACAACAATTACTTTATAGACAATAGAAGAAGCTGTCATCCTCTGTTAAAATATTAACTGATTTGGAATTCATAGCTTCCATGTAATTTAAAATTCCATTAAAAACGACAGTAATAATACTATTCTTCATATTTCAAGATTTAACCGGTTTGTTTGTTAACTCTTCACTCACATAAATTAATTTAATTAAGTCTTACAAAGAAAATATAAAGTGAAACGGCGCTGTTAAAAGGATCTCTTTCTTAAAGAATGTTGTTTTTGCCGTGTTTTTGTAACTCAAAGGACAATAAGATTTATATAGAATAAGATGAAGTGACGTATATTGGTATATACAGGATTTTTTCTGGTCGTCAACGTTCCCAAAAACAATGGAATCTCCTTATCGTCACGATCATTTTTCTCCATGGAAGCATACTTGGGAAGTGTCTGGTTCCCAAGACGTTCGGGTCCAAAGTTGAGTAACTAGACTGCGTTTTTCTGCATAAATGTACATAGACGCGCGTAGCAAGATTTTTCAGGAGAAATAATTAATATCTGTCTATGAAAAAACTAGCATAAACATAGGGCATTATAAATTTTGCCCGATCCAGATTTTTTTTTTAATTTACATCGTTTCCCAGCAATTATTTTTTTGGCATAAACTTACTTTATTTGATGTATAGAGTACGCACCCTTCGTTAAGGGTGGCAACGAAAATATATCCTGTATAGGTACATAGCGTCCGTTGTATGCAAACGCAGTTGATAGTTATCCAATATTTAGACGTTCTATATTAAAAAATACACTTAACGTGACTTTTGACAGCAAAATACATAGATTATCTGTACAATTTAGACTAGTTTAAAGTTTAGTCCTGTGCTGATGCGGGGCTTCACTAGAATAAAGGGCCGCGTGGTGCCGGCAGAGTAGAATTCGTACCACCCCTTGTCTGCCCGTGGGTATCGTACGAGGCGATTAAGGGTTTCCGGGAGGTGCGCCTCCCGTATTGACAACATAGTCCAAATACAAACTGCGGTCACCAACCCGCCTGCCCAGCGTGGTGACTATGGGCAAATACCCCCCATGGTAGTCTTGTGGCGTGCCCTGGGGGAGGCCTACGTCCAGCAGTGGACTGCAATTAGGCTAATGATGATGATACTGGGTGTAAAAAAAACGTTGTCTTTTAATACATAGACCTCGCATACCTATTTTGTAACATCACGATCATTTTTCTTCTACGGAAGCACCCCTGGGAAACCACGGATTTCTAAGATATTGAAGTTCAAAGTTACATTAATATTAGCATTTTTTACATATGGATTTATTCTGGAATCGGTTAATATATTTTTTTTTCAAAGATACCATGTTAAAATTTTAGTTTTAGAGGTACCTTTGTACGAATACATTTCTTGCAAACTTCATATTTTTTTGTCGATTCCCAGGGTTGGTTCCATAAAAAAAATGATCGTAACTTTACATTTGATACGAGGTATTAAAAAAACAACGTTATCTTTTTACACCCTGTATATACAGAGGTGATTGTTTGGTTGTAATGAATAGGCTTAACGATTTCAAAATATAGAATCCTTATTGGACCTGGATGAACATAGGCTACAAGAATTTCCCGATATTCCCACGGGAAGGCGACCAACGAATTCTATATTTTTTACGAAAAGCTATACATATGAAGTGAAATGCATATATGTTCATAGACAGCGACTAAAAACGGATTTCCCGAAATTCCCACGGGAAGGGGACAAACGGGAATTCATAATACGAAAACCGCTATACATATGAAGCTGAAACATATAAAAATTAGGGACTACTAAGAACATTTGAAATCCCACGACCAAGGAATTAATTATTAAAAACGGTTAACATATGAACGTTACTAAGAACGGGATTTCCAGAAATTTACGAAAACGGTTTGAAAACATATATATTTATTTGGGACCCCGAGGAAATTTACTGTATAAGTACATGTGTATGTAATATTGCTGATGCAAGTGCTTTAGGTATATACTACTTTCAATCGTACCGAATTAAATAACAACACTGTCAAGATTTAAATAAGATTTAAATCACATTTTAACATACAATGGCGGTTATTATAATGTTTGACATAATTAAGTGGCACTAATCTATTGTTGTGATGTATGTATGTAATCTTATATGTTAGAGAACCTGTCTAGCCAAACCGGTTCATACTGGTTATACTAATGTATGTGGGTACATGGTGGAGTATGTGGGTGCAAAATAACTACATAAGAACTTGGTGACTAAAATACCAGTGGTATTTTACTATACCTATAATACTTACTATGTCCGTTCTGTTAAATTTACCTACTGTGCTAATGCAGTAAATTGATTAAAGTTTGGTGTACATTTGTATCTATAGTAGATACCTATAGTACGTGTTATTACAAAACAACGCCTCAAGTGAGATAATGTTCCAAAATGACATTTAAAAAAAAATGCATTATCTGTCAAATTAAGGCGATGTTAAGCCTAAGCAATGATTAAAATCTTTTGATTAATACAATAGATACATACATACATATCTATAATAACGCCTTTATCCCTTACGGGGTAGGCAGAGCACCAAGGGCCGATAGGACCACATGGTGCCACTTCTGACCAATTTTGAGGGTATAGTTGAGATGTACAAGTTCGATTAGTAGTGACAGGTGGTCAGCCCACATCGCCTACAAAACACCAAGACCCTCTTGTCCTTCTACTGACTTGTACAGTATGCCCGGGAAGAGAAGCAGCTGTAGTATTATACGTTTTTCTTTTCACTCCCAGAGCAGCATAGAAGAACACAATCGATGTTAATGTAAACTAAGAACGAAAATTATTTAATAATATCTACTAAATAAGTCTAGTTAAGTGTATCCTCGAGAAATGCAGTTATAAGCAGTTATTATCATTAATAGTATCAATAAAATTCCAAAAGCATTTTTGAACTTAAGCGGCATGACCATGATCATAATATTTAGATTTATTATTTATTTATATCACACATCATTTAACACATAATTATATCTTTCACATAGGTATAATATAAACTTCAATAAGTTTTTCTATATACCTATCTATAAGTAAAAAACATTTCACCACATAAACATCATGATAACTACTACAACCTTAAACATTTTGCCTAGACTGCACTTCATCGAATATTTCGCATACACGATATAATATAAGAGAGTAGAGCAACTGGAGCAACATCTCGCTTGCACAAAGGAAAAACTCTTGTTTTAAAGAATTTATGGTGCATAGTGATCTCATAATTAAGCTGAAACCATAATCCTCGCAATGTTTTCATGGAATCACAATACGAGTATATCGATAAGCGTGTTTTTTAACATAGCTAACTATCCATTGAAATATTCACAAAGTATTTTATTTCTGTTAGAAGTCCACGTGCATGAAATTACTGACAATAGTGCTATAGCCTAATGGTAGTTTTTATCACACTATGATAGTTTTTATGTAGGTCAGTAGGATTGTAAAATATTTGTCTTTACAAGGGCCGACTTTACTAATGATATAACCTATCTCAAAAATAAAGATGCTACTATTTCTATCTTGATCAAGGTTTAGAAAAAGAAAGGAAGAATGCATAAAATTATCCTTCAGATGAACTATCTCTGATCATTGGAAAAATTAACTTAAACGTTCGGTATAGTTCGTAGGTATAGCACACCGGATGCGTATGCGTGCACGTAAGCGTATACGTACCTCTGAGTTGTAATGTATGGAACTGTATAGGCACGGGCAGACCGGATGCGTATGCGTAGACGTAAGCATAGACGTCAAGCGGTGACAGTTCCAGAGTTCCAGAGGTGCGTGTACGTCTACGCTTACGTGCACGCATACGCATCCGGTGTACTCGAGGCATTCGTACTTCCTGTGCAATGACTTTGATCACTACCAATATATTGTCCAAATGTTTGTGTTTACAATTAAGAATACAAGAATGCCTGGCATGCATAAGTTTAATTAATGACGCTTTTTATTACATATTTTGTATCATTTGTTTCGACTTACTTCTATTTGTAAGAAATGTCATGTCTACTATATGATCAATTTGTCATTTCATGTTTATATGATCAAAATTACGTAAGGCATTTTAACTACAATTATTATCAAAACAAGTTGCATTGTATGCGTTTAAAGCCGTTCCAAGCCTACACTTGGAAGGCTGACTTTACAAATTATATAAATAACTGATGGGTAAGAGGAGAACTAAACCAAATAACCGCAAAATAACAGTCAAAGTTTCTCAAGTGGCGCCACCTCTACGTACAGATCTATTGAGCTTTTGCAATAGGTATTGGTTGCCGATAGGTTTTGTCGACGCAGTACCTGTTTAGTTTAATACGGTCAATGTATTAGGAAAGGTCATGGTTGCAACACTCGAATTATATGAGTAAGACAGAGAAAAAAAATACACTAAAAGTCTGTAGTGTAAACGAGTCGGCTGCATGAGGTGTGCCTTGGCAAGTTGAGATCTAATCTTTGAAGTTTATTTGCGAGATTTTTAATTTATATAATATCAAAATCTTATCACAGACTATAAGGTTTTGTTTACATTCTGTAAAATAAAAATTTCGCAATATTTTGGGTTTTAATACCCCAATTCATTTTAATATCACTGGTACTTGTAGACAATAACTTTGCCTCTCTAAAGTTTTTTTGGCAGTCAGGATTTATAATTTTAAATAATGATAGCATAAAATGTAACTTTCAGATGGGTTATCTGACCTTTGGATATAGTCAATCATAAGTAAATTAGTAAGATAAATATACACAAGGAATAATAGGAATAACGATTGAAGTGGTAACCAATATGTGACAGTAGAAAAAAATCAAAGATACAAAGCAGTTTCCATCAAAGGTAGCCCGAAGGGTGTCGCTGTGAAAAGCATGTCTTCAAAGAAAGGGAATTTTGAGAAAGAAATTGAACTCCGCAGCTATTAAAGTTAGGAAATGAGCCCATAGGAGCGTTATTTCCTAACTTTGATTGCCATGGTAAACGATTTTGTTTTCATATGAGTTCTTTTATCATAACTCTTTGTTATTGAAAAGATAAAAGCTTTGCAGGGGTTTTGCTTTCAATGCAATGGTAACCTTCGATTAATGTTATTAAAAGCAGATATTCGCAATGGTCAGATAGATAGTTAAAGCTGTCTCTATCGTAGTCAAGTTTTAGAGGAAGCCAGCATCAAATGTATTCTTCACATAAGCTTATAAAATTTCAACTTTTTAAGTAGCCTCGGTAACATGTCAAGTGACATAAGTTAATTTCTATACTAGAGATCAGTATAATAATGGAATGGAGGCAGTGACGTGATTTCATCTAAGAATGGAGGTGGACGCACAATTAATAGCCTTAATTTTTTAGTAATATTCAAACTGATTCCGATGAGTGGGTAAAACAAATCCATTTTTCTAATAGAATTTCGTCAATCAACAAATGCGTTTGAAAAGAAAAACGTGCTAACACCGTCGATTAATGCTACATCACGTTATCAGATAGCCGTTATCCTAACTCTATCGGGTTAACGATGACGTCATCCCCCTATGTACGTAATGGCTAAGTTGTCGCGACGTGTTATGACGGCAGCACTGTCTATCGCGACATGCAGGGTGTCGGTGACGTACTGCTAGTTACTGGTTATGCCATATGTTTATCATTAGTCTTGTATAACATCATCGATAGTGTGTTCGTATGAAGAGTGTACTTGTACTGAATATTCAGATTTTTGTAAAAAGTTTGTTACTCTATCATCCTATACTAAAGCAATCAGTTTGCACTTAGATAATGATCTAACTGAATTGTAATGAGAATAAAACATTCGACTTTATTCCTAGCATCGAAATGTATCCGTAAAGTTTAGTAAGCATAAAAAAAATATCTTTGCATTTTGTATGTTTGTTACATATAGGACTCTCTTTAAAACTTGATCAAGATAGATACAGCATCAACGTTATCCTTCAGTTATGTTATCTGACCATTAAAAATATCGGACCTTAAACTTAAAAAGTGAATGAACTGATTTTAATGAAACTGTAAAGTCATATAAGGACATCAGATAGAAAAATACATAGGATAACAGGTTTACGTGGACGAAGTTAAAACACGTTCTAAAAGTACACTATTTCCACAAACCTTTATCCATATTTGTAGGTAACCTTTAGAAAATAACTAATTAGCTAGATTCTTCCAATCAGCGGCATCAGTTTGATGTTTAAAATAGGTAGGAGAGACCGTTTCATAGAAAAACTCACGTGCATGTTTTCAGAACTAGAATTTTTTTATGCAATTTTATAGATAACGTAGTCATATACATAGCAACTAGCGACATCGTTCAAAGGGACTATTTAGCAAAACGCATTCCGTAATAGTACCGTACCGTAATTTTTCGCATACCAGACGTAAATAGAATTCTAATTAAGAGACATCTCGTTTATATTTTTAGGTCCAATGAATTCACGAGATTCCATTTGCTTTTGTGGACTTTTAATAATTTTAATTTATCAGAGTACGATATATTTGAGGAAAGCTTTAAGTTAGTTATTTGTAAATATTAATTTGATATAGATAGATAGTTTCTTTATATGTATATAATTATGTGGGCGTGGGGCGCCCTCCGGCCAGATGGACCGATGACTTAAAGAGGACGGCTGGTAGTGACTGGATGGCAAAAACGGGAGATCGAGCCATGTGGCGTACACTGGGGGAGGCCTACGTCCAGCAGTGGACTGCAATAGGTTGACGACGACGATATAATTATGTACTGATGCTACTACTTTTCTGTTAATGCGGGGCTTCACTGGACTACATCAGCTGCATTTCCTTCCATGCCTATCGTAAGAGTTGACTATGGAACTCAGGGTAGTTGTCACAAGCGATGAACTAGCAACTTCCTGATCAGGAATAACTTCTATCACAATAAATATACCAACAAATATTTAATGATGTCAATTTATGTTATTTTTCAAGAATTGGCTTTTAAATTCATCTAAAGAATAGAAGACTGGTGTCTATTTCTCGTTAAAATGGAATCGTTTAAAAGTGGGGAAAATATTTAACTGTAAAGTAGTAAGGACGAAACATTAAACAGTACATACTTAAAATGTAATAAATATCGTTGTTTTTGTGTAAAATTATGTGATATAACAAATAGGAATAGAAACGCTTAATGGCTCTATTTTGTTCTTCTTGCAAGTTCTTCCAAGTTAAACTTAACTTTAGTCAAAGACGAAAGCACCAAGGTATATTAATCCACATACTTCAAAATCACCAAATTCAGAAACTCAATAACTAGTCTTACTTCTTTTACGTAAAGCTGCGGAAAAACCACTAATACTACCAAATAAACCACACAATCCCACAATACAATCATCTTTATGCCGATATGTCCGTCTTTACGAGTAACATATCTATTTAGGCCTTTATTATTGGAATAAGAAACTCGGGACTTTACGTCAATGCCACAAGATCCATAAGGAGTGCACTGTTGAGGTAGACAATGTATTCTTTGTAAGAACATAATCACGAATACAAAGGGAGTAATATAATAATGTCAGAGTTCTTATCTTCGGGTTTTCTTGGATTAAAAGGAAAACCCTTTTGTTATCATCTTTGGGTGAAAAATGTACGATGTAATAACAAAACACGTCTAAAGTTAAACACTGTTAAAAATGTTGTTTAAAGAAAAATGTATGTTAAACAATGTTTATGTAATAACAAGGGTAATTAATAAAAGTGTTATAAATATTTTGGATCTACTTTCAGGCAGAGGAACTGTCATTAAATCGTTGACCGAAAAGCGGAAAGTCATAAAGGGGTAAATTTATTCAAGGGACGACGATTTGAAGAACGCGAGCGAAATTACGACTTAACTTAGCATTTGTCATTCAAATAAGTAACTTCAAATTCATTTCTAGTGAGCAGGGTAACATTATGACCACACCTACCTATAACATAGGAGTATCCATCTAGAGTCAGAACGCATTTCCTCATGGCGCCTGATGCCGATCGATGTCTATACGTTCTTGGTGCGGCACCCAAAGCCCTTCCACCTCCCGGATCGCTATGGCATTTATGTACCAACTCCTTATCAGCTGACACATTGCTATTGCCATCGACAGAGCCCTGCCGGCTGCCTTCTAGCAGCGCTTTGCCTCGCCGCATCATCACATCACTTTATCGCTATCTCCTTGCCAATGTCTAACACACCACTGAATACCGCACTTTTTATCAAATTTGGAATTCACAATTGACACCACTTTTCATAATTCAGATTAACACTGCACCAACTTGCAATCTTTTGTCAAATGTAATGTAAAGCCATTTTGAAGATATGTGTGTTTCTTTTCACTTTCATGATTGTTTTGATATGTTACAGCTGGGTTGTAAATAATGTTAAATATTGTTATAGGTTTACTGTAAAGGCAATATTTTTGCGGTTATGATTTTTATGCCAGCACATTGTGGTCAAAACATGTACGCTGTTTGGATTAGATTAAAATATTGATTAAAACCTCGCACGTAGATAGAACAGCATTTTTTGACCAGCCCGATTGAGATAAACTCACTTGCATGAACTTTAAGAGCAAGAAATAAATTAATATAGTAAATACACTTTATTATGAGTATCCTATAGTAAAGACATTGCATGTGAAGCAAATTTCCCAGTAAGTATATTTCTAAATAAGATATAAGTATTATTTGCATTATAATGGAAACAGACAGGTAAATACCATTACCATATCGTATATTAATGTCTTGCATTATGATACAAAATTATACATCTCTTAAATTGAATGACTCGCGCATTTTTATGACGTCCCACGTAATAGTGTAGATACACTGGAAATAGACATAAACAAGGAAACCTTTGTATTGCTTTAAGGCGACGATGTTAATGAACCCCGGCATTTAATGTTGTTCCACGTTAATTGAACTATTTTGTTGCAAATTACGAAAGATCTAAATGAACTGTTCGTTGTATACAGTTCGCGGGTAAAACTCGAATCGAACTCGGCTTTTGCAAACAGATCACAATTTATGCAGCCATGACAGAACCGTGAAATGAATGTTTAGCGCAATACAGGTGGAAACAGGGAAATCTATTTTCAAGTGTTGTTTTTCCGACAAAGCGCCATGTACATGGTGCGCCCATAAAACGTTGCGTCATGGTCCACAGCCGAGGGTGGTCCACCCATTTGTAAACAGATTGTGACGTTATCGAGTGGACATTGCCAAATCGGGACCAACAGGTGGTCGAGTTTCCCGAATCACGATCGAGTTTAAGTGGTACCACTTTATTTAATTGCCGAATTTGGAACTCACAGAAAAATCGAAAATTTTAAAATTATAGAATTTAAATTTTAACATAGTCATGTATGAACTGTATATTTAAGATATGTATCGGACACATTCGATCGGCGCGTTTGTTCGGCGATTTAGGACGACATATCCGCGCAACCGTGCCGCGTGGAGGCCTGCGCGCGACTGTCGGCTGTATCGGCCACATGCTGCTTGCCACAGGTAGCTGATTTCCAACATCCAGCTCCGAATGTCCCGGGGATGTCGAGTTTTGATTGTGGAATCACATTAAACCTCGTTAAAAGGTATAACGAGATGGTTAAATGCGTAGTTTGTGTTTACCATTGGAATGCATGTAGCAATCATCTAGGTCTATTGAAATGGAAGTAATTTAGGGGCTTACAAGTATATTTCTGAGTAAATATGTAATTTCTGTTAATTTATTATGAGGGTTTTAGCTTGAGATCTTATTAACGTTGTATACATTTTCAAATTACGTTCACGAAGAACGGAAAGTTTTCGAAGAGTTTTTGCCTCTATAACGTAAGGTTTTTTGTTGCCAATGTTAATGATAAACCTAAAAACTTAATTTGTTTTTAGTTTATTTAATGGAGGAGAATAGCTAGTCATATGACGATGTATTTTATTGAGCTTGCTTTGCTTCGATATTCGTTTTTGTTTACAAAAGCCCCAATTAGCGTAAAACAGGTTAAAAACTAGTCCCTGTTTTAGGTAGGTGATTCGGAAGTTATCTACATATCTCTTGATATATCAAATTTTTTTAAAGAAAAGTAACGACATAAAATTTCAATGAATTTATTTTTAATATCGACTTTATTAAGAGGCTTCTCATATTAGAATATTCGAAGGAGTGATCAATGACAAATGTATGCTGGGTAGTGAAGCAGAAAACGAGGCGAAAATCCTGCATCTTCCGCTTTTCTAAACCGCGAATTTTTGCTAAATCGAGAAATATTAGTAAGTATCACTTTTTAATTTTTATATGTCAGAATTTTACACTTTAAATATAACAACATAAATATATAACAATTTGACTGACTTCAAATTTCTTCTAAAGTGTGGGTGATCATGGGTTCTGGAGAACTTATTCTACAAGTATGACTATGTCTAATAAGATGAAAATAATAAAATTCTACGTGATAATCTTCATTAATCAGGTATATCAGGTACCTCATCATCTTCCTGCCCTTATCCCATTATTCATCAGGTATATCAGGTACCAATAGAATAAAGAAAAAAAATTGGAGATAACACGAGTAGGCAAACTAAATAACATTGGCGTAAAAAATATGGACAACAAATTGAATTCATTAATTCGTTGTCACGTCGTATTAAATTACTTTAAATCTTGTCAAGAAACTTATTTAAATCTACAAAGAAAGACTTGATATTAAACATTATTTCAATGAAAACATTATTAGACTAGTGTCTTTTATGAACAACAAGTATGAAATAAGATTTAAAATTATATCCTATATGTTTTGTAACATAGTAAGTATGTATAGATTTCCTTTGTGTATGAATCAATAAAGTTCATCTCCAACATTTCAAAAACACAAAAGATAAGTAATACAGGGTATTTGTGACAGCCAGGCAAATATTGATATGGCGACTTCAGACCATGATTGTGAGGCGAAAACAACTGGAATTTTTTGCAGTTAAATTCCAAAATTTTCCGACTTAGTTTTCAGGAAAAAAATAGTGTAGTTCATCTAAGTAGGTCTTCCATAATGACTTAACAACAAAATTTTAATCTATGGATAATTTAAAAAAAAGCTGATCAACCCCAATAGAGAGTCACAAGTGACCCGATATAATTAGCGCGAAAAGCAAACATTGCGGATAATTAAATTAAAAATGCTTTTCCCGTGAGTAATAACACTGTAGTATAACTCGAAACAATGGTACGTGTTTCGTATTTCAGTAGGTATTTGCCTGGCTGTCACACACACCCTGTATATTAACAAAGATAATGTACAAAGGCCAGCTTATCTCTAACACAGAGTTCTTCCAGCTAACCAGTTAAAATAAAGTGGTAATTAGCCATGTATGAGGAAATCATACGTGCTATCTATGAATTTGCTACGGCGCTAAAGTAAAGTTTATTTCAAACTTTACATCGATCAAAGCTAATGTGAATGACCGAAATTGTAATCATAATAAACTACTATATTAGTGGCGATACGGCTGGGGCGGTATTAATTTTAGAAATTGCAATTCTAGATATTTATGGCCGCCTCTATTAAACGGCATCGAATAACACTTTAAATATGAAGCAGTAAAGTGGACAACATAATAACGTAGATGTTATTACTGTTATAGAGGAAGGTATACATATATGTATACGTCACGGCTTCTATGCTGCTCTGGGAGTGAAAACAAAAACGTATAATGCTACAGCTGCTTCTCTTCCCGGGCTTACTGTACAAGTCAGTAGTGGGACAAGAGGGTCTTGGTGATTTGTAGGCGATGGGCTGACCACTTATCACTACTAACCGAACTTGTACATCTCAACTATACCCTCGAAATTGGTCAAAATGGCACCATGTGGTTCTATCGGCCCTTGGTGCTCTGCCTACCCCGTAAGGAATAAAGGCGTGATTATATGTATGTATGTATATTTATATGTCACGGTTAAATTGTACGGTCGGAAAATTTTTTTTTGGACTCTAATGAACGAGTATCTAGGATTACCCATGACGGAAAACTTGGATAACACTGATAAACCTAGGTTTACTCTATCCTTACGCCTGCCCAGCGTGGTGAACATGGGCAAAAATGGCCCCTATGGCGATAGTCCTGTGGCGTGACCTGTGAAGGTCTAGTCCAGCAGCGTTTGTGTATATGGTAGGTGTTTGTACCTACTCTATAAAGATCATTGATATTGATCATTTCTGCGCACATCACCATCATTGTAGAAGATTTGACCTAAAACACTCCTGATTCGCATTAACTAGTTTTTTTTTTTTAATTGAGTATTTTTATTTCAAATTAATTATGTACTATGCTAGAGATGTCCAAACTTGTTTTAGCATCTGGCTCTTTTGCAATAAGGTACTTATCGTACCGACATGTTTTATTGCTTAGGAAATCCAAACATGAAAGTCACGTGAAAAATAACATAATCAAGTAAACACCCCCATACAATAACAAAAAGTAATATCCACAAATAGAATGATGAATGTAACAACCAGCGTATATAATTAATTTATTATTTGGAGTAATTTCAATTAAACATGTACCCAATCTGGATGAATGGAACAATTAACTTAATTAGTAGTATCCACTCATTCATAAATTTTGCAATTATGTGTTCATTTTGTAAGAGACGCCTCGTTTTCACAGCGTGGACCATGCGGATCAGGCGTGTGGGTTAAATTGGGAATAACGTCTACATATTTTTGTGTATGAGGTGATTTTAAATTCAACTTCTACACAAGATTAGTTTTAATATATTGCTCAGACTTAAAACCAAATATTGGTTTTTTTTTTAGTGTTTTTGCTTTGTTTTTTTGTTCAAATATAGGAGGAAACATAACGTTGCAAGCTTTAGCCAACTTGAAAACAAGAGAGGATATGGTTTATCATTGCCCATATAACAAAACATTATTTTAATTATAGGTATAACATATTATTTACACCCTACGCACCCTCTTTAGATAAATTAATACTAAGGCGTACATTTTAATCCGTGAACATAACAACAGTCCAAAAAGGCTAGATTAATTAACATGCGTCATTAGCTTAGATAAATGATTCTCTCTGAGTGCAGCGAAGACTCATAATTAATCTATGGTCATTAGATTCAAATTTATTTATAAACGCATAAAATTAATCAGATCAATGTCCAAGAATATTTTTAGCGACACTTTATATGCAGAAAACGTTTTATGGCGAAAACAATAAAGGCGAGTTTTGTTTACGTCGTGGACTTGAAAACGTAAACACTTGGATAGCATAATCAAGTTATTTTTGGACACAAACATGTGGATTTAATGGCCTAGGAAATTTCTTAGGTTTGAGACAATTTACTAAAAGATCAGACATTACTTTAGGTCGCCTTTTCAAAAGTAATACCCATATGGGCTTACTTCATAATTTGGCATTGCCGAGTCGCGCTAAAATGCACAACGAGCTTCGTTAGTCGACTCTTACAAGATGCACGAAAGGAAATGCAGCTGATGAGTTCCAGTGAACTCCCGCTTCAGCACAGGTCAAAACGTTTGAAATGAATTATAATATTAGCTATATAAAAATGCTCTTCCGATTAAGATTGAATATCTAGATGAGTCAGCGGCGCTATACATTTTTGGCATAATGTTTTTGACAATTTCTACAACTTTCTTATGTCCAACATTTTATTGACAGACTGTCTGTACCTATTTACTTTCTTAGCGTGTGTTCGATGCAGCATTTAATCTGTCAGCATGCATATCTAATGCAACTGAATCACTTATGTGAAGAAAATGTTATTTAGCACAGCAAAAGATGTATAATTAATTATTCAATACCTCCATACCAATGCACAACTTATACTTATAAATGAGAAAGTATGTTCGTTTGTTACCTCTTCACGTTTAATTTATTCAAGCAAATTTCCTTGAAATGTTGCATTGCATACGTACACATTTTTATAGGTATTTCAGAGATGGACATAGGCTGCATGTTGTAGTTCGAGCGAACGAAGTCGTGCCCAACAGCTAGCAATAAGTAAATAATTCTATTTTACCGTAAAATCGCTTCATGGTTTATTTCAAATTTTGTACACTGTGAAATTCAGTACAAAGACATTCAGTATTGTCTTATGGTTTATTGTTATCGATATTTTGAAGTTGTATTTATTTACAATTTTTAGAGACATTCAAATTGTTATTATTATGGAAGACTAAAGTATTTCTGTCTATTGTTAAAAGTGATGTTTTACTTACAAATAATTTGTTTATACATATCATGTATATGGTTTTCTTAAAATAATATGTATACATATTATTAAATTTATGTATGTATACATATATAAGTTTCTTCTCGATCTTCTTTAAGAATTTCTCTAGTTCGGTCAGTTAAAGTCAGGCGAGGTATAAACTAGCATGTTATCGTTATAGTTTTAAAACATAATCATCCATATCCCGTTGGAAAACGGCATTGTTAGCGGATAACAAGGGAAAAGCAATAAAAGTAAGTAATGCACGTTCTAACTCGCAAGTTTCCCTTTGTTTTATATCTCAGACCCTGTGGTAGGAGCCTCAGACACACCGATGTCGAATAGTATGGAGAATTTTTAAATATCTGGAATTTTCATACAAGAAAAATAAAAATGTGATTTCGATATTGGAAATAATAGCTATTTACATAGCTTTTCGCTTAACATACCCTTTCTGTTACACCCTGTATACATAACAGTCTACTAAATACGATAGAATATGGCCATCATCTTAGTTTCGAGCATATTCCGAAATTAAGCATACGTTCAATGTCTCTACTTCACGTTTATAAATATGAGAGGTTAGGTTACCCCCAAGTAATTAATCTTTGACCATGCATATAAAACCTTTCAATCACAGTTAACCATTAAAATTCTTATGTCAAAGAAAAGTAAGGCAAACCATTTCTCACTCGGCTGCCATCAAGGGAAAAGTTTCTACAAAACTGTCGTGACTCTGGTCTGCGCTTTCTCTTAGAATAAACTTAGAAAATGTATCTACCTACAACGTAGGTATACCTGAAGCTAGATATGGTTAAAACCAGTGCCGGATTTAGAAGTCTGCAGGCCTCGGGGCAACAAAAGTTTAGAAGCCATCTGGCCCCAAAAATCTGAAATTTTCTTTTATGTGGTCTCCTCTTTTGTAGTGGCCACAGGTCGGTGACTTCGGTTGCGCTCCCCCAAATTCTTCCCTGGTCAAGACGGTAATATCTTTCGTAAAAATCTCTAATGCTTGATGTAGCTGCAGTGTATAGAAATATTTTTTTAGTACCTTAACCAGCACTAAAATTTTGAATAATAAATAATTAATCTTTATGTATATAATACTTGTAATTCCAATACTCTCGGTGTATAAAAAGGTCGAAAACAAATTGAACTTACGCGATACTTATAAAAAATATCTGTTCAAAGCTTTGGAACTTTTGAAAAGTTTGTTTACTTATAAAGGTAACATGTTACTTAAGTAAATATTTTGTCAAACCAGGAAGTTTGTAAACTGAGCTAAAGTTGAGAGTGTGTAATAATAATAATTGGATCTATACTTTACCCTATTTAGGTTAGGAAGTTACATTGTTATAAAAATTCTACTAAAAGCTTTATGTATTTTTTGATTATACGATCAACAAATAGTTAATAAACTAGTAACAGGGTTAGTAAATAGTTACCTACAGTTGTAGGTACTAGTCTCACAGTAGTTCTATAAGG
Source organism: Carposina sasakii (assembly GCA_014607495.2). Classification (NCBI taxonomy): domain Eukaryota; kingdom Metazoa; phylum Arthropoda; class Insecta; order Lepidoptera; family Carposinidae; genus Carposina; species Carposina sasakii. Next base: position 3,505,000 of record CP053149.1, on the reverse strand, counting down.
TCTTTTATAGTGGCTATTAAGCAATGGTATTTAAATACATAGATTGATGACTTGGAATCAAACATAGATATTAAATATTACTATCAATATTTGCTCCTACTATGATCCGAACCCAGAACCCCGCATTGAGCGTCATATTCAATTTTATTGTGAAAATTGATAAAGCAATCGGAACTTATATGTAATCAAAGCTTAAAGTCTTGACCAAAAGCCAACTCTACACGTAATGTAGATAAAGCAGTCTCAACTAACACAAGTGAAATAAAACAGAGTACAATAACCTTAGCTAGAGGAACAATGGTGTACTTCTATTGCGGACGTGGGTACATGTTTTCGTGTTGGCCTAAGTGTTAACAATACATTTAGACCGGGCCCACACTGACAATTTGTTTTATCGTGGCACTAGATAAACATTGGTGCGCGGAATTTCCCCGCTTTTGGGTACCATTTCCCATTCTTGGTCCTTGTGATCTAGTTTTGTAGTTAATAGACAGGGTACTCCAAAATTCGCTTTTAATAGTACCTACTAGTTAATTCGTTACTGGAAAAAATTGGAGCCAATTTCATTTGCACGTTCGAATGAAATACCTAATTGGTGTGGTGATGAAAAAAATGTTATTTGGATCCATTAGGTTTCAATTTTTCAATTCGTAATCAGGGTTCCTCAAAACATCTTCTGGGACCAAAGCCAACCTCAACTGCAGACAATCGTGTTGGTGACTAATGAAGGAGGCTCTGGTAAAATAGCCACCAACCCGCACTTGGACCACCGTGGTCGGCCCATGGTCCAGTCGGGGTAAAATCGGGTCGTGCGTTATATAAGGGCGGGAGACCTTTGCCCAGTAGTTGGAAGTACTATAAACTAATTAAAAAGACTATACTTTAAATTCTATCTTCTATTACATATAATAAAAACTTAACGGATCGCTGTCTGTACATGGAAGATATATGAGAAAATATTATTATAGGAGACCTTTATCAACGCAATAGTACCCAAAAGAATGATTTTTTTCTGTTTTTCTGTGCGTTTGTGCACGTAATTCGATGCAGTTTTCAGAAATATGTTGTGACAGGTCCTACTTAACATATAGGCTACTTTTTATTAAACTAATAAGACTATACTTTATACTAGTGGACGCCCGCGACTCCGTCCGCGTGGACCAGAGAAAAAAAAACAAAATATCGAAATTATCCGCGATAAAAATATTTTCCCGGGATAAAAAGTAGCCTATATAGGTATGTTAAGTGGGACCTGTTACAATATGTTCCTGAAAACAACATCAAAATCGGTTCAGTCGTTTCTGAGATTAGCGTGCGCAAACGCCCCGACAAACAGACAAACCGACAAACCGACAAACAGACAAAAATTCCAAAAATCATTGTTTTGGGTACTATTGCGTTGATAAAGGTATTCTATAATATTTTTTCTTATATATATTTTCTATGTACAGACAGCGATCCATTACATTTTTATTATATGTATAGATTAACTATTTTTAATTAAGAATCATTTGTTCATAAATTTGTCCACAGAGCTTTAATAAATAAATAAAGAACAATCTTACTTGAAAAGCTTTTATATATCGATAAAAGCAAGCACATAATTATAAATGCAAGAACACGAATCCAAACAGTGAATATAATATTTCAGTTTTAACCATCTTAGTTTTTAACACTAGATAAAGTTGGTAAAGTTCGTCTGAACTGTTTCTTATTAAATCGTTCCTGTACGTGGTGGGTGGTTGTTATGGCCTTCTATCGTAGACAGAGGTCAGTTTTTTTTAAATTGGCTGTTATTAAGTTACCACGTGCTCGTAGAACATGCTACGTGCTACGAGCTACGACGCTGCTACGGTAAAGCATATGCGGCAATGTAGGTACGATGCAGTACATTGCTGCTTTATTAAGAAATTCTGTTTGTTTTTTATTTACAAATTTGAAAGTTAGATAACTGATGTTTTGAATACGTGATTTTTTTTGTATTTTAACCGACTACAAAAATGACTTTATCAATTAGTCTGTATGCAAATTTTCAAACTTAAAAACTCGACTCACTGTTAGTCACTCACATGACTCTGAATTCAAAAAATTATAAGTTTTTATCTACTATTACTAGTAGTTGATTAATATGTCAGTATTCACCTGAGATTTTCCGTTTGTGGTTAGCTCATACATATTCAAACTAACCCGAATTGTTCAAAAGCTGGGATCTTGGCAATATACCTTTACATAACGGGTACCATTAAATATGAGTGTCTACGTCATATGCCCCTGACCCAAATCCAATCTAATAAAAGTCAATAAAGTAAACAATACAATTGTAATAGTGGCAAAGTAGTTTTTATGTTATTGACAAATTCTCATCGCGACAATTTATGAACACAAAAAGTTACTTACGTATAAATAAAAGGTGGTACGTTAAATTAGTAGATATTAGTTTTACTGTTAAATTGACTTTGTGAAATGAATTTGTAACGAATACTTAGGGAAATGTATGAAAAGGTTATGTATGATGATAAGATTAAGACGTTAGATTGATTTTTCAATGTAGCCTTTTAGGTTGACAAGTAGCTGAATAGGTATTTTGAAGTTGGTAAAATGGAAACTTCAACTTTTTTTGTAATATTATTTTCTGATTTAGGTACGTGTTTTCTGCAAGGGACATTATTATATCATAACATAAATGTAAATTTCATTGCACCGTGACGTTTCAGACTTTCCACAATGTTTTGCATAAAAATAATTTAACGTATATAATATTAAATTGAAAACGTTCATTTTTGACGTTGCTAAAAACGACAGAATAACCGAATCGAATTTTCTTTCAATAAAAATTCTCCTTTACTTAATAATTTTCAATTTTTGCTTGACAGACAACTAATTTCCACCAAAATATCATTCTAAAGGTTCCAGAGAGACCCTTTGGGGTTGCTTCATGAATATTCCCGCTGACTGCTCAAAGGGCAGTACCAAAAGCCAGTTATGAAATATAAAATACTAACCTTGAACAGATGTACCTATTGAATTCTTTATTCAGATGGGTTAACTGAAGTGTTAAACAAGGCATAAAATAAACCACAGTTTTTTTTTTAATTTAGTTGTTTTTAGTCTCTTTTAAAGATTTTTTAGATTTCAGTTAAAGTACGGACGTGGATTACGAGAAATTTTGAATAGTGACTCCTCACTGTTTATTTCTGACACATAAATTGTAACTGGAGGGTAAGCACGAACTTTTTTCCGCTGTGTAAAGCTATCGACTCAAATTCTATGAGATTAATTTGACAGTTTGACGGTAGCGTGACGGACATTCTATACGTGCGTGCTTGTCCCGCAGAATCTCGCGACAGAGATCGCAAAATATCTCTACCTCAACGGCAGATAGATAGTGAGGGGTCATTGTACGAAATTGTACGTAGACCGCGTCCTTGGCATATACTTAACTACTTAAGTTACTATCCCAGGTAATAGTAAAAAGTTCAAAATAATTTTATTTGTTACCTCATTACACTTTATTTAATTAACCAATCTTCTTTAACTCGTACATATAGTTGGGAGTACAAGAGGGATAAAGGCTATATACTGCTGTCTATGCAGGCAACGACTTGTAGACTATAATTTACGGCTATGTGGACTAATTTCTTCTATGTTGCTCTGGGAGTAAAAAAAACGTATAATACGACAGCTGCTTCTCTTCCCGGGCATACTGTACAAGTCAGTAGAGGGACAAGAGGGTCTTGGTGTTTGTAGGCGATGGGCTGACCACCTGTCACTACTAACCGAACTTGTACATCTCAACTATACCCTCAAAATTGGTCGGAAATGGCACCATGTGGTTCTATCGGCCCTTGCTGCTCTGCCTACCCCGTAAGGGATAAAGGCGTGATTATATGCATATGCATGCATATGGATTATATGCATGGACTAATTTGCGGGAATTTTCTAGTTAAGTTATATTTACAAAATAACTGAAATATCTAGGATAAGTTAGGTTAGGTAGGATTGTATCTAAATTAGTTAATTAAGCAGCTTTAAACGATGAAATTCTTTTTAATTTAGCAAAGTTGTATTTGCAAACATTTCTGAGAATTTCATTTAACATTTTTAAAGTATTCGTCGGGAATCCCCGCTTCTTTTATATTGCCGGGATCCTGACTTTTGTATTTATAATGTTACAGTGAGTTCATACATCTATAAGTACTTATATATGTCGTGGCCATATCGTAGAATTGATCATTTCATGAAATGGTCGAGCATTTCATGAAATGGTCGCATTTCATGAAAAGTTCAACTGTCTATTGGCCACATCATGATATGGTTTGGGCAGATCGATGATAAAAATCGTTTCTCGATATGGGCAACTAAACGCCCGATCATTTCATGAAGTGGTCAAGATTATTGATCATATCGTAAAATAGTTACATGAATCACCGGTAGAGGCGCTGCGCGCGTTTTATTTATGTGTGAAGATGGCGGATTTTTCTTTTTAGGTTATAAAACAAATTAAAGAGAGTAGGGTGACTATGCAGAAGAAGTTCACGGATAGTGTGTTATATTGTATAATGTATATTAGACTTAATGGTGGTTTATAATAATATTGTTAAACAAAAACCTTAGATTACGATAGGTTAGGTTAGGTTCTATGACAAATGACGCACGAGCCGAGCGAGCGGAGCGAGCGTGCCCAGGCAGCGTCCGGCGATGTGCCAGATGCGAATCGCTTTTGTAAAGTCTTTTATGTTTTTAAATATTATATTGTGAAAATATCACATAAATAATAGCAAAAAAAATCATACCATCATACCTTATGGTATACTTATATATGGTGTACGGTATATATTATTTATATAAGCTCTTACCACATTCGGATTTTATGGACACCCTGTTAATACGATTTGGCCAAACGTGGATGACAAAATCGTGAAATGTAGACGATTTACATCTGGTCAAATTGAATTGGCCACTTCATGAAATACATGAAATGCTCGACCATTTCATGAAATGATCAATTTTACAATATATATACACAGGTTTACTCAAGCGTATTTTCCTCTAAAAGTTTGTTTCATGCCATGTAGGTAAAATAATTCCAAATACAATGAACGGGGCCAAAAATATGTAAAGCCTTTTAGAACATCGTAAAATATTATAGATATAGCCTAGTTAGTTAAGTACTAAATTGGATGGGAACCCTTTAGCTGCAAAAAAGTGATTTAAAGCACGTGACATATAACTATCCTACCTATTATATTTTTATATATTTGCACACTTGTATCGCTATAATATACCTATGGTTCCAGGAAGTTTGTATACGACGAAGGTGTATGATTGGTTTGAATGTAGGCATCAAAATTGGGATGTTGACTATGGTTGAATTTTAATGACATTTTATGCTTATCAGTTCGTCAAAATCATACTATCTGTAAAATTAAAATTTTATGAAGTGTCTAAATGAGGTATGTGAAATTAATTGAGAATTACAACAATATCACATGACCAACCACCCGGCCCACCACCGAGCCCTACACCCTCCACTGACCCTCGGATCTCATAACTCATAACCGCGAAAACAAGCACTTGCACTACCTACAATCGCCACAAGATACCAGATCCGAGCACCTAGCATGCAGGATAATACATCGCACTATTCCGAAATCAAAAACTAGATATGTTTCACCAATACCCGTGGCATCTTCAGGATTATAGAAATTAGTAAATCACTTTTATAAATTATAAAACTCTAAAACCAAACACGTTCATGATGAATATTTGGAATTCCGAATTGTAACGCCTAATACAATTTCATTTTTTAGCAACTTTTGTTTCGTGACCATATTCATAAACGCAACATTTAATATAGCTGTAAAACAAAAGTTCTTTTACGCGCATACAAGTTACTAAAAACGTGACGTCATAGTATGCTAGCCGTTTGTATTGAGCGTTTTTTGGCAAGTCTAAAATTGTGATTTTGAAATTGTTATATCCCGGAAAGTTTTCACGCTAGCGAAGTTTTTCCTCTCGCAAATGTTTCTTTTGTTTTATGATCTTACAAATAAAATAACTGTCAGCATCACCATTGTAAATTCTATCAAGCATCATTACATAATATCATTCACCCTTTCACCATTACTTTTTTGTTGAGTAAACATTATTTCTTGTAGTATGTAACGAAACTACCCCGTGCCCCTAGATAAATAAGATTTTCATGTGGTGGCGCTAGGAGAACTTAAACTTAAAACTCACCGATAGTATATGTGGCGCCATCTATCTGAAAAGTTGCGCTCTTGCACTTCTTGAAAATTTTCCCACTGACAACCTGTCGAGTGGCACTACCATGCGTAGCAGGGTTCGACGCGATTTCCCTCCTCCCCACCGTGGCGCTAGTGTCGAATCTGTTGCGCAACTCGTCGAACGACAACTCGACCGACTGGTCGGGCGTACGATTGCCCCTTCGACGCACTTGCCCGCGCGTGCTACCGCTCGATTCGGCCTTTCTCTCCATTTTAGTTCACTTTTACAGTATCACTTTATTTCACATTTTCGTCACACATTTTTCCACTTTGACCGTTGCTGTAATTTTAAAACCTGGTTTTCACACAAAAAACTTCAACCGTCGCTATTTGTCGAACATAATTTTATTCATAAGTGACAGTACTCAGTACCCCTATCAAATGAAAGCTTTAAACATCCCGTCTAAGATAAAAGGTACAGGAATCTACGTTTCATAGTAAAACCCAGTTAATCCTCCAATAACTAAATGCCAACTAAATAAAGATCGCTTCATAGCGCCTCACACCTGTTTCATACACTGCGTAATAACCAGGGGTCAGCTATCACCGTGATTAGTTAGCACCATTGAACCCTGGTGGTTTCTAAGCCAATCGAATGATACTTTACCGAATTTTGACGCGTTACGTCTTCCACGGTTTATTTTCTTTCCGTCGTGCGTAAGTAAACGTAATGCTTCCTGTCTTATTTCTACCAATAGAGAGGGATACAACTATTTGCGTATCGAAATGAGGTCGTGAGAGATATTAAACCTATCATTATAATATTTACATGAAGATATTGATCTAAAATTTTCACTTTATTTAAATATTATTTACTTCTAATAAGGTACATACTATTGGTGTAGCCGCCTCTCCTGTTTGCTCCTAATAATATATACCTATATCTTTACCTTTTAGGCGTCCTCTAGGATTTGGCGCCTGGAGCGACTGCTCCGTTCGCCGCATAGGTATAGCTTTTAAAAGGGCCGATTTTTCCAATGGCCATTTTGTTTTTTCTGTCTCTATCTTAATTAATTTTTATAGCCCATGACCTTCTTCTTAAATAATAGTTATTTTTCATATTAATTTCAACGCTCTGGAGTAGTTTAGCAATCTCTCCTCTTCATACTAGCTGAAAAAAAAAACCAATGTAATTATGAGTATTAAATAATTTTGTAGACAGGTATAAAGAGAAGAGGTATATGTGTGGGCTATCTTTATAGAATTTCGATTGTCATGCCCATTCTACCTACCCCTTCTGTCCTAAAATAATAGTTATAAATGTACTGCAGAAAGGGTAGGTAGAAGGGGCATGACAATCGAAATTCTATAAAGATAGCCCACACATATCTCTTTATACCTGTCTACAAAATTATTCAATGCTCATAATTACATTGGTATTTTTTTTCAGATAGTATGGAGAGGAGAGATTCCTAAACTACTCCAGAGCGTTGAAATAAATATGAAATAATTGATTGATTTCAAGTCTCAAGAATGGGAGAAGAATCTCTCTTATGAATGGTTAATCCAATTTCACAGCATAACTCATAAACCTTATACATACAGGATGTTTTTTCGTGGCCACCATTAACGAAGGGTACGTACTCTATACATCAAATAAAGTAAGTTTATGCCAAAAAAAATGCTGGGAAATGACGTAAATTTTTTGTCTTTTTTAAAAATTAATTAGTGTCCAGTGTTTATGCTAGTTTTTTCATAGACATATATTAATTATTTCTCGTGAAAAAATCTTGCTACGCGCGTCAATGTGCATTTATGCAGAAAAACGCAGTCTATTTACTCAACTTTGGACCCTAATATTATGGAAACCAGACACTTCCCAGGTATGCTTCCATGGAGAAAAATGATCGTGATGATGAGGAGATTCCATAGTTTTCGGGAACGTTGACGACCAAAAATCATCCAGTATTAACTAACTCTATGTACATATATTATGTAGTAGCAATCTTTCGCTTCACAAAACTTTTTTACCAGGCGAAAAATTACTTCCAGTAAGTTTGACATTCTCTAGCCAGGACTTGAACGAACGGGTGTTATTTGGGTAGTAAAAAACTTTACCATACTTCCAAGGAAATGTTTCGAATAAAGTTTCAAACGAAATTCAACTAATAGGAACACGTTGCCAATGAAAAGTTTCAAATTAATTAACTCCCGAACATATTTGTCTTCATGGTTTTAAGTTATTAAATTTTATAGGTGACGAAATATCTTGTTTTATACCCATTATAGGATTAGCTAATAATTTACAATTGGATTGTGTGTTTTTAGATGATGGGTTAGATTTTGAGAATTCTTTGATTCTTATTTTATTTGGTAGACAGATCATTGTAGGTACTCGTAACTATTTCACGGGTGAAAATACATTTCAATAAAGTAAATCTAATGCAGTTCGAATATTTCTTTTAAAGTAATTTAAATTTACGCTAGTGCTTGAGGTGTTTTTTTTTTTCAAGTTTTAATTGGCAGAGTAATTAAATATCCGATTTGCTCTATCATCGTTTAATTAAACAGGCTTTGAAATAAAAACGAAGCCTGTTAATGAGTTCGAAGCAATTTTTTCAATAACGATTTAAATTTAACAGTTTTTATATCTGGAGACGGAATTGCTCCTGTCTACTGAGCAATAGGGTCGATTCTCGATTTAGGACTGATTTTTTGAAACGTCTATCTGAAGAATAAAGTTTATGTTGTCTTTCTCTAAAAATTTGATCATGATGGAGACAGCATCAACTTTATTCTATATAGGCTATCTGACGTTTGGAAAAATCGGTCCTTAATCGAGAATCGACCGAATTTTTTGTTACATAAAAACTTCTTCTTCTTCAGCCTATTGCAGTCCACTGCTGGATATAGGCCTCGCCCCAGGGCACGCCACAAGGCTACTGCCACAGGGGGATTTTTTTTGCCCATAGTCACCACGCTGGGCAGGCATAAAAACTAGAAGTGCTCAATTAATTTGAATTTATCTCGTGATGGTCGAATTCGAGATTCTAGGTTCAACCCAAATGGTTTCAACTACTAATAGATATTTATAGTCTCTTCTAAAAGCATTTTCTAGTAAGTAGCGTTTTCTAGTAGACATACTATAGCATTAAAAACATTAAAATTTCCTACACTGAGTGATATTTTCTTAACCTATTTCCGAGGGGTAAGTGAGCCAGGATTTCATTAGGCGAGCAGCAGGCTTAGATTAAATTTATAACTACGAACTCTGTTTCACTTCCCAAGTCCTCTATGTTGGCGCTAGTTTCTCCGTGATTGTAAACTGTTTTTCATACATTTTATGTTGTTTCATAAAAATCTGCAGGACTTCTTTAGAATTGACATTACTCTATCTCGGCTACGGAACATTTGTGTGTGGTGTGCCTCGACTTCATTTCATTGTGGGTAGTATACATTTTCTTGTGTGTATTTGGAATGTTGGGCTTATATTTATGGGTTCTTATTATTTCTGTTTTATTTTCATAGCAACTTTAGTGTGGTGGGTGGTATAAGCAGCCATAAACCTACATCAAAGATGAATGAACGATATCACTGTACCTCTAGTGTTTAAATTTACATAATTTCGTTAAAATGATGTTACACATTCTCAAGTGGGTTCTTTGGAGAAAAGTTTCTATTAAGAATGCTAGCGTTCCTATGTCTTTGTTACACCGATACGACAAAATTCAATATTAAATTATTATTTATGAAGTGCATTTTACTGTGTATTTTATGAAGCTGAAAATTAAAAGAAGACTGCAGTAACAATATTGACATAGATTTATTGGACGGCAGCGCATATTTATAATACGAGTATCTACATGGAAAACAGCGAACCGCACGGTGTCATGTGATCTGATTTATAGCTTGATACATAACAAAAAAGCAATGAAACCCTGAAACAAGTTAGCATATCAAATTTTGTAGCAAGTTTTAAAAGAAAATTTATACAGATTTCCATAAATCAAATCGCTATTCAATTCAATTCAAACTTAAATGCTTTTATTGTTTAATTGTGATCTTTGAAAATTTAAGATGTAAGTAGCTCATTTATAGAAAACCTTAATACTTGCAAAAATGTATTATGCTATGACTCGCTTGTGCCATAATAGAATTAGATGTAGTAGGATACATGTCTGCAAAGAAAACGTGGTACGTGTTAAAAAATCATGTCATAATCATCCAGAAATCTGTGACCTGTACGACGACGTAGCCTTGTTCTACTCGTATTAAACGTGTTCCTAATTCATTTGTAAATCCCGGTTAAGGGATTACGGACGAGAAATAATCCAAAAAGGTAGAGATATTTGTTTCCATTACAAAAAATATTGTGTTTGACGCATAGCTGATATACAGCAGAGCCTTGCAGTACACGATGTAGATGTTAAGCGAATAGATAATTTAAAAAAAAACCAGTGGTTTCGAGTCTCAAAGCGAATAGTATAGCCACGTTACACCCTGTATAAATTGATAAATAAGTAATCTCCACACCTGGTCAAGAATCAATAAACACCGTATCACACAGGTTTTATAGATAAGCTCATTTCGACTGTTATATTTATGTAGTCGTCCAAAAGGGATGGGTGGGTGTATTCTGAACATTAATGAGCCTCTCACTATTTATGTTCGTACTGGTAAAATTTGTCATTTAGGTATCCTTCTTATTGTTATAATTTCATTATTGTCTTATTATCTCCTTTTTAGGGTTCCGTACCTCAAAAGGAAAAAACGGAACCCTTATAGGATCACTTTGTTGTCCGTCTGTCCGTCCGTCTGTCAAGACCCTTTTTCTCAGGAACGCGTGGAGGTATGAAGCTGAAATTTATATCAATTACTCAGGTCTACTGTCCCTTGAAGCTGTGAAAAAATCAAACTTCTAAGCCAACGCAATCAAAAGATACAGCCGTTTATGCCGCAAATTTTCGACACTTGCAAGGGAATCAAAACCTACAGGGTGCTTCCCGTGAACTCAGAATCTTGAAATTTGGTACGAAGCAACGTCTTATAGCATAGATAAAGGAAAAATTACGAAAACCATAAATTTTTAGTTACATCACATAATATATATTTTTTTAATAATTTTAAACTTACTACCCATTTCCTCATAAACGCGTAGAGGTATTAAATTGAAATTCATATCAAATACTCAGGTCTATAATACCTTTAAGCTGTAGCAAAATCAAACTTCTATGTCAACGCAATCAAAAGAAACAGCAATTTAAGCTGCATATTTTGAAACTCGCAAGTACTCGCAAGGGAATCAAAACCTAAAGGGTACTTCCAGTCGACCTAGAATCTTGAAATTTGGCATGAAGCAACGTTTTATAGCACACATAAAGGAAAAATTCCGAAAACCTTAAATTTTTAGTTACATTACAAAATTTCCCCATTGTAATGTTATGAATTTCATTTTGCAATAAAAATACCATAGTTATGACTCGATTGTCGTAATGAACGAACTTTGTAAACCTTGCAGGTTTGTACGGAACCCTCGGTGCGCGAGTCCGACTCGCACTTGGCCGGTTTTTTCTCTTCTTGCTTTGTGTTGTCAAAAGCCAAATAAACTTTATTCTATTCTAAAATAAGGTTCAGTAATATGTAAACCTGTTTAGTTCATATATTGAAGATTTTTTTCTGAAGCATTTTTGATTTCTGTGAGTTTTACTATTTTTAGTTTTAACGAGCGGAAGTTTTCCAGACGTCCACACGGTAAGTTTGCTGGGAATTTTGTTACCACTAGCAATTCACTATTTACAAACATGTGAATTGTGGAACAATTGATGATGATAAACTAATAATCATCAAATTGTTTAGCAATTCACATGTTCATACAGTTCATATGAGAAATTCACCACTGTATTAGAAAATGAAAAGGTTCATAAAATTATTTCTACATTTTGATAGATATTGAAAGTTCGTAAGTAGGTATTCTCAATTTGTATACTCACACAGTATTCTTAATTCTCACCCAATATTTTAAATGCAGTATTCTACATACCCACATACTATATAATAGTTTTAATAGGGAGTTAAATATTATAAGGTAGAGCTGTAGACTCTACTTTAATAAGCAGTAATAACATGGAAAATATTAAGAGCATGACTGTGGCATGTGGTAGGTATGGCCGTTTATTTAAGCGAAAAACTCCAAGTTTCTTTGTTCGAAAATTTAATTTCCAAGTTATTAACATGCAGCGCCTGTCAGAAATATCTCCATCGTCTCATTTCAGTGACGAGAGAAACTTTAAAATCGCCACGTTCTTTTTCACGGGCAATTTTCCCCCAAATTGCCTTTGTCCCTTTATCCGAGTTTCCGAGATCTCTGCCTCCATTTATTATTTCATTAGTTAGGTTTTGTTGAAGTTGGTAAGTCTATTTGTCTTACTTATTTCGCTGGGAGTGAATTAGGGGAAATACTTAAGGCAATGTCGGCTAGAACATGTCCCAAGAGAGTGAAGGGGTTGGTAAAAGTAACCGTTGGTTCATCTAGAATGCTTCTTGCGGCGATTGCGCAAGATTTTGTTAATCATGATCTTAGTCTGCTGAAGTATTAATGTTGAAGGAAAATTACAAATCACCTCATCAACTTTTCTCTCATCGCCTCGTTGCTGTTGAAATATGATTCATAGAGTTTTATTTCATTTCTGTTAACAAAGAGTACATGGATATATACATACATGTCTCGAATTTCTTTACGTTTCAATAATTCAACAATTACAATGCATATTAGATTACATTCACTCTATTTTCACAGAAAATACTTTGCATTGAACATATGCGAAAACTGAACTGCAAGTGAATACGAATATATTCTAATCGAACTAAAAGCAAAATACAAATAACAAGGCGAAAGCTTCGAGTCTTTTGGAATATTTGTATGTTTAGGTTTATCCCTGTCCGAGATCAGTGTCTTGTTTACGTTAACCAATAAACTGTTTACTTTAGAAACAAATTTAAATTAACTCGTATCTACACTCAAGTTTCTTTTGAATCAGTATTTTAAAATTTTAAATAGTCTCGTCTTACTAGTTTTAGTGTTAGGAATTAATTTTGTTTAAAAAATTATGTATACAAAGTAACATGTCCTGACTGATTCATCAAACCCGAGGTAAAATTTCTACAGGAATGGAATATAATGGAAATATATAAGTTTACGCGTATGAGGTCTTGAGAATATTATATCATCATCATCATCAGCCTATTGCAGTCCACTGCTGGACGTGGGTACGCCACAAGACTGCAATTTAATGCAACTGTATTTGCCCATAGTCACCACGCTGGGCAGGCAGGTTGGTGACCGCAGTTTGTATTTTGGACTATGTTGTCAACACGGGAGGCGCTGCTGCCCACCTCCCGGAAACCTTAATCGCCTCGTACGATACGAGGATATTATATACCTAAGGTGAAATTTTCCTGATATTTATACTATTCTGAACAAATAATATTCAGTGAAAGAAAGATTTTAATAACAATAGTGAATTACTAAACCAATAAAATAACTTTTATGAAGTGTGTAATTATTTACGAGTACGAGTATCTCCATAAAAAGTAATATGTTGCAATCTGATTTATGAAATATAACTCGTCCTGCGGTAGACACATTAGTCAGTGTGAAAGCGGTGAAATCTCGTTTATTTTGACGTGCGTCTTTAAGCAAGGTCGTAGGTTTAAGCAAATCCAGGACTTCTACCTACAGATTTTAATATTTCTACCTTAACGTAAAGGTTGGGATTAGTTTTATAAATTAAATTGTATTTAGTTTTTACATACATAATACATACATAAAAATCACACCTCTTTCCCGGAGGGGTAGGCAGAGATCACGGATCTCCATTTGCTACGATCTGCATGACACACCTCTTTCGCTTCATCTACTTTCATGATATTCTTCACGCACGCTCGTCGGTTTAGTTTTTAATAACTAAAAACATCTACTGCCCCTCTGCTGTGGTGTTACTGTAGTAAAATATTAGTTTATTGTAGGTATACTGAATAAGTAGGTGATGGGCTGACCACCTGTCACTACTAACCGAACTTGTACTACATCTCAACTATACCCTCAAAATTGGTCAGAAGTGGCACCATGTGGTTCTATCGGCCCTTGGTGCTCTGCCTACCCCGTAAAGGATAAAGGCGTGATTATATGTATGTATGTATACTGAATAAATAACTCTTATAACCGCATAAGACTAATCTAGGTAGGCATTCTCCTCTGACAAGATTAATGGATACCTACAACAAATTATCCAAATCAGTAAACATTGATATAACTGGTGATCTTGTAAATGTATTTAAGCATAAAGTTTTTCAATCGATTAATACAATTTAATCCATGCTTATGTTTTAATACGCTTCATTGCTTAAATAATGGTTAAATAGTTTTACTTCATTTATTGTTAAAGTTGTGCTAGCCTGTAATTGCGATACATAATATTATCGTGTGCTCCTGTCCAACTTGTATCTTAACGGAACTGTTATGTATTATGTTGGCTTTCTAATTTAATAAATAAATAAAATAAATAAAAATCTTTCGGGCGAAAGATTTTAAGCTAGCAACTTGTTACTGATCATTTACATCCGTCCCTGCTATGCTAAACGTGTCTATGGGATTCTCCTATCCTATATGATCGTGCAGTTCTGGCTACCCCATTTGGGGAACACACCCATGTCTACAGAGTGTAACAGAACGCGTATGTTAATTGAAATGCTATGAAAATATTCCACTATAGAGAACATATCTACGAAAGAGACTCGAAATCACATCTACATGGTGTAACAGAAAGGGTATGTTAAGCGAAAAGCTACGTAAAAAGCCCACTATAGAGAACTTGTTCTGACTTGTATCGGAATTCTCCATACTATCTGGAAAAATAAACATGTGATTTCGAGTCTCAAATTTTGTTGGTATGTTCCTTTTAGTGGGTTATTTATATAGCTTTTCGCTTAACATACCCCTTTTGTTACACCCTGTATATGTATGTTTGAATAAATAAAATATTCGCAGTTAAATAATATACCTAACGAAGCCATAGTCGCCATTGCTCAGAAATGCCTATTGTCAACGGTTGATGGAAATTCCATGCAGCTTTCGTATTGTGCCGTTTGCGGTTGGCCTATTCACATGCTGCAATCGAAGTTATACTCTCATCGATCTGGAGTAAAGTTTAGAATCGAATGCTTTTTAGGAAGCAATAGCTTTCAGAGCACCGATAGACACTTTAATTGAAGTGGTTTATGGTTTAGATTTGCTTGCATTGTCTTTGGAAATTAGTGTCATACGTATAGGCATAGAGGAATACTCGTAAGATATCATAGAGTGCTAATGTCATACTAACTGCGTCGATGCACCATGAGACTTTCCGGTATCTCACAGTTCCAGTCCTTGACCGTTAGATTGCATCACTGTTTACCTAATTAGTTTTTTCTTACTAGTGGACGGCCGCGACTCTGTCCGCGTGGACTTGCAGAAAAAACAAAATCTCGAAATTATCCAGATAAAAACATTTTCCCGGGATATAAAGCAGTATATGTTAAGTGGGACCTATCACAATATATTCCTAATTGCATATAAATTACATAGGTACATGAGAAATGCACAATGGCGTGCTTATCTCTTCAAGAGATTTTTTCCAGCAGACCAAAAGAAGTGAAGGAATAGAAAAAAATAAAGTGTAACAGATGTGCACAAACAGCTAACAACTAGAAACCTAAATAATTTACCTTATCACCGCCGGGGCACCATCTGTTTTAGAACCTGTCGGTTTGGTGCGCGGCGATGGCAAGAGACTGGACGGCATGACCCTCGTGCCCTGGGAGATGGGGCGCTCTCTAGTATGGGACGCTACATGCGTCGATACTCTGGCAGCGTCCCATGCCCCAGGCACAGCCATAAGAAGTGGCTCAGCGGAAAACCTCAAACGGCGCAAATATGCAAACCTCAGTGGAGACTATGGAGATATTTGACCCGTTTGGGGTTGAAACCATGGGGCCCAGGAGCCCATGCCCTTTTTAAGGGCATTTCGAAAAGGCTAGTCGACGTGTCCACGACCGAAGGGCTAGCCAGTATTTTGGGCAAAATGTTAGCCTCACCATCCAGCGGGGAAATGCGGCCAGCCTTTTGGCCACGTTTCCAGCGGCGGAGGAGTTGCAGGCAATTTTCTATTTGTAAATATATTTTAGATTTAGGTTTTTTTTTGTATTTACCTTATAACTCAATAAACCACACATAATATACTTATAACAAATAAACTACATAAACGGACATACAACATACTTAATAAATATATACAATAATATAATACAATGGAAAGATAAGAAACAAATATGGAAAATTATACTAACACAAGGATAGGTAGTGCTCCTTCAGTTTTGCCTTAAAGGATTTACATTTAATTTCTAGTCACAAATAAAATGTTGCCATTGTATATGCACTTTGTCTATTACAGCCTGTGTATGTAGCAGAAGGGTATATCCAGGCTACATAGCAAGGGTATAATTTTAGGGAATTTACATTGGAGCTTATTCAAATTACCTACAGGCCTACAGGCTGCATAGTGTTCGCAATTCGCAATACATTCGATAAGCTGGCTGTTAAGCTTATTGTCGGCTTAACATAAAACTACTTTCACTGTGCTATAGTCCGAAAATTCCCCAAACATACACATATATATATATATATCATTTGTATTTTTAGTGATATATTTTTCCTTGACGGCTCTCGAGTAAGGGATGGTTGTCGTTTATTGTCGTCGATATAAGAGTTATGGTTTATTGGTCGAGTGTTATTGAAGTGGTGAACGATTAATGATATTACTGTCAGTCAGTGTAACAACTACTGTCAGTAAACACAGTGTTACTATAATGATAATAATGTTCATAATAATAATCAACTTATATGACTAGTGTTACTCTGTTTAAAATACGACGTCATCATCATCTTCCTGTCTTTATGGGGTCTGCGAAATACGGTTTATTTAAAACGTTTATTTTGCCTGCCTGCCTGACACAAACCCTCCTCGGGTAATTAGCAATACATACCTACGTATATAAATAGTACCTAATTGGGTTCGCTTTTTATGTAACTTTGAAAATAACTGATTACTTATTAGATTTTACTTCTTATGAAGTAAAATCATGTACTTAAAAACATTTTGCATAAAATAAATTAGAAGCAAAGACAGATCTCAAAGTACTTTTCAAAGATTTAAAAACTTGCAAAAACTTCAATTTAGTTAAAATATCTTTGTTTCGCTTTGATGTATTCAAGAAATAACTTTAAGAGAGTATTAATATTAAGTAGGATTAATTTTTTTGCCGAATTTCCATTGGTGCTGACAAGAAACTTGTGAAGCATCCCACAAGACACATCCCAGACTTCCACTGTACCACTGATTTTTTTAATGTACATTGTAAAGATTTTAATAGCTGGCTATACCCGAGGGGGGCTGGCGTCAGGCAGGCAGCCGGCCATAAAACAAACGCCAAATCCATGGCAATATGAGTTTCGAAACAAACAGTATATGGTACTGAAGGGCATGGAGATGATGAAAATGTATTTAGGGAATAAAATTAAGGAGAACACTAATTTTCTAAAGTTCCCATGGAAAACAATAATAAAAGATATCGGTTGATACATAGGTGTGAGAAGAAAAAAAATTCATCGTGAAGGTTACACCTGCTACTAATAAACCGCGCGTAAAGTTACAACCTCGATATACTTAATTTTTGACAGCCAAATATATGGAATAGCTACTACACAGTTTTAAGCTTTTTATCAGCAAGGCCCTACCATGAAGAAGGTATAAAAGAGAAGGTGGGACTATGAAGTGAGTCGTGTGGCAATCGTGAGGCCATGACGTCATTATAGGGGCGGAGCTTCAGCGCCAGTGTAACGCAGTAGCTGTAACCACACGCTTGTGCTCCGAAATGTAACCGTATTGAAATTAGACTACCGCTTTTATTTGGGTACTTTTTTTACTAAAACGTAGTATAATATTGCCATCTAGCGATGAGTAATTGTACTAGTAAAAAAATTTTGAACCCTATAGTGGTAATGAGCAAGTAGTTTGACTAGTCACTACAAGGTGGTTTCTATGTAAATGGGCAGGTCAACAGTCTTCAATGCTCTCGGCTCCGCGGCACACTATTTTTGTATGAAAATATACTTAGCCGCTACTCCTCTTTTATTTCTTCTCTATGGGCGCTACAAATATAACTTTTACATTGATTAATTAAAAATTAAAATACAATACAGTTTAACTTCACTGTGAGTACCTACGAGTATAACAACATCTCAAAGTAATACTGACAATAGAAGATACGGCTTTGTTCTACTCCGCTTTAAATAGAAACAATAGACCTCATTTCAAGCGAAATGATTTACTGAGGTCAGTTTTGAAGAAGGCTTTCTGATGGGGTATTTAATTGATTTTGTTGTTATGAAGCAACAAATATGATCCATTCTTATTTCTTGTTATTATGGTGTGTACGCGATTATTTACACACAGTTTATTAGTACTCGTATTAATTTTCTGTCAAATTAGTATTAATTTACTGTCAAAATTTAGTTTTATAATGTTCTATTTCTTTGGGTGCACATGACTTGCCCTCTATAATTGTGTGACAAATTGTTTGCTTGGGTTTGCTGGAAGAAATCTCTTAAGAGATGAGCTCGCCTTTGTAGACTTTCTGTGCAACTATGTTAAGTCACTATGTTGTCTAATGTTTGTGTGTACAATAAAGAACACACACGGCCGTGTTGCCAAAATGGGGTTACCACAATTGCAAACTCGCGAATGATATACTATAGCGACATTTGGCATAGTGGTGTTACCATGTTAAGGATCAGTGATTAGCACCTCATCGCTTAAGAGAACGCCCCTGAATTCCTTAGTAGACTCTTACGACGTGTGCGATAGGAGATGTAGCTAACGTATTCTAGTGAAGCTCCGAATCAGCATAGGAAATAGAAATATGTACTTCACACATACAAATATAAACAATATTATCGATAATTACTTTACCAATGTTATGCAAGTATTCCGTTAACTCACTTAAATCTCTCTCGTTTTGACTAGTATTAGTCATGCTGTGTTTGCCCGTAATTAATTGTGCACTACCAGGAATTGTATGATTTAGTTTATATTCAATCAGTAAAAGTGTAACAATTGTGGGTATTCCTAAATAAATAAATTTAAAAAATCTCTTTGAAGTCAACATTCAGAATATAGTACCTGTATTTCAGAATAGGCAAATATGTTCCGTATGTGTTTGAAGCGATTTGAAAGCTGAAATTGAAGTGAAATCAGCAGGTGATCTAGTAGCTAAGATAACAGAATTTCGTATTTTATGCATCAATGTAATTCTACCCGACCTAGCCTACGAAATTTAGCAGACGGGGCGTGAGTTTATGAGCTTAACCCCATTAGCTTATCTGAGTTTTCCATGCGTTTGAGGAAGCACTAAGCACAATGTTCTTGGATAGCCGACAAGTGTGTTAGATAAACATCTTTGCTACTAGATTAACTGCTGATTTAACATATAATTTCAGTTAATCAAATCGCTTAACAAATACGGAAAATTGCCTATTTTAATACAGGAATATATTTGAATTGGACTTCAAATCGAGTTATTACACATTTACGTCATTTGCCTCTATTTCTAGAAGAGAGAGATCCAGATGGCGATGCGCTCAACGAATAGAAAACGGAAATCGAAGCTTTTTTACCTCTAATTGTATTTTTTTATGAACATAATTATTTATTCCCGGCTGAAAACATGATGTAGGTGTTCGTAATCGAGTTATTGACGTTATTGTTATATTAATCAGATCAGTGACATGCAGTCAAGCAACAAACCATTTACGGAATATAAAAACCAATAACCATCTAGCTAGAGGTAGGTATCTTATATGATTTTTATTTAAGTCTTTGTAAACGCCTATAAATCTAAGTATTCAAAAACACAATAAAGTATTATTTCCCTGTGAATTCACGTCAAATGGCTCTCAGGGTGGACAATGGGGGGTATTCCTTTGTTCTATCCCTGAAGATAAGGGTATATTATTGAAAAGCGAAACAGTTTACATAACTGAGAGTAAAATGCGTATAGGTATTATTATTATTATAGATAGTTCATAGCTGGCATAATGGGAAAAGCTAGAAAGTTGAGTAAAAGTAGGCTAGGTTTGGTTCATAAAAGAAAGCTTAGATAATACAAAGTGTACGTGGGTCGTGGATATACCGTCTAGTCTATCGTCAAGCATCCGTAAGTGTCCGTAACATACATAATATCAGGACCGATTTTGTTCAATTTGGCACCGCTCCGAATAGCAGAAAACTAACGGCCAATTTCAATACAAGAAATCAAAAAGAATCTTGGATTATTTTATTCCTAATTTAAAATTTTATATAAAACAATTGAAGATATATAGAAATCGTTATTAAATAAGTACACAGCAAGTACTACTTCTTATTTTAGGCCGAATTTTTCCAATGGTTTGATAGCCTATCTGAAGCATAAAGGTAATACTGTCTATATCTTGACGATATTTAATAGAAAGACCGCATAAAATTTCTTATTCTGATAGGTACTTATGTTGTTGATATCCCACCCATCCGCACCAAACGTTATGCTAACTCGTTTGTAATGCGAACGGCTAAGGAGTGGAATGCACTTCCTGCCGATGTATTTCCCGAGCACTACAACATTGGTCTCTTCAAAGCTAGAATGAATAGGCACTTTCTAGGTAAACATGTACCACCCTAGGCCGCATCTTGCTTAACATCAGGCATGATGGCAGTCAAATGTTTGCCTAAAGCTAATTGTAAAAAAAAGACTATCCGTTAGAGAAATGGACCCTTATTCTAATAATTTATGATACTTAAAATATAATTCTGGTCGAATATGGGTATACTCGGGTATATTCATATTCGACTCGGGTCGAATATTGGCCGCGTGGTGCCGGCAGACTAGAATTCGTACCACCCATGTCTGCCCGTGGGTATCGTACGAGGCGATTAAGGGTTCCCGAGAGGTGGGCCTCCCGTGTTGACAACATAGTCCAAAATACAAACTGCGGTCACCAACCCGTCTGCCCAGCGTGGTGACTATGGGCAAATACCCCTCATGGCAGTCATGTGGCGTACAGTCATGGACTGTAATAGGCTGTTGATGATGATGATCATGATGATGGGTATACTATAAATGAATACATACCAACCACCACGAACTAGTCGTCTTTAAAACTCAGTGTGTGTCATATCATATCCGTGGGGAATGGGGCAGCTGACGTGAATTAATATGCCAAAATTATGGGACATTGTCGTTGACCTATTTTAACAAAACTACTGTTTATTAAACTAAGAATACTAATGTATAAAATATCTATTAATATACATATTGATGTTCCTTTCCTATAAATGTGTATGGTAAAAAGAAACAAAAATAAACTGTGAATTATAAAATTTGTTATAAAATTATTAATAAATGTATCAGGCGTTACTATTGAGAGGTTTACATTACCATTTTGTTTGCATCCTCGCGATCGTATTTTACTGAGATCATGAAATTATTGAATTCGAGGGTTTAAAAAAAGTCTAATAAAAGGAAAGAAACATCATTGGACCCACCATACGATAACAAGAGGTATACAAAACGCGGTATCTTGGTAGGTGGACTTGTGTACTTGTTCACTGGCAGAATTCACACGGAAGGTTATAAGGTATTACCTAGATAGCATAATGTAATAAGTAATTACTAGTTGTCTATGAGTTATATTATTTGTTGTTTTTTTATTTTACTTTGCAATATTGTTGTTTTATTGTATTAATTTATATGTTTTCAATTGTTGTAATTCATGGCACATTGGTGTACGCTTCCATGCTGTGAAATTACTATTCTAATAAATAAATAAATATAACTTTCTATGTTTCACAGGGAAACTGCTATTGGTTCTATAGGTACACTGAAATTAACTCAGAATTGACTCTATGTACTACAAGCCGTTTAATAATTGGACTTGGGCCTAGGATATCCTTAGCAATGATAATTGATGCAAATCTGTTCAGATTCTGGTCATATACTTAGCTAAGTTCCACTGTTGGGTAAATGCGTATTCGAGCCAACACTTGTCTTGTTTCTGCTATATGGCTCACTCTAACTTTCCATTTTTCTTGTCCACGTTAGTCCGGGGCAGTGGTCCAACTTCTCAGTCTAATGAGTTGGGTCATGGGTCTTTACTTTACTAGGGCCAGGTTGTCCAACTTTAAAAATAGTTGAACTTTTTATCTTCTTCTGGGTTTTTTTTTTTAATATGAAATAGGCTTACGCTTGACCACAATGCGCCTGGTGGTAAGCACCGTTGCAGTCTAAGATGGAGCGCGCTTGCCTAAAAGAAACCGGTTCACTCTCGACTTTAAGACCGCAAGATTATAGTTCACGGGGAACAGGGATTCAGGCAGGGAGTTCCACAGCTTGGCCGTTCGCACTATGAATGTAGAAGCAAAACGCTTAGTACGAGTATATCTTCACCTATGCTGATTTTCATCATATTTATTTTCAAAAGTTAACTTTATCAGTCTTAAAGATGTAAGGAAGTTCACAAATGAACCTTTTGTGACCTGTCTTAATATAGTTTGATAACAAATTGAATTTGAGAAACATGTCAGCTATGTCCACAGGGACCGCCCGGCTTGTACTAGGTAATATCTGATGATTAATCAAATTAATCTTGTAGAGAAAACTTGCTTGTCAGAGGCCCTTTACGCAGTGGATATAGCTAGTTATTCTAGGTTTGTTTTTATGTCTGATGCTTTATATGTATGTACAGCGATAATAACATGCGTAATTTAGAATATAGCTACGTTACACACTGTAGGTACATTATGTTAAGGTAGGTACTTGAATATCATAGGGGCAATATTGGCATGGAATTCAATGGTATTCGAAGCATATGGGGTAGGAACGTTTAACATAGGTACAGGGTGGAAGTGACAACCAGGCAAATATTGATACGGCGACTTTAGACCATGATTCTGAGGCGAAATCCACTGAAAATTTTCGCAGGTAAATTCCAAAATTTTCCGACTTTTTTTCATTTTTTCAGGGATTAAAATAGTTTATTTCGTTTAAGTAGACCTTAGACAATAACCTAAATACAAATTTTCAAAAAAAAAGTTGCGCTCAATAAAGTTAAATTAATTGATTAACCCCATTGAGAGTCACTAGTGATCTAAAAAACAGAAATGTATCACACAATAACCATAGAGCCCATTTAACTAGTCACAGGATCGTCCGATGCAGTTAGCGCTCAAAGCAAACATTGCGTATAATCAAATTAAAAATGCATTTCCTGCGAGTAATAACACTGTCGTATAACTCAAAACAATGTTACTTCTAAATGAAATTGTATTAGGCGTTACAATTCGGAAGTTCAAACATTCACGATGGGTGCGCCCATCACCGGGCCCTACACCCTCCACTGACCCTCGGATCTGATAACTCATAACTGCGAAAACAGGCACTTGCACTAACTACAATCGCCACGAGAAACCAGACCCGAGCACCCAGCATGCAAGACAATACATTGCACTATTCCGAAATAAAAAACTAGATTAATAATCTACATAATGTTTCGCCAACAACCGTGGCATCCTCAGGATTGAGATTAGCGTGCACAAACAAACAGAGAAATAGACAAACCGACAAACAGACAAAAATTCCAAAAATCATCGTTTTGGGTCCTATTGCGTTGATAAAGGTCTCCTATAATATTTTTTCTCATATATCATCCATGTACAGACAACGATCCGTTACATTTTTATTATATGTATAGATAGATGTACGAGTATGAACAGTAGAAAGTAGTACAGAATAGTACCTACTGAACTAATAATAGGATTGGTCTTGTGCACGGGATTATCTTAGTTCTCCGACAATGCATGAAGCTGTAAAGCTTTTGACTGTGAAGCAACTTAACCAAGCGTATTAGGTACTGCATATAAAGGATTTATTCTGAATTTATCGTCTTCCTAACTTGTCGATAGAACATACATATTATGAGGTGTTATTTATTCATTCTTCTATGCTGCTCTGGGAGTGAAAAAAAAAACGTATACTCGTAATACTACAGCTGCTTCTGCTTCCCGGGCATACTATACAAGTCAGTAGAGGGAGAAGAGGGTCTTGGTGTTTTGTAGGCGATGGGCTGACCCACTACTGACCGAACTTGTACATCTCAACTATACCTACCTTCAAAATTGGTCAGAAGTGGCACCATGTGATTCTATCGGCCCTTGGTGTTCTGCCTACCCATTAAGGGATAAAGTCGTGATTATATATATGTATGTATTTATTCATATAGTGGTCCTGTGCAGATGCGGGGCTTCACTAGAATATACCAGCTGCATCTCCTTTCGTGCAAGTCGTAAGAGTCGACTAATATACAAATACTCATGGCTGTGTTCTATAAATAGGAGATAGCTAGAACTGCAGAATCATAAAGGGGATTCCATGTTTACCATAGCAGGTACATAATAAATGTTATCATATTATGTAAATGTTCGTTCAGTGATATGTAGCTAGTTTACCGCCTGAGAGAACGCCCGAGTTCCTTAGTCGACTCTCACGACATGCACGGAATACTGTACTGATGCGGGGCTTTACTAGAATCTTATAACGATATCCGCACCCGTATGATGAATTTGGTGAGAGCGAGATGTCTCACTTTTAAACGTCAAATCCACAGAGCTAAATAATAACTAGACAAGGCATTTGTTTCTACTTGGTGTTTAAAAAGGGATTGCAAACCACTTTTATCAGCCCTAATTCATTAAATCCTGGCTCCAGAACGAGTGTCTATTCTAATTCTCAAGTCTATTTTTTTACATGCAAAGTACACACTTAGTTTATCTAGTTATTAATAGCTCTGTGAATTTGACGTTTAAAAGTGAGACATCTCGCTCTCACCAAATTCATCATACGGGTGCAGCAATCGTAATATCTCTTGCCTTCAACTAAAACTGTCTTTAACAGTCATGAGATCGTTGCTGTACTTTAAGAAGTAAATTAAACAGCAAATTCCTGATGGAGTTTGAGATTAAACAGGGTAAAAACAAGATAGGCGGCGCTCAACTCGGTGAACTTTAAGTAGCTTTGAACTACCTTGAATGAAGCAACTTAAACCGAAAGGTTGCTGAGATAGGTTTTATTCAAGCGAAAGATAATTATGATGGTGGTTTCGAAGGTATTTTATTTATATTACTGACTAGCGGCCGCCCACGACTTCGTAGGCGAGAAAGAGCATTACACCCGTGTGAAGCCGGGGCGGGTCCTTAGTTATATATGTAAACCTTCCTCTTGAATTATTCTCTCTATTTAAAAAAAAACCGCTTCTAAATCCGTTGCGTTGTTTAAAAGATTTAAGCATACATAGGGACGGACAGACAGCGACAGCGACTTTGTTTTGTACTATTAGGTAGATACTTTGATGGCCGGATTGGTGTAGTTGGTAGTGGTGGGCGGAAGTTTCTGGGTTCGGGAGTACTTAACACAGCGCACGCATAAAGTCACTCCACTGCTGGACGTAGGCCTCCCCCAGTGCACTTCACACGGCTCAATCTCCCGTTTTTGACATCCAGTCACTACCAGCTGCCCTCTTTAACATTGCATGTACGCATATAGTAATCCTCACTTAATATTATAAATAGTCTAAAGCCTATAAAATGACATAGATTACTTTCATCTCGGGAAAATATTTTTATCCTGGATGATTTCGATATTTTGTTTTTTTCTGCTGTCCGCGTGGACGGAGTCGCTGGCGTCCACTAGTAATGTATATTTTATACTAGCGGCCGCCCACGACCTTCGTCTGGGTGAAGGGGCATTGCACCCGTGCGGAGCTGGGGCGAAGCGCTAGTTATACATAAACCCTGAAATGAAATACTTTGCGTAGTTTTAAAGATCTAAGCATACATAGGGACAGACAGACGACGGGAAGCGACTTTGTTTTATAATAATGTAGTGATGATGAAGTAGGCACAAGCGAACTGGGCAGAAGTATCCAAATTACTCTTCTCGACTCTTTTCAACTTCTACATAGTTAAAGGTGAGCTCAATAACAAACATAATTGTTAGCAAGACATAAACGCTATGTCATAGAATAGCTAAAATTGTCACAGAGTAAACACGACAACGGTAATATAACGCAAACATTAGGAACTGCCGATGTAGTGGGCAAATAGCACTTGTTTGTATTGCCTTCGGATAATTACAGGTAACAACGTAAAATTGCTCCAACAATGTTACATGTCGTTTACGAGTAGTTTGTATACAGAATAGTTTTGTAATTTTTTTTCGTAAGTACGAGTAGGTACTTTAGATAACCTTTCTGGAAGGTCTAAAGTTTCACTCGTAATATCAAGAAAAAAAAATAGGATATACTACTATCTCCATTGAGGGATCGCCCGCCACCGGGCCCTATACCCTCTTGATGATTAAAATTTTAATTGGTTTTCGGATTAGCAGCTATGTATTTATGGTTGCATGCTAGGTGCTTGGATCTGGCTTCTCGTTGCGACTGTAGTGTCTTGTGTTCGTGATCATGAGTGGGCAGATCCGAGGGTCAGCGGAGGGTATAGGGCCCGGTGGCGGGCGATCCCTCAATGGAGATTTGAACTTCCGAATAGTGACGCTTGATACAATTCAATATACAGGATGATTTTTGGTCGTCAACGTTCCCGAAAACTACGGAATCTCCTCATCATCACGATCATTTTTCTCCATGGGAGCATACCTGGGAAGTGTCTGGTTTCCAAAATATTAGGGTCCAAAGTTGAGTAAATAGACTGCGTTTTTCTGCATAAATGCACATAGACGCGCGTAGCAGGATTTTTTCACGAAAAATAATTAATATCTGTCTATAAAAAAACTAACATAAACACTAGACACTATAAATTTCGCACGATCAAGGAATTTAAAAAAAATTTCAAAAAATTTTTTTTTTATTCCCAGCATTTTTTTTGGCATAAACTTACTTTATTTCATGTATAGAGTACGTACCCTTCGTTAAAGGTGGCCACAAAAAAACACCCTGTATACTACTATCTATCAAAAGTAAACAATGTATAATGTAATAGTTTTAACGAGTAGGTACCTAAGCTCATTTGGATCTTATCCGCTCAAATTTCAGGAACTAATTAAGTCTCTGGAGTGTTCTGAGCTAGGTCCAGATGCTGCTATAAAAAGTGATAAAATAAATAACGGTCAAGAAGAACAGGCAAAAATACTTTAAAATATAAATATCATGTGCACATTTAAATTTCCAAACTTTATGCTGATTAAGAAAATTAAATATAGGTACCCACTTTTTGGAAAACTAATCATTACACTATCCCACGCCCTTTATTCCCAAAGCGGTTAATAAAAATTACATACTACAATAACATATTCTATTATATCGAACCTTCTAAATATATTCTTCGAAAACTGCAAACAACTTTTCTCGATATTTTTTTTTCAGTGGGCTGCTTCTCGTCGTTAAAAAAATATCATCCCAATGTACAAAGTTATTATATTACTCTATGTCAACATAGAACCTTTAATATAAAGGTAAGTCATGACTCAGCATGTTTCTTAACAAGGATAACAAGAATAATACCATCTTCACGTAACATAGTTTGGGGTAATTTGTAGAAAAATATAAACATACGAGTAATAGGTACGTCAGATTTCATGCTAAAGTGGAATTTACTTTACTGGAAGCTGGGTAACAGGAAACATCATTATAGAGATATTATGTAACATAAAAAAATCTATGAAATTGTGTTCTTATAATATAAGGAAGGTAGTTAACTAAGCTTGTAAATCTAAAAGTAACAGAGATATACTCTATCAGAATCTCCTGTTGTTTTTAACAACTTCGTTACTCTACTTGACTTTTTAAATGTATTTAACTCTTTGCTTATTTAAATATAAAGTATCTATCCTTTAGTCGAAACAAACTTTAAAATACATACAGTTTTAAGCATTAGCTTAGTAAATAAAATAGATATTAAGCATCATCATCCTATCTTTTAGTACTTATGCATAACAAACATCAGCGGTGCTCAACATTTTATTATATATGTTTTATTCAACGACTTTTTCCTACATATACCAAAAGAATAGTCGGGCTACAGATTCTTACATTTTTTTACTACTTTGGTCAAGGTTACAAATATCCAGTCAAATACGTTTACCATCTCTATGTGGGCAAAATTACGTCATCTCTGTGGGGATGAATGCAGATAATAGTTGAAACTTTCGAGATTATACGCCTCCGCGCCGGTTACTTCATATCAATGACATTTTACTATAACAATATGTGAAATAGTAAAATGATGATGATAAAATGACAGTTAAATCGGCTACCTAAGGATAGGATAAAGTTGATGCTGTGTCGATACTTAATAAAGTATTACAGAAAGATAGTATCAACGCCATTAATGTTATCCTTCGGATTAACTATCTGAGCATTGGAAATATCCACCCTAAGTCAAATAGATTTATTCTATCATTACTTGTACTTCCACTGTAGTTAATGGAATGTTGGTTCGTTAAACTTATTTCACTGTTCCAGAGATGGAACAATTAAACTTATAAGTGCAGTTAAAGTCGTAACTAGCAACGCGCTAGTTTTGTTAGGCATGGCACAAACACACCGTTTTCTAATTATTTGTATTTGTTTGTTGTTTCAGTGATATTGATATAAAAAGCTTTCTTCGAAGTAGTAAATGGCGATATTAGTAGATAAGATGAATATAATGTAGTAAACTCTGTGTGGAACAAGACCCCTAGTTCTAAGAGTTTTTTTGATTCTGACTGTGGATTCTGATTTTCACCTTTTTTTTAAAAAAAGTTCCTAGATCTAAAGATTAATTGAAGATATCTTATCTTATTATATAACCTTGATTATTATATGACCCCAAAATATTTTATGTAATTTTCATAATAGATACACAAGACATTTTGGTAAACGTATCGTATCCCTACAGTCTAAGCTAGTTAAGTATTATAACACACTTTATTTTTATCTGCTGATTCCGAGCTTTTATAAAGTCTCGGTTATTTTGTACACTAGCTTTAAATCGTAATGTTGAAAACTAAAACACAATTTCATTTTATTTGTCCAGAATCTGGGGAACAAACCGAGATAATAAATAATTATATTATCCACCATATGTATCCCACACCATATCAAAGCTCTTTTAAAATGGCCTCTGTGACTTTCGAAAGGGATACAAAAATATAGTTAACAAATAATAAGTTTTTTCATAATGGTGATTGTAATAAGGTTTAGGATTAAATGTATACTATGAACGCTACCCAAATGTTTCCATGGTGGCGGGAGTTCGCCGCGAGTAGTGTAAAGAGGTATCTCGCTTTTACTGTGAAAACAATCCGGCCTTATCAGATCATGGTTACCCCTTTTTCATCCTATTTGATTTATTAATGTTTCGTGCTTTTTTACACTTTTAATAAAAACATCCTTGAGGGTGAGTGAAATGCAATAAAAGTAGTCTAATATAGACACGATTATCCAAAAACTGTTTCATTCCCATTCACAGTCTTTAAAAATAATATGTATAGGTATAGGAAGTATTTAGGTGCATCGACCAAACAAACTCAAAGCGAATCGCGTGCGTGTTCTGCGAAATTTATTATTCTGCATTGTGTTAAAATATTCCAATTCATCCGAGTTAATTGACCCGATAGCTCAGTTGGTTAGAGCGAAAGCACGGTTTGCGAGTGGTCGTGAGTTCAAATCTCACATGGGTGAAGAATTTTATTATTTTCTTATTAATATTTTATAATATATTCCAATTTCTCTACTACAAATACTATACCTATATAATTAAAATGAGGTCCATAATAACGTTTTACACGATTTCACATTGGCATTTGTTATCGTAACTTATTCTCACTACTTCTATCGAACTACCATCGATGCGATCGAGAAACAATACTTTGACGAACTACAAAACCTAATTTACATAACATTGGCGCATTATGCAGGGTGTAACAAAAGGGGTATGTTAAACGAAATGCTATGAAAAAAGCCCTTTATAAGAAAACATCCACGGTGACTCGAAATCAAAATGTTTATTTTCCAGATAGTATACAGAAAAAATGTTCAATGTTCATTCAATCTTGGAAAATGAACCTGTGATTTCGAGTTTGAATTTTTGTAGATAGCTTCTCTAGAGTAGGCTAATTGCTTAGTATTTCGCTAACATAACCCTTCTAACACACCCAGTATATGTACCTACTAGAGGTGTGCGCCGCAACGGCGCGCCGCCGCCGCCGCCGATTTGCTTTTCGGCGTGAAATCAGCGCGACTTTTAAACGTTTGAAAACCATTTTTTAGGCCTTTTACACACTTTTTAAGGTCTAGCGCCGCTGGTACAGCTTCGGCGCCGGCATTTGACAGCAAGAGCGTGCAGAGCACATCCATTAGACTGCTAACTTTTACGCACTCTTCAAGGTTCAGCGGGTAGGCGCATCGGTTACCTTCCAACCTTAAATAAAAACTATGGAGATATATCTCAATTCTTTACGCCAAAATTACGCCGCCGCCGCCGATTTTTGACCGGCGCCTGCCGCCGATAATTATATCACCGGCGCACACGTCCAATACCTACCTTCTTTTCTTTCACTAATGAGCTAAAAACTCTATAAGCTATCTCATTTCGTCACTCACTTCATAATCTCTAGCTACTAACTATTATAATTAATATAATGACGCGTATCGCCAATTTACCTGTTTGATCACGTAATTGGTACTTACGCCTAATTTACATAAAGGTTATCGATCCCTGTTAGTAGATGAGGTAATCAATCTTCGGTTTTGCGAAGTTTCGTATCATATGAGGCTTAATTAAATACCTTATTACCTTAGAATTAATAGTTGCTTAACAAGTACAGGCACATTTGGAATTACAATAATAGTGAGGTCTGACGAGGAACAGTTCCCCCACCTTTGCCTTGCCTTCGCCGGCCGAGCAGAGTAGAGTCGCGAGAGCTATGACAGCTCGAAGATGGACGTGCCTGTCCATAAGTGGCGAGTTGGCTTCAGTTTAAAGTCCAGGGGCACCCCTCCACCTTAGCCGCTCACCAAATGTTGTCCCCTTTGTCACTCCGTGCGTGCGACCGTTTCAGGGGGCCCATGAAATGAGTCGGCGAGTCACCGCCTGCCACCAAACAATTATGAGGCTTGGTTGTAATGACAGGCGTCCGTTAGTCTCCTTCAATATCTCAGTTACCCAACCCCTACTAACATTCAGCCCCATAGCCCATGACCTTTGTTTCCATCGCATGACATAGATCTGCACTCCAATAGTCTTGCACATGACGGGGACCATCTGATCGCCGGGTGTATCATATTGTGCGGTTGGCGGTGGTACCCACAACATATTAAAGTTCTCTAAAAAGGGCCTCTACATCTTGGCCACGGCCTGATGCACGCCTCTCAAAGGACCGGGACTCTGTAGTCCCGAGAATTTAAACAGAGATACAATAATAATAATATTAATGCAAGGCGAGGTGGGCAGCATCGCCTCTTATGTTGACAACATAGTCCAAAATACAAACTGCGGTCACCAACCCGCCTGCCCTGCGTGGTGACTATGGGCAAATACCCCCCATGGCAGTCTTGTGGCATGCCCTGGGGGAGACCTAGAGACCTACGGACGCAGTGGACTGCTATTGGCTGATGACGATGATGAATGCAATTTGACTCTTAAATCTGTCTTGTGCTGACACGAGACTTCACATACGAACGACTATTCTGGGGTTAGTCATGGTGATGAATTGGTGATACCAAATTTCCACATATTAAGGAGTTAAGCCTACCAGCTAACTACCAGCTAGCTAAGATAACCTAATGAACTCTTGTATGAAGTGATGCCACTTTGTCTAAGTCCCCATATACAGGGTGTTTGTGACAACCAGGCAAATATTTGATACTATGACTTCAGACCATGATTCTGAGGCGGAAAACACTGAAAATTTTCGTAGGAAAATTCCGAAATTTTCCGATATATTTTTCTAATTTTTAGGAAAAAAATTGTTTAGTTCGTTTAATTAGGCCTTAAATAATGACATAAAAATAATTTTTTAACCAAAACATGATTTTAAAAAATTTAAAAAACCTGATCAACCCTAATGGAGAGTCACAATTGATCCAAAAAACAGAAATGGGTACACTATAACTAATACGCCCATTTAATTAGTAACAGAAACGCCCGATACAATTAGCGCGGAGACCAAAGATTACTGAAAATCATATATATACATACATATATACATACATCTCCTGCGAGTAATAACACTGTCGTATAATTCAACAGAATGGTACTTGTTCAGCATTTCAGTATTTGCCTGGCTGTCACCTACACCCTGTATAATGTAAACCACGTTTTCACAATAACCTCTTTATAGCAGTAGCTCTAGCTATGTACTCCAGCGTCAGTGTATCAGATAAACCCGGCCCGGTTGGCTGGACAATCTAATTACAAGTCGATAACCGGCACTAAGTGTAAGTAAATATTTTATCGGCTAGTCAAAGGGGTATGGAATTGTGGACGTGATAATAGATATAACTAGCTGATTATAAGTTCCATAGAGTATTGAAATAGCTGCGTGGTGCCGGCAGAGTACAATTTCTTCCAGCCCATGCATGCCCGCGGGTATCGTACGAGGCGATTAAGGGTTTCCGGGAGGTGGGCAGTAGCGCCTCCCGTATTGACAATAATATGGGCCAAAATCAGAGAGGTGAGAATCATGCTTCTGACAAAGATTCTCTTAATAAAATAACGTGGTATTGCTAAAATACTTGTTTCTAAATGTAGGTTCTGCAATAATAACAAGGCAATTATAATTTTTATTTTTTTACGATAATATTTTTTTAGATTTTAAAAATAGTCATTCCGGGAAGTCCTTATACCATGTTTCAAGTTGCGATAACTCAAAAATGTTTACAATTAAGACTTAAAATTTTAATTATTTTAATATTAGCTTTGAAAACATTAAATTACGAATATACCCGTAATATTTTGACTATTCAAATGCTGTCTGACGTTTAATAACAGTGAAATATCGGTCGTAATTAAAACAAAACCGAGGTGGCGTTAGCGAGCACATTAGTTCACTAGTCAAAGGAAAAGACGCGTGTCCGGGAAAAAAATATTGATTTTGCTGGTAAGACCTTTTACATATATGAGAAGCGTACTTTAATTCCCTGTCATACGGGAACACTGTTGGGTGATTATGAACAATTTGCATACTTTTTGCTAAATTGTTATATATACAGCTACGTGATCCTAACCTCTAAAACCAATATCTAATATGACGGCGTGAAGCATGATATAAAAATATTCATCAAATAGTCATTTTGGGAACGGTCATCGGAAACGTTTCGTATTAGACGGGCGTCCTCGAAATGACGCGGGCGTTCCCGAAATGATACGGGCGTTCCTTAAATACAATTTTGCAAAATGACGGTCTAATGCTTTTAAAAACATATAACAATCAGTGAACCATTTAGAACGGGTAACATGGAAAATGATAAAAATGAAAAGAAAAAGAAGTCAGAAAAACGATTAAAACAGGACAGTATAGCTTATAAAAAACATCGTAGGCTGACAAGAAAACGCTGTGAACAAAGGGAGATTAAGAGACTGAAAGATAATTACCAAAGAAAGAAGGCTGAAAATAAAGTTAAGACTGTTAGTGATATGACTGAAAGACACAAAGAAAGTTGTGGAGAAAAAATTCTCAAAAGTATAGACAGAAAAAAAAGATGATGGCAAATATTTTAGGTAACAGCCCACCAGATTCTGAAAATGAGATAGAAAACGATAATCGCTTGTCTAGGAAGCTGGTTAAGAAAGATAAGGCACAGGCTTACAGAACTGTTAAAAATCCAGAAAATGCAAAGAATTATAGATAAGTTGCGAAAAAAGTACAGAGAAACAGAAGACGCGCAGAAAGAGTATCCCAAAAGAATGCTGATACGCCTACTCGCAAAGTTAATTAATTAACCATGTTCTGTTACTCCTGAAGTCAGTAAAAGTCTATTATTCGGCGAAGTTTTGACAACTCAACTAAAAGACACCATTGATAAATTACCAAAAAATAAAGAGAGAGAGGCTTTTCAAAAATGCGTCAGAGGCAAGTATCAAAAAACATCGCTTAAATAATATGACCAAACAATTTGTACGGACAACTCTTCACATGAGTAGGAAAAGTATTTATGACGCCGTAACGGATCAGAAGTTCTGATGATGAGAATCTCCAAAAGGTTTCGGCATGGAAAGAATGAAGATAATTTTACTGGTACATAGTAAGTAAAATGAACTTCCACCCCAACATGATACGTATTTTTGCTAGTAAATGTACCAACTGAAAATAAAAAAAATGAATACAGATACGTCGCGGTCGCTGACATCTCATTGATGAAGATGGTGAAATAAAGGTCACCTTTCTTCGTTGTAGTGTTGAGTAGACATACAAGAGGCACTTCATTTGTCCCGGACATGACGTCAAAATGTTCCATAGTACTACTTCAATTTTCTTGTCGCGGTCGAGCTTTGACGTGAACGTCACGGTCGTCGCGTCTGCATTTTGCGAGAGAGAAATATATTGTGCGAGGCGAGGGCCATGCCGGCAGAGGCGTACAATTTGTACCAGTAGGTAGCCCATGCATGCCCGCGGGTGAGCGGAATCGTACGATTTTCGGGAACATCATATAAACTGCAAATTTATCACTAATGAGTAATGTTATAGTTAAATCTTGGTACAACCTAAAATGACCTTTTAACATTTGTATTTATATTATTAATTGATACCGTATTGGTATACAATAAATTAAAATTTTGGAAATTTACACTAATTGAAAATCTATGGAGAGTAATATAAAAAATAAGTCTTTTTACTGTAAAAATATAAAAAATAACAGCGTTTACCGATAGAGGGACTGGTTAATTATAATTTCATAACGGTAATTATTAAATGCGTTGGTTATATTATTATTTAAAAAAATATTTCAAACGAAATGATTTAGTCCATAAATCAGACTGCGGTCACCAACCTGCCTACCATAAATCAGAGCGTTGTGACTATGGGTAAAAAACCCCTGTGTCAGTAGCCTTGTGGCGTGCTCAGGGGGAGGCCTACGTCCAGCAGTGGACTGCAATAAGCTGAAGACGAAGAATTAAAATAAGTGTAAAATGGTGGACCTCTGCCTCATCTAGGAAACTTTGCACATAATAATTATGGATCCACAAGGTCAAGAATATAATAATAAGATAAAATTAAATGAAATTGTAATTTAACGATTATTTCAGTTAACAAACAAGTCCATAATAAAAAACATCTACTTACCCCCATGACACTAAATAATACAAATTCGGAAGGATACTTTGTTTTAAATCGTGTAAAGATCAAATAAGTTTTACTGGCACATTTAGTAAATCTATCAATGAGCAACGGAGAGTCAAGCCTTTGGTGTATCTCGTCCTATAACTTTAATACCTATACTATCAAAAATTTAATTAGCAAACTAACAACCTTCTTCAATAAATATAATATTATACAGAAAAACCAATCAGTTAACGCTTTTAATCTAGGAAATGCAAAGCCTTTGTTCTTTCTTTGACATGTAAAGCTTTCGAGGCAAAAACTCAGCTCTAAACATTAAAATTACCTCCAGATGGTCGAAGTTACACGGTCACAAAAAATGAAACTCTTGATGACAGGTTTGGGTTAATGTGCTCGGACCTCTTCTAAGTATACATAAACGATCTCCCTAACATCATGAAATATAAAAGCGTACTATACGCTGACGACATCTCTGTAATAGTATCTACAAATAATCAAATGACATTAAATACTCACGAAATTGACATAAGTAACGTAATAACAACGATAATAAACTGGCTAAAAGATTACAATTTACAAATAAACATTGACAAAACTAATTTTATACATTTTAATAATAAAGAATATTTAAATATAATACCAAGGAACTAAACTTAAACTTCAAGGCATTACACTATCAAAAGCTAGACTGGAAACAATACAGAATTGCAGTAGAATAAATAAAATTAAACCGACTGCTAGGACTGTAACTAGACATACTGCTCTTACAGCATACTATGCATACGTATCTGCGATGGGCTTCTTTTGGGGTATACCGACATATTTATTGCTAGAAATGCATACGGGCAATCTGCGGAATGATGAGTCATGTAGACCTCAAATAAGAATTCTTATTGCCATGTCTATACATGAAGCTGCAAAGTTTGTTAAACAAAACCCTGACTACTTAAACGAGCCGACAATCCAGAGGCACTAGAAACCTCGCAAGTCCTAGAATTTTCCGAGTGCTCGCTTTCAAAAGAAACTCCATGTGCATAAAGAAATTTAATAATATACCCTACAGTTGAATCAATTAAAAATACCATTGGCTTGCAGATCAAACTTTTTATACGGTAAAAGAGTTCCTAGATGGAGGGTTGAGATTTGCAATCGGTGTCTTGATCTTGTTTTTAGAAATCCTGTTTTGTATGCCTATATTTATGCCATGCCATGGTTGAGAAGGCAATTGTACTTATCTGATATATGTTACGACCTTTTATAACCCTATCAAAGACAAATAAAGTATTATTATATTATTATAAGTTAATTGATTACTATTGACAAAGAATCCAGGATTCTTTCGCTTTGGAATTTTGTTTTTTTTTTACCTAAACAAAAAAATATGTATGTATATCGCTGCGGATAATTTCTCTGACCGAAATTCCTTAAGTAAATGGTAATTATAGAAAAATTTGCTATCTGAAATCGAAATTTTTGTTGGGGTCAAACCGCTTCATTGATTTGACATCTGTCAATGCTAATTTTCATAACACCTCTATAGTGTATAAGGGGTAATAATGACCGTGACAGTGACCTTGATATAGCGTTTGATAATCCGATTGTTTATATTTGTCTAAGCAATAGAGAATGAACAAAGAAGGAATTAAACAATTTAAAGAAATATCGTATAGCTTAAACACCATTACTGTGATAGCATAAAGCACGAGGAAGTCATTACATTCGCCCCAGAAGATCGTGCGAATTAAATTGTATTAAAAATAACTTTTTTGTATTATCGTTCTCATTTGCTAAAAATGCGAAACAGAAAATCAATTAACGTATAATTAATGGACTTCAAGTTGAGCTGCCTTAAGTATCCTAAACTCCATGCTATGAATACATAAATACGTTTTCAAATAAAACGTTTTCTTTTTCAAATGAAATACACTTACAGTAGGTACATTTTGAACTAAGATTATATGTATTGAAATAAATCACCTAATTTCAATTTCACCAAATTTTTCAATTTCAATAAGTTCACAAACATAAGAACGCAAGTGACATTTCCCAAGAGTAATAAGATCTCTAAGGTCTTGTAGTACAGCAAATATTATGTACTTACGACTCTTACAACTCTATATAAATACGTAGACAAATTATAGAATATATTCTGTTAAATGTTTGATAGAATTAGATTTTATTAAATTATGGAGATTTTAACCCAAGACCTACTGCACAAGCAGGACACCACCAAAATTATTCACATGTAGTCAAAAATGAAACACGCAACATTTTCAATCTAACCTAATCTATTTAGTGAAGGTAGGTACTTCAAAAACATTCTCAAAGCATCTCAAAGTCATAAACAAGCGGAATTTTCAATTCGCTTTCATCATGAGCAACAAAGATATCGCTCAAATTCCCATTAAAAGAAACAAAGACATTTAAAGAGTGCTGTATCGCTACAGTTTGTTATATTTTCTGTATTCGGCGAACACAAACTTCGTTACGGTGGCGAGCGTGCGGAAAATTCGATCATCCCTCGACTTGAACCTATACAAGTACACCATTTTATGTGTGCCACGGAGTATAGGAAGCAATTTTCGAAATAGGATCCCAGCCTGGAATCTTAATAACAATTTTATAAAAGCTGTAAAAAATAGTGTAATTCAAGAGAACTGCTATTGAAAACAAACCTACTCTACATATAGGCAAAATAAAAGAGCCCATAAACTTTTTTCAAGAGCAATATACATTCATAAATATCACACAACTCACAAACATTTTATTTGATAACCTTTCATACACACCTATTTGAACTTTATAACTACGATTTCTCGTTTCTTCGTCGCTCGTAAACGGTTCGAGTGGGGCTAACAGATGTAGCGTGTTTGGTAAATATCTAAAGGATTTGCAACCTTTTCTCGCCTCTGCCTACTTACACATGTTTATACAGTCTACAACTAAAGTTGCGTCACCTAATCTGTGTTCGTATAGCTATGTTGCACAAGGGTGTAAGTGAGGTAGTGATAAAATATACCTATCTTTATACTTAGGTTTAGGAAAACGGGCCCGCTTGGCGGTAATTGCCTGCTGGGTTATATTATAAAAATGTAGATTTTGTTGTAAGAGTTTTTCTTGTAGAAACAAGTCTTTACGTAACGTTGACAAATGAACTAGGGTCTACTAAACGTATAAAGGGGTTATAAAGTGCTAAATACCGGGTGTAAGAAAAGGTGTATGTTATGCGGTACACTAGAAAAGTAGCATACTGTATAAAGAACTAATCCATTAAGTTTGAGACTTATATGTCTATTTTTCAAGATTATATAAACACCTCTGAGATGTTTTGGAATTCTCCATACAAATTAAAAAAATAATAAATATGTGATCTCGAGTGTTAAAAAATTTGTGGATAGGTTCTCTATTGTAGGCTGTTTCACTAAACATACCCCTTTTATTACAACCTGTATATCATTAGGTCCTGCAATAAGCTGATGCTACATTTATGCTGAGAAATAAGGGTAACGTCGCTTGAGATAAAGAAGTCTCATTTAAAAGATGAAGAGCTTATTCGTTTGAAACCGGACCAGACTGAGACTTACCTCCATTAAATCAGTACCATGGAGAAGGTATAAAACAGGAGGTGGGACTATAAACTGAGTCGTGTGGCAATCGTGAGGCCATGACGTCATGATAGGGGCGGAGCTTCAAGGCCAGTGTGTGTAACTCAGTAGCTGTAACCACACGTTTATACAAGTAGTTTGGCTAGTACTACAAGGTGGTTTCTATGTAAATGGGCAGGACTATAATGTTCGGATGCTCCCCTCGTCCCATACTTCACCCTCGCTCAGCGGCACACTATTTTTGTATGAAAATCTACTCTTTTATTTCTTCTCCGCGATCAGTACAGTCCAGTAGCGCCATGAAATAATCGTCATTATACTTATGCGGAACGCAATAAAAATGATGACAAATTGTAAAAATATGTACAGGACAATAAGTTAGCAACTTATCTCTGAGCTTTTACATCTGTCCCCGCTATGCTAAATGTGTGAGATCTTATTTATGATCCTGTATCTCTACTTTATGATCCTGCATCTCTAGCTACCCTCTTCAAGGAAAACAGCCATGTGTACAGACGTCGGTGCCGCCAATGTGGACAGCCATTATTAGCGTGCAGTATAAAAAGGTAGTTTTCATTCCACTTCATATATATGTCGTGGCCATATTATAAATTGTTATCATGAAATTCGAGTCCATGTTCTTAATGAACACGGCATTTCAAGTAACCTAAATGTAGGTAAATCGTCTACATTTTTTGGGTACGTGATTAGCCTGAAAATCGTTATTTACAGGATGTCCATAAAATAATGTGGTAGCTTACACATATCATAAGTATGATGGTATCGATACTTTTTTTAAACAGAAGCTATTATTATGTGATATTTTCACAACTTCTATATAGTTAAAAACTTTTACAAAAGCGATTCGCATCTGGCATCGCCGGACGCTGCCTGGGCACGCTTCGTGCGTCATTTGTCATAGTCTAACCTAACTACCTATCGTAACTAAGTACTTTATACTTATATAAACCACCATTAATTCTAATATACATTATACAATATAACACACTATCGTGAACTTCTCTTACGTCTGCTTAGTACTACTGAATAAATTTTACTAAAATTTGTTTGATACTAAAAAGAAACTCTTCAACTAAATGAAGTAACGGCGGCAGGCCTCTACCGTTGATGTAACTATTCATTACGATATATCAATAAAAGTCTTGAAATGATCGGGCGTTAGTTGCCCAGCTTCGATGAACGATTTAATTTAATCATCGATCTTAGCCCAAAAGTGTATATATGTAATTTTTTGTAACAAGTCGAATTCATAAGATGCTACAGCAGTTTAAATACAGAAAGTCAAGTATGCTCAATGTACCCCATTAAGTCATGAAATGTATGGGGCAAGTTGAGCACTAGAATGTCTAACCAAACATACAGAGGTTTAATGTGATTATGAAGTAAACATATGTGACAATACTCTTTATTCCGAGTCTGTAACTCTAGTAACAACAAAACTTAAAGTAACGGCTCAAAACTAGAACAAAAAATGTAGGTAAAGTATTTTTACTGGGTACGTGATTAGACACTGAAAAGTTATTTACTGAAATAATTATTAACTATCATAATTAACCAGATGTTCGATACTATTTAAACGAAAGTAAGAAGCTGGAAATTATGTATGTGTCCTCCCTAGTTGACACTGGATATTTCTATCAGCAAGCCTTTCTATGCTTCTACAAGTCAAACTTTTAATTCGGAAAGTTATCGAGGAAATTCAAGCGATTTACTAGCAATAATTAACACTTAGGTACAAAGTACTTTATACTTACTCGACTACTAACCCCATAATTTTAGTAATATTATAAATATGAAAATATAACTTCTCTTACGTCCAAATGCTTAAACTACTGAATAAATTTTACTAAAATTTGTTACAGTGATAGCCTTAAGCCTAAAGACAACTTTTAAGCAACTATTTGAAGTACAATAATTTTTTTAAATGAAAAACCGACTTTCTCCCAAAACTCGACCTTACTAAAGTAAAATTTTACTAAAGGGCAAATATATATTGCGTTTAGCCGTGTACGAAGTTTAGAAGGCATAATATTGTCAGATTTATATGCCAGCAAATGATTAAATAGGCCATATGACAAAAAAGACAAATGAGTAGGCTTCGAAACTTTACGTCTGACAATATAAGCAACATACAAATAATTACACTCCTTCTTCCTGCCCTATTCCCAATCTTTTGGGGTCGGTGCAATATGTGGGTACTCTTCTTTCATTCATCCCTATTATCCGTTATCTCGTTATTCTCATGTCTACCTCTTCCTCTATAACCATCTCACTTCGGACACGGCTTAACGCAACATATAATTTCAACACTTAACACAATTATCTTCATCTTCATAAGCCTATTGCTAACGTCTAACGGATTGCTAAAATTAAAAACGGACTACTCGTGCCTTTTATATTTGAGGATATCCCTAGATTCCTTAGAGATTCCATCATCAGATGTTATGTTTTATATCAAAACGCTCAGTAAAAGTATAAAAACAGACTACATGTGCCTACAATATTTGAGGATTGCCCTCGATTTCTCCAAGATCCCATCATCAGATCCTGATGTGGTGAATATGGGACCAACTTGGAAGCATACTATATCGATCGAAAACGGTTCATAAATGAGTTCTGAGGTAATACACATAAAAAAAAACAAACAGACTAATTGATAACCTCTCTTTTTTGAAGTCGGTTAATAAAAAGAGGATGAATGTTGATATGCAAATTACGTCATTCTCACTGCGTCATAATAAAGTCCACGCGAAAATGCGGATGTCCACTAGTAAGTACTAGTAGTAGTGTACGTTAGACTTTAACCTTTGTGACTAAATATATATAATATTTTTTATCTATTCTGATATAATATTAAAGGCCGATTTTTCCAATAATTCAGATAGCTTATGAGATGGCTAAAAAGTTGATGGTGTCTTTCTCTAAAACTTGGCTAAGATAGAGACAGCATCAACTTATACTTCAGATAGACTATCTTACCATTATTACCATTAAGATGGTCAAATTCGTCATGCGAGTTAATTGACCTGATAGCTCAGTTGGTTAGAGCAAAAGCACGGTATGCGAAAGGTCGTGAGTTCAAATCTCACTCAGGTGAAAAAAAATTCATTTCTTAATTAAATTTATAATATAGCGGTGATAGCCCAGTGGTTAAGACGTGCACCTTTCAAGTGGGAGGCGTATGTTCGATCCCAGTCACGGGCCTGTACCAATGAATTTATTTAATGTAGAGATTTTAATGTTGCAAATTGTCACTTAGCTCGTTCCTCGGAAAGCACATAAAACCGTTGGTCCTGTGCCTGATCTCTCTCTGGTCGTGTCGGCTTTCTGTCCCATCGGACTATGAGAGTGACAGAATAGAGAGTGCATCTGTGTTTGCGCACACACTTGTGCACTATAATATCTCCTGCGTATCTGGCCAATCTCCGTAGAGATTGGTCGCCTTGACCGCAATAAGGTCGGAGATCATCATCATATTTATAATATCTTACCATTGTAAAAGTTAGTCCTTACTTGTATAAGCTACTAGACCATTGATCCATCACTAGTGGAATAGTAAATTACGTGTGTATTTATGCTGAAATCTATGAGCTAATCTTCGTATAAGCCGCGTCTCATAAAAGGTT
Organism: Carposina sasakii; assembly: GCA_014607495.2. Lineage (NCBI taxonomy): Eukaryota > Metazoa > Arthropoda > Insecta > Lepidoptera > Carposinidae > Carposina > Carposina sasakii. The sequence continues at coordinate 3,462,064 of CP053149.1, read as the reverse complement.
ACGAGCTCCGTAACTGTTGTCAACTAGGGAGATTACAGTGCGTAAGTTATAACATAATCTAAAAATTATTAACTAGATGATTAACAAAAAAAGGGGTGGCAGATCAATTATTTTTATAATAACACAATGACATTAATTTTAAAGAGAGTTTTCCAAACTAAATTTCGTAAAATAATTGTAAACGGCGCCACGTATAGGTATCTAGGTATAGCTATGGAGACCCGTAGTAACCAATTTTATCATTTTTTTTTCTCGAACGTAAAGTAGCTATGCACACAAAACGATCTGGCTGGCTAAATAAGCGCGAGTCAATTAGCTGTGATTCAATTTTAAAACCATGTACGGCATGGCTACTTTTTAATATTAGTAACTTATACTTAAATTCTCATATTGTGCATGTACACAGTTTAATATTTAAGTACTATACGTTTTATGCTTCTCGAACAGGACTCAAGACTTCGCAGAAGCCTAGACTTAGAAAAATAGGTCACATATAGCATAAATATTACCACATTATAATAATATCGATACTCCAACATAAACAATTCGCCCCAACGAGATTTATAACCTCTGGCTATCCGAGCCTTGATCTTGGCTTAGTAGGGACAGGCTAAGTCCGTGTTGACACCCGTCTTAATACCCTCAGCATACGAATACCTAAATAAACCTTGCTATTATAAGATAACAGGTGGATTTATTATTAAAACAGGTAAGCTTACGTACCTAAATGCGAATTTTGTTGGAAACGAATGACCGATACACATCTTTGTATGTGTTTGGAGCGATTATTTTATTTATTTATTGTTTGTTTTTGTGGATAATTATGTCAGGACCGTAGCAAGTTGAGAGCCGTGTTCTCCGGAAAAGAGGTGTGATTTCATGTACGTAAGGATGTAATTTATTTTTAAACTTATCACTCTCTGGTCAATATTTAAATTTTATAAAAAATAAAATTAGTTTTGTACAATTTCCTTACAGCAAACGACTTAACACATTGGGTTATCACCGTTGCGTGATCGTACATCGCTGTGAGATAGCACCGCCGTAAAGTCTAATCGCAATTAATTTTTCAACTGTAGTGCGTGCGTAGTTAACTATTGCGGGAATCATTAACTGGCTGCGGAAATCATTAACTGAATATAAATGTAGAGGTCGGATATAAAAGGAGCCAAAAGGGTGGAAGATGCGTCAGCACACGGGATCAGCACCCGTCAGCACGTCACACGTGAGGATCGTATTGTTGCAACTACATATTTATTGATATAAACTAAAGGTGCCATACTTTTACTACTATTTCTGTTTACCTACCTGTAGTCGAGTGATCAAAAGTATTTGAATAAATGAAGAACAAAACTTTACCAGCGTTGAGCTGACGCATCTGGTGATGATAATACCAACAAAATATCGCACTATTTTTGATAGACATCTGTTTGCCTGTCATTGTGTACATAATAGGCGGATCACGGCATGCTATGATACACAAAGATACCTTTGTAGCGAGTAGCTATACGCTAGTACTAAGCTGCGTGTAACGCAGCACCTCTTGACTCGATCAACGAGGCATGAAAATATAGTTAAAGTTGTCAATTCTGTTAGAAAATTATTCCTGAATATATTGCTCTTAGATTAATGATAGGTCTTCGCTGAGCGAATCATTATTCTAAGATATTGCTTTTACGAAACCTAGAAAATATCTTTTATCACCCATAAATATCTCTCCTTGTACAGTTACATAACTCGTAGGTGGACGGTAGCCCTACCATCCACTACACCTTAAAACGACAAGAAAGTAGAGAAATATATTCATACCCAATAGATATCCGGAAAAGCAAGTAAAGAATCCCATTTATTATAACTAACGACTAGATTTCGGATAGTAGAGATGCCGATTTTGCACATTGCATTTGTAAGTAAAATTTTTCAATGGGCTCACTGTGAGGAATTGAACATTCGACTTACTTGAAAATTTAACTTCGAGAACTTTTGTTCCGGAGCTTCAATGTATACTATAATATTTCGAGGTGCAGTAATCTTATTCCTCTATGGTGCAGTTAAGACGAGAAGTTTAGCGAATAATAGTTTTTGTTTCGATCGTTTAAGCTGTATTACCAACTTCTTTTAAAACTACTATTTATAAAATTCAGATTTTTGTATTAATAAAACTTGGAAATATCGAAGTAAGAGCAATGAAAACATACACAGATTTAAATAAAGTTATACTTTTATTTTCTATGAGTGGCCTCTACCAAGTTTCCAAAACCATGAAAGCTCCTTTATATCTGTCGACATGCAATGAAGATTTTATGATTTTCCGCGAAGGTTTAAATCCAGTTTAAATCACACTCCCTGAATTATTTACTTTTACGAGTACTATCCCCTTTCAAAGACTACCAAATCGTATTCCGAAGAGTTTTACCAAAGCGATAAGGATGACTGAGATCAATCGGCTGTTAAATCGTCTAAGATATAACGAAACTAAACTCGGGTGAAGAGTAAGAAAAGGGTCAACATAATCGAATTGGAAGGAGGACCTTGAAGAACCATTTTTCTTCGAAATCGGCTTTGTTTTTCATCTTTCTGGATGAATGAGACATCGATTGAAACTAATATTTAGGTACATATTATATACTTTATTTTCACTGATAAATAAAATGTTGGTTTTCGATAAAATATAATTTAAGTGGGCAAGTACGTTATTTACTACTTTTAATTAAATGTGTTATTTATTTCTTCAAGCTTACAGGGGGTTTATTGAAGCTGGTTACTTATAAAATGCCTTGCTTGTCTCTTTTTTTTACAAACTAACACTGAAAAATGGCTGAAAACTTAGAATTGTCTATTAAAACATTAGGTACTAGATATCTTATAAAATTATTAATAAAGAAATGGAAAAAATTCCTCACCCGAGTGGGAATCGAACCCATGACCTCTGCATACCGTTCTAGCGCTCTAACCACTGAGCTACCGGGTCAATTACTCGGATGACGAATTTTACCATCTCTTTTCTAAATTACATATTGGCAACGTTATTTTTCATCCCGATAGCTATACACTAGCCAAATCTCGGCAAACAAAGGTGAATACCTCAGCACAATGTTTAAAGATGAAACGATCAACCATATCCTAACGGATTATATTAATGGAGAAGTGTTTTTTATAAATTTATCTTAGTCAAGATATTATATGTTATAAAATTATTAATAAAGATATCTATAAATAGTGTGTATTAGATACGAAATCATTCAACTAGACGATATATTCACCGCATTTCTAACGATACAGATAAGTGGGATCAATCGTCCGTAACGACTGTCATTGCGTGATTGATGTTGAAGATTCACTTGGCGGCCAAGTAAAAGGGTCAATGGATACACGTGGAACCAAAAAAAGCACATGAGTTATGGCAGTTTTCTCGCCCATATTGCGTGTGTACAAAACTTGACTTTGAATAGTTCAACATATTCAAACATGAAAAAGAAAGAGAGAACTCTCTCTGAACGTGATTTATTGCGTTTCATATGTGGACTTTTGGCACGAGCTAAATATTACTTTACGATGCAGTGTGTAGTTAAAACTTGTATAGTTAGCTTAGTTTACGAGTAATACGCATATCCTAGGAGTTGTTTGAGAGTCCCCGCTTTTATTTTGCTGAAGTTTAATTGAGCAATATTTAGTAACTCAAATGAGACCTGCTTTAAGCAGGCTAAGATGATAAAATATTAATTATACTAATTGAGTCATCCCATACAGGGCACCCAATTTTACCTTTGCACCTTTGTGAAAATTGTTATACGTTCCTCAGACTACGGTTGTTTGGCAAACTGACAAAAAGTTAATACACCGAATTTAAATTGACGTCCGTTTAAAAAGGCAATGTTTTGCAGTATAACGTTTAGTGCAATGTAACCTCTATTATTAATTAATATTGTAAACGTGAAGTAGAGTCGGAATAAAATACCTCCGAGAAGTACTTATACTAGAGTGTTTTGTATGAAATAAAGATTTCCGAACTTACTACGTTCGGTCTATTATTATTAAAACTACAGAGTGAAAGGGGAAATCATGATTTTTTTAATACTTAGCGATGTTTATTTAGTTACTAAGAATATTTAAATATTCCCATTAAAATTAAATTTAAAAATCTGCTTATTTATTTCCCTACGTTATTTTGTACACAATGTGATTGGTCAGCCCTTTTCAAGTACAGACAAGAATAAAAACATAACTCGAGTCCCGAGTATCCTATTGTTTATCTGTCAAGAACAGCTTTGTCTAAACGCTATGAAAGTTGGAATGAAGTATATTTTTTTCTGATTGTATATCGACCTTAGACCACTCGTTACCAAGTGGTACCCGTTGATTCGGTTCACTTACTGCACCAATATAATATCACAGTAATACGTGTACGGTCTTAGAGAAAGTCACCTTATGCATTGAATATATACAAAATAATACATGAAAAAGTATCTTAGTCGAGTAAGCTAAAAGCTTGGGTAAAAGATAAGACGAATTTAGCTATATGGAGGAAGTTTTTTGACATTTACGAGAAACCTTCATGTACCCACCTATTAACATTCATTGAATTGTATCAGGCAGATACTATGCAGGAATTCCAACTGGTATACGTCCACCATAGGGATCCACACTCCGCTGATACTCGAACCTGACAGCTTATGATCGCGATGAGATAATTGAGAAACCGTATCTGGAGCACCTAGCATACAATACGTACAATATTTTCCTTGTAACACTACTATATTGCGTATTATTGCGCAATTCCCAAATCGCGGGCTAAGTGCAGAAAAATGTTTATTTTTCTTCAAACGCGCAACACAATCAATCGTCCGACACGACTGTCATTATGTGATGGATGTCGAGACCGAGAACGAACGGAAGAGGGTCAACAGAATCGAATCCTAACGACATTAAAGATATAACAAGATTCAGATGCTAGCGGGAATATAAATACATTTATATAGTCACGCATAACCCCCAAATAAGTTAAGGAGGAGTGTACAATTTACACACTCACTTTTTACCAGTTAGTCTATTAAATCCCAGGTAGTAAGGGGTTAGTATACCGCTGCTTTTTCGGCCACAATTACAACAATCTAGCGACCGGTATATAAACAAGCACTTAGATGTCCGGTGGTCTAGAATTCTATAATATTATTATGGAATGAATACTATTGAAGAACATAAAATATTTTCTAATGATCGTAACATAACAACTGAACAGCCAGGATCCATTGAAATATTAGCTTGGCTGTCGGATAATTTTTTTCATTTTCACAAAATGGCGTCCAGTAGTCGCCATATTGGATTTTCACTAACGTCATGTCTTTAGTGACACTCGCCGGACTAAGAGGAATCGATTGACATATGAATCATAAAAATCGGCCGAGGCGTTTGGTCTGTGTAGTGCTTCAAAGGAACATACATACATACTCGTACATAGACTGTTAAACACAATACCACTCCTTTGCGTCGCGTAATTACAATAATATTTGGGCAGTTTAGAATACACATGGTAATTCAAATGTTTTCTTAAACTTGTAATTAAGGCGAGGTCCTTCTACAAAGTAACCGCAAACTAACTGGGAAAACGGTTGGGTACCAGTGGATGAGGTTGATGTGGATGACATAGTTTAGAGGGATCTTTAATGAATCAAAAGTGCTGGTATAGGTAGATATACTATGATACGTTATGTCCTACTAATATCGGAATATGATACCTAGGTCTAGATATAACGGTAATTTCGCAAATATTTTTCTAAATTTACAATAATAATAAAAAAATATTAATAGTTTTATAAAAATGAAACAATTATAAAAATTTCTTAATAATAATAAATAATAAAAAACAGTATTTTGGAAAAACTGAGAGATGTATTTTTTGCATCGGTAGAATATACAGGGTGTTTTTTCGTTGCCACCCTTAACGAAGGGTACGTACTCTATACATCAAATAAAGTAAGTTTATGTAAAAAAAATGCTGGGAAACGATGTAATTTAAAAAAAAAAAATTATTACTTGATCGGGCAAAATTTATAGTGTCCAGTGTTTATCCTAGTTTTGTCATAGACAGATATTAATTATTTCTCGTGAAAAAATCTTGCTACACGCGTCAATGCGCATTTATGCAGAAAAACGCAGTCTATTTACTCAACTTAGGACCCTAATATTTTGGAAACCAGACACTTCCCAGGTATGCTTCCATGGAGGAAAATGAACGTGATGACGAGGAGATTCCGTAGTTTTCGGGAACGTTGACGACAAAAATCATCCTGTATAATACGAATAGTATAAATAGTATAATTCGAGAGCTTTCATCAGCAAAGTGCCTTGGCAAGCTCTAAAGTAAAGAAAAAGTATATCGGGAAAGAAATTTCCATTTTAAACCACCGCAAATTGGCGATAAAAATGCTTCGCTTAATTTAGACATCTAAAATAGTCTGCCACAGATAGCACTGCACTGTTTGGAGTATGAAATATTAAGAGATGTAATTTATCATAATGAAAATTCCTACGCAGTAATCCAGAGCTGCATAGTGCTGTTATAAAATAGTTTATGAGTAGATCTAAAATGAACGATTTACATAAGTACTATCCGTCTTCGCTTATAAACAACCTCATTACCATAACTTATTCCATTATCATCTGGCACCGCAAAATACATCGAATAATTTCCAGGCTTGACCTATAAGAAAATCACCCTCTTAAATAACGATTTGAAAACTTCAAACATTCCTCTATCATTTAAAATTAAACAGTTGACTAGTATATTTTATCGTAGTGACTAAACCTAAAAATTTTATCATCACCTGCCCCTAGAGTACTGTCACTTCAAAAAAAAAAAAATCGGTCAATAAAAAAAACAAAACAATATCACCACTCACAGTAAAATTCACTACACTTTCGGCAACGAAAACTAAAGTTCACGCGTCCGCGTCGGCTCAAAAGCCGGTGTTTGCGAAACGAATTCGCTTCCACATTCGTGCTACTGCTGAAGCGATATCGGGTCGTCTGGCGTAACCGGCGCGCCGCCGGGCCCCTTGCCCGACTGCAATGCGCCCCGTACATGCCCTATAGAAAATTAGCGGCATCAATTCCGAAGATAATATACCTAGACTGTAAAAACTCGTTTAGTCTAATGGCCGAAATTTGAGTGCGCATCATAATGCCACCGTTTTATTGCAGTCATTCGTTCGTACTCGCCCTTTGTGGTAATTTAATAGGTTCATGGATTCCCGCGGCGAATTAATGTCAACGTTTTTCCTTCCCGCGCTTTTGGCTAATGAAGAATTAGTGGCAGTGCTTTGGCGCGTTTCTTGGCAAACTTCGCGATTAAATGTTGTAACGCGATATGCTGGATTGGGGATCAAACGGTTTTACGTGCTACGCAAGATAATGTATTTTTGATAGATTTGCTTATGATATGGTGTAGGCTTACGCTCGCATTTCTAGTGGTTCTTCTCTTTCTTATGATAAGTGGTAGTACTTTGTTTTCTATGACTTTAATAATGGTTGAGTGTGATTGGAGTTTGAATCAATTATTTATGAAGTATATAATACATACATACATACATACAATCACGCCTTTATCCCTTACGGGGTAGGCAGAGCACCAAGGGCCGATAGAACCACTTCTGACCAATTTTGAGGGTATAGTTGAGTTTTTGAGTTGTTTGTAGTTGAGTTTGAAGTATATAAGTATATAATTATATACTTCAAGTTAAAGTGTGCTACTCCTTTAGAGTAAGAAATACAAACGTAAGCTAAAACACTAATATCTGAGATCTTCGGCAGCGTATGGTCTATCCAGTGATAAATAATTAATTAATTAGTAAAGTATTAGTTAATGCTTTCAATTTTTTGGCCGCGTGAAGGCGTGACTCGTTATGTATTGCATAAACCCTAGAGGTTTTTAATACATGATAGTGATAATAAACTGCATTGTGTCAAGGGTAATGAACAAAATAAATGAAAAAAAAAACATAATTTAATAAATCCAAAAACCCGAATGCGTAAAAAAGGAACCAAACTATATAATATTACATAGTTTGGTTCTTTTTTACGCAGTCGGGTTTTTGGATTTATTAAATTATATATATTTTTTTTAATACTTTTTAGTTAATATTAGCTACTAATAGGAAGCCTTCAAGAACATGTTCGGCAGCAAGAAGTTTTCGTCTTGCTGCTGTCTAAATACTTACCTATACAGGATGATATTTGGTCGTCAACGTTCCTGAAAACTACGGAATCTCCTCATCATCACGATCATTTTTCTCCATGGAAGCATACCTGGGAAGTGTCTGGTTTCCAAAATATTAGGGTCCAAAGTTGAGTAAATAGACTGCGTTTTTCTGCATAAATGCACATAGACGCGCGTAGCAGGATTTTTTCACGAAAAATAATTAATATCTGTCTATAAAAAAACTAACATAAACACTAGACTTTATAAATTTCGCACGATCAAGGAATTTAAATTTTTTTTTTCCCAGCATTTTTTTTGGCATAAACTTACTTTATTTCATGTATAGAATACGTACCCTTCGTTAAAGGTGGCCACAAAAAAACATCCTGTATATGCGAAAATGGTTGCTACGCAACTTGAAATCGATATAGATCCTAAACGGTCAGTCAGATCGAAAAATGTTGAGAGAAACCTAAAAATGATTTTTAAATACCTATTCAACGATACCCCACTCGATATAGTTTGTCAACTTCAATTTTTCCAGTCCAGTCCAGTAGTCGCCATATTGGATTTTCACTAACGTCATGTCTTTAGTGACACTCGCCGGACTAAGACGAATCGATTGACGTGTGAATAATAAAAATCGGCCCAGGCGTTTGGTTTATGTAGTGCTTCAAAGGAACATACAAACATACATACATACATAGGCTGTTAAACACAATACCACTCCTTTGCGTCGCGCAGTCGGGTAAAAAAATAATAATCTTGCCATACTCACCTAAGGGTGATTTTGTAAAATGATTTTGAAATAGATGAAATAAATTAAATTTGAAGTGTCTGATGGCACTAATATGAATACACCCTAAAGAATATTGAAAGCTCTATGTAAAACCTTTTCTCCATTCTTAGTTTAATACAAATATATTTGGTAAAATTTCTCCACGAATAAACATAATCCACTAAAGCATTCGAATCAAAACGTATCAAAACCGCGTGGTGCCGGCAGAGTAGAATTCGTACCACCCCATGTCTGCCCGTGGGTACCGTACGAGGCGATTAAGGGTTCCCGGGAGGTGGGCAGCAACGCCTCCCGTGTTGACAACATAGTCCAAAATACAAACTGCGGTCACCAACCCGTCTGCCCAGCGTGGTGACTATGGGCAAATACCCCTCATGGCAGTCTTGTGGCGTGCCCTGGGGGAGGCCTACGTCCGGCAGTGTACTGCAATAGGCTCTGAATTTTTCCCGTATTCGCGATTTCAGGAAAACCTATTTTATATTTGGTAAATAAATAGTTAAGTCTGTCTATTCGGCGATTTTAGACAGTTTTTGGCATAGCAACTACATCTCCCATTTATAAACAACAAACCATGCCAAATTCTTAACATTAAACATGTTTAGCCCCACCTGCAAAACTTGCGTAATCGTAGATTTCATTTAATCCGTAGTACTCATGCCGTCTGGGTTTTTTACATAACATAAAAGAGACATCACGTATGACAGAGCCATTTTAAATAAATCCAACGATAAAAAATCTCAAAGAAAAAGTTCTGCTTTTGTTATCCACGGTAGTCCCTTTCTTCTCCGAATATCGATCGTCCGAAATTCATAATCCCTAACAAGTTTGCTATAATCATCACTTTCCATAATGTCCGCGTATACCAAATTGTATATTACCTAATCGTCTTTAATTCTAATACTTTGGTGTCATAAAATCGGGTGCTATAATGATTAGATGTCCTAATTTTTCTTGCTATAGTCACATGTCCTAAGTGTTATATTGTATAATGTATGTTAGACCGAATGGTGGCTTATAATAATATTGTTAATAGGAATCTGTCTAGGGCATTATTTAAAACAAAAATTAGGATGAATAAAAAACAGGCACTTAAATCGACTCAGTTTACCCCGACTCCACGCAGTCTTGTCTGCCCTACCCCTAGAGTGCAATGTAAAAGCGCGTAGGCGCGGAAGGCGGAGGGACGCCGAAGGTGCGGTGGTAAGCGTTACATCCATCTGCGACGATAAGCTCGCGTGGGACCGCCGGAGTTCCGCAGCACCGGAGCTGTGACAGAAACCATGCCTGCTGCATGTTTGCTTGCATGCTGCATGCTTGCTTGAATGCTGCATGCTTGCTTGCATACTACATGCTTGCGTGCATGTTGCATAGTTGATTAAAATAAGAAAGGTTGTTATTGGAAGGTTAGGTCCGTTAGGACTTACAACTATTTTAGAAAAGCATTTTATGTGTTATGAATATTATAGCTTGTGATATTTATAGCAAAAAAAAATTAGATCATATTATATTTAGGGATTTCGGTTTTCAGGCAAGTGATATTATAGGACATTAAGTTAGGGCTACTTATCATTTGGGCACATGATGATTATGTCACAAAACATTATGACACGTTAGATTATGGATAAAAAATTTATAGACACAATAGAGAACCGTTATCCACGCTTGTGGACTCCAACGTGGAATGTACTCGTACTCTTACTTGAAATACAAAGGGAAATGGATCCTCAACAAAAAGGTTCAAACTGCTATTAGAGAGCACTAGTAGGTACTACTAGAAATACATGAAAATTTATGGACCCGTTTAAGAGTCCAGATGGGGCTCTATTTGGTACCAGACAGCCCTTTTGTCAATGTGATCCACTGACCCACAACCGATATGAACAAATGTACGTGCCTATCCCGATGGAAGGACGATGAGGATATGTGATATCTGATGGCAGAAGATGGAGGAAGCTTAGGTTAAGTTAGTTTATGGTAGGTTCTTCTATGCTGCTCTGGAAGTGAAAAAAAAAACGTATTACACTACAGCTGCTTCTCTTCCCTGGCATACTGTATTAGTCAGTAGAGGGACAAGTGGGTCTTGGTATTTTGTAAGCGATGGGCTGACCACCTGTCACTACTAACCGAACTTGTACATCTAACTATACCCTCAAAATTGGTCAGAAGTGGCACCATGTGGTTCTGTCGGCCCTTGGTGCTCTGCCTACCCCGTAAGGGATAAAGGCGTGATTATGTGTATATATGTATAGTAGGTTCGCTCTACAACCTGCATTCTCGATGCAACCTGCATAATCGATCTGTAACCTGCATACTTGCTCTGCAACCTGCATACTCGTGCAATGGTAATATTATTTATTTAAAAATATATATCTAGACCAACTCTTCCTTATTATTCCTTAGTAGACATTAACAAATGTACGTATTGTACGTGCCTGTGCAGCGACCCGGACATTTTTATGGCGCCACAAGAAAAGCGAAGGAATCTAGAGAATATGAGACCATTTTAAGACTATTTAATATAAGATTGAATTGAGAGTCGGGAAAGCCTAGAATAGTTTCATAGAGATAGACTTTTTTGTTTGCGATAAAATATTTGGAACTTACACACTTGAAAATACAAAAAATACTGCATTGACTTTAAGTAATGAAATAAAGATACGTGAATGATGAATCAATTAGAAATACAGATTTTTTAAAGAATAACTATATTACGCGCCTTCTGTACCTGTAATTACGTATCTAAAGTGTGGCACAGCTCAATACTCGTATGAGTAGACAGGGGAACTGACCAAATACGTTATATGTTTGCCTCAAACCATCAAGTTTCAAGCTACGTTGTGGGCAGAATAACCATGGAGGAAAAGCAAAGGAAAGGTGGTCTTACTACAACTTTAGAATAAATCAGGGGTTCCTAACCTGTTCTTGATTAGTGCCCACTTTAATATAATTCTTTTTAGTAGGCAAGAGCTATAGCCATATTTATGCAAATACGTGATCTGAGTCTGTAACATGACTTAATTATAATTAGATTACAGCTTCTTAAATTTCCACGACCACTCGTTGGGAACCATTTGTTTAACGAGTGCACTCGTCATGGATCGAGTGAAGAGCAGAAATATAATAGTGCAGACTGCGAGTAGATAGTGTCAGCCTGTGATTGCTTTATGCAACACCATGTGTACGCTTATCTATAGGTCCATTGGAGATTTAAGTATAAAATAATTATAGTATCTCCTTTTAGTTCTTACGTCGTGAGATTAACCGATTGAAGCAAACTGATGGCAGGAATATCTGCCAGTGATTGATCTTGCATCCTGGATTATTCCATCCAGGTTAGTATTCAAAGCCATACTTTGAAGAGCGCTTACTTAGTGCATTTGACAGGATCGATTTGCGTTTTACAAAGATAAAGTAACGGTATGATAAAGACGGTAAAATGTCTGTTTTGAGAGGTCATTGTGAGTACGAAATTTTGTCTAATCCGCTTTCATGGTGTTTGCTTGTTTACAAATAAATAAAAAAGTCTGCCCACTTATTCTGCCATACGATGACCGTAATAGAAACACGTCAAACGCGTTGTATTTCATGCACGGCGTAAAAGATCTTGTTCGTATGATTTCATACGTACCCGTAATACTTGTCTAAAATATTTTGCCAAAACGTTCCGTGCATGAAACACGTAGCCTGACGTTTCATATTCAATCAGCCTATCGCAGTCCGCTGCTGGACGTAGGCCTCCCCCAGGGCACGCCACAAGACTGCCATGGAGGGTATTTGCCCATAGTCACCACGCTGGGCAGGCGGGTTGGTGACCGTAGTTTGTATTTTGGACTATGTTGTCAACACGAGAGGCGCTGCTGCCCACCTCCCGGAAACCCTTAATCGCCTTGTACGATACCCACGGACAGACGGATGGGGCGGTACGAATTCTACTCTGCCGGCACCACGCGGCATAAAGGAAGTATGAGGCAAGAACCAAAATATCTTGCTCAGGATCTTAGATAAAAATGTTAAGGATCATTCATTACCGTCTGATTAAACATGCTTTTTATTATATTATCAATTGTTTTACTTCAGTGGTGCGGCTTAGTTTCGAAACACTACACCACAAATATACTATAAAAAATAATAATTACAAAGTGATATATTATTATAGGTAGACATTCTGTGTCCAATTAAATAAAATCTCCAGTGTTAGAATAATATCTGTGTTAAATAAAACTTTGTGAAATAAATAATTTCTCCGATTCAGAGCTCCGATTAAAAAACAAATCACAATATAATCGACTACGAGGTAGAGTTAATATAAAAAAAAATAAAGCTGTGAATCTGATGAAGAGCATTCTGAACAGATTGCTGAGGCACGTGTAATAAAACATCGCATTTATATAGATTACCCGCGAGTAAAACAATTTGGCAATCAATGTTTTTAAAATGGAAATGTTGGGTATTCAACTTTTAAGAGTTTAACACCTGTAGACATTTTCATAAATGAGTTAAATATTCTAATCGACGCAGTGATTTTCACCGAGTCGATTGGTCTATTGAAGCCATTTCAAAAAAGTGGCACTCTAGAGTTTTTGCGTTTTCGCCTTCCCACAGTCGATATAATATTTCTATAGTATATTGTATGTACCTACCTATGTATAATGCCGCGTGAAAGGGCATTACACCCGTGCAAAGTCGGGGTGGGTATCTAGTCGTATATGCAGGGTAGGAGATTCAGCTGATGAATTCTAGTTAAACCTCGCATCAAAACAGACGGCCGATTGGTCTGACGGCCGATTGGTGTAGTTGGTAGTGACCCTGCTTGCGACGCCATAGATCCTGGGTTCGAATCCCCGTAGGTGCAAACATTGATATGATGAATATCGATGTATGTTTCCGAATCATGGATGTTTCTATACTTATCTATGTATTTATATACCGTTGCTTAGTACCCACGACACAAGACCTTAGGGATCTTAATGTGGGACTAGGTTAATGTGTTGTGTAGTGTGTGAATATTTATTTATATTTATAAAACAGCTGTTACTTCTTATTCATTAATGAATTCAACCTTCCAAGAACCTATTAGAATACACATATAAAAATTAAGTGAGTTTAGCAAGCATTGAGTTTTAGCCAAGACGAGAAGAAGAGAAGAAGACTTTAATAATTCATCATCGTCATCAGTCAATTTATAAAATATAAATATGAAAATGAAAAAATTCTTCACCCGAGTGAGATTTGAACTCACGGCCTCTTGCATTCCGTGCATCGCTCTCACCAACTGAGCTATCGGGTCACTTAACTAGGATGACGAATTTTACATCTTTTTTAAATTAAGTTTTTGGCAACATTATCAGTCAATTTATTAACTCCTCATTTCTCATTTTATTTTACAACAACTTCAAATTGTCAAAGAACCAGTTTTGTAATTTTCGTGTTCAACGTAATAGAAGACAAATAATTCGAAAAGATCAAAGGTTGGGCCAATATTCCCAGTCCGGTAAGAAATTTCCAACATTTACTTACTTCTCGTAAGAAAATAACTTCGAAATAACTCAGGGAATAATTTACTCTTGAATTTACTATAACAGGTTGTTGAGATATTTGCATTTTGTATCTAATAACAGACTTATTCCATGAAGTACATATCAATTTTCTTTTCTTATTTTTTTATTTTTATAAAAAAAATCAATATTTTTTATAATCAAATTAATTTGATGAAGATAAAAATCCAAAATTCCTCACTTACGGCCAATTTCAATACTCAAGATCATAAAGAAACCCGGATTTTGTTTATTCAAAATTAGAAATTTTGTATGAAAAAATGGAACAATTGATGCAAAAAATCTCCCAATATCGGTTATTGAAACTGACTAAAGAATTAACCTAAAAATTTAAAAAAAAACTATAATTTGTCTCCCATAAAATAAACTATACGTAGCTACGCGTAGGTAAATTAATTGCTCGTCAGCCTCGTCAGATATCCTTTGAATTTCTCTATTGTACATATTTCTGTAACTTATATGCGACATGGCTGATTATTGCGTAGATTGGCGGCAACACCAGTTCGATATTTTATGTGTTTGACTTTGACTAAAAATACCTTTTACTCGTTCAAATACCCATTCGTGGATTGAAGTGGAATTCGGTAACTTGGAAGCTGCATTTCTTGCTTTCCGAATTACGTCCTAGAGCAACAATTATCAGTCATTTTGATAATCCATGCAGGTAAATAATATCTGCTGTCAACTTCTCTATCTTTAAACTTACAAAAATAGATAACTGCTTGACAATTTGCGAATTTGGCAATTTGCGAATCTTACAATTTGCCAGTTTGAGAACTTGACGATTTGCGATTACTGATTGCGACCGCTTGACCATTTGCGAATTTGATAATTTGCACCTATATAAAATAAAATTTGCCTATTCCCGAAGAAGTAGGCGCAGATCACGGACTTGTTACTCCATGGCTACTCTTTTTCGAAATTTATGATATTCCTTATATCGATAAGGCCATGGGCTCATCCTACCAAGCGTACCTACCATTGGTCTTTTTTCGATTTAGTCACAGGAACTCTGGCTTTTGATCTTTATTTAGGTATGCAAATACATATAGGTACGTAATGTTGCAATATCTCAATGATTTTTTATGTATGCCTTTTTTTATGTCGCAATTTTTTTTTCATGTATCTACTCACCTACGGATTTTAATTTGCTATGAATATCACTAATCTCTCTGAGCCGTGGCGTGGATGATATACAAAAGCAATTCCCATTTGCAGAACTTTCTAAAGCTGACCAAAACAATTGAATTAATCAATTTAATCGCACAATTGGTTTACGAAATACATTCGCAATCGCTCACTAATCACATTAATGCGTCGACACCCTTCACTCGGCTCTAATTGGGAGTGCGGCCGAGCCCTTTGTCAAACTCGCCCTTAATTAAGGGTTACAAGTTGTACCGTTTTAAATACAATGGTTAAGGATCCTGAAATTGTATTAATTACATGTGAACAGTACAATATGTTGATGAAGACAGATCTTTCTAAAAGTTCACTTTTCTCTATTATCTCTTTTTACCCTAGATATATGACTGTTGTTACCAACGACGATGTGGACAAATATTTGACTATGGCAATATACCACGATAGCTGAACAACATATCAAGATAGCTGAAACTATTTTGTATTTCTCGCATTTATTAATTAAGCTAAGCATGTTGTTTGGAAAATAAAGGCTTATATTATTATTATTGTATCTCTTTCGAACTTCACGGGACTACAGAGTCCCGGTCCTTTGAGAGGCGTGCATCGGGCCGTAGCCAAGATGTAGAGGCCCTTTTAAGAGAACTTTAATATGGTGTGGGATACACATGGCGGATACCATCACCGAGCACAGAATATAATACACCCGGTGATGGTCCCCGCCATGTGCAAAGACTATTGGAGTGCAAATCTACGTCGTGCGAGGGAAAGCTAAGGTTATGGGCTATGAGGTTGAATGTTGGGTGTCTGGATAAGGGATTTTATATAGGGAGACTACTTATTATTATTATTATATTATTAATATACCACGTAACTACCAAAAATGATCAAAATTATATTAGCTATAATAAACTTATCACTAACTTACCTACACTCGTAAAATCTTCAAAGTAGACGTCGTATTCTTACCTGAAAACAAAGCAGATGAAATAGTGTTCTTACTTCAAAGTAATTTAGGAAATTTTAATGTGCAAGTTATGTAAAGTATGTTTCAAATTGTACAAGTATATTATACTAGTTGTAAGTGTAAAATTTTTAAGACAAACAGTCTATATTACGGGAAATTATCGTAGCATTTTGCCTTATATACCCCTTCCATTACATCGTGTATAGTCTCGACCATTCTATTATTTACAGCAAGCCATCACTCCAAATTCATAAGATCATGTTAAAACGGGTATAAATATGATGTCACTGAATATCCCCTCTAGTTACTTTCTTCATAAACATATAGGTAATACATAGGCTTTAAACTTTTGTAACTGATACTAGTACTCGTACTCGTATTACTACATAGTACGACGCACTTAAAGTTCAGAAAATACAATATAAATTAAACCAGTCACTAATTGATTCATTGCTCGAATGTTTCATCACAGGCTCGTTATTGGAGTCTGAAACGGTTTACCAACAGTCGATTGTCCCATGAACCTTTGACCAACAGAATCTTTTGACATCAGTTTTATGGTTTCTCTCCTTTGTTGACTATAGTCAGTTTTTGAACTGTTCACATTATTATAACAGGCGCCAGAAGCAGCTTCGTAAGTTAGGTAAATTTTTGGAAACTTTGTCTATGCACGATGATATCTAGGAACTGGTCGACGGCAAGCGGCCAGACAGTTTAGATTTAAACCAGGAAGACAGTCATTTTGCTGATGGTGTCCAAAGTTGTGCAAGAATGGGCTGTCTAATAGCTGTGCACGCTGCTGTGATAGCTGATTTCTCATTGGTGGAGCTAAGAATACCTACTATTTAATTAAAATGTGGTAACAGAAGTATAAATATTAATAGTAGTAAAAGGTTCTTTAAACAAAAAAAAAATCAGACTCGAGATCAATTGACAACATTTTGAAGAAAACATAAAGCTGATGTCAAAAGATTCTGTTGGTCAAACGTTCATGGGTCAAACATCTTTTGGGCGAAAAGTTCAAGGTTCAATAATTCTGTTGGCCAAACGTTCATGGGACAATGGACTGTTGGCGAACCGTTTCAGACTCGTCAATAACATCCTGTATGTACAAAGCTTGTTTCTTCTAAAGCCCTAACAGTACCCGTTTTGCACGTATCGTATCCCTTACTTGAGGCGCTGTTTTATTTGGTGTCTACGTAATTGGATATTCCCAATCTATTCGTATTCGCCTATTCGCTAATGAAATGTGAACTGAAACTGCGGGCCTAAAACTGTTTATGTGAATCATAGTATGAATCACATAAGGTATCATAATTGCCCTATGATATTGAAGAAAAAATATGAATATCGCATGTCAGGTAAAAACTGCCACAAGACTAAAAATCGTGAATCAAGTAAATGATCTGTTTCCATGCAGCAGCATTATTACAATCGGCCGGGATCAAATTTGAAAAAAAAACACGAAACGATATCAAATACGCAAAAAAAAATGAGTATGCCTCCAGAATGAAGGTGTAATTTTATGTATGTACCTGTATATCCAAAATATACGTTATTTTTTAAGAAATGTTTATTTTTTCACTGTGTCGGCGTTGAAACTTTGAGACACAAATATAGATTTTTATTTGTGTCAGTAAATTACTTTCAACAGAATCACGTACCCAAAACTAACTTTTTAGGGACCCTGTTCACAAGAGCGAACCACCAAATCCTATTACTTCTAACTAAAAGTACTTTTTAAGAGGGATTTAAATGGGAACTGAAGGTTTGGATCTAATTCAATTAAACATAGATGTTTAAACTGTAGAAGATAAGGAAAGTTTGAGAATTCGTTTCAAACTTACCCATTTTCTGTAAAAATTTGATAAACTACAACGTCATATAATTTAATTAAAATTATTTTTGAGTAGTTACTGTTTATTATCCGTTTTCCGAGAAAGGATTGTGTTTTTAAAAATCTACTTATAGACGTGATAATAAAAAAAACATTGCAATTTTGGCATAATAAGATTATATTTAATCCAGAGGAAGAAAAATACAAAATAACATCTTCTTAAATCCTAACAACAGTAAAAAATTAGAATAAGCCAATTAATTTTTCTATTTATATTTAAAACGTTTAATCTCATTACGGTCCAATTTGCACGTTTCCGCCTTTGATGTTAAAATTTTTTAGTAATAAAAATGTATATTTTGATAATTGATAAAATTCATTTATAAAATTATTAATAAAGAAATGGAAAAAATTCATTTAATCGATTGACAAAGAATAACGATATTTTATAGTCCATTTTACTCGATATCAAAGGTATGTCAATCAAAGGAGACGGCCGAGTGACCCTGCCTGCGACGCCATAGGTCCTGGGTTCGAATCCCGGTAGGTACAAACATTGATATGATGAAAATCAATGTTTGTTTCCGAGTCATGGATGTTTCTATACGTATATAATGTATTTTTATACCGTTGCTTAGTACCCACGACACAAGACCTTAGGGATCTTAATGTGGGACTAGGTTAATGTGTTGTGTAGTGTGTGAATATTTATTTATTAGTAAGTACCTAATAATTTTAAATATCTGAAATAGGTACCTAATAATATATCTGGGATCATTTGAATTGGTAGGCTAATGGAAGGTTTTTAAAATAACAGTGATTTCTTTTAAATTTAGATAATATAAAAGAAAAATAGGTTTTGTTACACCGTTATTATTTTCTCAACACTGAATAATCTCAGAAAACTATTTAAATATAAAACGTACACATAAAGTAAATGCTGTCCGTTATATCTATATTATTTTATTAATAATTTAATTTTTACTCATACCTACGTTCAGCGAATAATGATAGTGTAGCCCTATTGTTCAAGCAACATACTTTCACGACTTATACGAGTATGAGGCATTTCTCATATAATTATATTCTCATACTCGTATATAAAGTTGATGCTGTCTTCCTCTAAAACTTGATCAAGATAGAGAGAGCATCAACGTTATCCTTCAGATAGGCTATCGGACCATTAGAAAAATCGAGCCTAAGTTAATGCGGTTACCGCGATGCAGCAAACATTATTATTAGTCCGTCAACAAAGTATCCGATAGTTTTCATTCGCAACAGAATCGTTTGCGGCGTTAATATCCGCTTTGATATAGCCTCCGTCATGGAGCTGATTTGATAAGGAGATGTTTCAAAATAAATGTTAATGGAAAACTACACAGTTGTTTTTCCAAATAATTGAATTCCAGTGAATATTTTGGTAATAGCGGTTGGTGATAGAAGGTGGAATTAACGGTTGTACTTATGTAGTTTCTAAAAAGGGATCATAAAAAATACCGACAGTAAAAAAATAGGACACAGCTACATAAAAACAGGAGCTTACAAACACTGTGATACGAGAATTTTATAGATTGTGTCGCTGTTGGTTAGTCCTTTTTATCGAACAGTAGGAACACTGGACGTCGGCGTCGTCATATGACATTGGGTTTTACAGCTCTTTACTGTTTCAGCTCAATGATAAAGCCCCTGTGACCGCAACAAGCGAGCTGTGACGTGCAAATTGCCTTTCAGTTTATGTTTGTAACCTAATTCCAGGCGCCAAAGGATTTAGAATGTACGAGTCAATTTGTGTTTATTTGATTCCTTTGCTTCAGTAGCATTATACCAAAAATAATCGCTTATTTCTAAGAAATCATGTTTTATCCTGATGCGTATTATTTATAAAGTTGTTTACAATAATATTAGAGATCCTTAAGATTATTTAGTTGATCAGTAGTTAAAGTCAGTAATCTATACATATAATAAAAATGTAACGGATCACTGTCTGTACATGGAATATACCTATGTACGAGTATAAGAAAAAATATTATAGAATACCTTCATCAACGCAATAGTATCCAAAATAATGATTTTTGGAATTTTTGTCTGTTTGTCTGTTTATCTGTTTGTCTGTGCGTTTGTGCACCCTAATCTCAGAAACGGCTGAACCGATTTCGATGCAGTTTCAGGAATATATTGTGACAGGTCCCACTTAACATATAGGCTACTTTTTATCCCGGATAATTTCGATATTTTGTTTTTTTTTCTGTAGTCCACGCGGACGGAGTCGTGGGCGTCCACTAGTTGTTTAAAAAAATCCGTCAAAAAACTCTTAAGTAAATAAAATCAGAAAAAAAAATGTATATTAATCTTTACTATAATAATAATAATAATAATAATTCATTTATTTGGCCAAAATAATATTTTACATTACATAGTTTGCTCTCTAGCCCCACACTAGGATACCCTGTGTCGTGGGAACTAGTGACTTCCTATGGTTATGTAATTTTAGATCCATAAATACAAAAATACAAAAATACAAAAAAGAGAAAATAAAATTAACAATTTATATAAAAATTCAAATTACAAAATTACTACTTACTCATTAAATAACTGGTAGTAAAAACATAAACTTATAAACTATCAAAACGTCACAATATACAGGATGTTTTTTGGTCGTCAACGTTCCTCGAGTAAACTACAGAATCTCCTCATCATCACGATCATTTTGCTCCATGGAAGCATACCTGGGAAATGTCTGGTTCCCAAGATATTAGGGTCCAAAGTTGAGTAAATAGACTGCGTTTTTCTGCATAAATACTACATCTACATACATCTACATAGTCGCGCGTAGCAAGATTGTTTCATGAGAAATAATAAATATGTCTCTATGAAAAAACTAGCATAAACACTGGACACTGTAAATTTCGCCCGATCAAGTAATAAAAAAAATCTAAAAATTTACATCATTTCCCAGCATTTTTTTTTTGGCATATACTTACTTTATTTGATATATAGAGTACGTACCCTTCGTTAAGGGTTGCAATGAAAAAAACACCCTGTATAGGTAGAGCTAGTTGCAGTAGTTCAGTTGTCAGTCGGGTTGACTTTGTTTAGCAATAGTTCGGTTGACGCTACGATTTTCTTTTTCTGTCTCGCATTCCGGACAGTTGATTAAACTCAACTAATAGCAAAATAACTTATAGAATAAACTCACAATGGGCGTTTTTCCACTAGACGACATGACCACGGCTTTTCATCATCTAGTATGGGGGGCCGTGTCATGGTCGCGTCGTGGGACTTTTATTGACTAAAAAAGCCCATTAGATACACCATGAATAAACATCTCTTGGTTTATTTTACTTAACCTACCTACCAAGCCACAATTGGCGGTACTATGTGGAGTGTAAATCCACCCGCTCGTAAATTCGGTCTCATTGAGGCAACGGCCCGGAAAGTAGCAGTCGCGCTTCGTTGGCTTCTGTTCGATTGTTGTATACTTACGTTGAGTAAAGTACCCGGATGAGGTAATGTTAGAAATATAGGTAGGTACGGAGCAACGGTTGCAAAATCTAGGGTTTATAGTCATATTACTAGTGGTTTTCCCGTGTGGTGGCGCTCAGATGAGAGATGGTAGGATTGTATAAGGATTCTTTTTTTTATATTTGGCTCTTAAACATAACAGATTATGAGACAACAAGATATTGAACCAAAATGCAATCATGACAGAGTCAACTACAAAACAATCATGTTGATAGTTTAAATGAATGCAGTCAGAATCCTTAACTACATACATACATGTGGGACCGGGTTATGAGTAAACGAAGAATATTTAGTCCTCAAACTTTTATTTCCAAAAAAAAACAAAACTATACACTGCTCGTTCTATCGCTAATCGCCATCTTATATTTTTTCTTTTTTAAAAACCTATCAACCAAACAACATTCATTCTCATACAGCCAAAAGTCACTTTTAATTCCCACATACATATAGGTACATATAATCACGCCTTTATCCCTTACAGAGCACTAAGGGCCGATAGAACTTCTGACCAATTTTTAGGGTATAGTTGACATGTACAAGTTCGATTTGTAGTGACAGGTGGTCAGCCCTTCGCCTACAAAACACCAAGACCCTTTGTCCCTCTACTGGCTTGTACAGTATGCCCGGGAAGAGTAGCAGCTGTAGTATTACACGTTATTTTTTCACTCCCAGAGCAGCATAGAATCCTTAACTACCTCTAAAAATTTATGGACTTACAATAAAAAACTAGACTGTTGTGTTTAAAAACTTTGACGATTATCGCCAGCAATGTATTAAATATACCTATATAGTGCTCAGGATCTTATGTTTCGTTAGCAAAAGAGTTATTTTTGGTGGTTAAAGTTTGACACATCGATAAATTGATAAAAGACCATGTACAGATTTTAATGTTGCAAAATTGTCACTTAGCTCGTGCCTCGGAAAGCACGTAAAACCGTTGGTCCTGAGCCTGATCTCTCTCCTTTCGTGTCGGCTTTCCGTCCCATCGGACTATGAGAGTGAGGGAATAGAGAGTGCATCTGTGTTTGCGCACACACTTGTGCACTATAATATCTCCTGCGTACCTAGCCAATCTCCTGGAGATTGGTTGCCTTGGTCGAAATACGGTCGGAGATCATAATCATCAAATGATAAAATCCATTTAAGCCAATTCTCTAAGATAATGTTATATCCGCTTAGAATACTCGTACTAAGCTCAAATGAAACCAACAATACAAAAAACTCTAAATTTTATGTACAATAATTTTCCCTAAAAATTGTGTAATTTTCATTTATGCAATTAACCGTAAAATGTGGTACAAAAGTATTTAAGTTTTGCGACAAAAAATTAATTAAAATCAAGCATTTTCCAGTTCTTTTATCCTGGCTCTTCCAGGTCAAATTCTATATTATTTCTGGGGAACTCTATGACTATTAAGTACAATATTAAGAGCAAACAATTTTAAACGTTGCCTGTAACAAAATAAGGTCCAAATAATTTCATTAACTTTGCAAAATTGCGCACAATTTCGCTTGAACAAAGCACTGGTGAAAATAAAATTACGTAAAGTACGTGCATATTTATTTTCTTGCAATGTTTCCGGGATTACCTATGTATGATTTTATTTTTCCTGTGATCATTTTTTGCAAAAAATATTGTTATAATGGCTTGTTTTTACCTTCAGTCTATTGAGAGGAGAATATAGCTAGTTTAATGTCGACATTTTAGCTATTACCTATACCTTACGAACATGTTTTTTTTATATTAAATAGGCTTACGCTTGACCACAACGCGCCTGATGGTAAGCACCGTTTGTTTGATTATCCTACCAATATTATAAACGCGAAAGTTTGTAAGTATGGATGGATGGATGTTTGTTACTCTTTCACGCGAAAACGGCTGGAGCGATTTTAATAAAATTTGGTGTGGAGTTAGCTGACACCCTGGATTAATACATAGGCTACTTTTTATCCCGGGTAAATATTTTTATCCCGGGTAATTTCGACATTTTGTTTTTTCTGCAGTCCACGATGACGAAGTCGTGGGCGTCCACTAGTAACTACATACTTTTAGTAGGATGCCGACATACAAGAGAACTATATTGATTCCTTCTTTAAACTTCTATAATTAAGTTTCTAAACTAAATTTCTTTTCGGTTAGATGACTAGTAATTTTGAACATTTTTACGTCCAAAGTATATTAAAATAATATGGGTAGATCAAAAAAGTTAATCATAAGAATGTCTCCATAGAGAAGAAGATAATTACTTAACTATCAAATAAAAGTGAATGATATTCTATATTATGTATGTTGGATCAAAGAATCATAGCAGTATGTGTGATGGGTAATAATTTCTACTTTTACGACATTTTTATGTTCGAAGCAATAAACCGAATCATCGCCCTATGACTCAATATCGTATGAAAATCACATTCGTAATAATTTTCTCATATTAAATAATAACAATAGTCTGGTCGATATTTAATTAAATTTTAACAAACCTAATTGTGATTTGTGATAAATTATTTATATCTATTAATTTAGGGTCGGCGCAATATGTACTCTTCCTCCATTCCTCCCTATTATCCATCATCTCGTTACTCAGTCCCAGTACATGCAGATCCTTTCTCATATAGCCCATCTAATACTTAAGTCCACCTCTTCTTAATAACAATCCACATGCATACCATGCCATTCGCCATTTTCTTGTGTCTATACTGTAGGTTAGTTTTGTATAATTTTCTTTGTAAATATCTTTTGTAAATATAATTATCATCCGCCCATCAAGCTGTATATATTATTCCAACACGCCTACACCATGTCCAGCCATTAAAATTATAAATGGAAAAATCTTTTCTTCTAAATTTGGAACTTTGGATCCTTGTTATTTTTTCACGTAATTTTAACAAGATTTAACAGTTGTATAGCTAACCGGTACATGCCGGTCACGTGGACAATGTAGCACGCGTCTGAAGTGTTTTTGGAGAATTTCTGATAAAATAATAGATATTATGTAAAGCCGTTATTAAATGACCCTAAAATTTATTATTTTTTGATTAGCCCCGATTGTCATTGCTATAATTAAAAATAGCAAGAATAAAACAAACTTCTACAAATTTATTAATAGAAAAAGATACAACGAGATAGTACAAAAAGCCCGTGTATTACTTAGCGTGTATTGCAGAAATCAATTTCATTGGACAAGACCTTCGCTTTCAGGGGATCTCATTAATTAAGCCGACGCAGACGTAGGTACGACGAATAATTTATGTATATGAGAGTAGGAGTATTAATCTAGAATTGTATATTAGTGATGAAGAAAATAAAGTTTCTTAAACGTCATAGGTTCATTTATGACGAGATATTGACTATACATATAATAATTTTTTTAAACGAAAAACCGACTTCCTCCCAAAACTCGAGCTGACCAAAATTCTCTATAAAAATCTAAAAACGGACTACTCGTGCCTATTATATTTGAGGATATCCCTAGATTCCTTAGAGACTCCATCATCAGATGTTATGTTTTATATGTAGGTGATCAAAATGCTCAGTAATTGTATAAAAACAGACTACATGTGCCTACAATATTTGAGGATTGCCCTCGATTTCTCTAAGATCCCATCATCAGATCCTGATGTGGTGAATGTGGGACCAACTTGGAAGCATACAATGACAAACTATAAAAAAAAAATGAAATCGGTTTATAAATGACGGAGTTCTGAGGTAACACACACATAAAAAAAAAACATACAGACGAATTGATAACCTCTATTTTTTTAAGTCGGTTAATAAAATTGTAACGGATCGATGTTTGTGCACGCTAATCTCAGAAACGGCTGAACCGATTTCGATGCAGTTTTCAGGAATAATTAACATTTTATCCCGGGATTTTCTTTTATCCCGGATGATTTCGACGTTTTGTTTTTTCTGTAGTCCAAGCGGAAGGAGTCGCGGGCATCCACTAGTTTTATTTAAATTAAGAACTTTCACTGAACGGTGATGAATGAAGTTAAACAACAGATATAATAAAACATCTCTACCTAAATCTAGTTTTTATCTTTTCTTAGTTCAATTTTAATAGCTCATATACCTACATTACTAGTACTTCACACTACAGTGGTAGGTTCATTTTAGTCATTTTATTTCACAACACCACTGAACTCTGACCTCATTTTACCTACATAATATTAAACGCAGTGAATATACCTGTCTACTAAAATAAATAGCCGAAATCACCTAAGATATCCGTTGCTCGACTGTTAAAAATGCACCACTTCGAACTCCGTAGAAATAGCTCTCACTTGCGCCTAACATAGAGCGTTTCATGAAAGTTGCTTTCAATGATGGCGCTAGCTACTATATTTTACTTTAGTATTGTAAACAAAACATGTTAGTTCCTAAATCAGGCGTAGGAGTTATTCTATAGAACGGACTCTACCGTTGTCTGTAAGTGACAGATGAATTTAAAATGCGGCTGGTTCTGGATATACGCCAGTAACCACAGGCGCTGACGTTTTTCACTGAGGATTGTATCGAAATATCAAGCTTGAATGGTGGTAATAAAGTGGAGTTTTGAGGCTATAATTTAGACTTCCATTGAGAGAAACTAGTCTGAGACTAACCGCAGTTTTATACTGAAACAAAAAACTTGGCTATGCTATAATTTACTTTTATATAGTCTATGGAAACATAAATATAACGGAATTATAACGGGATGCATTTAAATTTAACGACCTACCTAATAAAAATATATGACGATCCTAATAAATGTAAACAAATAACGATATTTTTATTAGTTTCCACAATCTCCATCACAAGCGAATACCTATACTTCGATAACAGTATACTTCTGGCATTAATAAATTCCGTATAAGTTAGGAAAACTTAGGTTTTCCATCACTTGTGATATGAAGGATAGCAAATACGTGAGAGAAATTATTCATTCCAGAAAATTCTGATCTAAACTGACTGAAATTTTGGATATAAATAATATTGGAAATATTGAGAATATTATTTTATATCGCTTATAATCGTATCATTTTATATCTAACGTATTTTTTTAAAGGACTCGTAATGTTGTAATAAAATCTTAATGAAGACATAAACGTACCTACCCGAAATCATTTTAAAAGAATGACAAATCAAAAGAATGTTACCTATATACCTACCCACTACAACCTACACAAAAAATCTCAAATGAAAAAATCGTATAAAGTTTTGAGTAAGGGCCAATTTTTTCAATGGCCTATCAGAATAAAGTTGACGCTACTTTTTTCTTCATCCGAGTAACTGACCCGGTAGCTTAAAGCGCTGGCACGGAATGCAGAGGTCGTAGGTCGGGTGAAGATTTTTTTTCATTTCTTTATTAATAATTTTATTTACGTCTTTCTCTAAATCTTGATCAAGATAGAGATCAAATTTATTCCCTTTTCTTGATAGACAAGATGCATCCAATATCAAAAGACGTTCGGTGCAATAAAACCTGCGAAGTGCAGACTATTATGAATTATTCAGGAGTTTCGACAAAGAGGCTATTCTCGACATTTGCTCGATTGACGTAGCCAGGTATTCAAATTACACTACCTAGTTTCCAATTTGAAGAGTGCTCTTTAAATCTTTGACTTGCACATCAGCCAGTCATTCTAGTGTTTGTTGATCTTTACGAGGAAGAGAATGACTACGTTTCTATTTTACTATGTTGTCGTCAACGTTCAATGTTTTTGGGATTAAAGTAAATAAATAAAAGTCCTCACACTTCACAATACTTTGACCTAGTCTCTCACTAAGGTATTGTATCGCTGATACAAAAAAATAGTATATAAATTCATACATAGGTACCTAAGCATATAAATATTCATGACAAGGAATACCAATTTTCATCATTATCATCTTTTGCACCTACCACAGAAAATGCTACTATACCTACCTACATTATATTTATCTTCTTCTTCAGCCTATTGCAGTCCATCTCTGTCCATCTCCCCCAGAACACACCACAAGGCTACTACCACAGGGGGGTTTTGCCCATAGTCACCACGCTGGGCAGGCGGGTTAGTGACCGCAGTGTGATTTTCGGACTATGTTTTAAGTACGGGAGGCGCTGCTGCCCACCTCCCGGGAACCCTTAATCGCCTCGTACGATACCCACAGGCAGGCAGGGGTGGTACAAACTCTACTCTGCCGGCACCACGCGGCTAATATATTATATTTACCTATATATGTATACCAAAATTTTTCAAGTCCTTTACTATATTTGGTCGGACGAGAGAGATATCGAACAAAACATATAAAATTTCACTTCTCTATAAACTTTATCTCCGCTAATCCACACGAAAATAGATAACCATTAAGGTTTTATGACAACTTACCTATATATAAAACGGCTGAGTTCTTTTATCCCCTAAAGCATCAAGCACACAGAGCTAAATATATTTAAATATTAGTACCATCATCTATTTCAGCCAAGAAAATTATTTTCTCGCTAAATATAGTCCTCCACTGCGACCTATTGGAAGTGTCAATTTGAAAAAGAAGTGAGTAGCTAGGTATATATATCGGGAAGATACCCACGACCCTGACTAGGTTATCCGTAATTAAAAGTAATGATATTGATAATTATTCTAAATGTTCTTTCGTAAACATTTATAATTTTTGGTGACTGTCGTCGTCCCAGATGCAGCTCATTCCGAAGATGGCGGTAGAACCTTCCGATAAATAGATCGGTGTCGTTTTTTCCTTACATGATTACTAAATAAATATCATATTTATACTCGCAGTCAGAACTTTTTCCCTGAGAGTACTTGAGTGAGGGTGTAGTACTTATTTCTCAATGGTTGAGTTTGATAATACTAGTTTGATCGTGGTGACTTCTTACCCTATTAAAAGTTACTTAAAAATTATGTGTAATATAAATTAATTTTATATACACCAATACTATTCCTCTCTTTAACAAAATATTACTTTCATCGCTTATAACTCCGCATTATGCGTGACGCAATCGGAAACGAAATCGTCCACATTTGGTGTACCCGAAGCCTTATCCCCTGATCCTTTGAAAGCGGTCCATAGAGCCTGCGGTTGCCAGGTAACGTTGTTTTTCTTCGTTATAAGCAGGGTTTATAGTTTTGCGTCCAACCAACTGCTGTGAATCGGATTTAGTTTAGGGATGCCACTTTTGATGTATAACCGTAACTTAATATTACAATTTAAATTTATGCTATCATTTTGTAAGTGCTTGTAAGCTGTGCTAGAAGTTTAGTAAATTATTATTCTCTAACGCAAAACTGGTAAGTACAATAAGTTAGTTTAACACACAATTTTATAAGTAACTGGAACTTTATTAATGTTTAATATTTTATATGTCCTGAAATTTTAAATAATATCAGTTACTATTTATTAAAAAAAATGAACATTTAAAGAATTTCACAACTTCCGTAAAATTAATTTGTCAATATATATGACAATTTAGCATTACCAACATTTATAACAATACGATTAAAAGACGCAAACAATAAATAACCATGTTTGCCAAAACGCATGCCAAGTTGTCCTGACCAACTGCCATTATATAAATAAGCTCGTACGGTTAAAGTCACACTTAATTTATAACCAGTTTTTGGAGCATAACGCAATGAATAATAGTACGAACAATTTTAATGCGGACTTCTAGAATATCCTGTAAGAATTTATTAAATACTAGTGGACGCCCGCGATAAAAACCGGGATAAAAACATTTTCCCGGCATTAAAAGTAGCCTATATGTTAAGTGGGACCTGTCACAATATATCCCTGAAAACTGCATCGAAATCGGTTCAGCCGTTTCTGAGATTAGCGTGCACAAACGCAGACAAACCGACAAAAATTCCAAAAATCATCGTTTTGGGTTCTATGGCGTTGATAAAGGTCTCCTATAATATTTTTTCTTATATATATCTTCGATGTACAAACAGCGATCCGTTACATTTTTGTTAATATATGTATGTATACAGGGTGTAACAGAAAGTTATGTTAAGCGAAAAGCTGTATAAATAGCCCACTATAGAGAACCTATTCCCAAAATTTGAGACTCGAAATCACATTTTTAATTTTCAAGATTGTATGAAAATTCCTGAGATATTTAAAAATTCTCCATACAATCGGGAAAAATAAACATGTGATTTCGGATCTCAAATTTTGTGGATAGGTTCTCTATAGTGGGCTATTTACATAGCTTTTCGCTTAACATACCCTTTTTGTTACACCCTGTAGAAGAGACTTAGAGAGAGAGACTAGAGAATGCCATAAATTTTATTTCGATATATTGTTTTTTAATTTAATAATAATTCACATACATAGCCACATTTTAATCTATATTTATTTTTCGCCATTATGTCTTTACAAGATACCTACCAAAACAGCTTAGCAACATTTGTATGTACTTACGTATATTAACTTATCATTATGGGGCATACTTCTTTAAATTTCTATGCCCAAAAAGTAAGCCAAGAAAACCTCTTAAAAAATTTCAAAGCCAGTACAAAAGTTTAAGTTACTTAGTCGGTGATTTAGGCTAAGGTCATTAAAAACTTTATGATCCTCGAAGGTTTTTTTATTCGCTATTTCTCAAATTCTTTAGATGTTGGTCTATTTTATTCTTGAATACAGAAATATTTTGTCATAGCTTTTGTCCTTTTGATTATTTTTTGTCCTTACTAGGTAATAAATAGGAAAGGATGTTTGTTTGTTTGTTACCTCTTCACGACAAAACTACTGAACTACGATTTAAATTAAATTTATTACACAGATAGTCTGGAGACCTGAGAAAGGATAAATCGCAGAAATTATTTCTGAAGAATTTATTTTCGCGGAAAATTGCGACATCACGTTTTTTTTTCCGCGAAAAGACTGGAATAGCTAATTTTTGGGCATCAAATGATAATAATTTTGGGCCAAAATATATTATGCTTGAACAAGGTAGATACTATCACCTTTAGGTTTTTTGGACCTCACACGAATTTTATTATCAAGCATAAGCAAGAGAATAAAATCAATATTTAGAATTTTTTAAAGAAGAGCTTCTGGTGAATGCAGTAACAAATTCATGTAGTTCAATGTCAGTGACCTAAAAATTTAAAAAATAACCAAGAACTGACCTAAGGAAATTGTTCTTTGCAAAACCTTGGTCTATTATTTTTCATTTTAACGATTAATGCAGATTCGCCGGGTAGATGTAGGCCCCATTAATCACTCAATGCAAATATCGCTAGATGAAGGGAGCTTATAAGATTTCGTTCAGAAAAATAAACAAGAAAGATAAAGATTGTATGAAAACATTCAAAATAACATTATCTAAAAATAACTGTCTTTTCACAAAGAATCCTCGACTACAAAATGTTATGTGATTTTCTGAAAAAGATTTATAGACTAGACAACATTAAATAAATCTTTCTTTGTCACTACTGTAATAATTTTATGTGTGTGTGGTTATTTAAATAGCCTTTGTTTTAGATAATATTTTTTTAAACTTAGATATGAACTTAGTAAATTATAATAAAAAAAACTTAAATAAACATTATCTTCCTATAGGTTCATAGCAGTACACAGAATATCATAAATCGCGTGGAACTACAAATTCAGAACTACAAATTCGTAGAACTACAAATCCGTAGCAGCCGGCTAAGGATTTCGTAGCAGGGGTTACGTAGCGAATACTACGGGCAGCGCCTGTGATACCAGGGTTACATGAGATAGTAAGCTCGTTATGGAAACAGAATTTGTATCACCAGAAAATATTTTTGTACTTTACTTGACATAATTTTATTATTATTTAATTATTTTTGTATTATCTTATAATTATTTAATTTTAAAATATAAATTTCTTGTTTTTATGTGATGTCAAAGTATACGGTGGTCCAAAATGTAGTCCCCCTTTCCCCAAAAAAGTTGATTAAATACCTTATCTTTAAAAATACGTTAATGAGCTTTTTTTTTTAATATAATAATTATACAGCTTTATAAGCCCTCTACGATTTATAATCACAAGTTTATATTAATGGTTATACCAATTTCATCCTTAAAATTACAAAGCACAAACTTTTTATGACCTCAAATAGAGATGGCGCTGTAATTAGGAAGAACACAAAAATATTACAAAATATAATCATTAAAACCTATTGACATCTTAATATTAAAAATACTGTATAAATTTTTGAGAATATTTAAAAATGTAACATTGTAATACCGTGATAACATTAAAATTCAATAATTTCAGCGTAGCAGTATTCGTAGTCGTCTCGTAGCGCCTGCTACGAGTTTCGTAGCAAGGCGTAGCGGAGGCTTCAGCGCGACTTGAAAATGTACTAGCACCACATAAACTCAGAGAACCAACTGCTACTGAAAACTAATGATTTAGATAAGAAGTTAGGTATAATCTTTATATTAATATCTTTATACTTTTACAACGTTCAGACTTTTAAAAAAGTTTAAAAAAATCTTTTTAATGTCATTATTATAATACAACTATGAGTATCAAAATGAGTATAAGTAACCGTAAAAAATTATTATACAAAAAAAAATCACATAAATGTATGACAAAAGTGAACACAAATTATTAAAATCAACTAAAAGTTTACCTAAGCTAAAATTGTATAGACATCGTAAAAATAGTTGAAAAAAACTTAGTTGAATGAACTTTGAATGAACAAAAGTTTTCCTAGACTGTCACTTTCTTAAAAAGGTCGCTGCTCTCCCGGGAATAGTACCAGGCAAGCATGACAACCCGAAGCGTATGTAGTTAGTACAAACAGGTGACACAGCGCATGCGTGGAAACCCTACCCCAAGTGTTAGGGATACCGGCTTATAGAGCAACTATAGAGAATTCTATATGGCATTAAATAATTACTAAATAACTACATAAAAATTTAAGTTTACTTTAAATAAATTATCTATTAATTAAAATTATCTCTTATTGACGCATTCTTTAAGATTCATAATCCTTAGTTATGCAGGACTCGTGAGAGTTGCAATCACAAAATATTTTATACTCCGTTGCAATACGATTGCGCTGATATCGTACGAGTATACATTGCGTGTTAGAATAAGCAAGAGAAACTTTCAAAAGGAAATTTAAAAAAATATTTTTGCTTTGATTTGCACTACCTATTAAATACTTTTAATATAGATAATAATTTTATTATAACTATGAACTGTTGAAAACTCTTCTATGTAGATCCATATATTTACAGAAAACTACCGTTAAGCATTGTGTTAGCTAAACTTTGAAATATATTCCATACAGTCTGCTGTTAAATATTGTTAAAAGCATATTTAATTTAGATTAGAATTTTCAGCGTTCAGTATTTACTTAACCGACCCTGTATGTAAGAAGTTAAGGGCGAACTTTCGGCTCAAAGCAACATCTACTTTTCGAGGAAACGTACCAGGCAAACATGAATGTGAAGTACTAACGCGGTGCAAAATATGCAAAGCGCATGCGTCAAGTAACTCCGCCTCCTAAATCGGTTTATATTCTGCACACATCTTCAACATGAGTGACTTTAACGAGTGTGTTTCACAATATATTAATTAAGAGTTTAATGATATATCTCTACACTTAAGTTCAGACAACTTTTTACTTTTTTTTTTTTACTTTATTTTTACTGTAAGTACCTTGATAAAATAAAAATGTTTTAAATATGGACACCTACATACTTGCTCAAATTATGTTTTAAATACCAATACTTATTCAATGAACCTTTTAAAAGTAAGAAAAAGGCAAAGAGTAAAGGTATTTTATTGAAGTAATATAATTATCATTAATTATCAGATTAAAAGAAATATTCTTAGGCATACGAATGTATATTTCATAGAAAAATTACACCAACCACATATAAAAGAAATTAACTTTTGTTTTACCTACTTTTAGCAACAAAAAAGTTGAGAAGTTACAGACATGCATAACATGCATCGTAGTTAACGCACTACGTTACGTTCGTAGCACGTTGAAGAGCCTGCTACGAAAGCTGTAGCAAAAACCGTAGCGAAGGCTTCAGCGCCACTGGAAAATGTACTAGCGCAGCATGACTTACAAAGTGTTTCAGAAAGTTAAGCTGTATAAGGGAAACTCGGAAAATCCTATGGAAGCAAACTGAAGTGTCGGTACAAGCGAAAATCTAATTCTCACCTATGGCTAATAGATTTCTGAAAATCCCGATTAGAGCGGAAAATGTCTACTATGTACCAGGCTGGCATACCTCGAAAGTGGTCAGGGAGTTAGAAATACAGGGACAAAGTTTAGAAGGCGGAGTTAGATATTAACGCATGCGCTTTTGCACCCTTAATGCCAAACTAACGCTTATTTGCTATTTATTCCCAAAATTATTAAATTAAATTTTATAATATACTAGGTATATGGGAAACTAAAGCTATAAAACATTAGAATAACCAAGAGTTAAATTAACAATAACAAAATATAAACTGTCAAATACAGCGCCATCTAGATCAGGCAACAGGAAACGAAACCAAAGGTTGGAAAACGCGCCATGCTTGACAGTGACGTCACTAGCAAGCGTTTTGTGAAAACTCTGATGCTCTGAAGTTTCGTACTTCCTTACAAGCCCAGAAGATGGCGGTACGTTTGAAAAACATAAGCATAAAAGCAAGTTACAGCTCCATCCAAGAACTAACTCACTTCGAAAAATACTAGCAATCTTTTTTTACTCGTATTAAAATTATATAAGTTGGCCGCGTGGTACCGGCAGAGTAGAATTCGTACCACCCCATGACTGCCCGTGGGTATCGTACGAGGCGATTAAGGGTTTCCGGGAGGTGGGCAGCAGCGCCTCCCGTGTTGACAATATAGTTCAAAATATAAACTGCGGTCACCAACCCGCCTGCCCAGCTTGTTAACTATGGGCAAATACCCCCATGGCAGTCTTGTGGGGTGCCCTGGGGGAGGCCTACGTTCAGCAGTGGACTGCAATAGGCTGAAGAAGAATAATAATAGCTCAAAAGTACTCTTATAGGCTTAATAACAGTCCAAGAAAACTCTATTTTTGCGTGCAAATGAAAAAAGAAAAATCAATTAACCGTATCAATAAATGTATTTCGAGGGATCGTGTCCGTCTCATGGGCAACGCGATTCAGAGATCAAAAAGTAATCAAGTTTTGTTCGATTAGGTTCGTGTTTCTTTTTATACATTTTTGCATTTGTTATTTGCATTAAAAGGTTATTGGGCCAGCTAGGTATACTAAAAATCGTTGCTTATATCCTTATAATCGAGTAAATTTAATATTGAGAACTCGCTGTTGCCAAAGCTGGTCGGTTGAGTAAATTAAGCGTGAAGAAGTAACAAACAAACTTACCTTTGAATTTTTAATATTAGTTAGGATTAGGATTCATAAATCATCATCTTCCTGCATCATAACCCATTATTTATGCGCAACATGTTTTTTTTTTTTAGAAATGCACATTGCCAAAGTTTTAGCATTTATTTTTTATTTTTAAGGATTCATAAATAGCAAATCCAATTCTCATATGCCTATACAGGGTGTGGGTGACAGCCAGGAAAATACTGAAATGCTGAACAAGTACCATTGTGTTGAGTTATACGACAGTGTTATTACATGCAGGAAATGTATTTTTGATTTGATTATCAGTAATCTTTGCTCTCCGCGCCAATTGTATCGGGCGATCCTGTGACTAATTAAGAGCCAGCAGTCAAATTAAAAGTCCCACGGGCTCCGCCCACATACCCCGCCACCCGCAATGCAAGGATACGCGTTAAGATCTGCGTAGTGTTAAAATTCGAACATTGCTTTCGAGCAGGCGGATCACCTGTCAAACGCAGAGAACTCTCCATAGGGAGTCGTTATTATAATTTTTTGAGGGCAATGAGGGTTAAATTTTGTTTTAAATCATACAATTTTGGTTAATAATTTTTATTAAAGTCATATAGGTAATGTTAAAAACATTCAACTATTACCTGCATCATAGTTATATTTATGTATGAAATTCATCCAATGTCAACAACTATTGGAATTTGAATAAAACAGATTAATGGTAGATATCAAAATTTTCATTTTATATATCACAAAATGCCCAGATACATCTGTCTGAAGTCATGGGATCAATATTTGCCATGGCCGCAAACAAGGCTGTATAATATGTTAGTTATCAAGTGTTAAAAAATTAAAAATTTATGTAAAAAATCGTTAGGTAAATTGCGGTATGTTAAATATAATAGTAGGTGCGCCTTTCCCAGATTCTAAAATAAAGGGTTAACATAGTCACATACCAATGTGCATTTATTTCAGTGTGTACATTTTAAATACTTAACTTTATTTAGCTATAAAGGATAGCGGTCATGCGCAGCCGTAACAAACGTCAAATCCAGTTTGATTAGCATATTCTCATTTGAGGATTTTGCTGTGCAGAAATTTTTATATATATATTTGTGACTAAAAAACATGATCATTTTAAGTTAAATTATTTATCAATTAATTTAATTTTTTCTTATAATACTCTACAAACTAACAAATATATAATGTATTCTATTTACGTTTACAGTCGGTATAATTCTTAAGTATGTTCTAGCTCCATATTGATTAGGACGAAATGAGACAACAAACTGTCAATCGGAGAGCGTTTCAACTACTTTATTCCTTTAATTTATTCGTACCGTATAGCCTATTCTTTATACTAGGTACAGATTAAATATCTAACAACCCCGTCCCACAAAACTTATGAAATGAGTTTAAAACATATAAACAAAAAAGTTTTTAGCCAAAATCAAAATCGAACACCAGTGAGTTTCAACAAATTATAGCAGGTGAAGGGTTCTCACTGGGTCAACTTTTCTTTCAGTAACACTCATTGGGGATGAAGATGTCGGTATAAATGATGGGGCGACTCCAGGACGGGGGTTAACAGCGGCCTGCTCGGTCCACCAACTGTCCTCAGCTGTCGTTGAATTCCTCACCTTCCTCCTCTCTCCTAAACAAAATATTGAGATGGAAGAAGATCTCGGCGTTGTAAGTAAAGATGTCGAATGACGTTTGGATAAAAATCCCTGTTCGACCTAATGACATACCCTCGTGCTAATATTTTGTCAATATGGTCTTTTTACTGATCGCAGTTACGTATTAGATTAGTAATTACGTAGTTTCTTTATAATCTTTATTTGAATATTTATGTTTTGTAACCCAGATCGTTTACTTCGGTAATTTTGCCGTTGTTTAATAAATACCTGTAAAAACTGAATAGTTGTGGAAATAGAAAAAGGTCTGATAGCGAATGATGCACTTCTTTTAATATTAGTCTAATCGTGAAAAGTTTTACCAAAAACTATTTAGAAGGTGATTTTTAGTGGTTGTAGAGTCCAAATATTTTGAAATTTCTTCTTGTAAAGATTCCCTTTTTTGTAAATAACGGAAAAACTTTAACCAACTTTCGGCCTGGTACTGGAGGGATACGAACCGGTGAGAGAATATCTGGTTTTTATGTAACCATTTATTTTACAAAAATCAAACTTGTTAGAAATGTAAAATAGTACCGTTTCACTACTAATGATATGTGCATACGTGACATTTTTGAAGTACATAAATTAATTGAAACTTTAGTACCTATGTGGTTAATTTCTCATATAACATTATTTTATGCATACTAATACCTACATGTAAACGTCAAAAATTGTATCTGAAAAGTGTGCGGCCAGAAGCGCGGGCATAGCCGCTCCAACGCCGGGGAACCAAGCCTCCTGCGCGCTTCTTTCATGTAACAAGATGAAATGTTGAGAGGATGTGTTGGAGTTACAGAGAATGATCTTATGGCATAAAATAAAGATAATGTGTATATAAGATGAAGTTTAATTGTGCTTCGATCATTTTTCGCGGCCAGACTAAAGTTACGAAGTAACTGTTTTACGGCATGTAAATGGGGTCGCGGCGGTTATTTTCCTATATCGTGAGCGTCACGGGGGACCTTGTAAAAGGCATATTTAATATAGAGCAGTCTGGTTCGTGCATGGAGCCCCCCTTCCCCCGCGTGTTGGATATAAAGAAAAGATAATCGGCGTAGACTTCCAAAGATTATGTTGGATACTGTGCTCAGAATATAGCATACTGGAGTCTAGTGAAGCCTTTATGAGGACCGGAATAATGATGAAGGAAGAAAAGTTTGTGATTGTGCCGACCCCAATAAATGGGAACAGGGCAGGAAGATGATGACGACCTATTGATGAAATGTCTTACCACATTGAAAAATACCTAATCCCATACCTTTCCATATTTATTTTTCACGCTGTAGTAGTAAGAGTCCTTAGGTGGGCCTTTCGAGAAGATATTGTACCTACATATACTGCCCCCAACCGTAAGGTGACGCGTGTAAGATATAAAATGTTGTCGCTTCATGGGTGTAAAGCAGTGCGCTTATAGAATACTTCTGATGCTGTGTGTGTGATTTCGGAACTAATGTTCTTTTGTAGACTTTTACATAGATAAACATAAGCAACTAGCGCCATCGTTCAAAGGATCTCCAATTTATAACGACTGGTGAAGTTTTATGTGGTTTGTTACTTCATCAACTGAAATTTATGGGAACAGTGATTTTTTTCACTATATCGGACGTGGCCCCATAGTGAAAGTTGTCATTCTTTTTACTTTCCTAGTTTCGTGTCAACCCGGCATCGTTTAGACGGCAAATCACTAATTTCGGAATTTGCACCCTTAGTTATTACCACGTCATCAGATACAACAACATTCCAGCCCCGCCAGTACTTTTTACTCTCCGGGTGAATATATCCGGCGTAGATGACAACCGAACACTAGCCTAGTGGATTTTCCTGTGTCCTGTATTATAAATATCTACGGTAACTTTTACTTACTCGAGAATAATTTGATTATAGCTACTTACACCTTTGTTCCCTCCCCCGTTCAGTTTTGAAAATATTCCAATTCGTTGCCATGGTTGGTAAGGGGTACATATTTTTTATATTTTCCCATTAGGAACTCAATGAGTAATACCTAGTCCGCACAGAGTCTAATAGTCCACCATCCTTTTTTAACGCCGGCGAACTAGCGATGCATACCTCGGAATACTCGACCGGCGTTAACAGCTAGCGGTCTAGTTCCTTAGCGTGCAAACGGCGGGCACGAAAGTACTTTTAACGCTGGTTTCTGTAAGGAGTTGAAATCGCTGCACGCTTGTATTTTGAGTGA
Source organism: Carposina sasakii (assembly GCA_014607495.2). Lineage (NCBI taxonomy): Eukaryota > Metazoa > Arthropoda > Insecta > Lepidoptera > Carposinidae > Carposina > Carposina sasakii. The sequence continues at coordinate 3,422,867 of CP053149.1, read as the reverse complement.
AGTGAAAGAGCCCCCGTAAGTCTCAAAAGATTAGGGAATTGAGATATTATTGTGTGTTCAATTTGATTGTTATTTTAAAATTCTTTAAATAGATTGCGTTTACCAAAGTTTACTAGTTCCATTATTAAATCTACATCCGAATTTATTTAAACGCCCCCAAGAGAGGGAATAGCCACGCTTTACCATACATACAAATCTAGTAACGTTTCCTAGGTAAGTGACCGGTAGTTGCGCAAAAACATGTATCGATTTGTTCAAAAAACCGGTCGTAGAAAATCTTACATGTTTTTGGTGATAGATAACGGTATTTTACTAAAATACTAGTCGTAATATTTCTTTTGTACATTAAACATCACCGCCCGTTATCAGCATATTTCATCTAAAAAAGATGCTAACATCTAACCGTCTGTCCATCTTATGGGCTTATTGGTTATTGTGACATATATTGCTGTTTTCGGATCACACTGTGACCTCCTCCACATTAGGGTTGATCAGTTATTATGAACTTTTTACGTGATGCAACCCTTTTTTTTTGAAAATCATTTCTTACACTTGGTTAACTTTTTAACCGGCAAGTCATTGATCTTAGGCCCAATATAACCACACAACTAAACTAGTTTTTCTCCTTGAAAATACTGCAAACAATGCATCGGAAGCCCGGAACGGCCCTTCGGAAATTTTCAGGCGCGCGTGTTTTCTGCCTCAGAATCATAGTCTGAAGCCATGGTATCAATATTTGCCGTGCGCGCGTCATCAAACACACTGTATATATATTTAGTTATCTGTGCCTAAGGTCAAATCTTGCTATACTGTAAAAATAGCTTAATTAAAATCGCTCGTAAGTCCAGCTCTCATGCCCATAATGAATTTATCCGGTACTAGGGCCTCAATCCCAGTTCTTGAAACCCAGTGCGTGCTGCCAATTCTCTCTAGATCAAATCTGGGAATGAATTAACATCACTTTGAGTCACAGGTACCGAATAGAAGTTTGATTCGGCGAATCAGTGCTTTGTGTACGAGATTTGTAGATATACGTTAATTTACACTTTCAAGCTATACCTCGCAGGAGGTCAAATTAGCCAACGTCATGGCCAAGCAGCCGGCACGTAAAACAATACGTCAAATCCTTGGCAATATGAGTCCGTTCGAAAGTAATGTCATAGCTATAAACCACTGTGTTCCGACTAGCTGCACTCTTGTAAATGAGTGTCGGATAACAGGGCAAAAGGAACATGCCCAATGAGCCATTTTCAAGTTACCAACTTATTTAGCGATTAATTTGTTCGAATCGTTTGTTTATTATATTGATAGGACATGACACAAACTATTACAAAGGCGGGCCCGTTATATACTGATATTCCTATTGAATAGGCGTGGGTTAGCCACCAGTAGGGATATACATATCTAACTTAAGTATTATCATCCCTTACGTTCCAAAAGCTCTAGGGGTCGGTGTTCTATTATGCCCTTTGTATTGGACATTCCCTGGCTTTTTACGACTGACCCCAGATGTCAATGTTTTGAGGAAAACGCCGCAGCTGAACAGTTTTGCTATTATTTAATTTTAAGGACCATATTTTTTTTTTTCTTATACTCTTACATCATTTTCATTAACCTTACCTTTTTGTTATTCTATAGGTATAGTAAATTTCTGATACTATATTATTTCATATCCACATAATTTACCATAGCAACATACATTACATATATGAGACAAGTATAATATGCATTGCATATATACACGCCTATGTTCTCAAATATGGCCAGAACTAATGGATCATGAAGAAGATCTCACAGACACCATTAGAAGAGCGGGTTTAGATATAAATTAATCAGTGACAAGTTACCACCTTATCGTCTGAGGGAATGCCTTAGTTCCTTCAGTCGACTCTTACGACATGCATGGAAGGAGATGCAGCTGCTCTATTCTAGTGAAGATTATATCACTCGAAACATAAAGAAGAAACACTTACATCATATCAAACTACTCATCATACTCATCCATCATACTCACACATTCCCAGGATGAATGAGATTTTCTTTGGGTTCTAAGCACCTACGAGTATACTATAATACTCCAAAAATAAACACAAATATTCAACGTTTACTCATACCTACGGTGCTGCCGAAATTAATACCCTGAGGGGTTTGTTTCAGGCAGGGTTGTCTACTAACTACGCCAATGTACTGTTGAAAAATATCAACCGCATATAAAAGGTAAATAAAACAAGCTCATCAATCATCAATTTTTGTAAGCAAGAGATAATAAATGGTATTTATTAATAGGTGATATACAATTCGATTCATCTCATTTAGATCACTGTCTCTCGGGTATTCTATGTCATGTACCTATCTGCTATTAGTGAATTCCCTTACGTTTAGAATATGCCGTCTCACGCTATAATCATTCACGGCTCACTAGCCTTCCTTGACGAGATGGTTTTCGTGCAACATCGAGATATGTCGCCGTAGGCTAAATTCGCATTTTATAAAAACGCAAGGGTTTCCATTTAAAAATCGGTGTTTATAAGATACTCGCAATCTGTTGGCACCTTCAAGAACAAGTTGAGAAGCAAATTGATGTTGTGTAATTTTACCTTTTGTTCCATTTCATAAAATATGTATGTATATATGTATTTATTTAGTTAAGTATATTGTATATGTATTTATTTAATTTTTTATATTACGTTCTTCTTTTTTATGATATCTTTGTGATTTCCTCTTCTTTGCTAATTCATTTTAGTTGGTTGGCTGGAAGAAATCTCTGTTAGAGATAAGCTCGCCTTTGTACATTATCTTTTAAACTATTTTATTTTGTGTTTTTTCTGTGTACAATAAAGAATTAACAACCAACCTTTTAACATAACATAGGTACATAATATACGCAGTTGTGTTTTCGAAATGGGGTGACCAGATCTGCAGGACCCTAAACAGATTCCACAGACACGATTATACAGGCTGATTTTTAGTCGTCAACGTTTCCGAAAACTATGGCATCTCCTCATCATCACGGTCATTTTTCTCCATGGAAGCATACCTGGGAAGTGTCTGATTTCCAAGATATTAGGGTCCAAAGTTGAGTAATAGACTGCGTTTTTCTGTATAAATGCACATTGACGTGCGTAGCAAGATTTTTTCACGAGAAATAATTATTATCTGTCTATGAAAAAACTAGCATAAACACTGGACACTATAAATTCCACCCGAACAAGTAATTGATTTTTTTTTCCAAAAAAATTTACATCGTTTCCCAGCATTTTTTTTTTGTCATAAACTTACTTTATTCGATGTATAGAGTACGTACCTTTCGTTAAGGTTGGCCACCAAAAACACCCTGTATAGAGGGGATAAATGTACCATGACCAGTGACAAGTTGCTAGCTTATTACCTAAGTGAATGCCCTTAGTCGACTCTTAGGACATGCACGGAAAAATATGCAGCTTCACTAGAACACATCATTTTATTGAAGCCCCGCATCAGCACAGTTAAGTTGTAAAATGAATATTGGCGTGTCCGTGTCTGAAAACTGTGCGAAACCAACTACCTACTGACCGATTTCACAAGTCTTAACCAGTGGGGTAAGCATGAACCTTTATACGCGGCGTAACGCTAGCGACTCGCTAGCAAAATATATGTGATTTGACAGTTTGACGCTAGCGTTACGGACTATCGAGAGGTTCGTGCTTACCCCTCAGATTTGATACATTGTGATCTTAGCTTTGATTGGCATTCGAGATATAGGCGGTACGTAAAGTAGGCAATAAATTACTATATTGATACGAGTACAAGCTACGACTGAAAGCTTCTCAAATAAACACTCGGTGTCGAAGTCGGTCGGTAATTAAGTGCCACATTGATTATATTGCTTACCAAATTTTATGACAGTTAAACAAACGTTATGTATGCAACTCTGTTTGTACTTCATTAGGGTAAAGTTAGTGACATTCCACCTTGACGTACTATGGATAAACCACCTATTAATATTGCTGCACGTAATTTGGAATATATACGCGTGTATATGCGTGTTTCTGTAACTATCTATATAATTATCTATATACATAACTATCTATATACATAAGAAACTATTTTACTAAATTAGTAAGTCAAGTCAATTTGAAATTGTGTTGTGTAATATTTTTGTGTCGCATACTTGCGGAGACCTTAATTTAGCTGTATTGTTGTTATTACTGCCTTAATGTAGCTGTTGGTCTTCCTAATACCAAATAAATAAATAAATAATATAGTGATGCTTAGTATCTGCGATACAGGGCCTTGGGGATCTTGTGATAATTTGCAGTCCCTGTACTGATGCATTGAATACATTAGCATTACTTTTAACATTAACATCACTCTATTAATACTTGAAAAAGAAACGACCACAGCACTTTTAATAGATTACTCAATCTGCAATCTATGCTCAAAAGTCCTCAAAGAATACTCAATTCCATAATTAAATAAGTGTACTAAAGTGTTATCTGACCTTTCCAGACACCTTCGACCCTTCGTACAGCCTGTCACTTAACTGTTCCACCATAAAGTAACCCGCACAAGTTCTTCTATAGACATTTCTTATAATAGTATACATATACATGGACCTGGTGTACATAAAGTGGGAACTGAGCCACAAAAATGGTCAGCCCACTGAGTTGAGCGTAAATGAGTAATGTACTCTTACGAGATTTTTAGCTTACTTGTTATTTGTTTTATGAAAAAAAACCAACAATAAATAATTTTATGAAATATGAAACATGTTTTATATAATTATTAATATGGAAATGGAAAAAATTCTTCACCCGGGTGGGAATCGAACCCACGACCTCTGCATTCCGTGCCAGTGCTCTTACCACTGAGCCACCGGGTCAATTACTCGGATGACGAATTTTACCATCTCTTTTTGAAATTACATTATTGGAAACGTTATTTTTCATCCCGATAGCTATACATAAGCCAAATCTCGGCAAACAAAGCTGAATCTCTCAGCACAATGTTTTAATGATGAAACGATCAACCAAATCCTAACGGATTATATTATGTAGAAGTGTTTTTATCTTAGTCAAGATATTATATATTATAAAATTATTAATAAAGAAATGGAAAAAATTCCTCACCCGGGTGGGAATCGAACCCACGACCTCTGCATTCCATGCCAGTGCTCTTACCACTGAGCATTTTAATTTTTTTATTTGAAAGAGGTATTTTATAACCCTTATTTATACACAAGATAAACAACATCGCCTAATACTTAAACTGAGGTAATTCCACACCCATTGTGTCTGGAATTTGTTAAACAAAAACCGTCACAGTACCTAACATTTTGTATGAGTTTGTGGAATGTTTCACGGAATCACCTACCATTTGTTTCGTAGACTTTAATATGACAAGGATATTATTAAAGGAAGAGTGTTTGTGTATAGTAGGTGAAGATATAAAACGACAGTTATTTTGAACTTCCGAGTAGTAAGAAAAGTAAGACGATGGCGGTCAAATGATTGCCTAGCTAATTGTAAAAAAAGCATGTGGTTTTCTAGAATAGCGATGACATCATATAGCGATCGTAATACAGCGGTGAAATGACGTCACTGAATGATGTCGCCAACGTTTTTTTTTTCGTCCTGGCACTAGGCGTTAAACTGATGTCAGCATGCTTAAAAAATCTGCCGGCAGCAACAAAATTTATTTGCCAAGATTCGCAGTATAAATACTTTACTTACACGAAAACAAAAACATCCCGGAAGAACTATTTAACCCACATCATTTATTATTTATTAGTTAAGACAAAAAGTAAAAGGTTAACTCAAATAATTATAATTAACGTATTAATAGCAATATTACCCTCGCAAAATAAACATTAATGTATGAAACGCCTGAAAATAATTACGACGTGCAGAAGATTCAGCTAATTCGGTATAATTTCTAGGGATGCTCCGTATTATACATACAGATATGGCTGTGTTGCCAAAAATAGGTTAGCCAGAACTGCAAGATCACGATAGAGATCCTACCGCCACGTTTAGCATAGCGTGGTCAGATACTAAAATGCGTGACAAGTTGCTAGCTCATCGCCTGAGAAAACGCTCCTAGTCGACTTACGACGTGCACGGAAGGAGATGCCGCTGACTAATATATTCTTGTAAAACTCCATATAAGTACAGGACTATTAGCTATATAGGTATATACATACATACATATAATCACGTCTTTATCCCTTACGGCGTAGGCAGAGCACCAAGGGCCGATAGAACCACATGGTGCCACTTCTGACCAATTAGCCTATACAGGATGATTTTTGGTCGTCAACGTTCCCGAAAACTACGGAATCTCCTCATCATCACGATCATTTTTCTCCATGGAAGCATACCTGGGAAGTGGGTTTCCGATAGTAAATAACCACATGGTGCCACTTAAACACTAGACACTATAAATTTACGATCAAGGAATTTAATTTTTTTTTTTTAATTTTTTTTTTTTCCTAGCATTTTTTTTGGCATAAACTTACTTTATTTCATGTATAGAATACGTACCCTTCGTTAAAGGTGGCCACAAAAAAACATCCTGTATATAACTACAAGAAAAAGTACGTAACACGCTTAACTTTAGATTTACTCGAGTAAAAGTGTATGTCCAAACGTCCTAAGCAAACAGGGCCTTCGTCGCTTTCAAAGCTTAAGTGACACATATCGTCTCTCCTTCTTAGCAGTGGCAATGTAAATATTGTTTTTTTGCAACGCCATTTTACAAAATAATACTCATACTATCCCTGTAATGAGTTGGGCAGAAATATGGAGATTACACACCCACTTTTTACCAGCTGGTCAATTAACTATCACGTGGTAAGAGGTGAACCTGTCGCCGCATTCTGGGCACATAATAATATGCTTATAAGTACAACAACTTAATGAAAAAAAAAAAAAAAAATTATTTTAAACAGGTATTATCTTCAATCTGTTAGCGCCAGGGCCTCGTCTGTAATACAGAGTGTAACAAAAGGGTTATGTTCACTAATATTCAGCGAAAGACTATGGGTATATTAAAGAAAGAAATGTGCATATGTTGAAAGATAAACATGTGATTATGAGTTTCTTTATAGGTAGTTTCTCTATATTGGACTACCTATATATTTATAGATTTTCACTTAACATACCGCTTTTGTTACACCCTGTAAAAGAAAAAGAAGGGTGTACTACTTATACTTTAGAAGACACACTTTCAGCTAATGAGATAAGGCACACAACAAACGATGTAGGTTACCTTATTATGCTCCGACACGAAAATAGCTTACGTCCACTTTTTATGTTTTTAGCATGCAAATTTGATGAGAGGGAGACTTTATACGATAACAATGTACTTGCCAAGAAAAACTTTAACTGAAAGGTCTTCATCTATAAGTTGTCTATACTAGTTTTTTTTTTTGTGATCTAATTAAGTAAAATTAGGTTTAAGTTTTTAAGTTATTAAGTTTACAACAGTTATCGTGGAAAGAATACTGTATGTATGGTCCATCTTTTTAACCGACTTCCAAAAAAATAGTTTATTAATTCGTATATATATTATAATTAATTCAGATATTATTTATATATATAAATTATTTATATAAATTACCCGGTGTGAAAATATGTTACGGAACCATCCAGCTTTAGTAATTGTTACTCTTCACCATTTCACATATCACATATAAAAATTTATAATGAAACTAATAATTGCTCTGTAAGACGGTATCAGTATGCGCGATAACTATGCACGATGTAGTGAAACAACGTGTTAAGTGTAAAAAGTTCACTGTTGCCCTTGTATTGTTTACACTCATTTTGGGAGCTCAAATCGCTACGAAAACTTATGGCATAATATATCCTTACTGTCAATCAACTGTATTAGTCGAAACAAATGTTAAAACTAAGATAGCAGAATTAGCAGAGACGGCTAATAGTGATATCAGAGACACAGTTTCCAGGGAAAACATAACGAAATACATATTCATTTCGTCTGATATAAAAATAAGTCCGATGACATTTTTTTACAATGGACAATCATCCTTTCTGATAAACAACTGTAATAATACCAACTGCTATATAACAAATAACATAAAATACTTAAATGATAATATACTAAATTTCGATGCTGTACTATTTAATGGAAAAACAATCACGAAAGAGCATTTAAATGAGCTCTTGCCGGTGCGGCGATCTCCGAAACAGAAATATGTTTTCGGAGCTACAGAATCAGCTCATTACTATCCAATAACACCTTCAATTTTTAAGGAGTATTTTAACTGGACGTGGACTTACAAGCTGGACTCGGATCTCAAGTGGAATTATTTCACAATCTACGATCTAAATGGAGAAGTTGTTGGGCCTTCCATTGATATGAAGTGGCCAGAAATGAAACCTGTTTCAGACAAAGTAAAAGCTAGACTGAAGCACAAGAGGAGAGCAGTGGCGTGGATAGTATCTAGATGCAAAACGGTTGGACAAAGACATATTGTTGCATCGAAATTAGAGCAAGAATTGGCGCAATTATACCTACGTGTAAATGTATATGGAAAATGTGGCATACTCAAAAAGTGTCTTTATGGAAACTGTGATAAAGTCTTACAAAATGACTTCTATTTCTATCTTGCATTTGAAAATTCCATTGCGGAAGATTACGTCACGGAAAAACTTTTGGTGGCATTAAATAACTATGTAGTTCCTATTGTCTACGGAGGAGCGGATTACTCAAGGTACCACTCTTACTATCATCATCATCATGACAATTACCTCCACTGCGACCAGTTGAAATAGCCTGCATACAGAATATACCCATGATGCTGAATAGACTGCCCATATTGCGGATGGCCAATTCATGGTGCGCTTGCTGATACATGGTCTCTTTTCTGTGACATTAGCCATCGGTTCTTCGAGCGACACTTACGTTTTATAAAAGTCCAATGATAACAGTGAATATAAAATCCATCTTAGCCTGATCTAATACCAATCTACATACTAGCGTAATATCATGGGCCATCAAAAGTCTAGAGTTTCATAACGTATTAAATATAGCATGGAAGTTAGGTAGGATAGGTATGGAAGTATTCCAGGGACGTTATAATATTTCTACATTTTGCTCAATTTCTTATTTTGCTGTTTGATAGTAGGTATACAGTGTATATGTCGTGGCCATATCGTAGATTTGATCATTTCATGAAATGCTCGAGTATTTCATGAAATTGTCGCATTTCATGAAATGATCAACTGTCTATTGGCCACATGATATGGTTTGGGCAGATCGATGATAAGAATCGTTTCTCGATATGGGCAACTAAATCGCGACTATTTCTTGAAGTGGTCAAGATTATTGATCATATCGTAAAATAGTTACATGTATCACCGGTAGAAGCCACTGCAAGCGCTTTGTTTATATGTGAAGATGGCGGATTTTTCTTTTTAGGTTATAAAACAAATTAAGAAGAGTAGAGTGACTATGCAGAGGTCCACGGACATGGTGTTATATTGTATAATTAGTTAGTAGTTATTTAATCTTTGTATTAGCATTAAAATTTTCAGTGTTCTCAATAATTTTATAGTATCGTAAAATTTTACTACCTTAAGCAATTAGTTTCCTAATAGATATTATTACGTATTTAATAATGATTGATGGTTGAAGGTTTTCAATTATGGCCACGATAGGCTACATACTTAATAAGTAGAATACGCTCTTATATGGATTAAAAGAACTTGGTTAAAAAAATCAAATCTACACGTGATTAGTTTTTAACCCTTGCCGACCGAAACAATTGACCGAATTACTATAATAATGACCATTAGTGCCGACATTTTCTTCCATAGCTGCAATTAGTTATCCATTGCGTTTCAGATTTCTACCGCCAGGAAGTTACATAAGAGCAACAATGAATAATGCAAAAGAAGTAGCAGCCCAAATATTTTATTTGATAATGAACAGAACAGCGTATGAAGACTATTTCCGTTGGCGGAATCACTTCGTGTATAAAAAAACTCAGTATGATTCAGGTCTCTGTGAGATTTGCAATGCTCTGCATGATGAACAGAAATCCAATAAAGTTAGTGTGCAAAGAGACTTGTTAAGCTGGTGGAACGTCAACAAATCACTTCGGATGGACTTACAGTAGATAAATCTGGTCAAAATCATCTCAATCGTTATCAATTCCCTTGATGGTAAAGTTATAATTCAATATTATAATTTCCAAATGCTTTTTGTCTGATTTAATCAATACCAGAATTTGCCTACAATTTAATTGACTATCACTCAGTCTTTATGAACCGATTTTTTACCTAACAATACCAGAAGGATGAATATATTTTTGGAGTATGTAATGTATATTTTTTGGTTCGCTTTAGAGCCTAAACGGCTTGTCGCATTTGAGCTTGAGAGATATCAATAAAGCCTCGAGCACGCCGGATGCGTATGCGTCTACACTTACGTGTACGCATACGCATCCTGTGTGCTCGAGGCTTTAATGTATGGAACTGTCACTGCTTGACGTCTATGCTTACGTCCACGCATACGCATCCAGTCTGCCCGTGCCTATACAATTCCCTACATTACAAGTCAGAGGTACGTGTACGTCTACTCTTACGTGCACGCATACGCATCCGGTGTACTCGAGGCTAAAATTCTTCATAGTCGTGAGAGTAAACATTTTTACGCAGTCGTTTTTTTTTTCATTGAATATAATGAGGTTATTTATAATTGGATATGGTACGCTTCTAGATTGCTCCGTCCGATATTCCGCATATAAGGATCGAGGGCAATCCTATATTATAGGCAAGTTTATGATAATGATAAAGCTCTGGGGTAGTGATACTCTTTACAGTCAAACTTACTCCTTTGGGTTTGTAGGGAAGTCGGTTTAAGTTTTAAAATATTGTGGTTATTTTGATTATTTTCTGCACGGTTTTGAAATAAGATACAGACGGAAGGAAGCGATATCATCTACCAGTATATAAGCTCTTTAAAAAATAGGTCTAATGAAATCACTTAATCAACCTCGAAAATTAAATAAGGATAAAAACGTTTGCACATCATCTCGAGTTCAGCTATAAATTATGCAATAAATTTTGTATAATACTTCGAAAAGTTCAAGTAGCCATTCATAAATCGGAGGAGCGATATTAATCGGCACAAGGCTCTTCAAATTTCAATATTATATAGGTAGAAAATATTAAAGCCAAATTTGACGGTAATTTCGAATTTAAATTAAATAGGCTTAAATATTTACTATACTACACGCCAACCATCGTGGCATGCGCTGTCTTATAACGTTTTATGACTGCGTGTGCCACGTCAGTTGGCGTATAGTATAGTAATGATATTATTAACTCAACTGCTCAGACTATAATGAAAATATAATATTTACAAACATACTATGTATTAGTGGACGCCCGCGACTCCGTCCGCGTGGACTACAGAAAAAAGAAAATGTCAAAATTATCCGGGATAAAAACATTTTCCCGGGATAAAAGTAGCCTATATGTTAAGTGGGACCTATCACAATATATTCGTGAAAACTGCATCGAAATCGGTTCAGCCGTTTCTGAGATTAGCGTGCACAAACGCACAGACAAACAGACAAACCGACAAACAGACAAACATACAAAAATTCCAAAAATCATCGTTTTGGGTTCTATTGCGTTGATAAAGGTCTCCTATAATATTTTTTCTCATATATCTTCCATGTAAGTACAGACAGCGATCCGTTACATTTTTATTATATGTATAGATTATTTGTCGCCGCGTGGTGCCGGCAGAGTAGAATTCGTACCACCCCATGTCTGCCCGTGGGTATAGGAGGTGGGCAGCAGCGCCTCCCGTGTTGACAACATAGTCCAAAATACAAACTGCGGTCACCAACCCGCCAGCCCAGCGTGGTGACTATGGGCAAATACCCCCCATGGCAGTCTTGTGGCGTGCCCTGGGGAGGCCTACGTCCAGCAGTGGACTGCAATAGGCTGATAATGATGATGATAGATTATTTGTGCAGTTTTTTTAATATTGCGAATATATTTTATGGTTAAAAAAGTAACATTCTATTTTGTAAAACTAGAAATTCAAAGTTGAGACTAAAAAGTGTGACTAACAAAAGTTTCATATTGATCACCCATATATTCGTCAGATATGAACGACTCAATAAATATTTTAAAGTCAACAAACTCGCCTAAGGACACTGTCAAAGTGTTGAGAAGAGCGATCAATCACTAAACTTAAATCACACTGTGCCATGATTTCGCTACCGGAATAGGCATATCCTAATCACAAATTTCAACCTATATATACGTATACAGACGGCTGTAGTTCCAAAATAGGGAACCCAGGGTAATTAGACATGGTAACATCGTCTGGCGTCGATGTTCGCTATCGTAACACTACCACCAATAGCGGTGGAATTCATTACGTAAATTGACGAAGGCGCGAAAAAAAGGCTTCCTATTGGAGCAAACGTGTCAAACAAAGACAAACCCCTGTTGATTCTATCGAAAAAAATTTTCTTTATTTAAGGCTCCAGAACTATAGGATCATAAAGGAGATCATACGGTCACCTTTAGCATTGCAGGATCAGATGTAAAAGATCAATAATATGTTATACAGCTACGAAACTTAATGATAAATACCAGATACATACGAAATATGCTATAAATATGCACTTATGTTGGATTGCGGTATTTTCATGAGATTAATAATTTCAGTGGCTTTGATTTTATAAATAGGCGGAGTAATTTATATAAATTGGATAATACTATTAATAAATAAGTATACAAACCAAATGTGCTATTTTAACATATAAGACTAATGACCTGATGCTAGAGATCAATATAAAATTGCATATATTAGTACTAAAGGTACATTGCACAATCCCCAATCTAATATACGTAGAAATTTTGCATCTAACTACAACGATTCAAATTTCGAGATTTCGAGACCCTTAATTGCAATTTGGACGAGACTATTAACAGATAGTTTCCTAATAAACGATCGGTATTGGGCTGTCTATAAGACTAATAGAACACGTTTGATATTTGCTAGATCTGACTACTACACAGTTATATCTCTCGGTGGGTAGACCGTTTAACAAGTCACAGGATCGAAAAATGTATTTCCTGCGAGAAAAACACACTGTCGCATAACCCAATACAATGTACTTGTTCAGCATTTCAGTATTTGCCTTTCTGTCACTCACACCCTGAACATCCATGGATTTATTGAACTTTTGGTAAAATTAAGTAGGCACGTTTAATTTTAAGTATCGTATAAAATCTTGCAGTGTGTCCCCACAATCAGTTGTTTACGATAATGGAGCGACTTGTACTCGAAGTCTCGAAGTGATAGACAATTGATCCAGCTAAATGAGGCCGCTCAATGGATTGTATCGAGCTTTGCCGTGATTCATGGAATTAATAGCAGCGAATAAAAGGTTAATTAGACTCGATCAAAGAGAGTGTTGTAGGTTACCTACTAGAGATTGACAAAAGGCGTATGCCAAGGACATAAATTTTTGGGTGAGTGAAGCATTTTTGATACAATTATAAGTTTTGGATATAAAAATGCGAAAATAAGGAATTATTGTCAAGAAATATTGTGTTCCTCTTTATTAGGTATACAGGTGCTTTATGCAATTTCATATTATAAACTATTTAAAATTTGTCAGTGAAAATGAAATGGAAATGATATTTATTTTCTGAAATCATAGTACAATAAAGATATTATTACATTATTAGATCAGAAGACATTTTGCATGTGGCTATAACATATGTTTTTTTCCTTTGATCGTTTATTTCGACCACCTAAATATCACTAAAAGCTATTGTGCATACCTACTTGTTCCTCTTACAAAATAAAGTTAGTAAAAACGTAGCTTTCCTTAGGTTTTGAGATGTTATTTTTCTTATGCAAAATGTTTAAAATTGTAATGATAATAGTTTAGACACTAAAGAAATTTCCCATACGAGGTAGTCTAGAACAACATCGCTCAGTTGCTGCACTGTGTCAGAACCAGGTAGGGTCACTGCGGTGAGTGAATTAAAGTCAGCGCCGCGGGGCTCGTACGAATGCGGTAGCGTGACCGACTTTAAAATTAATACTCTCATCATTTCTATAGCAAAATGCGCTTCATTTAGCACATCTGTTTATTCACATGAAGTATCAAAATGGCTTGGTTTTTAAGAAATACATCGCGAAAACTGCGTTTTACTTTTTATTTCTTAGGTCTAGTATAGATAGTAATTACCAAGTAGGTATAGGCACGTTTTGAACAAGTGGAGAAATAATTGGACGCGTAAACAAATATAAAACATACCTACTGAGTTTCACTAAAAAGATGTAAAATTGTACTGTATAATTTTCATTTGGAAGGACAGAATTTTTACAAGTTCATCAGTTTCCTTTAGTGCCATCCATTATTATACACATAAAGTAACATTTTTTGACCGATTCATCAACGCCGCCGAGACAAAAGTACTGAAGCTAGAAACGTGTTATTTGAACCGTAGCTTCTTTTTGATGAATGAATAGGTCGACTTAGAAGAGACTTCCTCGAAACTCCCACGGCAACGGGAAATACCGAGAATTTTACGCGGACATGAAATATTCTATATTTTACAGAAAAAATTTACAGGCGGTACATATAACATGCTATGCCAGTAGTTAATAAGATGACATGTTGTAAAAAGCAAGCTTACGAAAGTTTTTAATCAAAATGCAAACTTTGGTTCCATTTGAACACACAACTTACGCTCGAGCACTATTTACAGAGCAAATAGGGAGGTTTACCCACAGAAAGAGGAGATACCAAATCCCTGGGTTTACCAACTGCAGTTGACATTCGTATATGTGACAAGAAAAGTCTATGTAAATAAAAAGTATGCGAATGAAATAAAGGATAGTTTTAAGTAATATTAAGTAAGGAAGAATAAGTAGCCATACAAAAAGACATGAAAAATGTTAATATTTTTTTACGAAGCCAATTTTGCATTATCTTTGGGCATTTTTTTTTTAAATTTTTAAACACATATAAAGTATCTCCAGATAATTTACAAAATATAGTTCATACCTGAAAAAAAATAGCGCTTTAAGAAAATGTCAAACCTAGTCTCTATGAATAGTGTGAAATGACGTCCCCGAAAAATATACCAGCGAACTAAACCAATAGTTAGCAAATAAATATAAACTTTAGAGCTCGGCAGGAGAGTTCAGATCGGTTTCACATGCCATTGTTTAATGTTCACACTTTTGTAAGCGGCTTAACTCGT
Organism: Carposina sasakii; assembly: GCA_014607495.2. NCBI lineage: Eukaryota > Metazoa > Arthropoda > Insecta > Lepidoptera > Carposinidae > Carposina > Carposina sasakii. The sequence continues at coordinate 3,407,610 of CP053149.1, read as the reverse complement.
TTTGGGAAAGCTATAAAAGTTTTCATGCACCAAAAATTTGTTTAAACTCGTTAAATTGTTATGACATCCTTGCAGATTATTTTTCGGACTTTGTTAGCATTGGACCACAAATTACATGCCATCGTCGCAATAAAAATAGCGCACTATCGATTAAAACCGTTCTCTAGAGACAAAATTTTCATTTTATGACATTTTCTAACAAAAGGCGAGAATGATACAGTATATATAGGTACAGTAGACATCAGATAGGCTCGTCTTAGCGCAATCTCCGGTGACACAATGGCGTGTCCTTTTAGGATACCTACCATGTAAATAGATGACTGGCTGCGTTCATGAGGGATTTCCTGACAACTATTAAAAGTAAAAAAATAGTACAAATCACCTGGATAGATGGCTGTGAGCGCATATCCATCCCGAAATTGGGGAGCAGCTAGGGAGGGTGATTTGCTCACGCCATCTATTTTTGACAGTTATTTTAACTTCTCAGCAAATCCCTCATTGGTTCGCCGGGCGATACGAGTAGCTGTCTAAAATTCTTTTTTTACAAAATAAAATTGACAAAAAAGAACGAGAGAAATTTCTTTTTTACTGTAAAAATTAACGCGCGCGTAATGCTAGAAAAACTTAACACCTAATATTTATAAATGTGGAAAGAACAGACTTACTTGCTCTGAATAAAACAAAATTTTGTATGAAAATTTTAAAGTTTAAGCGAGGACTATACTAGGAATATGTTGACAGATTTTATTAATAAGACGTCACCGCTTCATATTTCAGTCATATTATTCCTTTTTCTCAGTGAAATCCTGAGGCGGGGCTTCACTATATTACCTATATATCAGCGGCATCTCCTACCGTGCATGTCGTCTAAGGAACTCGCGCATTCTCTCAGGCGATAATTTGCCACTGATGTGTCCACGGTATACTAAACGTGCCTGTGGGATATCCTTTACAATCCTGCAGTTCTGGCTACCCCATTTCAGGATCAGAGTTTCACGTATATACCTATAATGTATGTTATTTCCTCTTCCAGTATTTACTGTACATTGCCTGACGACTCCCGAATAAAGTTTAACAACAAATTAATAAAGTTGAGGGATATTTTCGAGGGTTTCCAAAACTTTCCATCTAGTTCGAGGATGGAATTTTGATATTACTCCGCAAACTAGGGTGAAATATTGTCCGTCACTACCCCGATCTCTGCATTGAAAAGTTTTTCACAGTTTTAAAATAATTTTCCTTCTGGTGATGAAATATCATATTCAGTTTTGCATATAGATATAAGATACAGAAAACAATACCCATAGTTTTTTTTTTTTAATAAAACCGACTGCGTAAAAATTTGGCCCTAAGACGAATCTTATAACACCCCTCAAGCTCAAATGCGGCAAGCCGTGTAGGCTCTAGATTCTTTAGCGTGAAAAAGAAATATACATAAAATTGAAAACCATAACTCTTATTTTGAGGTCGGGTAAAAATATCTTTTAAATAAAAAATCTGTGTGCAAAAATTATGTATGCCAAGGTACGCGAAGTTTATATGAATCGACGCTTAGATAATAAAATTGCATTACTTTCGTATTGTTATACATACATTGCAAGCTTGCCAAGTTACAATATCCATGCAACTGCAGTAGTATATGCAAAAAATATCTAAGTTGACTTTGTGTCCAAATTTTTGCCTTATCCTGTTCGAAAACAAACGTTCTCTATCGACGTAGGGCACGCGAAAACTCCTACCAGGACCTTGTAATTGAACGGTTTAAATTAATTTTATGTTTTTTAATTTGCCCAGGACGACTTTTTTATGGGTGCAGTTAATTACTACCGTACATAAATATGTTCCGGACGGACGGACGTAACTCACAGTTTTATGTTAAGACTTTATCGCTGCGTTCGTGGACGTAACATAAACTAATGATTTAACTTACTTGTGTTTACTATGCTTTTGGTTACGCTCACGGTTACGATATCCCCCAAAGAGGTTGTTTACAGGCGTGTGACTTATATTCCATTATAATAAAGTATCTAACAGATAGGGTAATATAATATTGAAAATAGATGCGGTGAATTATACGCTATTCACTACATAACACGTTTTTTTTAAATTAAATACTTTTACTCATATGTTAACATCAATATTTGAAGCCTTGTCAAAGCAAAGCGTTCAGAGTTTGAGCCGATAGAGTATGAAATAGGTATATTTACCAAATTGTCATTTTTACAGCATATGTTAGAATAACCAGTTAAATCAACCGTCAACCGTCGGTTAACGCAAGTAAACCCGCTAGTAAAATACATGATATACTGGAGCCAAACAGGTGTTCCGAGCGTTAACAATCTAATTTCAAAGCACCTGACCTTCAGGGAATTACTTAGAAAGATAGTTCAGGAGGGCCATAAACCGACCCTTTTCGTAACCTGTTATTGCGATTGAATTATTATTGGTGTTGAATAAGGTAGTCCCGCGTAATTTTACAAAACTAAACGGAATTATATGAAATAAGTTAGAGTTGTAGCGAGACTAGCGCCAATGTTAGAGAACTTAATAACTGGAACAAGAGTTGCTACAAAAAGATGGCTATCTTTTAACAATGGAATTTCCTTATTAATTTACGGAATGGTTTCGCAAAACTCTTTCTTAAATTATTTATTTATTGATGTGAGTAGGGATGGTTGATTGACATCTTATTTAAAAGTAGTGGACGCCCGCGACTGCAGAAAAACTTGTTTTAGCAGACCGAACTGTAAATTTAAACCATTCTCGAACCCATTTAAATACATACAAGAAATTTTATCGAAATCGGTCTAGCTGTTTAAATGGAGTTCAATTATGAATATTTCGAATAGAAGATTTATATAAATAAATATAGAAAAATTATCTTAAAATAATGTACTTATAATTAAAAATTTAACTAGGGATATGAATGTCATAATTATTCACTCCAGAAATAATTCATATGGCTATTCCCATTAAATTATAGTTACAAATTGGAAATTACACTGAAAGTTTGAAATGCGTCAGAAATTTTCCAGGCTGCATCATTATAATCATATTTGCTTTTGCAAATGGAATTAAATAGTTGCTAGATGTAATAATTTCACGTGAAATGAAAAGCTTATTTGGTACATATGTTAAATACGAGTAAATACAACGTGGGACTATAGAGATATTTCTGGTTTACTGGACACGTGAATACATTATTTCCTAATTATTATTAATTTTAAGGCGAGTACACACACACATACACATTAACCCATATTGCAGTCCACTACTGGACTAAAGCGTCCTCCAGGACACACCACAAGGCTTCTGCCATAGAAGTTTTTGCCTATTTTGCATAATAACCACGTGCGGCGAGTTGACCGTAGTGTGATTTTCGGACTATGTCGTCAAGACGGAAGGCGCTGCTGCCCTCCTCCCGGAAACCCTTAATCGTCTCTTACGAGATCCACGGGCAGCTATAGGGTGGTGGTGTTTTACTCTGCCGATGCCACATGGATGTAATGAGTATATTTTTAACTAGTGGACGCCCGCGACTCCGTCCGCGTGGACTGCAGAAAAAACAAAATGTCGAAATTATCCGGGATAAAACATTTTGCCGGGATAAAAAGTAGTCTATAATATAGATATTATGTTAAGTGGGACCTGTCACAAAATATTCCTGAAAACTGCATCGAAGTGGGTTCAGCCGTTTCTGACATTAGCGTGCACAAACATCGATCCGTTACAATTTTATTATATGTATAGATTTTTAATAACATATAAATAATTATTTAAATTATAATTTAATATTATCGTTGCATACGAGAAACTCGAGCAATCTCAGGAGATAAGCTAGTACCTTGTCAATCATTAACATCTGTCTCTGCTACGCCAAAAGTGACTGTGGAGTTTCCCTTGTAATCCCTAGTTTTGGCAACCCTAGTTCGGAAACATAGCCGTGTCTATTGTGATTTGTATGTATATTGCGTACCGATCTGCTTTATTTCCAGAACTACTGGAATATAAAAGGAATAATGCTACTCGATATCTAAATACAAAGCTTCACCCAGTCGTGTGCCTATAGATAACGTATGAATTGTAGTTCAGGTACAGCGGTGTTATGCCGGTTGATAAATTCACGTATTTTTTATATATTTCCTATTGTATGGCCGCGTGGTGCCGGCAGAGTAGAATTCGTACCACCCCACGTCTGCCCATGGGTATCGTACGAGGCGATTAAGGGTTTCCGGGAGGTGGGCTGCAGCGCCTCCCGTACTGACAACATAGTCCGAAAATCACACTGCGGTCACCAACATGCCTGCCCAGCGTGGTGACTATGGGCAAATACCCCCCGTGGCAGTCTTGTGACGTGCCCTGGGGGAATAGGCTGATGATGATGATGATGATGTATCTTTTCATCTCCTGCTGCTAACGTGGCACTATCTCATTCACCAATTCGTGATAGTGCAGAAATGGATGCAGCATTTTTGGATGCACAATCATGGTTATAGTAGGTATGTATATAATCACAATCACAATATTTCTTTTCGCTTTACCTATTTACAACACAGTGTTAAATTGAATTACCATCGCACTTCCATTAATTCCTCAACATAAACTTAAGAATTCCCGTTATTCACGTTTCCATGGGCATCGAAACCTAAAAACCAGATACATTATTTTTCTGGAAATTTTCTTAATATCCTCATGAGAACGACAAAATTGCGGACGGAATCGAGCGCGGCTCCTAGTGCAGTATAAAAGTTTTAACGAGTCCGTAAAAATAATTAAAATGGATGTCCTAGTACGTAACTTTTATTAAGCGTGCACTAGTACGTGGTCGTTGGCATTTACGACGTAAGAAAATTAGATTTTGTTTCCAACCAAACATGATGCTTGTGTTACAAATATTTTTCTTTGAACTGATTAAATTACCTACTATTTTATTGATGTATAATGTACTTTTTAATTTTTTTAAATGAATAATTTCATCCCTGCTAACATTATTATGTAATACTCGTAATTATGTAGTGAGATAACATAACAAATTAATATCACATCATCATATCAGCCGATTGCATTAGCATAAGGCTACTGCCACAGTAGGGGTTTTTACTTCTACTCACCACGCTGGGCAGGCGGGTACCTAGGTGACCGCAGTGTGATTTTCGGACTATGTTGTCAACACGGGAGGCGTTACAGCCCACCTCCCGGTAACCTTCTTATGATACCCTCGGGCAGACATCGGGTGGTGCTATTCTGCCGACACCACACGGCTATACCCAGATTAATAGCTGTAGCTACCTAAAAATATCCAAAATCCACATGCAAACTCACTCGTGAAAGTTCGTTGAAGTTTCATCGAAAATATTTCGCATGGAAAGAAAAAATACCGTTACGTTTTCACCAATAAATGGGCCGTAAAATGAAAAGTGTGGTAGAGTCAGACACAGCGGCTATATTTCACGTGTAAATATAATATGAAATATACGTTTTATTTACCTACACGTATACAGGGTGTAACAGAAAGGCTATGTTAAGCGAAAAGCTATGTAAATAGCCGACTATAGAGAACCTATTTTCAAGATTGTATCAATATTCCTTAGTTGTGTAGGAATTCTCCATACTATCTGGAAAAATAAACATGTGATTTCGAATCTAAAATTTTGTGAGTAGGTTCCTTTTAGTGGGATATTTAGTACATAGCTTTTCGCTTAACATAGCCTTTCTATCTTTTTTTTTTCTATAAAATATCAGTTTAAGGCCGAAAACTGGATGTCAGCGATTTGCGGGGTGACGGCCGGAGCGGGCGCGGTTCGTTGCTCGGTTGTTGTTGTTCGTTGCTGCCATCCAGTTCCCTTCAATAAGCTACAAACTCCCCGATTTAATTCTGGGGCTTTTGGGTATTCTTTCTCGGTTCAGGCGGTTAAGCTCTGGAATGAATTACCCCACACGGTTAGAGATTGTCACACTGTTGGCACATTTAGGGAAAAGCTGAAGGATCACTACCTGTCCATTATATGAATATGCTGTCATTTGTTTTTTCTCCTTTTTTTCTTAATGTAGTTTTGTAGTTTCTTAGAATTTGTTTAATTGCACATGTTACCCTGTTGTTAACAATTTCTCTTTACTTGCTTGGCTTGCTGGAAGAGATCTCTGGTAGAGATAAACTTGCCATTGTACATGCATCTCTTCTTTAATGTTGTATGCCATATTTCTTTATGTGTATGTGCAATAAAGAATAAAGAAAGAAAGAATCTATGTGTTTATCGTACCGCTCCCGCCCCGCTGCCGCCGTCGCCCCGCTAATCGCAGACATCCAGTTCGGCCCAAAAGTTAAACTAACAAAATTAAATACACTCCTTTAATCTGCTAACCGTACATTAGTGATATTAATATAAATATAAGTAGATTTTGACCGCAATCATATAGGCGGTGTGTAATATTTCGATAGTACCATTAATAAATAACAACGTTAATAGTTATGGATCCCAAATTCAAACGGCGCAAGCAATTTTGTAGGATGTTAAATCTAGTTTTAAGATTCTCTCATTGAATAAAGAAAGTAAATAATAAAATATTCCTACTAATAAATAATATAATCCGTAATATTACAATTTCCTCAACAAACAACAACTAATCGTACTCGCGAAATTCATAAAACACTTAGTTCGGTAAATTGGTGTACAGTCGCGATACAGTATAACTCCAGTCTGTATACACAAAATCATATGCGATAACACCACTGTATCGAATAGGTGTACAAAACGGATCTACGTATTCAATTTCCAAGGGTTCGCAGTGATTTACATTAGAATGGCACAGGATTTGATGAAAAGCAGTTGCAGAATCGGCATCAGTTGTAATGAAATTTTCCAAGAACCGTCCTATACTATACAGAGCGTATACGAGTAACAGAAAGGGTATATTGAGGGGAACACAATGAAAATCGCCCGCCATAGAGAACGAATCTACAATATTGGAGACTCAAAATTAAATAACTCTATTTAATTTACAAACAATAAACATTCCTAGGCTTAGACAATGTAATACGAGTATCGTTTAGCATCGAAGTTCGTTATCTCCGTAGAGTGATTCAAGAGGAAGTTTATTTATGAAGGTGTAGTTAGCGACTCGCCCGGCATTGCACAGGTGCGATACAGATACGAAACTCCTCTTTACGCTGACGAAGTCGTGGGTGGCCGCTAGAACCTGGATAAAAGAGTGTATACTCGTATTGTTTACCTACAGAATTAAGTGAAAAGTTTCACAAAAATATTACTCAACAAACAATAGTGGTACTCCAGTAGATATTTTATCAATAAATTTTCAAGTATTTTATATTTAACTTTTGTCAAAGCTCGGTTATACGATAGTTTTTATGATTTTGCGAGTTGTTGTATAACCACAATCCATACTATACTCGTAAATGGGAAAGCGTGTGTATTTGTTTGTCCGTCTTTCACTGCAAAACGGAGCGACGAATTGACGTGATTTTTTTTTGTGGAGATAGTTGAAGGGATGGAGAGTGGCATTATTATGCTATTCCTAATCCCGGGAAAATATTTTTATTCAGGATCAGGATAATTTCGACATTTTGTTTTTTCTGCAGTCCACGTGGACGAAGTCGCGGGCGTCCACTAGTACTATACAAAATTTTACCGAAAATAACGATGTTTGAATTCCTGTGATTTGAGATAACTACTTTTGATCTTTACCCTTAAAATTATAACATTGACGAAGGCCCTTTGTGTAACATCGCTTCCCATCGACGTTCGTTCTCGTAACATATCTATCAATAGAAACTATGTTTCAGATTATTGCTAGTGTTGGATTCACATTAAATACAAAATATTGTCGAATTAATGAATTAAGTATTTTTGGAAATTCATACTCGTAGTTTACTTGACTTAAACTTAAACTTAGACTCAACCATTGAATAATAACGAAGTAATAATAATTATTAACTACCGTACTGCTACTACCATATCTCACTCAAAGACGTCACCACTCAGAATACGGGCGTGAGAAATGGTATCTCCTCACTTAATAAAAATTACATTAAACACTATACAATCGATATTCGCGAACTGATTTACCCTCGAGAAAAATCGATGCTCAGCGATTTTCCGGCCCACTTCGCTCACTTAACGAATTTGCTGTTAGACTGATAAAAACCATGAATTTTCACAGCCTCACCACCTGCCTCTGTCCTTTATGGCCGATAAATCCTTTAGGATCGTGATTCTGCTAATGAAAAATATAACGGTTTACTTAATGTTAAAAATACTTATTTTTTGTGATAGGTCAAACACGCCCGAATTTCTTAAATGAATGTTCTAGTGGGATACTAACGCTTGTTGTTAGAGGTAACTTTTCCCTTATTTTGTGTTCTTTATATTTTTCTTTTAGTCAACGATTGTTATTGATTTAGATAGTGACTCTTTGTTATTATGTTAGATATTATATTTATAACAATAAGTTTTCTTTTAGGTACATACACTCACTAGCGGACGTCCACGATTTTATCCACATATATTTTAGAATTTTCGTTTTTTACGTTCCCGTGGATTACCACGATATTAATCGGAATCTTTTTTTTATCGGATACATACGTCATAGAAAAACACAGCTTTCAATATCATCAGCGTTTTACGATGATCCGTCAGTCAGTCATTCAAGACAAAGCTTGTATGTATATGTAGAATTCTGGTCAAAAAATTACGGATAATCACATAGATAGATATCTTGTATGCCATATTTCTTTTTGTATACAGGTGATTTTTGGTCGTCAACGTTCCCGAAAACTACGGAATCTCCTCATTATCACGATCATTTTTCTCCATGGAAGCATACCTGGGAAGTGTCTGGTTTCCAAAATATTAGGGTCCAAAGTTGAGTAAATAGACTGCGTTTTTCTGCATAAATGCACATAGACGCGCGTAGCAGGATTTTTTCACGAAAAATAATTAATATCTGTCTATAAAAAAAAAACTAACATAAACACTAGACACTATAAATTTCGCACGACCAAGGAATTAAATATTTTTTTTTCAAAAATTTTCCCAGCATTTTTTTTGGCATAAACTTACTTTATTTCATGTATAGAGTACGTACCCTTCGTTAAAGGTGGCCACAAAAAAACACCCTGTATGTGCAATAAAGAATAAGAATAGACAGTCTTATAAAGACCAAAGGAGATTTCAAGTTTATTGAATACCAATTTCAGTCACACAATAAAGATATTCTTCTAGATAGCAAAATAATGGCTTTATATAAAACTTCCTAGCAATAATAATTATACAAAGTTTTAGAGACCAGCACAGAAGTGCTGCTAGCTAATTGGGCCTTCTAGACAGACTGCGTGGTTTGGTCGTACTCGTAGTAACGGGTCAATACTACTAGTATTATTAAATTAATTGGTACTTGACTTGGCTTGTCTTAAGTTTCTGTATCTCCTAGATGGGGCAGAGGGCCTCCACAGAGCACCAAGTGTTAACTTTTTGTGATACCATTAAGCCTATTTATTTAATATAATTTTCATGTTATAATATTGGGTGTATTCCTAAAGGTTCCCACGGTGAGTGATATTACGGACGGACGCGCACCAGCCCGCACCACGGATCGTGGGAAATGGAGCGTCCGTGGTAATACAGACGCGTCCGTGGTGCGCGCACGTCCGTAGCCGTCGGCGCGTCCGCGTCGGTCCGCGAAAGCACGCACCGTGGGAACTCACCTTAAGGAAGGCTGCGGCTATCTACACAAATACTAAACTTTTTCTAAACTCGACCTTTTTGATTGCTTCATTGTACCGACATAATAAAATTCAAACAAATTAGGTGAACCATAACATAACATATTATTATTTTCTTAGGTACACCTTTGTATTGTCTTCAATTAGATTACAAACTCACTATACCTACATTAATCTATATACTGGATGAAGCTTTCACCTATAAAATATTAATGGTCTGTTTAAACCAGATGCGCTATGTAATTACCCAATTAAATAGAGAGTTATATTTACACTAGAATGCTTCAGCTGCTGCATCTCCTTCCATGCATGGAATAGAATACTCAATAATACCGAGTATTTTCTCAGACAGTGAGCTAGCAACTTACTCTGCTCTGCAAGCCTAGCACGACCTGCGAAACACTATATGATAAACCGATTTATCGACATTTAGCGTGTCAAAATACGATATCTAAATATAGCTCCCAAGTTATAGAAACCATAAGATATCGTACGATACGATATCCACGATGCGTGGTCATGCTAGGGCGGCTGGTACATCTGATCCCGTAACGCTAAACGTAGATTTAGGATGTTAGTCGCAATCTTGTAGTTCTAGTTATCCCTTTTTGGAGAGACAACCAGGTATTTATGTACTTCTTCTTTCTTCTTCAGCCTATTGCAGTCCACTGCTGGACGTATGCCTCCCCCAGGGCACGCCACAAGGCTACTGCCATAGGGGGGTTTTTCCCATAGTCACCACTCTGGGCAGGCGGATTGGTGACTGCAGTGTGATTTTCGGACATGGGAGGCGCTGCTGCCCACCTCCCGGAAACCCTTAATTGCCTCGTACGATACCCACGGGCTGGCAGGGGTGGTACAAACTCTACTCTGCCGGCACCACGCGGCTTTATGTATTTATGTACGTGTAGTGTGGTAATTGATTGAGAAGCAAATAAATCTTACTAATATTATAAACGCGAAAGTTTGTAAGTATGGATGGATGGATGTTTATTACTCTTTGACGTAAAAACGGCTGGAGCGATTTTAACAAAATTTGCTATGGAGTTAGCTGACACGCTGGCTTAATACATAGGCTACTTTTTATCCCGGAAAAATATTTTTATCCCGGATAATTTCCTTTTTTATTTCGACGTTTGGTTTTTTCTGCATTCCACGCGGGCGAAGTCGCGAGCGTCCACTAGTAGATATTATACTCGAAATAGTGCTTTTTATATAAATTTAATTATATATCTTATACGAGTATATTAAATAGAAGGCTTTGAAGTAAACGTCCGTAAAATATTATTAAACTATTTCTAACTCGGTACCTACTTTGACATCATGGTAATGGACTCGACTCCACGTGGTATGACAACGCTCAAATAGTTTAATGTTGAATTTCCAAAGTTTAATTTAGTTTATAATTAAAATTTAATATTAAATTTTCACTGGAAGGTCTTATAATAAACTGACGTTAATATTATATGATGAAGCTCTGGTTCTAGGAATAAGGATATTCTTATCAAATTCGCCCAAAGCGTCAAATAAAAAAAAGTCAGCTTTCTGTAATGGTGATTGCTGCAAGAAATCTTTCATTTATAGATAAGCACGTTTTTCTTTCTTTATTTTCTAGCTATTTTACATTTCGCTATGGTGAATCAACACGACTTGCGCTGTTATTCGTTTGCATTATTTTTTGTGTATGACAACAGAATATACTGTGGTAGGTACTTATAGTATACTAGTGGACGACCGTGACTCCGGCCGCCTAAACTGCAGCAAAAAGTGTCGTATTAAGATATAACATAATACTAGTTTGTAAGTTACACCTCCTACAATAAAACAGTCAAAACTGCATTGCATTTTATCTTGTTGATTTTTGTGATGCGCGAACAAACATACTCATCATTATGGTATCATAATAAAAGTGTAGTTTTGGCAACTTGGGTTACAGACTTATAATATGTATTTTTTTACAGATTATGTACTGTTAACTGTATACTAGGATTGATTAAATGGCTTCGAGGCAGTGAGACCGCGTCAACGCTCATGTATGTGTTTGATCCACCGGCGGCGTGTTGATTCGCTAAACACAATATACCCTCTCCCTAACGCCGCAAATAGCCTATCGATTATACCTAGTACATGTTAATTAATTTTTATATATTTCTTTAGTCTTATTCGCAATATAAATGGGAATAATTTAGTTAGTTATCAAATTCAAAACATTTGTGAGAATTTGTTAAATTAACGTAAGTACGAGTATCTCTCGTCAACAATCTGACAGTAGATTTTTGTCAGATCGATGAATATTTTTTTTTAATTCCATCAATATATCTACCTTAGATCAATGATAGGTCTTCGCTCCGCGAAGATTATTCTAAGATATCTACATGCATACAGGTAGGTAGATAGGTACACATATTTACAGGAAAACGTAGAGACAATAAACAGTCGAGTAAAAATTTTTTACTATGTTTAATATGTTCTAACATATTTAATATGTTCAAATGATAATATTATGATTATTCATTTGTTTTTGGTGTCTAGGTCGAGTCATGAGCGGTATACCGTGGCAAAATATAAAAGAATATAGGTGCTATATACCAGTGGGGCAAGCATGAACCTTTTTACGTGGCGTAACGCTAGCGACTCGCTAGCAAAATCTATGGGAATTGACAGTTCGCTAGCGTTACGGACTATAGAGAGGTTCGTGCTTATCCCTCAAAAATTGTGTAGGTACTTTCTAAAGCCAACTCGTCATTTAAGACTGAAGCAAAAAAAAAACCTTTATTATACTCACGCGCCAGTTTAAATTCCTAATATAAACATACTCGTATGTTTACTTTGAAATTCTATCTAGGAACAAAATTTTCCCGTAAAGTTGTTTCAGTCAATTTAATTAATTTACTCGCTTTTGCAAGATAAACGGAAGCATATACGTTGTAGTGCCTTTATATACTTCTTAATTATACCTAGGTGGAGGTTTTATAGAGATATTTAACTTGATTAGTTGGGTTAAAATATATATCGACCATAGGGTCAATTCCGGCAGATACACTTAAACCTAAACCTAATCTTAGTCATGTCTATCTCCCTCCGTTCTTAACATAAATAGCTAAGAGAGAAAAAGACAGGTAGGACTAAATTTACGTTTAGGTTTAAGTGTGACTGCCGGAATCGACTACTTATTATGTATACATAATTACAACATAAAACCCAAACAGAACTGAAAGGAACTGACATTAAAAGATTACTAAAAAACAAATTATTTTATAAGAAGTAGAAAAACTTTATTCTAGTAAATTTTAAAAAAATCATCTTAAAATTAACAATCTATAAACACACGGCTCTGATCCCAAAATAGGGTAAAAAGAACTGTAGGATCACAAAGAAGTTCTTACAGCCACGGTTAGTATAGCATCCATCAGAGCTAGATGTACAAGATCTGTAACAAATAGCTCATCACCTAACACTAATAAGATTTAATATATTACAATACTGTCCCAGTATGCAGTCGTAGTGGGGCCATTAAAAGAATAAGAGCAACCTAATTAGAATTCCCATATAGTGCGCTACAGATATATCTAGAGCATTAACTCAAGAATGTCTTAATGGAACTGACAATGGGAGGAACGTGCAGCAATTCCATCCTTATGGAAGGTTCTCGCTCACACTATACAATACATTTTATCCAATTTCAAATGTGTCTATTCTGTGTACTTACTACAAGAATGTCACGTTACTTTTTATTTGTCTTAGAACGTTTTTGATTGTGGTTTAGTTTTGGTTTGACTCTGTCTACTTGACAGCATTTCAGACATTTTCAGTGTCTTTTACTTGAGTTTTAGTCTTAGATTAATGATATGTCTTCGCTCCGCTCGAATCATTATTCTAAAGTTTTAGTATAGTTTTAGTCGTTTTAGTACATTCAATTTGGTGCGATTTTGAGGCCTTTCTACTCTTAGATATTGGATTAAATAAATCCGATAATTTTAAATACATTGTAAATAATTAATTGTAAACAATTAAAATTGTCTATAGCTGTTTTCTAGTATTATCAAAAGTTTTAAAAATACATACATACATATAGTCACGCCTTTATCCCTTACGGGGTAGGCAGAGCACCAAGGGCCGATAGAACCACATGGTGCCACTTCTGACCAATTTTGAGGGTATAGTTGAGATGTACAACTTTGGTTAGTAGTGACAGGTGGTCAGCCCATCGCCTACAAAATACCAAGACCCTCTTGTCCCTCTACTGACTTGTACAGTATCTGTAGTATTATACTTTTTTTTTCACTCCCAGAGCAGCATAGAAGAAAAATAAACATCTGAAATAAGGTACTTACATCTAGCTTAAAATTAAAAAGTTTTCAAAATATACATAGATACATATAATCACGCCTTTATCCCTTACGGGGTAGGCAGAGCACCAAGGGCCGATAGGACCACATGGTGCCACTTCTGACCAATTTTGCAATTTTGAGGGTATAATTGAGATGTGCAAGTTCGGTTAGTAGTGACAGGTGGTCAACCTATCGCCTACAAAACACACTTGTCCCTCTACTGACTTCTACAGTATGCCCAACAAGAGAAGCAGCTGTAGTATTATACGTTTTTTTTTCACTCCCAGAGCAGCATAGAAGAATTTAGAAATTTAAAGATTTTAAAAATATTATATTTGTTATTGATACATTTAAAACTTAACTTAAGAAGCAAAAAAAAACCTTTATTATACTCACGCGCCAGTTTAAATTCCTAATATAAACATACTCGTATGTTTACTTTGAAATTCTATCTAGGAACAAAATTTTCCCGTAAAGTTGTTTCAGTCAATTTAATTAATTTACTCGCTTTTGCAAGATAAACGGAAGCATATACGTTGTAGTGCCTTTATATACTTCTTAATTATACCTAGGTGGAGGTTTTATAGAGATATTTAACTTGATTAGTTGGGTTAAAATATATATCGACCATAGGGTCAATTCCGGCAGATACACTTAAACCTAAACCTAATCTTAGTCATGTCTATCTCCCTCCGTTCTTAACATAAATAGCTAAGAGAGAAAAAGACAGGTAGGACTAAATTTACGTTTAGGTTTAAGTGTGACTGCCGGAATCGACTACTTATTATGTATACATAATTACAACATAAAACCCAAACAGAACTGAAAGGAACTGACATTAAAAGATTACTAAAAAACAAATTATTTTATAAGAAGTAGAAAAACTTTATTCTAGTAAATTTTAAAAAAATCATCTTAAAATTAACAATCTATAAACACACGGCTCTGATCCCAAAATAGGGTAAAAAGAACTGTAGGATCACAAAGAAGTTCTTACAGCCACGGTTAGTATAGCATCCATCAGAGCTAGATGTACAAGATCTGTAACAAATAGCTCATCACCTAACACTAATAAGATTTAATATATTACAATACTGTCCCAGTATGCAGTCGTAGTGGGGCCATTAAAAGAATAAGAGCAACCTAATTAGAATTCCCATATAGTGCGCTACAGATATATCTAGAGCATTAACTCAAGAATGTCTTAATGGAACTGACAATGGGAGGAACGTGCAGCAATTCCATCCTTATGGAAGGTTCTCGCTCACACTATACAATACATTTTATCCAATTTCAAATGTGTCTATTCTGTGTACTTACTACAAGAATGTCACGTTACTTTTTATTTGTCTTAGAACGTTTTTGATTGTGGTTTAGTTTTGGTTTGACTCTGTCTACTTGACAGCATTTCAGACATTTTCAGTGTCTTTTACTTGAGTTTTAGTCTTAGATTAATGATATGTCTTCGCTCCGCTCGAATCATTATTCTAAAGTTTTAGTATAGTTTTAGTCGTTTTAGTACATTCAATTTGGTGCGATTTTGAGGCCTTTCTACTCTTAGATATTGGATTAAATAAATCCGATAATTTTAAATACATTGTAAATAATTAATTGTAAACAATTAAAATTGTCTATAGCTGTTTTCTAGTATTATCAAAAGTTTTAAAAATACATACATACATATAGTCACGCCTTTATCCCTTACGGGGTAGGCAGAGCACCAAGGGCCGATAGAACCACATGGTGCCACTTCTGACCAATTTTGAGGGTATAGTTGAGATGTACAACTTTGGTTAGTAGTGACAGGTGGTCAGCCCATCGCCTACAAAATACCAAGACCCTCTTGTCCCTCTACTGACTTGTACAGTATGCCCGGGAAGAGAAGCAGCTGTAGTATTATACTTTTTTTTTCACTCCCAGAGCAGCATAGAAGAAAAATAAACATCTGAAATAAGGTACTTACATCTAGCTTAAAATTAAAAAGTTTTCAAAATATACATAGATACATATAATCACGCCTTTATCCCTTACGGGGTAGGCAGAGCACCAAGGGCCGATAGGACCACATGGTGCCACTTCTGACCAATTTTGAGGGTATAATTGAGATGTGCAAGTTCGGTTAGTAGTGACAGGTGGTCAACCTATCGCCTACAAAACACACTTGTCCCTCTACTGACTTCTACAGTATGCCCAACAAGAGAAGCAGCTGTAGTATTATACGTTTTTTTTTCACTCCCAGAGCAGCATAGAAGAATTTAGAAATTTAAAGATTTTAAAAATATTATATTTGTTATTGATACATTTAAAACTTAACTTAAGAAGCAAAAAAAAACCTTTATTATACTCACGCGCCAGTTTAAATTCCTAATATAAACATACTCGTATGTTTACTTTGAAATTCTATCTAGGAACAAAATTTTCCCGTAAAGTTGTTTTAGTCAATTTAATTAATTTACTCGCTTTTGCAAGATAAACGGAAGCATATACGTTGTAGTGCCTTTATATACTTCTTAATTATACCTAGGTGGAGGTTTTATAGAGATATTTAACTTGATTAGTTGGGTTAAAATATATATCGACCATAGGGTCAATTCCGGCAGATACACTTAAACCTAAACCTAATCTTAGTCATGTCTATCTCCCTCCGTTCTTAACATAAATAGCTAAGAGAGAAAAAGACAGGTAGGACTAAATTTACGTTTAGGTTTAAGTGTGACTGCCGGAATCGACTACTTATTATGTATACATAATTACAACATAAAACCCAAACAGAACTGAAAGGAACTGACATTAAAAGATTACTAAAAAACAAATTATTTTATAAGAAGTAGAAAAACTTTATTCTAGTAAATTTTAAAAAAATCATCTTAAAATTAACAATCTATAAACACACGGCTCTGATCCCAAAATAGGGTAAAAAGAACTGTAGGATCACAAAGAAGTTCTTACAGCCACGGTTAGTATAGCATCCATCAGAGCTAGATGTACAAGATCTGTAACAAATAGCTCATCACCTAACACTAATAAGATTTAATATATTACAATACTGTCCCAGTATGCAGTCGTAGTGGGGCCATTAAAAGAATAAGAGCAACCTAATTAGAATTCCCATATAGTGCGCTACAGATATATCTAGAGCATTAAATCAAGAATGTCTTAATGGAACTGACAATGGGAGGAACGTGCAGCAATTCCATCCTTATGGAAGGTTCTCGCTCACACTATACAATACATTTTATCCAATTTCAAATGTGTCTATTCTGTGTACTTACTACAAGAATGTCACGTTACTTTTTATTTGTCTTAGAACGTTTTTGATTGTGGTTTAGTTTTGGTTTGACTCTGTCTACTTGACAGCATTTCAGACATTTTCAGTGTCTTTTACTTGAGTTTTAGTCTTAGATTAATGATATGTCTTCGCTCCGCTCGAATCATTATTCTAAAGTTTTAGTATAGTTTTAGTCGTTTTAGTACATTCAATTTGGTGCGATTTTGAGGCCTTTCTACTCTTAGATATTGGATTAAATAAATCCGATAATTTTAAATACATTGTAAATAATTAATTGTAAACAATTAAAATTGTCTATAGCTGTTTTCTAGTATTATCAAAAGTTTTAAAAATACATACATACATATAGTCACGCCTTTATCCCTTACGGGGTAGGCAGAGCACCAAGGGCCGATAGAACCACATGGTGCCACTTCTGACCAATTTTGAGGGTATAGTTGAGATGTACAACTTTGGTTAGTAGTGACAGGTGGTCAGCCCATCGCCTACAAAATACCAAGACCCTCTTGTCCCTCTACTGACTTGTACAGTATGCCCGGGAAGAGAAGCAGCTGTAGTATTATACTTTTTTTTTCACTCCCAGAGCAGCATAGAAGAAAAATAAACATCTGAAATAAGGTACTTACATCTAGCTTAAAATTAAAAAGTTTTCAAAATATACATAGATACATATAATCACGCCTTTATCCCTTACGGGGTAGGCAGAGCACCAAGGGCCGATAGGACCACATGGTGCCACTTCTGACCAATTTTGAGGGTATAATTGAGATGTGCAAGTTCGGTTAGTAGTGACAGGTGGTCAACCTATCGCCTACAAAACACACTTGTCCCTCTACTGACTTCTACAGTATGCCCAACAAGAGAAGCAGCTGTAGTATTATACGTTTTTTTTTCACTCCCAGAGCAGCATAGAAGAATTTAGAAATTTAAAGATTTTAAAAATATTATATTTGTTATTGATACATTTAAAACTTAACACGAGTTATCTAAGTTAAAATACCAATTAACTAATGACGTCAGAGAAATCTTCAATGAGAATAGGAATTTTTAGCTTAAGAGTAGTCCATCCATAAGCTGGCTCTATCTTTGGCTCAACCCTTTTAAGATTAATCCTTTTGAGATCAATTCTTTAAAAATCCAAGAAGTGATATTACTATCTTCGCCAAAACTCTACGTCAACCACAGGCGCAAGTAAGTAGTAACTTTTAATGCTAATACAAAAGTTATATTTCAAAGCCACCTACGTAAAAGAATAAACTATTTATATGATAGCTCATTTTAGCGATAAGCAAACATCTGCAAAAAGTCTTTTGACGATAAATTCAAACTCATGTGAAAACAGGCACCCTTTAGTTTCATACCTTTAAACAAAGTTTAATGCACTTGTACTTTGAAAGCACCCTTTTAAGCCCTGTCAACTCAACGCAGCGATGCGTCTTTATGCTACTAAGGCGGTGTTTATTTATGTATGTGTTTGTGTAATCTAGATAAGAATTTAGTTTTTGAATTTGTTATATTGCCTCTACGAGTATACATAGTAGAATACGTACATAGTCGCCTTTACAGTTGACTAGACTAACGGAGTTACCTCATTATGTTATGTTATAACCGATATAACTTTAACCCAACTTTAAGCTTAAACTAATATACCTAATCGAGTCCCTCATTTTTGACTGTGGGGTAAGCACGAATCTTTTTACGCGGCGTAACGCTAGCGACTCGCTAGCAAAATCTATGTGATTTGACAGTTGGACGATAGCGTTACGGACTATTAAGAGGTTCGTGCTTGCTTACCCCTCTGGTCGCAATTTCTATAATAATATAGACACTTTCAAACAACATATCCAAAAAGTTCGAAATCCAAATCCAATGAAACTGACCAAATTTGTCCAGATACCTAATGATGACATAGAAAAATAAATAAGTGATTATGTAAGAATTTATTTTAATTTACAGGCATACAGATAATGAGTTTCAAATTTGGAGATAGGTTCATCATATCATTTCACTTAACCTCTGTACCCCTTCTGTAGCACTTTGTATTGTTAAGTATCTATGTTATAAATGCTTACATACTATACGAAGGTGTATTTTTAGTCAGCTCATTCTCCAATTTGCAGCATCACTGTGTTTCCCTAATGACGTGCTCGAGCGATGAGAGCTTATCTTGCAGTGAGAGGCTGCAGCGGCGAGGGTCATCAGCTTGAATGGGCACAGGCCTGTCTTAAGATCACTTTTGAACTGACACCGTACTATTTTAGGTTAGATTTAAGACCTATTTTGTGTTGGTATGATATAGTTTTTAAGTAGAGTCATAGATAAATTATAATTTTATTCCTTTATGGCAGAGTCAAAAGTATGAAACTTTAATTTGTATGGTACCTATAAATAAGATATCCGACCGTGTTTCGGCCACGGCGACCAATCTCTATGGAGATTAGCCAGGTACGCAGGGGATACTATGGTGCACAGATGCACTCTCTATTCCGACACTCTCATAGTCCGATGGGACGGAAAGCCGAAACGACTGGAGAGACGTCAGGCGCAGGACCAACGGTTTTACGTGCTTTCCGAGGCACGAGCTTTGTGATAATTTTACAATATTAAAATCTGTATATGAAATCAATTCATTGGAACAGGCCTCTGACTGGGATCGAACTTACACCTCCCATTTGGAAGTCGTCATCTTAACCATTGGGCTATCACCGCATGTTACCTATTATATGTATGACATACAGAATTTTATCTAGTAAATAGTTTTTAATTCATATATGATATGATACATGAAGATAAGAAACGAGAAATAATAAATGCCCCATAAAATACATAATGAATATATCTCCGACCATATTATGCTCATGGCGGGCAATCTCAACGGAGATTAGCCAACTGCGCAGGAGATATTGATGTGTAAAAATTAGGAGCAATTGACCGATGAGTAACTCACAATAGAACTGGGCATAAGTCGATAAAATTGGGCATGTATACTCCCTAGAAAGTGAAGGGGAGCACTAGATTTCCGAAGTTCCAATGGGAAAAACAGTCAACGAGATATAAAAGCAATAGGAAGCACGTCATACGTTAGACGGTTATCCCACACGCATCAAGGATTAATTAAATATTCAAACGCTTAGATCCTTTCTCCGAATTACGCGTTAAAAATGTTCATTTCTATTCATTATTCATCGAAATTAAAACATAACAAGTTTCCTGCTAGAAGTATTAAAGATAAATTCCGGTGTATGGATAAATGTATAAATAATTGTTTATGAAAAATACGTCAGAATTGAGTATTTGAAAAAAAAACTTAATCTATGACGGTCGACTGGTCTAGTAGGTAGTGACCCTGCCTGCGACGCCATAGGTCCTGGGTTCGAATCCCGGTAGGTGCAAACATTGATATGATGAATATCAATGTTTGTTTCCGAGTCATGGATGTTTCTATACTTATCTATGTATTTATATACCGTTGCTTAGTACCGACGACACAAGACCTTAGGGATCTTACTGTGGGACTAGGTTAATGTGTTGTGTAGTGTGTGAATATTTATTTATTATTTATTTATTTATTTATTAATCTAACGCTAAACTAGCTAAGGATAATCTCAGACTTATACTCGTATCTATCCCCGCTATTAGGATATCTCTATCTCCGTCAGCTTTCTTGTTAGCACCCCTTTGTACATGTTCTCTTATTGTAAACATTAAGGGCTTTACTTATAAAAACTTTTAAACTAGGTATAAGCAATTTAATTTCACAGATAATCTATACAATTCATCACGTCATTTCACCATACAAAATCATGTATAATGAGTATATAGCTTTACGCGTTATTTATTAGTAGCTCAGTTAAAGTATATATAACATCTTTAAATAAAGCAAACCTCTTAAAAACACGCCCGACATATCAAATTATAAACAGCAAATTAGCACACTCGTGGCACGCTTAAAATATCGCGAACGAACTCGAAGGATTTAGGCAAATCCCTCGTCTGAAGATCTCTTGAGCGGGTTATGAATCTACTTGGAATTTCATTACGTACATTTTCCGCGGGCTCACGATATCGACGACGTCGGGCCGTAGACATATACAGGGTGTGACAAGGGTGCTACAGATATCGACGGTGGGCCGTAAACTGACATACTTATAGGGTGTAACAGAAACGGTATGTTAAGTTAAACGCTTTGGACATTACTAACAAAAAGCTTTAAACTATGTTCTGTACTCATATATGTATGTATGAACTCAGTTCAATTTGACAGATATTCCATGATTATATTTTGCTGTCATTTAGTAATTTAGCCAGCTACATATGTATAAAAATCCTATCCACTTAATTTGAGATTTTAAATCACATGTTTATTGTTTCAGAGAGTAGGTATGGAAAATTACTTAACATCTCATTTCTTTTACAACATACTGGTCTAAGATAAATATTATATGTACAATAAAGAAAGAACAAAGATCTCAGAAATATTTATACAATCTTATAAATAAACATGTAATTGCAAGTCTCAAATTTTGTGGACAGATTCTTTATATTGGACGAGTATCATAATTATAACACCCTTCTTACACCCTGTACATATTATAGAGTCGTAAAAATGAAAATCGATCTGTAGGAAGGAAATCTGCTTACGATATTGATAATTATCCGATTTGTCTGTCCGTTTGTTTGAATGTAGAAAAGAAAGTAGGTACATAGGAATACTTACTTACTATTAAGCTGGGAAACATTTCTACGGATTATTTTTTACCCCGACTGCGCCAGTGTATGTTTATTTAGCACGCTTTAGAGCCCAAACAGTTTGTAGCATTTGAGCTTGAACTGTATCATTAGATTAATCATAGTTGTGAGAGTGACAATGGGTCAAAATTTGAGGCAGTAGAGTTTCTATCTAAGTAAATGAGAATTAACCACGCCGAGTCATATTGGCATTTCGTCTGTTTTGTGACTCTTATTAATCTTAAGAACTTAAATATATCGTTACTTAATACCTACAAATATATTATTGTATCAGGCGTCACTATTCGGAAGTTCAAATCTCTATTGAGGGATCGCCCGCCACCGGGCCCTATGCCCTCCGCTGACCCTCGGATCTGCCTACTCCTGATCACGAACACAAGACACTACAGTCGCAACGAGAAACCAGATCCAAGCACCTAGCATGCAACCATAAATACATAGCTGCTAATCCGAAAACCAATTAAAATTTTAATCGACATATGTTTCGCCAACACCCGTGGCATTTCGTTCTATCTACCGTTATTGCAAATCATTTTTATACCCTCAATCAAAATATAAAATAAAAAATGACTCATTAGTTATTAGTTAATGGTTGCATGCTAATCTGGCTTCTCGTTGCGACTGTAGTGTCTTGTGTTCGTGATCATGAGTAGGCAGATCCGAGGGTCAGCGGAGGGTATAGGGCCCGGTGGCGGGCGATCCCTCAATAGACCTACAAATATATTGTAATTATACGTATAGTGATCGTCAGTTTAAAAGGCATGGCCGTTATCCATTAATACTATACACCAACGCAGAACAATTTATCAAAAGCATCCGACAGGCCGCGGATTATTGTTCCAAATACCAAATATTGACGAAATTCATTGTTTTGTATAGGATGGCTATTATTATAGCTGTAACTCGCTATTCCATTGGAAAAAATGAATGTGAAGTTTTCATCTCCTTCCGTGCATGTCGTAAGAGTCGACTGAGGAAATCGGGCATTGTCTCAAACGATTAGCTAGCAACTTGTATCTGATCATCATCTTGGCTATGCTAAACATGACTGTGTCCTTTGTGATCATGCAGTGCTGGCTAACTTCACTTCGGGAACACATTGCAGCCGTGTGTTATATTAGCCGCGTGCTGCCGGCAGAGTAGAGATTGTACCACCCCATGCCCGCCCGTGGATATCGCACGAGGCGATTAAGGGTTTCCGAGAGGTGGGCAGCAGCGCCTCCCGTGCTGGCAACATAGTCCAAATATGACACTGTGGTCACCAACCGCCTGCCCAGCTTGGTGACTGGGCAAAACCAAGGCAGCAGCCTTGTGGCGTGCCCTGGGGAAGGCCTACGTCCAGCAGTGGACTGCAATATGCTGAAGACGAATTATTTTATTTGAAGCAAAGTAAGTCAGTAATTTAGTTACGTCGTAGATTGTTACGAGTATGCCGCGAATATATTTAATTTTAAAAATGCCGTTTAATTACGAAGGAGAGCTATCAAAATCAGAAGCGTAACGAGATTTTTTACAAGACTACCCTTGTTAAAACAGTAATGATGACAAGATGGCAATATTTTTATCTGACTCAACTAGATTTCTGATAAATTGCAACATCAACACCATTATTTATTTCTTTAGTAAAATTTTAATCTACAGTTTATTTTTTTTTTTCAAATTTGTCATATTGAGAGATTTCAGTTTTTAATCTACAGGATGATTTTTGGTCGTCAATGTTCCCGAAAACTACTTTGAATCTTCTCATCATCGCGATCATTTTTCTCCATGGAAGCATACCTGGGAAGAGTCTAGTTCCCAAGATATTAGGGTGCAAAGTTGAGTAAATAGACTGTGTTTTTCTGCATAAATACACATAGATGCGCGTAGCAAGATTTTTTCACGAGAAATAATTAATATATGTCTATGAAAAAACTAGTATAAACACTAGACACTATAAATTTCACCCGATCAAGTAATAAAATAAAAAATTTAAATCGTTTCCCAGCATTTTTTTTGGCATAAACTTACTTTATTTGATGTATAGAGTACGTACCCTTCGTTAAGGGTGGCAACGAAAAAAACAGCCTGTATAATTGTTTACGTGCAAAATTTCAGATGTCGAAAAAAATCTGAGATTTCAATTGACTTCTTATATTGAAATTGGACGTAATCAGACTTTTTTGAGATAAATTGGTATATAACATTTTGTTTTTGGCATCAAATAATATCTATATTATGAAACGAAGATGTTGTACCTGCCACGGATTTAATATACGAAATTAATTAGCGTGAAGTAAGATATATAGGATGTTTCAAACATTAATTGCCAGTTATTACCGTAAGAGGCTATAAAAGGGATGCCGCTGTTTGTAAGGAATCTTCTATATTGCTGTAATAATAAATACTGTACCTATATACGAGCACGTCGGTCGTGGAAATTCTGTATGAATGTGGTATTTAAGACTTTTATTGACGCCTACGATTTTATACGCGTAAACTTAAGAATTCCTATTTTCCTGTTTTCGTAGTCATTCGAAATTGTTTCTCATCGGATGATATGCCTTAGAACACACCCTCGAAGTCTTCAAGTTCCTAAACTCACCGGTTAAAACTGTATATTGTATCAGTGATTTAGGACAAAGTATTTTGAAGGCATAAAATATAAATTGTACCTAGTAAAAAACCTAGCCCCCATTGACTCAAACTTAAATTACAATCAACCATTGAAGAATAACTCTTGCGTCAAACAAAACAACCTAAACATTTTACACCCGTATGGGTAAAAGTGTCACTAGCGTTCTTCTTACTTCTTTTTCTTCTTCCGGCTCTGTTCCTAGTGTAGCTAGAACTGCAGGATTATAAAGAAGTTTCTAAAACCATGTTTAGAATGAGATGAACAGATGTAAATGGTCAATAACAAGTTGCTAGCTAGTCGCCGGAGAAAACGCCCGAGTTCTCTCGACGACACCTGCATAAGTTTACAAATTTAAAAGTCGATTATTAGTACTTTTTTAAAGTATTTTTTCAGGGAACCGTAAAAACTACTGTATTTACGGCTAAAGTTTTAAAAAACAACGAAATCGTATCAAGAGTCTCCGGAATAATGACTTAGCTCGCAATCGGAGCGGGCTATTAAAAGTTCAGAGCTGAATTAACTGTAGAACTTTAGCGAACACTTTTCATTACGATTAGTGCAGTACACTTCGCTGTTCCTACAACTGAGGTTGTGATTGCTAAGAAATAGAATAAGTACTTATATGCAAGAAATGATGCCAAACTTACGTGATAAGGGCCGGCAAGGCTTTCAACTATGTTCCACATATACAGGTTGTAACAGAAAGGGTATGTTAAGCGAAAAGCTATGTAAATAGCCTACTATAGAGAACCTATTTCCAAAATTTGAGATTTGAAATCACATGTTCATTTTTCATGATTGTATGAACATTCCTGAGTTGTGTAGGAATTCTCCATACTATCTGGAAAAATAAACATGTGATTTTGAGTCTGAAATTTTGTGGGTGGGTTCCTTTTAGTGGGTTATTGACATAGCTTTTCGCATAACATACCCCTTTTGTAACATTCTGTATACCCATAAGTAGGTATGCAAATGGTTTACATAGGGTTAATTGTTGGATTTTTCTAAATTTTGAAAAGGTAAGTATTAAAAAATTTGCACGTAGACATTATAAAGAATTTCGAGAAACTGGTGCCAAACTGGTTATTACATCCAGTAATTTCGGCTGTTTGTCAGTCACTCAATCAGTAATAGCCAGAAATGCACAATAGACAATAATTCACACTCAAAGCAACATTGGTGGGTAAAAGAGCCTGTGGGTGGATCCAACGTTTTTCTGCCAATCGTGTTTGGGTGAACTGTTTTAGTCTCACTCTCTTATTTTTTATAGGATAATTTAACTCTATATTAATGAGGATCCTCCATAAATTTAAATAAATTGAAAGAAGCTGTAAGGTTTTCTACCATATACGTTGTGTCTTTTCTTTATACTTTGGTTTACTACAAGTATGATAACAGTCACGTGGGCTTCATAAAGAGGGAGTGGTTTTGCATGCGTAACTTACAACCGCTATATGACTGCACCGCTAGATTTAGGAATGATTTACCTACTATATTGTTTTTCTTAATTTACTAGACAAAATAAAGAGATAAATATAATATACCTACCTTACATACTACATTTGGTAGGTAGACCACGAAGATAAAAAGAAAACTAAGCGTTGAAAGTAGTTCGCGCATCAATTTTTGAAATTCCAATAAATAACATAGATTACCTAGTTCTTGTTTTAGTTACAGGCTTTTCCTGTTATTCGTCTGCTTAACAGGCGGAATCAAATAGATACTACGGTCGATGGAATTATTTGGGTGATCGAAAAAATATTTGTATGATTTATCTTCACATATGGCCATTTTTTAAAATAAATACATATTCACATACGAGTACTTGACAACACAAATGTAATACTATAAGTAGGTATATAAACATCGATAACAAACATCGATATTCGTCATCATATCAATGTTTGAACCAACTACGATTCCAACCCAGGACCTATACCTATTTTTATAGATAGCGATATCAGAATGTTTTCTTTTTGTTCCAAAGTTGTTTGTATGAAATCGATGAATCCGAGGTAAAAAAAATCTCTCAATATAGATTTAAATTTGCTTTACATCATTAAGCATAATGAAAACAGAAGAGAATCTAGCTTCTAAAACTCAAACTACATATTATCTATCTCAAACTACTACAACTATGAGAATAGGACAAAGTCTGGTAAAAAATATTATTGTCTATTGTGGTTGGTTCGTATTTACACAGAATTCCTGAACCGGTAGAACGTAAATTTTCCATTTTAATACGGAATATTGCCTTTTGCCAAATTACCGCAAAATATTTTCATGATACCTACGAAAATTGCCTGATATTAACGTTTTATAGTAGATACAATTTGTTTAATGTATTTAGGGCAATTAATTGTATAATATTATGAAATTCGGCTCATTTTATTAACGTTGGTCTGTTTGTTTACTATGTATTAACGTAAATATTAATAATATCAGATCCAATAAAAACAATAAACTAGAATAGAGGTATTATTAGTGTTGCCACCCGTACTTTATAATAAAGTATTGTACGTTATTTCAGGTAAATGTACTCTATACTTTATGAGAACAAAAAAGTACATAAAAATACTTTATTTCATATGATTTGATTTCTTTGGGATTTTGAAAAGTTTAGTCTTGAGTAGGGCTGCTATCCGGGTTTCCCCGGATTTGTCCTAGTTTGTAGGGTGTCCGGGGATTTTTATGCCAGGGAAAATCTGATTAACTTAATAGAATATTTTGCAATAAATAACGCCATTTTATAGTAATAAATTTAGCCACCCTCGATCTACGCATCCCGCTCTATGTATCAGCGACGTAGTTACCGCCGCATCAATGTTACGGTGCCACTGATATAATATGTGTAAGCAAAAATATAGATTCTTGTGTGAGATTAATAAAATACTAAAATATAGGTACTTATAGTAACAAAATGGTAAACAATTCTCGTTCGCTTGGTTGACGTCAACATTTCCATAATGCTTTAGCCATCGTCACAATTTCTTAGTAAAGCCTGCATTTTCAAAGGTACGAGTAATTGGCAACTTATGTGCCAAAAACCATAAAAATTTCGCGCTCGCTTCGCTCGCGTACCCTAAAGTGCGTCAAGCAAGAATATTACTTCTCGTTCGTGCCTATATACTTTTTAAGAAGTGATCTAAGAAGCTTTTACAGTAAAAAGTGGTAAACCTTTCTCGATCGCTTTGCCCGCATCACCATTCCATGATACATTAGCGATCGTCACAAATTCTCCATAGAGTCTGCGTTTTCCAGAAGTAAATGGCAACTTGCGTGCTAGTGGACTAGTGTATAGCTTTTGGGATGAAAAATAACGTTGCCAATATGTTATTTAGAAAAGAGATGGTAAAGTTCGTCATCCGAGTAATTGACCCGGTAACTTAGTGGTTAGAGCGGCTGGCACTGTCTGCAGTGGTCGTGGGTTCGATTCCCACTCGGGTGAAGAATTTTTTCCATTTTCTTCATTAATAATTTTACAATATTATATTTAAAAGTATCCTTTCAAGATATCACATCATAGTCAATGTAATTCCATTGAAGGTACAGAATTTCTCTGAATAAGAAATCAGCCTCTAACTGACCGAAATACCGTATTTTTGCGTTCATTTTAAGCTCGCATTCTTCATAAATTACAGCACGTTAACTAAAAAGGAATGCAACTCTTCGATAATTAATAGGTATATTAGAGTTTCAATGTGTATAAAACAAATATTTGATGACCGATTGGAATTTGTTAGTAACTGCCTGCGGCACCATGGGTTGAAACCCGGTAGATGCAAATATTGATATTATGAATATCGATGTTTGTTTCCGAGTCATGGATGTTTATACCTATATAGTTATATCACTAACTATACATACACACGATATTGCAAAAGGGTTGCCAGAACTAGTGATTCCCTTACAAGAAAATATATTATTATCTGAAAGACATAAGTAAGCATAGAAAATTTAGCTCAAGATAGAGCTGAATAGGACAGGAATAATTTTCTGTAAACACATTATCGTCTGTCTTAATAAAAAGGGACACCACTTTTCAGCGCACGAACTAAAATGTAAACCAGTACTTTCAGTGGCTGGTCACGTCGACACAGTTGGTGCGTTTTAGGCGCTTCTGAGTCGCCTCGATTCTACGTATATCGCTCTATGAACATTGTATGTAGGTAGGTGCTAGGTACTATCATTTTATAAAGTAATACCTAACATAGGTATATGTCGCAGCTTTCATACTATAGGGGCACATCTCAAAAATTTTGTTGACTCGAGTTTTTACAATATTTGGATACAAAATCAACACGGCTACATCTTAAACGCATTTTCCCAATACTTTTTATAATTTCTTTTTTTTTAGTTGTGCCCCTATAGTATGAAAGCTGCGATGTATATTTTTTTTAAATCTGTAGCTGTATCCAGCTGGACGAAGCTCTGACGCAAAAAGCTTATAATACCTATTTAGAATGACTCTTTACCATTTCTCACTGGATTCGTGACCGGTAGATTGTTGTATTTGTACTCGAAAGGCGGCGATAGGCTCACCCCAGTCTCACGTGGGACTTAAAAGGTTAACTGATGAAAAGTGGGTGTGTAAATTGCACACTTCTGCCCAACCCCTGTAGGGGATAAAGGCAGAGCTCATGATCAACTCTATATTCTATCGCTATCCGTCCAAACGTATTACTGCCCCAAAGAATGGCTTGTATATCTTACTATATCGATTTATAGCGACGCGACGTGATAATGAAGGACAGATTTTATTGAATCCCTAGATATCGGTGATTAAAGCCGATCCTTATTGGTGCTTTCTGAGGCGTTCCCCAGCCGCCATCGACTCAATGAACATCGAACCGCATCAAGTTGTGTCACAAGTCAGGAACGTTTTACGGATTATGCTTTGGTTTTTTTAGGCCATACACAAGTAAAAATGCTTATATAAAAGGCTTTAAATATCTTTACGGTGCCGACATTAGAATGTTCCTTCACGGCCGCTACATAACGGTAGTGCTAACCTAGGATACCATTTTGGCAAGTTGATGGTGAATAAATAACGATAAAAAAATCTCGGAATAGTTAGGTCAATAAGTACGAGTATACAGCCTGTTTTTTTGTTGCCACCCTTAACGAAAGGTTAACAAAGTACTCTATACATCAAATAAAGTAAGTTTATGCCAAAAAAAAAATCTGGGAAATGATGTAAACTTTTTTGGATTTTTTTTTTAATAATCGGGCGAAATTTATAGTGTCCAGTGTTTATGCTAGTTTTTTCATAGACAGATATTAATTATTTCTCGTGAAAAATCTGGCTACGCGCGTCTATGTGCATTTATGCAGAAAAACGCAGTCTATTTACTCAACTTTGGACCCTAATATCTTGGGAACCAGACACTTCCCGGGTATGCTTCCATGGAGAAAAATGATCGTGATGATGAGGAGATTCCGTAGTTTTCGGGAACGTTGACGACCAAAAATCACCCTGTATAAAATGGGCATGCTTTTTAATTATCTTTAATTTCTTCTAATAAATGTATCGCTATTAATGTTTATCGTTCTAAAACTGGATGGTAGTTATGTAAGTAGGTACCAATAATTTTCGTTGGACCTGGAAGCGCTTCAATCGGGTTCAAATAAGCAAATATGCTGCTGCCGTACTGTAATAGGTAGATTATATTTTTGTATATTGCCCGAATAATATGCGTGTTTTTAACATATACCTATGTGAGCATTAAATTATATTATACAGCTAACGTTTGAACCATCCCCAATTTATTCGCGAACGTAAACGCCTTCGTGTGGTTACTATAGAAACGGCAGGGACATTGTAATTCAGGCCATTTTATTTGTGGCCAAAAACACTTAACGAAAGTCATGTTGGGCCCTTTATAGTATCACAATGTCTTTTGAATATATTTTGGGCTCTTACTACATAGGGTTTTAAATTGTACATCACGAAACCAATTTCATCTTCACAGAACATTTTGACATCCTAAGCGCTAACCTTGACCTATATAAAAGGTTTATGCCCAAATCCTTGGGGATAGATGCAATACATCCTCGATTGGCAGTAAGCTTGGGTATGGGCTCTTAGGAAGACCTTTGGGTTCTAAAATCAGGGCTGGATATAAATTTCAGATATTGAATTTTATTTTTTAAGCAAAAAGGTTGGTTATTGCAGTATGGCTAGCAAAAAAAGTTTATAAATATTAATTAAGAAAATGAAAAAAATTTCACCCGAGTGAGTTTTGAACTCACGACCTCTCGCATTCCGTGCATCGAACCAAAAAAGTTTTCTGGTATAGCGTATATATCGGTCTTTTTATAACTATTATGAAATGTCAGTCGTTTTTAATCATCATCATCATCATTTCCGATACAAGAAGTCTACTGCTAAAGAAAGCTTCCCACAATAACCAATTTAACAGGTACCCATCCTCACCATGCACCTTGCGGGTGGCCGAGTCAGCGAGTTTTTAATCTTACAAATTCTGGATCATTGGCTCATTAATTAGTGAACACAACCATATCCCAGCCTTCAATATTGGCTATTAATGAAAATCACACTTTATCCTATATAATATCAGCAGGAATCGAAAAAAGCATAATAATACCTAGCATTGACTTAAAGTAATACCTATTTAAAAAGTTCTGCCTTCGTTGCTACGCTACCAACAAAAGTTTTTGTAAAATTTTCTCATAAAAGTGAGTACCTGTGTAATACCCATAAATATATGTATCCAGTTTTCCTTTAAACCTTGCATAATGATATCATTAAAATTTTAATGCTTACGACTTTACTTTCTACTCGTACATTCACTTGAACATTTCGTCAAACCAGGAATCTTCCACAAATTCATAACAAATAGAAGGTAGTTAATAAATCTCATAACATTCGAGAAGGGATGATTAACAAATAAAGCTCACTTGCACCAAGTCGTTAATCGATGTTTAAGTGAACTCGTTATATTAAAGTGTGTTTTTTTTGGCTGAAAGAACTGTTTTTTAAAAATTGGCAGTAAATGATATTCCTAGATTTAGGTACTTGGATTCCTACAAAAAAAAAATTATGAATATGTTTGGATGTCTGTATATTTGTTATCAAACTTGGCAGTTATAGAAAGAAAAGCTTGGCAAGGCTATGCCTAAACAGGGTAGATATGTAGATGAAGACTCGGCCTAGTAAATATAAAATTCAAACAATAAATAAAACTCGAAACATTCAAGGGCGAACACGGGAACAGTCTTCAATTTAGATCAATATCTAGCTGAGACCAAGTTTCAATGTAACAGATGTCTACAAGTGCTACAGGCTTCTATAATGTATGTAATTGCGTCAGAATTTACTATTGAAAATCTTACAACTTCGATTTTTACAACGTTTATGTGACCCCTATATATAGGTACAGTTGTTACTAGTAATTTATTATCTAGGCAGGCAACCTGGTAGGTATCATTTTAATGGATACCTATAGAATCTATCGATTTTCCAGTAATTCTGTTGTTTTCAAAATATCACTTTCCCATTTTGGTCAGCAGAAATTAAAATTACCTATCTAAAGGTTAATATTTTTATCAGCTTTAGCATATATTCTATTGTAATTCGGTTTCCTATTATGATTTTAGTGCCGATTTTCAAAGTCATAGGTAGTTACCGCACAAAATATCTCCATATTTGAAAATAGTAAAATGCAAGGGACCAAAAGGTCTTGATACTAATTCCGTACAGCGTAGCGGAATAAAATCTCTGAGAAGCCCCTAGCGACGTCACATTAAACAAACATAATCGCATCAGTCTGCCGCCCGCTACTTTACTGCGACATAAAGTTGCGGCAAATTGATTGACACCATGAATGTCGATGTATATGGATTGATCTCGGATTCGGCGGGAAAACAGGATCTTTTGGGCATTTTTGCACTAGACGACACGACAACGACACGGCTACGACATTTCGTCATCTAGCACAGGGGCCGCCGTATCGAGGTCGTGCCGTCTAATGGAAAATGCAGCCATATATTTAATACATTTTTTCTTCAAAAAAAGTAGTCGTTTGCGGAAAAACCCCCTTTCCAGTGTCACTTTTTATTGTTAACGTTTGACAAGTGTTTTTCACTTTATATATGACTTGTAACATAATGCAATGTTTCCTGATTAGGTGTGTTATATTTTGCTGTATTTGTGATATGATTATACAATGTCATTTGCGGATATATAAGCCAAGACTTATAAGGACGTTTTTTCAACTGACCGAAGGATCAATTTTGATGCTTTCCTAAAACTTGATCAAGTTAGAGCCAACATTAAAACTTATCCTTTAGATAAGCTATCGGACCATTGAAAAAATCGCTTTAAAAAAATTTACATGACGTAAAAAAATAAAGTCTCGTTTTAAAACGAAGTTAAATGTTTTAAAAGCACCTTATATGGTGCATTTAGTTCTATAGATCTAAATTTCATATTCTCCAGGAGAACAATTTTATATCTCTGTTGTAAAGGCGTATTGCCTCTATACTTTGTACCTACTCTATATCAAAGTCATTCCACTGAGATATTGTTTTAATAGATATCTACAAAGTTTCGACTAGTCTTTGATGTTGAATCTTGATACGAATTTGTTATTGAGGACAATATTATTATCATTCACTCAGTAAAACCATAGAAATGAACTAAATATTTTTTTTGTGAAGGAGATACCGACCTAATCTAGAATAGAACGTATGTATTTACATGTATATTACGATCAGCTAAATTCATTGTAATGTAACAAGAAGATGACAAATTATGACGACTCTTTCTGTTTATGTGCATAGGTACATGTAGCGGTGATAGCCCAGTGGTTAAGACGTGCGCCTTCCGCTTGGAAGGCGTAAGTTTGATCCCAGTCACGGGCCTGTAGCAATGAATATATTTCATGTACAGATTTTAATGTTGCAAAATTGTCACTTAGCTCGTGCCTCGGAAAGCACGTAAAACCGTTGGTCCTGCGCCTGATCTCTCTCCGGTCGTGTCGGCTTTCCGTCCCATCGTACTATGAGAGTAAAGGAATAGAGAGTGCATCTGTGTTTGCGCACACACTTGTGCACTATAATATCTCCTACGTACCTGGCCAATCTCCGTAGAGATTGGTCGCCTTGGCCGAAATACGGTCGGAGAACATCATCATCACACATATTCATAAAGCACGTCAAGAATGGAGGAAATTAATTTCTTCTGTAGTGTACTCCATGGAGGATATAAATTCTTCTGCAGCATATACTCTGTGTACTTAATTAGCTATTGAGATGGAATATTGTCATTGTTATCAGGAAGCACAGCCACAAAGTTGGAGAACTTATGTCCGGGGCGATAACGGAATACAATGTCACCGCATACTGCCTGCTAAATTGAGGTTAGGTTTCGTGATGGGTTCATGTATTTATATCAATCGAAGCAAATGTCGGTTTTATTCTAACTTCGAAATTTTGCATGAATTACTTTCGCGATTAAATGTGTAAATATGCAAAATATACCTTAAAATTGGTTACTGCAATTGGCTGTTAGAGGTCCATTCAAATTGTATAGAAATCAAATACTCGTATTAATAGAATTAATCTTCCATAGAGTTCAATAAACATCGGTGGCTCAATTCTAATAACGTGAAACCTAAAATACGATGACCCGAAATCTTAACCCGGTTGTGGGTTAGGTTAGGATAGGAACATGAAAAAAAATTAAAATATTTGTTCCGAACTTAACCCTCTTCCTAACCTAACCCGACGTATCGTTCCTATCGTAACCCAAATTGCGATATAGGGATGTTTTCCCCTCTTTATTAAAACATGAAAAGGTGTGTTTTATATTTAGCATACCTACTCCGCCCAATCTCTTTAGGGATAATGACCATGAGTTGACGCAAATCTATAAAAAAAATACATACTTTGATTAAAATATATATATAATAAGATTAAAATAAAACATTGAAAATTGGTATTACTAAAACATTAAAACTATTGGAAATTACTCACAGAATTTCAGACTGCGGGGCAAATCCAACCCAGCACTTAGCAGGTCACTCACCTAGAAAGAATAAAGAGATTCAGTTATTAAAATATAATATTATTTACACAATAAGTTGTAATAATTAAATATTGTAAGTATCTGAATTTTGAAATTCTAAAGAAAGGTCAGGTCAAGAGTACCCTAAACCGACGAGCGTGCATGAAAAATATCATGAAAGTAGATGAAGCGAAAGAGGTGTGTCAGGATCGTAGCAAATGGAGATCCGTGATCTCTGCCTACCCCTCCGGGAAAGAGGCGTGATTATTATGTATGTATGTATCTGAATTTTGTGAAACTTCAAGAATTTATCAAATACATTTTTGTTGAAAGTTTTTTAGTCTACAGTTTACTAATATTATAAAGGAGAGATATTTGATTGCTTATTTGTTTGCATTGAACAAATAAGCTACTAAAGCGATGTAAAAAATATTTCGTCGTTATGTGCTACCATTATATTATTTTGGAAAAAACTAAGACTTAACTGGGAAATTGGTATGACCAAATTTTTTAACAGGATTTTTAAGGTAGCTCGGGTCTCTTTATCTCAATATAAATTTAGCTAGACACTACTACTACACGTTAAGAAAAATACTATATTCACATTTGCTTTAAACGAAGGAAATGTACCATAGGAATAAAAAGAAAAACATGTATAGGAAATAAAAAGTAAATACCTAATACGGTCAACATAATGACAACATAGTCCAAAATACAAACTGCGGTCACCAACCCACCTGCCCAGCGTGGTGACTATGGGCAAATACCCCCCATGGTAGTCTTGTGGCGTGTAAGCTGATGATGATGATGATGATGACCTAATACTGTAAATACAGTAATAACTTTATTTATCATTTACAAAGTATCTTAAGTGGCCAGATAATAAAACTTGTACGAGTATGACCTAAAATAAAATGTCTGTCTTTTCTGTGAAGCAGTAATTTCACAATATAGTGGTAGTTTATTATAGTACTTTATTAAAGTAGTTCCATGTTGAATACGCTGAAATTTCACCGATATAAATTTTGTGACATCATAATTATTCTACCTGTCGTTATCCATATTTTAGTCTAGATACTTAGGTTAGGTTAAGTTAAGCTTTCTTTCTAAATCTTATCGCGACTATTTCATATAATATTTATGTTATTTTTGATATCTCCACATATAAAAAAATGCAAAAGTTAATATCCAATTTATTTTACTTAACAAAAGATCCGTTTTATGTTTCTCCGCATAAATCGAAAGTTCCTTTCAAAAGAATGATAGCCCGGCATCAAATCTCAAGTGCTATCATAAAATTGTGCATAAAACAAGAAATATGTCAATCAATTGGTGTTGGTTTACGGAGGTCGTTAACCAACACTCTTACGTTACCCATTAAATGCATCATCATGAGGTCAAATATGCTGAGTTTGGTAGATAAAAAGAAGCGAAATAGACTTCTTCTTCAGCCTATTGCAGTCCACTACTGGACGTAGGCCTCCCCCAGAGCACGCCACAAGGCTACTGCCACATTTTTTGCCCATAGTCACCACGCTGGGCAGGCGGGGTGGTGACAGCAGTGTGACTTTTGTACTATGTTGTCAGTACGGGAGGCGCTACTGCCCACCTCCCGAAAACCCTTAATCGCCTCGTTCGATACCCACGGGCAGGCAGGGGTGGTACAAACTCTACTCTGCCGGCACCACGCGGCTACCTTGCCTAATGATTGCCGGTTTTTCAAACGTAAAATACAATATAGCGGTGCTGTAATATTTTAATATTAGAATGCCGGTAGAATAACGATGAAAGATTCTAAATGATGCATAGAAGAATAAGATGTAGACATAGAGTGCCAATAGGGGCAACCAACATACCCTTACTCAGGAATTCTCATTCTGTGTTATTCCAGGAACGTTTATATGAATGAATTAGATAGTAATGTTGACTCTTCTTTGGTTCCTGCGAATGAACGTTATTAATTACCGCTTGCTTTGTTACCGCCAGCTTCTTTAAGACTATTACATTACTTGGATATTATAAAATTATTAATAAAGAAAATAGAAAAAAATTTTCACCCGAGTGGGAATTACTTGGATATTCATGTTGCAATCTAATAAGTTTATTTTTATAGTTTCTATTTTTTAAGTGTAAAATGAATCTTTCATTCTTTAATTTTCTAACTGAAAAGCAAGTACTCGTAATTACCTAGATTACATATACTTTGTTTGACTTTACATTTTATTTTAATCGATCAGAAACATATAATTACATACATACATACATATAATCACGCCTTTATCCCTTATGAGGTAGGCAGAGCACCAATGGCCGACAGAACCACATGGTGCCACTTCTGACCAATTTTAAGGGTATAGTTGAGATGTACAAGTTCGGTTAATAATTGATTGTCAGATTTAATGCTCTCTTTATTAATTGGCTTATGTATAGCATTGTATTTAAATTTGCTGCCGATAGAATTAATTAATGCTGTTGTATTGTAAATCATCTTCTTCTTCAGTCTATTGTAGTCCACTGCTGGACGTAGGCCTCCCCCAGGGCACGTATTTTAAATATTGGCTATTTATGATGGCACATCCAAGCTTTCCCTGTAAGCTATTTCTAGTATGACTAAAAATTTCATATACATATGACCAACAACAGACATAACCCTAGCAAAACAGCAAAAGCTAAGGCAAAGAAGAAAGGGCCTTCACTCGTAAATCTGATGATATATTTTCGCTCAGTGCTCGACGAACAAAGAGCGGTTCATATTACATTTCCTCGCGTCAGGTGTTCTTGTCAGCTAAGAACAAAGGCTAACATGAGGATGCTGTACATACGGAATATTTTTAATTGTCTAATGTATTATTTACAGGTTTATATAACTTTTGTTACATCCTGTGTAGTCTATCCACAAAAACAAAAACTTTCAAAACCTGTTTTGAATAACACCGCCAATAGTTTAATGCCACTTGCTTAGGTAAGGTACTTACTTGATTTTCTAAAGAGTACTTTTATATAATTGTCTGACAATTTTATTAGTCTAATCCTGCAAGTTAACACAGTTAATCGACAATACCGACCCTACCCTTAGTATAAGCATTAGCATGTTGTGTACTTTTACTTAGGATAATAATCAGCCCTAAACCATAATATACCTTATACTGTATTCCTAGGCTATCTGTTAATTGTACCTAAAGTAAATAAATAAATAAATACCTTTAGTTTAGTAGTATCCGTCCGTATGTTTATTAGATTGAGCATCTTCATATCATTAAACTTGCATGACACTTTCACAAAGACCTGCACAGCGTGGAGTTTCAAAGGTAGACGTACATTTAATGGTATACTTTGGCCAGGATAATTAAATAATTAATTTATTCATTCTACTTTTACCTTTGTTAGAGGTTGTGGTAAGCTGTTAAAGAATAAACTAGTAGGCAGAGTATGAATAGTAAAAATGGAGGTAAAAATAAACAAAGTAAATACTTAAACCTTTGAATATTTACAAATGATGAGGCTATTTACTGCTACAACGTCATACGGCTTAATAAATAATAAAATCTATTTAGTACCTAAACGTTACAAGGTGAAAAAAATAGCGTTCACTGACCACTCGAATTTCATTTGCGTTAGTAACAAAATAAAAAACATTATATTCATCTATCGCTAAGCTACGAGTACTATAACTTGGCCTGAAATTTCTCCCGAAGTTTTCGCTGCGTTTATCACTAATACATGTGAAACAACTAATCGACTAAAATGCACATACGGAAATAACGACTCTAATGTACTTACAACTATGTGATAAAGACCTGCGGAACCCGTGTTCATTAGCATGCTCCAGTCCTTTTTTCTCGTATCATTCATTATGCATGCTACGCAGGGTCTGTTTACTTTACGCTGTACGACGCTAAATGAGTTGGTATAGTCTGTTACGAAAAGATAGTTCTACTATTGTTGTGTAAACGTAACTTTTCAATAAGCAAACTCTTAGTACGGTATTAGAACTTTTTGGACACGCTGTACTCACCTCACCTTCAACTTGGATATCAAACTTAAAATTCTTCTTCTTCTTCAGCCTATTGCAGTACACTGCTGGACGTAGGCCTCCCCCAGGGTACGCCACAAGGCTACTGCCACAGGGGGGTTTTGCCCATAGTCACCACGCTGGGCAGGCGGGTTGGTGACCGCAGTATGATTTTCGGACTATGTTGTCAGTGCGGGAGGCGCTGCTGCCCACCTCCGGGAAACCCTTAATCGCCTCGTACGATACCCACGGGCAGGCAGGGGTGGTACAAACTCTACTCTGCCGGCACCACGCGGCATACTTAAACTAGTAACTTAAAACGGCAAACTTAAAATAGTAACTACCAATTTACCAACCCTAAATATGGATTTAAAATTCAATTCATTATTATGTCGTCAGTTCAGTCTAATAAATCTTCCTCGATGTATTTTTTTCTTTCTCTCTGCAAGCAGCATGTCCTAGTAGGTATTACATTAAAATGAAACAGATTGCCCTCTATTGGATGTAATTTTAGACGAGATTGCACATACTTAAGATACTCGTACTTGTGTGAGATGGGATTAGGCCACAGCTATGATTGCTTAGTTCCATGATTGAACTTCTCTCTACATCAATAATTGGGCTTAATCTATACGTAGCTATAAGCACATTAACAGGGAGCCAATTCTCGAAATCTCGAGTTGAAACGAAGCCGAAACGGAACCGATGTAGACGCTCAGGACAAAGCAATAATTACTTTACGGTGACGTAATTAGACACATTTCAGCACATGACAGATATTTTTTTTATCCTGTCATACTCGCGACCGATGCGTGGTAAAATATACCTTATTACTCAAGCGGTAAGTATATTGCTTCGCATCGCGTTTCATTAACGGTTCGTTAGAGGTTGCGTTTCGGCACAAAAAATTTCAAGAATTGTCCTCCTGAGCGCGTAAAATAAAGCAAATACATAGAAGAGTTGTGATATTTAATGTAGTCGTGTACATCTAACCTACAGTATAGGCCTTGTCTATTCAAATTGTTTATTTGTGATATATGGGTAGCACTGACAAGCGTTATATTTTGTAAAAAGTCTTCCATAACTTGCTGTAAGCGTACAAAATAATATAAAAAGTCAAATAGAGACACAAACTAATTACATTAGCAAGGATCAACCTACCTTTTCTTCCCTTCCATCACATTATAGTGTAATGATAAATTATGATGTTGTAAAAGTGAACAACGTCACAACGTAATTGGTAAAATAGCTGAAGTTACCGTGATCGAGTTCGAAGTGAAAAATCGCATTAAGGCCTCTGAATAACACATTACGCTTAAAAGCAAACAAACAAAAACGGGTCCTGTGCTGATGTAGGTCTTCGCTAGAATGCATCAGCTGCATCTCCTTCCGTGAATGTCGTAAGAGTCGACATTCTCTTAAGCGATAAGCTAGCAACTTGTCACTGATTTACATCTGTCCTCGCTATGGGTTCCACATCCCTTATGAACGTACAATTCTGGCTACCTTATTTCGGGAAAACTGCCGTATTGATATATGTTATACATGCGTAAATATTTTTAGAACATATCCTTTTTGTATAATACTCCATGCGTCAAAGCCAGCTAAAGTACCTGCTAATGAATTTTCGTAATTAACGCTTTGTTGGCTATACGCGCGAACGTCATTCGATATCGCTTCAGCAATTTAACGAAAACGCGTTCGGAAAGGTTTATTTTTCATTCACTTACGCATTCAAACGAATATTTGTAATTAACTAGGGAAAGTAGTTAATTGCAAATTTTTGTTTGAATGCGAAAAATGTTCAAGGTGTGTTTATTAATTTCTGTAAGTCTTCTAGAACCAGTGTCTAAGTCTAGAACCCATGTATTGAAATAATTACCATGCATCATACTAAGTGAACAGTTATTTAAACTTATTTGTGCGCTAATTGCTGTTTTTGGATAATGTTAAAATTGTTAAAATTTAAAGATCATTATCTCGCTCTATTTGAACTAAATACACTATCTTAGTGCTTACATTAAAATATAATAAAAATATCAGAATTACTGTGAACATTTTCTGTGCTTTTAATTTAAGTAAAATAGAAGAATATCAATATTTGCCTGACTGATATTTAAACCCTTATCATATATGTTTTGTATGGCGATTATATAATGTACTTCAATATATTCATTATTATTAGGTATTCATTCAATTTACAATCTTGATACTAAAAGATATCTTTAATTTGAGGTGGAAATATAATAAGAGTTAATATTGTAGTTAGTATTGTAATAACCTTTAGTTATGTAACTATACCCTCAAAATTGGTCAGAAGTGGCACCATGTGGTTCTATCGCCCCTTGGTGCTCTGCCTACCCCGTAAGGGATAAAGGCGTGATTAAATGTATGTATGTATATTAATATAGTTTAATTTCCAATAAGAGTTACCTACCTACTTCTCTTTTATTTACCGACAATCATTCATTTGAATGTTTACCAAAAATACAATACGAAGTCTGCCGGCTGTCTGGTCCTTTTGATTAATGAGTACTCGTAGTACAATAAATAAGACGATATGGAAATTTGAAATGTGCTTACAAATTTGTATAAATATGTTTCTATTATTGAGAGCATCGGGAATTCATTAATTCATAAGCCAGTTTCAATTTGACTATCATTCAATATCGTTTAGGGTTTTCGATGTTTTACATAAAATATTTATAGTTTTCAAGATTAGGTTAGTTCGATTGCGAATGTGTAAGTTGCTTTTATGACAGCTAATGCGTGATTATATGTATGTATGTATGTAGGTAATCTAAAAAAGTAAACTATCAAAATTGTTATGATTATAAAATAATTGTCTTTGTCACGGAACTAGATTTTTTTATACGACGAAATTACTTTACAAACCATGCAAATGAATTTAGAATTCTGGGATAAAACTTTTCTTTTAAATCAAACGTCGTCAATATCTCGAGCCCGCGGAAAATGTTCCTAATGAAATTCCGACAAGATTCATAACTCGCTCAATATAGACGTTCTATTGCGAAGTATAACAGAAATTTGGCTAAAACTGGTACTGATTTAAGACTTTACTTACAACTTACAAATTAATTTTTATATAGCATACTTACGTACCTACGTACATTCGTCTCTTGTGCATTGATACACACCAGACTAAAGCTACTCTTAAGTGTGTTCTCGCAGACAATCATTTACTATATCACACCAGAAATATATCGTGCCTTTATTTATTAACTTATTACTTCTCACATCATTTAAACCAAAAATAGCAACTTTTGCCGGTGTCACATAATAAAATCGTGTAAAATCCTTGACTCACATGCCTCTATGTCAAGATAAGCGCCCACTTTTCGAGCACATCATTAGCGAGATGCAGATGATAGCATACAAGAAGACCAATGTAAATATTATATGACGATCCGAGATTAAAGCATCGTAAAAAACACCGGATGCGTATACACGTACCTCTGAGTTGTAATGTATGAAACTGTATTGGCAGGGGCAGACCGGATGCGTATGCGTAGACGTCAAGTGGTGACAGTTCCATACGCTTACGTGCACGCATACGCATCCGGTGTGCTTGAGCCTTTAATCATTGTCATGGAAGCATAGACAAAACAATTTCACGAGCGAAAGTGAAGAAAATTATCGAATCATATCCACCGAGAGTGGTTAGTCTTCATCATATCATTTAAACACGCGATAGATGAAGACGTTCGTGGAAATGCTTCGATAATTGTTGTATAGCCTACCCCTATGCCTAAGACGTATGACACAAGCCTATGTCACATTTTAGCACAAAATGAAGGGTTGGAAAGCTTGTACAACGCTGAAGAGTACTGTTATTTTGGACCATAACCTATAACCATACTAGAAAAGAAATCGTTAAGTAGAATAACTGTATCCATTACTCTAATCTTAGTTTATCCATACTTTTTCTTCTTTAGCCTATTACAGTCCACTGCTGGACGTAGGCCTCCCCTAGGGTACGCCACAAGGCTACTGCCACAGGGGGGTTTTGCCCATAGTCACCACGCTGGGCAGGCGGGTTGGTGACCGCAATGTGATTTTCGGATATGTCAGTACGGGAGGCGCTGCTGCCCACCTCCCGGAAACCCTTAATCGCCTCGTACGATACCCACGGGCAGGCAGGGGTGGTACAAACTCTACTCTGCCAGCACCACGCGGCTATTTGACTCACAACGAAGATTGTTAGTACCTAAATAAGGAATATTCCTTAATACAATATTTTTAGTACTATAAACAGTAAGCTATACAAAACTAGCGCTCGGGTCAAACCAGTAATTGTGCCTTTACATTTTACAAGAGGGTCAACCGATCGTCGAAATCTATTGAAATACTAGAATATATCGATAGGAGGCACCTGTATATGCCAATATCCGAAGCGCGCCAACCTCTCCCGGAAACGAATAGATTTCGAATCTGAATCGAACTGAATATGTTTTACTAGAGGAAATAATTTATTATTCTCTAAAATATTGGTTTATATTAATGGGTTACGATTAAGTCGGCTTTTCACTATGTAATGTAATGTAATATACAACCCAAGTTTAATGAGTCACATGAGACAAGAGCATATGCTGATGTTTCACTAGAATACATCAGCTCCTACCGTGCATATCGTAAAGACATAAAGGAACTTGAACAATTTCTCAGGCGATGAGCTAGCAACTTATTAATAAATAGCGTGGCGTAGCGTGGACTACAGAAAAAACAAAATGTCGAAATTATCCGGGACAAAAACGTTTTCCCGGGATAAAAAGTAGCCTATTTGTTGAGTGGGACCTGTAACAATATATTCCTGAAAACTGCATCAAAATCGGTTCAGCGGTTTCTGATATTAGCGTGCACAAACGCACAGATAAACAGACAAACCGACAAACAGACAAAAATTCCAAAAATCATTCTTTTGGGTACTAATAAAGGTCTCCCATAATATTTTTTCTCATATATCTTCCATGTAAAGACAGCAATTTATTATATGTATAGATAAATAGATAGAAGAAGATCAATTCTATAGCGATGCTGAATTATTGGTAAGGTTCC
Organism: Carposina sasakii; assembly: GCA_014607495.2. Taxonomy (NCBI): domain Eukaryota; kingdom Metazoa; phylum Arthropoda; class Insecta; order Lepidoptera; family Carposinidae; genus Carposina; species Carposina sasakii. Next base: position 3,363,767 of record CP053149.1, on the reverse strand, counting down.
TATTTAGCCGACTCCAGTGTAGAGTGCTGGTCTTCTGAAGCACCCAATAAGTACTTAATTAAAGTCTGCATTTAGATAATTTAGAATATAGGTACACATAAATGAATAATAATAACGCAATAGATGCACAATGCATCTCAATCATACCTCAATAACGACACATCGACACGATCTTCCACTTAATCAATTCCTCGATTCAGCCTACCGACTAATTGGACTGCCATTTACTAGGTGTTAGCTCTCCATGTAAGTAGAGGTTTTGGTTTAAATAGATAATGAATTGTTGTGGCTTTATTACGAATAGGTAAGTACTATTTTTTATTTGTAGTTTGAGTCTGTTTATGCTACTGCCCTATCATAAATGGTGTGAAACTTTCTAAGAATGTATTTGAGGGTGCAAAAATATTTATTACTAGTGGACGCCCGCGGACTACAGAAAAAACAAAACGTCGAAATTATCCGGGATAAAAACATTTTTCCGGGATAAAAAGTAGCCTATATGTTAAGTGGGACCTGTCACAATATATTCCTGAAAACTGCATCTAAATCGGTTTAGCCGTTTCTGAGATCAGCGTGCACAAACGACACAGACAAACCGACAAACAGACAAAACATCCAAAAATCATCGTTTTGGGTTCTATTGCGTTGATAAAGGTCTCCTATAATATTTTTTCTCATATATCTTCCATGTACAGACAGCGATTCGTTACGTTTTTATCATATGTATAGATGGATTGTTTATACCTGTTTCAAAATACAAATAGTAATAAAAGGTATATTGAGTAGCTTCATAAATACTAGCTTTTTATTCAATTATGGACTAAAATACAAAAATTAATTGAAAGCTATTTCAATACGTATTAATAACTATAGAACAGGGGGCGAATTCTCGAAAAGTCTCGAGTTGGAACGAAACCGAAACGGAACCGTTGTAGACGCTCTGAACAAAGTAATAATTTCAAGAATTAAGAATATATAAAACAATAATGATGTGGGTAAAAGTCAGAATAACGTGTTCCGGATTGGAACCTCAAAATAAGGAAGTCTTGCTTGCTTGAAAGACGTTTATTGAAGATTTTTATTTCTTTATTTATTTCTCAGGGATTCACTAGAATACATTAATTCCATCTCCTTCCATGCATGTCGGATCTGTCTAAGGAAACTCGGACATTCTCTCAGCCGATAAGCTAGCAATTTGTCACTCCTCATTAACATCTGGGGGGCAATTCCTCAAAAATTTTAAGCTGAAACGCAACCACTGACGAACCGTTAACGAAACGCAGTGCGAAGCAATATAAACTTACCGCTTGAGTAATAATGTATATTCTAGCACGCATTGGTCGCGGGTATGACTGTATAAAAACAAATATCTGTCTCGTGCTGAAATGTGTCTAATTACATCACCGTAAAGTAGTTATTGCTTTGTTCAGAGCGTCTACAACGGTTCCGTTTCGGCTTCGTTCCAACTCGAGACTTCTGGCTACCCCATTTCGGGAACATAGCCGTATATGTATGCTTTATATGTTAATAATCACGTGAATGAGAGAAAGAAAACTTATTCAGAGGTTTATATAAAATTTTTGTAATACATTCTGGAAACACAATGTATATATGTGCTTGTTTAAATTGTAAAGTTGTTTTACTATCTCACATCCGCAGCCATTCGCTAGACTTGTCTATTTTATACAATCTGTAAGTTCGTTAAGTGTGCGAAGTGGGGCGTAAAATCGATGCCCAGCTCCGGGGTAGTAAATCGAATTGCGAATATGTCCGAAATTTCGTCGACAGAAGTTGTAGAAATTTTATTATTTCTACTACTAACAGACTGGAAACGGAAAATGAGGTATATTTACAGCCTGTAATTTCTTCTGTAATATACATTGTAATTTTTTTTTTATAATTTCAAATTATTTACAGATGTTTAACAAGAAATTCCATCGGTGTGTGATATGCTATTCCAATCTTGAGCAAAAACTGAAAATGTCATGAAACAAATTACGAACATAAATATCATGATCGATAATACGATATGACATCACCTACGTGCAATATAATGTCACCCTTACGTCCCACTGGGGTATTCAGAGTCTACAGATTTCCATTTAGTACGTCCCAAGCATACCTTTTTCACCTCGGCCACATTCATCAATGTCTTCATACGTGCTCGTCGCTGCGGCATTCTTAGAACTGGTATACTTCAAAGGAATACTCGTAGAGTATCATAGTTTATGGAAGAAGTCCATTACTGAGGGTCAATGTATAACATGATAAGTTCATGATGTTAACAAAAATCCAGACTAGAGTCCATTTTTTAGAAGAATCCTATGCCTGATCCCGGAACTAAAAATTTTTGTGTGCACTAACACCGATAATATACAGGATGTAACAAAAAGGGTATGTTAAGCGAAAAGCTATGTAAATAGCCCACTATAGAGAACCTATCCACAAAATTTGAGATCCGAAATCACATGTTTTCCTATATTTTTCCCGAGAGTATAGAGAATTTTTAATATCTCAGGAATTTTCATACAATCTTGAAAAATAAAAATGTGATTTCGAGTCTCAAATTTTGGAAATAGGTTCTCTATAGTGGGCTATTTATACAGCTTTTCGCTTAACATACCCTTTCTGTTACATCCTGTATAATAAGATACTTCTCCATAATATAATCCGCTAGGTATGGTTGATTGTTTCATCATTAAACATTGTGCTGAGGGATTCAGCTTTGTTTACCGAGATTTGGCTAGTGTATAGCTATCGGGATTAAAAAATAACGTTGCCAATAAAGTAATTTAAAAGAGATGGTAAAATTCGTCGTCCGAGTTAATTGACCCGATAGCTCAGTTGGTTAGAGCGAATGCACGGTTTGCGAGTGGTCGTGAGTTCAAATTTCACTCGGGTGAAGAATTTTTTCATTTTCTTATTTATATTTCAAAACCGATAATGTTGTTTATGTACCAACATAGTAACTACCGGAACTATTAAAATTTGGTGAAAAACTCTACACTAAGAAAAATTAACTAAACTGACCGAATTGAGCGTAGTTTGTCGACTTTCCAACTCTGTGCGGACTTTTTTAGCAACAAATACACAAAACGAGGTAGGTATTTATTTATTTACTTTAGGTACATACAATTATCAGATCATAGCCTAGGAATACAGTATAAGGTGTATTATGGTTTAGGGCTGACTATTATCCTAAGTAAAAGTACACAACATTCTAATGCTTATACTAAGAGGTATTAAAAAATAACTTAAGACTGGCTATTTTAGGACCTTAACTTTGACTAATCTATACATATAATAAAAATATAACGGGTCGCTGTCTGCACATTGAAGATATTTGAGAAAAAATATTATAGGAGACCTTTATCAACGCAACAGTACCCAAAACAATGATTTTTGAATTTTTGTCTGTTTTTCGGTTTGTCTGTGCGTTTGTGCACGCTAATCTCAGAAACGGCTGAACCGATTTCGATGCAGTTTTGACGAATATATTGTGACAGGTCCCACTTAACATATAGGCTACTTATTATCCCGGGAAAATGTTTTTATCCCGGATAATTTCGACATTTTGTTTTTTCTGTAGTCCACGCGTACGGAGTCGCGGGCGTCCACTAGTTATAACTAAAAACCTATTTATTTATATACCATCACATACGTTACATGTGTGGAGGCACATAAACGTGTTTACACGTGTGCTTACGCTCATAAATAGCGTGTATTCTGCTCTATTTATAAATAAAAAGCTATAGGCCCTCTCGCCACAGTTTTCATTTTGCAGATCATTGGCTTGTGAAACAGGGCAGCACTGGTACTCGTCGTACCGATTTTGGTATACCTACTTAAATATGAAATAATATTTTTCTCTTGATATATTCACTCAGGCTGCTTCCGACCGGTCGGAGTGGAGGTTGTCGAGGGAGGCTTATTTCCAGCAGTGGCTGAAACTGAAATGATGATATTCACTCTTCACTCAATCATTATTGTATGACTGATTCCGAATAAATTGGAAAGGTAGATCAATAAAAAAATAAGTTAAATGCCTTTGTATGCATTCCTTTTGTTAATTTCTTTCTATTGATTGTTATGTTTTGTGTACAATAAAGAATAAGAATAAGAATTAAATGCATGCCTAATAATCAAACTGGTATACTCGCAAGTGTGTTGAAAACCGTCGTATTTTACACAAGAGAATTAGTTATTAGTAACTCGTCTCTTTTACCATCTTATTGCTTTATAGTTAGTATCTGCAAAATAGTTTTGTACATGACATATCACATCACATGAAAATCTAATGGGAAAAGCAGAAAATACCGGAACTCTCTACAATTTCCGGGCGACACGCTAAACCGGGCAGATTTCAACGGACTCTGGCTCAAAATCATGTGAAGATACGTAGAATCGAGATAAGTTATACCATTACGATAAAAGCAAGTTTTTTATTTCAAAGTTAGTTAACAAATCAGTGATGACTAAAGACAATTTTTTATACTAATACAAAATACTGGGTGTTTTTTCGTTGCCACCCTTAACGAAGGGTACGTACTCTATACATGAAATAAAGTAAGTTTATGCCGAAAAAAATGCTGGGAAACGATGTAAATTTTTTTGTTTTTTTTTTTATTTCTACATCGGGCGAAATTTATAGTATCCAGTATTGATGTTAGTTTTGTCATAGACAGGATACTAATTATTTCTATTAAAAAAAAATTCTACGCGCGTCTATGTGCATTTATGCAGAAAAACGTATTGAAATTGTATCTATTGAAAACCTGGCTATTCGCAATTCAGTCGAGCGAAATATAAGTTCCGTCTTTCTCTAACAATGTTTTAAGATATTTCTATCTTCTTCGCAAGACTATAACGAAATACTTTATTGCACTCTAAAATGCTATATACCTAAACAAAGGCTGATGTATATGAGAACAGATACGCTCCTTTCCTAATTTTTGGCCGCGTTACTTGGGCCTTAACGAGTAATATTAGAAGTCGGATATAACACTTCAGAAGCCGGTTAAAATGGTCCGATCCATGAAGCAGATATAGAGAGAAGATGGGCAAACAATTTACAGGGTATAACAGAAGGGGTATGTTTAGCGAGATGCTATGAAATATAAAAGATAGTAGCGATGTTGGGCAGTAGACTGTAGCAGGATTGACAGTCAGTAGTTGCTTTATAGATGCATCAACTAATCTGTTACCTAAAGGGTGTCGATACGCACATATTTTTGTTACCGAAACGGCATTTAAAAAAGGCGATACTGTTTATTTTTTTGGCTATATTAAGTCTGTATTCGATTCTTCAGCTCTTTTTGTATTTGCTTCGTAGTCTTAACAGTCAATTCGGGTAAAAGGACCATTATAGTTTAACCTCCCTTTCCCTAGGCTTTATTAGATAGCACTAACTACGACAGGGTTCTCCTAATTTGGATCGTTCAGACACATTGGTTATAGGTGGGCTCCTAAAATGAAATTAGTAGACGTTGTGATAGGTAAATATTATGGGTGAACTCTACTAAAATATAGAGCCAATAGTATTCGATTCAATTTATAAAAGATATAAAACATCTCCTGCTTATAATCAACAAATTCGCTAAAAAAAATCCTTTCAGAATGTTTCAATTAAAATTGCATTTTCAGTAAGTAGTTTGAATATAGGAACGGTTGCACCAAACTGAATTAGAATTTAAATCTTCTTATATCTATTAATAAATGTAAGTAAGATCTTATTCTCATACCTACTATTTGATCTTGACTAGAAACAACAATATGACGCGTTGTATTCCACGATAAAATCAGAATGAGATGCATTTTTAAACCATATCCCTTCTGTATCGTTTAAAATAGATGGCAACTGTTCAGAGTAGAATAGCCGCGAGCTGCACCAGATGCGAACTTTGCACTTGGACTGAAATACCCGATGCAGAATGTATCGATTTTATATACACATTGATATAATCTAAGTATGTAATATTTTTAACTTGGCTATGTAGAATAAACTGACTTTAAAAAAAATTAACCGACTTCAAAAAACACAAACGACAAAAACTTTAACTAAAAAGCGATGAATAACGTAACTAATTTATCTACTTCATACATATTAAATATCTAAAATTATTTAAATATTTACAACTTAATACCTAATACTTTAACAAAGTCATTTTTAACTATTTCAATATTTATAATTATCACTGATTTTTTGGAGTCGTTGCCAGCCTAGGTAACGTTATGTTGATGGACGAGCGCGGCTGGCAAAGCCACACACGGCAAAATACAATACGGTGTAGTAGGTAGGCATAGATTACTAGGTAGGGCACGCGTTTATGCAATTTCCTATTCTTAGTTTTACTTTGAATTTTAGTATCGGCCAGTTTTCTTAATTATATTTATTTGTTTATTTCTTGATTTTTAGTTGTGTTATTGCGTTGTGAACTTAAATAGATGCTAGTTTATATACTTAAAGGTTTCATCGTTACCATCTCAGGAGTAGTACCTACCCGTATAAGTATCACGTTAGTTAGCCCTACAATTATAGTTTCCATCCACCAATTGCAGTACTGTCCCCAAACTCATAACTGAGTTCTGTAGCTTGGCCATCAGCACAGCAGCATCAGATGTTGATTCAAGTATACCTCACAAGCAATACGTTAGCCCTACATACTACTATATAGTTTCCATCGACCAATTGCAGTACTGTCTCCCGACTCCTAACCGTTATGGAGTTCTGTAGCTTCATCATCAGCACAGCAGCATCAGATGTTGATTCAAGTATACCTCACAAGCAACACGTTAGCCCTAAATAAAACTATATAGTTTCCATCGACCAATTCTAGTACTGTCTCAACTCCTAACCGTTAAGGAGTTCTGTAGCTTCATCATCAGCACAGCAGCATCAGATGTTGACACCCTGAAGCATATACCTTAGTAAGACATGATTTTGATACAATTTTCGGTGGTTGCCCTAGATTTCTCCTGGATCCCATCATCAGATCCTGACCTGGTGAAAATGGGACCACCTCAAAAGAGAACTTTATCCAACAACAAAAAAATTTTTGAAATCCGTCTATAATTGACGGAAAAATCGGTGAACATACATAAAAAAAAATTATACATACAGACGAATTGAGAACCTCCTCCTTTTATTGAAGTCGGTTAAAAACGGACTCCTATTCAGGGCTTTATATCATCACATCAGCTTGATATCATCACGTGCATATCGTCGTTGACTTAGCATCTATTCCCGAGAGCGGTCCTGTGGCGATAAGCCAGCAACATTTCACTGATATTTTACATCTAACTTCGCTATAATAAACGTGTTTGTAGAACCGACTTCGTAACTGGAGGACCAGTTTTGGCTACCCCATTTTGGAAATACAGCCATGTTTACGAATATTCACTAAACTTGGTATATTAGGTTTATACATCCATACTACATACATACATATAATCACGCCTTTATCCCTTACGGGGTAGGCAGAGCACCAAGGGCCGATAGATATTAGGTTTATGTTGTTTAAAAATTTAGTTACTTATATCTACCTACATAGATTAGCGTAATGAGTATATTATTAGTTATTGCAATTAAAATTGTTAATGTTGTTAATATAATAATGACTCCAATGAGTGACTCTGTTAAGAAAATGTAATAAAACATACATACATAGATAAAACTCGACAAAGCCGTAAGGCCACTTCTGACCGAGTATAGTACAAGTCGGTTATGTAAAGTCAGATGTCTCAGATGAATGATAAATAAGGGCATAACTATAAAATACCCCTAATTGCAGCAATAAGCTTTGAATATAATATATTTCAGTTTGAACCACGTCAAATGAGTACAAATTTAAATAATTCCTCTTTAAATCTATTTATAACAAACGAAGCAACAGGATTGTTCTTTGTGCTACAGCTTTCAGTAACACGTTTCAATAATTATTCTCAATTTCGAATTCACCACTCGGAGTTACCACTAGCTTACATTTTCATCTATTTAATATTTGAATTTTACAGCAATGTCTCCATCGACCATAAAACTGACCACTACCAAAAGACATTCTATCCTATCTTGTACACATAAAGTTCACTCTGCAGGAACATCGAGAATTTTCTTTATTTTCTTGATTTTACAAAGAAGTACTTTTACAGAAATGCACTGGTTGTCCAATCGTGAACAGAAGATAAAATTCAAATATAAATATACATACTTTCTTTTTCTATCAAGAGATATAGAGAAATATTATCTTACGAGCCAAATTGATACTAACAAAACTTATAAGATTTTTCATGCTTTCACGTAATAAACTGAGAGCCATTATTCCGCAGACTTACGGTATACATCATCATCATCATCATCAGCCTATTACAGTCCACTGCTGGACGTAGGCCTCCCCCAGGGCACGCCACAAGACTGCCATGGGGGGTATTTGCCCATAGTCACCACGCTGGGCAGGCTGGTTGGTGACCGACGGTATACATACATACATACAGAGTGTTAAAAGACTACGATGTTTTTTTAATACCTCGTATTCTTTGTAAGGTTACGATCATTTTTTTCTATGGAACCAACCCTGGGAAACGAAAAAAATTCTGTCATTTTTAACCGACTTCAAAAAAATGAGGAGGTTCTCAATTCGTCTGTATGTATAATATTTTATTACAAGCAATGTATTCGTTTGATGCTCAAATTACAAATGTACCTACGAACTAACATCATAACATTTTGACATGGTATCTTTGAAAAAAAAAATGTTTGTTAACCGATTTCAGATGGATTTATGTAAAAAAAAAATGATAATATTAATGTAACTTTGGACCTCAATATCTTGGAAACCCGTGGTTTTCCAGGGGTGCTTCCATAGAAAAAAATGATCGTGATGTTACAAAGAATACGATCTATTAAAAGAACAAAGTTGTCTTTTTACACCCAGTATAATCACGCCTTTATCCCTTACGGGGTAAGCAGAGCACCAAGGGCCGATAGAACCACATGTTGCCACTTCTGGCCAATTTAAAGGGTATAGTTGAGATGTACAAGTTCGGTTAGTAGTGACAGGTGGTCAGCCCATCGCCTACAAAATACCAAGACGCCTTTTGTCCCTCTTCTGACTTGTACAGTATGCCCGGGAAGAGAAGCAACTGTAGTATTATACGTTTATCTTTCACTCCCAGAGCAGCATAGAAGAGTACACACGACTGTGTTATCAATATGGGACAAGAACTTGCAGGATCATAAGGGAGATTACACATCCACGTTCAGCATAGCGGGGACAGATGTTAATCAGTGACAAGTTGTTATTGAGTTTTATATTGAGAGTATGAAATATGTTGGAACTGCAATTAAAAGGAATATTATTCAGGAATAAATAAATAATTGTTGGGGTACAAAGAAGGTTAAATCATTCCGCATCATACTATGTTCTTTTGGCGCTAGTAGGGTACATAGTAATTATATACCTTAAAGTTTAAATCACAAGCCATTAGCTTGTATAAAAAGAAATATATAACGTAAACAACAGCGTTAACGTTTCCTAACTCAATAAAAGCTAATCAAATTAGGAGTGCGAGAAAATTCATTAAAATACGAAAAAGTAGATAAAAAAACAAATTAATCACAAGGTCATTAGCTGCGAGCCCCTCGTAATTACGAGACCGCAGGCTTCGGGTGCAGTAGGGATATTCATTGTTTCGCTATTTTCTAGACAGCCTACCAGAATCTTCATACTTAATGTATAGAAAGTTATAAAATTATTAATAAAGAAAATGGAAAAAATTCTTCACCCGAATGGGAATCGAACCCACGACCACTGCAAACCGTGTCAGCCGGTCTAACCACTAAGCTACCGGGTCAATTACTCGGATGACGAATTTTACCATCTCTTTTCTAAATTACATATTGGCAACGTTATTTTTCATCCCGATAGCTAGCCAAATCTCGGCAAACAAAGCTGAATCCCTGAGCACAATGTTTAAAGATGAAACGATCAACCATATCCTAACGGATTATATTAATGGAGAAGTGTTATATAAGTATAGAAAGTTACTAGGTAAGTGAACGATAACATGTTTGTTCAGATATCCCATGTCTTGTCTTATCTAAGCACAATATTAGTGCCTTCAAAGAATTTTGTCAATTTTGTCACACTTATTGGAATAATAACTTATAGGTAGCTTTAGTATGTTTTTTGTATTTTTTAATTGTAATAATTTTGTCAGTCAGCGTTTAATTTCATATTAATTTCATCTTCATATACTTCAAATTCTGTTTTTTCTATTAGGTTTAGGCTTGTTAGGTTCCGGGATTTTTTATGCTTTGTTTTGCATTTTTCTGGTCGCAACATACAGGATGATTTTTGGTCTCAACGTCCCGAAAACTACGGATCTCTCTGGCTCATGGAACATATCTGGAAAGTTGCAGAGGCCGATCCCGGTAATGAAAAACTAACATAAACATTAGACACTATAAATTTAGCCCGATCAAGTAATTTAAAAAAAAAATCAAAAAAATTTTCATAGTTTCTCAACATTTTTTTTAGCATAAACTTACTTTATTTGATGTATAGAGTACGTACCCTTCGTTAAGGGTGGCAACGAAAAAACAGCCTGTATATATACATACATATAAACACACACAGCTATGTTTCTATAATAAGGTAGCCAGAGCTGCAGGATCATAAGGGAGATGCCACAGCCACGCCTGGCGTATCGGGGACAGATGTTAATGATCAGCAACAAGTGGCTAGCTTACCGCCTGCGAAAATGCCTTATTAATGTATACCTATTATTAGGTATATAAAACTTCAATTTAGTTTATTGGCAGGAATCTATACTAATAACTATAAATGAAAAAGTGTGTGTGTGTGTGTGTGTGTTTGTCCGTCTTTCGCGGCATAACTACTGAACCGGTTTGAATGAAATTTGGTACACAAATAGTCTAGAGCCCAAGAAAGGACATAGGCTACTTTTTAATGCGGTAGGTGGCACCACTGCGAGATAATCGAATACCGCTCGGACGAAGTCGCGGGCAACAGCTAGTTACCTATAATGGTGGAAGTGAGCCTGCTATCGATTGCAAAACCAATCCCTTAATGGACGGTTTACAATTTGATCGAACTGCCGAGTTTTTAGTTCAATGTTATTCACTACTTTGTTACGATGTGTTTTCTAGATTTTCTTTCTAAAGAAAAGTAAACTTGAAAGTTTTTGTAGTTTTCCTTTACTATGTGTTTTTTATGACGGTAAATTGAACGATCAGAATAATACAAATACTTTAAATAACTTAACTTAAAAATCTTACTTATACTCTATTAGTGGTTAGAATTTCGGAACAAAAATAGGTATAGACATAATGAACAATCTTTTTTCTCTGGAACGCTGAATTAATTTTATGTATAGTCAATTATAGTTATGAAAATTTTCATACCATACATCCTCATCCCCAAAAATTGCTTTGAGAACAGAGGTGAACCTAATATGTGAAAGAACAGAAGTGTGCATATAACTTTCAAATAAATAAGTATTATAAATATTATGATCATTTAGAGTATTTTAGAACATTTGACAAGGGTTAGAGTCGCGATAATTTCTTGGAATGCTTTTTAGGCAATCACTGTACAACTAATAATGCTAAATAAGGCATTTTAGAATGCATATACAAAACTTTATTTACACATCTTGTTCTTTACTAATAGAAATTTTAATTTTAAATTCCTGCCTTCGCTGATAGATGTCTATTGAATCGCAAATCTATTTCCTGCATACGTATTCGTCGGCTAACTTTAAAGTGGATTGTGAAAAATGAACGCTGACCTACTAAGTTTAAGAACTTTAGTTTTCCTTTCAATGCAGAATGGAACATGGTTTGAGGCCCAATTGAATTATGGAGAGCAATTTCATATTTGCTATTTTTTATTAAGTTAAGTTAAAGAAGGTGAAATACAAATTTTAAATGTGAATGTTTGTAAGAATGTGAAGATTTTTGTATGTTGTTAGATGTTTTGTTACTATATCATGTAAAAACTAGCGGTGTTATTACAAAAGAGCGCCCAAAGTTAGACTCGATTTAAATATGAAATTTGACAGCAAAATGTATGGCATATCTGCCATAGGGCATGTTAAGGTTAAAAAATGTTTAAATTCTTTTGTAATAATAACACGGTACGTTGGTATCTAAGTACCTGCTAGATTTGATGAAACTTATAATTTACTAATTTTTCATTTTGATCCATCAGCCCCCCTACCATGACCACGCATCGTGGATATCGCAAGGTACGATATCGTATCGTCTCTATACAAAATTCAACATAGCGATGGCGGCTATATTTATCGTATTTTGACAGGCTAATTGTCGATAAATCGGTTTATCATATCATGTTTCGCAGGCCATGCTACTTGTACAGTTGTATATAAATTGAGTTACTTATAATGCTAATATATGTAGGATGCGTGTAATGTAGCGTAGTGAGTGATGTATGACAGATGACAGATGGAATGACAGGGATGGAAAGAGATAGAGAATGCGAGAGGGAGAAGGAAGACGACGCACGGAGGAACAAGAGGTGTACACGTGGAAGTAGAAGAATAAAGAAGTTAATTAAATAAAAGAAGCAATTGTTAATAATCCCCACATATAGAGGATGATTTTTGGTCGTCAACGTTTCTGAAAACTACGGAATCTCTTCAACATCACGATCATTTTTCTCCATGGAAACATACCTGGAAAGTGTCTGGTTTCCAAAATATTAGGGTCCAAAGTTGAGTAAATAGACTGTGTTTTCTGCATAAATGCACATAGACGCGTGTAGCAAGATTTTTTCACGAGAAATAATTAATATCTGAACATTATCTATAAAAGATCAAACTTTTTTTTTTTTGTTTAGTTTATAAACACTAGACATCTATAAATTTGATCAAATAATTTTTTTTTTTCCCAGCTTTTTTTTTTCGCATAAACTTACTTTATTTTATGTATAGAGTACGTACCCTTCATTAATGGTGACCACAAAAAAACACCTGTATATCCTGACTTTTTAAAACTATTTTGAAATCGCAGCAACATATTATCTCTGCGATACGATCAAAGGGAATTTCCTTAACGTCCTAGTTAGTTACTAAGAAACGTAAGAGGAAATAATAATTACTTATAATATTTCAGCTAAACTTACATACTTTAATATATCAAAGAATTCCTCAGTCACAAAACTAGTTACAAAACCCAAAATTATTGCAGGAATTTCGGCAACTTTATTAAATTATTAGTTGAACAACTTTACTTTTCGGCTGTTTAGTGGTTTGTACGGAACCCTGCTTCAAAACGGAGCCATTTATTTGATATGTGAAGTGACGGTGAAACGGTTTTTGATGTGCTACATTTAAATGGCCGTGAGATCTCCTATGGTAGTTTGGACTATTCCATTTCAGGAACATCCGTGTCTATATGTATGTACAATTAAATAAAATATGGCGAATGGTCGGTTTAGGATTCATGTTACGTATCATGCAATAGCAAACACATACATATACCTATCAATATACAGGGATAGTTTTAAAACATCAATAACTTCGCGAGACTAGGTAGCTACCATCATAAACAACAACATTTGTTCTACGAGTTTTGATAATTTGACACATTTTACTTTCTTACAAAAATAAATATGTATTTAATATTACCTCTTAATGTTCTTAAGTCTGTACATAATACTGAGGTGCGCGCGATCGCACGCGTCAACCTTTTCGTACCTACGATGATACCTACGAATGGAACATAGACTTACAAATGTCACGACAGTACAATAAAAGCCTGGAAAAACATTTTTAAACAATGTATTGAGTTATGATAAAACTCGTAGAACAAATGTTATTGTTTATGATTTTAGCTGCGAGGTTATTGATGTTTTAAAATTAACCCTGTAAGGCTGTATTCCCAAAATGGTAGCTGTAACTGAAAAATCATGTAAGAGAACCCATAACCACATTAAGGATAGCGGGGTGAGATATAAAAATCAGTATCAAGTTCCTAGTTTAGAGCTTGACAGAACGCCGCGCTCCTAAGTTACTTACAGTAACCGATCTTGAGAGATTTTTTTTCATATTTAATCTTCAATTTTATTGTTTTCATACAAATCTTATGTTTTGGAATTTAAAAATTTCAGTTTCTTCTATGCTGCTCTGCGAGTAAAAAAAACGTATAATACTACAGCTGCTTCTCTAACCGGGCATACTGTACAAGTCAGTAGAGGGACAAGAGGGTCTTGGTGTTTTGTAGGCGATGGGCTGACCACCTGTCACTACTACTCGTAACCGAACTTGTACATCTCAACTATACCTACCCTCAAAATTGGTCAGAAGTGGCACCATGTGGTTCTATCGGCCCTCTGCCTACCCCGTAAGGGATAAAGGTGTGATTATATGTATGATTATATTTATAGGAATTAAAAAATCCGTGATTCATTTTTATTAGTAGTATTGAAACTGGCCATTAGTCGACTCTACAACATGCATGGAAGGATATACAGCTTATGTATTCTAATTATGCCCTGCATCTCCCTGTAAACCATCGATACAAATATTTCAACCTCATATATTTTCGCCAGTCATTTCCTTTTTTCCTCAGTAATGTTACGAAGTGAGGAATAAAAAGGTTCCCCTGCTAAAAGCGTAAGTCTCGATAAGCTGGGGAAAGCTACAATATTTCAAAGTCGATATAAGCACCATTTTATAGAAAAGTGCAAGACGTAAAGATATATATTTTTTCCTTCAAATACTCGTGCCTATAATTTTTTTTATTTATCCTGATTTTTATATTTTTTGTTATGGGCGCCTAATAAGTGGTTATTATTATTTTTTATCTTGTTAAAATACCATCCTCATTATTGATCGATGTTTTATTTAAATAATATTAGTAAATAATATGAACATGGTTGCGGGATCTTTTTCGTGATCCTGTAGATCTGGCTACCCGATTCTGGCAACACAGCTGTGTGTTTCTATATGAAAAAATAATCGACCTAGACCTAGATTAAAATAGTGGTAAGTACTTAATAATAAAAGATTAATTCTTACTTACACTATACAGAATGTTTTTTCGTTGCCACCCTTAACGAAGGGTACGTACTCTATACATCAAATAAAGTAAGTTTATGCCAAAAAAATGCTGGGAAACGATGTAAATTTTTTTTGAATTGGGCGAAATTTATAGTGTCCAATGTTTATGCTAGTTTTATCATAGACAGATAGTAATTATTTCTCGTAAAAAAATCTTGCTACGCATGTCTATGTGCTATGCAGAAAAACGCAGTCTATTTACTCAACTAAACACGATTCTAACCTCATTTACTTTTTGTTTCACGTACGACTTTGAAGGATCATTTCTACCCTATACATCTTAATGTAGTTTTTGTTTCTTAGGAATTGCACTACCCTGTTGACTTGCTTGGCTTGCTGGAAGAGATCTCTGGTAGAGATAAGCTTGCCATTGTACATGCATCTTTAATGTTGTATGCCCATGTGAGAAAAATTATCGTGATGAAGAGGAGATTCCGTAGCTTTCGGGAACGTTGACGACCAAAAATCACCCTGTATATTCCCATTCATAGCTTCATTGATTTCTGCCCTAGTATTTCGTTAGTTACACACACATAGTTATATAAATATTGATACGAGTATTTTATTCGCTACATACTTAAACACGATCTGACACGATCACTAAAAAGCTGACAAGATAAGTACTATTTACCTCTATTTACTTTATGAAGCACATCGTCGTATTCCACGGTGTTCTATTTCTAAAGTTTCTTTTTGTTGCAGTCACATAATAAAAATTTCTACGATTTTACGAGTAGCTCAAAGTAAATAGTTACCTCAGAACAAGGAACTTCCTTATTCAGAGATAGTTATGTACTTTCAAATTGCACAAACTGTTCGAATTTCAAAGTTGTCTCTCAATAGATGTAGTATGCATTAATTCGAAACTACCACAGAGAGCAAACTCGAGATTCTAGTGCTTAATTTGTCAGCTCGGTATGCAGAGACTAAGGCATAGACAAGAAGATAAACATTGAAGCAGGTGCGCAGTATTAATAATGTGCAATGTTGTGTGTGATGGATGATGATGAAAGCAGAGGAGAATATTTGAATACGGCTTTGATGAGAGAATAGACTTAGAAACAAATGTGAAACCGAAGAGGATTTGGGTACCTCTGTAAAATTTACATACATACATATAATCACGCCTTTAACCCTTACGGGGTAGGCAGAGCACCAAGGGCCGATAGGACCACATGGTGCCACTTCTGACCAATTTTAATTCTGTAAAATTTAATTTTAAAAATTCTATTCATGCCAACTGGTGAAAAGTGGGTATGTAATTTGCTAATGGGCGTGACATATGTATTATTTATTACAGTTTCAGTATTTTAGTGTACAATAAAAACTTAAATAAAATGGCATAAATGCAATTATAACCCCCGGTGGTTATTCACTACAGGCTTAATAAATATTAAAATTAGTTATTCAAGTTGAACTGAACATTATGTCACAGTTGTTCAGGACCGTGATAATATGCAGACATGTCCGCGCCTCTGGGCTAAAAGTTTAATTTACTGACCGCATCACCAACCCCCGGTAGAGTCGGCCATATTGCGTTTTTAAAATTGGAATGGAAAAAGTTAGGCATAGACAGAATTTGCGTATGGGTGTTCTATTTTTATTTTAACGATGAACATTTTTGCGTAAAAAAATAAAACGCAATATGAGTTTTTACCCGAATACCCGATTCCAACTAATATTATAAATACGGGATGGAACTTGACTCTATAACGTAAATCTGATGGTTACATGGTGACACTGTGATATTCTTCATATATATATCTATGACGCTAACATTAAGCATGTAGGTATCTACTGCAGTTGGCAAATGTTACCCACCAACATAACAAATGCCATCGCCCCATGTAAATGGGCTCTTCAAATTGAATAAAATCCCAATCGACCGCAAAGAAATCAGTTTGTCGCCTCCGTTTTGACAGCATAATTCATCGCTCCTAACGGCCAAGTTCGCAAAAAGTTGCCGCCTAATAAAAGTTTAATGGATAAACTTTAACAAAATTCGAGAGCAAAAGGAATACGTAAATAGGATGCAGGATTGCGGTGACCAAAAACGTTACTAGAGTTTGTTGATAGAATACCTAGGTACTATGCCTGATTTTGGGAACTAAGATTTTGTATGCAGTACCACAGATTAGTTCGGTAGTTTTGGCGTGAAAGACAGACAGGCAGACCGAGTTATTTTTGAATTTGTAATAATTAAGCTTTCTTAAAGATAAGTATTAATAAACTAAGTAAGGTATGGCCGCGTGGTGCCGGCATAGTAGAATTCGTTCCACCCCATGTCTGCCCGTGGGTATCGTACAAGGGTTTCCGGGAGGTGGGCAGCAGCGCCTCCCGTATTGACAACATAGTCCAAAATACAAACTGCGGTCACCAACCCGCCTGCCCAGCGTGGTTTATAGGGGCAAATACCCCCATGGCAGTCTTGTGGCGTGCCCTGGGGGAGGCCTACGTCCACCAGTGGACTATAATAGGCTGATGATGAAGTAAAGTATAGGATGACCATGGAATGTACTAAGTGGCGCCGCCATGAGTAAGTATAAATTTGTACACGGTTATAATTAGAAAGGTTCATGGTTCAGGATGTTTAACTATTCATGTGTTCTTCTTGCTATAAATTGGCTGTAGCTTCAGATAGGCAAACCTTCGGAAGTACCACTACCTATTTAGTGATGTTTACTTTATCTTATTACTGATTGTGAAATATACAGGATGTTTTTTCGTTGCCACCCTTAACGAAGGGTACGTACTCTATACATCAAATAAAGTAAGTTTATGCCAAATAAAATGATGGGAAATGATGTAATTTTTTTTTACTTGATTGGGCGAAATTTATAGTGTCCAGTGTTTATGCTAGTTATTTCATAGACAGATATTAATTATTTCTTATGAAAAAATCTTGCTAAACGCGTCTGTGTGCATTTACGCAGAAAAACGCAGTTTATTTACTCAACTTTGGACCCTAATACTTTGGAAACCAGACATTTCCCAGGTACGCTTCCATGGAGAAAAATGATCGTGATGATGAGGAGATTCCGTAGTTTTCGGGAACGTTGACAACCAAAAATCATCCTGTATAGATTTCTCAATATGCCTTTTATAATCAAACATGGTTACGATGTATTGTATTTATTTGTTTCTTAACGTTAAGTTAATAAAAATATCTTAAATACTATGTATTAATTTAATCGAGGTAAGTACATAAGTGGGTATTTAATAATACATAACGTATTAGCTTTGAAAACAGTTGACTACCTAACTAGTATCAACTTTTTGTAACTGAAGTGCTAGTATGTAGGTAGGTACATTAGTATGATTAAAACTTCTTTAACATAAATTATATTCACCCAGATACATACATAAGTGAACTGTATTTAACAATACAATTTGCAACGTAATTTGCTTCAATAACCTCGTATAATCACACACAAAAAAAAAAAAGCAAAAATTAGAACAGAGCTCATAAAATCTGATATAAAGATTTTTATTCAGAATATTCGCTTCCCAAAAGCCGCATTCTATGAAGTGTAACAAAACGGCTACCGTCTATTGTTTTTTCATAATGAACACTTGAGGCTATGTAGAAATCGTTAGGGAGCCTCTAGAGATGGATATTATGACCAAGTCAGAGGATTTTCAATGGAAAAATGTTTTTTGATTACTTAAAGGCTAATCAATTGAATTGTTTTGTGAATAGAGTTTTATGCTTATCGTATAGGTTATATATTGACGTGAAATTAATAATGAACTACACGAAAAACATTTTACATTGGATTCGTTAGCAGCCGCTAGATTGTTATAATTGCGCTCCAACAGTAGTGGTAGGCTCACCGCTTACCACGAGAGACTCAATAACTGGTGAAAAGGGTTTCTCTCATAAATCCTACTGTAACGTGACTGTAATTGGAACGTGTCAGCCACGTAGCGTTTCAATTTTGTGTGTATCATTATAATTATATTAATACTATCCGGGGCCAATTCTTGAAAAGTCTCGAGTTGGAACGAAGCCGAAACGGAACCGTTGTAGACGATCAGAATAAAGCAATGATTACTTTACGGTGACGTGATTAAGTCACATTTCAGCACGAGACAGATTTGTTTTAATTCTGTCATATTCGTGACCAATGCGTGCTAAAATATATTTTATTACTCAAGCGGAAAGTATATATTGCTACGCACCGCGTTGCGTTAACGGTTCGTTAGTGGTTGCGTGTCGGCTCAAAAATTTTCAAGAATTGCCCCCCTGATGTTTTCCTTTGAACAACGTTTATCTTCTTTAACGAGAATCATTTGTCATTGACAAGGAGATGATGAAGGAAGCGGGGTTTTTATTCATTATGTACCGGAAGCTATTTTAAAGCCGTCCTTTAAAGAGTTGATGGGTGTTTACAGGATAGAAGACGACCTTAAATTGAGGTAAATAATGTTAGCTTTGAAGAAAATTTTAAGATGATATTAATTTTTATACTTATTAACCAACTCTGCCTTTACATAGATCTCACTCAAAAGCAAAATTTTTTGCAGATATTTATGATATTTTAGTATGGTTTCCTTAAATATGAAATGACATCAATATAAGTATGGATTCTATGGGTACTAAAACACACAGTTGCATGAAGGAACTATCTACCTATATAAGGATTATTTCGATATATAATTAAAAAATCTTAATCTGTGAAATATTTTCAAGTATCTATCATGACTGTTGCAATTAGGCACAAGGGCATTATTTAAGATGATAAATAAAATAAAATAAAGTTACTTGATATCTATACATAAAAATGTAACGGATCGCTGTGGATCTATGAGAAGATATATGAGAAAAATATTATAGGAGACCTTTAACAACGCAATAGTACACAAAAGAACGATTTTTTGATTTTTTGTCTGTTTGTCTGTGCATTTGTGCACGTTAATCTCAGAAACGGCTGAACCGATTTCGATGCAGTTTTTTGGAATATATTAGCAGTTAACATATAGGCTACTTTTTATCCCGGGAAAATGTTTTTATCCCGGATAATTTCGACATTTTGTTTTTTTCTGTAGTCCACGCGGACGGAGTTAACACTAAATTAATAATTTAATAAAATTATTAATAAATAAATGGAAAAAATTCTTCACCCGAGTGGGAATCGAACCCACGACGTCTGCATACCGTGCTCTAACCACTGAGCTACCGGGTCAATTACTCGGATGACGGATTTTACCATCTCTTTTCTAAATTACATATTGGCAACGTTATTTTTCATCCCGATTATCATTCATAATTTAATATTAAGGCTTAGATGAATGAGTGTTATAAAAATGATTAATAAAGAAATTATAATTTTTTCACCCGAGTGAGATTTGAACTCACGACCTCTCGCAAACCGTGCTTTCTCTCTTACCAACTGAGCTATCGGGATAATTTACTCGGATGATGAATTTTACCATCTCTTTTACATTATGTTCTTATACATTACGTATACACTAGCCAAATCTCGGTAAAAAAGCTGAATCCCTCAGCACAATGTTTTAATGCTGAAACGATCAACCATATCCTAGCGGATTATATTATGATGAAGTGTCTTATAAATTTATCTTAGTCAAGATATTATATTTTAATATATAATTTAATATATTAATATAGGATCATTCAAAGGTTCCAAAACCATTCGACATGTCCACTCACAGCCTCTTAATATGAAATGAATAGGTCGTTATAGTGGTGAAGATTGTGCTTATGAAATTCCAATGAACTACGTTATGACGCTGACTCTGAATGGCAACGAGATGGAAAATTGGAAATGGAATTTTATTTCTTGAAAAATGGCGGAGTAAGTGATTTAAGATGGCTAAAATGGAAATGCCGATCTATTATTTACGATTTTATTTACTTATGGTTATAGCTATATTATTATTAGGTTATATATATAGGTGGCTTAGTGGTTATAGCGGCTCGCACGGTTTGCAGTGGTCGTGGGTTCGATTCCCACTCGGGTGAAGAATTTTTTCCATTTTCTTTATTAATAATTTTATGATTTTATTTACGTTTAAAGACATTATTTTTCCAGTTTCGGTAATGTTGATTTTATTAAAGCTTTACAAAGATGCCTTTTTTCTCTCCAGATTTTTTTAATGCATCGGATTAACCATTACCAATTTTTGTTATTACTGTAAGAAATACTTTTAGTTTGTTTTTAATAATGTCTATTCTAAAACTGATATATCTGCCGATATTACATTATTAGAAGGGTTTCTCGTACAATCGTGGGTACAATTCGTACCACCCTATGTCTGCCCGTGGGTATCGTACGAGGCGATTACGAGTTTCCGGGAGGTGGGCAGCAGCGCCTTCCGTGTTGACAACATAGTCCAAAATACAAACTGCGATCACCAACCCGCCTGCCCAGCGTGGTGACTATGGGCAAATACCCCCTACGGCAGTCTTGTGGCGTGCCCTGGGGGAGGCCTACGTCCAGCAGTGGACTGCAATAGGCTGATTATTATGAAATACCTATGTGTGTACAAGTGTGTATAATAAAGAATACAAGAATTGAAACCTCCTTACATTAATTACCCTATGACTAATAATAATAAATAATATGACTGAATTACGACCACTAGTTGGTATTTTCAACCTACTTTAATATTACCTACATTTTTACATCAGGGGGGCAATTCTTGAAAAATTTTGAGCCGAAACGCAACCACCAATGAACCGTTAACGAAACGCGGTGCGAAGCAATATATACTTACCACTTGAGTAATAAGGTATGTTTTAGCACGCAACGGTCGCGAGTATGACAAAATAAAAACAAATACATATATGTCTTGTGCTGAAATGTGGCTAATTACGTCACGATAAAGTTGGACGGCCGACTGATCTAGTAGGTAGTGACCCTACCTGCGACGCCATAGGTCCTGGGTTCGAATCCCGGTAGTTTCCGAGTCATGGATGTTTCTATACTTATCTATGTATTTATATACCCACGACACAAGACCTTAGGGATCTTACTGTGGGACTAGGTTAATGTGTTGTGTAGTGTATGAATATTATATTAAATATTAAATTGCTTTGTTCTGAGCGTCTACAAAGCGATTCCGTTTCGGCTTCGTTCCAACTCGAGACTTTACGAGAATTGACCCCCTGGTTCACTAACTACGAGCAACAGATCGGTGGCCGCTGAATGCCAATGAGTTGGAAAATTCTAAATGGTCGTTTATTTTTTAAACTGTTCACTCCGTTACTTTTACGGTACTAATGGTTAAATGATTAGTTGCTGAAACTTCTATTGATCCGCGTGGATCCTAAAATGTAGCCTATGTTCTATTCCGTACTCTCAACATGAATTTGGTGAGAGCGAGATGTCTCACTTTTAAACGTCAAACTCACAGAGCTATAAATAACTAGATAAACTAAGTGTATGTACATTGCATGTAAAAATGGACTTAAGAATTAGTATAGACAGTCGTTCTCAAGCCAGGACTGAATGAATTAGGGCTGATAGAAGTGGTTTGCAATCCCTTTTTACACACCAAGTAGAAACACTTGCCTTGTCTAGTTATTACTTAGCTCTGTGGATTTGACGTTTAAAAGTGAGACATCTCGCTCTAACCAAATTCATCATACGCGTGCAGGCATTAAATAGGTTGAGAGTACGGAATAGAAATGCTACATTTTGAGATCCACGCGGACGAAGCCGCCGGCAAAAGCTGGTGCTGTTATAAAAATAGACCTACCAGCTACGGGATGAATTCGATAAACTAGTGCACCATTATTATTACTAAACAGTCTCGCACATTAAAAAAGAATACTGAAAACAGTGTAACAGATACCGCGGTAATGTAAAATATTCATTTTAAAACCTTGGGTAAGGCTACACTAACACCAGTTACATAAACGAGGACATCTTGAATAAAGGAAATGAATTTTTATTCTGTTTGTAACATTGTTATTGCAACACCCTTGAATTTCAAGGCTTCAAAACACTCTTGCAATAAAAACATACATATAGACTATATGTACGTACACACATATAGCTAGGTGAGCTAGCTTGTTTAAGATTACCTACACCAAAGAGAAAAGAGAATTGAACTCATATGTGTATCGAATGTGGATTAAGAAAATTATGACGTATAGAAATAACAGAAAAGACATATGAGAGTTATAGATATAGTTACACGAGTCATTGTACGAAATTATTCGTGATCCGAGTCCGCACTTTTATTGAAAAATTATGCAGACATCGCGAGACAATTGCTATTTTTTATTATGAGAAAACTACCTAGAGTTGCAATGAAGAACCACTACTCCTATCTACATAAATTATGCTACCAATAGGTAATATTGATAAACTTTCAATCCTGATAACCTAAACGGGCCGCCATTTTTAAAAGCATCCCAAAATACATTAAAAACTGATGATTTAAGCCGGCTCTTAAAGCTCTTTACAAACAGCTGACCCACTTTTATATGAGATCTGGAAGTCATTTGCACTAATGCATCGTACGGCTCAGTCTATGATGTTCTCATTAGCGTCGAAACTTCTTCCATTAAACTCTGATATCTTATGGAATAGGCAATAATTTCAGTTTAGAACTAAGCTTAGTAGCAATTTACAATATTGAAGATTAAGGCAATCAGTGCTAAAATAAGTAACTACTTTTATTTCATTGCAATACGACATATTTAAGCAAAATATATAAGGTACATAAAGTACCTTTACTTATAGCACAGAAAAAAATATTATAATAGACATTTACAAAGATTTTATACAAATGAGAGCTATCTATATATAAATATTTTTATTTAACTAGCTGTGACCCGCAACTTTGTCTGCGTGGACATAATATAGCCCATGTCCTTCTACGTACTCCCAACAATATGTGAAATTTCAGGAAGATCGGTTCAGTAAATAATAACATACACACTCAGATTCGCATTAACATTATTAGTGGAGATTATGCTGCTTCTTTAATAAGTAAATAACAAATCAAGACTAGATTTTTACCTACAATGTCATCTTCAGTTATCTCCAGTATATTGGTATATTGAATCGAAAACAATACGATTCCATGTGGATTCTCATTTCAAAAACAACAAGAAACTAAATCGATTTTGATTTCGTCAGCATCAATTTGCATTTTACAGTGAGCTTATGCAACTCCCCCCCCCCATCCCTCCTGCTCTATCTCAGCTTTAAATCCCACTATTGGGAATACAATTAAACATGCTGTGTAAACTAAGAAAGTTAGAAGTGTATCTGTGTGTAAACATATATCCATCAGTCGAGGTTCACTTCTCTGAAACTTCACTTTACTTCATCAATTTCACTTTCATTTCCACCAATTGCCACAAAGAGAGCTCGCTTCATCCATCATGCCATTGGTTTTGCACAGATGTATTCCATACAATTATGCGCTGCTGGCTGAACATGCTGTTTCTGTAAATGCTAAGAAAGTTAGTTGGTGAATTGCTGTGAAGTTTGGAAAAAATTGGGCATGATTTTAACAATTTGATTAAATGAGGCACATATCGCTCATTTGGAACAAAACAGAGTTCCTATCGTAAAACACTCATATCGTAGAATTAATGTTCAGATTTACAGTTTTACACTATTTTTCCAGTTATATACACCTGAGCTTAAATACGTTTTTAGCCACATTACATATTTCTATGATCTAGACTACATAAGTACATTTAAAAAATTATCAAAGGCTCTAAATCTAACAAATCGCTATTTCAATTTCGGGTGAATTAATTTAACAGAATACATACATATTTTAAAAATACATTAATTACACTATTATTTACACCATGAGCAGTAATTTAACTTAACCCGGTGTCTGTAACAGCTTTTAAAAAATGTCCCGCGGAAAAAGTCAATAACGCTGGCGCATTTTGAACATTACACTATTTCATCATAATGAATGAGATAGATGCTAAGTTATCTTTCCCTGCACTGCTCTGTCAAGCTATCGTATACCAAGTACAAGGATGTTGATACACTGAACAGTTTTCCCGCCAAAAACGTAAGTATAACCTGCGGTGGCGCAGGAATACAAATTTATGATATAACGGTGTATGTGTATTTAAAAAACTATAAGGCTGTTTTAAAAATAAATTTTACAAATGATTAAAATTAGATATATGACGTAATTGCAAAAGAATTATTACATTTAAAATAATAGTGTCCGTTATAATTTGTACTTTATAATTAATTCTAAGAACGGTGTCGCAACTCCAGTGGCTCCGGTGGCAACAAGGAGGGCCACCGTAATTTAATAATGTCACCGTAATTGATATTTGTCTTTTTGTATACAGGATGACTGGAAACGGGTATTATTTCTATTGAGATGTAAAATTACAGCCCATTTTCCACCTAAATGGGTAGGAAGACCCATTAAAAAAATTACGGCTTCAGGGTTATACCAAATGTTTTTAAAATCACCTTATTATTAAATAGAAACCTAAGTGTAATTCAACTAGATAAATAAGTAATCATTTCTAACAGCATCTACTTGGCATTTCAAACGTACAATTACCACCGTTTACACAAAATAACTCAATTTCACGTAATGCCACATTAAACTAAATTCAAAAGGTATAATTATGAAAAAAAAAGCGCACTTGACAACTTTTAACAAGTAACCTAAGTTTGTATCAATACAAAGGTTCACTTTCATCTTCTGCACCAAGGCCTTTTTTGCATTTGAGGTCATAGCTAAGTCCTTAGGCAGCCGCTCTGTGTCCAGCCAACTGTTCGTCTATCTTTCGTCTAAACGACTAACATCAAAGTAGGCGATTAGCATACCTCGCTGATGCAGTCTCTGTAGGTCAATCGATAGACAGTATAAGTACACATATCGACAAGTAGAAGTTATAAGATCATAGGAAGGGAACCGTTCCTAAATGAACTAAGTTCTTCCAGGCACTTAAGATTCACTCAATATTAATAGCTGACCAATAAGAATGTTTGTGAGTCCTGTTGTTCTCAGTAAAAATATCTATATATTGAATATTCCACTAAGTAGGTGTACTCATGCACATAATTATTATCTACTTCAATCCCACGTTTTGTGATATTGTGACTTCTTTAGTTCAACCTGAAACCACCCAAAATTGATACTATAAATAGTTACGAATGAGTAACTTTGCGCGAGCTGAACAAGTACGCTGATGATAGCAGAAGAGTTCTACATTCTACTTACCTCAATATAACACTGAGGCTGTAGCGCGGAATGTATTTTTCGTTATCAGCTGCTAGTAAGCTTTTCTAAGTTACACCTTTTTGAGTGCAAATATTTTTTTAACGCATGATAATTTGAGGGATCATTTATACATAAAGTTGGATTCATTTCTTATATGCCCATCATTTTTATATTGCTCCGACACCGTGAATTTTCGGATGGGGTGTCCTATATATAAAGGTAGCTAACGAGGTGCACTTTCACATGTGAAAAGAAATGATCCTTATTTCTGGTTTTCGAAGATTTTTACGTACATATAAATAAATACGGCTAGGTTCCTGAAATGGTGTAGTCAGAACTGCGAGATCTTAAAAGAGATACCATGGCCACTACGTTTTATGCTAAGAAAAAACTCACTAGGAAGCATTTAAAGTATGAATAAAATATTTCTCTAAAACGTGTTCCTAAATTTGCGTTTCTAAGCTATAATCATGATGATAATTATTACACTAATAAACGAAAAATATAAATGTCGTAATTCATATAGAATAATATTTCATGTTACAGATGATAATAATATCGGTGGCAGTTTTAAATGCAGATATCTCTATTTTTCCAGTTATATACAATGATATAAAATTTGCACGTAATTAGTCAAAAATCGAGGTTGTTGAAATTCACCCATATATACCTGGTCTACACATGTAAATATTTACCTTCATTGCAGAAAATTTGACCCAAAAAAGAAACAAACGGGGTAAGCTAAATAAAACCGTTTAAAAACGAATTAATCATGAGAATGCAACTCATATAAGTACAAATAGTTTATCTTCTATAGTCACTATACCTGCTTTTGCAGCCACAATCTACACTCACGGGAGAGTGCATTTTTTGCTCAATTTAGTGACATTTTTGCATAACAATATGTGCAGATTTTTCATCCACATGACATTCGATGCATAAATAAACCTAAAATATATTTTTGGATGGACTGTGTGAAAGAAAATACAGGGTGATTTTTGGTCGTCAACGTTCCTGAAAACTACGGAATCTCCTCATCATCACGATCATTTTTCTCCATGGAAGCATACCTGGGAAATGTCTGGTTTCCAAAATATTAGGGTCCAAAGTTGAGTAAATAGACTGCGTTTTTCTGCATAAATGCACATAGACGCGCGTAGCAGGATTTTTTCACGAAAAATAATTAATATCTGTCTATAAAAAAACTAACATAAACACTAGACACTATAAATTTCGCACGATCAAGGAATTTAAAAAATTTAAAAAAAAAATTCCCAGAATTTTTTTTGGCATAAACTTACTTTATTTCATGTATAGAGTACGTACCCTTCGTTAAAGGTGGCCACAAAAAAACACCCTGTATGTGCGTACTGCGGCTTAGTACAAAAATGATGGCTGATAGGCATATAAGTGGAAGGTAAAGCAGCGCTTGCACAAAATAATTAACGAATAAATTTACTGATGCACTGTCGCTTTTCTGTGCAATCACAGAATACCTACGTTCAATTGGTCTTGTTGATAAATCCTACTGCAAACATACTCTGAACAAACACTGACTTTTCAACAGTCTCACTTTACATCTCGGAGTAAAAATTTCTATTGCACTTGTATCCTGTTCACTTTTATTTGTGTTGTAGTATGTGTATATTATTGTTTCGGTTCATTTCATACATACGTAGCGAGAACGTGAACTGTAGGATCATGAAGGAGATCCCAGTGTAAGTAAGTAAGTACATACATATAGTTTCGGTTCTAAGTCAAATTTCACATTAGTATTTTAAACGTTTTTAAGCAAAAGAGTAGACGGATCCACTCCCTTTTTGACCACCCAACTGTAATAACGTAAATGTAAATCTCTAAGGACTTCTCAAGCGAAATAACCCTTGACCTCACTTGGAACGATGTAAACATTAAAAGCCGACAATTTTGGAGGCCACAAAATAATGTCCGTTCCTAAAAGAAAGGACTAAGAGGAGATGGTTATGTTTGTTCATAAATATAATATTAGGTACACGGGTAACGGACGTAACTTGACGTAAGGGTAGAGGTGATAATCAGGTTTTGGCCAGTGATACATTTAATAAAAATCAATTAATAGTAACTAACGGTCAATTGCACCTACTAAGTACTAGAATGCGAAATAAAATATAATAATGGGTGTATTGCATACACGTTAATCTATACATATAATAAAAATGTAACGGATCGCTGTCAGTACATGGAAGATATATGAGAAAAAATATTATAGGAGACCTTTATCAACGCAATAGAACCCAAAACGATGATTTTTGGAATTTTTGTCTGTTTGTCGGTTTGTCTGTTCGCGTTTGTGCACGCTAATCTCAGAAACGGCTGAACTGATTTCGATGCAGTTTTCAGGAATATATTGTGACAGGTCCCACTTAACATAATATAGGCTTTTTATCCCGGGAACATGTTTTTTTCCCGGATAATTTCGATATTTTTTTTTCTGTAGTCCACGCGGACGGAGTCGCGGGCGTCCACTAGTAAACTAAATAAATTAGCAGTCGCAAGTCTACATTAACTTATTATACTTCTATTTAGCTTCCTATGCCTGCTGCTGATTATACAGGATGATTTTTGGTCGTCAACGTTCCCGAAAACTACGGAATCTCCTCATCATCACGATCATTTTTCTCCATGGAAGCATACCTGGGAAGTGTCTGGTTTCCAAAATATTAGGGTCAAAGTTGAGTAAATAGACTGCGTTTTTCTGCATAAATGCACATAGACGCGCGTAGGAGGATTTTTTATTTATTTCTGTCTATAAAAAAACTAACATAAACACTAGACACTGCCTGCTGCTGATTATATAGGCTATTAAAGCTTATTTAAGCTAGCGCAGAACCGCATAGTTTGGCGTACTGAAAAGGAAGCCTGTATTCCTATTCAGTACGCCAAACTATGCGGTTCTGCGCTAGCGTCATCTACCTGTGACCAGTGTAATACCCGTATTATTTGAACACCACCGGTCTGCCTTTAGGTCTCTTTGCATTCCTTAGCAACCACTAGGTCGACCTAGTGATCACTATGTTATTGTAAGGCCGATGGACTAGAGTACTAGTCCATCTGCCATCATTAAAAACAGCATCTCCTATTTATCCTTCGTTCATGGTCCGTGCAATTTTACTTTTATTAAACCACAGTCTGGTACCTCGAAGCCCGTCAGAGTAACACGTTGTTGGTTCGTGTAACGTTTAATTGTGCCTATGTAAATAATACGAGTTGATTTTAAAGTAGATCCGTATTTCATATACTGAAATAAATGTGAATATCCTGTTTACTTGTGTCTGTTATTGTTAGTTTTTTTTTTTTAGTTCATCTTAAAAAATAGACATAATGACAGAAGCTACTCCAGATGAAGCTTTAAATTTGTAGAAATGCATGCTAGTAAATATCATATAACATAAATATCAAAATTATGAAGTTTGGGATTGACATGCTGGGCGTTTAGACAGCGTACCTAATAGAGAAATCCCATAGTAGTTTATCACTGCCAATCAGTAGACAAAAATTAGCTTACACTGGGCACAATAAAACGAAGACATGCAGGCGCTCCGCATTATGAATATTCTATGGCTTTTAGGCCGCGTGGTGCCGGTAGAGTAGAATTCGTACCACCCCAAGTCTGCCTGTGTGTATCGTACAAGGCGATTAAGGGTTTCCGGGATGTGGGCAGCAGCGCCTCCCTTGTTGACAACATAGTCCAAAATACAAACTGCGGTCTCCAACCCGCCTGCCCAGCTTGGTGACTATGGGCAAATACCCCCATGACAGTCTTGTGGCATGCCCTGGGGGAGGCCTATGTCCAGCAGTGGACTGCAATAAGTTGATGACGATGACGATGGACTACTCGCTAATACTACTGACAATAGGATTTTTTTCTATTTCAAAGCACATACAGACCAAAGGCTGCTGATCCTGAGCGCAGATTGCATCAGCTAGGGCACCTTTCTTCTTTCGGAGCTTTTTAGACGGTTGTCAGTTAGCCTGTTTGTCCTGTGCTAATGCTGGGCTTCACTAGAATACATCAGCTGCATCTCTTTATGCGCCTGTCGTAAGAGTCGACTAAGGAATTTAGGGGCGCTCGGGCGATGAGCTAGCAACTTGTCACAGATCTTTAATATGTAATCCCGCTATGCTGTAAAACATAGCTGTAGGATCTCTATCGCGACCCAGCAGTTCTGGCTACCCTATTTCTGGGATAACAGCCATGTCTATGTATGGATCTTAGTTTGCCTTCCCCAAACTCAACTCTCCTATTAGAAACAGGTTAGGGCGCAATAAGTTTTCCATTCCAATCCCATCCAGATCTGTCACGTCAGATTCCAGGTCGATCATTAGTCAGTGCCCAGTTTAGTTGCCGGATTTTGCGTCAATTTAGGCGTACAGATATTCCGGGTCTTCACGATCCTAGTAGTTTATCGTTAAACGTATTTCATGATGAGAGTTTTATTAGCCAGCCTAAACTACTTAACACCCTTTAGTCTAACCCCTTGGAGAAGATAGGTGTACCAATTATTATGTTATTTTTTTATGCAACTTAATATATTTTTCGTCATTTTATCACTTTTGATGACACACAAGAAGCGCTATGTAAAGAAAAATAAAGTTACAAAAATCTGCGATATTTCCTTCTGAAAATGTTTCTGTCAATATTTCAGAGACTGTAGTAACTAAGCCTCTACAGTCCAGCCTACAGAAAATCGATTGTATCTCTCGAGCTACTTCGCCAACATCCAAACCAAGTCTGATTGAAAAGCTTATCTTTACTAAGCGATTCACGTTGACTATTCATCAAATTGTCGAATATACTTAAACGAATAACTTAAGCAATATGATTTTTGCTTAGTTACTTACAGTTGTTTCGTGTTAGCGTTGTTGTTTTATATGGAAACAGAAACATTTGATTTGTAAACACTAAGGGCGCTGTACTTTTTTCATAGAAAATTGTAACGAAGGGCGAATAGTTAGACCGTAAAACCTATACGAAGGGCACAGAAGAACTATTCGAATCGGGCAAGCATTAGACAAATGCACTTCGCGCGTTACTGACATATCTATTTATACTTATACAAATACTCGTATAGGTACATACTTACTTGAAAAATACAAAGTCATTACATATTTATAAAAAAGGCTGACGGATTAACGCACAGCTTAAAGTGCTGATTTAGACCCTGAGCCCAGGAGGGTGTTTTCTTTGTATGATGTAAGCATCCCATAAGAAAGGATCTACCGAAATTCCCACCGGAAGGGGAGAAAAATAGTTTTGTACTACAGTTTACGCGGACAAAGTCGTGGGCATCCGTTAGTTTCTAATTGTGCCCATTTTTCAAGAGAGAGGCAGCGAGCAAAAAAAATTTTTAAATTTAAAACTATTTATTTCCATACACATCTTAAATTTAAAATCTTAAAAAATCTCTTAAGTGTAAGATTATGTGCGTCACATGAGTCTACTTAGTAGCATTGAGCGCGAATTCGGTACACACCTATTATACTATACATAAGTTACAACTTGTATTGATGCACCGCAAAGTCTGCAGCTTTGTTAGATTACTTTCGTTTCCTGCTTAGATTTTTAGTTATTCACTAATAAATGAGCATGACGTACAAGCTTGTTATCTTAAAACAAATGAAACGAAACAATGTGAAATGTATTTTACTTATAAAGAAATGTTCTACGTCTACCTCTAGTTATTAATACCTTCAGACAAACGACTGTGCAGTCAAGTAGCATCCGATACTCGAAGCAGCGGAAAGTATAGAAAAATCTTGGCGGCTTGGTTAATGTTTATGAAATATAATAACTAGGTACTAGAAGTTACGATTACAAAAGAACGAGTCGATATGAAATACATAAAAAATAGATTTTTTACACCTTTCGATGATTTCGTAATTCATGACCTGTTCATGTTATGCTGAGTTCTAAAGTAAAAAAAAATGCAATCATCCTAATCCAATATCTTAAGATTTCCACTATCTCTTACATTGAACATCTGTATAATGCTGTTATATTATTACTTCACCATATATTTACAAAAATATATAATATAATGAACTCCACAAATAAGTAGCTCGTCTGTTTTCCCGAACAAGGGCACAGTAGGATCCGTTATTTGTATCAAGCCACGGGAGCGATGTCTAAACTCAATTTTCTATTATTTACGTCGCTACTTGACGTCCTACCTTATTGATTTACTTTGATATTGAAACTATAGTAATATGATCAGTGAGATCGGTTATTAGATTCTGAGTGTGGTTTGAGGATGGTACTTGTCTGGGTGTATTACAATTGGTTGAAATATAAGATAGAAATTAAATAAGCAATAGTCGTAATATCCACCGCCAGGTAAGAACAAGTATTCGCACCTCGTATATCTATACGAGTATTACACTTTCAAATGTGAATAATAAATGCATTCATATCATATTGACAGGATGACCACCTGTCACTACTAACCAAACTTGTAAATCTCAACTATACCCTCAAATTTGGTCAGAAGTGGCACGATGTAGTTCTATCGGCCCTTAGTGCTCTGCCTACCCCATAAGGGATAAAGGCATAATAATATGTATGTATATTAACTGCTTCAAGGGACTAATAAGGAATAGGTAGGCCTGCAATGTGTAGTGTTATGAATTTTAATTTTGACATGATACGAAAAAGACAGACAGTAAAATTATCAAATAAAAGTTCCTTAAATAATCTAAGGTCTAACCTAGTAAAACTCATCATTATGTAAACGCCTTTAGGCAAACAAATCTTGAAGGGCTGTTCTAAAATATCGTTATTGGGTTCCGCACAAAATAACCTCGGCGTAATTACGCTGTTTTGTCGCCTAATTGAATCCTCGGGGAAGCTTGTATTCCTTTTGAAAGGAAAATATAGCCCTTTAAAGTCATTGACACTATTAATATTCTTGTTTGCACCTAGGTTTCTGTATTTTCATTTTCTTGGTCCTATTTTGGATGCAAAAGTAATTAATAAGTACTGTAGGAACTTTGAAATTTATCCATTAGATGGCTATCAAACCATTGAAAAGCCCTGCTCGTACATAACGTGCATCTCGTCATTTGAAATTTAACAGTTTAACATTCAGAATATTTTTATTCCTAGCTAAATTTCTTCAATAAAACTAAAGCGTTAAAACATTAGTTCGTCAAAGCACTTATATTATTAAACGTTACAACGCCTAGTGAAGTATCGAAGCCATTTATCGCTTGCTCACTGATGCTCTGACTCGGACTGGATAAAAGATATCGATGAACATACGGACGGCAGCAGTATCCTATTTAATCCTTATGAGGCTCTTTCGACAATTTCTCGTATGTCTGATAACGCATTTGATGAAGGTGGATCTATTGTGCTTTGGTATTGTATTGAGGAGTGAGGTGATATCATCTTTCACCATCAGTTAAAGCTGCTAGAATTGTACCTATGGCTCAGCATTTTTGTTACACCTCGGTCATTCTATTATTATTATTTATTATAACACCATCAAAATGAACAGACAGATGATAAAAAAGAAAATGTACAAAATAGTGCTTATCGATATTTTCTTCTGGCAAAACAATATCACGAAATATATAATTAAGTACCTTTATATTATCAGATTTAGAGGTAGGCAATTTTCTTAGGTTTGGGGTTAGGTATATACTAGATAGATATTAGACTTTTGTAGTATTTTAAGTACCTACCTGTTTAGTTTAGTAAAATTATGTACTGTAATAAAACATGCAAGTATCGCATCTGTTCCGTTTCACTTGGCGATACAATCTAAATCAGATTTCGTCCCACACAGCTATGTGTAACTAAACTAACAAAATTCGACTTTTGCCTATTTTTATTTGGCTGAACTGACTAGATAAATAGGAAGATACCTATGTGCCCTAAATTTATCCAGGATTAAAAGCAGATAAAGATAACTCTTCAATCTATGCAGGATTAAAAACAGATATAACTAAATTTTTTATAATGAAAAATTTGCACAAAGAACATTACAAAGTTGAAAAAGAGAATTAATGAAACTAGAAACTCTTAGTTTTTGTTACGTAGTATGTAGAAGCTGAGATATCGATAACAAACTAATAAGTAAGGTAAACTTTATCACGTCGAGATCAATATCCAATCCCGACCACGATCTAAACTAACTTAAACTTCAACACGGTGACAAATAAGAGCAATCATGTTGACATAGAGACCGCAGACTCAAACATGAGACTAAAGCCTCTCCGTACTTATATATACCCGCTATAGAACTAATCAATAGTGCAAACAAGTCGCTCTGAAACAGAAATGGACAATGATAGAGGGCTTTGCCGCTCAATCTAGCCCTCATAAACCAAAAAGCGTTATCTCAAAAAAGTGACATTCGAGAAAGTTGTTTTTAGCGTCAATTTATAAAAGTATTTTTAAAATTATTTAAACGAAATATCGGATACTCTAGCACATACTTCACATTGATATTTAAAAATGGACAAATCACATTATAAGCTGGGCAGTGTGCCGTTACGTAGTGAATCCCAATCCGTCAAAAAAATTGGACTGTCAACTATTTTTACTATAATAAAGCATAATAAATGATAAAAATGTGCCTAATCTATTGTCAAATAAAGTATTATTTCACAACTGACGATCAACAGTTGGTTAGCGTCAAAACCGGCGCTCAAGCTGTTATATTTCAAATCTATATTAGGAGACGCGCCTCTTCTAGTTATATTTTTTACGTAATACCAACACCCATACTGATTTGCTACTGTCCAAATAGTCGTTTCATAGATTCAGATCGGACGGATATAGTAGTATCAGGTATGATACTGAATGGAAGATGAGATGTTGCCTCATCTAACTAGTTTTATATCAATGTCTAGAACTAACTTTAGGATGATGTCACAATTTGATTTCAAATTATATCTCGTCTCTAGAGAATGTCTGCCTGCAGCTTGTCTGATAACTTGGTTTTTCCAATACTTTGAATATCAGGTATTCTATGTGAATCTAGATGGATATAGTAAAAAAGCTAGACCTAAGAACCACATAAGAAAGTAAAAGTTAAAAAAAATATACAAAATCGAGCTTGTAGATACTTCAGGGATTTTGTTTTGATTAAAAATATAAAGTTTATATGTAGGATTTATTGTTCACTAATTTTACATTTTATATAACAAACAATTTTAAACATTAATTGAAAGATATATCATTACAATATATCAAAATAATTTTGTTTTCATTTATATTCAGAATGTTTTACAAAATAATACTATAATAACAGATAATGTGTGTACAATTGACTATGCCTCGATATTATGCTCGACATATTATCCGTCAGATATGTATAGTATAGGTACTTCGCCCAGGGTCAAAACTTGCTAAAAATAGATAATTTTTTAAAGTAAATAACTTTTGCTCCAAAACCCTTAAGAGTGGCTCAATACTATCATAACAACAAAGTACAAAGCAAAGCCAACCAATTTTACTTTGTATAATCCTCTATAAAACATCCATAGTTTATTCTAGAATTCTAGACAATCACAAAGAGAATTGAAGATTACAAAGAAAATATAAATAAATATGCAAAGTTGAAAATGTTGAAGTGAAAAAATACTAAATAAACTTAGAGCTTAGGTGCTGCTGCTGCTAGAGATGGCTTTTATAATTTTTTTGCAATATTCAAAATACTTTATGAAAAACTTGCTATTTTAGGCTAATCCGCTTTTAAAACTGTAAGTCCTAGGTTCAAGCACCGGTAAGGATAAATCGGTTAAGCACATTTTTATGAGAACACATTCCAAAAGCTTTAAGAAATATGGACACTAAACAGCAATAATATTTAAAAACCAAACACCCAACTCTAGACCATGCCAAAATATTCATACAATGCTGCAAGATTGTTTCTATCGTGGAAGCGAGAAACCGCTGTAAGAACAGTAGAGTGATATTATTTACCTTTTTTCGAATTTTCATTGATATTTTTTTTGTAAATAAAAACTAATAAAGTTGAAGTTAGGAGTGTTTTTAACACTAAATTGCTTTTGTAATTTGTACGATTTTTTTGCGATGTTTTGCGATATACATTATAATATCATGAACATAGGTATCGGCAGACTCGGACCGCGGTCCGAGTTGAGTTGACTGATTCGTTTTTATTTATTTGTTTTGTCAGGCGACTCGTACTACTGGTAATCTAAACCACAAATCCATTTTTTATGTACCACTTTTAGTACAGTTAACATAAAAAGTGTTAGAAATAAAACAAATCTTTAGATACCTATATTACTAATGTCTTAAATTGTGTTTTTTAAATCACGTCGTTGGCTCAATGTTTACTTAGCTATTTAATGTTATTTTTATTAATCATTAAAACATCATTGCTTCAAAGAAAACTACCATCATAATATATATATAATCAGTCTTTATGTCGGTTTCAAAACCATACATCCTACGGATTATGATGTGGTATATTTTATTGATATCGTGATTCGATAGGAAGGTTTATATGTAAATATAACTAGCGACCCGCTCCTGCTTCGCACGGGTGCAATTCTGATACGTAATCCCACTTTACAAATACAAAGTCATGGGCAGCTACTAGAACAACATAAAATAAAATCCTAACATATTTTTCTGTTTTCTGTTAACTGTACCTACTTGAAGTTAATTAGGTATGTGGTCCCAGTCGGCCGAACAAAAAATATATGCGGGTGACTCGAACCGCGGTCCGAGTTTGTTGTGGTCCGAGTCGCCCAATACCTCCTTGAACAACTATACCTTCAGGATAATCCTACTGCAACGATGTTTAATAATGAGATTACAAAGTTCTTGCAATTATTTATAGGCAACATTCTTAGCATTCCTAGTCTAAGTTAATCGTTTTAACAGTTTACTACCATTTGACCGTGACTATGCTCTTACAATTTTTTTTATACTGCTTTATTTTTATAATTTGTATGACAAATATTGAGTAACTCGAGAATCAACTCTTGTGTCATAAAAAACTTTAGGCTTTTAATAAAACTGCGTAAAAAGATTGCAGCCTAGTTTCGTGAATGACTCTAGCAAGTCCTATACAAAAATGTTATGGAGTTCAAGTCCAAATTAACTCACTTTGTAGACAGATCAAAGATAACGGATACCGTTAATACTCAATTTGTGTTAATGGACATACAGATGTCAATATAATACAAGCTTCCCTTATTCGCTTACACATAACGAAAATAGAGTTTTTCCCGCGAACTCTTTCATTGCAAGTTCCATTTAAAACTGCATAGCACGTCCGTTCGGTCTTTAAACTTTGTTTCTCAGATTCTATTCACTCCTCCGTACTCCCAGTTACCTCACTTACCTGACCTAATTTATTAGTACGAGTACCCACCCTTGCTTCGTTACGCTTCGCTTTAGACAAAAATACATTGAAGGTATATTTTTACTCGTTCTATTTTTATTTATATTTAGAAAAAGAGGTCACAAATGGTCACAGAATACTTTTTTTAAATTCCTATGACATTATTAAACCTTAATAAAATTGAAGTGGCATGTATGTGTGTTTTCTTCAGGCACAACATTATACTACTTCCATTATGACGAAAGCAATCTTATCAAAATCTTTTATTCTAAGATACAACGTTAATTTATAACATTGGCGCCCCATTTTTTCCTCGCTATTTTCGTAGCTAAAGCGTGAGGCAAAAGCATCTCTTTGCACAGCCTCACTTTATTTCTATTTGCCAAGTACTCTAGCCAGCGAGATAAGAGGTACGATATACCAGCACTATAAACTCCTACTACTTACTAAAGCGCTGGTGATTTATTGTTATAAATTGAAAGACTCTGTTCTATAAAAGTGAGGAAAATGGTAAGTAAGTATAGGTAGGTACTTAAATAAAGTACCCACCAAAGAATTGTTATTTAGTGCAATTTGCTTTTAATATTTAGCAGAAATTTTGATCCACCAGACAATGAGCAGAACTCACTTCTCAAGTGCCACATGCGAGTCTTCCGGCATTTTTTGAGAATACAACATTTAATTAAGCAAGAAATATTTTAATGTAATTCTAAATAAGTTTTCTAAATTATTAGAACGAGGGCTTTGTCCGTTATTCATATAGTATACTTGTACAACTGAAACTACTGGATATAAAATGCTGTTTGGCTTAATTGTATGTTCCCTGTAGGAAAGTACTATAAG
The DNA here is from genome assembly GCA_014607495.2 of Carposina sasakii. Taxonomy (NCBI): domain Eukaryota; kingdom Metazoa; phylum Arthropoda; class Insecta; order Lepidoptera; family Carposinidae; genus Carposina; species Carposina sasakii. The sequence continues at coordinate 3,325,260 of CP053149.1, read as the reverse complement.
TAAGAATATCTCGTAACTCTAACAGGAATGGGACTAAACGGGAATCATAAAGTTTGCGTGGACAAATTCGTGGGCGAAAGCTTCATGAATGAAATACCGCAAACGAAAAGCTCAATTAATAAACTCTTTAACAATGTGTAGGCGCTTTACCAGTGTATAGGTATAACTGGTTCCGGAAACAACAAGCGGATGACAGTTTGAACTTAACTTATAGGGTTGCGTTCATTCAAACGGAACTTTACGGGATTACTCGAGTCTCCTGTGGGAAATAAAAACCGACGCGTTGTTGACCAAACTTTACCAGCACTGTCACACGTAAAAATTGCGAAAAGGATAAAAAATAACTGTTCTCGAAATTGGGTCATCTATTCACCTAACTAAGCCGCGTGGTGCCGGCAGAGTAGAGTTTGTACCACCCCTGCCTGCCCGTGGGTATCGTACGAGGCGATTAAGGGTTTCCGGGAGGTGGGCAGCAGCGCCTCCCGTACTGACAACATAGTCCGAAAATCACACTGCGGTCACCAACCTGCCTGCCCAGCGTGGTGACTATGGGCAAAACCCCCCTGTGGCAGTAGCCTTGTGGCGTGCCCTGGGGGAGGCCTACGTCCAGCAGTGGACTGTAATAGGCTGAAGAAGAAGAATTAACCTAACTGGAAAAGAACCATACAAATACAATTTTCTTCCAGAATAATATATGGGTTATATATTGTACCTACTAATAAATAGTCACAAATTATAATACAACATTAAATATTATTACAGTCAGGAATTAAAACCGAGTATTTGCTAAAGATACACCAACCTCAAATAAATCAAATAAAAAAAACACCCGAAAAATAATTTCTTGCTATCAAAAAACCAAATCAAAACCGAAAATCTCTCTTTATTTTATCAAAAGGAAACGGATTTTCCTCTCGCTTATCTACTCCAAGGGCTTTGGAGACAAAATTAGACATTACAGTTAATTTTGTTTAAAAGAATTAGGTAATTTTTCTTCGTCGTGATGAGCGATGGCATTTGTTGAATTAGAGCAGACCATGGCATGGCCATAGTGTAATTTTAATACAGAAATACAACTTAGTCATATTTCGACACATACTTTTTTTGCTTGGTAACTTGGTATTAGCTGCATAGGTTTACTTAGTCATTTAGATATTTTCTACGATGTATGGCGATGATAAATTGACCGGGTTATGCCGGGTTAACACTCGTCCACGGACCAAATGTCTACTTTTAAAAAGGTATATGGATAAATTCGCCCAAATCAGTGTGGAAAATCGCACCAGATTTCTTCCATTAAAATCTAAAGGGATATTTCGGCAAAATTTTATATTTATATTGAATATCTGATACATGTGGGTAAATCTCAGCATTAAATGATAAAATAATTATTTATAAAAAAAAACGTACCAGAGTCATCTAACCATCATAAGTATCTCATAAATACGTGCTTAACTAGTTTTAACGTTTTTTTAGTATGAGTATTAAGATCAGCTATTAGATATTTAATGTAAAAATATATGATTTTATCGAAACGTCCCTTAACCCTTTAGTTTTTAATAAAGGAGACATCTGGTTTGATTTTCCACACTGATTCGGGCGAATCTACTCATATACATTTTTAAAAGTAGACGTTTTTCCTGCGGAAGATATTTTTTGTGGGCAAGATGTACAATAACCCAAATTGACATGATTTGCGTTTTATGAATTAAGGTGAGGTGCTTTTGTCAAAAATATGTTATAAATGTGAAGTTTAAAATTCAGACCAGAGTAATGTGTCATAATTTATGATGAAAAATTATAATTTATGATGACGAATCGATATGAATCTACCTAGTTTAAAATTATTATTTATTCTTAATCAGACACGAATACGTTTTATTTACATCATGATTATCCCGCACAGAAACGATAATACATCTAGAGATTTTACCGTAGCTTATAGTATGCTGTACCACTTAAAAACTCTACTCTATGGTCAAACAGCAATAATAAATGTTACTAAAGAAACAGAGCTGGGATTCGCGGGTTGACTGAGGAGGTTTATTTTTTTTGTTCCAGAAGCTTTTACGAACAGATCGAGTTACAAGGTCTTCGCGTTTTGACAGGAACTTTCTTTTTTACACTGATATTCCATAAAATGGGGAAGCCAAAACTGCAATGATCGTGAAGGATATCTAACAGCCACGTTTAGCATTCTTTGGTCACATATTAAAGATAATGTAATGTAAGTACTTAATTAAATAAAATATCAAAATCTTTAAACGTAAGATTATAGCTTTAAGTTCAAGGAAAAAACTACATGTATTTTAATAAAAATAAACAGTTTTAAACTTTTTTTTGTGACACTTTCTAGGTTATCGCTCCTATGTTAATAAGTACACTGTTACGACATGTAGGCAGAAGATGCAGCTGATATATTCTAGTGGAGTCCCGCATCAGCATAGATTGATATTTCCTTAAAAAAGAATTATACCTACTGTACTATTACGGGTATCTATCACCAGTACCTATCCCTCTGTGCTTTGCGTAAGCATTCGGTCTCGTCCTGCCTTACAATTGGGATGATGACTATGGTTGAATTTTAATGATATTTTATGCTTATTAGAATAAATCATAGAGAAAAGAGAGTAATAGAGTACAAATATCTGACATTTTCCTTGATTTTGACGTTTATAAAAACGGCACCGATGGCCGTTACTTACTCGTTACTGTTACTTACTCGTTACTTACAACAAGAAGTATTTTCGAGTGTCAAAACCACGTCAAAACTAATAATAGTAAGCAGGTATGTAGTAAGTTCAATGGCGGATGGTCCCATTTTTTTTACTTTGTTTCAGATCTGTATAATTCATTCATCTCAGGAATAAATCATCTAAATCATACATATCTGTAAAATTACAATTTGATTTAGTGTCCAAATGAGGTAGTAATAAGCCTTCAAAGTTAAGTGGGCATGTCCATTTTTCAAATGTGAAATTAATTGAAAATTACAACATCATATGACGACCTGCATCATTTACAGCAACTTTTGTTTTGTGACCAATGAGTTTTCATTTTCTTTAGAGTAGCCTTCTCGAACACGATTTTTTTATATTTGAATTTCCAACTTGTAGAGCAAAAACAGTTAAAAGAAATCATCGTCATCGTCAGCCTATTGCAGTCCACTGCTGGACGTGGGCCTCCCCCAGTGTACGCCACATGGCTCGATCTACCGTTTTTGCCATCCAGTCAATACCATCCGTCATATTTAAATCATCGGTCCATCTGGCCGGAGGGCGCCCAACGCTACGTTTGCCGAGGCGCGGTCTCCATTCGAGAACCCGTTTACTCCACCGTCCATCGGTTCTACGACAGATGTGGCCGGCCCACTGCCACTTCAGTCTGCTATATTTCGAGACTATGTCTGTCACTTTGGTCTTCTGCCGGATAATCTCGTTTCGGACTTTGTCCATTCGCGAGATTCCGAACATTGACCTTTCCATAGCTCTCTGAGTGACATGTAATCGGTGAGCCAGCCCCACCGTCAGGTTCCACGTCTCGGCTCCGTAAGTCATGGCTGGTAGAACGCACTGATCGAAATATTGAATATGAATTATTTAAAAAATCTATAGGTACATTTATAATTTGGCCGCGCATTTATAATTTATAATGGTGCCGGCAGAGTAGAATTCGTACCACCCCATGTCTGCCCGTGGGTATCGTACGAGGCGATTAAGGGTCTCGGGAGGTGGGCAGCAGCGCTTCCCGTGTTGACAACATAGTCCAAAATACAAACTGCGGTCACTAACCCGTCTGCCCAGCGTGGTGACTATGGGCAAATACCCCCCATGGCAGTCTTGTGGCGTGCCCTGGGGGAGGCCTACGTCCAGCAGTAGACTGCAATAGGCTGATGATGATGATACATTTATAATGCTTTGTCCTGAATGTTCTACAGACGGATTAACGGCCAGCGTACACAGCTGATCTAGAACTGACACAGAAGATTTTGTTCTTTGTATGGCGTAGGCATCAAATAGGGTAGCATTTACCTCCACGGTAACGGGAATTCTTAACTTTACGAGAACAATCGATTGTAACTAAATAAAATCTGAAGAAAGAAGGACATCTAGTTTTAACATTAATATAGCAAGTTAGTAGGTAGGTACGTAATATTACCTATTGATCGATTTTGTGTAAGTTTCCAAAGAGTCTTATAACAAAAAAAGTATGGACAGTCCTCGGGGAAAATCGTTCCCAATACAACTAATGAAAGTAGGAATTGAAGGTGGGCATAAGGGATAGTGCTGTTTCCCTGATTGCGTCGACTTTCAATCACTGTCGGTTCACCTCGAGCTTTAGTAGAAATTACACCCTCTCGTAGTTTTTTGCAGTCTATTCGAACTCGAATATTTTCAAAGTATTTTCACAACTTATTTTTTTATTTATTTTAGCCTTGAAGTTGTGAGTGTAATTCTTGTACGAATGTGTTTTAGAAATAGAATAATACCTAGGTAGTACTTAATAGCAGTTGAAATATAGATAATTGGAGAGATCATAAATATGTCTCATAATTAAATACTCTTCAATTTTTTTTTACATATTATGTATCAGTCTTGGACTAATAACTATTATTGCAATTTCTATGTACCTACAATAATACTACCTATATATTGTTACATGTCATAATGAAAAAAACGTAGCATGATTATTAATTTAAAATTTTATATTTAAATTCAATGCCACAGAGTAGAGTTTATAAAGAGGAAAACCTCAAAAACTTCTGACCTGATTTAAAAAATTCTTTCACCGTTAGAATCCGTGGACTGGATGAACATAGGCTACAAGAATTTCCCGTATTCCCACGGGAAGGCGACCAACGGGAATTCTATATTTTCCGAAAACCGCTATACATATGAAGCTGAAATTGGGCATATATGTTCATTGGGGACAGCGAGGGAGGACTAAAAACGGATTCCCGAAATTCCCACGGGAAGGGGACACGAGAATTCATAATTTTTAGTCCGAAAACCGCTATACATATGAAGCTGAAATTGGGCATATAAGTTCACACTAAGAACGGATTTCCCGTCGGGAAGGGACCAACGGGAATTAATTATTTTTTACGAAAACGGTTACACATATGAATCTGAAATTGGACATATATGTTCATTAGGCTCCGTGGTAGGAACGCATTTCCCGAAATTCCCACGGGAAGGGACAAACGGGAATTCATTTTTTACGACAACCGCTGATAGCATGTAGCCTTCATTAGGGACGTGCGAGGGAGCACTAAGTCCACGGATTTCCCGAAATTCCCACGGGAAGGGAACCAAATTATTTACGAAAACCGCTGTACCTACATATGAAGTTTAGCTAATGTACTGATATGTACCGAAGCGAAGCGAGGGCGGGCCACTAGTCAATTATATTATTAGCAGTAGCCTTGTGGAATGACCTGGATGCCTACGTCCAGCAGTGGACGGCTGAGGTGTGTTTGTGTGTGTGGTGTGCGTGTTTGTGTATATTTAGAAACCGTATGTATATTTTTCAAAAATATAATTGCAATTTTGAAGGTCGTTACACTAATGCATCTACTCCACTCATACCAACATCTACATCAAATACCTACTGTAGGCAGTATATCTTCCCTAATTTCCTGTACCTTTTCAATCACTGCAGAGTGCTACCTTAACATTTGCCACATGACGATATCCCGATTTTCTCGCCCATCGGAAACGAATCTCTTTGATACACTTTTGGACATAAATGAATTCTTTTCTGATGAAAGAACGTCCGGTTTCATTCTATTTCTGGGACCGAAGATATATTTCGCATTGACGTTCGCTATCGTGACATTCTCGAATATCAGTCGGAAGGCATAAGTTCGTTTCCAGTCATGGGCCTGTACAACTGAATTTATTTCATGAACGGATTTAAACATACAATAATTGTCACCCAAGGAGGTTTGGCGTCAGGGAGGCAACTGGCCGTAAAACAAACGCAAAATACTCGGAAATGTGAGTTTCGAAAGAAACCATGTTGCGCTGATCTCTTAAATAATGGGATAAGGCAAATTACGATAACAAGGTTCGATAAGATGTCGCAAAAATCCTCGAGCAAGCCTTCATTGAGCGGGTTCGTTAACTTTGCTACCACTTTGCGAACTTAGCTTTCGAGCGAATAATTGATAATTTCATGAAATGGTCCAGCATTTCATGAAGTTTTACAAAAGCGATTCGCTTCTAGCACATCGCCGGCCGCTGCCGCGGCACGCTCGCTCTGCTCGCTATTTATCATAGTCTAACCTAACCTAACCTATCGTAATCTAAGACCCTATCCGTGGACTTCTTCTGCATAGTCACCATACTCTCCTTAATTTGTAGAAAAAAAATATTTCACACATAACTTGCAGCGCCTCCACCGGTGATTCATGTAACTATTTTACGATATGATCAATAATCTTGACCACTTCATGAAATATAGTCGCGCGTTTAGTTGCCCATATCGAGAAACAATTTTTATCATTGATCCGGCCAAACCATATCATGATGTGGCTAATAGACAGTTCAATTCTACGATATGGCCACGATATATCTTTGTAAAAACTATCGGTGCAACTCTTATAAACTGTGTCTAAAGTTATGCACCCGTTAAGCAAGACATTTGACAACAAATATATTGTATAATATCTGCCAAATTAATCAATTATTTAGCTAAATAATTCATTATACCTATAAGGGAGGCCCATTAGGTACCTACTACTTAAAAATTGTTGTAAGTATATTAGTTAATGTTTTCAAACGCATTCAAATGAACGTACGTTTATTGTATAGCTATACATGACTTTATGAGTATACTTACATATAGTTAAAAATAAATAAATGCAGCTCAAAATTTGTGTCTACCCGCAACACGTACAAGTCTTATTTCAGCCACGGAACCCGCCAGACCTCCGAATTATTAATGAACTTCTCCAATTTGTATTGTACATAGTCTATTACTGTCGCATGTTGTCCGAATAGCTTAAAATTGCATGTTTTATACAAAATTTCTAGTTGGTTGTCGTGTCTAATTAAAACAAGACAATAAAACCTTTATAGACAACAACACAAATATTTTTGCAAATTTATATTTGCAGGGAAACTGATCCAAGGGTAATACTTTAGTATTAATGGCTACACGAATAGTCGCAATATTAAATTACTTACCTACCTATAACCTAGGTGGACATGTCGTGGCTCATATGATGGATCCTTTTCTCATTCTTCTTCTTCTTCACCCTAATTGCAGTCCACTGCTGGATGTAGGCCTCCCCCAGCACGCCACAAGGCTATTGCCACAGGGGGGTTTTTGCCCATAGTCACCACGCTGGGTAGGCGGGTTGGTGACCGCAGTCTGGATTTCGGACTATGTTCTTGATGCACGTAACTTGTAACTTCTTGATGCACATTTGGAATGCATTCGATATTCAAATTCAAATAATAATAGAACTTACCTGGTACAGCAAAATGCTTCCTCATGGCGAGAGCGATGCAGAAGCAGGATCAAGGGAATCTCATCAGCGACCAGCAGACCACACACATTCGCACTTCACCTGTATCTAACAAAACACTTTTATTAACTCAGAAAACTACAAAACAAGAATTATTAGGAAGGAATAGACAAAGGATTTTTATGAAATAGGGATTTCAAATAACGAAGAAAAATATTGCACTCAAAACATTTGGGCTCGCGGAAGCACGTGCGCGCTGGCTTATCGTTCAACTTCGCAACGAACCGCTCCGAATGGGGCCGATTTTGCTTCTGGCCAGGGCGGTACGCTGGGCGGCAAGTCTTCGTAATGGCGGCGTCGCGGCGCGTCCGCCCTAGGCGCGCCCGGTACTAGCATCGCAGAATATGCGAAGAGATTGCAGCACGTGCTCCCGAAATCACTGCGCATGCCCGAGGAAAGCTCTGGGAAAACCACGAGAGCGAGCGAGACCGAAACACACCCTAATATTAGGGGTGCGAGTGCGATGGCTATCTAAATTCTAATTCGGGAAGCGCCAAGCAGTCTGTAACGTCGATGTGTGTGTTAAAACTACACTATGATAATAATATTATTATGTTAAAAAATTTGAATGAAATCGCTTTATGATTTAATTTTAGTATGCAAGTTCCTGAAATAAAATTTATTAAAATAACTTTGTCGCGGCAAAGTTCAAAGTTCGTAAGAATAATAAAAAGAATAAGTATAATTCTTCTTCAGCCTATTGCAGTCCACTGCTGGACGTAGGCCTCCCCCAGGGCACGCCACAAGCCACAGGGGGTTTTGCCCATAGTCACCACGCTGGGCAGGCGGGTTGGTGACCGCAGTGTGATTTTCAGACTATGTTGTCAGTACCGGAGGCGCTACTGCCCACCTTCCGGAAAACGTTAATCGCCTCGTACGATACCCACGGGTAGGCAGGGGTGGTACAAACTCTAATCTGCCGGCACCACGCGGTAAGTGTAATTAAGTTATGTGTAAATACATTATGAGAGTTACTAGTTATGGATTATTTTAAACAAATAGTGGACGCCCGCGACTCCGTCCGCGTGGACTACAGAAAAAACAAAATGTCGAAATTATCCGGGATAAAAAAAGTAGCCTATATGTTAAGTGGGACCTGTCACAATATATTCCTGAAAACTGCATCGAAATCGGTTCATCCGTTTCTGAGATTACCGTGCACAAACGCACAGACAAACCGACAAACAGACAAAATTTCCATAAATCATTCTTTTGGGTACTATTGCGTTGATAAAGGTCTCCTATAATATTTTTTCTCATATATCTTCCATGTACAGACAACGATCCGTTATATATAATTTACCTATATCCTGTATATACCTATAGTTATATATATAGTGTATAACAAAAAGGGTATGTTAAGCGAAAAGCTATGTAAATAGCCCACTGTAGAGAACCTATCCACAAAATTTGAGACCTGAAATCACATGTTTATTATTCCCGATAGTATGGAGAATTTTTAACTCGTATCTCAGGAATTTTCATACAATCTTGAAAAATAAAAATGTGATTTCGAGTCTCAAATTTTGGAAATAGGTTCTCTATAGTGGGATATTTACATAGCTTTTCGCTTAACATACCCTTTCTGATACATCCTGTATAGATTTCTGGTAAGTTTTATGAAATTATGGCGCCATTAGAAGGTATGCAATTACAAGGCGTTTATCTTAGTAGTCTGTATACAAATAAGAAGATATTAAGTAGATATGTATGAAAATAATATAAGAGCTTTGCGTGAGCTTTCATATTCATATTGTCCTGGTACTCCTAACCTTATTCCTGAATTTCAAGGAAACTTTCCGGAGCAACGAGAACCCGTAATAAAATGTACAGCTATTTGTAAAATTTAACATCTTTGTACGTAGGTAGATACTCGTAGTCATTTGTTTTATTTATATCTTCTCTTGCTTCCTATTATATTTCTATCCTTCCTGTTTTATTTATATCTTCCCTTCATATAACATGTCACTCAGAGAGCTAATGAAAAGGTCAATGCTCGGAATCTCGCGAATGGACAAAGTCCGAAACGAGATTATCCGGCAGAAGACCAAAGTGACAGACATAGTCTCGAAATGTAGCAGACTGAAGTGGCATTGGGCCGGCCACATCTGTCGTAGAACCGATGTACGGTGAAGTAAAGGGGTTCTCGAATTGAGACCGCGCCTCGGCAAGCGTGGCGTTGGGCGCCCTCCGGCCAGATGGACCGATGACTTAAAGAGAACGGCTGGTAGTGACCGGATGGCAAAAACGGAAGATCGAGCCATGTGGCGTACATTGCGGGAGGCCTACATCCAGCAGTGGACTGCAATAGGCTGATGATGACGATGATGACAGATATTCGATATATTTTGCTGTGAACTATCGTGCTAAACGGTTGATTAACTTACACGCAGGTTATAAGTAGCGCCATGAATTATTACTGCTACTATAAATTAATGGTTTTTATATGTTTTTTAACTTAATTTGCCTCAATATAAAGAATTTGCTTTAAAATTTGCTTAAATATAAATTTGTGGTGCAGCGTGACAGTTGTTTCTGATAACATTAGTTTCATTAAACTCGTGATTTGTATTTTTTAAAGTAGGTAGTAACAAACATTGAAATATCTCACCATACACAAATTGTCACAAACAAAACATAGTATGTTGTATTAATTAGTAGGATACTAGGACAGGTTAATTTATTTGGTATCTGGTTTTTTTTTCACGACCATTATCAAAATATTAAAAACCATATATAAAATACGTTCTGAAAATTTTTTCGCCAATTTTTCTAATATCATTACGATGTAATCCTGACATTTCATTGACATTGACGGACAGACAGGCATCCATTACGTCACTAAAGTCACTCTGCTTCCCGCAAGTACCAGGCGCACATAACAAGTAAAGTTCAGTTCAGCAGGTGGAAATAGAACTCCCTCCTCGAGGGGTTGACGAAAATAGAATTCACCGCACTATAAATTTTTACAGTCAGCGCCATCTCTTATTGTACCGAAGAATCAAGCTCGAAACGGTGTTCTATTTTAAATGTGGCAGCTAAACTTGGTCAATGCGAAGATTATTACATAGAGGGGGTGGTTATTGTGTTCGCATCGGTTTAATCGGTTTTTATGACATTTACAAACTTTTAGTTGGCCCTTCTTCTCTACATCCCAAATTGCATATATCTACCTAATAATACTAGTTTAACAACTACTTTAGGTATATGGACAATCATCACCACATATTATAAAACAAAGTCGCTTGCCGCTGTCTGTCCGTCCCTATGTACCTAAGCTTAGATCTTTCAAACTAGGGAACGGATTTTGATAAATACCGAAAAACAGTAAATAATAAAAAAATATATGTTGAAAAAAAAAATCGTGAAAGCATTTTGTTAAAACGCGTGACGGGAGAACGAATCTATTTTCAAAAATGGAACTTTATTTTTTCTTCACATGAGATAATGTGTCCCCTAGATGTACCAAAGGGCATCCACGGATCTCCGCCATCCACATTCTTTTTTCTTAGCAAGAACATTATCCGCCCAGAGAAAGAGAAAGAGAGAGTGAGGGACTGATATGCTAACAGCAAAAAGATCTTATTGTTTAGATTCTGGCTAACGAAAGTTGAACCTCAAAAATGGCGGCAATTTTAAATAAAACAAGTAGGTATGACAACACTATTATTATTTCGAGAAAATTGGAATAACCTGCTTGATACTTGGTAATAAATTAAAATTAATAATAATTTTAAATCATCATCATTTTCATCATTTACAGCCCAGAGAAGTCCACTGTTGGACATAGGCCTCCTCCAACAACCTCCACTCCGACCGGTCGGAAGCAGCCTGCATCCAACCGACGCCCGCGACCTTGGCCAGATCATCCGTCCACCTCGCGGGTGGCCTTCCCACTCTGCGCTTGCCGATACGTGGTATCCACTCTAGAACTTTCCGGCCATCAGTTCTTAGAAAAAAATAAAAAGTATATATTCAGATAAAGTATATATTCAATGGTAACTCTTTCCTTTTATAGGATTTCAAGTTCTATCTAAATTACTCTGCACTGTCTGCACGCGTAAAATAATGTTCTGCTATTTAGTCACAAATTAATTATTTTAAACAAAGAACTAAAAGGCACCCAGTTTTTAAGTTGATCGATTTTAATAGTATTACGTCCTCTAATACACCGAAGCAGCGAACAACAATTTATTGTCATACCATTTATCCATTCCTTTCATTAATTATTGAACACGCTTATGCATCTGGTGTGCTCGAGGCTTAATTCTTACGTAAGAATAGTGTTTTGTTTTTATTTCATATTATTATTATTTTCTTTTGACAGCTGTATCACCTTCCATGCATGTTGTAAGAGTCGACTGGAATTGAGAGGCGTTCTCTCATGTGCGGCGGGGAGAGAGGAACTTGTCACTGATCTGAGCCGATATGCTAAACGTGGTTATAGAATCTTATTCGCGATTCTGCAGTTCTAGTCCTAGCTACCCCATTTTATTGTATCTAAAAACAACTCTTGTTTTATATAAAGACTGATTTAATTAATCATCGTCATCGTCAGCCTATTGCAGTCCACTGCTGGACGTAGGCCTCCCCCAGTGTACGCCACATGGCTCCATCTCCCGTTTTTGCCATCCACTCACTACCAGCCGTCCTTTTTAAGTCATCGGTCCATCTGGCCGGAGGGCCCTTAACGCTACGCTTGCCGAGGCAATTTATTTTTAATTAATAATTCACAAAAAAATATCGAAATTCGGGCACAAGCCACACGCGTCAGCTTATAATAGAGATGTTTACTATGGTTGAATTTTAATGAAATTTTATGCTTATCAGAATAAATCATCAAAATCATACCTATCTATAAAATTACAATTTGAATTAAGTATCTAAATGAGGTAGTAATAAGCCTTCAAAGTTAAGTGGGCAAGTCCATTTTTCAAATGTGAAATTAATTGAAAATTACAACATCACATGTCCACCTGCATCATTTACAGCAACTTTTGCTTTGTGACCATATTTATAAATGCAACATTTAAAATAGCTGCAGATACAAAAGTTCTTTTACGCGTATACAAGCTACTGAAAGAATGACATCATAATTGCGGTAGCCGTTGCTAAAGTTGTGATTTTGAAATCGTTATATACCGAAAAGTTTTCACGCTAGCGAAGTTTTTCTTTCGCCAATGTTTGTTTTTATTCCTTATTCCTTATTGGGTGCCTATAGACGGAAACCGGCATAGGGGAAGACCTAGGAGAAGATGGAGGGACGACCTGGATAAGTTTCTGCCGGATTGGGACACTATAGCGGGAACAAGACAAGTGTGTGATTTTGATTCCCAGCAGTGGGATACAGTATAGGCTATATAAAAAAATGTTTCTTTTATTTTATGATCTTTCGATATAAATACAAATAAAAAACGGTAAACGACCCTTTTATGATCCCCAACAGAATTGAGATACTCAGAATCAACCATTTATCGTTCGGTGTGATTGAAGTCCAAGCGTAGAATGGAGGCGGTGACCTTGCTGCGTGTACGCATTATTACTGTCGATTAAACACCAACGAATGGCATGTTTCTTATAAAGTTACTTTTAATAATTTAGAGTAGGAAACAAGAATAATATAGATATTCAAGTTGTATTTAGAGCTAGAAGCAACTCGTTTTGTAAATCTCTACGAAACAAGTATATACTTGCTTGTTTCATTGTTGTATTACAAGAGTTAGATTAAATATTTGTGTTCATTTGTCATTAGTATTTGATTAAAATCGTAACCCTATTCTAATACGTTCTATTATTTGTTTCTCAACTACATCATCAGACCTTTGGTTCATACTCGTATTGAGTAACTGACTTAAATGCAAAAATCTAAAAAAGAGAATGAACATACATACCTACTCTTATATGAATTAGTTATTTATTTATGTGTAAATTCCATTATTATAAATAATACACAAAAAAATAATAGTGATATAAAGATTTTCCACGATAATATCCCAACTACAATGTGAAATATAATAAAAATCAAAGAAACATTTACAGCTGCTCCATTTTCTTTATCAACTTCACAATTCCGCATTCTCTAAAGTGCTGACTCACGTTATGCTTACGACCTTACAATGTCATACGCGTTAACACTTCACCATCCTTTACGATGTTAACTGAGCTATTCTATATCCTATTACAATGTGTTAACGTCTACAAGATCTGCATAAGCCTTGTAAAGGTTGGTTTCGAGATGATACTATATTATTACGTCTTCATTCATAAAAGCTTCTTCGATCGTTGACCTGGGATGTTGCGGTAACCTTGTTGCGTGTTCATTTGACTTAGATTATTTTAGATCAATCACTATCAGAGGTGTGTGTATTGCATTTATAGTTATTGCTATTACTATCATTTAAGTTCTACTATACACGAGCTTTGCTGATGTATGATTTCGTCTGCGTCCTATAGTTTACTATAGGATTTTCATTTTTTCCACATGGAAATATCACGGAATTCTTTGTTATTTGATGCTTACGTCATACGAAAAACACATTATTTAGGCTGCACATTGATCCGTCAGTGAGTTATTCAGGACAAAGCATTTTATATATAGGTATGCATTGATCAATTAAGATTTATCATACATACATACATACATGTAATCACGCCTTTATCCCTTACGGGGTAGGCAGAGCACTAATGACCGGTAGAACCACATGGTGCCACTTCTGACCAATTTTCAGGGTATAGTTAGATGTACAAGTTCGGTTAGTAGTGGTGGTCAGCCCATCGCCTACAAAACACCAAGACCCTCTTGTCCCTCTACTTGCTTGTACCTACAGTATGCCCGGGAAGAGATGCAGCTGTAGTATTACACGTTATTTTAGATTTATCATGGCGTACCTAAATGCGCTTTATAAGTTGAATTTCATTTAGGTATAAAATTTCCACTTCACCAAAACGGGAAAAAACTTAAACTATTCGAACATTTTTTTCGAATTTCCTTAGTTCTTTAATCTTGTTTTATAGCAATATAAAGTTTCTTTCTTAATAAAGTTTATGTCAATATTAAATAGTTGGTTAATGTCGGTGTTTTGACCTTGAGCGGCTTTATCTGATCATGTAACAGCATGAGAATGGCAAATTGTAAATTTGAATATCCTGTACCTATTGATTTTATACTTAACCTTTTTTATGTTTTCACCGCCATTGATCTATTTTATGAAGATATTGATCTATTATATTCATTTATTGCTATTTTAAAGCATTATCAAATTAATTAAATGTAAAAAATTTAACATATGCATTATGTCCTTCTATTCCTATAGGTACTCGTATAAGTTATGACATAATTTATGTCAGTAGTAAGCCCTTTCAGTTCTAAAATCCTGGTACTTACATTTTTACTTTGAAGATACAAAAGTCCTTAATCTATCATTTGTTATACTTTAACTATTTCATACAGCTAAAGCAATTAAAATTAAAACAGTACCGTTTATATGAAACATCTTCCGCAGTGTTGCAAGAGTTAATGGCACACTTACGTAGTGTTGCGCAACTTTGGTAATTTCGGCATTGCCCAAACTCGACCGTGGTAGAGACTGTAGTTCATTGTCACGGTTGCACTTGAGATACAATGACCTTTCAACTTGTAGAATCTTATATACATTATATAATCAAGTTTCTTTAAAATCTTTTCAAGTCTCTTCAGTTTCTTTTCTCTTTACTTAGGTACTTTAGATTTACATTGAGAGAGTGCAATAGGATTTTATTTACAGACTAACACGCCTATAACTTCATCCATGTAAACTTTTAAATTACCGTTTTTCCCGTTTTTGTTGAAATTTCGGGAAATCATTTCTTATCGGTTGCCTGCGTCATACAGAGAACACATTCTTTAAGTTTTACGATTAGCAGTTCGTTGATCTGCCAGTCAGTCATTTGGGCAAAGCATTTTATATACATACCTATACTTAAAGAAGACTTTTATATTAACATTATTTAGAAAAAAAGTAGCATATTTTGTTATTCCAATATATTTCAATATGTACAAATATTTTTGTTAAATAAGTAACGGAATTATGGTAATCCTAAGCTGTCCATCACAGGATTAATTGTGCGTACGTACTCAAATAGGGGATTTTTTTATTTGATAAATGTACACATTCACCGCAGATTCGTTGTTAAATGACCGATGACAAATCGGTCTCAGCAGTGATAGGTTTCCTTAAAATTAGATTACTGTTTAATTTTTAAGTAACCATTTTATGAACTCATAAATGGATAGACATGGCGTTACTCTATGGGCTATATTTACTATTACAAAATTACAAACTATTGTAAAACTTAAACTAGATTTTGCAAAGTTAATCAAATTCTCAACAAAGTAAAGCTCATGGGACTTAAACTCGATGATAATATAGCTTGACTTAATCTTACCTTAGATTCCGAAGTCAGCCCCAAAAACTACAAGGGACGATGCAGAAATTATTCGGCGATGTCGTGCTCTTCTAACATAAGACAGGTAATCTTGTAACACTTTTTTGAATAAAGAAAGATAAATAAATAAATACCTACAAAACATAGATATGCCAACTAAAGTTACAAAGTTTATCTTACAAATGCTCTAATTCCTAGATATTGGATACCCTTGCTCAATCAGTATTGATTTACTTCATTTTGCATATAAATAACGAATTTATCTTCTAAACCACATTATACGTCAGTCAACTAGCAAAGAAAATACGGATCCATTGAAATCATCATGATTCAAAAGGTAATTAATTAATTATAGTATCAAAAAGATCAAGAGATGAAGCATCGGAACTTGATAAACTAGTTTTTATATCTAGTAGTCTTAATTTTACTTATAAATTACTTTCGTTCGTATTTTAAGAAAACATAGAATAGTTTTTTGGACAGTGTTTTGACAAAAATATTTACTTTTCCACAGCTAGCGGTCATTTCATGTCTAATACTCTCGGTAACGTGTACTATCCTACACCAGCCACAAATACCAGTCATCTTAGTTACTCCTCAAATACCTCAAGACAATGTCAACTACAACTTTGCTTATGAAGTCAATGATTACCACACTGGAGACATTAAAAACCAACATGAAAGCAGGAGGGGAGACACTGTCATTGGCCAATATTCACTCGTCCAACCTGACGGCATTAAAAGAATTGTTGACTACAGGGCCAATGACATCGCTGGTTTTCAAGCTACAGTCAATAATGAGGGCACGCCAATTACTCCAACAGGTAGGCCGATTGAAGAACCTACTGAAGCTACACCCAGACAGTCAGATGTAACCCCTTCAAATGGTATTAACGCTAACGTTGGCCCACATCAACCATGGATTGTCCAAAGTTTGCCCAATGTAACGCCACCGAGTGTGGCTATATCAAGAACATCTATTGTCCAATCTATCTCCAACAGTCAACCAAATGGTTGGCCGACCAATTCGCAGAATCCTTGGGCCTGAATAGTGAATTTAATTTAGATTTGATTATGATAGAGGCGACGAAACTGGACTCCGAAATATAATTAAGTATTTTGAATATAGCTTGCATTTATTTAGTTTGGTATCATTTCGTATGTTTATTAAAGTTACTAGAACCAAATTAGTATAATTTGTATTTATCAATGGCAAGTTGGTGTTTAATTA
Organism: Carposina sasakii; assembly: GCA_014607495.2. Classification (NCBI taxonomy): domain Eukaryota; kingdom Metazoa; phylum Arthropoda; class Insecta; order Lepidoptera; family Carposinidae; genus Carposina; species Carposina sasakii. The sequence goes on along the minus strand of CP053149.1, from coordinate 3,308,071 downwards.
TTTAATTGAGGTAGACCAGACAGCCTTGTCGAGTCATATTACTTGTACTCTATTAGAATTTGTAGAAAATTCTTATTTGCTGAGTAATAAGGACTGTGGTAATATGTATAGATCTATCTTAGTTTTCTTGTACAAAGAACTGTTCCTTTCTAATAGTGAAACTAATAAAGTTATTGATAAATATTATGTCAATCTGTATATAATTCCTCCTTCTTATTTGTTTTATATTTCATGGCTTTTATATGTATAGCTATAGTGAAAATCATGGCTTATGCGACTAGCGATTATCATACCAACTTAGGTCCATAGTATCCTTAGGTATTAATAATATTTTACATGACGTATCAAAATAATCTCTTATCCAATCAGTTATTATCAAGCAAAATAACCTGATCATAAACAATGGGAAAGTACTGCAAAATTAATGGGGACATGCGCTTATGAAAAGGGTACAAATGAGACCTTTTATTATAGTGCATTGCTCTGAATCGAACTTGACTTTTACTGTATTTCCTGGATGCATTAAAAAACTTGTTCTATGTTCGCTTACAACGATCCTTAATGGATGTTATAAAACATCTAGGAACACGGGGGATGTGGGTCAGACTTGCAGGATTCACCGACGTAGTTACAACAGAAATACTTTTCAAAATGTTTGTGAAGGTAAGTGATTGAAAGTTATCATTTCCCAGTAGTTCCAGGAGTGGGTGCTCAGAAAACTAAATAACGTTTCTTTCTCACTACATTGGTATAGTTGATCTCTAAATAAAAATATCGAAATCTTATTCAAATACATTTTGCAAGGTTTTGTCTACTTACCTAGAGAAGTCATAGGCGTGATGCAATTTCTTCGGGAGAGACAACAAAATCTATGGATTTTAAAACATTTCCTAGATATTGTTCTGTATGCAGACCAAATACATTGAATCGCGCTTTTAATGCAGACAGACTTTGACTTCTCTAATCAGTTCAATTTAATTTGACTGATTGCCACAAAGAAAAGCTATCTAATCCATAATATTTATTCCCAGTTCGTCGCAATCCTAGCTCTGGCTACCACCACAAGCGCCAGTGAATCAACATTCACCGCCTTCAATTACCATGTAGCTGATCCCATCACTGGAGACTTCAAAAGCCAAAGCGAAGTTCGCGATAACAACCAAGTCAAAGGCCAATACTCTCTCCTAGAATCCGACGGAACCCAAAGAACCGTAGACTATACCGCAGGTTCTGAAGGATTCAACGCCATTGTGATGAAGGACCCTGTTATAGCCGGCCCTATTGCTGTGATTAAAGCAGCGATTGCCGCCCCTGCAACAGTCACCGAAACATCCGCTCCTGCCACAGTTGTTGAAGCTGCAGCCGCCCCTGTACCAGTTGCTTATGCTGCTACTCCAGCTTTGGCTTCTGAATCGGGCTCTGCTCAAGTCACTTATACCTCCCCAGCAACAGCTCCTGTCACATACGACGCTCCCGCCCCCGTACCTGCTACTTATGCTGCCGGAGCGGGTTCTTCGATCGTTTATGCTGCACCCCTGCCTATTTCTTATACTGGTGGCCAAGGATATGCTTACGCCCCTTCCTACAATCCATATTTTAACTTTAAAACTATTTGTTTCCCTATCCAGGAAGCTAAACTCTTCTAATAAATTATTCAACGTTGTCTGGCGCGAAAAAATTGTTGGCATGTACCTACTCGTACCTAGAAGTATTTACCTAATAATCAGCCTTTAGACAAAGAGATCCTGTAAATATGTTGATACATTCTGTAAATAAACTAAATATACTGGTAATGATTTTATTATTTTCAAATCCAATCCCTATTATATTCTTAAGCAGCATTTTAACATCTTTAAATTTGTGTTATAAAGTAAATATTTTATTCTACACACTTCATGAATATTAGGAATGTTTAAATCTTAACTAAAAAAAATCAACGCTCTGATATAAATGACCGAATTAACACAAATGCTCATTGTCAAGATTTGTAACGTCTTTATCTATTTCAAGGTCGAGGTAACGTGCAGTAGTAACGGATACTGTTAATTTGATGCAGTATAATATATTAATTATTGTTTCCTTTACAAGATTAATCATATTAATATGTTTGTCTACATCCCGGTCGGTATCGCGTGGTCAACGCTTGTTGAGTTCCGCATTGCTACTCAACTTACCAAATTGAACTCTTAAAAAAATCCCTCGCCGGGCGTGACCTAGAATCGCGTATGTCTTTTACTTCCTATTATAAGCTGCAAACGATTGTACAAAGGATTTGTATAAAAAGCACGACGAAAATAGGGATTAATCATTCGCAGCTCGCTGTGTAACTATAACAAACCTTCCAAAAATGGCCGCTAAGGTAAAAATAATTACCTTATTTATGGTTAAGTGTGCTAATAATAGATTCAAGGCTGATTTAAACAATATTGAACTGAAAAGTGCTAATGGTATCAAAGAGAATAAGCAGCGAAAATTTGTTTAGTATTTCTAATGATGAAGAAGATGCATTGAAAAAACAGACATTTTATGTGCGAGTGTACAATAAATAGAAAAATATCAAATATAAATATGATTTTCTCTTTCAGTTCATGATTGCCGCTCTCCTGGTCGCGTCTGCCTCCGGCAGCGCCCTCCACGGCGCCGACTACACCAGCTTCTCATACGGAGTGTCGGACCCCCACACCGGCGACGTGAAGAGCCAGCACGAGACCCGCCATGGAGACTCCGTGGTCGGCCAGTACTCGCTGCTCGAGTCCGACGGCACCAAGAGGACCGTCGACTACGCCGCCGACGCTCACTCTGGATTCAACGCTGTCGTGCGCAAGGACCCTGTAGTCGTGGCTCACGCTCCAGTAGTAGCCCATGCTGCTCCCGTGGCGTATGCGGCTCCTGTTGCCCACGCCGCAGTTGCCGCTCCCTTAGTCCACTCAGCCTACGCTGCGGCTCCCCTGGCACACTCTGCCTACGCTGCCGCTCCTTTGGCCCACTCTGCCTATGGTGCTGGATACTTGGGACATTCCGCCTACGCTGCTGCCCCCTTGGCCCACTCTGCCTATGCCCATGGAGCCTACGCTGCTCCCTTGGCTCATGGTCTGGCCTACGGTACTCACGGACTCGGCTACGCTTCTCACCTGGGATACTAAACTAAAGAAAACATGGGATACTATTATTTATTCTTAAAGAAAACATGGAGACATTATTTATTCTTAGCATAATTAAATAAGGATAGTTGTAAATGACCGACGCCCTGTCACAATCTAATTAGTAGAATCGTGTAGAATAGAATAGTTTTAATTTGAAAATTATACATACACACACAAACATAATATTTGGTGTAATATAGAAACCAAAGCCTAGAAACACATACAACAGCTGTGATGAATGTTAAATGGAGCAACCGCCAATGAGGTCCCTTTTCAGCCGAATAAAATGTTACAGAATGTCCCCGAGTTCCCTAGTACGTACGACTACGTACAACAACGGTAGGATATGCAGTAAAATCCAGTTATGTCAACTGATAATGCCAAACACCATATTTCTCTAGGATTTGATTTAAACGACATTATATAATTCAAACATCATACAAACCACATAACGGTTCAAAAAACGACTATTCTTATGTGCTAAAACTCGAACAACTGTATACCATAAGGAGTTTCACTATACCATCTGGCTGAATCGCCAAAGCATTGTTATTATTAATTTGTGCATGTACCAGCACAAACTGTAAATTTCGTAAATCTAACACAAATGAACCCATATTCGAAGGGTTAGAGTTGCTAAAAAGTTTCACAATCTGTTTTTATTGGCTCCATCATATTCCACATACATGTTAGCATAACTGGGTGAATTTCAATAACCTCGATTTTTTGACTAATTACGCTGGCAAAATTTTATATCCACTTTCTATAAATACCCGACTGCGCGACGCAGAGGAGTGGTATTGTGTTTAACAGCCTATGTATGTATGTATGTTTGTTCGTTCCTTTGAAGCACTACACAGACCAAACGCCTCGACCGATTTTATGATTTATACGTCAATCGACGCCCTGTCACAATCTAATTAGTAGAATCGTGTAGAATAGAATAGTTTTAATTTGAAAATTATACATACACACACAAACATAATATTTGGTGTAATATAGAAACTAGACAATAATAGCAGGATAGAAACACATACAACAGAAACGGAATAAATAAATAGGAATGTACATAAAAAAGCAAAGTTACGAAATGCTGCGAACCTTATTTGGAGCAACCGCCAATGAGGTCCCTTTTCAGCCGAATAAAATGTTACAGAATGTCCCCGAGTTCCCTAATCGACTACGTACAACATGCACGGTAGGATATGCAGTAAAATCCAGTTATGTCAACTGATACCACCTGATCAGTATACTCTCCCGGTTCCCTTCCTATGATCTTATACATACATACATATGATCACGCCTTTATCCCTTACGGGGTAGGCAAAGCTATGATCTTATGACGTCTACTTGTCGATATGTGTTCTTATGCTGTCTATCGATTGACCTACAGTGCTCAGACTGCATCAGGAACACCATTAGGTATGCTAATCGCCTATCAAAAAAGAACTGGACAGTAAAAGTGCCGGCCATGTTAGTCGTTTAGACACCGAAAAATAGACGAACAGTGCAACTGGCAGGATGCTATAAAGCGGTTGCCTGGGGTAGGAGTAAGACGAAATGGAGGTAGCGGTATGACCTCGATTCGTGTTGAACTGCATCATGAAAAGGCCTTTGGATAGCAGTAAGATTCCTATGCTATATATTATAATGTCAGTTAATCACCTTTGTATTTTTTTTTTAATTGACTACCAACTTAGGTTACTTGTTAAAAAAGGTTGTCTCGCCATAGGATATAGGTTTAGCCCTTTTTGCATTCTTATTAGTTAGCTATTGGTAAGCTTTTTCATAATTATATCTTTTGAATTTAGTTTAATGAAGTATGCGCATTATGTGAAATCATTATTTTGAATGAATAGAAGAGATAAAAAATATATATAAACCTTTTGGTAATTGAACTATGAATATGCCAAGTTGATGTCTGTTGTTTTGTCTCAAATGATTATTTATATATCTAGTTAAATTACTGAAATGTAGACGTATTTGAGTCTTTTTATGCATTTCCATTTAATACTAGGGTGGTTTTAAAATCATTACAAAATGACAGGGCAAAACCCTGAAGCCGTAATTTTTTTAATGGATATTCCTATTAAGGCAGAAAATGGGGTGTACTTTTACATCTCAATAGAAGAATTAGAATAGATTTATTGGATGGAAATAATAAAAGGTTTTGTTAGACTTTAGTTTTATTTGAAAATGGATACCTTACAATGACCAACGCTAATGCCAGAGAGAAAGAAAAGCAGAACACAGACTATACAGATTGTTTAGGGTATCTTACCAACACAACAATAGATGGCGCTACATGTGTCACTTACATATTTAAATATAAGATTATAAAATTTATCTAATTACAACACGCCTCCTTAAATTTATAATCTTGTAACCTTTTACAAAACTAAATCAATCTTAACTCTAATCTATTCTTCAAAAATTTTGTCTTATCCAGACTTTTAGTTAACATGTCTGCCAAATTAAATTTTGTATCAATTTTTACAATATCAATTATTTGTTTTTCATAGTTCTCATTTATATAATGATACTGCACTTCGATGTGCTTTGAATTTTTTGTAAAGTTACCATATTTAGCTATTGCTATTGCACCTGAGTTATCTACATACAATTTAATTGGATCACAAAATTTTACATTAAATGATTCAGTTAGCAAATTTCTAATAAAAAGTACTTCTGTTACTGCCTCCGACATAGCAGTGTACTCTGCGAAAGTTGAACATTTAGTTACTGTATTTTGTTTACGTGTTTTCCAAAAAATTAAATTTCCAAACAATCTGATAACAAAACCAGTTGTAGATTTTCTATCCACATTATCTCCTGCATAGTCAGAATCTACCATACAATCTAATATTTCAGAATCCACTCTATCATAGTAAGTTAACTTTAGATCCTTAGTCTTGTACAAATATTTTAAAATTCTCATAGCATATTTGTAATGTGTTTGGTTATAACAACTTTGATATCTACTCAAATAATTTACGCTGTATGCTACATCTGGCCTTGTGCCTGTACTAATATACAATAATTCACCTATTATATTTCTGTACTTAATTCTATCATCTACTTCTATAGCTTGTTCTAATTTTAAATTTGTCTCCATTGGAGTCTCATATAACTTGCTATTTTTCAGATCATATTTTGCAGCCAAAGATTCAATATATTTTGTTTGGTTTAGAGTCATTATACTTTTGTCATCACTATAATCAATATCTATGCCAATGTAGTTTTTAATTTTTCCTAAATCTTTCATTGCAAATCTATTCATTAAACAAGTTTTTACATCCTCAATTTTATTTTTATCTTTACAACAAATTAAAAGATCATCAACAAATATTAATATGTATATTGGATCTTTGCTTGCTCTATTAACATATAAACAGTAATCATAGTTACTTCTAACAAAATTTTGTGTTAAAATAAATTTATCAAAACACTCATACCATACTCTAGGGCTTTCTTTGAGACCATAGAGTGCCTTTTGCAATTTGTAAACTTTATTATCGCCAGTTTCATAACCTTCCGGTTGATTTACATATACTTCTGACTTTATATGAGCATTTAAAAAAGCTGTCTCTACATCCATCTGTTCTACAAATAAGTTACCTTTACAACTGTATGACAATAAAATTTTCAAAGTTTGCATTTTTCCTACTGGTGAGTAAACATTTTCAGTGTATTCATTTTGTTGGAATCCCCTTACAACTAATCTAGCTTTATAATCATTATTTTTCCTTTTAAAAAACCCACTTTACATCAATTACCTTTTTATCTTTGGCTTTTCAACAATTTGCAAGTATTATTTTATTTAAAATATTTATTTCTGAGTCCATGGCCATTTGCCATTGTTTTTGATCATTGGATTATCGCCTCCTCAAATGTATTTGGTACATTTGCATCAATATAGTTACATATATAAAATGTGAAACTGGATTACCATATCTAGAAACTGGAATTCTCTTTCTTTTTTTGTGATATTTCATCCCGTCTTTATTATCATTTGAGTTACATCATCTACAAGATCCTTCAAGGCATTATTAGTACAGTCTCACCGCATCTACATAACTTTCATCACTTTTATAATTTGTTTTGCCTATTTTATCTAGAGCTTCATCAATTTCCATGTCTTTGTCTTTCTCTAAGAAATCAATTTTGTATTTTCCTCAATTACCGTACATGCCTAGCATTTATAATCCTATTATTTATTAGAACTCTATAAACTGTTTTCATTATAACCACTAAAAACTCCCTCTTGTGCTTTATCATCCCATTTACTTTTCTTTAAAAACTTCAGGAACCCTAACAAAAACTCTAACTTCCATAAATTTTTAAATGTTCTACATTTGGTTTATTTTAAAAAATATCTCATAAGGAGTTTGTTTTATTTTCTACTGTATTTGCAATTGTGCGATTTTTTAAATATGCTGCTGTTTTTATAGCTGCAGGCCAAACCTTCTATGAATTTTAGCTTCCCTCATTAAACACTACCTATTGTCCATAGCAGATCTATTATATCTTTCCGCTACTCCATTTAATTCATGGACGTAGGGTGGACATGGTAATAAACTTATATACCTTTTTGCCTATAAAAATTATAAATATCCTTGTTTAAGTATTCTTTGCCATTATCACACTGAATTTTCTTTAACTCTTTTGTTGAATTTATTTTCTATTAAATTTAACAAATTCTATAAAACAATTAGTAACTTCAGTTTTTATTTTTAATACAAATATCCTTGTGCATTTACTATAGTCATCAATGAATGTTAGGAGTAATTTCTCCTCCATAACCAGTGTATTTGTGGACCGTTTAAATCAGTATGAATTAATTCTAAAACTTCAGTAGTCTTTGTTCTATTATTCTAAAAGGTACATTAGACATTTTACTTTTAATACAATTTGAACATTTCATATCTGTGTTTTCATCTTATCAGGCAAACCGTCTACTAATTTATTATTACTAACTTATTTAAGTACTGAAAATTTACATGACCAAAGTGCCCTATGCCATTTCTCTTTCTGAGTTAAATTTACAGAGTATGTATACCATTTTCATTGTTTGTTACAAAATTTTTATACGTACAAAATATTTATTTTCTCAGCAACAACTATTTAATTCTCTAAGGCCATTATAAATTTTTGCATTTCGTTTTTGGCTACTACTGTGCAAACTTTTAGTTATCTTTGAAAACTTAACAAATTTGCTTAATACCTTCAACAAAATAAACATTTTTAAATCTACATGTTTTTCACTATAATAATTCTTAAAATAAATTTTGACAGTACTACTTGGTGGCTTTTAACATTTTACCATCTGGCAGTTTTACATTTACAGGACTTTTCAAATCTAGAGAATTATAAAATATGTATCATTATTATTATATGGTCAGTACCCCACTATCTAAGAGCCAATCAATTTCACTGTTATTGTAACACTCCTCTGATTTAAACACACCCACGTACCTGGTTTACTTCCGAATTACATACTTCAGCTGTCCATGACTCCGATGAAAAATTGTTTGAAGATTCACCATTGGACTGACTTGACCTCCGGAATAATTTGACCCCGGAACTGACTTTGACTTCTGAAATTACTTTGACCTCTACCTCGGCTATGACCTCTGTAGAATCCACCTCTGTTGTATCCTCTCTGTAGTCCTCGCTGACCTCTCACACTTTGTTGTCCTTGATTATATCTCTGACCATGCCAGCAGTCCTTCTTAAGATGACCAGTCTTTCCACAAATAAAGCATTGGCTATGGTTTTGGTTGCAAATGTACTCACATTATTTTTTGTCATCGCTAGTGGCCATATTTTTCTCTTTTATTTGGAACATACGTAATCAACTGTTCTCTGTTCTTGCTGGTATCACATCGAGAAAATCTCCAATATAACTATAGCTTGGTGGAAGCGCTCTGAGTAGGTATCTTAACTTCTCTTGTTCATCTATTTTCCTCCGGCCACCTTGAACTCATTGTTGTTTCTCGAAATCAACAAAGGAAATCTTCTATGTGGTACTGTAATTATTCAATCTGATCTCTTCAATTTTTCCTCTACATATTATTTGCATAGCGGTAGACTGTGTTAAATACATCTTGTCAAACTTCTTCATCATTTCATATGCTGTTTTACATTCACTAATATATTCCAGTTGTTTATCTGAGATTGTACTCATTATTATAGTCCTTGCTTTTAATTCCTTCCATACCGATTCATCATCTTCATTTTGGCAAGTGACGACCTCATGGCATTCTTTGTATTCCAACAAAGTTAACAACCTTAATTTCCAGCTTGAATATGTTTTGTACCATCAAAAATAGGTATCATAATATCTTTACCTTTGCTTGTTTAGCCATTTTGTCGATAAAAAAGTATTTTAGCGTAAATTCACGACAATTATTTTCCTTGCGCGGCAACTTTCGCCTGTCAAATCTAACCTCAAAACTCAATCGTAGTTTTAAATCTTCAATGCACTTTATTTTACTTGTTACACTAGTTTTTCTTTTCAACCACGCTCTGCTACCATGTTAAAATAATTGGATGAAATAATAAATAGGTTTTGTTAGACTTTAGTTTTATTTGAAATGGATACCTTACAATGACCAACGCTAATGCCAGAGAGAAAGAAAAGCAGAACACAACTATACAGATTGTTTAGGGTATCTTACCAACACAACAATAGATGGCGCTACATGTGTCACTTACATATTAAATATAAGATTATAAAATTTACATCTCAATAGAAATAATACCCGTTTTTCCAGTCATCCTGTATACAAAAAGACAAAATATCAATTATGGTGACATTATTAAATTACGGTGGCCTTTTTTTGCCACTGGAGCCACTGGAGTTGCGACACCGTATTTAGAAATAACTAACAATTTTCAAATTATAACGGACACTATAATCTTAATTGTAATAATTCGTTTGCAATTACATCGATATATCTAATCTTTAATCATCTGTAAAATTTCTTTTTAAACAGCCTTTTAGTTTTTAAATACACATGACACCGTTATATGATAAATTTGTATTCCTGCGCCACCGCAGGTTATACTTACGTTTTTGGCGGGAAAACTGTTCACTGTATCAGAGATCCTTGTACTTGGTAAACGATGGCTTGACAGAGCAGTGCGGGGAAAGATAGTTTAGTATCTATCTCATTCATTATGATGAAATAGTGTAATATTCAAAATGCGCCAGCGTTATTGACTTTTTCCGCGGGACATTTTCAAAAAGCTGTTACAGATACTACCGGGTTAAGTTAAATTACTACTCATGGTCTAAATAATAGTTTCATTTAGTGTATTTTTAAAATATGTATGTATTATGTTAAATTAATTCACCCGAAAATTGAAATAGCCAAATTTATTTTTGCAAATGAAATGGGGACATAGCACCGCAATTATATTTAGAGCCTTTGATAATTTTTTTAATGCTTAAATAAATAGATTTTGGTCTTAAATTTTAAACGTTAGTCTAGCTAGATCACCGTCTGAACTTTATGAAAAAAAAAATGTGCACTTTCTACTACGATTTTCATCCTCACCGCGCTAAAAAGGCACCTGGGAAATTCACCCGACTACAATATTTGAGGATTGCCTTCGATCTCTCCAGGATCCCATAAACAAATCCTAATCTTCTGCATATGCGGCCAACCTGGAAGCAGACCATGTACAAATGTAAAAAATATAATTCCCTTAATAAATAAAGTTCTGATGTAACACACCTAAAAAAATACCAACGAATAAAAAAACTTTAAATTTTTAAGGTAGATTAAAAAAGTGATGCCCTTGCATCGTTTGGGTAGTCTTGTTAGTGGATACCTGCTACCTTCTATTATTAAAAAAAGGGCTGTAAAAAGCAGGATATAAAAAGCAGAAAAAGGAGTTAAAATGAAAAGAGGATGGAAATTTCGTAGCTTTTACGGCTAGGAGCGTGAAACTTATTTTTTTTATTAGATTAGATAATGATCGTGTGAATAAATGAAGGGGGAAAAATAAAAGTCCACGCGGACGTAGTCGCGGGTGTTTACTAGTATGAAATAGTTTGGAAAAAATGTGAAAAAAAATGAAACATATTCGCTTATTATTCTTCCAAATAAGTGCAAGTTTTAAGTCAATCCATATTGTTCATACTTTACAGGTCTTAATGTAAATATTCTATATATCTTTCTATCTTAAATAGATTTCTACCTCTATATGTCTATTACGATCATATTGCCACTACATTTATCAATCATTAACTATTCAAGCTTTTTATTGACGTCAAAAAGCCAAATAGGAAATTCCATGTGAATGAAGTGATACTTATAGCACGGTAGTGTATGATTCCGTGACGTATGTATAGGTATAGTTTACCTATTTCCTGCATTGACCCCTAAACTATCTCTCATTCACGAATACCATTCTACTGAATATAAATAGACGTAGGAATTGTAGAATAATCAGTTACAAACTGACACCAAACGCAACAACATGGCTGCTAAAGTAATTTATTTATTTATATTTTATCACACATTTCTAAAATAAAGTATTGTTAGCAATTATATAAATTGATTATGAGTGTTAACATTTGTCTGGCATCTAAAATTTACTCGTGTCCAAAGACTTCCTTTTGATTTATATTGCAAAATGTACCAAATTAATTGATTTTTTCTTGTAGTTCGTAATTGCCGCTCTCCTGGTCGCGTCTGCCTCCGGCAGCGCCCTCCACGGCGCCGACTACACCAGCTTCTCATATGGAGTGTCGGATCCCCACACCGGCGACGTGAAGAGCCAGCACGAGACCCGCCACGGAGACTCCGTGGTCGGCCAGTACTCGCTGCTCGAGTCCGACGGCACCAAGAGGACCGTCGACTACGCCGCCGACGCTCACTCTGGATTCAACGCTGTCGTGCGCAAGGACCCCGTAGCCCACGTCGCTCCCGTGGCGTATGCCGCTCCCGTCGCCCACGCTGCCGTCGCCGCTCCTCTGGCCTATGCTGCACCTTTGGCTCACAGCGCGTACGCCGCTCCCTTAGCCCATGCTAGCTACGCCGCTGCTCCCTTGGCCCACGCCAGCTACGCCGCCGCTCCCTTGGCCCACGCCAGCTACGTCGCTCCTTCCACCTCAATCTCCGCGTACTCCACCTCCGTCGCCTCCGGTGGCGTCCCAGTATCCACCTATGGTGCTCATGGAGCGTATGCTGCTCCCCTCGCTCACGGATCCATCATCGGCTATGGAGCTCAAGCTTACGGAGCTCATGGCTACGGAGCCCATGGTTTGGGTTACGCTGGCCAATGGTGAATTTAATAATTATCAATGACTGTGATATTTATTACGAATGTAGGCAAAGCTGTGATTTATGTAAAAAAAATAAAATATTTTTAACTATATTTTAAACTTTCATTAAATATCTTTTATAACCTCATGGTACGATAAAACAATGTTTTCTATCCCCGTGGTTGTATTTTAACATCACGAGTCGTGACTAGCTATGTCATAGGTACATACAACAACTTTGCTCTATTAATTTACTTCGACAAATATATTATTTCGCCATCATTATAACAATCATGTTACACAGACACACGCCTTCGTAATTTTATTGTTCTTTTGACATTTTGCATGGGTGCTAGAGTAATGCATGTATAAACCCTCCCTGGAACCAGGTTTGTTTGCAAGGATGAATTAAACCCATCTAAATTTCGAGATGATACATTTGGTACCACGGACTATTCTATCCTCATAAGTTATTAATAGCTCTGTGAATTTGACGTTTAAAAGTGAGACATCTCGCTCTCACATTAAGTCTAATAAATTCATAACACACCATCCGTGAACTTCTTCTGCATAGTCACCCTACTCTCTTTAATTTGTTTTATAACCTAAAAAGAAAAATGCCATCTTCACACATAAATGGTATCATATAACTTTTTATGATAGACAAATGATAAATATACATTTATCTTGTATTAACTTGCCATTGTTGGTTACATATATATCATCATACAACAATAAGAATTTAATTTTGTGATAAATCAGTTGAGTACAATAAATTAGTTAGTAGAGCGCAAATATGCAAATCTCAGTGTGGAGACTTTATACAGGTTGTGGGTGACAGCCAGGCAAATACTGAAATGCTGAACAAGTACCATTGTGTTGAGTTATACGACAGTGTTATTACTCGCAGGAAATGAATTTTTTTTTGAATATCAATAATCTTTGCTCTCCGCGCCAATTGTATAGGGCGATCCTGTGACTAATTAAATGGGCTTATTGGTTATTGTGTGACACATTGCTGTTTTTTGGATCACTTGTGACTCTCCTTAGGGTTGATCAGTTATTTGAACTTTTATGAGGGCAATTTTTTTTTAAATCATGTTTTGGTAAAAAAAATATTTTTAAATGATTTACAGGAGGTAAGTTGAACTGATCTTGGCGCAACTTTTTTAAAGTCTATTTATCAACTTTGACCCTAATATTTTGGAAACCAGACACTTCCCAGGTATGCTTCCAAAAAATATATTTGATGAGGAGATTCCCTAGTTTTTGGGAATTGACGACCAAAAATAACTGTATAAGGTCAAATTAAACGAACTGCAAAAATTTTCAGTGTTTTCCGTCTCAGAATCATGGTCTGAAGTCATGGTATCAATATTTGCCTGGCTGTCACAAACACCCTGTATTTGAGCCGTTTGGAGTTGAAACTATGAGACCCGGGAACCCATGCCTTTTTTACGGGCTTCTCTAAAGGTCGAGGCATCCCATGACCTAAAGTCTGGTCAGTACTTTGGACATAGGATTAGACTCGCCATCCAGCGGGACAATGCGGCCAGCCTTTTTGACCACATTGCCAGCAGTGGAGGGTAAACTCGTATTTATTTTATTTGTTAGCATATTCTGGATTTAATTTTTTGTTATTTCATTACCTATATATTATCCATCTCACTGTATAAGTAATTGAAATATTTAAACAAATTGCTAAAACAGTAGAGTGGACAGATTTCTATACATTGGAATTTATGAAAAAAGTAGAGCGCCTATTTTACCTTAATTTTCTATTGTAAAATTGTTTTTGTGCACAACATACAAATATTACATTTTCTTTATTTCTTCCACAGTTAAATGTTTCCCTAGTCTTTTTTATTTTGCCTTATATGGCCTTAGACTTTACTGTCATAGCCATATTCTGACTTTAATATCTATCTAGTGGTCTGTTAGGTACCACTCTACTCTGTTCTGTACTCTCATCATAGTAGAAGAACTAATAGTATACAGATGTATAGTGTTATTCTAATAAAGTAATAGTATCTATACTGTCGGCAACGTAATCGATCAAGTTTTCGAGTTCTAATGCGTATCTACTCCCATTAAAGTGAAACAAAACTAAATTGCTGGGCTTGGACTGATATAAAAAAATATTAATTGTAAAAATATATTTATTTATTTACATTCATCACAGCTTTTCGTTCACATAAATATCTAAATTCACCATTGGCCAGCGTAACCCAAACCATGGGCTCCGTAGCCATGAGCTCCGTAAGCTTGAGCTCCATAGCCGAGGATGGCTCCGTGAGCGAGCGGAGCAGCATACGCTCCATGAGCACCATAGGTGGATACTGGGACGCCACCGGAGGCGACGGAGGTGGAGTACGCGGAGATTGAGGTGGAAGGAGCAACGTAGCTGGCGTGAGCCAAGGGAGCGGCGGCGTAGCTAGCATGGGCCAAGGGAGCGGCGTACGCGCTGTGAGTCAAAGGTGCAGCATAGGCCAGAGGAGCGGCAACGGCAGCGTGAGCGACGGGAGCGGCATACGCCACGGGAGCGACGTGGGCTACGGGGTCCTTGCGCACAACAGCGTTGAACCCAGAGTGAGCATCGGCGGCGTAGTCAACGGTCCTCTTAGTGCCGTCGGACTCGAGCAGCGAGTACTGGCCGACCACGGAGTCTCCGTGGCGGGTCTCGTGCTGGCTCTTCACGTCGCCGGTGTGGGGGTCCGACACTCCGTATGAGAAGCTGGTGTAGTCGGCGCCGTGGAGGGCGCTACCGGAGGCAGACGCAACCAGGAGAGCGGCAATTACGAACTAGAAAAATAGTTTTGATCAATTCCTGGCTACATTTGTTATACCATGTGTATTATTTATACCTATATGTTTAAAATAGGACGAGTAAGCTAATACATATAACACATATACTGGGTGTAAAAAGACAACGTTGTTTTTTTACTACCTCGTATTCTTTATGACATCCCGATAATTTTTCTCTACGGTAGCACCCCAAGGAAACAACGAGTTTCCAAGATATTGAGGTCCAAAGTTACAAGAATTTAAGCATTTTTTGTCATAAATTCATCTGGAATCGGTAAACATTTCTTTTAAAGACACATTATATTTTTTTGTTTTTAGGTACATTCGTACTAAGAGCATCAAACGAATACTCGTAGATTGCTTGCAATAAAATGTTTTTTTTTTTCCAAAAATTTTTATCCTTTCCCAGGGTTGGTTCCATAGAAAAAAAATCATCGTAACGTTACAATTAATACGAGGTATTAAAAAAAACAACGTTGTTTTTTACACACACGGATGTGTATCCAAAATGGGGTAGCCTTAACTACAGGATCATAAAAAATATCCCACAGCCACAAATAAAGAGATATTTTACTATACAGGATGATTTTTGGTCGTCAACGTTCCCGAAAACTACGAAATCTCCTCATCATCACGATTATTTTTCTCCATGGAAGCATACCTGGGAAGTGTCTAGTTCCCAAGATATCAGGGTTCAAAGTTGAGTAAATAGACTGCGTTTTTCTGCATAAATGCACATAGACGCGCATAACAAGATTTTTTCGCGAGAAATATTTAATATCTGTCTATGAAAAAACTAGCATTAACACTGGGCACTATAAATATCGCCCGATCAAGTACCATATTTATTTTTTTAATTTACATCGTTTCCCAGCATTTTTTTGGCATATACTTACTTTATTTGATGTATAAAGTACGTACACTTCGTTAAGGGTGGAAACGAAAAAACACCCTGTATTATTTATTAGTCCTTACTGATAAAAGGACTAATACGAGTAATATATACAGGTATGTACCACTAAAAGTTTTCTTAAACTAAATATTTCACTGCCGCAATAGCTACAATTTGTATTGACGATTTTTATTGACCTTAAAAATTAATTACCTTAGCTGCCATATCGTGTGTTGTTCTGTGACTTCAGTTTCGAACTGATTTAGTTATGATTAATGCACCTATTTATATTCAGTAGAATGCTTTTCGCCGGACAGTAGTTTAGGGGTCGATATAGGAAGTATTTGGTTTGGATACTATGTCACGATATATTTTTTGTTCTGACCGATTCTTGTCCTGTGTAAAAATGCTCTTAGATGTTACACTTACAAAATAATTTTAATAATTAGTTTATTTATATGTATGCGGATGCATTCTGGGATGTCATAGGGTATTTTGTCGGCTGTTGTGTTTCACGTCTGCATCTGCGTCTTCCCCCGTTTTATCTAATTACCAATACCTAAATTACTTTTTACATTATTACTGGAATACATCTCCTACAATGTCATCTGCCTATGAGAAAAACAAACAATAAACATTGCATCATGGCTTAAACTCTATGGAGATATACGAGTAGAGTAAGCGCAAATTTATTCTAAAGTGACTCTGTCTTCAAAATAAAATTTCTATTCTCAACGATTCTGATACAATCGATTGAGACATGGTGTTTTTAGCATGAATGTACAAATTCTTGTGCTGATGCAGAACCGCACTAGAATACATCAGCTGCATCTACTTCCGTGCATGTCGTAAAAGTCGACTTAAAGTATTTGGGCATTCCCTTAGAGAATTAGATAGCAACTTGTCACTAATCATTCATATCTGCCCTCCCTATACTAAACGTGGCTGTGGGATTCTGTAGCTCTACTGACCTATTTCGGGAATTCAGCTATATGTATATGTTTTTTCGTTGCCACTCTTAACGAAGGGTACTTACTCTATACATCAAATAAAGTAAGTTTATGCCAAAAAAAATGCTGGGAAACGATGTAATTTTTTTTTATTACTTGATCGGGCGAAATTTATAGTGTCCAGTGTTTTTTCATAGACAGATATTAATTATTTTCCGTGAAAAATCTTGCTACGCGCGACTATGTCCATTTATGCAGAAAAATTTATGAAGAAAAATGATCGTGATGATGAGGAGATTCCGTAGTTTTCGGGAACGTTGACGACCAAAATTCACCCTGTATGTATGCATGTATATACAGTTTGTTCATACCGATAAGTTTTAAAATAGCAAAGATTCCGATGTAATATTCATCGTGATCTACAGCAATTGGTATGAAGGTCGAAAGGGAATGTGAGATTATAAGCGTAAAAATGTGGCCAATACGTTTATGCGTCAGACGTATTCAGTTTCTATGCGTATTTGTTGTCAGGTCTTAGCTTACATGTTACTGCACCAAAGCATTGAGGAATAAGATGTAGACATAGAGTGCTAATGTCATACTAACAGTTTCGATGCACCATTACACTTTTCGGTGCCTCACAATTCCAGTCCTTGACACTTAGATTCTATTACTGTAATGTATAGTAATGTACTATATTACTTATGTATTGTGACGTGTAGTAATACAATCTAAGTGTTAATGACTGAAATTATGAGGCACCGAAAAGTCTAATGGTGCATCGAAACTGTTAGTATGACATTAGCACTCTATGTCTACATCTTATTCCTCTATGACCAAAGCAATTTCTCATTGTTGTGCCTATCAAACGGGACCGCCAAGTTTTACATACACGGTTGTGTTTTCGAAATGAGGTAGCCAGAGTGCAAGATTATAAAGGAGATCTGACAGTCACGTTTAGCATAGAGACAGATGTAAGTAAACAATCAGTGGCAAGTTACTAGCTCTTCGTCTGAGAGAATGCCTGAGTTCCTTGGTCGACTCGTACGACATGCACGTACGGATGTTCGGGTAGAGTCCCGCATCAGCACAGAACACCACCTTTGTTTAGTTTATTTCATGACAAGAATACGCCAAGGACTTTATCCGGTCCGTGGGAATTTCGGAAAATCAGGACATGTACCACCTTAGGCCGCATCTTGCTTAACATCAGGCACGATGGCGGTCAAATGTTTGCCTATCTAATTGTAAAAAAGAATTCAGGACAAAGACTTTTTATATGTATGTATGTCTGATAGATAGATAGATTGCTCATATTCAAATTTTTCTTATCAGCCATTATTAGCATAAAATTCTAATAATACGGCTAAAAGGAAAGAGGTTTCCGCGAATGCAGCTTTGTAGGCCGCCATTTTTTAAAATATATTCAGCTTCCTTCAGTATTATGCTAATGTCTTCATAAATCATGATTTTAATAAGTATATAAAGAAACGTAATTAGTGATCATCATTAGTTGCGGTACAAGCTTCAAACACTCAAATCATCATGTTTTCAAAGGTAAAAATAAAAATACATTGATACTGTGCTTGTTTCCTAACAAACTTTTCAATCTGAAACCTGCATACTTTCAGCATTATGTTTACATAATATGTAAATGCTGTTTATATTATATACAGGATGTGGGTGACAGCCAGGCTAATACTGAAATGCTGAACAAGTACCATTGTGTGGAATTATACGACAGTGTTATTACTTGCAGGAAATGTATTTTTGATTTGATTATCAGTAATCTTTGCTCACCGCACCAATTGTACCGGGCGATCCTGTGACTAATTAAGTGGGCTTATTGGTTATTATGTGACACATTGCTGTTTTTGAATCACTTGTGACCCTCCATTAGGGTTGATCAGATATTTGAACTTATTTGAGAGCAACTTTTTTTTTGAAAATTAACTTTTGGTTAAAATTTTATTTTTAAAACATTTTTTAAGATCTCATTAAATGAACTCAGCTAGATTTTTCCTGAAAATATGAAAAATATGTCGGAAAATTTTGGAATTTTCTTGTGAAAATTTTCAGTGTTTTCCGTCTCTCATGGTCTGAAGTCATGGTACCTATCAATATTTGCCTGGCTGTCACAAACACCCTTTATATGGCTCTATTCCCAAAATGGGCTAGACAGAACTTCATGATCACGAAGGAAATCTAGAGCCACGGTCAGCTGATAGGTAAGTTGCTAGCTCAAAGCCTAAGGGCACGCCCCTGAGTTCCTTAGTCGACTTTTGCGACATGCTCGGAAGGATGTACTCTAGTGATGCTCCGTAAGACTTAAAACGCTGACAAAGTAGCGGCGCGTGTGCGGCTAATTTCTATAACTAAAATAATCAAAAAATAATTTATTTCTATTCTAATTCACAGTTGGCGATTGTCGCCCTCCTGGCAGTAGCCGTGCAAGGCAGTTCATCGGGCATCTCCAGCTTCTCTTACGGAGTATCAGATCCCAATACCGGCGATGTCAAGGATCAGCACGAGACTCGAGTCGGTGACAAAGTGGTTGGCCAATACTCCCTCCTAGAATCCGATGGCACAAAGAGGACCGTCGACTATTCTGCCGGACCACACACTGGGTTCAGCGCTGTTGTACGAAAAGACCCTGTTGCCATCCATCCTAGTTCTTACGGTTATGCCGGCCTTGCTTCATCTTATGCTCCCGCATACAACCCTCTCTCTTACTCTTCAGCAGTGTCTCCACTGTCTTATTCGTCAGCTGTATCACCTCTTTCTTATACTGCTTCACCATTGGCCTATGGTGCTGCTAATTCCTATGGATATTCTGCCCCTCTTTCGTACTCCAGTACTGTATCTCATGGTGGTTACCCTAGTCTTTACAACTCCTACGCTTCCCCTCTCTCCTATTCTGGATACGGAGCTCAAGGATACGGAACCCAAGTATATGGGGCTCCAGGTTACGGCTACGGCTCCCAGTTGAACTACGGTTATGATTCCGCCGGCTATGGTACACCTTACCGTTATTCCGGATGGTAATTATCTCCGATATTCAAGTTACTTTGTAAATTCTTTGCTTTTCCTTGCCCAATAAAATGCGACAATAGAATGTGATACGACCAAAGGCTATGATAATATTAATAGGCATAAATAAAAATGTGAACAATTACTGAAGTATTTCTTTTACACCCCAGAATCTGCAGTGTTATAATTATATACTGACAACGAACTAAGCCATACAATAGTTTTGGTGATTTGCTAGAACCGTAGAAATAAAAATAATAGAGTAGGTATACAGGGTGATTTTTTGTAGCCACCCTTAACGAAGGGTACGTACTCTATACATCAAATAAAGTAAGTTTATGTCAAAAAAATGCTGGGAAACGATGTAAATATAAAAAAAAAAATTACTTGATCGGGCGAAATTTATAGTGTCAAGTGGTTATGCTAGTTTTTTCATAGATAAATATTAATTACTAGTGGACGCCCGCGACTCCGTCCGCGTGGACTACAGAAAAACAAAATGTCGAAATTATCCGGGATAAAAAGTTGTTAAGTGGGACCTGTCACAATATATTCGTGAAAACTGCATCTAAATCGGTTCAGCCGTTTCTGAGATTAGCGTGCACAAACGTACAGACAAACAAACAAACCGACAAACAGACAAAAATTTCAAAAATCATTGTTTTGGGTACTATTGCGTTGATAAAGGTCTCCTATAATATTTTTCTCATATACGAGTATCTTCCATGCACAGACTTCGACCCGATACATTTTTATCTAATATATAAAATTCTCGTGTCACGGTGTTAGAAGTTAAACTTCTCCGAAACGGCTAGACCGATTTTCGTAAATCTTAGCATGCATATCGGTTAGGGTGGAGAATCGGACAACATCTATTTTTCATCCCCCTAAATGTTAAGGGTGGTCCACCCCAAAATTTTTTATTTTATTTTTTTGACAAAATTTTTGTTTTTATTTTCTTATGATACAGCATACAAAAATACATACAACCATGAATTTTCACCCCTCTAGGATCAACCCCTTTTACATGGCAAAACAACGTTTGCCGGGTCAGCTAGTTATACTCGTATGTATAGATTTATCGTAAAAAAATCTTGTTACGCGCGTCTTTGTGCATTTATGCAGAAAAACGCAGTCTATTAACTCAACTTTGGACCCTAATATCTTGGGAACTAAACACTTCCCAGGTAAGCTTCCATGAAGAAAAATGATCGTGATGATGAGGAGATTTCGTAGTTTTCAGGAACGTTGACAACCAAAAATTTGAAAATTTTTGATAACCCTGTATTGAAAAATCAACAGTAAGTTTTGTACATTTAGTTGAAACTTCTTAAAAGTAATCAATAATTTTTCCTTTAGCAAAAAGTACACAAATAAAATATAACTAATTGCATGTTTTACATACTTTGAAAAATTATTTTCTAGGTACTTCCTGCTTGACTGGTCACCTAAGTAAAAAATGTTGCTAAACCTCATTACATTTTATTATTCAATCGGCATTGCGTGGTTATTCCATTGCCGGCAACTTGTCCTTGAAAAGCTTAAACATGGATAAATATACTTACTTAACTTTATATGCGAAACCTAAATTACGCAACGTTAGTTTTATGTGTATTTAAAATTAGATCGAATAATTTTATTTAAACATACATACATATAATCACGCCTTTAGCCCTCACGGGGTAGGCAGAGCACTAAGGGCCGATAGAAACACATGGTGCCACTTCTGACCAATTTTGAGGGTATAGTTGAGATGTACAAGTTCGGTTAGTAGTGACAGGTGGTCAGCCCATCGCCTACAAAACACCAAGACTCTCTTGTCCCTCTACTGCCTTGTACAGTATGCCCGGGAAGAGTAGCAGCTGTAGTGTTATACGTTTTTTTTTCACTCCCAGAGCAGCATAGAAGCAAAATAAAAGGATAATATGAATGTAAGGAATTTGGTTGAACAGGTTGTACTTTAAGAAAAGAATATGCTGCTTCGTTTATATACACACGAATATTAGCCAAAAATGCGATACAAGAACTGCAGGATTACTAACGAGATCCTATAGAAGAGGTCTTTAGTATTAGCCGGCTAGATTTAAAATATCAGTGATAAATTGCTAGGACATCGTCTGAGAAATCGCCCCTAAATTCCTTAGTCGATTCTCATGACATGTACGGAAGGAGATGCCACTGAAGCCTCACATCAGCACAGGCACGCTTCCTTTAGGGTGCCTTTACCGATAACTATACAGGTTTAGGCTCCATGCATATAACAAATAACCGTGTTTTTGACGCATCGCGCATCGTCTCTTTTCACTATTCAACATGCATTTTGATACTGAATATTGACTCAAACCCATTTTTTTAATGTCAAAATCGTATCGCATATGAATAAGTCCTAAGTAAGCAGATTTTTAAACGAAATGCTGCGTAAGCTACCGCCTGAGGACTTCATACGCAATTTACTTAATTGATCTGTCATTATATCATTATACATTCATTTATACTATAAATTTTTGCATAGCACTATGTAAAATGTTAATTTTAATCAATTTAAGCAAAGACTACCTTGAGATAGAAATACCTAAAGCTAATTTGTTATAGTAAGTAACAGTTAAATACGTAATTAAAAATGATAAAAATCTATTCCGTTCCGATCCCAGCAAGTGATCCCGCAAAGGATCCGTCTTATTTAATTTTATACCTATCCGATCCCGTCGCGGGATCAGACGAATATTTCATTTATTTTGTATTCCGTTCTGATCCCGTGTGTCTTCTCAAAGATTTTTTAGTACTTTTAGCAAGTAAAACAGTAGATAGATACTCGTACAATATTGTTTATCGAATGATTGTTGATTTTTACTAAGAGATCGAGACTATTTTACTAATTCTTATTTATTTTTTTCTTAACTTTGTCGTTCTTCAATAAAACAACTTGTAGAATTTTCATTATTATTTTATTTTCACATTAAAAAAGAACTCCACGGGATAAGACCGGGATCTAAAAATTGTTTTAATATCAGACCGGAATTTGTTGTGGATTTAAAGTAAAAAGGGATTAGTTTAAGGGATCGGACCGGAATAGATCAATAAATACATAAATAAGTAATGTAGTTACTATTAGACACGAGTACCTACAAATTCTTATTTTTTTATAATATACTTATAGAGAGTACAGTATATGTATATATGACAAATTGATATACAGAAATTGTACTAAATCTTTATTTATAAAAGAAATTAGTCATTTACAAAATACTTGCATGTATCTCTGTAATGTGAAATAGTAAAACTTAAAAAAAAAATTGCAAACTTTCAAATCGCAACGTAAAGGGCATGTCAAGCGAAGGAATATTATGTACCTATATACATATAGAGGAACAGATAGACCTAAAAGTGTTGAATGAACTGTGTAACAGAAGATATGCTTGTACTAGGAGTGAGTAACGAGATAATGGATGATAGGGATGAATGGAAGAAGAGGACAAGCGCGCACCCCAAATGAATGGGAACAGGGCAGAAAGATGATTGACATCGACGCATGCATATTGAACACGTGGTATGGTATAACAATGGGAAGGGAGAAGAAGAAGGAAAAGCTTTAAAATTTTGCTTCGTCAGTCAGTAACGCCATATTCCGTTGGTATTTACACTAATAATACAAGGTACCTAGTACATTATCATGTAGTCAACACACATATTAATCTACAAAAAGAATGCCAATCATCAATTTATATTCGAATCATACATTATTTCATGTTGATTCAATTATCATATGAACATACCTTTATCTTGGTTCGAATTTTTGAAAACAATACATAAATTGTGTATTCTTTTATATCAAGATGCAGTACACGACTAATTAAAGCGCCACTCAAAGTCTGCTCAAATTGTGAAGTCCCGCGCATTTTGATCGAACTCAACAAAATAAGCAAAACTTTGTCAAAGTTACCATTACTAGCGCCCATCTCAGAGGACTTCGTAAGTGATAAGCGTAAATGCCACTGAGGTGTATTGGAATGTAAACTATAGCAGAGTGTTTTCTCTTGAACTTACGTTGACAAGGACAGCGGCGGCTTCCGTTACAATCTCTCCTTATGGAGCGCCTACTATACGTCAGCGATTTTATTATGATACGGTACTTGTTGATATAATTATTGCTAGCAAAATGCAATAAAAATAGTTCACTGAAGAATATTACTTACGTACTAACTTAAAAATTCAAAAACGTGGTTTATCAGATTATACAGGGTGTTTGTGACAGCCATGCAAATATTGATATGGCGACTTCAGACCATGATTCGGAGGCGAAACCCACTGAAAATTTTCATCATTTCTTCAGGAGAAAAATTGTGTCGTTCGTTTAAGTAGGCCTTAGATAATGACTTAAAAACAAAATTTTAATTTTTGGATGATTTTCAAAAAAAAGTTGATCCCAAAAATGTTCAAAATACTAATCAACCCCAATGTAGAGTCACAAAAAAACAGCAATGTCTCACACAATAACCAATAACTCAATTTAACTAGTCACAGGATCCTCCGATACAATTGGCGTGGAAAGCAAATATTGCAGATAATCAAATTAAAAATGCATTTCCTGCGAGTAAACTGTCGTTTAACTCAAAAACAATTCTACTTGTTTAGTATTACAGTATTTGCCTGGCTGTCACACACACCCTGCATATCATGGAAAGTTCCCATGCAGTGAATAATACCTATTTGCGGTTAATCTGGAGCTATTTATAAACCACTCGCAGCCATGTAAAAATAGATAACTTATATATAAGGCACATACTAAAATACTATGGGATAGTTCATCATCATCATCATTTCCAGCCCTGGTAAGTCCACTGTTGGACATAGTCCTCCCCCAACAACCTCCACTCCGACCGGTCGGAAGCAGCCTGCATCCAACCGACGCCCGCGACCTTGGCCAGGTCGTCCGTCTACCTGGGATAGTTAAAAGTCACAAAATTGTCACATAGCTATACCCTAGAAGAGGCGTCAGGCGGGCAGCCGGCCGTAAAAACTAATGCCTAAACTTTGGCAATATGAGTTTCAAAAATGTTTAATAAATAATGGAATAAGGGCAGGAAGATGATGATAAGTTTAAGACTAGACAGTTGTTCCGTAACAATAACTTCTTCACCAAATGCATGAAACAGCAGATTGTTTTCAATGATTTCTGACTTAGTTCTACAATAAGGACCAATTATTTCACTATAGTAAATCTTGTAGTTTATGATGTGCGGTATCTGGTTCTGCAAGGTTGCAGGTACTTTAAAAATAACCATAATATATAAGTACCTAATCAAGTTCGCAACCAACCAAATTCAAAAACTAATTATAAATTGCCTTCAACACTGACAGGACAATCTTCCCGATGCACAAAATGCACCAACGCAGTTACAAAACAAAAACGTGATTACTTTCTTTCGTAACCCCATCGCTCATTTCTACAGCCGGTAATTATTAGATCACTCAAAACCCACTAATTTTTCTCGTGCCCTGCGTTTCTTTTCCATAGCAATAACGTGAATTAAACCGGGTAATGATTATGACTTGTTTAAAGATCAACCGGTGACCATACCACGCCTTCGCATTTGAAGCTTCGTATATAAAGCTCGACGTTTACTCATCAGCATTCAGTCTTTGATTGGAAATCATCTAGTCTACACAATGGCAGCCAAGGTGATTATCGAAGTGCTTTTGCGGATGTGAAGTGTTTTTTTGTGATTGTGATCTGCGAAATTATAGAGGAAATGTTATGGCTACATTTAGTTTCTTGGGTGATAGTGAAACTTTGCAAAAAAAATATAGAACGTGTAAAAATCATTAATTTCTAAAATTATTCTTGCAATGAATTTTTGTGGAGCTATCACAATAAAATTCTGCGCAACATTTTGAGATTTTATTGAATAGTGATTTCTTTAAATTTTTTCAATTTCCCATGTTTGGGACTACTAAAGCAGATCACATTCACGATTCGTTATTGGTTTATAATTTAAGATTGTGTCCGCATTAATCTTATCAAAACAAATTTTCCTTTCCGCAGTTTGTTGTAGTGCTCAGCGCCGCTCTGTGCCTGGTCCAGGGCTCGGTAGTGCCGGTGCCGCTGGCGCGAGCAGACAACGACTACACGAGCTTCGCCTACGACGTGGCCGACCCCAACACCGGCGACTTCAAGAGCCAGAGCGAGACCCGCGTGGGCGGCGCCGTGACCGGCCAGTACTCGCTGCTGGACGCCGACGGCACCAAGCGCACCGTCGACTATGCCGCCGACGACATCAATGGATTCAACGCTGTTGTCCGCAAAGAGCCCGCCGTGTATGCCGCCGCCCCCGCTGTTGTCGCTGCCGCTCCCGCTGTTGTAGCCGCCGCCCCAGCTGTGGTATCCGAGCCAGCTGTCGTAGCCGCTAGAACCGTCGTGGCTGCCGCTCCCGTTGTCAAAGCCGCTCCTGCTGTCTACTCCGCGCCAGTAGTCGCCAAGAGCGTTGTTGCCGCACCCTCCGTATACGCTGCTGCTGCACCTTCCGTGTATGCTGCTGCCGCTCCCTCTGTGTACGCCGCTGCCGCACCTTCTGTGTACGCTGCTGCACCTTCCGTATACTCCACTCAAGTAGTGTCTGGCCCTTCAGTATATGCTGCATCTACTCCCGTAGTTGCCCGCACCTACGCCGCCTCTACTCCTATTGTGGCTCGCACCTATGCCGCCTCTCCCTACTACGCCGCATCTCCTCTCTCTTACTCAGCCTACTCCGCCCCCGTCTCTTACTGGTAAACTGGGCCTTACCTACTGAGGTTTTAGTAGACAACCACAAAGTGTTCAGATGGATGTAAATATTTGTTACAATATTGTATGTATTTAAAATATAAAAATATCAAATTGTACTTCCTGTTATTATTATTATTTTAGTGGTTTGATTTGATTTTTTTTTAATTTCTTTAAAATATTTATAATTATTTTAGTCTTTTGGGAAGCAGACTAATTATTAAAAAAAAAAAAATCTGCAAATACTCCAAAGTAATCTTAGTACGACTATGTAGGTACAGTAGGTTTAGAATAATAAAACCCTATTTGCATGTCTGGCATTGAATTTGAATGCAATGAATTTGAATTTAGCCAGACTTGGTAGAGCCTATGCAATAAAATCAGTTCAATATCTTAGTCTGGAAATGGAACTGGAAACAATATGTGCGTCGCCACCCAAAGATGCAATGCTGCCTCCCTTCTGCATCTGCAGAACACCCATCAACATCAACAAATCATTATAATTATTATGATGAATGAACAACATATGCACTTTTATACATGCATGCAATGTATGAAAATGCTGTGTACCCAATAGAGATGTTTACTATGGTTGAATTTTAATGACATTTTAAGCTTATCAGAATAAATCATGACAATCATACCTATCTGTAAAATTACTCTCACTCTTATTCTTTATTGTACACAAAACATTACCATAAATAGAGAGAAATTTACAAAAGAACTGCGTACAAAGGCGTGCTTATCTCTGAAAGAGATTTCTTCCGGCATACCAGAGAGCAAAGTGAGACCAATAAGTTATAAAATAACAAGTATTAATATTATATTACAAGTAGGTAGTAATAAGCCTTCAAAGTTAAGTGGGCAAGTTCATTTTTCAAATGTGAAATTAATTGAACAACATCACATGTCCACCTGCATCATTTACAGCAAGTTTAGCTTTGTGACCATATTTATAAACGCAATATTGAAAACAGCTGCAGAACAAAAGTTCTTTTACGTGCATACAAGTTACTGAAAGAGTGACGTCATAATTGTGGTAGCCGTTTGTATGGACCGTTATTTGGCAAGTCTAAAATTGTGATTTAGAAATCGTTATATCCCGGAAAGTTTTCACGCTAGCGAAGTTTTTCTTTCGCAAATGTTGCTTTTATTTTATAATCTTTCGATATAAATACAAAAAAAAACCGTAAACGACCCTATTGAGATAGCCAGAACTGCAGGATCACGCAGGAGATCCTGCTGCCACGTTGAGCATAGCGGGTGTCAAAGTTCAAAAATACCAATAAGTATATCGTTATACAGGCTGTTTTTTCGTTGGCACCCTTAACGAAGGGTACGTACTCTATACATCAAATAAAGTAAGTTTATGCCAAAAAAAATGCTGGGAAATGATGTAAGTTAATTTAAAAATCACCTGTATACCGTTGCTAGTACCCAGGATAAACGACCCTAGGAGAGTTTGAGACTAGGTTAATTCGTAAAGTTTGTATTTATCTATGAAAAAAAGGTAATGTTTTTTCGGGAAATATGGAGCTACTTTTCGAAATATGATGACAATTAGACTGTGGAATATCGTCTAAGAGACTCCGAGGTTACGTAATCAACTATTACACTTCCCATAACACGGCGTATTTTACGATATAGTTTCAGGAACGCGCGTCTTGTAGTATTGTTTGTTGTATTATATACTCGTTTGCATTGATGATATAAGATTGATGATGTAAGTTTCAAAATTAATTAAGTACAGGCGCGTTTTACGATCGCTACGTGTGCTTAGGACGTACTTAGGTTTGCGTTCAAATCTCGTATGAAGCGCTTTGTATTTCTTTTAGTTATCTGTCTATGATAAAAATTTATGTCAATAAAGTTACTAAAATAGTGTACTATGGGCCTTACTTACTTACCTACTTACGAAAGAAGTTGCAGCTAATAGTAAAGGCCAGCATCAGCACAGGAGGAAGGACATGCCTTCATAATTCCATTATGTAAAAAACTTGAAACGGCTGAAATATACCAGCATTCCTATGTGTACAGTCCACATTTATTTACGTCCCCATTAGGACCCTTCACACAGGCTCTAGGAGGTAGGCATCTGAATCTAGCTGCGACACGATCTTAGTATACTTTCATTACCAACATTACATGCTACCTACAATGCACTGTCATAAAATTATTTTATGACTAAACAATGTATTTTATTATATAAGAATTTCTACTTTCGCCCATGCTGGATGGACTGTGAGAGAGGATATGCGTGTACCTACTATGGGTATAGTAACGAAATGACGGATAATAGGGATGGATGGAAGAGTTCAAAGGACTTGTTTCTATAAATTCGAGACTTGAAATCAATGTTTCATTCTTCACTTATTATGAATATTATTAGACATATTTGTATTTTTTAGCTACTCGGAAATGTTCACAAAATCTTGAAAAACAATTACTTTGTCTGTTATCCCTATTAGAGGTTCACTAGGTATTTAACCAAAATCATTGTTAATAAAAGACTAAAATTGAGTAGTTTCACTTTATTTCCAACACATAAAATTACTATTTACAATATTTTTATGGCCATGGTTCTGATCAAAATTACCAGTAAGAAAGGGGAGCGGCATGAGCACTATAGGCAAGGGGAGAACCGATTAATCCTGGGGCGGAATACACTGATGCACCATAGACTGATGGGGCAGCGTATACTGATGGGGCAGCGTATACCGATGGGGCGGAGTACACAGCAGGAGCGGCAACAACAGCGGGGGCGGCAACAGTTCTGGCAGCAACTACAGCTGGGGCAGCAGCAACTACCGCTGGGGCAGCGGCTACAACAGCAGGGTCTTTGCGGACAACAGCGTTGAAGCCGTTGATGTCGTCGGCGGCGTAGTCGACGGTGCGCTTGGTGCCATCGGCGTCCAGCAGCGAGTACTGGCCGGTCACGGCGCCGCCCACGCGGGTCTCGCTCTGGCTCTTGAAGTCGCCGGTGTTGGGGTCGGCCACGTCGTAGGCGAAGCTCGTGTAGTCGTTGTCTGCTCGCGACAGCGGCACTGGCACTACAGAGCCCTGGACCAGGCACAGAGCGGCGCTGAGCACTACAACAAACTGAAAAAGAAATCGGATATTTAGCACGGATGTAATTTTTAGAAGATAAATATTTGATGTCATTTTCATATTAAGTTTGTATCTTAACCCAGTATTGCCCAGTTAGATCTGCAAATAATTGAAACTGCCAACTTAGAAAACAAATCAAGGTCATGTCCTACTATTGTTTAAAAGATTTTAAGCCAAGGTGCAAAGAAAAACTAGTTATGCAACATAAGATATGTATCAGCGTTCAAGTTCCCACGATCGGATAAGAGCACCATCTCGTACATACAGGCCTACCAGTAGGCAGGGATTATCATACGGCCATGACAATTGTAAGAATTAGAGGTCTCTTAGATGTAGGTAGAGTTAGGTACTTAACCCAATACTAATGGTATAGATATTAAGGAGATAGTTTTAAATACTGGTGTTGTTTTGTACCTAAACATGAGCCAGCATTCAGTCCCAAAAAATGAAACTAACTTACAAATAGGCACCACAGGCATACAAATTAACAGAATAAAAAACCATATTAAGGATCAAATATTTTTTATCTACAAATAATTGGGAGTAAAAAAGGCATGTTTTTCTCGAGATTTTTGTAAAGGTGGGTCGGAAAAAGCTTTTGCAATAGAGCCATGATCTACATTTAGAGCTTTTCATTGTCTAATTTAATGATATTTTAAGGAAAGTAAATTACTCCTAATAATAATATAAACATATGTATAACATACCTTGGCTGCCATTTTGGATGTGAAGGTAGATCACCGAATGAGTACAGACTCCTACATAGGCCTGTTTATATACTTCCTGAGCTTTATCAGCAAGTACGGTGTAAAGCCACGGTCACAACGCCATACATTGACCAGCTTTTAAGACTGACATCTAGGCTTCATTTGCACCATATGCTAAGATAGTTATTTTAATTTAGTTAAGCGTGTGCTTAACTGATTCAATTAATACTTTTAAGAGATTTTCATACGCTGAATTACTAAATATTCTAAGTTCATCCCTGAAATCATCTTCATGCGTTCCTGAATTCATGCGCTATAAGAAGATGTGCTTAAAATTTTAATTAAGATAAAGGATTTGGTTTTGGTTGTTCCCTGTGCTGATTTGGCACTTCACAAGAATACTAAAGCTGCTTCTCTTTCCGTCCATGCTATTGGAGTCGGCATTGTCTCAGACGATGACCTAACAACTTGTCAGTGTTCAGGGGGCCAATTCTCGAACTGTCTCAAGTTGGATCGAAGCCGAAACGGAACCGTTGTAGACGCTCAGAACAAAGCAATAATTACTTTACGGTGACGTAAATTTGACACGTTTCAGCACGAGACATTTTTTTTATTCTTAAGTATATATTGCTTCACACCGCGTTTCGTTAACGGTTCGTTAGTGGTTCCGATTAGGCTCAAAAATTTTCGAGATTTGCCCCCCAGTTACATCTGTCCCCGCTATGCTTAATGCAAAACGTAGATCTCCTTCATGATCTTGCAGATCTGGCTACCCGATAGATCAGTTGGTTAGAGCAAAAGCACGGTTTGCGAGAGGTCTTATCTTCAAATCTCACTCGCGTGATTTTTTTTTTTTCATTTTCTTAATAATATTTATAATATACAAATATTTTATGTTGGTTTATCGCTAATTATCGCTCTATCCTATGGGTCGGTAGGTCTTAGGGATATAAAATGAGGTTTGACTTATTACCTAGATAATGGCTTCCAACCCTTTTCTATTTAGGTTTTTATTATTACACTAGTGGACGCCCGCGACTCCGTCCGCGTGGACTACAGAAAATATCGAAATTATCCGGGATAAAAACATTTTCCCGGGATAAAAAGTAGCCTATATGTTAAGTGGGACCTGTCACAATATATTCCTGAAAACTGCATCGAAATCAGACAAACCGACAAAAATTCCAAAAATCATTGTTTTGGGTACTATTGCGTTGATAAAGGTATTCTATAATATTTTTTCTTATATATCTTCCATGTACAGACAGCGATCCGTTACATTTTTATTATATGTATAGGTAGATAAAGGGTGAGTTTTTATTAAACTAAATCTTTGCTCGTAATTCCAGTGTACACAGCACCTTACTTGCGCGTGCGCAGATATTGTAGCGGTCACTAGTCGATCTTGAAAACATGCTGTTCCTCGTGACGCCATGCTTGCCGTTGTTTGCACACCTATAGATATGCCAATAAAAGTAATTACTACAAAAAATGCTAGATTTATTCAGAGTAGGCGCAACGCCATTTATAGATATGAAGTGAATTGCCATTCGCTTAGTAAATGCCCAAAGACAAAATATATATAACTTGGTGTGAATCTAGTTCTAATTAAAAAGGATACAGGTATCCATACATATACAGGGTTAATTTTAAAACATCAATAACCTCGCAGGACTAGATAGCTAAAATCATAAACAATAACATTTGTTCTACAAGTTTTATCATAACTCAAAACATTATTTAAAAATGATTTTCCAAGCTTATATTGTACTGACGTGACATTTGTAAGTCTATGTTCCATTCGTAGGTATACAAAAAGGTTGACGCCCGCGATCGCGCGCGCCTCAGTATTATGTACAGACTTAAGAATATTAAGAGGTAATATTAAATTGATATTTATTTTGTATGAAAGTAAAATGTGACAAATTATCAAAACTCGTAGAACAAATGTTGTTGTTTATGATGGTAGCTACCTAGTCCTGCGAGGTTATTGATGTTTTAAAATTAATCCTGTATATACGGCTGTTTCCTCGAAGAGGTGTAGCCAGA
The DNA here is from genome assembly GCA_014607495.2 of Carposina sasakii. NCBI lineage: Eukaryota > Metazoa > Arthropoda > Insecta > Lepidoptera > Carposinidae > Carposina > Carposina sasakii. The sequence continues at coordinate 3,275,350 of CP053149.1, read as the reverse complement.
ACTACAAGATCATGAAGGAGATCCAGAGCTTCGTTCAGCATAGCAGGGACAGGTGTAAATAGTCAGTTGTTATAAGTTTCTAGCTAGCCTGATACAATAATAAAAACATCTTGGCCCGATGTATGTCTCTCATAGGACCGGGACTCTTATGCCGGATTTCACCAGTGCTCCCTAAACAGTCTCTTTGTTAGAAGATTTTAAAGAAAGACATCTCCTAAACCAACTTCTAACTTAAATTGCTTTTCACCAACATAGGGACTCAAAAAGTACGGACTTCTTACATAATAGTGATGTCGAAAACCGAATTCGTAAAATCGTGTGTTTGTTTGTTTGACAACATATTTGAAAATTGTCTACAACGAAATTAATTTAAATAAGTTACAATTATATCAGTACAATGTGTTTTAATATAGCCAAAAACCTTATTTCTTATAAATTTTGTAAATACATTTATTAATTACGGCCAAAAAATGTAAAATGAGGCTGTATACAACACAGACCTTTGCTTTAAATACTTTGTTGTCTTTTCACTGTCAACTATCGTTGAAAGAAATTCGGCCTTTCGCGGTATAAACGCCTTCGAGCAAATAAGCTACTTCTTTGTACTGCTTCGACTGCTTCAATTGCGTGAAAACTTTCAAAATTGAGTTACTCGTATGTATGTTATCCATATCTTTGAAATCGTGAATTCTAGGTAGGTAATACAAATCCAAACACGCGTAGGACTCGAAAATATCACCTAAACTTAAGAGCCCAAAATTCGATCTTCTAATCTTAGGAGAACTTTTAAGCTGTTAGGAAATCCTTATACTTTGGTGAAATCGAATGTTGTCAAAACTTCTAAATCTTAGGAGACGTTGGTAAATCAGGCATTAGTCCCGTGAATTTTAAAAGAAAAAACAACGAAATTGTTCTGGAAAAAAATATTTATTAGCCTATGAACAACTAAACAAAACAATAATGAATTATAAAAGAAATTATATTGACCATGAAGAAGGTATAAACGATTTTATTTTTTCTCCATGATATTGACCAACGGTATACATGCCTACCTACATACCTACTATACAAGATGATTTTTGGTCGTCAACGTTCCATCACACATCACGATTATTTTTCTCTATGGAAGCACACCTGAGAAGTGTCTGGTTTCCAAAATATTAGGGTCCAAAGTTGAGTAAATAGACTGCGTTTTTCTGCATAAATGCACATTGACGCGTGTAGCAAGATTTTTTCACGAGAAATAATTAATATCTGTCTTTGAAAAAACTAGCATAAACACTAGACACTATAAATTTCGCCCGATCAAGTAATAAAAAAAAATACATTTTTTCCCAACATTTTTTTGGCATAAACTTACGTAGAGTACGTACCTACCCTTCGTTAAGGGTGGCCACGAAAAAACACCCTGTATAGAAACCTTCAATACTTTTATAAAAAATTTAGTTTCATTTTCATATTTTTTCTACTACCCATTTAAACGTCAAATACTTAACTAACTTAACATTAAATACTTAATTCGATAGATATCATACTATACTAGTGGACGCTCGCGATAAAAAGTAGCCTATGTGTTAATCCGAGGTGTCAGCTAACTCCATACCAAATTTTATTAAAATCGCTCCAGCCGGTTTTACGTGAAAGAGTAACAAACATCCATCCATGCATACTTACAAACTTTCGCGTTTATAATATTATAGTAGGATTTTTTACTGACAAATGATGTCGTGCTTAGCGGGTATCTAACTTGATACACGGTCTATAAATACCACCGGGTAATTAACTAGCATTTGCTTTAAAATTACAAGGAATTGAATGAATAAAACAAATAATATATTTTAGCAACATTTTTTTTTTATTAATTTAAGAATTCCACAAAGGAAACATTTTCCGTATCATGTCTAATCTAAGTCAGATTGTAGGTAGGTACATGTAGTGGGTAATTATTTTAGATATTTACCTATTTATTCACCAAGGAGGTGAGATGCACAACAATATAGAACCTTAAAATTAACAAACGTACTTTATCTATAATCCCATGAAAAAAATAATTGTGTTGTAAAGCCGAATTGCAGAATACGCTTAATAAATAAAAGCTAGTTATTTTGAATAGTAGATACTGAAGCTTCTTTAGATTAAATACACAACTAGAGGGCAATCGCGATAATGACTAATTTACCTTTCAACAAAACGTTTTTGGTTAATATTTAGATTTTAAATGGCTGTATCCATTTGACTGCGTTTTAAACACTTTCTTTTGCTTTCAACGTTATGTTATTAAAATTTGTTCGACATGAAATGTGCATAATATAACATTTTAAGTTATGGTTTCGTTTTTGGTAAATATGTTTAACAATAGCGCGATTGCCCTCCTCTTAACATCACAAGTAGAGATCGTTTCAAAGAATAACTCCCGTGCATGGTTTGAAAACTAACGTGTTTTTAAATTTCAGTTAGGTAATTCCAGTTAATGTCATATATAGAGCAACTCTAAACGCACTATACACCTATATGGGCGTACTGCAGCAGCAGCGCCTAGAAAAGTTTTAGTAGCAAGTTATGCCAACAAAAACGCGTACTATTCAAAACGACTAGGAGGTTCATGATATAATGGATTCAACAACGCGACTTTGACATTATTTGTCACACAAATTTTCCGTTCATTATCAGTAAATATGTGCTTTCATTAAATAAAAATTAGTAAATTATTCTAATATGAAGCTATCAGTTTAAAACCCAATTCGCTAATAAAAAAATTAACGCTAAAATTGGCTAATTTAACAAAAACATCGGAATTTATATTCGCTAAATATATCGCCAGATACGATCGTTTCAGATAGTTTCAAGAAACGATGGGTCGTATACTTTTCAAAGAATATTTTCTGGAAAACCACGTAACTAATAGAACTAGAAAGCAAGACGACAAAGCTCCACAAACACCGACGAAATCATATCTCTGTCCTGCTCTAACACCTCTTGACCACTCCTGTACTTTACTTACATTACAGTGTACAAACTATATGTACAACAACCCGCATAGACCACTAATACCATTCTACATTACCTTCTAAGTCGTATAGTACAAAAAATGGATTTAAAACAATAAGTATCTAAGGTAAATCACAAGTAGTGCTATACTTATTGTTAAGTATTTATATATATTTCCGTTTATATATAAAAAAGTCGCTTAAAAAATCACAGACAATCACTTTCCCTTTAAAACACAGACCATCGACGACCGAATAGCTTACTAAGCCTTTTTATTTTTCTACGTACAAAACCCTACTTAGTTTTACAACCGTCCTGGTTTACATTACAATCATATTCGAATCTAAGTCACCATTTTTATTATCCTATCATTTCATTCCTCTACCCAGCCTATCTTACACTGTATACCTTTCCTCAAAGCAAAGCAAAATACAAACTTAGAATAACGAACCAATGAGAACGCTTCAAAAATGTGACTTCGAACCCTGTCCAAATCGAAAAATGTACATATTATCCCCCACATTTGTATTACGCAAGTTACCTTAAAACTAAATTAAAATTTATACTTTTTTATTGATGCTCCAAAATAGACGTGTTTGGCAACAACCACATCCAACACATCTTTTATTTTTTCCATTAAATACATTATTTTCAAATTTTGTACTGGCGGTAACTTCTAAGACTTTTGAATTTGTACTTTAGTTAACTAACAGAGATTTCTCCTTGATTTTTTTTGTTTATTTTTTATACTTTAAACACTCACATTTCGACATCTAGAACATCTTCAAATTTGACATTAAAACTTACCTCACGTGAATATAATGAATCGTAACTGAATGTAATTTGTACGAATTTACGATGGCGTTCAGATGTTTAGATAATATTAAATGATTTTCACGCAATGGTCCCTGGTTCACTTTGTTTCTGATATCTAGATAATTAAAATAGAAACATTTACAAAAGACTGAATTATAGTCACAGTATTTCGATGCTTTAAAAATGTATCGTATCTACTTTACAAAATACGACAAATAGTTAATTGCTTGGACCATGTTGTGACAGACGAACGGTTAATGATAATTTTATATTGTAACAATGAGCATACCAATATTAATTAAACTTACGAGTATTAATTAGTACATAACATTTAACGCGATCAAACATTTTTTTATTACCAAATTCGTATGTCGATTCGTAAATCATTGATTTACCATCGTGATTCCAATAAATATAAGTGCAATCTTAACATATAAAAACATTTAATTTAATAATTACATAAATGCTTCACGTCAAGTAAAGTGCAACTATTACGAGTTTGACTTAAAAGTACATTAAAGTTACCATAATAAATATTAATTACGATGGACGGGTGTAACGTGTCAAGGAAAACCAAAAACAAAGAGGAACGAGGAAAAACAAAAATAAACAAAACAGGAAAAATTCTTACGTTTTTTAATTTTCAGAAACCTAACAAACAAATATTCTCTTTTCTCATTCTTAAAACATAGTAACATCTATGCAACACAAAAAAATGTAATGGGAAATAAGAAGTAATATTATGAATTAAAAAAAAACATGTTTATACTCCATAGAGTTTTGGGAAGGTACACGGTTAGATTACTTGGTAAGACTTCTGGCCGATCTCCTCGATCTAACGAACTGAGGAAGTACATCAATGAGATTATTTATAACTTATCTAAATTAACACTTAATACCTAATACTTAGGACCATCAACTCAGTTACATCCCTAATTATATTGAGCGTAATTACTTTTTCAAGCATTACCTTAATCTAACCCGACTGAGTTTTGTAAACTCAGTTTTTGAACATCGAACTTGTGACATTCAGACGGAATATTGTTGTTTCTGATGTCAGTCGGGTGAACTGAATTGAAAGTACAGACTAACCTTCAGAGATTCCTGTTCTGCTGGTACATCCAATTAAAATACGATAATTAAATTTTTGTACAACAGTTGAAAATTTTTCAATTAATTTACAAAAATAACTATTTTGTAACACAATTATTGGAAATATAATTTTAAAAATTCCACAAAATAGACTTTTAAACAAATGTAACTGAATCCTGAGGTAGTTTTTTTTTTGTACTAATTTTTTTTTTTCATTCTTGCTTACTTCCTAATTTTTATTTCATATAAAAATCTAAAGATTACTTACAACTAAGTTATATTCCTCGAGGTAGATAGACTTAAACTAAAAGGGCTCTGCGCAAGATATATTCTTTAACGAACATGACGCATGTAAATGACATTCTGTATAAGAATCGTACAGCAACGTGTAAGAAAGTGGAACTAATTAGCTATTCACACTCGATCACATTTTATCTGACGCTAGTAGCGCCATCACCGATCCAAAATCAACCAGTAGATCATTCCTACAGCAGTAGTAATCACGTGCGTCGAGTACATCACGTAGATATTTCTTGAGTCGCGTCAAAAGAATATTAAATTCCACAAAGCCCATGTGACGGCAGAGGGTCACCATACCCGTAACAATCTTTGGCTTTACCATCACGACATATCGCGATTAAATTTTCTACATTATAATCAAAACTTAATAAAACTAAACAAAATCAACTTATTTTCAAGAGAAAAAAAAACACGATGTTAATTTAGCGAGTCCTGCCGCTAAATGTAGCTAGCGGGAAATGAGTAGAGAACTTAAACACATAAATGACCTGAAAAATCTTATTCACTGTTCAAAATTCCAAATCAAATCATTGACAAGCTTTCTGTTCGGAGTGACAGCCAAGCGTCGGAGATCGGCCGAAGTCAGGGTATGCAACACACATATATATGCAAGATTAACTTTTCACATCAATATAATACATTAACAACTATAGGGGACCTTACCACTAGTCCACCAATGCTTAAACAATGTGACAGTAAATTATATGACGTGTGTCCATTAACTGTACAATTTGTACGTTCATTTGTACCATTGCAAAATTATCGATAGCGAAATCTAACAAAGTAACACTAAAATTGACGAATCAAATGATTGTAATCTAACATATTGTAGAATCATGTCTTCCAGCGGTGCCGTAAGAGCCCAGAATATTTTTATAGCAGTTATGGCACTGTTGGAAGGTATGAAACTAAAATTTGTACCTTTAAAATCCAAGAAAGCAAATCCGAATATTGATTCCGATTACGCCCTAAAAATACCTTCACATTAGCAATGCTCAATCTAACTTATACGCCCCACAATTTTTTATACAAATAAGAGAAAATAATAACAAAAGCTAAACGTGTTGCATTAATGCACATTAATTTCGTATCACAAAACATTATATGTCGAAAATAAATCACAACTATGAATTTTTAATTCATAAAAGAAACGAAAGAGACAAAAATATAACTTTAGAAAATTTTCTTACATAACTTGAATAATAAGAACATAATGTTAACATTTTAAAATTGAAAACTCAAAGACAATATTCTCCTAACAATAGTACACTTACCGAAGTGTAAAAATATTAAACCGCCGTAATAATTAATTAAACAGTGATGTTAAAACTGAACCAAATTATTGTTTTTAACGACCTTCATGCTTCGGTCAATTTTAAAGAAAAATTAAACTTAAAGTTCAGTCGTAAAAAAATGCAAAATATTATTTTTTAGAAATCGCATGTACTCAAATTTTTCCTTTAACGACGAAGCGAATAATATTACAAATTATCATAACTTCAAATGCTAATTTATGGTAACTCACACCTAGTGAAATCTTGAAGTCATACTTATAGTTAATTTTTTATTTCCTGATACCACATCGATCGTTCGTGCACAAACCAACTTATTCCGAGCTCAAATGGAAATCAATACAGATTTACTTTTGCATCTTTCAAAATAACATTAATATCACTTTAATGAAGTTTATATGAGTATAAAAGAGATTTAGGTAGACTTTACTTATAAGAACCTCCACTTTTTAATGTAGTGACCACTTTAGTGTAGTGTCAGTTATCAACTAAATAAACTATGGAGGTCTTACATTATTATAAGAGGTAGATATACATGATTATACATTTTTACATTTTTGTTATTTCCCAAGACAAATTCACTAGAGAATCTTAAACTTGACCACAAACAGGGACTGGACTGAAACTAATTATAAAAAATCACTGAGCCTTTATAAACTTTATCTCCATAAAATATATTTGTATATCCTAAAAATATAAATATAATAAATATGAATGCAACCTATTCCTAAATATCAGGAATAAAACACTCAGTTGCTACATTCACACTTAACAAGAAAATAAATAAAAGACATGAACTTAAAAATGACGATATTTGGCACTGTCCCATCTGCAAGTTAACTAAGACCATTTTATAGCAGCTCAGAAACAAAGGCATCGCCCATTTCTTAATCTTCGCAACTCAAACACAATCTTGACTTCGAAACAACTACTAAAGTGTAATAATTTATAGTAATTGTATCGGAAAAAAGACTACTGGTTTCCGAAGAGTTCGAAAATGAGACCCTTTTAAAATCAAATATTTAAAACAAAGACGTCGCCGGCGTCCACACACCAATAATATAATACAATGACGCCGATGAACGCCCCAACATTTAAATAATATTTTCATAAAAATCTCAACCGGTTGCACTTGAAATGACTAGGAATATAAAAGTAGTTAAGTGGCCTTTATCTAAATGCACAACGACAATAAAACGATTTATAAGACAATTAAACGGAATGTTAAAATCGATACCATCCCATTGAAACATATTATAATATTTGGTCTCAATAGTAACATCCGTACAGGCGAGCCTAGAACGAACGACAGAAATGGAGTAAACACATTCATGCATCGAACCTTATATGCAAAAATTTTATAACACTTTTTACCTAACTACTTAGTATCTAGGGCAAATTGTACTTTGTACAAAATTAAAACCGTTCAATTTCACTGTACAGTACAAAACAGCTGGTTATCCAGTTTTTTCGCACAACGTTTACTTTTTTCACAAGACAAAGTGGCAAAATGAAAATAAATCGCAACGTAATGTTGCTAGAGCCTGTTCTATTGTATCACAGATATATAGAGTTATAAATAAACGTAAACTAAAACTGGTTGACTATTGTGATGTAAAAATAGAAAAATATAAGGTTACTTAAGTAAATACAAAACTGAATATTTTGCCACAATATTCTTTTAAACGTGTGTTTCAACCTAGGCCAAGGCGATTTACAACATTCTCCTAATATTTACATACACTTAGCCTATGACCGTCAGTCTCAACATCATTTCTAAGATTTTCTATCTCTGATCAGGAGCTGTCTGAGTCTGTCATACCCGACCGGTAGAGCCCGAAGCGTCTATCAAAGGTAACTTCTGTGTTTCACAGTCAAGGGCATAACTTATTTAAAGTTCGCAAATAGTTAAGATACTTAAAGTGAGGATGTCGCAAGGTACTTGTTTAAAACATGACACCACACAAACGAGAACACTGAGCAACCATTCATAGTCACACTGAATTAAATTAAGTAACAATTAATAATTGCAAGTTTGAAAAAACCTTAAAAAATCTTAAGATCAATTTCTGAGGTAGATAATTGATTACAATAATATGCATCAATGAGGTATAACATTGTACGTGTGTTACAAGAGTGAAGCGAGGCAAGTGAACACGAATATGAGAATTTTAACGAGAACAAAATCGAGTTACGTATACTAAAGAAAGATGTTCACTCGCCTCGTTTGAAAAGAGCAGAGGTAGTTTTGGTTTAGGAGTAAACGATGGGTTTACTGCGTATGGTTGGGCAGAGGCCCTTGCGGCAGGTGCGGTGTGACCTGGTGGCGATGTTCTCTGGCAATATGGCGTCGCACGGTGTTGTTGCGCGTGAATGTACGCGAGCAGTGCGGGCACGGCACGCGAATGCCTTGATGTCGCTGGCGAATATGCGCGCGCAAATTCGTTTCGTAGCCGTACAGTCTCTCACAATATGGACACTTTAGTTTCTTTCCTGGAATTCGTGAAATACCTTTATGAGATTTGGGAAGAGACAGAAGAGATTTAAAAGACATGAAATGACTCAGAGAGAGGGAGATACAGATAAAAAAAACTTAGTAAGTCTTACCATCAGCAGTAGCTATTCCACCAGACTTGCTGGTGATGATCTTAGTGGGCCACAAATCGGGGCTGGGTTTGGGAGGTACCGGAGACGTAGCGATGGGCTTATCGTGGTAGTTCGTCGTGGGGATGGCCTGGGTTGGTGGTGGGGACGTATTGTAGGCACCACCATGATAGTCGTTTTCATTCTTCACCCGTAAATCTGGAAGAGTGTTTACCCACGTTTTCATTGATATGAGATAGAGAAGCGTTTCTTGAAATCATAAATAAAAACTACACAAAACTAATTTCTTTAACAAAATTCATCTTCTAAAAAAGATGCCAGATTTAAATATCAAATGAAATCAAAATAAATTTATTAACAACATTCACAGCTATTAGGCAAACAATAACTTTGTTAAGTTATCCTTATTACTATTTATTCAGAGTTTGTGGAAATCAGGAACTTGTCTATGGAGGAAATTTCGTCGTCGTCAGCCGTGGGGGAAATATACCACCAAATAATTTGGACAATTCCTATGTCTAGGTACTTATTGGTTCAAAAGTTTTTTAAACAGATAGATCTTAGACCTAGTTCATTCATCTACCTTATCAGAAACAAATAAAAAACACTAATTACCTTCAGGATCATTAGACATACGTTCCGTTATATCATCATTGGCCGAGCCGCTGCGTTCGTATCCATTGTTCTTGGTTGGGTTGTTCAGGGTTGAGGTGCAGTCAGGATTGTTCTCCTCATATCTGGTGCCGGCACCAGGGGAGGAACGGGTGTCCGGCTCATCGGCCACACTGCCGCAATGCGACGAAGATGAGCTTTGTCTGGAATTGGAGAAAGAATGTTGTAGTGTAGCCCCTAGCTTCTGAATAAAGTATTTTAAGGGTATAATATAAGGTAGAATATAGTTCAGTTCTATGAGTTTTGAGTTAAAGTTTCTCAAATCCAAGAACATAAATGGTCCAATAACTATTTTGCTAGAGACAGTTCGGTTTCCTTCTTATTACCTATACCTATCCTCAAGTTTCCGTACAAGACTCCCATAGCTGTTACTAAAACAAGATTACAGTATTATTTACTTTATAAAATTATCCTGTCTCACCTATAATTTCTAGCATGTGGACTCTGAGACGGCGAAGGTTTAGGATTAGCAGGTCGGCGGTGAGCAGTCGAGTGTAGTGGTACGTGGGCTGGTGGCACATACCGCCCTATGTTCCCACTGTTGCCGTGCATTGGTATCTGATACTGCTGCATAGGGGCAAATGTGGTGACCCCATGAGTTTGCGTGGAAGAGGAATCTTGGACCTCGCAATTGCCAGAACCAGAGACCGGGCTGGTCTTAATGCGGGCATTGAGACGCTCCCCTGATTGCTGAGTCTGTTGCTTCACCCATGCGTCTTGGGACATTTCCATGGAGAGGCCTTTGACCTGCAAATTGTATGGTTATTAGCATTGCAAAATACATGGCTAGGTATTGTAGGGTTGTGAAACATTATTTAAAGTCTGAACAATTACGAAAATCTGATATTCAGCCTACTTATATTCACTTAAAGGTCAAGATTTACTCGTGAAAAATTCTCTTTTCCGCTTAAACAATAAGCATATCAAACATGTTTTAATTATCAAGCTAACAAATGCGCGTTACTATCTGATGAATTACGGCTCTAGTCTGAAGATACTATACTGCCCCGCGCAAATAGGATGGCCATGTGAGATAGGTAGAATATGAGAATAAAAAAGAACAAAGCGAACCTGCAAATTTTCTCCACTCTTCAAGAAGCTCGAGAGCGCATCCTGGCTGACATGCACCTCCCCCTTGTACATGAACTCGAGGAGGGCTTGCATGTTGTCGGCGGTGGTCGCCTCGAGGATGACGTAGCATGCCCCCGCATGACTCGGGGGTGCTGAGTCGAACAGCTCTTGGAAATGCTTGCTGCATGCTGCTAAAATCACTTTGTGGGCTTTGAACTGTCGCCCTGGAAAATAAATAAAATTTCGTTAGCACAGAGACCGAAGTAGTTGTAGTACAAGTTAAAGAATTCTTTATTATAAATATATTATTAAGAAAATGAAAAAATCTTTCACCCGAGTGAGATTTGAACTCACGAGCTCTCGCAAACCGTGCTTTTACTCTAACCAACTGAGCTATCGGGTCAATTTACTCGGAGGACGAATTTTACCATCTCTTTTACTTTACGTTTTTACGCAGCGTTATTTTGTCATCCGGATAACTATATACTAGCCAAATCTCGGTAAACAAAGCTGGATCCCTCAGCACAATTTTTTAATGATGAAACGATTAACCATATCCTAGCGGATTATATTATGGAGAAGTGTCTTATAAATTTATCTAAATCGAGATATTATTTATCATAAATATATATTTTTTTAATTCGCCCGAGTGAGATTTGAACTCGAAACGTTAAAGTAAACTGGTGTTACATTGGCTTGTGTCATATTCGTGATTATTTTACACGGTTTAACTCCAAATGCTCCTACCTGATGCAGTAAATATAATCGCACAGGTATAGAGTTAGTGGAAAAACTAGTCGTTGTACTTTGCACACTGCGTTGTTAGTTAGCTGAACAGTTGCATAAGCGCGTTGATCTACATTTTATTTTGTTTTTACCGAACACACGCATATCCCACCCACACGGTGCAATAAATGAGAATATAATACACAAGACGTCGCACTAGCCGGTGGTCTCAAATCATTTCAGTGAAGCACTAAGTGTACCATTCAGAATTTATCTTCTTAATGTAGGTATAGGAACTTATTGCACTTAACCTGTGCTCTAATTGGTCTCTTATATAATTCGTATCGTATACCAAAACACACGTGAAGACACTTCACGGTCATTTCTTAGAAGTACACAAAAAGATAATCCTAAGCAAGTTTATCTGATTCAACGACGAACCTTCTAGCCTCTATATTTAACTCAACAGCATTGATAGCTAGAAGTAAGTCGAATCTGTCCTCCAAACAATACTCGTGGAATACTATAAACATGTCAATTTTATTGGGCAAGTAGTGGTATTTACTAATAGATAACAGAGTAGCTACATCTGGCTGGTTACGTCACGCCGAACAGCGCGGAACAAAATACAGATAGCCTTGGACCTGTCGGCGTATGCGCCTCTCAGGCCGCCCGTACACGTGACGACTGCCCGCCGATTACTGAGGTCAATATCAAGGCTTAGTTGCGCCTTTTTTGAATGTTTTATTCATAGACTTGAAACTAGCCGTAGATTAAGAAATTTATAACGGCCGCCTTGAGTGATTTGCAGACATCCGCTTCGATCGCCGCCGTCTCGTTCGTTTTATGCGAGATCGAGCGGGATAGCGAGCAAATCTGGTCTTAGGATAGAATATTTTAGTCATTCAATATTAATTCTACCAAAACTGTCTGGTGCCTGGTCAGATAAATATTTAAAAAATGCCACTGTAGTAATTGTTTCAATTTAATGCCATTTTACGTCGTAATAAATTGAGTACTTCATCATCAGTTTCAACAAGTATCTAGTTTAAACTTTTCAGTTACCATTACATTATGTGCCAGATAAAGCCCGTTTTTTCTGTATCTCAAAGAAAAAATAAACCTATGATATCACTATCGGCTACTGCTACACAGAGTTCCGATTTTCGTTTTTCAGAATAAAAATATAATTGCATATGTATGGCCAGCCTAACGTGCACGACCGTTCCGCTCCTACAAGCTCCGCCCACCAGTTCGGCACTTCCTCGTTCGTTCTCTTCGGTTTTTGTCTAATCTCTACGGGTACTTGCACTTGCCTGCTCCGCATGATACTTATCTCTGTGCTCTGTATCTTTCCTTCCAATGATTTTGGTAATTAACGTGCCAATATTAATTATTTATAAAGCAGCCTTCTTTGTAATCAAATTGGAAATCTTTTATGTACACTTACGGGAAAATCATCATCATTCTATCAAGGGATCTATCAAATACTGAATTTACTATCTCTATGTAAGTTATATTCGTAAATCTAATTGACATTGTAGTCTCAGATTTTCATGATTTTCGGATGCAGAGTTACTCTTAGTTTACGAGTTTAGTACTTCGCCTCTAGGATATCCCAATCGATCCTCAAAACATCAAGTTGTATCATCATAATATATTCAACGTATATTGATAATTAGCGGCCGCCCACAACATTTTCCGCATAAACTTTAGAATTTCGGGAAATCCTTTCCTATCGAAAGGTCTCTAAGATCGGCGGTTACGTTGTTCCGTGAGTCAGTCATTCAGGACAGATAGTGAGGATAATTAATTTAGTTGTTACATGTTGGAGATATTCATTGACATCTTACTTTGATTTTGACAGTCCTGAATTCGGTTGCAGTGTGTACTAGCTCTATCTACTAAACCCCGCCCCTAATGTAGGAAATGAAACGACATTGGGCAGCGCGGGCGCAGTTGCACCATCTTCGACATTGGCCTCATTCGGAGACCTACTAACGTCGACCAATTTAACGATTGTACTAACAGCAGCGCTGGTATCTATTTAACTGAATACAGAAATAACTGTGTTAGAATCGTTGTCCGTTTGGTTCGTATCAGTGATTTTGTAAATGAAATTGGTTCATGTGTTCCTCTATTTACCGCTTCAGAGATAAATTTGGTGGACTAGATTAGTGTGCATGTTGTTTATTTGAAGGTAACTGACACATAAATCGTAATATATAATCTTTTTTTTTGTATTATTATTTATTCATCCAATCCTTTCTGCAGTTTTAACAAAGTGACAACATAGATAAGGAAGGTTGGATGCCACGTGATGATTGTAGTTGCCGCTAACCCGCTAAAAGATCGCAGTAGTCTACCCATATTACTCGTATTTCTGCTTAAACTAGAAGAAATCCTTATAATCGAACGTAAAACTTAATGTAATTATAGAGATAAAGTCTGTTATATACCTAATGAATTAGTAATTACATAATATTGTTTAGGCAATGCTATTTACAGCAGCATCTATCCATGCGTTTTGTTGCCGATACTATAAAAACATCGCCATACACGGATTCGATGCAGTGTGAAAAGGCAGACTTTTCGCATCTAAAAAAACGGATTTTCATGCATACCTACTATAGTTTTTACTGACGACACAGAGTCATTTATAATCAAATTGTGGTCCTACTAAAGTAGGTACTTCTTACATGCGTCGGTATAATAATTACCCATGACCTCATTAGCATTCTGCACTAGGAATTTAGGCCAACATCAACATAATAATATGGTATACCTAACAGCTTTTGGTAGGTTTTAGATACCTATATGGGAAAAATATTAAACACCTACGAGCACGGCGGGAAAAGCTGGAAGAGAGCGGGTGTAATTTTCTTGTGAAAATCAAAATTTATTTGTAAATGGCTTGCATGTGTCCGTAAAGTGATGTTTTCTGGTAGATAAGTTATATTTTGTTTACTTGTGATGTGATTCTAGTGCAATGTGCATGGTTTTATATACAGGTAAGCTGTGTAAAACTTTAGTTGGAATACGATCTCTTCATGTGTTCATGTAAGTTGTTCTGCCATTTATTTTGATTTGACTAATTTACACTGGTTTTTGAGGATTTTTCTGACGTTTCCGTTCGTCATCCATCATTATCATTCATCATAAATTCAGAATTCATTTTACTAAAGACAATGGCTGTATGGGCTTAGTTCCCGTTGCCCTTCCTTCGGGATAAACTTAAAAAAAATTAAATACCTACCTACTTTGGTGACTGTAAATTATGTAAATTTATATTGAATATAACTATATCATACCTAATTGTTCTCACAAGAGCAACCCTACTAGAAACCCAAATGCAATCACAAAGTCTACTTCAATACACGCAAAAACACTGGCACAATATTCCTTTTACACACAGTCAAAAATTGCTGCGAAAATTCGCGAATCCCATACCCTATTGAAAATCGTTGCCAACGCACCAATTGCCTACAGAAGTATTATATAGCTCGCCTGGAGCCCGGATGCAAGTGGAAACGACATCAGATGGGGGGACAATACGAACCCCGTTTTCCACCCCCCCCCCCTACACACACACACACGCACGCTATCCCAACGCATCCACGTCTGTGTGCTCCCGCCCCAATTCAAGGTCGACGCGGGTGGAGCGAGCGAGACGGCATCATGCACCCCCAAGGAAAGTGCAAGCGAATGCGTGGAAGAAAATCAATCTTGCAGGGTGTGGGGGCCTGAAAAACTAGGTGAACGTTTCGGACGTACGCTGTTTGCTCGTACCTAGCGTCTAGGTCCTTATACATGTACTAGGGCGGCCCAGACTGTAGGAGTTTTGAGCTGACTAGTGTTACGTAAAAATAGAACGCAGATGTTCCCAGTCTGGGCCTGGGATTAAGTACTTAGTTTATAAAACGATATTTTATTATTACGTTATTTTAATATTTTAATTTTATCGATATTGAAAAAGTTGATTACCCACATTGTTGAAGAAAAATAGTAGTCTAACTCTAATTTCATAGAATTACTAAGATGATGAATTTTGGTTACCGACTTAGACATTCTATTACTATTTCTATGTAAGTAATTTCGCTAAAAGATTTAACCTAACTAATTTATAGGTTCGTGAAAAATAACAGCTACCCCCTAAAACTATTAATTTCACGCTTCACCAAACTGAAACTAAATAATTAACTCTTCAAAGCGAAGGGTGCGATGAATTACCCCCGAAACGTTTGAAACGGCTTCATCATCACGCAATATAAAGGTAAATTTTACCCCTTCAGCGCAGCTTCGGTCTAATCAATAGATACATCCCTGCATGTACCCCCCTAAGCCCCCTAAGCATGCACAACTACACAAGTAAATTCCAGGGCTCGGGTGGAGGTTTTGTTTTACCCATAATGCACTGAGTATAGTCATGGGGAGTGGGGTAACCTCGCTGCGGCATTACATGGGGAGATTTACCCCCCACCCGTGATATTTGCCCATAGTAACACCTTGATTTTTTGAGGTAAACAATGACCCGGTTTTTAAATGGTTTTATGTCAGATCTAGGTGCAGTTTTGTGGAGAGTGAGTATCTCTACGCCAAAAGCTCATCGAGAATGAAAATTGATCATAAAAAGTTATGATAGATTAGGTTTCAAAACCTAATACTAATCAACCATATACAAAAAGAATATAACCTCCCTAGCAAAAAAAAATTTTAGACTTAGTTATTAAAAGTTAGAACAAAGGTTCCGTAGCTTAATATTTCCCGACTAACAAAATAAGCTTCGACTCTATTCCAATATCAGTAATAATAGATAGACAATAAATTATTATTGGCATCGACCGAACATTAGAAAGGCCTATACTTACGTATAATATAAAAGCAGTTTGCTCCACGTTAAACATGAGCTTATCAAGTATTCAAAGGGCGACCTCGACGTATCGACTCGATACGGTTGCATTAAAAATTCGTCGTTACGTGGCTGTTATCTTTTACCTACTATAATATTACGCGTACCTACAAAATATCTATAGCTAATAGTAAAATACATGGCCCTATGTTATAAATATTATAATATTCCTATTTCTATAATATCACAAACGTAAATCATTCGCTCTAATACATTTAATATACATTGCCGCGTTTGTATGTTAAAACGCCACAAAACTATAAAACAATTATAATTTCTATGAAATAAGTCTATAAAGCGCTAAATTAAAATACTTAAGAGCTATTAGAGTCGCCGTGAAATAAAATTAGTAATCCAATATGCCGTGGAAAGGCCGCGCGCCCTAGTTTTGGTGCCTACATAATGCACGCACAAATTTTACAGAACCCATACAGGGAAACACCCTCTTGTTACTTTAGGTAGGCAGTGAGCACTGAGTAGGTACGCCTTTGTTTTATTGTCCACTAGCTGGTTGCACGTTGCCTTTCTCTAGTCTAATAATTACAGTTCTTCCTTTTAACACAAGTAAATTGTTACATTTATAGAGATTAAAATAAATACGAGGAAAATAATGTGTTATAGTGAAAAACGAGTACATGCGTATATGTTTGTACGTATAAATTATTTTTTGTCAGTAGTACCTATTAACTTAGTTTATTGGAACGAGGATCCCCAAATTTCAAATTGCATTCTATTCGCGTAGAGGTAAAACCCAAAGGAGTTTTTGAATATAGAAATGGTAGAATAGCAATCGCGTAACTATGTAGAAATGGCTTGCATGCGTTGTTAGGTTGGTAGCTTATGAAACGAGGGTTTACCCGAAGGGGACTTTACATGTGAGCGATTAGGCTCCCCTTAAGTTGATTTTATCTATGAAATGTCATAATTAAATCGGTATCTCATAGATATACCTATACATATTCAGAGGCATGACTTCAAGAACTTACTTATATTGGCTAGATGAAGTTTTCCGATTACTAAGTTCTTTAAACAATTGTATTTATTTCAAACAAAACCCAAGTTATCTTTTTAATATGTCTCACAAAAGGTGTAAACGAGAATTGAAACTGTGCAAGCTGCAAGCTGGAGACCGCCTTTAATTATTTATCATTATTAGCTAGAGACCCACTATAAAACCCGCCATTTCCAGTGCACTCTGTGAAAACCCGGGAAAGTTTAAACCAATACGATGCGTTCCCGCGCTGGGCTGGGCTGGGCTGACGACACATATAGCGGCGGTCGATACTGAACGCCCCGCGCCGATGCGTTCACTAGCTCTAAGCTCTAAGCGCAGTTCCACATTGATTTATTACAGGTTCGACAGAATTGGGTTGCCAGTGAAAATAAATTAAAATTTATTAGTAACCTAAACATATAGGCCATAATATTTTTAAATTTGCTCCGTAGTTTTTAATGAATGCGTTTTTCAATGTGGGTTCTCTTTTAAATTGAGCCTTCCTCAAGATGTTTTATTAATCTTTAAAAGAATATAACTTTTGTATATTATTTTAAAGATAAATAAAAAATAACACTCTTAAGTTTTATTTTTTTAAGATAATGAGATGCTTAATCAACAACGGATAGTTAATTTATACAAGTCAGTGAACAACAAAACAAGTAGCGCCAGAAAAGGACTTCCTGATTTTTCCAATAAGTACCTAACTCGATTTCAAAAAGCCAATATTAACAATTTACACTTTCAATGATTCCACTTTTGGAATGAAAAAGTTTTGTAACGTAGGTACGAGTAAGTACCACTATAATAAACAAAATAAATAAATAGCCAACAAAGTGTGAAAACTAAAAAGCAATGCTTCGAATTTCAAACCAATGTAATCATCAAAAGATCGCATAAAGAAAAAATCCATAGAGAAAAACTAGCATGAAAATTCCATTTTCAAAAATCGTTCTCCACATCAAGTGCAAACTTCCTCACTCTGCCCAAGTTCTCACGCACCGGCGGCGGGTGGCGCCACCACCTCCACCCGGGGGGAAGGCCCCCACCCGCTGCGTCTAGCGCACTTGTTTGGAACGACCTCGAAAATTAGGGACTCGAAGCCATAAAGGAGAAGGTACGACGAAAAATCAGCATCATTAATATTGCTGCAGCATGACGTCAAAGGTCAAACGTTGTCATTTCACTGACGTGTGGAATAATATGTGTACTTATTGGATTGGAATGGTTTTGTTGGAATTGAAATCTTGCTATTTTAGTTTGTGATGCGGTTTTTAATAATAACCTGCAATTAAAATGAGAGAAAAGATGTAAATAACAACAACTTTTATGGTTTTTCCTTTGGAAAATTGTACACAAAATAAAATATATTTTTCCTAATTTTCTCTACATAGGTACCCTTTTTGCAACCACATAATGACATAGTGTACGTACAATTAACTTCATACTTAGATATTTTTTTTTATTTATAGGAAAATAACGACATGCCATATTTCACTTGTCGTGAAAGCTATATGAAGCGATCGGAAAACAAACGCCGACAGTGCAAAGAGTAAGTACCAACCTGATAGTTATTTTATTTAAATGCTATTCTGGAACAAATTCAAAATGTTCAAACATGTCGCAGTCGCGAGCCTACACTAGAGTACGTTTCATAGATAACTCACGTGTTTGATTTCGGAACTAAAATAATTTGTATGCATTTAAACAGATAATGTAGTTATGCACATAGTAACTGGCGCCATGGTTCAAAGGAACTATTTGGTAAAACGCGCTACAGAACGTGACGAGCGTTAATTATACTCGTAACGTGAATTTGAATAGAAATAGGCAGTTTTGCATGTATCACTCATGTTGAACCTTAAGGCAGATGCGTAAAGGCGCAAAATGAAGCTAGCTACGTACGTAACCTGAAATACAGCTTTCCTATCAGTCCCTATCCCTATTATTATTGTGCGTGGCTACATGCGTGGATTACAGACTGTGTCAGTATCTTTACATATAATATGAAAATACAGCCGTAAAAAATATCGAGCTTATTCAGAGTCAATAGAAGCCAAAACGACAGTTTTAGAATTTTTGTCTGTCTGTATTTTGTTCGTGCATCACGCAAACTATTAGACAAAATTGAATGTGAGAACAAACTAATTTATCACTTAGAATACGGATATCCTTTACAAGTGGTTGGAAAAATGGATTCATCGTCTCTCTATGTAATCTGTTCTAGGTTCTAGATTGAATGACATAATAATACTTATTACAAAATTATAATAAAGTAAGATATACAGTTATATAAAGTAACTAGTGGACGCCCGCGACTCCGTCTGCGCGGACTGCAGAAAAAACTAAATGTCGAAATTATCCAGGATAAAAATATTTTCACGGGATATAAGGTAGCCTATATGTTAAGTGGGACCTGTCACAATATATTCCTGTAAACTGCATCGAAATCGGTCCAGCCGTTTCTGAGATTAGTGTGCACAAACATCGATGCGTTACAATTTTAATATATGTATACCTATAGATAGATTAGAATTGAGTAGGTACCTATGATACAATTAATGACATGATACAAGGTTGTGGTATTTTTGAATAAGCTTGGTTTATCTACCTAGTAAATACCTATTAATGGCAAAATCAGAGAATGACTCTACTTTCCTAAAGCCCATAGTCATTATGTCGTTTTTCTTTTGTCATAGGCCGACTTATAAAATGTTATTAATTAGTGATTACCAATTTCACATGTAGTAGGTACCTACCTTTTCTTTCAGTTCCTGTGCCGATACGGAGCTTCACTAGAATATATCATCTGCCTCACCTTCCATTCATCATCAGAAGTTAAGTTGTTACGTAGAGAGTCAAAGTCGACTGAGGAATAGAATAGAATAGAATAGAATAGGTTTTTTATTTGAGAATTACACATACACGGACATGAAGAACATAGAACAAGACAATAGAAATAGGGTAGAAATAGTTACAGATCAAAAGGAGTAGGTACACAGGTAGAAGCAGACATATAAAGAAGAACAGTAAGTAGAACTGTGTGCCCTATTCGGAGCCCGTCAGTCACGTCCCGTTTTCAGCTGGATGCTGCCAAGATAGGCGGGCCTACCTTGCAAGCAGCGCTGGTTTTCAAAAGGGACCAAGGAACTCGCATATCCTCTCAGACGGTAAGCTAGAAAACCACTGATCATTTACATGTGTCCCCGATATCCTAAGTGTGGCTCCTTAATGATGCTGCAGTCCTGGCTCCTGGCCACCCCATTTAGGGAACATAGCCATGTGTATGTGTAAATTTTCTTTTGCCATGATATTGGTTAGTTTAAATTAGGGTTGCCATCTCAAACTTTGAAAATCAGGATTTGAGGAAGAAATACTAGGACATTTAGATTAAAACCCAGGACTACGCATGTGCGAGCCCAGTGACGATACGATTGGAGGGGGTTAGTGGCGTGCGAATTTCATAACATAGGTCTTTAACACATTCGGTGCCGGTGACTACATATTTGCTTCTTTTAGGCTTTCTAGAGGTGCCGCTAACACTTATTTGCCAGATGTGCCGATAGCGAATGTGTCAGGACTTTAAAAACCAGGACGATGCTTAAAAACTATACAGGACAGCCCAGGACACCCCAAAAAGCAGGAGATGTCCTGGGAAAACAGGACGGTTGGCAACCCTAGTTTAGATCCGCCTACAAAATCCATAAATGGCTCGCCTATAAAGTCCATTTTTATCTCTTGTTGACCTCAGACACCGGGTGAACCCTTTGAACCGATATAATGTCTAATTAACGATAATACGGATAAAATAAAAAATACGGTTCAGTTCGTAAAATATTTCTTGAATTACTAGCGGCCGCTTACGATCTAATGCGCTTGAAATTTTGATATCACGCAGTTTTCCTAAAGACGTGGAAATATCTAGACACGCGGCGGAGTGTCAAGCCAAGTTCAAGCCAACAGAACTGGCGAGCGGGACCGTGTGTAATATTACACGAACCATTTAGAGCCACATAGAGCTCTACTACCGCGGGTGATGTAGAGCTTCACTAGAATACATCGGCGGCATCTCCTTACGTGCATGAGCTTAGGGATGTTGTCTCAGGCTATTAACTTGTCACTGATTTTACATCTGTCCCCGCTATGCTAAACGTACGCCATTTTGGGAACACAGCCGTGTCTAATAATAATAATATAACTAATGGACGCCTGCGATTTCGTCCGCGTGGACTGCAGAAAAAACATAATGTCGAAATCATCCAGGATAAAAATATTTTCCCGGGATAAAAAGTAGCCTATGTGTTGATCCAGAGTGTAAGCTAAGTCTTTACCAAATTTTATGCAAATCGCTCCAGCCGTTTTTACGTAAAAGAGTAACAAACATCCATCCATCCATACTTACAAACTTTCGCGTTTATAATATTAGTAAGATATTCACACTTCACAACTCACTACATCATCAACGTATATAACCTATAGGTATATTTTAATTAAACGTAGGTAGGTTCTACTATGTGCGTAAATTGACGTTCGTAAAATGCATCGTCATTTGTTTTGAATGTTAAAACAAAAGATTATGCGCGATAAGTCGCGCGTGCATTTCGTAGTAGCCTTGTAAAGTGCAGGACACGTTGACACGTGTAACAGTTATTTTGTTACTTTTTTAAAATAAAAATATGGTATCTTTGTGAGATAATGGTTTTATAGTCGTCAGCGGCCGCGTGTTTGAATGGATTATTGAAAGCTTTGCGCATGTCAACTAAAGGCTGGGTTTCCACTAGAGATGGACTATGCAACGTTGTTATGAATGCGTTTGATATCCATTTATTGACATCATGGACCAATAATGGGTCAGTCAGGCATCCTTAACAATGTAGCATTGGTACCATTTCTGGTGGAAGACCAGCTTTAAAGAGTTAAGACATTGTAACGTCTAAGTTTCAGGTAAGTAATAGCAAGTTCATCTTCTCTCATTTAAAATTTTTTCAGCTTCTTTTCTGACAGTCTGCAACTGAGTAATAATGATAACAAAACCTTGTCTAAAACGTGCGGTAATACCAAAAAGGTAATATAGTGTATTTTTATCGCACTATAGATAAAAGTTTGCGAAAACACTTTATCGGTGCAGTCAACGAACTTTTATCAAAATTTGCAGTTCAGGGTTACATATGCAATAGTAGCCACGTGTATCCTATCTACAGACAGGCTCAAAAGTTCTTTACGCAAATCGCAATCTTGCCCCACAAAATGAACCTTATGCGCCTGAGTTTAGATGTCATGATAACTGTCGTCAATGTAATAAGTCATGAATCTCATAATCAATTTATTGGTTTTGTTTTTATATTTTTTTGTGCGTAATAATTTTTTAATACGTAATTTAAGATACTTATGATTATTTAATTTCCTGAAATTGCATCTTTTTTTATCAGAAAAATGTTGTCTTTGCCTTTGTAGGTATTTTCTTTACAAAAAAACCCTGTCACTAATTAAGATTATATTATTATATTCCATTAATTTATTAAATCTAAACTCAGAATACATTTTTTCGAGGTGTCAAGTAACATTCCACAAAAAATCAGGGCCTAGATCGGAAGTGAGTAAGTATACGTATAGCATATGTCGATTAAAATTTTATCAGGGTCACTATTCGGAAGCTCAAATCTGTATTGAGGGTTCGCCCACCATCGGGCTATACCCTCCGACTGACCCTCGGTTCCGTCCGACTCATGATCATGAGACATCCGACAGCGGAGGGTATAGGGCCCTAGCATCAACCATAGAATACAAGTAATCCGAAAACCAATTATATTCGAACTAATCGACATATGCTTATATAATAATTATTATTTTTTTAATAAGACCGTTCCATGACATGTTAAGTGGTGGCTAGTAAAGTTATACATACATATAATCACGCCTTTATCCCTTACGGGGTAGGCAGAACACCAAGGGCCGAGAGAACCACATAGTGCCACTTCTGACCAATTTTGTATTTAAGACTAAAAAGATGATGCAATGGGCCAAATTTTTAATTTACTCATTACATCATTACTACATAGTTCATTATGATTATCCAAGTTCGATATCGTTTTCAATATGACATTATGTCATTACAAGTGATAAATTACAAATGATGCAGCAAAACCTTCGAAGCCAGGCTTTATGTTAGTTCACCAATTAGCAGTTAAGCTATAACACAGCCAAGGCTGAGGTTTCTAGATGACCTCGGCAGTGAGTTGTTAAAAAATCTAATTTTAATAGTAACGTTTTACATTTACGAATCGGACTCCTACCCTACTAATAATAAACATGGAGTAGAGGTGTACTAACATTATTCCCCTTCGACTAACTTTATTCCAGCACCCGTATGATGAATTTGAGAGCGAGATGTCTCACTGTTAAACGTCAAATTCACAGAGCTATTAATAACTAGATAAACTAAGTGTATGTACTTTGAATGTAAAAAATAGACTTAAGGAATTAGAATAGACAATCGTATCCCCTAAGGAATTAGGGCTGATAAAGTGGTTTGCAATCCCCTTTTACACGCCAAGTAGAAACACTTGCGTTGTCTAATTATTACTTAGCTCTGTGGATTTGACGTTTAAAAGTGAGACATCTCGCTCCCATGAAATTCATCATACGCGTGCAGGTGTAAAGTGATATTTTAACTATGGGCTTCACTAGAATACACCGCTTCTCCTTCCGTGCATGTCGTAAAGGTCGACTAAGGAACTCAGGGGCTAAGCTCTTGGCACTGATCTTTTCATCCGTCTCCGCTTTGCTAAGCATGCCTGTAGAATGTCCTTTATGATCCTGCAGTGCTGGCTAACCTATGTCGGGAACACAGCCGTGTGTATGTAGGTAATATGATCGGGGTATTGTTGGACTTACAACGGGAGGACGTAGCTCGAAGTACTGATATTTCATGTACAGAAAGTTGCAAAATTGTCACTTATCGTGCGGAAACGCACGTAAAGCCACCCGCGAGGTCCTGGACGGCCTGATCTCTGGCCAAGGTCGTGGGCGTCCCATCGGTTGGTTTGCGCTATAATATCTCCGTACCTGGTTAATGGTAGAGTTGGTCGCCTTAGCCGAAATACGGTCGGAGATCATCATCATCATGGTCGGGGTATGGTTGGGTTGGGTAAGGGCATGGCTTTTATAAAGGTTTATGTTAATAAGTTATACTCAAAGCTTTCCTGAACTTTAGCATAAAACAGTAAAGTGTTTGCTAAAACTATTAGAATGTTTATTTTATTGTTGTTTTTGCCAAGATTTATGGGTCGACCTAAATTTGAGACATTTAAAAATGTCAATTCCATATTCAGTTCGTAACCTATTTTCAGATTTGAAAACAACAGGAAAAATTATAAAGATCGATTTTACAATAACAAAGATAAGTAGGAACTTTTGATGTAGTAGCGTCACACCTCAATGGTATGTCAGTTGTAATTGCACTACAATCATTTGCCCTTCGTTAGCCTATCTATCTAGCTTCTTTCCATTAGTATGGGTTCGGCTCAATGTGCGTAGCTCTTGTCTTTCAAAAGCCATATTCCCCAAGTATTTTGTTATTAATATTAACGTGTCTTTATGGCTGGCTGCTCTCTCTTTCCAATAAAAAAATATATTCCAAATTGTAATTTATAATAGCCTGATAGTCTATCTTAATGCTGTATCTACCTGGTTCAGTTTATCAAGTTTTAGAGAAGACAGCATCAAATTTCTCCTTCAGATAGGATATCTGGCCTTTGGAAAAATCTGCCCTTACCGCTGTATAATGTAAATATCTATGCAAATTACAATCTTAAATCAAGTACGCCGATCCGCATGGGTAGTATAAGTTGAGAGGGATTCGGCCGCGATAGAATTTCCTCCAGTAAGGACTAAATAAATTTGCACTGAAAGAAGTGCTTGGCTCTCCTTTTTATACGCGAAGTGTGTCATCATTCATTAACATCTGACTCCGCTATACTATACGTGGCTGTAAGGATCTCCTTTGGATTTCACAGGTCTGGATATCCCATTTTGGGAATACAAAAATAACTAGACATATAGTTATTATAACGCTTGGAATTTCAAATTTAGATGTGAGAATGTCACTCTCACTCATCTCATGCTAATTCTTTCGTTTCATAAAATATTGGGAAATACATTTCGAAACTGAAACTATTTGTATGGTTATTAGTCACACAATGAACAACTAGCGCCAAAATTTTGAACAGAAAATATCTCTGTTGAAACTTAACCCATGCAGAATGTATATAATCAGTTTGTTTATTACACACATTGCCGAAAATTGTTGCCTCGCAAAGTATAATGATGTAACGCACTAACGCCTGCATACTATTTTACTATCTGTAGATAAACCATATCTCTAATCTAGGTACATTTATAAATTAGACATGACGTTTGAAATCGACGTTCCAGGTAAAATTAAATCCAAATAGATTAGAACGTGCATCATTTCTTTGTCTACACGTGTAACGTTTTTTGACAGCTGTTCTCACAATTTTACGGAGACTTGGCGCCAGTTTAGGGAGACACGTGAATACGAGTATAACTGCTAAGGTTAACACCATGGTTAAAGATCTCTGTAATAAACTCTTTAAGCAGGATTGTTTAATCTGTGGTAGAAGACGACTCGAGGCTATAAGCAATGTGAAGCCACATCTCGTTTTCACAATAGAAACACCTTAAGAGCTTCGTGTATGTAACTATCAAGATCTTTTTCAAATAGAATAATGTTAGTTGCATCCACCTTCACACTTCATTTCTTTTTAAAACCTGAGGATTTCACTGTAAAAAGGAAAACAGTCACTAAACAGTCAATCATCTTCTCAGATGCATGAACATGCGGCGATGATCGCCACTGTTACCCCTATAGCACCCATGGTACAATAATTCGCTATATCTCTTACCTTCACAAAACAGAGTAACATCAGCGAGGCTCTCCGAAGTTCCAGAGGTTTGCGAACGATGTCGCTAAGTTGGACCCGAAGCTGTTCCATTTGAGGCAGTACTGCTGCTGCTGAGAGGAGTCCATGCCCGGGCCGCCTCGAATACCTGCCCTGTAACAAGAATTTACTGTTCTCAACTACAGTGCAGAAAATTCGCAGTCATTTTCTGAGCACTTGATTATAGCGTGAATTTGAACAGCATAGAGGCGTACTTGTTCTACTATAAGATGATCGGCCCCCTGATTACGTAAAAGCAATGGCAAAGCCGAAGCCGCGCGATCGCGATAATTGAGATAGATATTAATCTAAAGCCCTTCGCTACAGATAGATCGTTGGCTTACATATCATGACGCATTCAAACGACTAAGCTAGTAAAAGTTGCTATTGGAGGAAATGCCATAATGGATGAACTTTAATGCCTTAACCCGCCCGAGAGTTTAGTAGCTTCGAGAAGCTTTTTATTTATTATAAATTTTGCATTGTGGGGCTTACCAGCTAATTACTACATTAAATTAATTAAAGTCAATACATATACAATAAAATTGATTTCTGATTTTATACAGAACATTCCAATTTTTTATGGAAGAAGAGAACATATTGCGCCGACCCCAAATGAATGAAAACAGGGCAAGAAGATTATGTTTCCAATCTTTAAAATAGTAAGCAAATAGTTGACAGCACAGTATTACCTAAAATCACATTGAGACCTTATCAATCTCTCAATAGCATCTATAAGCTTTCACCTATAGCTAGGGTTGCCAACGTCCCGTTTTCAGGGTCTAAATAACGCGTCCCGTTTTAAGGGTCTGCGGGACGCCAAATGTCCCGCTTTCCGGTGGATCCTCCCCAGTTGATAAAAAATCCCATCTTCAAAATTATAATCGCGAAAAGCACGTGATACCCAAATCTTGAACTTTGAATTTTCAATCGCGTATTAACTATCACACTAATCGAACCTAAATATTTGGTGTTAATTTATGGTTACAACACCTAAAACATAGTAATTAAGGTGGGTATTATCGACATGGTCCGACTCACAAAATAAAATTGAACGAACCTGATTTATCAATGTCAACTCTACATAAACAAAACCTCTTAATAACAAAAACTTTTAGTTTCAAGTGGAATTCTAGTGAAATATTGAGTGCAATATGTTGGTTGTGCATGTGCAAGCAATTCATAACAGGGTCTGCAATGAAATTTCCTTATTATTTATTTCTAAACTATCCTACGATGAGGACTAAGCTGTATACGAGTAACACTAACACAGTTTGTTATGATGGCGGATTTTATGGAGAGGCGATTTCTTTTCTTTCTACTTTAATTATTGTATCTAAGTGATAATCGAAACTTATTCTTGTATTGTTTTTGCGCAGAAATGGCGTATTACTGAAACCCATAGGCGCGGGGCGGTCCAAGAGATCGACAGTAGGCATCGAATAAATGGCGAGAGCGATCCATCTATGCACCCAAGAACCCAAAGAAAACCATATTGATTATAAAACCTGTACAAAATGTATGAAACCCATAGGCGCGGGGCGGTCCAAGAGATCGACAGTAGGCATCGAATAAATGGCGAGAGCGATCCATCTATGCACCCAAGAACCCAAAGAAAACCATATTGATTATAAAACCTGTACAAAATGTAATCATTATACAACAAAAAATAAAATTTACGGAATGTAAAATAAGATTCGTACTTTTGCCTTATGAGATCTCTTTCATAGTAGCAAATTTCTTTGTGTAGGAAATCATATTATAAAACAAAGTTACCCCGCTATCTGTCTGTCCCTATGTATGCTTAGATCTTTTTTAAATAGATAGAATGATTCAAAAGGAAGGTTTATATGTACTCGTATAACTTGGGATCCACCCCGGTTTCGCACGGGTGCAATGCCTTCTAACGCAGACGAAGTCGCGGGCGGCCGCTACTACTAAATAATATGCAAAGATATTTTTAGGGTACTATATATCTTACTAGTAGACGCTCGCGATTTCGTCTGCGTGTAGGTACTGCAGAAAAATAAAAATTTCGAAATTATCCGGTTTTAATTTTTTTTTTTCTGGTATAAAAAGTGGCCTATGTCCTTTCTCAGGCTCTAGACTACATGTGTACCAAATTTCATTCAAATCGGTTTAGTAGTTTTTGAGTGAAAGCGAGACAAACAGACATAGCTACTTTCGCATTTAAAAGTGTCCTTTCATATCCATAAAACATTCTTCATCTTCTCTAAAATCATTGACCAAACGCCACCAGCACAGAACATAAATCTTTAAGTTTAATATACTTGTTACCTACTCATTCATCATCATCAATGAAACATCAGAATTTATAAGTATTATTTAGTGAAATATTTTTCAAATAGAAAATATTCTCATTGCTTCTCTTTAATCAATCATTCAACACCACTCAACCAAATAACTATTATGGATTTATCAGGCGCCATTTTGATTCCGTCTGATTGAATGAAGCATTGTTTTATATAAATTAAAGTAAATTATTATATTATTAATGTGGAAAACTAAAAAAATGACTAAGGATTCAAAATAAGCAAATATTTCCGAGCTCGCTACGCTCGCATTTTTGCTCTTGTGTTATTATTATTATTATTTTAATACTGCTGCAGCCGTCCCTGACATTATCAAGGTCTTTTTTATCTTTAATTTTTGTTTACGACTTAATTTTGAAATTGCTACCAAATTGTCCCTACTGTGTACTTGTGACTATTTATGTCTATTTCTTATAATATAAGGCAATTATAATATTATGTACTATCTTACACTATTGCGGGTTAAAATTACATTTAGGATGTACGACTCTTTTTTATTTATTTATATGTAAATATACACATACATACATACATACAGAAATATACATACATATAGCTCTTGTGTTGTAAGCTTCTTCTTATAAGCTGACCGAATAAAAACGTTGTTTTTTTATTTAAAAATAATCATATATCTTTGGTAGAAAGAAGGTGAAAAAATGTTATCATACAAAGGACGCATGCTGATCCAATTTTTTTTTATAAATGTCCTTGGAAGAAGGCGAAAAAATTTCGCGCTCGCTCCGCTCGCGTTTATCTTAACTAAGTGAGAATATCATGCGATGGACGTATGCTGATCCAATAAAAACAATATTTTTTTAATGAAGTTCCTTAGAAGAAGGTGAAAACATTTCGAGCTCGTCCCGCTCGCGTTTCTATGTTTGCGCTGCAAGATAAAGAGTAACAAACAAAATAGTTATACCTACTATCGGTTGAGTATATATTTCGGATGCGCAACCATTAAACCTCTATTTGCAATGGAATATCACGAAATATTTTATTTCTCTATAAAAATTTACAGAAATTGGCCATTTGTAGTGGTGTCCCGTTTTTCTTGCTCTGGTCCCGCATATTTAACCCCGATGTCCCGCAAATCTGTGTATAAGAGTTGGCAACCCTACCTATAGCCTATGCAGTAATATCTGCTCCTAAGCTACTTTCCGATCAGTAGCACAACATTTACGGAAGACCCTACGCAAGGTCGTAGTTGAACAACCGTTGCACGATCGATTCGGACCCGCAATGAATTCTTAAACAACTACCGGCCGATTTCTCACGATATTTTGGTATGGAAATATCACCTGCTATCAAACCTACAATTTCCAGAAATCAAATAATGGAGGCATATATGGTTTGTAGACTTGGCTATTAGTTGTGCAACTTTTGGTTGCTGTGACAGATGAAACCTTCCCTCAACCCCATTTGCTTAGTGTGTTTAGTTTATATCTAGTATAATATTGCCTATCCCCTAGATAATTTAGAGTACATGGCTTCGCAGAAAATGTACAAATCATCATTTGGCAATGCCCTTACGAATATGTTTTTTGTTCTCGGGCCAATTATTCAAATGGTCAGTTAGCCCATCGGAAAGATAAAGTTGATGCTGTTTATATCTAAGTTATACAGGATGTTCTTTTGTGGCCACCTTTAACGAAGGGTACGTACTCTATACATGAAATAAAGTAAGTTTATGCCAAAAAAATGCTGGGAATTTTTTTTTTTTTTAATTTTTTTTAAATTCCTTGATCGTGCGAAATTTATAGTGTCTAGTGTTTATGTTAGTTTTTTTATAGACAGATATTAATTATTTTTCGTGAAAAAATCCTGCTACGCGCGTCTATGTGCATTTATGCAGAAAAACGCAGTCTATTTACTCAACTTTGGACCCTAATATTTTGGAAACCAGACACTTCCCAGGTATGCTTCCATGGAGAAAAATGATCGTGATGATGAGGAGATTCCGTAGTTTTCGGGAACGTTGACGACCAAAAATCATCCTGTATAGAAAGATATAGGACTATTGAAAAGCCCTAAGCAATCCTAATGAAAAATGAAACGTGTAAAACGTATAAAATATAAAGTACCTACTAAAAAAAATGACAATTAGAGTTTTAATATTTATTTACCAGCCATATTGTTTCACTAAAGTATATCTTTTGTCTTCTAATATGAATGGTTTGGATCAATCGCTATTAAGTCGAACGGGAAATTGATTTGGGGGTCTTTGTTCGTCTGTCGTGTGTCTGTTCTCTTTGCCCCTGGCCCCAATAATAACCAAGAGAATCCTTTGACAAATTCAGATCAGAAAACCTTAGGAATAATACCTATTTCGATATACCTAGTAATGATTTTGTAGGCACAAAATTGAAGTAAAGCCCTCTTTCTACAATTTTCCTTTCGTCTGTTTTTTTTGCCTGTTCTGATGCGTATATAAATTAGCTGCATTTTCTTGCGTTCTTCTTACGTACATGTCGCAACATTCTCTCAGGCGATAAGCTATCAACTTGTCATGATAATTTACATCTGTCAATCCGCGCTATGCTCATAGAAATGTAGTAGGTATTACAGTATTACTTTTTTAACGATAAAAAAATATTTAATTTATTGAGAAACGTGGAAACATTTCGACTAAGCAAAGGTCAAAACATAATATGCAAGCAGACAAGACTTTGCCCAGCTCCGTTACACGTGCAATCATTCACATCATCATAAATATTGTGTCCGCGAGTTGAACTGTTAAAATAACGAGTTGATTCGAGAAAAATATTATACATACAGACGAATTGAAAACCTCCTCTTTTTTTGAAGTCGGTTAAAAAAGTAACGACTTTAAGGCCCCGTGCTTATTGTTGTTGTTTACACGACTTGAGGGCATTGCCGAGTATTGAAAACTGTATTGTGTATCTTAGGTCAAGTTTCGATATTCTTTATTGTACACACAAACACGGATCAATTTAGTTAGAAAGAAGTTATACAGGATGTAACAGAAAGGGTATGTTAAGCGAAAAGCTGTATAAATAGCCCACTATAGAGAACCTATTTCCAAAATTTGAAACTCGAAATCCCATTTTTATTTTTCAAGA
Organism: Carposina sasakii; assembly: GCA_014607495.2. Lineage (NCBI taxonomy): Eukaryota > Metazoa > Arthropoda > Insecta > Lepidoptera > Carposinidae > Carposina > Carposina sasakii. Next base: position 3,243,513 of record CP053149.1, on the reverse strand, counting down.
TTGTATGAAAATTCCTGAGATATTTAAAAATTCTCCATACTATCGGGAAAAATAAACATGTGATTTCGGATCTCAAATTTTGTGGATAGGTTCTCTATAGTGGGCTATTTACATAGCTTTTCGCTTAACATACCCTTTTAGTTACACCCTGTATACAGGAAGTTTTTAACGTAAAAGTGTAACAAAGATCCAATGGGAAAGTTTGTGAGAATGTAAATATATATTTACATTAGGATGTTTAGTAATTAAGATTATTAGAACACATGGAACCGAAATTATCGAGAAAGATACTCAGAAATTTCAGATTCTCAACTACAGATTGTAGCTACATATTATCATCCATTTGCACGAGTAGAATGGGTTGAGTAATTTTATCTTTGGTAACGTATAGCGTACCTTGACAAAAAAAAACCTGAAAACTTGAACATGACATATTTTTGTGAAGATAATTCAACGCAATAACACCATGTTAATATTTTTTTAGCGTTTAAGAATAATTTACTTCTATAACATTGTGGAGGCCTATGTAGACATGGCTGCAAATGATGAATGTAAATGTATACAAGAAAATTATTTTTTATTCAGATTTGTAAGTTCTGGTAGTTTGTTGCTTTAGGTTGTTCAATGTTTTTATTTAGCAAAAATAATATCTAACCCTCAACAAAGATGTCTTGATTTGTTCGGGGTGTTCCATAAAATATTTCAATAGGAATTCGGCTGAAATAAATCAAATAATTGGTCGCAGTTAAATAACAAAATCACAAACGAGACATGCATAGTAAGGTAATGAAAACTGCAGTTCAAGTCTCATAAGTAGAAGTACCTATTCATGCAAGAGAAGAAACACACAACATGCATTAAGCTGGAAGGGAGCGGGTGTAATTTTCTTGTGAAAATCAAAATTTATTTGTATTTACAAATAATGCTTGCATGTGTCCGTAAAGTGATGTTTTCTGGTAGACAAGTTATATTTACTTAATTTCTATTGACTTTATTCGAATATTTTTCTTCCTGGCAAATATAAATTTATATATTTATACAATTTGATTAAGATTAAACATAAAAAATTATTGAAATTAAACCTATTTTGATTTTCACAAGAAAATTACACCCGCTTCCTTCCAGCTTTTCCCGCCGAAATATAATATTCTGTGAATCACATGCATAAAATAAGAATGCAGTTGTCATAATAGCATCTGTTATTATTCTCGATATCTATTACGAGTATCATAAAGAAGAGTATGAGAATGCAATCAAAGACCTGCGATTCTATACAAACCTGTACGTATCGATACCAAACCCGAAATCGAGATACTGAAGAGCAGGTAGGTACCTACTGCAGATGGGTATCGATTAGTATATCCCCCCGAGTGAGTAACTGTATATACGAGTATTTGCATGCGTGCATGTATAACGGCCAGCCAACGTTGGCCCATGGCTATTACAGTATGGTTCACCATAAAGTTCCGATGGATGATGGCGCTAATTACTATGTGTATACAACATTTTCTGTTGAACTGCATACGTAAAATGTTAGTTCCGAAATCAGGCATAGAAACTATTCTGTGATACGGACAATACAGGCCATGATTACAATGGCGCGAAGAATAGGGGGAGAAAGCGCTTGAAAGCTTTGTTTTATGTTTGCGTTTTATTAAGTAATGGCTATTTTCATGGTGTCAAGTGTAATTTTAATTGATATTTGTGAATCTGGCGTTTTCAGTTAGTCGTAAGTATATTAGGTCGCACAATTATGTAGTGTTCCTGGATTTTTATTATCTTTAAGTATCTGCTAACTTCATCCCCGAGTTAGTCTTATGACTCAGGAATTAAACTTTTTCTATTACGAACTTTTAGACTAGACTTTCTATAGCGTTATATTAATAAACGCTGGCTAACCACATTCTAACTTGACTTCTATATGTAAAGTCACATTTTGTATGAAAAAGTCTGAGATTAATATGGTCGGAATAAGATAACAGATCGTATCGATAGCCATTCATCTACATACATACGAGTATATGAATCAACCTATTAGGCCAGTTACTGCTAAAAAGTGCAGCAATCTCTTTGTCCACGCCAAATATACCCAAAAACCGACCACACTTTCAATTCCAACCAAGTACCTCAAAGCCATTGGGCGCATCGCGTTAATTTCATACGGGTCAGCTTACACTGGCCCTGTTATTCGGCTGCGACCCGATTCCGGCATGCACGCGCACGCGCAAAGAGGGCATGACTATGGGGGGAGGGGGGGCGGTAGTGCATGGAGTTGCGCAAACTGCGGTCACTCTGCACCGGCATAGATGCCATGGGAAAGTGAAACAGCGGATAGGCGTGGAAAGTATTGTTTAGAGATTTTTTGGTACCGATACCAGTGATGGTGTGGTTTTTAGCGGTAGAATGGAGTTTAAGGGACTTTTTGTTTTTGGGAAGTGTTTTGGGAAATAATGCGTTCTTTTAACTTGAATGAGGGAGGAATGAAGTTGAAAAAAATAAGGAATAGATATGGCTATATCTGTCAGCGATAAAGTTTACAGAATAAGATATATTATAGACTAGTGGACGCCCGCGACTCCGTCCGCGTGGACTACAGAAAAAACAAAATGTCGAAATTATCCGGGATAAAAACATTTTCCCGGGATAAAAAGTATATGTTAAGTGGGACCTGTCACAATATATTCGTGAAAACTGCATCGAAATCCGTTCAACCGTTTCTGAGATTAGCGTGCACAAACGCACAGACAAACAGACAAAAATTTCAAAAATCAATGTTTTGGGTACTATTGCGTTGATAAAGGTCTCCTATAATATTTTTCTCATATATCTTCCATGTACAAACTGCGACCCGTTACATTTTTATTATATGTATAGAATAGATAGAAGATAATATTGTACCTACATTATTTTCTGCTCCATACAGTTGGTACAAGAGCGAATATAATGCCTTATGTAGCATTCTCTACCACCTAACCTCAGTTACTGGAGAGACTAAAGAAATCGTCAATCACCATCATCACGAGTCATTCTGACTGCATTGCACGAGTAGAGCAACGTTATTATATTGTAATTTTTCGAGCATCTGATAATGTTCATAGTTTACAAAAAATAAGGTTCTTACCATTACGGTTTACCTTGATTACCTCGAAACCATCTATTTTGTAGGTATAAATCACATACCAGCTAAAAAAAACTATCATAACTGGCCAAAATCAAGTGCAATCATATTTTCTACCTAGTTTATACATATATGTACATACACAAGGCTATGTTCCAAGTAGCTTAGTCGACTCTTGCGATATGGACATACACGGAAGGAGATATATTCTAGTGAAACCTCACATCAGCATAGGATGTAAAGCTCATTTTCTTAATTCACGATTTTTAGTGTTGTCACAGTTTTTTAACGTACTCGTATATGTAAATTTTCGATGACTAACATTTCCTAAGCCTACCTACTCCATCCACATAGCGGTAAGCGGTAAGTATCTAGGGTCCTTCCTTTTCATGGAATAACTCCCGTGCAAGATTTCGGAACTAACATTTTTTATATGCAGTTACACAGAAAAGACAGTCATACACAAAGCAACTAGCGCCATCGTTCAAAGCAACTATTTGGTGGAACGCATTCTAAACAAAGCATGCATAGAGCATAAAGCCTCGCTGCACATTCACTTGGGGTCCCCGCGCCCCCCGCGCACCTCCGCCCGCCATTTCACCGGATGCCTTATGATTATTGCAACACAGAAATGAAGTGACGAAATTTTTAGGCCCCTACCTAACCTACCTACTTTCATTTGCTTATCAGTAGAAAGAGTTTATTTAAATTACTGGTTTGTCTTATTAGTCTAGCGCACAGTTGGTTGATCAGTAGATAGTTAAAAAAGCATAGTTAATAAACAGAATAGCTCACCTATAACAAAATGGCTCTTAGGTACTTAAGTTATGTTTTATTTGTTTCTTATTTTATACACGCTGTATCGCGCTGTGTCAATGTAAGAAACCATTTCATGAAGAAAATTCTTATAGCATATTATGTACAAGTCAGTAGAGGGACAAGAGAGTCTTGGTGTTTTGTAGGCGATGGACTGACCACCTGTCACTACTAACCGGTACATATCAACTATACCTCAAAATTGGTCAGAAGTGGCACCATGTAGTTCTATCGGCCCTTGGTGCTCTGCTTACCCCGTAAGGGATAATGGCGTGATTATATGTATGTATGTTATTTTAGAAAGATGCTTTCCATAAATACATACCACCTTTGCGTGCGAAATATAAGCTGATTAAAAGCTTTATAACCATCATTCATTAATTACCATTACAAAATGAATTATAGCTAATATTTTTACCAAAAAGCAACTAAAAAGTGTGAGACTATTTCCATAAAAAAATGATTTCGCCTGTAAAGTATCAAAACAGGGCATCCATGACAAAAGCGGTCATAACCCAAACAAGGCGAATCTGGGTCACCACAGTATCAAGACTGTTACTATCGGGTGACGTAGTAAATGCATTTTTCGGTCACAGAGGGCGTGGCCGTAGAGTACGCAAGGTAATAGACTAGGCAGATATACAGAACCGTTTGTTTGTTTTGTTTTATTATAATTTTATAGACACCTATTGATAACTAAAATTTCATGTGCTGAGGTAAGCGATTAGAAATTCAGATAAGTAGGAGAGGTGGACACGTTTCTTCAGTATCTACATATAATACCTACATTTTTCTTTAAGACTTACTTAACTAGCCCATGTTTAGTAAACTTACTTTGCCTAATACTTAATTAAAAAATAATACTTAGCACCTATCTCTAGTACTCCACAAAGCTTGTTCTCTTTCAAATTAGATGCGACATCTTCCTAGTGAAATTGCTAAAAATGCCTACAACAAAATCTCGTAATTTTATGGCAAGGAGACATTAAAATTAAAATAAGAATAGAAAGCCTCTCGCTTCAACAAAAGAAAGCCTCCTGCGTGTCGCCTCTCGCTTCTGCATACGCATTCTATGCGATGTCGGCGAGGCGCAGTGCGTAGACGCGTTACGTAAATGTGTCGAAACTGCGCAGCGACAGACGATCGAGTTTTCTAAATTCAAAACAGATGCACGCTGGAGCCAATTGGCAATTCGGTTTTTTAAATATTAACCCATTTTCGAGATTCGAATTTTATTTAAATAAAAAGAGTTGCATAACAAATAGGTCGCATCACAGATTTTTGCTGGCTGTGTTTGTTTGATACCTTATCAAATACTACAAAATGGATTAACGTTTCCCACTCATAAATAAACAATTGTACATTAAGCCTCAGGCGGAAAAACTAAATTGTCACTTATCCTATCCAGTAATATACAGGGTATAACAAAAAGGGTATGTTAAGCGAAAAGCTACGTAAATAGCCCACTGTAGACAACCTATCCACAAAATTTGTGACTCGAAATCACATGTTTATTTTTCCCGATAGTATGGAGAATTTTTAAATATCTCATGAATTTTCATACAATCTTGAAAAATAAACATGTGATTTCGAGTCTCAAATTTTGTGGATAGGTTGTCTACAGTGGGCTATTTACGTAGCTTTTCGCTTAACATACCCTTTTTGTTACATCCTGTATAAGGTTTATCAAAAATTTGTTATTATCTTTTGACACGAAACTAGGTAGGTAAAAAGAAATAACTTTCGCTATGGGACCAACTCCGAAATTTTGAAAATTAGCTGTTCCATACATTTCAGTGTAGTAATTATTCGATACTGTATGCAACAGCAGATTTTATTTTTTTTTCAATATTTCGGAGTTTGTCCCATAGTGTAAGTTGTTTCTTTTTACCTACCTAGTTTCGTGTCAAAGATAATAACAAATTTTTGATAAACCTTATATATTATCTAAGTTATTCTATTACTACATTATTATGTGCGTACGAGTATCATTACTCACTTAAAAACATTGATATCAAAATATGCACTCCAACCAATGTATATTGTAAGTTGAATTGGTCTAACCATCAAAAGCCGTGTATGAGGCCGTGTGACACCGAGTAGGTACCTACTCACTTTGTTGGATCTCACGCGCCGTCAAAATAGAAAGCTGCAAAACGCATGCAGCGTGTGCGCAGGGTGCGTTCTAAAACACGCATTCTGAATTTGGAGAACGACTCCGCACTTTTGATATTGACATGTTTTAGAAGTTTACATTATTCTAAGTAATATAAATGACGATAAATGATGATGACTTTTAGAAAGACTTTTTTTGTGAAGGGATAGTTTACAATGGAATTTTCATTTAGCTTCGTGAGCTTTGCATTTGTAGCAAAAGTTGTCCACAAGCTGAAACCACGACTACAGACAATAATAGATTCTAGATTTTCTTTAGGCAAGTAGGTATCTATTTATTGAAAGTCATGCAAAATATCAAAAATGCGTATTTATTTATTAATTAGTTGACTAGTAAATAACTTACAATTATTTGGTCATAGTCTGGCTAATATGTAATTCGTGTAGGTACCTACATTCAGCCCTTCATTGGTTTATAATATTGGGTTAATCAAATAGCAGTGGGAGGGTAAATACCCTTAATTCGGGCAATTATTATTAGTGATAGAGCCTTGGATTATGTAGGTACTGTATATTGTATGATTCTTTTTAATATATAGATCGTAAGTCGTAACCTATTTGTAAAAATAGGCTACTACAGTAGAATAGTTAGTTGTGCCTGTTATTAAAAAAAAATGTTGGGTAAGTACAAATATCCTTAAATATAGTCAATTTTAAAACGATTTTATTTCGTTAAAAAGTTTAAAATCCTCACAATATGTACGTAGATACATAATAAATAATATAGAGCAATATACAAAAGCCTGTTGCAGTCCACTGCTAGACGTAGGCCTCCCTACAAGGTTATTCATACCGTGGGCTAGTATTTCATACCACACATTACAACAAGGAAAAAAAAACGTACAGTTCTAAACTCAAATGCAACAAAGCATTGTAAACAAACGCACAAACGTAAAAATGCGTGCGTACGTATGTACCTGCATACGTTGCCTTTCACTCGAAAATTGCAGCCGAAAATTGGTGCCTCTCTCTTGCATAACGGTTTTCCGACATCATCCTACCTTTACGTACGGGCCTAGTTTTTAGACAATAAGTATATAGTTCTGTGCATTACTACAATGGATAACTTATCTCATATCTATGCTTATATTAATATATATTTGTACCACATAAGATTACCGCCATTATAATATTTGTTAGCGAAAACTTAAAAAAAAAACTGTTAAAAAGCTATTAAAAAACTCTTCATACTACTATATCTCTCACTCACCTGAATACCTTCAAGGGAACAATTACCTCTAAGAAAGAATATTTAAGCATTAATGTCGACATTTACCTCAAAGTTAATTTTTGTAACTCAGGGGATGTCTACTCGTAAATAAATGTATATCGACAGTTTAACTGATAGATAGCATTAGAAAAGACATAAATTTTCTAAAACTTTCAACAAGAATGAAATGCATAAAATTTAATTATTATTGATGTTTTCAAAAGTCCTTAGACACATGTTTAGACGAAAATTAAGTACCTAATTAAGTATTGAGATGGGTTTCAAAAGTAATTTAAGCTGGCACGTGAAACTTGACCTTACGCATCTATAATATTCTACATTATGTAAATGCAGGCAAAGTCGCTCAAAATGATGGACAGGAAAACTGCAATTACCATAGTAGGTATTACGCATCGGGACATGAAATGTATGTTTTTAAGAAGTATTGAAGCAAGATATATGATTATTTCGCAATTTCATGTATGCCTATGGGCAGTAAACAAACATTTGGGTAACTGAAAGCATAAAAATGAGGTAGGGAAAGAGCGTTCTTTAAAAAGAAACTTCTTGTGCTGTTAATTCAACGATGTAAATTTCTTTGAAACAAAATTTTTATTACTTGATCGGGCGAAATTTATAGTGACCAGTGTTTATGCTAGTTTTTTCATAGACAGATATTAATTATTTCCCGTGAAAAAATCTTGCTACACGCGTCAATGTGCATTTATGCAGAAAAACGCTGTCTATTTACTCAACTTTGGACCCTAATATTTTGGACACCAGACACTTCCCAAGTGTGCTTCCATAAAAAAAATGATCGTGATGATGAGGAGATTCCGTAGTTTCGGGAACCGGGAACGTTGACGACCAAAAATCATCCTGTATAGTATAAAATATAAGTATCTTCTTCTTGGATGGATCGCTCTATCTAAAAAATCCGTGTCGTAATTCAAAAGATCTAAGCATACAGATAGACAGCGAAAAACACCTTTTTTCAAACTATGTTATGATAATGATAATTATGTACTTATATGACAGTACATTCAAAACTGCTGTCATCTCACGATTAATAAACGATTTCTTTGATTTCATATATTTTTTATAAGAGCTTTAAGCTGAAGGACTCGTTATCCCGTGTGTGCAAAAACAAAGAATGTAAATAATTTCTCAAGATTTCCACCCTAATTCGCAAAATCTCTAAAAACATGCAGCGTTAGAAGAGGTGAGTATAGCAAAACGGACAATAGTAATTTAACCTGTGTGGGACAGTTTGGGGATCCGAAAACTGGTATCCTTTTACCCAAATTGGGTCAAGGATTGCGTCCAAAGAGTCCGGTTTCTCCCTACGCGGAACTCATGTTTTGTTCTCGACATCATACCGAACAAACCGATTGTGCGCATCCCTAAAGTTAAAAAATCGAGTCTCGTATTCAGAGTGGAGGTGATTATTTATGATGACCGTTATTAAGAAATGCTAAGATTTTCAGTACAGATAATCAGTTGATCGGCGTTGAATGTTAGGTAGCGGTAGGCTCATACCCTATTACGTGGGGTCTTCATTTACTTATTGACAAGGCTAAATTGGCAAAACTTGAATGTGATTCGCACTAACCTAACCCAACCGCTTTAAGGATAATTAATCAGTTAATCTATTTTATAACACAAGATTGTTTGCAGGTAGTTGTTTTTGTTAGAATAGTCTATCCACGCATAACGTAATAATATAGGTAAGTACATTGCAATTTTTTTCCTTTCTAAAGGAAAAATTAAAAAGACGTCCAAAATGTTAATTACAGAGTAGAAAACTTGTAAACACCAAATTCATGAAACACGTTTACTTACACGTGTAACAAAGCAAAGTCAGAACAACAACGTCAATAGACGTCGTGTGCATTTGTACATTAATTATTCCACCACCTGAATGTATTTTTTTATGTGTAAAGAATCTGAATATGAAAATAATTATATAACTCTGGTTTGAAGAATACATGAATAAATTAATACGAGGTCGCTTTAAACAAGGATTATTTGTTGCTTTGCGTCGGTGTTGGTCCTTGGATTCTATTGACAATGTTACGCTGTATTATGCAGTCGCAGTTATGCATCGAAAATAAGCAAGAAAATTATTAAATTAATTTGCTCTGTGACTCAATACAACATCGTTCAAAATCAGCTTGGGATTCTATAAAATATATGCCAACATGCTTGTACGCCATACAATGGTGCACCAAAAGACCTCTATGACGTAACATCAACAAAGCTGCACGTGGAATTGCATTTCATAATACGTGAATCAAAACCTGTTTAGTGCTACAAAAATGCCAACTCCACAGAGCAGAGACTTAACGCAACTCAGCGACCAACAGAAAATATGCAAAGCTGTGAAGTTGTCTCACTGAGGCTGTGATCAGTAAGAAGTTATACTGTGGCGAAATTCCCAACCTTGCTCGAGTTACGCAACCGTCGCAGCCTAGTCCTTTAGACATAGAGAGTGCCCTTGTGATCCCCCTCCCCCACCCCCATTCTAGGCCCTATTCATCTGAGGCCCAGACCTTTCAAACACTGAAATTCGTTTGCACTAATCAGTCAAGTTGAAGTGTCGTAATATTGGGCTTGATTTCTATTGTTAGGGCAGCGTTATTGATTAGGTATGTTAGGATAGAGATTAAGAGGGAGAAACTATATATAGGTTAATCTAGCTTTATCCAAAATTCGCTTTTATCTCTGAAACGTCAAAGCTTATAGGTGTTTACGAAGGAGAGCAAGCAACGAATAGAATTTAAACAATTCGAGCTAAGCTTTACTTTGATATTACCTCGAAAGCTCTTTAACTTTCTACTTGTGCAATTAATCATAGAATTAAAAATTTCTTTCTCAGTCATCAGCTGGTTAATCGGAAAGAAAATGAGGGCAAAGATAATAATTCAGCACATAGAGGTAACAGTAACAGCACATTCGCATTTGCAATAGGGCGCCCCAAACGTATGCACTAAGACAAATCAAAAAAAGGACTACCTACCCAAACATCGACTGAACCCTGTAGCTCAGACAACAAAGTCTACATTGCGACAGAAAACGAATTTCCCCAAGTTACGTCCTGTTGAAGACGCTGATAACGCTGTTATTGAGCGTTTTTCTAATCAAACGCTATCTGAATTGGAGTGCGCTGAGCCTACCAAATATTTAGAAGGTTATCAATGCTGCAAAGATATGACGCTCTATATTATATTCACGTACCTACCACGGAACTAAATATCCATAGTTTTTCTAATCACGATGTAAAAAGTGTACTATTGTATGATTGCGAGTATTGTCGTATGTTTTTCAAAGAGAGCAGATTCTAAAATGTTTTAAGTGTTCTGGAAAAATGTCTATTGGGTATATATGCTTATATTCCCGTTTTTTTTTTTCAGTTAGACTAGATAAAGAAAAAGGGATTTTTATTCCCGGACCACATTCATCATTGCATTTACTCAAATATTAAGACAGCTCATTTTGAAGATTAAGGTAGTTTATCAAATAAAAGCTACGTAAGTAGGTATGTACAAAAAATTTACAAAACCTCCCTTGCTATTCATAAAGTAGACATATCATTCGTTATCATCATCATCAGCCTATTGCAGTCCACTGCTGGACGTAGGCCTCCCCCAGGGCACGCCACAAGACTGCCAAGGAGGGTGTTTGCCCATAGTCACCACGCTGGGCAGGCGGGTTGGTGACCGCAGTTTGTATTTTGGACTAGGCGCTGCTGCCCACCTCCCGGAAACCCTTAATCGCCTCGAACGATACTCACGGGCAGACATGGGGTGGTACGAATTATACTCTGCCGGCACCACGCGGCCATCATTCGCTATTTCCACTTAAATTTTTACCTTGTATTTAAATAATATAGATCAATTCTGTACATGTATTATGTTTCAAAGTTGACCGTGACATAGAGTGCAGGATTTGACTACCGTTTCCGTATAGCTCAAGCTTCCTTGACTGTACATCATCGGAGCGGAACGTATTTAAATATTTACTCTATCACTTCGACGTAGAGTCCAAGTAGCAGAAGCTAGTGTGTTTATGAGTTACATTGCTAAGTATATCATTTGGGACCTTGAGAGCAGTGTAGGGACGAAGGTATGTAACATCTTATTGACAAAGACCTTCGTTTCAATTATGGCAGTTTATTGATGTTTTGACACTTATTTATCGTAATATCAAGTAATTTTAGACTACGAAATACTTTAAAATTCGCCTGTTAAGGTTAGTTCAGATTTTGGTGGACGTAAGGGCTCACTTTTGGATGTAGTGATTATTATCTGCCCTGATGGGATGTAGTGATTATTACCTTGCCCAAGCGACGAAACTGGGAATCCTAACAGCTCTACTAAAACTTTCTCTTTCTACGAAAGTGACCATAAACTAAATTTTATCCTCAATAGGATACGCGATCGCATTTGGTCATGAACAGAATGGAATGTTGGAACTACAGAACGTTGTGATTGTCACACAGTGGCAAGCGACGTAGAGCTAGACTACGACAAAGGCGGTGTCAGGAATTGAACAGATATTCGAACGACTCAAAAAAACACCGGGTAAGGCCAAGACATAGCTGTGGAATAACACAGTCTAGTACTGTTGCGGGGCTTAACTACTAGATTAGATAACAAAAAAATATATATATTGTACTACAAAAAACATTATGTACATGGGCGAGTTTAATGCCTTGCAAGGCATTCTCTACCAGCTAGCCTAGAAGAATACATCAGCTGCATCTCTTTCCGCAACTGTAGTAGGTACGTAAGAGTCGTCTACGATGCACATGGGTTTTCTCTCAGGCGATGACTAACTTGTCACTGGTCTACATCTGGCTCCGCCATGTTAAACGTAGCTGCAGGATCGTGATCCTGCACTCCTGTCTACTCCATTCTGGGAACTAACTCATGTGATATGTTTAGGTGACATAACACAAGACGTTTGACACACATCCTGACGAGTGGTCACGAATAGTCGCGAAACATGACTACGGCCATCGGCCAATGGCCTGGCCGACTAGACGTTCTTATGTCGATGGCGATAGGTTACTCGAATACCTACCACGGCTAGTCGTTACTAAGAGCACAAACATGTAGATCATAATGCCGCCTCTATGTAGGTATTAAAGAAGCGTTGTTTCCAATATTTCTATTATTAAGTATAAGGGCTTTTTAAGTAATTTATTTTATTAATTAGCTTTAAAAGGGAAGTTGATTTTGACAGATGTTAAAAGAAAGACGTTTATAAGTAAGTACCTATTTAGTCATATAGGCGATAAAAATAGTTTATCTTTTTGCCTATTTGGATTGCTAGTTTGTATGTAGGTACCTACGTCGCTGAATAATAATGCATTCTTAGGAGTAGGTAGTTAGTTAGGTATCTCTACCTACCTAAGTGCAATGAACTGTGGGTGAAAAGCCTTTAGTTTTTAACTTACAGTTTTTAGAAAATTTTACAGAGAGTTCTTTAACTGGGGTTTAACTTGTAATAAATTAAACACTCAATTTAATAATTATAAATTAAGTCCATAATCCCTTGCTAATCTACGACTGCTTCCGTAAAACTGATTCTAATAACTGCTGCACGGAAAACCTAGTTATTAATTAACCTTAGCGCTTTACTCGTACTAGTCTATTAGCATAACTAGTGCCATCTGACTGAATAGAGCAGAAGCTTATCTAGCTTTGTGATTTCAAAGTTGCTAATTCAATGTTATTTAGAATCTGCGCGTAGCAGATGAGCCACTGCGCTCGCGCACTAGAGGCGCTAATCGGATCCAACCTCTCGGGGCCACATTGACAGTTTCTATGCAAATGCGCCGCGGGACCAGTTTTGCCTCGCAGCGGTTCCGGGCCCACTCTTGCGCACGATCTATTCACGCCCATAATTTTATTATTTCTCCAAGCATACGCTCGTAAACTGGATTTTTATTCAATATTCGGCACAAACCTATTGACACCTTCGGGCCTCAGACGCTCGCTAGGCTATTACTAGGCAATGAATGGCGGTGTAACAGATGATAGAACATATTAAACCGGTTACCAGCACAAAAAGTATTAATGATGCAATAATAGTGAACAAAAAGGTTACACGGTTGTCTCATTATCAAGTTCAACAGCCCCGAGCCGACAGCACGTGTATGCAAAATTTTAGCAACAAATCCAGTAATGCGCGAAAATGTTCTCTTTCAGCGTATTTTTAGGATACAATCTGCATTATACCTCCTAGGTATTATCCTACCGTGTCGTATGTTAACGCTAGCTTCGTATTACAATACGCATAATGCGCCGCCTAGGCCAAGCTACGCGTTTTCCTCATAACCCGGCACCATGCCTTCACACAATAATACGAACTAGATAAATGGACAGATACTTTCCTAGACTCCATGCTAGTTTTCCAAATCCTTATTGAACAGTAAACAGAGAGTTCATCCGTGCACAAATTATCATAGTTCGCAACACTGGAGTAGGTATGTGTGTTCACTTTATCACTTGAGTTACACAGGCGAGCGCGTATCACTTCCGCATTATTGCAGCGCGTATTATCGATTGTGCGTGCGCGTCGCACTTGCGAACGCGGGGAGCCTCAACCGCGAGTGCGACCGCCGAAAAACTGTGCGCGCCGCCGAATACAGATGCAGAAAATTCGGACGCACAGAGTGGGGGACGCTCTACGACTATTCGAATCTTGCGCGTACGTGCAACGCTATGAAAAAGCCCAAGGTTAAGCGCTGCCAAAAAAAGACGCGCGCGAAATGAAAAAAAGACGGCTAGAGTTTGGTTTGCCCCTTGCGGGCCCTCCGGTGCAGCTCCCATCTGCACGCGCCGCGCAATCCGCGCATACACTTAATCTCGCTTTTCACGGAAATAGATTTTCTCAAGGATCGGCTTATGTTGTTTTTACTACGAATTACTTGTTTCTAGCGATTCTGTTTGGGATTATGAGTTGTTATGATAATCGTTGACTGTGCGTTTAGAGATTTCTGTACTTTGAGAATTTTTTTGATTGTAGGTAGGTACCTAAGCGACGCGCGATGCTCAGATGTACCTACATGTATATTAAATTACTTTTGTCATCTAGCTTCAAATTTATGACATCGTAATAAAATCATAAATTGGTTGGTACTTACCGATTCCTACATAGTCCCATCCTTTTTACGTTCATGATCCCACCTATAATAGAAAACTTATTATTCAAACTAGTGGACGCCCGCGAGCGACTCTGTCCGCGTGGACTACAGAAAAAACAAAATGTCGAAATTATCCAGGATAAAAACATTTTCCCGGTATAAAAAGTAGCCTATTATGTTAAGTGGGACCTGATTATGTTAAGTGGAAACTGCATCGAAATCGTTTCTGCCGTTTCTGAGATTAACGTGCACAAACGCACAAACAGACAAAAACTCAAAAAATTATTCTTTTGGGTAATACTGCGTTGATAAAGGCCTCTTATAATATTTTTTGTAATATATCTTCCATGTACAGACACGGGAACGTTGACGACCAAAAATAACCTGTATGTATAGATATACGTATACAGGGTGTAACAAAAGGGGTATGTTAAGCGAAAAGCTATATGTATAAATAGCCCATTATAAGGAACCTATTTCCAAAATTTGAGACTTAAAAATCACATATTTATTTTTCAAGATTGTATGAACATTCCTGAGTTGTTCAAGAATTCTCCATACTATGTGGAAAAATAAACATGTGAGTTCGAGTTTGAAATTTTGTGGGCAGGTTCCTTTTAGTGGGCTATTTATACAGGATGTGGACAGCCAGGCAAATATTGATACCATGAGTTCAGACCATGATTCTGATTCGGAAAACACTGAAAAATTTCGCAGGAAAATTTCAAAATTTTCCGTAATTTTTTTATATTTTAAGGAAAACAAATATTTTTGTTTGTTTAATTAGGCCTTAGATAAAAATAAAATTTTAACCAAAATATGATTTAAAAAAAAAGTTTGCCCACTAAAATTACAAATAACTGATCAACCCTAATGGAGAGTCACAAGTGATCCAAAAAACAGCACAGCGTCACACAATAGCCAATAAGCCTGTTTAATTTGTCACAGGATCGCCCGATACAATTCGCGCGGAGAGCAAAGATCACTGAAAATCAAATCAAAAATACATTTCCTACGAGTAATAACACTGTCGTATAACTCAACACAATGGTAGGTACTTATTCAGCATTTCAGTATTTGCCTTGCTGTCACCCACACCCTGTATAGCTTTTCGCTTAACATACCCCTTTTCTTACATCCTGTATATTACTTACCTGCCTAGTACCTACGGATTACGGAACCATGAAACGTGTGAGAGTCGATACTTTGTTTCTGATATCTATGGTCGATACACAGTCGATACTTTGTTTCTGATATCTATGGTCGATACACAAGACCATTGTTTTATGTTTCAGAATCTGATTACACATACCTATTACATACATTTCTTTGAATGCTTTATTGACCTTTAACTATTGAAACCTAATAGGTATAGATTTATTGATTAATTAAACCTAAGTATTAGAAAATCAGATAAAGTGGGATAATCTAATGTTAATTTAAAACATTTAAAAACAGAAATGCGTACTTTTACTAATAACGTCTTTTAGAAGGGATTTGTAAAATGGATCAGGTACCCGAAAGTTAGATTTCGTAATTAGAAACTTTTGGATATAATGGATTTGCACTAAGACCCCGTAAACCTAATCTAGTAATTTTAATAGAAAACATTGTATTTTAGGTACCTCCAGTTAGTCATTTTGTAGAAAACATTATGGTTTATGTTATATTTCAATAGAAACATCTCTAAATTTCTAGCGTACCTAGGTAGGTACCTAATCTAAATTTCAACATACACAGTTACATACATACTTATATCTATAGACAGGGCCGCGTGGTGCCGGCAGAACTGAATTCGTACCGCTCCATATCTGCCCGTGGGTATCGTACGAGGCGATTAAGGGTTTCCGGGAGGTGGGCAGCAGCGCCTCCCGTGTTGACAACATAGTCCAAAATACAAACTGCGGTCACCAACCCGCCTGCCCAGCGTGGTGACTATGGGCAAACACCCCCCATGCCAGTCTTGTGGCGTGCCCTGGGGGAGGCCTACGTCCAGCAGTGGATTGCAATAGGCTGATGACGATGATGAGAACTGCAAGATCATGAATTCGCGAATGAGATCCCACAGGCACTTTTAGCATAGCGGAGTCAAATTGAAACCGGGGTAAAAGACCAGTGACTGTTAGCTCATCGCCCGAGAGAAAGCGATTGAAATTTTAAACCAGAAGCCTGTTTTAGTTAAGTATGTAAAATGTTTCGTTAATTCATGGAATACTATGCCTAACCTAAAATATAAATTAATTTATTCCAGTTAAAATTATGATAAAAGAAAAATGTGCAGTTACAAAAAATATTCAATTTCCTACGGGCTTGATTGCGTTATCACCTCCGCAAGGCCGCTTGAATAATGATAATAATGTATTAGAATTAGAACACATGGTGATATAATGTAATTAAACAGGTACCTAATATTTAAAAAATGAGGTACATATGTAGTGTCAATAATAAATCTTGAAATTATATCGCATCTTTGGTAGAACAGCGGCACAATTGCGGTTTGTATTTTTTGGCTATTGTACCGTTGTTTTACCGAAGGTATCCATACATATAATCACTCCTTTATTTATCCCTTACGGGGTAAGCAGAGCACCAAGGGCCGATAGAACCACATGGTGCCACTTCTGACCAATTTTGAGGGTATAGTTGAGATGTACAAGTTCGGTTAGTAGTGACAGGTGGTCAGCCCATCGCCTACAAAACACCTCTTGTCCCTCTACTAACTTGTACTGTACAGTATGCCTGGGAAGAGAAGCAGCTGTAGTAAGTATTATACTTTTTTTTTTCACTCCCAGAGCAGCACAGAAGTAAAATACCGAAGGTATGCTATAAAGAAAAACATCCGACTGCATTGAAATTTGGACCAGCAGTGTCACTCTTATGACGACGAGTTCAATGAAAACTCTCAAGCTCAAATGCGACAAGCCGTTTAAGCTCTAGCTCAGTGGTCCCCAAAGTGGTCCAGGTAGACCCCCAGGGGTCCACAGGAGACTCGGTGGGGGTCTACGTTAATGTGAAAAAATGGAGGTTCACAATTAATTTGTATATGGTGTAGGCCTGTAGGGGGTCTACCAGAACCAGTTAACTTTTAAAAGGGGTCTATGAGTAAAAAAAGTTTGGGAACCTCTGCTCTAGCTAGAGCTTACCATAGAAAACATAACCTCTAAAAACATAATCTCCATCTGACGCAGTAATGTACTTCTTTGATGTAATTCTTTATTGTTCACATACAATTAAATACAGACAGAAATTATGAAAGAAAATTTACAAAGGCGTGCTTATCTCTGAGAGGGATTTCTCCCAGCAAACCATTTGGGAGAGTGATAATGAAATATAAAAGGTAGATATGCGTGTACACAGAATCAATAATAAAATTTGAATTCAACAAATAAATGGGTGAATTTCAACAACCTCGATTTTTGACTAATTACGCTGGCGAAATTTTATATCAACTTTCTATAACTTTTTTGTATTCGAAGTAATAGCCAAAAATATATAATATTCAGTCATATGGTACATATTTTTAAAAACGTATTATTTCTTGAGATATCTGCATTTAAAAATTTCAATCGCCACCGATATTATTATCAAACCACCGAAATTGTAAATCTCTCCACTGAAATTGATTACAACCAGCGGAATTATAAATACAGGAGAACATCATATGAATTACCTATTTATTTATTTTATAAGAACTTGAAAACTTTAGATTTTTCGTTTATTAGTTGGTAATAATGTTTACCATCATGATAATAGCTTAGAAACTATGATAACAAATTTAAGGAACACGTTAACAGTTAGAGAAATATTTTATTACATACTTTAAAATGCTTCCTAGTGAGTTTTTTCTTAGCATAAAACGTAGTGGCCATGGTATCTCCTATAAGATCTCGCAGTTCTGACTACACCATTTCGGAAACCTAGCTGTATTTATTTATATGTACGTAAAAATCTTCGAAAACCAGAAATAAGGATCATTTCTTTTCACTTGTGAAAGTGCACCTCGTTAGCTACCTTTATATATAAGGAACACCCCATCCAAAAATTCATGGTGTCGGAGATATGAAAATTTTATGATTTTTTTAAAATCTCCTTTTAGATGAGTAGAATGGCATATAAGAAATGAATCTCATTTTATACTTTGACCTCCCAAAAATCTATCAACATGGAATGGTCAAGCAAAATTTGTTAAATGTTTTTGCAAATTAAGCCCCTACTCTTTCAAAATAATATACTGCGTCATGCGTACCCTTTATCAAACTAAATTTCTTATTTAATAAGCTACTCAAAAAGGTGTAACTTATTATGAGAAAGCTTACCAGCAGCTGACCAATAAAGGTCTCGAAAAATACATTCCGTGGCGCTACAGCCTATAGCAGTGTTATATTGAGGCAAGTAGAATGTAGAACTCTTCTGTTATCATCAGGCGTACCTGTTCAAGCTACTCGGGTTTATCGCAAAGTTACTCGGGTTTATTCGTAACTGTTCATTTATAGTAGCAATTTTGGGTGATTTCCTTGAGGTTGAACTGAAGGCCAAGTCATAATCAATACCACAAAACGTGGGATTGAAGTAGATAATAATTATGTGCCAGTAGAACATTCAATATATAGATATTTTTTCTGAGAACAGTCAGGACTCAGAAAAATATGACATTTTTATTGGTCAGCTATTAATATAGAGGGATGAATCTTAAGTGCCTGGAAGAACTTAGTTCATTTAGGAACGGTTCCCTTCCGATCTTATAACATCTACTTGTCGATATGTGTAATTATGCTGTTTATCGATTGACCTACAGTGCTCAGACTGCATCAGGAACACCATCAAGTATGCTAATCGCCTACCAAAAAGGAACTGGACAGAAAAGTGCCGGCCATGTTAGTCGTTTAGACACCGAAAGATAGGCGAACAGTGCAACTGGCTGGATGCTACAGAGCGGCTGCCTGGGGTAGGAGTAAGACGAGATGGAGGTGGCGGTATGATCTCGATTCGAGTTGAACTGCATGATGAAAAGGCCTTTGGATAGCAGTAAGATTCCTATGCTATATATTATAGTGTGACATCACCTTTGTATTTTTTAAATTTGACTACAAACTTAGGTTACTTGTTAAAAAAGGTTGTCGCGCCATAGGATAGCCTTTTAAAATTCTTATTAGTCAGCTGTTGGTAAGCTTTTTCATAATTATACCTTTTGAATTTAGTTTAATGAAGTGTGCGCATTACGTGAAATCATTATTTTGAATGAATAGGAAAGAAACAGGAAAAAAAATTATAAACCTTTTAGTAATTATACTTTGACAATGCCAAGTTGATGTCTGTTAATTACTGAAATACACACGTATTTTAGTTTTTTTATGCATTTCCATTTAATAATAGGGTGATTTTAAAAACATTACAAAATGGGGCATAACCCTGACGCCGTAATTTTTTTAATGGGTCTTCCTACCCATAAAGGTAGAAAATAGGCTGTACTTTTACATCTCAATAGAAATAATACCCGTTTCCCAGTCATCCTGTATACAAAATGACAAAATATCAATTACGGTGACATTATTAAATTACGGTGGCCCTCTTTTTTGCCACTGGAGCCACTGGAGTTGCGACACCGTACTTAGAATTAAGTAATAAAGTACAAATTATAACGGACACTATTATTTTAAATGTAATAATTCGTTTGCAATTACGTCGATATATCTAATCTTTAATCATCTGTAAAATTTCTTTTTAAACAGCCTTTTAGTTTTTTAAATACACATGACACCGTTATATGATAAATTTGTATTCCTGCGCCACCGCAGGATATACTTACGTTTTTGGCGGGAAAACTGTTCAGTGTATCAAACATCCTTGTACTTGGTATACGATGGCTTGACAGAGCAGTGCAGGGAAAGATAGCTTAGCATCTATCTCATTCATTATGATGAAATAGTGTAATGTTCAAAATGTGCCAGCGTTATTGACTTTTTCCGCGGGACATTTTTAAAAAGCTGTTACAGGTACTACCGGGTTAAGTTAAATTACTGCTCATGGTGTAAATAATAGTGTCATTTAATGTATTTTTAAAATTTGTATGTATTCTGGTAAATTAATTCACCCGAAAATTGAAATAGGCAAATTTATTTTTGCAAATGAAGTGGGGACATAGCACCGCAATTAGATTTAGAGCCTTTGATAATTTTTTTAATGCGTAAACAAATATATTTTGGTCTTAAGTTTTAAACGTTAGTCTAGATCACTGTCTGAACTTAATAAAAAAAAATTAATATATGTGAATTTTGCACTTTCCACTACGATTTTCATCAACGCCGCGCTAAAAACGTACCTGGGAAATTCACCCAAATACCCTAATCTAATTAATAAAATAAAATATACCTACATAAACATACATATACAGAATGTTTTTTCATAAAGTCATATCAAATAAAGTAAGTTTATCCCAAAAAATTGTTGGGAAACAATGTAATTTAAAAAAAAATCTAATTACTTGATCGGGCGAAATTTATAGTGGCCAGTGTTTATGCTTATTTTTTTTCATAGACAGATATTAATTATTTCTCGTGAAAAAATCTTGCTATACGCGTCTATGTGCATTTTAAAAAAAGTGCAAAAAAATGCAGTCTATTAAATTATCTTTGGACCCTAATATTTTGGAAACCAGACACTTCCCAGGTATGTTACCATGGAGAAAAATGATCGTGATGATGAGGAGATTCCGTAGTTTTCGGGAACGTTGACGACCAAAAATCTGACACTCATTACTATTATAAGACAAAATCACTTGCCGCTGTCTGTCCGTCCCTATGTATGCTTAGATCTTACAAACTAGGGAAAGGATTTTGATGCGTTTTTTTTTTAAATAGATAGAGTGATTCACAAGGTAGGTTTATATATATAGTATCAGCACTGTACCCGTGCGAAGCCGGGGCGGGTCGCTAGTAAGGTATATAACGTCGAAGCTACACGAGTAAAAAAAGCTTATCCATTGATGACCATTACGCGAAATCAGAAGGAAATTAAAATTAATGGGTTTTGATGGATTTGGAAAATGTTTTTTTAAATATCGAGATTGAGAGAAACTCAGATATTCTAACAAAATTCAATTTTTTTGTCAAAACAATTGAAGTTTGAAAAACAATTCGCTAATGGCTATTAGCTCCAATGGTTATTAGATAGGGCAGAGAAAGTGCGAGTCATGAAAATAAGTATTTACAGAAACCATAGTACTAGTGGTGTCACATATTGACACCATGAAAATTAAATTAGCTCTGGAATAGGTAATTCATATTACTCGTATTACCACAAATGTAATTTTCCACTGAACTTTATAACGTAGTAACAAAACGATGTCTATGTTAAAAAGTATTAGGCTAGTGTACAATATTTTTATCGATACTTCTAAAAAATTAATATCAATCTTCGAACTAAATAAGTACCTTACTCGTATATTGTAGACTCGGAATACTTCATTAGGAAACAACCAACTTATTTATTAAGTAGACAGCGCGTCGCTAGTATGACGCTCAGTTTTGATATTTAGTGCATTTTTACTATGAAAGTATCTTAATTGCCTATTTCGGCCACTTAACAGATAAATTGGTAGTACAGTACCTAATAAGTTTCGTGGTTTTACTTCGTGACAATAGCATCTACATGACGTAAACATATTGCTTGGATACACTGCCCCATAACATAAGTCTACCATTTATTTTGAATTTGTTACTAAATGGTACCTTCAGTGTACCTATACTGGCGGCTTACTGTATCTTCCTTTGAAGTACAGCTGAAAGTAATATTGGACCAGCTTCAGAACAATAAAACTGTGGCGCTATTGTCTCTATAAAGTTTCTGGTATTTGATTTGAATGGTGGTTTAGCTATAGAATCAACCGGCCCCCTTATTACCTAACTAGCAAAAGTAAAGCGATAGCGAAAATTTTACAGAAATCTCTGATTGCTTGTCAAATTCGTATTACAAAATATGAATTTTTTGACATTTCAAGGCGAATATTGTACAATTTTCGCTATCGCTTTGCTTCGGCTTTGCTATTGCTTTTGCGTATTTATAATTATGTATGTATGTAATAATTTTTTTACCACTTTTTTATTTACTAATCCAAACTTAAATGTATTATTTAAATTTAAACAATATTTACGATTTAAAAAAATAGCTGTTTTTTTTTTAATTCAGTATTTTTTTCATAAATTGATTAATCCTATAGATTAATAAAATTCGCGCTTTAGTAACTTACCAAACATATTTAATTTAGAATAAAGCTAAAAACACATACCAATACAAAAATATATCTTCGAACGGCTTTATTTCTAAATAAAGGTAGGTGGTAAGTACGAAAAATATCTCACAGCTACCTCAAAGACAAAACAGTATAGCCATAGCATAAAAAATATGCACAATATGTAATCAGCCTGTACACAAAGGGCTTACGTCTCGAAAGGCTATCTAATCAGAGCACACGCGGCTGCAGCATGCCCCTTTATCTTTTTTATTCACTTATACTAAGGTTTATATTTAACCGAAATAAACGCCTTTACTTCCTGTTTACAACCATCTATTTATTTTATCGATTTTAAATCAGTGTTAGGTATAATCTACGTGATCGAAGTTTATTGCTTTATTAATTTGGACCCATTTGTAGTATATGCAAAAATCTACATTAAATAAATGAAATTGTATTAGGCGTTACGATTCGGAATTTCAAACATTCACTATGGGAGCGCCCACCACCGGGCCCTACGCCCTCCACTGACCCTCTGATCTGATAACTCATAACTGCGAAAACAGGCACTTACACTAACTACAGTCGCCACGAAAAACCAGACCCGAGCACCTAGCATGCAAGATAATACATCATACTATTTCCGAAATCAAAATACATATGTTTCGCCAACAACCGTGGCATCCTCAGGATTATAGAAATTAATAAATTAGTAAACCACTAATTATTATGAAACTCTAAAACCCAACACATTACCTACACAGAATTAACTACCCTCTACTAAGTATTAAAAAATATATAAATAATTACCCACCATTATTTATTTTTAAAATAAATAGATACTATTTGTGCACACAAACCAAATAGTATTGGGTGAATTAGTTAAATTTTAATGAAAAAATTCAAAAGTTCACCAAATTATTGATAAATTAGTAAAGGAAAACAAGGGGAAAACAAGGATGTATGCAACAACATGTGGAGGGTGTAGGGCCCGGTGGTGGGCGCACCCATAGTGAATGTTTAAATAAATAATTAAGACACATATCGTATTAATATGAAAGAATTTAAAAATTCTTTAACCTAAGCACTATGTACCTCCCATTATCCCATTTTATATGGGGTCCGGTCGGCGCAATATGGTTTCATTCGAAACTCACATTGCCGAAGAGTTTGGTATTTATTTTACGGCTGGTTACATGCACGGAAAGAGAAATGTTCAGGTCTACTGATGATAAATAGAAAACCCCTGTGGCAGTAGCCTTGTGACGTGCCCTAGGCCTATGTCCAGCAGTGGACTGATACCTAGGCTGTGATATGTAGGTATGTTTGGTGTATCTTTCAGATTTTAAAGGAAAGGATAAATAAAAACATATTTCGACCGTTAACCAATTTATTACTTACTTATCTAACCATCAGCTAAGATTGAGGTCAAACATGGACCAGTCTAGCACAAAAAGTATCATCCGGCCTATTGTCTACCGCTTTTGTCCTTACAAAGCTCGCACATGCGCAAATGAGCAGACTGTTCGAGTGTTTACAGGTTCACGTATGTAATGTTTTTAATTTAAATTAACCAATTTATTATTACAATAAAATACTAAGTAAAAATCCATATTCAGTTACAAAACACTATTTTCTTTGAGTCATCTTATAACCTTTTACTATTTTTGAATATAACTTTATTAATGTTATACAATTTGGTGCAGTTTTACTTTTAAAAGACTGTACCTTATATTTTTCGGTCATTGTTAATTTTTTTGCAAACCTAATCAAAGACTTTGAAATTTTGATTTACCATAATCGAGATAGTACAGAATGTATCGAGTCATTACTCGCCGCATTCAATCTTTTTTGGCTTAAGTCCAAAAAGATGTATTGTAATAAAAAGCCTAATACCTATCAATCTACATTTAGGTACTAAGAATTATAAAGCTTGACTCGTTTGTTCGGTAGAACGTATATTTCAGGTATGAATAGTTCGATCGAAGAAATTATTTTTTTAAACATTATATGCATCAAAATATTCTTTAGACTAGTTTTCATTGTGAAAAATTAATAATAGGTATGTATATTACAGAAAAACAAAAGTGAAAAACAATGTATATTACAGACAAATTTTCGTAATTTTGTTTCAAGAGGGTCTTGGTGTTTTGTAGGCGATGGGCTGACCACCTGTCACTACTAACCGAACTTGTACATCTCAACTATAGCCTAAAAATTGGTCAGAAGTGGCACCATGTGGTTCTATCGGCCCTTGGTGCTCTACCCCGTAAGGGATAAAGGCGTGATTATATGTATGTATGTATTGTTTCATTATGTTATCCATCCATGTGGTCCGATTGCGGGATATACTCATTATTTTAACTAGGTATTAAAAGGTAGGTAATTTTTGACTAGGTATTCTAAAATATACCTACATAATTTTACTGTGCATCGAATAGAAGCAACATTTTGTATACTTACTTAATCTTAAAATAATTATAAAAAAATATTTATTTATTTATTTCAAAATGTGTGCTTCCGGAACTGAACCAACGATATTCTATAAGTAAATAGGAAAGAATGTTATTAGTAAGTCCCTTACATTATTATAATGAAATTCTAAACGTATAGGTAACTAAACTACTCAATTTTTCTACCTATGAATATAATTTGTCCTTTTTTTATTAGATATGCAATTTTCAATATCCCTAACCGTAGGATGGAAAAACGGTATTTTGGTATATTATTTCATTTATTTATAGAAATGGACTCGCTTTTGTAAGTTATAAATGTTGTGTATTTACCAAGGCATACGAATTTTTAATAGTTAATGTCTCTTTGTGTTTTATTAAAATGAACTATCGCTACTATCCCCTCCGTCGCACCTGTCATACCTTACACATACTTACTCGTAACTACATCTGAATATACAAAACTATCTTATTGATAATGAACCTTGAATTTCATGCATCAAATAAATAGGTAACTGTAAGTAAATAACTCCTGCGTATGTTATTTATTATTGTCACCACGCTACCATACGCGTGTAACATGTATCTTATTATCTACCTAAAAACATTTATTTTTTTATCAAGCCGATAAATACTACAAAACTAAGTAAGTACTTATGTATGATTATGAATGAATATTTTTTAACAGATATTATGTTATTCATTTATTTAAATAACGAAATAACCATTGTTTTATGAAATTTGAAACAATATAAAAAGTAACACGACCTTCATCCAATAATATACCGATCCCTGAATTATAAAACCACCGAATACATCCGAAACGTATAGAAATCATATGGGACGCCTTAAAAAATAACATCGAACATCAAAAACACAAAAACAACACTCATCGACGAAACGCATCGCAAAATAAAGACATCCAACCAACGAGACACCAGCAACGTACTCACAATCAATTCAATATGCCATCAGCCGAAGCAGATGCAGTCGCGGTCGTGGGGCCGAGCCCTGAGCGCCGGACGCTCTTTATCGAGGAAGTGCGCCTTGCGAACTGTCACCGGCGCGGAAACCGGGCCTCGCCGGCGGCTGCACTGCGCCTGCGCCGCGCGCCCATCAACAGCCACCTTGCAGCTTGCTGGCCACCCACCACCCAGCTACCCTTTAAATCGAACGTCATATCCCGCTACCACCCGCGCCCCGACGCCACCCGCTGAAAACGCCCGCCCCGGGCCCCTAAAAAATGCATTGCGTAACGGCTCCGTGAATTCCGAGCGCTGTTTGCCCAATCAACTTAGGTACGTAACTACCGGGAACAATAGATATAATCGGGTTCACTTCAGGTTGTGTTATAGGGTAGGGAAATTGTTGTTTTTTTTATGTTCAATCAATTCGTTAACATTCTTTTGTTTAGAAGTCTCTCAAGTAGCTTTTAAACTAACTCTACGAGATATTAATTCCGATTCTTGTCTGTATTTTTTGACATGTTTCCTTACCTTAAATGCTTAGTTTAGACGCACTAAGCTCTAAATAAAAAAATATGGAAACTTGAAATTCCATTTTTACCCAAATCTGTCATTTTTAAAGGAATTCAGTTCAAGAGTAAGCGTAAGCACACTGTATTTCAATTTGCAAATGGCGGCCGTGACATTTAAGTCAATAAATGCTAATAAATTTTAATAATTGTGCAACCTAATTTGCATTTAATTATCTACGAAATTTACCTAGTCCTATAAATAAAAATTACTAGTTAATTAAGGCTTTGCACTATCTTCAATCCGGATCTATTAAAAAATATGAAATCGATAGCTCTAGTAGTTCGATAGATAATAGAGATTGAATGTTTTGATTTTGCCGACAGACGGACAGCTATGGACAGCTATTTTACCATTTTGGTCGAAACCCTTAAAACGTTATATTTCTATATAACCCGCAGAATATGTATGAAAAAAAGAAAGAAGAAAAATGTTATATTTTCCATTATAATCCGCATTTACATGCACCCGTTCGTCTTACTTGTTGTGAATAAACTAATTTCATTTATATATCCGTCATCCGAATTCTATCTGTAGGTAAGTACCTATATATCGAATTGAAATAGTATTCGGATCGGATCTAAAACGAACAAGACCGAACCACCACGACAAAATGAGATGTTAACCCATTTATTGCAAATCTAAAGTAGGATATTTTATTAACATGTATAGTCCTGGGTTTTAATCGAAATGTCCTGGTATTTCTTCCTCAAATCCTGGTTTTCAAAGTTTGAGATGGCAACCCTACTCTAGACTAAATCCAGCTAGGTTTAAAGTTACACTTTACCTGTAGGCTGCTTTGCTTTAGCCACAAATATTTACCTTTTAAATAAATCAAATTTATAAGTACAATTACATATATACGAAATGGGGTATCCATAACTTCAGGATCATAAAGAAGATCGCCCAGCCACGTTTAGAATAGCGGGTATAGATGTAGATTATCAGTGACAAGTTGCCAACTTATCGCCTGAAGGAATGCCCAATGCAGCTGATGTATTCTAGTGAAACCCCGCATCACAGGAGAACAATTTTATTACCATAGGTATTAAAATATTGATGTAACATTATTATGTTATGTTAGAAAGCAATGTTAGTAAGCTATCTACTAATAATAGAATTATAACCTTATAGGTTATATTTCTATTCTACTAATGTTAGTACCGTTGAACAGACAAAGGACTCCCATCAATAACAAAACCGGGTTAGAATGGCCGAAAAATAATGCAGCTGTGCCGTTTCCGAAATAGAAACCTGCTTTCAAAGTAGGTCATCGATGCGCCGAATGTTACTGTTTAGGACTGTTACGAAATTATAATGATTTATTACATCGCACAATGATCTAAACAGAGTATAAACTAAAAAAAAAACAATTTTCGCCAAAAAATGTACATTATGTTACTCAAGTCCATGTGAAAGCACTTTTTGGAAAGCGCTTAAAACTGATTACCATGACATGAGAATTAAATAAATAATAACATTGTGTGTTAGAGTTTTCGGTGTCGATCGACACCTTTTTACCCGACTGCGCGACGCAAAGGAGTGGTATTGTATTTAACAGCCTATGTATGTATGTATATAAGTTTGTAAGTTCCTTTGAAGCACTACACAGACCAAACGCCTCGGCCGATTTTTATGATTCATACGTCAATCGATTCCTCTTAGTCCGGCGAGTGTCACTAAAGATATGACGTTAGTGAAAATCCAATATGGCGACTACTGGACGCCATTTTGTGAAAATGAAAAAAATTTAAATCGTGATCGAGTGGGGTAATGTATTTAAAAATCATTTTTAGGTTTCTCTCAAAATTCGACCAACCGTTTAGGATCTATATCGATTGAAAGTTCGACACAACAGTTTTTATACTTCTTGCTGCCGAGTGAAGCATACCTATTAGTAGATAGGGTACTGCTTGTATTTAACTTAGATGTCAGTGGTCTATACATCGTAACATAACAACTGAACAGCCAGGATCCATTGAAATATTAGCTTAGATTAGATCCCGACTGTTCAGTTGTTATGTTACGATCATTAGAAAATATTTTATGTTCTTCAATAGTATTCTTTCCATAATAATATTATAGAATTCTAGACCACTGGACATCTAAGTGCTTGTTTTTTTTTTCAGTTTTTTAATTATTTGGTTCTTTTTTAAGCAGTCGGGTTTTTGGATTTTTTAAATTATGTTTTTTTATATATATATATGTATATATACATATAACATGTAATCACGCCTTTACGAGTATCCCTTACTTTTTATAATTTAATTTCAGATAAATAGAATATTTTTGGATCGCTTTTACTGGCCGTCAAGTAATATTATATTAACTTATTCGTTGGTAATAAATAACTTTGAAGGAACTTTCTTTAGATCTATATGTGAGTAGCCTAGAAAAATCTTTCAAAAGTTCTGTAGAATAAACCAATTATTTTTCCGAATAATATAAGCTTATTTGATAGAAAAAAAATTGTTACGATTTAAATGACGGTCGATTGGTGTAGTAGGTAGTGACCCTGCCTGCGACGCCATAGGTCCTGGGTTCGAATCCCGGTAGGTGCAAACATTGATATGATGAATATTAATGTTTCTTTCCGAGTCATGGATGTTTCTATACTCATCTATGTATTTATATACCGTTGCTTAGTACCCACGACACAAGACCGTATGGATCTTAATATGGGACTAAGTTAATGTGTTGTGAAATGTGTGAATATTTAAATGTTCTGTTATTACTATAGCCCACTATCTTAAAATTTAAGTATAACTACTTACAAAATATATTATAAACATCCAAAGGATTATTTAATTATTTATCACGCAAGATAAGCCGCAAATATTAACGCTATTTTTACAATGAATGCATCTGCGAAACATCCGCATCAAAAATAGGTGCGAAGTGGGTCATTCTGTGCCATTTTTCTACTACTTAGTTACTCTTTCGTAAAAAGGGCGTATGCATGCTGAAGACAAAATGGAAATTGTGACTAGTAAAGTCATATTCTGCCTAGGAATAATAAATATTAATAAGAAAATGAAAAAAATTCTTCACTCGAGTGAGATTTTTCCATTTTCTTATTAATATTTTATAATATATAATATCTTAGTTAAGATAAATTTTTAAGATACTTCTCCATAATAAATATCTTTTAGGGGATCTAATTTGGCCTCATATCGTGATTTTTATTGATTTATTTACCATACATTGGCCCCAAAATGGCAAACCGCCCCGGATTCGCACGGGTGCAATGCTGATATACTTTATACAAGGTGTAACAGAAAGGGTATGTTAAGCGAAAAGCTATGTAAATAGCCCACTATAGAGAACCTATTTCCAAAATTTCAGACTCTAAATCACATGTTTATTTTTTAAGATTGTATGAACATTCCTGGCTTGTTTAGGAATTCTCCATACTATCTGGAAAAGTAAACAAGTGATTTCGAGCCTCAAATTTTGTAGGTAGGTTCCTTATAGTGGGCTATTTATATAGCTTTTCGCTTAACATACCCTTTCTGTTACAACCTGTATAAGGTCTATCACTATAGTGATTATCTTTTGACACGTAACCAGGTAGGTAAAAAGAAACAACTTTCACTATGGGACCAATTTCGAAATATTGAAAAAAATCAGCTTTTCCATACAATCTCAAATATTTACTGTACTGAAATGTAAATGTAATGTAACAGGTTTTCGGAATTTTTCCTGCTTTTGCTTTTTTATTTCATATCCCTTGCGAGTACTTGCGTTTCGAGTTGGTCCCATAGTGAACAGCTTTATTTGAAAGTTGTACCTGTGATGTAACTAAAAATTTATGGTTTTCTACGTGCTTCGTATGGTTGACGTTGCTTCGTACCAAATTTCAAGATTCTGAAAAGCATAATTCCCTTGCAAGTGTAATTTGCGGCATAAACGGCTGTAATAGAAGTTTGAGCTTCAAGGGACAGTTATAAATAAATCTTCCTCTTGAATCACTATCTATTTAAAAAAAACCGCATCAAAGTCCGTTACGTAGTTAAAAAGATCTAAGCGTACATGAGGACAGACAGACAGCAAGACGCAACTTTGTTTTATAGCATGTTATTATAATAGAAATATTGTTATTATATTATTACTTTCGCATTATATCATTAGTACGGATTGTTTAATAACTTCCCAGTATGTGCTCGACATTACGTTTACTACGTCACTGCCCTACATTAGCGTCTCAAAGCAGTATCGAGTAAATGAAGGAAGAATATTTAGGAGATGCGATTTTCAATAAGACCAGAGTAGGTGCGAGTTGGCCGCGTGGTGCCGTCAGAGTAGAATTCGTACCACCCCATGTCTACCCGTGGGTATCGTACGAGGCTTAAGGGTTTCTGGGAGGTGGGCAGCAGCGCCTCCCGAGTTGACAACATAGTCCAGAATACAAACTGCGGTCACCAACCCGCCTGCCCAGCGTGGTGACTATGGGCAAATACCCCCCATGGCAGTCTTGTGGCGTGCCCCGGGGGAGGCCTACGCCCAGCAGTGGACTGTAATAGGCTGATGATGATGATGAGGTGTGAGTTTAAAATCGAACTATTTTTCATCTCCAGAGTTTTTATAGTCTAGGGGCCACGTTCACCATCTCCAAGTAAAGTTCCAAATACCTAGCTACTTCCCAAATATTGACCAGCGACTAAAAATCAGAAGTTACCTTAAGTTGCAGAAGTCGAGATGAATTCGAGATAACTTTAACTTGAGACTTTATTAGACGAATATATTACTCGACACTTTATATTTTAAAGGTAACGAGGACCTAAGATACAAAAGTATGGTGAACTTCATATTTTAATGAAAATAAATAATATACTTACTTTTTTTAATCAAGGTTTAACTCACCTTTATTAAAGACAACTGCATCAAAAGTTTTGTTGCTAACGCACTTGCGGGTCGAAATCAAAATAACCATACGTCAAGTCTACCTTCTTGCCTATGCCTTTACAAGTTTGTTATTTATATTCTCAACTATTGTTGCCGCTCGATAGTCCACTATCGAGCGGCAACAATAGTTGATACTATCGATAGCCCCGTGAGGGGCAATACTATTGATACACAGCAATACTATCGATAGTATCGATACTGTCGAAGCTCAATATCGCATATACTATCGATAGTATCGATACTATTGCTCCTGAATATTGCAATAACCATCGATACTATCAATAGTAATGATACTATCGATAGTTTTATCCCATCGATAGTCACCTTTTCCTCAATAGTATTGCTAATACCATAATTGTCTAGCTAGTGGCCGACAGGATATGAGATGGTTTTAAGGTTTTTAAACATTTGCGTATAATCTTTCGCTATAGCAGGAAGATAAAACCTCTGCCTTCGTCATATGAATTAAATGGTGAAACATTGCAAGAAGTATCGGAAATAAGGGATCTAGGAATTATCATTGACAGTCAGCTTAAATTCATCTCGCACATTGACCATATTACCAAGAAGTCCGCGCAAATGCTCGGATTTATAAATAGAAATGCCCGATCGTTTAATGTAAAGACAAAAATTGTTCTGTACAACTCACTTGCCGGAGTAGATTGGAGTATGCTAGCGTTGCGTGGAATCCTGTATACGCTGTGCACTCGCAGCGTCTTGAGTCAATACAGCGAGCGTTCACGAGATATATGTCGTTTACTTCACGCGGCATATCTCATAGATGTCCATATGAGCAGCGTTTGTCATTTTTTACGATGGATTCCTTACGTCATCGTACTCGTAGGAGGGTGCATGATCTGGTATTCCTTTATAAAATTCTGAATGGGCGGATTGATTGTAAGATGTTGCTTGAATCCTTGGCTTTGGCAGTTCCCAGTCGTATTTCTAGAAAACCCATGTCTAGGTCTTTCTTTTTACCCCTATATAGAACCAACGTCTGCAGACACTCGCCTGTAGTCAGAGCATGCAGTGAATATAATGAGCTTAATGCTAAACATCCTGAAGTTGATATATTCTCTCACTCTCTATCCAAATTTAAACATATGATAGATAAATTTGTGCCTGCTTAGATATCGACTCAGCTAGGCTAAAGCTGATTGTGTATCATTTATATTGCCTGCCTATATTCTGAAGTGTCTATTATTATTGTTTTGTTCTTGTATCTACCCTACTAGGCTTTTGTTGCCGGTATTACAATATTCACGGGCCTAGGCCATATGTTTATTATTACGAGTATTGTATTTACCTTACGAGTTGTGCCTCTCGTAACTTGCCTCGTGATCGAGGCAGGGATATCTGTCTCACTTAACTGTTGACAGATGGACTATTGGGCGGCGCGGCCGTAAGGATTTTAATGCATGTTTTGTGTGCGCCAGTCATAGTTGCATGTATCAGTATTGTGCTACAATGTATAATTATTATTCTACCTTTTTAATACATGTGATGTTGGTGTGCCTAATCTTAATAAATAAATAATTTTTATTGTCATTAAAGGTGACAACAGTAAATTACAAGTAAATTGATAAAATCCTCCTTAAATACTGTTGCACTATTTTACATTAAGTATACCGTTTTATTTTTAACATTTAACATTTTTTTTACATTTAGTATGTATACAGGTATCACATAAAATAGTTACATCAAGATAACAGCCTCAAAATATTTACTAGCTACATCAACCAATATTCAAACACAATACTATTGAACTATCGACCGCGCAATCGATAGTATCGATTATTATTACAATAGTCATGACCGATACTATCGTTAGTAACGTCAATATTGAGCTTTAATACTATCGATAGTATTGCTGTGTGTCAATAGTATTGCCCCTCACGGGGCTATCGATAGTATCGATAGGCCTATCGATATTATAGATGATTTTCGAGGTCAACTATCGATAGTCAAACAATCGATAGTTCGGCAACGCTATTCTCAACAAACTTGTAAACTCCTCATAGCACTTCCTCCATGATTGAGCACACATTTCTAGTTCACATACTGAAAGGGCACTTCTATAAATGCATGCGACGAAATTTCTACCTACAAAGTACCTATTGTTACTTTGTAACTTGCAGTAAATGAATCATATTATAGTACATAGTAGGAACAAAGGTTTTATGTAAGCTTGTTAATCTTGTTATTCTCTGACGATGCTTTTTAGTGGTTACTTTCCTTTGAGGTCACTCAAGTTAGGGACTATTCTTTGTTTGATAAGTTTTTTTAATGAATTATACCTATAGATATGACTTTTAGGGACTAGGTGGAAATTTTTTGCTTGTTCATACTGTTACCTACCAAACTAAACGTTCAAGTATATCGATTAATATAGGTATAAGGAGGTTTAGCGATCAAGTCTAGTAGACACATAAATAAGTGATCCGAATTTAACTTTTTTTCATACATACATTCTTTAAGACAATTCCCGATGTAAGTACCAAATTAAAATAGCACAAAAAAATTATCCATATTGACGTCACGCTAAGCTCACATACATAATCAAACCTATGCACACACGCACACCGATGTCGATATGATAAAGAGTATGAACCACTGCACACACTAATGCGCAACACACACTAGTGCGCGGATACTAGCTTGCATACAATGCCAAAGATCGCATCGCCCGAAATTCGGCGCGTGTAAGGACAGGAGCGTATTTGGGGTGCATAGTTAATGCATTTAAATTTTTTTGTAAGTTGCATAAGTGGGCACGGCGTTAAATACAGGTAAGTTAATTTATCTTTTTAATTTTGGTGTACATATGTATTAAAAAATCGGCCAAGTGCGAGCCGGACTCGCGCACTGAGGGTTCCGTGCAAACCTGTTTTATCATATGACGTAATTTAAAATTTACGGTTTTCGCAATTTTTCCTTAATTTACGCTATATGATCTTACTTCGTGCCAAATTTAAAGATTCTGAGTTCACGGGAAGCACCCTGTAGGTTTTGATCCCCTAGCGAAAGTCGAAAATTTGCGGAAATTTGTTACATAAACGGCTGTATCTTTTGATTGCATTGGTTTAGAGGTTTAAATTTTTCACAGCTCCTAGGGACAGTAGACCTACAAATTTTATATAAATTTCAGCTTGATACCTCCACGCTTTCTTGAGAAAAAGGGTCTTGACAGACAGACGGACGGACAACAAAGTGATCCTATAAGAGTAATGTAATGTAATGATGCGCACATAAATTGAGGCAATACCTGTTTTTTATTGTAACAGGTATTCTGTTGTTAACTTAACGGCCATAAAGCGATATGTAGTATAAATAACATAAATATGAAAAGTCTGAAGGAAGACCCTTAAAAGTATCCAAACATTTAGGAAAAATAAATGCTAATGTTGAAGGGTGGTTACTGTTTTTCCACAATGCTTATACAAGCAACATTATGAAAGATACAGTAGTAATGCAAATACAAGTCTCATGATAAACCTGCCAACTTTACGAAAAATAATTTTAAAAAATACAAAGAAGTTATTATTCCTATTTCATATTGTACACAAACCATTACAATAAATGCAGAGAAATTTACAAAAGAAATGCCTACAAAAGCTTGCTTATCTCTGTGAGAGATTTCTTCCAGCATACCAGAAGTTCTTATTTGTTAATACATAATATTATTGATGTATTAGAGCTCAACTGGCGACTTTGTGAAATAAATCTGTTCTTTTAAATGAACATGACTAGGCCAGATATTCCAGTCTATTTAACTTTGCTTAATGATAATGAAAAAATCTACTCGCCTAATGACCTCTAGTCATGAAGAGATGACTGCGGATGACTCATCTTTACTACGTACCTAGTAAAGCATTTGCAATTAAGGTTTAAAACAAATAGCGAATTTGTGGTAGGTTTAATATTGTATATTATAACTGCCAACGCTGATAATGGTATCTAAACATATTCTTTACAGAAATGTAAATTAATATTTGATTTTAGGTAATGATAATAACATCAACAAGTTAAAGTTTAATCAAATATTAGGTCATTTACTTATATTTGAATATTAAAGTTTCTACTATCCTAAATACGGACCTGTGCAACGCATTGCGCGATAACGTCATTTGCACACACGCGCGGCGCATTGTCGAAACTCGTGAATGTATTTTTCTAGTCTATACTTACGTCAGTGTGCGACAAATCGAGACAGGCAGATAGTTCCGCGTATAAGTGGGAGCGAGACACGTTGTTATATAACGCATTATTTTTATAATTAACAAACAAAAATTTGAGAGATACGGCCGTGCGGCCGTGAGCCCGGTTGTCGACCTCAACCGTCAAATTTGCACAGATCAGATGTGGGCGACCTCGGTATTTCTAGTTGCACGTTCGCACACATAGACAAGCATCGGCAGTCAACATACGCGAAAAATTCTCGACTTCCGTATACCGAATCTACCTGCTACGCATGCGCGAATAGTCCTGGCTGCATACCTACCTCCATCAATCTTTGTTTGGTTGTTGCATTGACGTTTTCCCCGTGATATGCCTTTGGGATCTATAAGGGAGTAACAATAAGGAGTTTATATTAGCAACATAGAAAAGATTCCCTTTGCATACATTATAAACAAAAATTTTCATAACTATTCATTTTAACCGTAGCTTATTCTATGCCGCAGTGGAAGGAAATTTTCGTCAGAAAACCATCTATAGGTACATAAGGTATCTTCAGTAAAATAGGTTTGGTTTATAAGAAACCTAGCTTATTGTTCCTGACACCGTAATTATGTAAAAACTTACA
The DNA here is from genome assembly GCA_014607495.2 of Carposina sasakii. Lineage (NCBI taxonomy): Eukaryota > Metazoa > Arthropoda > Insecta > Lepidoptera > Carposinidae > Carposina > Carposina sasakii. The sequence continues at coordinate 3,207,114 of CP053149.1, read as the reverse complement.
CACACCGTTGTGTTCACATAGGTAAAAGGGGTTGCTAGAATCATGATCTCGACGGAGATCCCACAGCTGCGGGGTGAGATATTAAATCAGTGACAACTTGCTAACTAACGCCCCTAAATTCCTTAGTCGACCCTTTACGACATCCACCTATAAGGAATGCAGCTGATGTATTCTAGTAAAACCCCGCTTTAGCACAGGGCCGTAGTTAGTACCTACGATATTTTAATATTTAACCATGCTCGATTGGATTAAAGCTAAAAACCATATTTAGAATAACTGCTTCACAATATACAGGTGATTTTTGGTCGTCAACGTTCCCGAAAACTACGGAATCTCCTCATCATCACGATCATTTTTCTCCATGGAAGCATACCTGGGAAGTGTCTGGTTTCCAAAATATTAGGGTCCAAAGTTGAGTAAATAGACTGCGTTTTTCTGCAAAAATGCACATTGACGCGCGTAGCAAGATTTTTTCACGAGAAATAATTAATACCTGTCTATGAAAAAACTAGCACAAACACTGGACACTACAAATTTCGCCCGATCAAGTAATTTAAAAAAAAAATCATTTTTCCCAGCATTTTTTTTGGCATAAACTTACTTTATTTGATGTATAGAGTACGTACCCTTCGTTAATGGTGGCTACGAAAAAACACCCTATATAAAACCTTTTATATGTAAGTACAGTCTGTATTATTGTACCTAATATCGATATACACCATAGAATAAGGAAGCTCCAGAATTGTGTCATCAAAGATAAATAAATATATGACGGGCATTGAAGCAAAAATCGACTCGAATGCCCCGCACTTTCCTCCCTTCCCCACCGAGGATTATTCTCATGGAATACTGCAACTTTTTAGGGTTTCAATAGAAACAATAGGTAGTAAAAATACCAAAAGTGTGAATATTTCGTATAGAAATCGAATTGCAAATATTGCAATAAATATTTATTTACATTACATAGTGGACGCCCGCGACTTCGTCCGCGTGAACTGCAGAAAAATTAAAATGTCGAAATTATCCGGGATAAAAACATTTTCCGGAATAAAAAGTAACGTATGTGTTAATCCAGGGTGTCAGCTAACTCCATACCAAATTTTATTAAAATCGCTCAAGCCGTTTTTAAGTCAAAGAGTAACAAACATCCATCCATCCATATTTACAAACTTTCGCGTTTATAATATTAGTAGGATGAACAAATAAAATAGGTAGACTATATATACCTACCCTATAGTTTATACAGATAAAAACATTGGAGTGCCATTTTTAATTTTAAAATTGTAGTCTTTTCTTCTCCCAATATCGATCATCCGAAAATCATAATCCCTAACACGTTTGCACAAACATCACTTTTCACAATGTTCGTGTATGTACATAAAATTTGTATAATTATTGCCTAATCGTCTTTCTTATGATGAATACTTACAAAAAGCATAATTTTTTAACCTATTTTTATTTATTAAAAGAAATAGGGCAATAACTTGTATGTGGCATCACTATAATTTTCTCTATGACAATTGTAAACAAAATGTAAAATACAATATTTAAATACCGAGGCTAGTAATTATGCTACTTATACGTGAAATGTGATCCTAAAGTGTTTACTTAGTGACCCGGTACAATTTTTACAGGTAGGGACCACGCAATTTGAAATAATTAATACTATTAGTTTAATGTTATCCCACTGACGTCTACAGCCGGACTGGATGAACTAGGTTGATTCAACCGACTTAAATTTGCTTCAAAAGTTTTCGTGATCATGGCTTTTGGACCCTCCTTATTCTAAGATATACACACATCACCGTCTCATATTAACACGAGTAAACATTTTATTATACGATGTTAATGAAACTTCGTAGCACTACTACGAGTCCGTAGCATTTCGAGTGATGCAACATAAAATTTAAATATAATTAATATGGTTTTTACCTATTAATTTAATTTAAATATTTTCCCGGGAAAAAATATTTATTAATTTATTAAAATCGCTCCAGTCGTTTTTACGTGAAAGAGTAACAAAATCCATCCATCCATACTTACAAACTTTCGCGTTTATAATAGTATTAGTAAGATATTCACACTTCACAACTCACTACATCATCAACGTATATAACCTATAGGTATATTTTAATTAAACGTAGGTAGGTTCTATTATGTGCGTAAATTGACGTTCGTAAAATGCATCGTCATTTGTTTTGAATGTTAAAACAAAAGATTATGCGCGATAAGTCGCGCGTGCATTTCGTAGTAGCCTTGTAAAGTGCAGGACACGTTGACACGTGTAACAGTTATTTTGTTACTTTTTTAAATAAAAAATATCGTATCTTTGTGAGATAATGGTTTTATAATTATGTAGTCGTCAGCGTCAGTTACAAAATAGAATAGATTCTGTTTATCGTCAATGATTATATTATACAATAAAAGTAGACCTTGTTTTGGTCTAAAAGCAGCCAAATTATTGTGTTAAAGTCAAGTTTGATTCTTAATGCGGCCTTACTATTAAAAACATTTAAACGTGGTTTAAGCATTGATGTATACATACATACATACATGAAAATCACGCCTCTTTCCCAGAGGGGTAGGCAGAGATCACGGATCTCCATTTGCTACGATCCTGACACACCTCTTTCGCTTCATCTACTTTCATGATATTCTTCATGCATGTTCGTCGATTTAGGGTACTCTTGATCTTACATTGATGTATGTACGTAAGTAAACAACTTGCCTGACGCCAACCCTCTTTGGGTAACGCTAAGTAACAATTTTAGAATATTGAAGTCGAAATTTATAATTAAAAGAGTGTCTAACTATAAGCTTGGTATTTAAGCAAGGTAAGGCAGGGCGTCAAATATTCGCAAGATGCGAACTTTGAATTATTACATCATTTACTTTTTACGAAATTTATGATAAACTAGCAAATATTCTATTTAATATTTGCTATGTGTGAATGGAATTTTGTGCCAAACGAATGGATTTTTTACTTTTTACAGATACTTTGGTATCTCTAAAAAAATATGTATGTATTTGTCGTCGTCAGCCTATTGCAGTCTACTGCTGGACGTAGGCCTCCCCCAGAGTACGCCACATGGCTCGATCTCCCGTTTTTGCCATCCAGTCACTACCAGCCGTCCTCTTTATCTGTATGTATCTGTAATAGACGTGTGAGCCGCGCCGCCGCGCCGCCGCCGCCGATTTGATTTTAGGCGTGAAATCGGAGCGACTTTTAAACGTTTGAAACCCAATTTTTAGGCCAAACCAGGTCCAGCGCCGCTGACACAGCTACGGCGCCGGCAGCTGTCAGTAGGAGCGTGCACAGCGCATCCATTAGACTGCCACTTTCGCGCACTTTTGAAGGTCCAGCGTCCTACCTACCTACCTAAAATAAAAACTACGGAGATATATCTCAATTCTTCAAGCCGAAAAGACGCCGAAATCAGGCCGCCGCCGATAATTATATCATCGGCGCACACGTCTGATCTGTAATACATAACATTTAGTATCTGTAATACATACATATATTTTACATATACTTTATTCCGTTCTTTCAAAAACTTACTTTCGCGTTCATAATGTGTATGAATATTTAGTGTATTATTGATGTGATATTGTTGTCTCCTGAACCTACACACGTGTAAAAGGTACCTCCTAGATGACATCATTAGCAAGAAGCCGGTATATATTTATGTATTATGTTAGAAGTATACCTTTTTGTATTATATCATTATGTCGTTATGGTAATTTGGCTAGTGAATTAGGTTAAGACTCATCTTAGGTTAGTTTTAACATTCGGCAGGAGATTATAATATGGATTTGCCATATGTAATGTATGAGATCATTTCAACTTAGACCAAAACAATAGAGCTTCATGATTAATCATGATAGACTAGGTGGCCGCCTGACTTCGTTCGCTTTAACTTTAGACATACCTACATGCACACACGGTTGTGTTCCCAAATGGGGTAAATAGAACTGCAGGATCACGAAGGATGTCCTTGCAGCCACGTTCAGCATAGCGGAGACTGAATTTAATGATTAATTTAGTGACAAGTTGCCAGCTCATCGCCTGAGCTAACACCTCCCTGAATTCCTTAGTCTACTAAGAAAGTGTTTTCAGAAATTCCCACGAATGGGAATTCTTAAATTTACGTCATACTTAATTTAAGTCATGGGTGGTAATTGACAAAATTTTAATACTAATATCGCAAACAAAGGTTTTTTTCAACGGCTGAACTTGTAATTTTAGTAAACAACTATGCATACCAGCTAGGATCTGTGAGATGTTGCCAAAACTGTAGAATCATTCAACTGCGATGTTCACAAACCGGGCGATTTCCAAAGTTGTCTAGGAACCGGTTCTGATTCGCATCTACGAAATAGCGAACCCGTTTCTTAAGAGATCCAAAAATCACAAAATCACAACACAAGTTCACAAAACACTATGATTTATCGTATAAACTTTTTCTGTGGAAAACAAAATTTGCTGTTGCATAACTCGTCAATTTTAAGTACCTATTTATTAACATGTATTTTTTTTTCTTCTGATATCACGTTATTTATCATTAACTTACACTTTAATCACATGGATAACATTATAAAATAAAATAACTACTACAAAATAAGTACACTATGGCACCATCTCTCAGACGAGTGTCCATAAGGGAAAATTACTACGAATAAGACCATTCTATGCCATATTTATCTTAATACTAGAAAAATTATAATGACCATGGGACCATGCTAAGTTTTTTTATATTACCCTACATTTTATTTTAAAAGTTATCGTGCTAAAGGTGCCAAAATAATACAATCTTGTTTGTGTATTTTGTTTTAAATAACTTCACTTAGTTAAAAGACAGACCTACCTAACTTGCTAATAATAACACATGCAGAGTAGGTACTTATCTACAAAATCTGTCAAACGAATAATTTGCTATTTATTCGATCTGTAAAACAATAAGCTATGTCATCCCCTTTTTCTCACTTTGTTATACATTTTGTAATATTCAGTTAATAATTAATAGAATCTTTACATACTTATAATTTTTTTAATTGATGTAGATACGAGTATGTACATATAAGTATGTAACTAATACACAAATTAAATTTTGAAGTACTCCACTAGAGCACCCGTTCGAATCGAAGAGCACCTGCGCTAATAGCACCCAACCTATTTAGACATAATCTGAATAAAAATAACCTGTTGCTGTAGTAGCTAAAATCAAATGCTTTCGTATAAGGAAACGGACGCATTTCGTTACGTAACTGCCTTGTTTACGGCCATGGCTGACTTTAAGGCTGCCTTTCCACTAGAAATGTGCTTTGCTACGTTGCTTTGGATGTGTCTGATATGCATCAATCAAATGTATTGACATCATCGGCCAATGAATATGAACTTCTGAATATTTTGGAAAACCCTTTCTATGCCTTTCCACTATGCTACGTTGCTATGATACGTTTGATTTATAATTTCTATTTGATAATCACATTCATTGACATTATGGACCAATGAATATCATCTTCTACGAGTATGTTGCTAAAAAAACGTATAATACTACAGCTGCTTCTCTTCCCGGGCATACTGTACAAGTCAGTAGAGGGACAAGAGGGTCTTGGTGTTTTGTACGCGATGGGCAGACCACCTATCACTACTAACCGAACTTGTACATCTCAACTAGGCATACCCTAAAAATTGGTCAGAAGTGGCACCATGTGGTTCTATCGACCCTTGGTGCTCTGCCTACCCCGTGAGGGATAAAGGCGTGATTATATATATGTATGTATGAATATCATTGGTGGATACGAGTATCACACGCATTCGTAGCAATAGCATACTCGTATCTCTGGTGCAGCAGCCTAAACAAATTAATATGCAACTCATTCTCAGAGATAGGTGACTTTATGTTTAGTTTTTTGGATGTCTTTTTAAAACCTCTAACACTAATTCCAACAACGGCTCAATGTGTGGTCATGCAATTTCTAACGTCAAACCAATAGAAATATGTCAAACCTGAATATGAATGTAACGTTACATAAGATATTCGGACCTACTTCTGCAAACTCTCGTCTAACATTATAACAGTTTGTATACAGCCATATTGAACTGTACGTACATACAAGGAAATATTGTTACAATATTTTTTATTTTGGTTTTTAATGTTATGCAACTGGTCGATTTGGTAGATGACGTCACCATCGAGGCGTTTCTATGCGAGCACCGAGTTCATGGTCACCGTCAAGTTCATAGATTATTTCACGTCCAATACAATGAGCACATGCGACGTTTGGCAATTATACATTAGCATTATTTTAATGTTTATTAGGTACATGCTACTGAGGCCCGATCATGGTTTTGTAAAGACGATTGCATCTTGGAGATTTTTTACTAGATATACCTGTACCTATGTTCATTGCGGGAGGCCCATGTTCATTGCGGGAGGCCTATGTTTAGCCGTGGACTTGTTATGGCTGAAATGAATGATGATGACTATGGAGATTTTTTTAACCTAGGTGTTTAACAGCAAATATGACATCGTTATTTTATGAATACTCCAACTTGCCTAAAACCAATATGGAAATTATGGAAACTAACATTCGATTTTGTTGTGTGTGAAACCATGTGAAACCATGATTGTGCTCTAGTTATGCCGAAGGAAAATTTTCCCTATATGTAACTGTATTGTTATAACTAAAGTTAAACAAATGCTGAACTTGCTTAAGAGAAACTGCGCAGTAGTCGTTTTAGTGAATTCGACAAACCAAAAACTATGAGGTAACACAAATAGCTGTTCTGATATTATAATTTTATATGAAAACCACCGACATAACACATACGATCTACCTAGACCATATAACTTTTTGGATGGTCTAGTGACAGACTAGTGGACGCCCGCAACTCCGTCCGCGTGGACTGCAGAAAAAACAACATATTTTCCCGGGATAAATTGTAGCCTATATTATTGTTAAGATGTGTAAGCTATATTATTGTTAAGTTTCATAAAAATCTATCCAGTAATTTTAGCGTGAAAGAGCAACAAACATCCTGAAATAGATGCCCATAGAAGGTACATACATGCTTTCGCGTTTATGTTAGTGTAAATCTATGGTTAGTAAGATATAAGTGGGATACCAAAAGAGGCTACATAAAAAAACTTGGATAGGCGTCCAAAGATCAGAAAAGTTAAAAACCATCCGTGTTATTACAAAAGAATTTAAACATTGTTTAAGCTAAACGTGCTCTGAATTTGGCAGGTATGCCATACATTTTGCTGTCAAATGTCATATTTAAATCAAGTCTAACTTTAGGCGCTCTTTTATAATAACACCGTATAAGTTGAATTTGAAATTACGATACAACCTAGTCCTAATGATTGTACTAGACATGGCCCAGACGAGTCTCTTCCCGGAATGAGGTTCGTACTTAAGACCAAATTGTTTATTTTTAGATATTCTCCGACCTCCCAGCCAGACCCCGGACCTGGGAAAAGCTGCGCGACTCGCTATACGTTAATATCATAAATTCGAAAGTAAGTAATGTACCTAATGTTACCCGCATCGTACCTATCTTTTCACTTCCACTTACTGCTTTTTAAGATAAATCCTTGATTATTGCCATTTTTCAGTAGATTATTTATACGAATCTAGATGATATTTAACCTACTAGATAAAATATTTATGTTATTTTAATCCTAATAAAGCATAAACCTAATCATTTATGTTTTTTAAAATAAGACTTGCCGCAAATCGATGTATTTATTTTTGTCTTGGCACAGTTACCTGAAAAAGGGTGTACAATTTTTTCACTGAACTTTATAATAGATTCACACACTACACAACACATTAACCTAGTCCCACATTAAGATCCCTAAGGTCTTGTGTCGTGGGTACTAAGCAACGGTATATATATATTCATCATATCAATGTTTGCACCTACCGGAATTCGAACCCAGGACCTATGGCGTCGCAGGCAGAGTCACTACCTACTAGACCAGTCGGTAATATATAATAGATAAATAAATAATAGATATATCTACTTACATACTTTATACTATATAGGTATACAATTTTTTTTCTAGATTCAGTTGAACCTATCACAATTTAGCCGACAGAACGAACTGGATCAATATGCTACAGATGGAATCCTGGCAAGTCTACATCCCTATAGCAACCACTGTTTGATTCCGCCCTTCGTAGGGGGGTGCGGTTTCGGAGATTTCAGGTAAGGTAACTTTACCCCTGTGCTAGTTATAGTAAAGATTTCTGATTAATTAGTTCAAGTTGTTATTTATTGGAGCTTAACTTTAAAAATCAGGGATTCTGATTAAAGACTGCAATATTTTACATACTCGTACTTTTTCTAGTAGCTTTGGATTTTAACCAAAATTTCAGCCTACAGGAGAGTAGACAGGTTTATTTTTGTCATAATAATAATACTGTGTAATATAAACGTGAAAACCTTTTCTCTCTTCGGTTCCGTTATTCGGAATTAATATTTTTCATGTTTCCCAAACGAATGTACCTAATAGACTGGAGTAGGCACAATTTTTTTTCCTAAACCTGAGGCCTAAACGTTTACTAATCTTGTCTGAATTCTAAGCATATCTAACAAAGCATTTAAATCTAAATTTAATTAGTGCTCTGCCTACCCCGTAAGGGATAAAGGCGTGATGTATGTATGTATGTATTTAATAAGTACAGAAATAGAATCAGGACCTGTACTCAACCTATGTTTGAATAAATACTGACTTTTCTTGATATATTCCAGTTTTTCATAAACAAGAGTTGTAAACTCTCACAAAACTCAAAAGAATTCTGTATATCTAAGCGTGTGATAGCGTGTGTTCGACGCATATTATTACTGAGTGAGCGAACTATTTGGAGGGGACGGAGGAAGGTAGGTACCTACATGGTTCGGAGGCCCGGCGCGCACAAATAGCAAGCTGCGACTTGGCATACAATGTACTTCGCTGCCAGGGCCGCAATCAGAACTTTTCTAGGCTAGAAATAAAAATGCATTTTATCTGATACCTTTTCTCTTTATTATGTGCATGTGTTAATTGACGAATTTAATAAAATAAAAGTATATTTATGACATGGTAAATATAATATTTTATTGTTAAATAAGTGTCAAGTGTTGGCCGCGTGGTGCCGGCAGAGTAGAATTCGTACCACCCCATGCCTGCCCGTGTGTATCGTACGAGGCGATTAAGGGTTTCCGGGAGGTGGACAGCAACGCCTCCCGTGTTGACAACATAGTCCAAAATACAAACTGCGGTCACCAACCCGCCTGCTCAGCGTGGTGACTATGGGCAAATACCCCCCATGGCAGTCTTGTGGCGTGCCCTGGGGGAGGCCTACGTCCAGCAGTGGACTGCAATAGGCCGATGATAATAATAATGATAATTAGTGTCAAGTGTATGTAATATAGACTGGTAGTATAGACTACTAAAAATAGGTCATTCTCAGTCAAAAAAGTCGTCATTATCGCTTTTATTTAAATAAACATAAATTATATTATATTCAACCTAAATAACTGCTATCCTCGGAGAAAATTTGAACTCAAATAAGTTTCCTAAAGAAAATTTATTTTTACTCTATTAGGATATGGAATGAGGAATAATATGAATATTTGTGTTAATAACTCATTCAAATTATTCAAATTCTGAGAAGTCTAGTATTTAAGTTATTTATTACAGATACATATTTTATTTCAATTCCTAACCAATTGATAAAAAAAAATATAGGAAATATATAAAACTAAACAAAGCATAGCATAGCCAAATTTCCTGATAAAATAGCCATAATACCCCGTAAAGGTCATCTCATTGCTCCATTATCCCTCATCTAAACCTTACTACAACAAAATATGGGGCAATCTAGCTTAATTTTGGGGCACAAAATTATGTTTTAGCTCGTAGACTGGGTCGCCGAGAGTAGAGATGTCTGGAAGTTGGCCGGAACGGTCTCCGCGCAACTTCGCCCACGCGATCGCCATGGCTACGGTAGCTAGGCTCGCCAAATCCGGCCCAGGGTGGCCTTGCAATGGTGTGGGGAGGGCAACGGCCCCGTATACTTACTTGCAAGACGCTATCAATTCGCAATAGGTACGTTTTTGGCGGTCGTGGCGCGTTTTCCGCGTCTCTTGTATTTGGCCTGATAAAAGAGTGAATTTTTTCAAGGTCGCTTTATCCATTGCATTTGTGTTGTTGGTACGAGTAGGTACGTGACGATTATTGTTTGTTTCCTTTTTTTGATAATCACGCTATAGTATAGTTTTTCCAACTATAATTTTAACAAACATATAGTTTTTACAATGATGACATTATGTAGATATCTATGTAAGATACCCTAGTGAAAATCGTGACACGTAGTCAGCAGAACTCAGCAGCAGTCAAATTAGTATTGGGATCTCAATAGTCTAAATTGATTTTTTTTTCATATACTTAAAATTCAAATTACCTACACTAGAGGTTTCATACTAGATCTTTTCGCCCGATTTTTAATACACTGCATAACTAATGTAAAAGAAAAAAAACATTGCACGAAAACGTCCGATAACATTTTTAGTTTAATTCAGTTAATTTATATTTATAAATACTAGAAGTCGTAACACCGCGATTTAATTCTTGACAGACAGTATAATGAAGATAATTTTAATGTTAAGTGTAAAAAACCGTATTGCGTGTTAATACACCTTTACTTTTATCTAGCTAGCCAGACCATGACTGGAGTAGCTTCTTAGAATCATCCTTGCAATCATCGTTAAACCTCCATACCACTTTGAACTCCACCCCATATGTTAGAAGCTAAAATCGCTTGGTAAAAGATAATCTGATTAGTTCACAGTAGACGAGTGAAATTAGACGGTTTATTCTATACAGGGTGTTTTTTTGTGGCCACCTTTAACGAAGGGTGCGTACTCTATACATAAAATAAAGTAAGTTTATGTAAAAAAAAATGCTGGGAAAAAAAAATTTATTTTTTTGAAAAAAAAAAATTTAATTACTTGATCTGGCGAAATTTATAGTGTCTAGTGTTTATGCTAGTTTATTTATAGACATATATTAATTATTTCTCGTGAAAAAATCTTGCTACGTGCGTCTATGTGCATTTATGCAGAAAAACGCAGTCTATTTACTCAACTTTGGACCCTAATATTTTGGAAACCACACACTTCCCAGGTATGCTTCCATGAAGAAAAATGATCGTGATGATGAGGAGATTCCGTAGTTTTCGGGAACGTTGACGACCAAAAATCATCCTATATACTAGCGGCCGCCCACGACTTCGTCCGCGTGATGGGATATTACACCCATGCGAAGCCGGGGCGGGACCCTAGTTATACACCTTCCTCTTGAATCACTCTATCAATTTAAAAAAAAACCATTAAAATCCTTTGCCTAGTTTTAAAGATCTAAGCATACATACAGACAGCGGGAAGCGACTTTGTTTTATAATATGTAGTGATGGTGCGATACCCATTGACGGCTGTGTACTGCCGTGCGTGCGGCGGATGCATGAACAGCGAGAAATACGAAGCGTTGTATCGCATAATTTAGCGATAGCATCAATGTGCTTTGCAACTACCCTCGGTTTGAAAATATGAGTCTTAACTCTATTACTCAAAGTTGACAATACGTAGTTTCGTAGGTTAAGCTCTATTTCAGCGATGGAGTCACTTCACAACGGCGCTATTGTCTTTATATCGTTTACACTTTTTGATACACTTTTTTAGTTCAATAAAAATCCGTGATAATTTATTGTTGAAACAGGTTATAGCGTTTGGTTTATTAGTGTATGAAAGTGGACTTTGCGTGCGTTTCCGTGCGTGCCCGGGGCCAGTTTTCTTCGATATCAGACTGGGCGGCCTCAATTTTCAGCGCTCGTTCGGCTATAAGTTATTCCGCCCTGCATACTGTAGACCTAGAAAGAGGTCAAAGATACCAATAATGTGCAGACTATAAGTATGTATAAACCAGATACGTGGAAGTATAAAAAAGCTTTTAAAAAACCATATTTTTTTATTTCCTAAACGGCCAATAGAAATTCTTTCCTTTGGTATAGTACTACGTGTATCCGAGAAGAGTTGACGTCAGGCAAGCAGTCGGCCGTAAAACAAACGTCAAATCCTTGGTAAAATGAGATTCGAAAGAAACCATATTGCGCCGAGCCCATAAATAATCAGATAAGGACAGGAAGATGAGTATAGTACTATGTACTAGGTTAAATAAGATATTATGGGAGAGGGTAGCGGATAGGGTTACCATATCTCAGGATTTGTCTTGAGATTTCAGGATTTTTCGACTTATCTCAGGATTGCGGCCTGATTTTGCAAATCTCGTGATATCTCACGATGATGATGATGATGAACAACTCCTCCCCGCCGCCGCTTTGAGTGCGATGTGCAAGTTGCAACGCGTGAGCCAGATCCGCAGTGTATAAAACGATAATAATACGTTTTTGAGAGAGAAAAAAATAACTATAAAATCTCAGGACTTTTCCATGGAAATCAGGCCTTTTCTCCGGTCTTTTGATTTTTTCATCTGGTAACCCTAGAGCGGAGGACTAAGAAAAGATATTCCCTTCCCACGGGTACAAGAAAAACGGGCACTGTAAAGTTTAAATTAACGAAGTTATGAGTGGGCACTAGGCATGGGTTCTCGAATGGAGACCGTGCCTCGGCAAGCGTAGCGTTGGGCGTCCTCCGGCCAGCTGGACCGATGACTTAAAGAGGACGGCTGGTAGTGACTGGATGGCAAAAACGGGAGATCGAGCCATGTGGCGTACACTGGGGGAGGCCTACGTCCAGCAGTGGACTGCAATAGGCTGACGATGACGAAGACTAGGCATATACCTATAAAACTCTTCTCCGCTCCATACTGACAGACGACACACGGCAAAAATTACTGGAACCTGGAATTTGTCAAGTACCTGTGTTTCTTGAGGAGTGTAGAGGAACACCAAGACTACCTTCCACTAGAGATTAAATCTACTAATATTAAGCTATGTTGCTACAGATGCGTGTGATATCTACCAATTATATTCTTTGGTTGGCCCATGATGTCAATGAAGTCGATTGATGGATATCGAACTTATAGTGAAAAGGCAGTCTTAGGAAGGATTTTCAGAAATTCCAATGAGAACTGAGGTACCTAAAAGACTACAGGAGCATAAAGTTTACCCGTTCAAACTCGTCGGCGACTGCTAAACTAGTCTGAGGTGCAAGTTATTATAAAAGCTTATATGATAATCGCTCGCACGATAAAGTAGTAACTGTTTGTCACACGCTCACGGCACGATAAGCAACCAACGAATAAATGCCTTTTGTAAAGTGCTATAATCGCGTTACTGGCCTTCGCTGTAGTTTTTGTCGAAATTCATCACGTTATCTCTCCAGCTAATATTGTAAATGCGAAAATAACATACATACATACATACAATCACGCCTGTATCCCTTACGGGGTAGGCAGAGCACCAAGGGCCGATAGAACCACATGGTGCCACATCTGACCAAATTTTGAGGGTATAGTTGAGATGTGTAAGTTCGGTTAGTAGTGACCACATGGTGCCACATCTGACCAAATGCACTTCAGAGCAATGAGGACTTTCATGATTGTCCATTAAGAGAATGACAGGTCGTTTGTTGAGTCTCTTCACATGGATTTATATATCCAACCAGTCTTCTGATATTTTGCATAAAAATAGTCGGAAGTTACGGAGAGGGAAATAGGCTACATTCCGTAGTCCATGCGGACAAAGTCGCGGGCTGCGCTGCGTGACCTCAGAATGAACTAATATTCAAATACAGGAACATGTGACAGTCAGGCAAATATTGATATCCAGTTTCGTCTAAATTCCAGATGTCATGATTATGTCAGAGGGGAAACCCGAATGTTGAAAATGTCGCAGCAGGCTCAAAGATTCAAATTTTGGTATCGCTGCCTAAATAATCGCAGCCAATAATCTCCAGCCTCCAAGACTCTTTGGGATTTTGAGGCTTTTGCATTGAAAATTGTTCACGTCAGTCAAAATATTGGGCTGCGTCTTTAATTTCCGACGTTTTTCGGTTCAAAAACTTGATTAACTAAAAGGTTTTGGTGTAACTTGCATTTCCAAAACAGTCAAACCTGGGCTTTAAATGAGCAGCAGTGAAGAAATATAAAGAGAGTTGTCGGCATGATTTCTGAAATAATAAAGATATTTGATTAGGTACATTTCTCCCAAAACCATCCAGGTTGTACCTTGGCCACTTAGCGAGACAGTGACAGAAATATCTTCACTAAACGGTGGATTTTATATAGTTTAGAGGTTAAGTATCTCGTTTTTCCCTCATGGACCTCCGATAGCATATAACAGTTAAGTGACGTTTAAAACTATTAGACTTTAAAATATATTGAAATACTACTTTTTTATCGTCGATAACGCCAAACACCGGCTTATATGCGAGAGTCTGAGCTACCATAAACAGTAGAATTAGTATCGCGCGTTACGGAGAGGGAACTATTGCCAAGGTTCAACAAATGAAATCGCTCGCACATAGGTTCATACAATAACAAACGATGACAAGCAACCAATTAAATTACAAATGCCTTTTTAAAGTGCTATAATCCATCTGCGTCGAAATTCTCACGTTGATCTCCCAACTAATATTGTACTTTGATGCGAAATAACGTACATAACATACATATCACGCCTGTATTAGGCAGAGCAAATATATGTATACACGCATCTGACCAAATTTTGAGGGTATATGTTGAGATGTGTGCATGACATTATGCACATAATTTTCCTCTACTGACATATTTCTACAAATGCCCGGAAAGAGAAACTGTAGTATTATAAACTCTAACATTGCTGTCTCTTCACGTCCAACCAGTCTTCTGCATAAAAATAGTCGGAAGTTACGGAGAGAGAAACGCTACCCGTACCTGCATCGCGGGCTTGTGGCCTCAGATGAACTAAACTCGGTGTTTGTGACAGTCAGTGAGACTTCAACCTCTATAGGGGCATTGAGAATGAGATTGTGCTCAGACCTCTTGAGGCGCAAAACTCATTGAAAATGTTCGCGCAAAATTCCAAAATTTTGACTGTACTTTGACCATTGCATCCCCTCTTCGCTCTACATTTGGTCCTTACCTGCCCCCTTATTTTGCACAATTTTTAGTCATTTCATTCCAGCTGAACCGCAGCCGTTAACTAAACGCGGTGGCTTACCACTTGAGAAATAAGTATACTTTAGCGCGCAGTAGTCGCGAGCAAGACAGAAAAAAAAGTATAATTATGGAGTCATTAGTCTAAATACGCCACTGCTAAGTTCGCATCTTTCTTCCTTCTTCAACAATTTTGCGTTTCAGCCTTAAAAGAAATTCATGTCACTGGTTTCAGCTGTAAACTTTAAGGGAATAGGTGGGCTGTGACGGGAACTGTGTCACCTTCAATACAGAGGCTGAATAAAGTCCGTCCGGGGAATATCGGAACTTTGCCGCCATTTTCTAATTGCTTCGGAAATTCGAGAATTATTTCTATAGCGCCAATGTTGTAAGGATTTTTGCAAAATAAAATTTATTACATACTGAGAACCTACGTATTTAATTCTGACAATTATTTCGAAAAAATCTTAAATTGATGTTGTTTGTAAATAGTAATTGCAATTATAACTTAATTGTCCTCTTTTGTTGAATTTTTCTATGTTTTATTGTTCTTTTGTCGCTTTTTCAATTCATCTTGATTGTTTTTTCATTATCTTGGTGGTGAAAATGAACTTTTAAATTTCATCAGAATCAGTTTTTTCAGATCATTTCCACTGTAGAAGGAAGACAAGCTCTACAATGATGTAGTCTGTGGCTTACCTAGCTTTTCTTTTATGTTTTCGAATCATCTCTAATTTTCTGCAGAGTTCCTTATGCTATGTGCCTCACATCTACCCCTATATTTTGACTTGACATATTCATACATTAGGAGTAACAATATCTATAACTAACAGAACTATGTAAAGCAAAGAACCTCCTTACATAGTTCTGTTATAGTTATCGTGCTGCACGTGGAGCAATAGGATGACATATGACTCCGCGTACAGCGAGACATTGCGACTACTGAGTTCATGTTATTGTTACTCCTAATGTATGAGGTCGATTGATTATTTTTTTACCCTTTACTATATCGAATATCAGAAAATCAGTCAGACAGATCAAGCCGTTGATCCCAATTTTTCATAGGCGAATAATTTCCAGCCTACATTCTAATAAGCTAGGCTCTCGCTCATTAATCTCAAGATTTTGATTTCCTATAGTAAATAAAAATAGTAAAGCATGGAAAAAATTACATAGAAATCGAACAAACATACAACTCATAATAGAGTGGACCCTTAAATTGAGGTGCAAACCGTCTAGACGAGGCACCGACGGGCCCTGATAAGGGTGTTGTCGGCCTTGAACTCCTGAGCGACTTATACAAATGAGCCTGTTCCATCCGTCATATCCACGCTCGTGTATCCAATATGTATTTTTAATATATTACCACCTCAGATGGACAAATGTTACCTTATGTTTCCAGAACTCCCCTTAAGTAAATGGTCACATATTGATGAACGAAACTAACCACGGTCCACGCGTGTCGTTACCGCCCAAAGCAACCTCCAATTACTTAAGCGTTAAAGGACCACCTTTGAGACCTGAACAAAGAACTCAACGGATCCAATTTTTAGCTTATCTCCTTAACTACTGTAAACAAGACCTAGCCAGATCCGGTAGACATCAAAATAAAGTTCGCAGAGTTCTTAAACAAAAAGAAAGTGAAATAAACAAGGTCGAATCAACGCCGTCGACGGCGACGCCATAAAGACCGACGGCCGTCCTTGAAAATGGGGGGTTCTTACAAATTGGGTTATTACTGAGAGTGGGTGAGGTGGGGGCGAGACGGAACGTGTGAGGGAGACCGATATACCAAATAGGGGGATGGGGGAAAAGGATGGAGGCAGCGTGGGCGTACTCTGCCCACCCTTGGCTGGAACGCCTTTCAGGAAGATCCCCGTCCCCGTTTGGATTCCGGCGCCGATCATTATAATTACTCTCCAAGGTGAGCTCCCGGCTGCAGCCCACCGCCGGATTACCAGCTCCACCGGGACTCGAATAGGGACGTATTATTGACAAACATTAAAGCTCTCGTCGCTTAACCGGCGGCGTGCCAATTGCTAACCAAATTAACGGCATTTGAAGGTTTTAATTTGCGTTTAATTGGAATTTTGTTTATCAAAAAGGCTTTGATAAGTTTATAAACTTTTGTCTGCCTGCTTTAGCTAGTCAACTCAAACTCACAAATATTTAGGTACAGACCGTAAAATATTCCTTAGCAGCTTAATTCTATAAGTACTCGTACATAGTCACTATTTTACTAAAACATTCCAAACTACTAACACCATTAAGCTCAACTGATTATACAGGATGTTTTTTTTTCATTGCCACCTGAACGAAGGGTACGTACTATACATCAAATAAAGTAAGTTTAAATTTGATGAATTATAACAGTTTATGGCAAAAAAATGCTGGGAAACGATGTAAATTTTTTCAATATTTTTTTTAATTACTTGATCGAGCGAAAAATCCAATGCTAGTTTATTCAGAGAAGATTTAATTATTTCTCTTGAAAAAATCTTGCTACGCGATCTTTGGGTAACGCAGTCTATTTACTTAACTTTTTATGACACTTCCCAGGTATTTCTATGGAGAATAAAATTTAGGTAAAAAACCTTTTTAAAAACAAGCTGCGCTAAAAAGAAAAAATAAACTTTTACACTAAAACTTTTACGTTAATTTATAAGTCATTTCAAATTTAACACATTTAACACAAAAATGTTTAAAAGCTTGTCATTTAAGTACTCGACGTTCTTACTTTTAAATGTTTATTAGGCAGCATCTTTGTGTTGATGTTTCAGATTTTTATCCCACGCTATCGAAGAAATATCCGTCGACCCTTCCAGAGCGTGTAGAAGAGTAAGAGAGTAATATACAGGGTTCGCCCCGGTGCCCCGAGGTGGTATGTTATCATTAGTCCTCGGCACGGCCTCACCTTGACTTATTAAAAATTTTAAGAAAGTAAATACGAGTCTAGCTTTTATACATTAAATTGTGTCAAATGTGTTAAATTTGAAATGACGTTATAAATTAACAGTAAAAGTTTTAGTGTAAAAGTTTATTTTTTCTTTTTAGCGCATTTAAATCTAGTTTTTAAAAAGGTTTTTTTACCTAAATTTTATTTTATACTTTTTAGTTTTCACTGGTAAGTTCCTAAGTCTGTTCATCTCATTCAACGCATCATTATTATGCCAGTTAATTTTGAACAGTCCAGCTCTTCAATGAGGAGCCCTTTAATGACTTCACCCTACTCAATTGCTTAAAAAACGCAGTCTATTTACTTAACTTTGGACCCTAATATCATGGGAACCAGACACTTCCCAGGTATACTTCTATGGAGAAAAATGATCTTGATGATGAGGAGATTCCGTAGTTTTCTGGAACGTTGACGACCAAAAAACTATCTTTTCTACACGGTGAGCGAGTCTACAGAATAAGGTTGTACTTTTCAGAGATATTAATATATTCTTCTCGTAGATCTTACTCTCAACTTAATCTACTCGTAGATTAAAAATCTTTTTTGTATGAGAAAAGTTACATTAAGTTATCTACAAGAAATATAATAAAATTATGTCTATATACGAGTAATATCTATTAAGAAAGATAAGTAAAATATAAAAGAATGAAAAAAAAAACAAATTCCATGCAAATATGTACGGTACGCATTCGTAATATCGGTAGTAGATTACGTACTATTCAACATGGTTCCGACAATGACCTCACTCATCCATCGGCCTTGTGGAGCTCTTTTCATGATTTTCATAATGCCATCTAAAGGGGATCGGGAAGAATACCTCAGGTGTCAGTGCCAGCTGCAGATGGCCCAGATTCGAGCACTTTTGTCGTTAAAGAATGGGGCGCGCAACTGCCTAAAATTGTGATCATATTCAGTTATATTGTGACAAATCAAAGAATGTGGATTGTTCCGTTTTTACATCTTGAAGACATGTGAAGTGATTTTTAATATTAATTAAAACTTTTATGTATTTTTACTTCGAAAAGTATTGATGTTATTACTAAACCGCGTCTAATTCTACAATTTATGAAATATTGCCTAAATTTAGGCAAGTTTTAGCTTAAAAAATGTTTAAATTCTTTTTTTATAATACAGTAAGGATGTATCTTTATAAAAACTATGAACTAGCCATCATTTGTTATGCACCATACTATTATTCAATACTCGTATTTCATGATAGAATACATAGATGAAGAGTTGTTTAACACATATCCCAGCTGGATTTGTGACTTTTATTCCGAGACAAATCTATTTCCTAGAAACTGATGTATTTGTATCCTGTAATCTAAAATTTACGGCGCAAATTCCTAGAAGTTATTTAAAGCCTCATCCAGTTTCCAAATAGGATGGTTGATGGAATGTGCCTACATTCCATTGGCATCTGAGTTTGGCATACACAATAACGTCATCTTGTGACCATAGAGAAATAATAACCAGGGGACTCATATGGAACATGGTCAAATGGTCACACCACACAATAATATAAATGTTAGCCAAAGTTTGATTAAACCGTGGAGCTTCAAAAGTGAAGTAGAGGCATCTTCACTGTCATCATTTACAGCCCTGAGAAGTCCACTGTTGGACATAGGCCTCCCCCAACAACCTCCACTCCGACCGGTCGGAAGCAGCCTGCATGGAACCTTGGCCAGGTCATCCGTAACGCTGCGCTTGCCGATACGTGGTAGAAGACTCCATCGGCCATCAGTTCTTCGAGCTATGTGCCCTGCCCATTGCCACTTCAGCTTGCTGTATATCTTCACTGTATTTTTCCAAAATTCAAAATATGTATTGTATGAAAAAGTTTGAGTGTAAGGTCACAGTATGCATGAACTAAGATAGCAGATCCATTCCTCTATACTAGAAGGTAAATAATTCCATACAACATTCTTCACTGGTTTTCATGTTATCAGGCAGTGAAAGAAGAAGCTGAGAAAATAACGCAACATGTACATACATACATACATATAATCACGCCTTTATCCCTTACGGGATAGGCAGAGCACCAATGGCCAATAGAACCACATGGTGCCACTTCTGACCAATTTTGAGGGTATAGTTGAGATGTACCAGTTCGGCTAGTAGTGACAGGTGGTCAGCCCATCGCCTACAAAACACCAAGACCCTCTTGTCCCTCTACTGACTTGTACAGTATGCCCGGGAAGAGAAGCAGCTGTAGTATTATACGTTTACCTTTCACTCCCAGAGCAGCATAGAAGAACGCAACATGTAAATATAGGTAACTAACAATGTCATAGTACATAATGAACAAAGACAGTGAGAGGAATGGAGAGGAGTCATAAGCGGTTCGATAGTCTCTCAATTTGACATTGAAATATAACGATCTCGTCGAAGGCCACACTAAATCAATGACAGCCTCATTTAGAGCCTGTCCAGATGAGGCGTAAAGCAAGCTTGAGCGATTCAGTCGCTCGCTATTTCCATAAAATAAAGTATGGACGCGGTGAATGGAATGATGAATATCGTGCAATGTATCCTCCCTATTTACCTTTATCTCTGTATTTGGCAAATAGATGCTGTTCGTCTCTGTTACGCCAAGCAGCTTGATGGGCGACGGAAATATATGACATTCCGATTTCCCAAACAAGTACCTTCCACGGCCTATATACATTTCTTTTATACGCATGTGTCAAGGTTTTAAAACACCCTTGTTTCCCCAGAGCATTTAATACGCCACATCTGAACCAGCTCTTAAGGCATCAAAAACAACGGAACATGATTCATCATAAGGAAACCGACTTCATCTCCATCACGGCAACATGCGATGAACACGATGCATTGAAAAAACTATCGAAAAGTGCCAATTAGTTACCGTGAACATGATGTGATAGTGATGCAATATTTCAGTAAAAAAAGTTTTATTTATCTTCGTGAAATTCATAAATATTAATACCCATAATGGTTATCTTCCGTTTAACACGTGAATGTGGTTATTTTACTACAAAAACAAAAAAATAACGCATACAAATTTTTTGAAAATTGAAGATAAATTAGACAAAATACGAAAAGACTATATAAACTACAAAAATCTAACTCCATATTTCAACAAAAAAATTTGGAGCTATAATGTAAAGAAATATTATGTTATGTTATATAGTACTCGTATATTATGTAGGTATTATAATTAGGAAGTTAACTAATTGTAGCTAGTGTAGCCAACACGCGTGTAGGATACTATAATATTATTTTATAGAATTCTATAATATTATTGTGGAATGAATACTATTAAAGAACATAAAATATTTTCCCATGATCGTAACATAACAACTGAGCAGCCAGGATCCATTGAAATATTAGCTTGGCAGTGGTATAATGGATCCCGACTGTTCTAGACCACCGGACATCTAAGTGCTTGTTTTTTTCCTTTTCAGTTTTTTTATTATGTACATGATTTGGTTCTTTTTTAAGCAGTCGGGTTTTTGGTTTTTTTTTAATTATGTTTTTTTTTTTAATTTATACTTTTTTGTTATGAGTACCTAGCTACTAATAGGTACGCTTCAAGAAACATGCTCAACATGCTCGGCAGCAAAAGTTTTCGTCTTGCTGCTGTCTAAAAACTTATATGTGAGAATGGTTGTTACGCAACTTTCAATCGATATAGATCCTAAACGGTTGGTCGAATCTAAAAATGTTGAGAGAAATCTAAGAAATGATTTTTAAATCCCTATTCAACGATACACCACTCGATATAGTTTGTCGACTTTAATTTTTTTCATTTTCACCAAATGGCGTCCAATAGTCGCCATATTGGATTTTCATTAACGTCAGGTCTTTAGTGACACTCGCCGGACTAAGAGGAATCGATTAACCTATTAATCATTCAAAGGAACATACATACTCGTACATAGGCTGTTAAACACAATACCACTCCTTTGCGTCGCGCAGTCTGTTAAAAAAAACAAGACATACTTAATTTTTTTATTACGGGAAGCACTGAGGGAAGCACCCAGGAACCAAAATACGGAAATCAACTTTTTATTTTCTTTGTTCCGCCTTAAGGCTTTGACTACGTAACAGGAAAATGTTTTATAATTAAGTAGTAACTTTGTATAAACCACGCAGACAAAGTCATGGGTTGGATTAGTCCGTTTATTTTGCCTAGAAACTCCTTCTTTCTTATTCTTACTCTTTATGGTAGTAGCGGCCGCCTTTATGAATAAATGCTCTTGTACAGGGTACGCTGGTGTGTGCCTCCTTCAAAATTAGGTACTCTTTGGTTAAACATAAATTGTCATTGTCCTCATTACAAGATTATTTGGGTTAGACCACACTACAGGATGATTTTTGGTCGTCAACGTTCCCGAAAACTACGGAATCTCCTCATCATCACGATCATTTTCTCTCCTACCTGGGAAGTGTCTGGTTTCCAAAATGAATAAACTGCGTTTTTCTGCATAAATGCACATCTTGTTAGACACTATAAATTTCGCACGATCAAGGAATTTAAAAAAACACGTACCCATGGCCACAAAAAAACACCTGTATATTAATTTTCTAGTCGTTTCAAAATAATAATATTTATATCAAAATATGTATATGCTAGCTATAACGTTCGTGGTACCTACTTGCAAAACTAAATAAAATCTATTTTTTACACATTCGATACGCTCAGGTGTGTGCTTATATCGGTCCTTGGTGCTCTGCGTACCCCTAAAGGCTATAAACTAAACAAAATCAACATACTTAAGAGAATAGCTTCAAACATTGCACCTTTGGTCAACCTGTCATTTACTGAGGTGTGTGTTCCCTGAAAAGTTGAAACTCTCGATTGTTAAACCCATTTGACAAAACAGAATAACTACAGGCCGTCATATCAAAAGTTTTCATGCTTTAACAAGTATGGAAAAATCAAACTAGCTCAACATGGGTTCAGGAAGAATAGTCCATCGCTGAAGCGATTTTTAGCTCGTCAGGGGCGTGACCGACGCTTCAATTTTCTAGTCGTTTCAGACTTTTGAGCAAGCATCACTAGCTACTTGAGTTGTAGACAGCAATTATCAAAATTTAAGATAAAATCAAGATCGGAATATAGATTAAATCCTTGCGGGTTCCGCAAGGAAGTATATTGGGTCCAGTGTTATTCTTATTATATATTAACGATCTCCCTGCTACACGAAACAATAGCTATAACGTTCAGAGATAGAAAATGAAATAAACCTGACTGTCGAGAAAGTATAGCTTGGCTAAATGAGAATAATCTCAAAGTAAATATTGAGAAGACCAAAATGACATACTTCAGAACGCGTCAAGCGATACCAACGCCCTATAATAAAACTGGAGATTACACGTGGAAAACGTATGTTCGAGACTCCACAGATTTGTATACATTACGCCGCCTCCGTGAGGTGGCTTCAATAGATGTTGCTTTGTGCGCTTACCACGGCTACGTGCGTCAGTACTGCAGTTTGGTCTACTGCTATGGGGCAAATGTGCTTAGGGCATTTAGAGTACAAAAAAAATGTATAAGGGCAATATGCGGGGCTCACTTTCTTGACTCCTGTCGCCCTCTATTTAAGAGATTTAGAATTCTCCCACTCCCTTGCCTATACATTAAACAAATGGCAATTTTTGCTAAGCAGCACCCTGAATTTTATCTGACGCGAAAAGATGCCAATACACCCAATTTAGGGCTAAGTTAAATAGTAAATTGAAGGTTCCAATCTGCAGATTAGCAATGGTACGGAAGAATTGCTTTTACAGTTTCAGATATTTAACAAATTACCTTATGAAATACGCGATCTGTCTCTTGATAATTTTATATTTGTTACTGGATAAATGTTACTATTCTGTTGATGAGTATTTGGTGTATGTATGACACCTGCGTCTGACTTGTAATAGGTACTGAAATCTGCATGCTACTTATATAAAATTTGTCTACAGGCACGTTTAATTATTTAATGACTATTTCTGATAAAAATATTTGTACGCCTAAATAGGCAGATTTTGACATTACCAATATTTAAGACACCATACTGACATTGTATAATATCATTGTATTATCTTACCGGAAATCAGACAAATAAACAATATTTCATTTCAAAAATTTCATTTCAATCGCGCTTTTCAAATTAGTAAAAATATAACTATAGGTAAAACTTAATGCTATACTATACCTGAACTCCTTTTCCCTTTGCTTTAGAGACAATTACGTGTCGCATAGAAATAGACTGGCGGCAATAGACCTACGGATCCGCACCATTTACTAGCCCAGTGGCAACAAGTGGAAACTTCTGACAGTACATACAAAATGCAATAACCCACATAGACGGTAGCGACACGAATCTATTAGTTCAGCCGCAATGTTAAGTTTGCGACACTATACATTGCTCCTTCTATTTTAGCGATGCGCCCGCGCCGACGCACTGACTCGCCAAAATATACGAATGAAAATAAACTCTGATATGTACAGTGGTCCACATAAAGCGTGGTTGAGGTACATTGACTGTCAATTTCCTTTTTTTTTTGGTCGTAAAGTTTTACAGTTCAGATTTTCAAAGAATATTCTTTTATTTATTGCTTGTCACAACAGTTTTACAATTCGATTTCAACGTAAATTATAGCGTTATAGATAATCATTTATGTTCTTACTTTTATTTCTATACATGCCCCCCTAGCATGACCACGCATCGTAAGATATCGTATCGTCTCTATACAAAATTCAACATGGCGGCTATATTTATCGTGTTATGACAGGCTAAATGTCGATAAATCGGTTTATCATATTGTGTTTCGCAGGTCATGCTACTTGGGCAGGAGACCTTGTAAATTTTCTTTAAAATGTTTTAAAAAAGTACAAATATTTTGACAAATCGTATTACACTAACCAGTTACGTGATAAAATTCATCTAAGATTACGAACAATTATTTTCACCAGGCCTAATTTTCGCCGGTCTAATACTCAAATCACAATAATAGAGGTCAATTTACAAAAAAAAATTAAAGCGTTACCACTTTTCACCGCGCATGTACCGAGTTCGTTAGCCGCTAGTGCTCACGCGCATCTTATGTCATGGCGGCCGCTTCTGCGCATTTATTTATTTTGACTTTTTGATGTGTTATGCACACGTATTAATTTTGTAATTACTCGTTTTATATTAAGATGCAATTAATTTATATTAGCAAACCGTGTAATAATAAAATTTATGCTCTGCTTTGTGTGTGCAAATGTAACAAACTAGTAAGTTTTAGAAAATCGTTAGAAAATTTAAGCAGCAATGTAATAAATATAGTCCGATAAGAATAAAATAACTTAACGCTACTTACCCATGTATTTCTTGATTTTTACCCTACTGTTAAAAGCCGAGATAAGTATCAGATAAAACGATTTCATCTGTGTGGATTTAATTATTATACGGTGTAGGTAGAAACACACATTTCTTAAAATTAAAGACAGAATTTTATAAAACGGTTTATCTTTCTCATACTACGTAAAGTTTACTACGAATGACTACGTTGCATCGTTGCATTCGTAGTCGATGCAACTACGGATGCTACGAAAACTGTAGAACGACTACGAAATTGCAACATTGCGAAAATATTGCAAAATATGAACATTATTTTTGCTCTAATATTCATAAACTGCTTTTTATTAGTTTTCCTTTGTACTTTGAAATGAAATATAATTTAACGGTTCGGAGAATAAACAAAATAAACTAATGTATAGTATAACGGTTTGACGGCCGATTGGTCTAGTAGGTAGTGACCCTGCCTGCGACACCATAGGTCCTGGGTTCGAATCCCGGTAGGTGCAAACATTGATATGATGAATATCGATGTTTGTTTCCGAGTCTTGGATGTTTCTATACTTATCTATGTATTTATATACCGTTGCTTAGTACCCACGACACAAGACCTTAGGGATCTTAATGTGGGACTAGGTTAATGTGTTGTGTAGTGTGTGAATATTTATTTATTTATAAAATGTTTTTTATTAATGAAATATGCACATCTTCCACAAGCATTGGTAGGTAGTTTAGGCATAAATGTGCAGAACAGATGTTGATTTTATTGAGTCAACAAAAATCCCACGATGTTTTACTGCTAGATTATGTATCTATTGCATGATTATTTTCTAATTCTCAGTTTCAAATAAATTGTACTTACTTATAATTTTTTTAAGGAATTACAAGAGCTATAGCTAAGTAGCTATACAGGAATGATTTCTGATCGTCAACGTTCCCGAAAACTACGGAATCTCCTCATCATCACGATCGTTTTTCTCCATGGAAGCATACCTGGGAAGTGTCTGGTTTCCAAAATATTAGGGTCCAAAGTTGAGTAAATAGACTGCGTTTTTCTGCATAAATGCACATATAGTCGCACGTAGCAAGATTATGTCACGAGAAATAATCAATATCTGTCTATGAAAAAACCAACATAAACACTGGACACTATAAATTTCGCCCGATCAGTTTTTTTTATTAATTCATCTTTTCCCATTTTTTTGGCATAAACTTAACTTTATTTGATCTATAGAGTACTTACCCTTCGTTAAGGATGGCAATGAAAAAACAACCTGTATAGGTAATTCTTGTGGCTGGTGTATTTGCAAAAATAAATACTTTACGTGTCTATCTATATATACAGGGTGTAACAAAAAGGATATGTTAAGCGAAAATATGTAAATAGCCCACTATAGAGAACCTATCTACAAAATTCGAGACTCGAAATCACATTTTTAGTGGGCTATTTACATAGCTTTTCGCTTAACATACCCTTTTTGTTACACCCCATATATTGCAATCGAAATGTCTACCTACACAAAAAAAAAGCATATAATTATAGAACATTTATACAGGTTACAGAATAGAAATATTTGCGAAGGAATAACTTCGCTATCGTGAAAACTTTCCGAAATATAGCTATTTTAAAATCCTAATTTTAAACTTGCCTAAAAACATTCATACAAAAGGCTACCTTATTATTACGTCACGCCTTACGTAACTTATGTGCACGTGAAAGAACTTTTGTTTTAACTATATCTAATGTTACGTTTCTAAACATCGCAAAATGTTACTATTAATTATGCATGTGATCGGGGCGGGTCGCTAGTAGAAAATAAAACATGACCGTCAGTATATTAGACGGCCGATTGGTGTAGTTGGTAGTGGCCCTGCCTGCGACGCCATAGGCCCTGGGTTCCAATCCCGGTAGGTGCACACATTGATGTGATGAATATCGATGTTTGTTTCCGAGTCATGAATGTTTCTATACTTATCTATGTATTTATATACCGTTGTTTAGTACCCACGATACACGATACCTTAGGGATCTCAATGTGGGACTAGGTAATGTATTGTGTAGTGTGTGAATATTTATTTATTTAATAATATAAGCAGTTATACAGGCTGATTTTTGGTAGTCAACGTTCCCGAATACTACAGTATCTCCTTATCATCACGACCATTTTTCTCCATGGAAGCATACATGGGAAGTGTCTGGTTTCCAAAATATTAGGATCCAAAGTTGAGTAAATAGACTGCGTTTTTCTGTATAAATGCACATTGACACGCGGAACCAGGTTTTTTGTCATGAGAAATAATTAATATCTGTCTATGAAAAAACTAGCATAAACACTGGACACTATAAATTTCGCCCGATCAAGTAAATATTTTTTTTTTTTTTCAAAAAAATCTACATCGTTTCCTAGCATTTTTTTGGCATAAACTTACTTTATTTGATGTGTAGAGTACGTACCCTTCGTTAAGGGTGGCAACCAAAAAACATCCTGTATAATACATCAGAGTACCCTGAGTACCATAGTAAGCAAATACGAGTAGTTCATGATGCGTAAGCTACATATTAGCGGTAGAATACCCCAGCTCCACTGTATAACTGCTTCACAGACCAAGCACAGTGGTGATGACACCGACCGACCCAGTCGAACTGGTAGCTGACCTTCAAAGGGTTTCCGTGTGGGCCCCTTCTTTGAATTATCTATGGATATACACACTTTTTTATGACCTTTTGGCATATTTGAACTTTTAGGCAAATATTTTTGTGGTAGCTTGAGATTGGTTAAAAAGATTATATGGAGGATTTCAAAGAGGATGTAGATTGCGTTTCACCAACAACATTGATATAGGTAAATTATTACGAATATTAGTGTTTATTTCCGAGTCCTGCACAAGTAGCACGACCTGCGAAACACTATATGATAAGCTTTATCGAAATTTAGCCTGTCAGAACACGATAAATATAGTCGCAGTGTTGAATTTTGTATAGAGACGATATCATATCGTACGTTACGATATCCACGATGCATGGTCATGCTAGGAGGACTGGATGTTATATAGGTATACCGTTGCTTAGTACACATAATACAAGACCTTAAGTATTAGTTTTGGTCTAGGTTTAACGTGTTGTAAAGTAATATAAAAAATAACGCTACTTGCTCTGTATGTGACCACAGTAATAATCTGTGTGACCATACACAAAAGCTGTTAGTTTCGGAATCAGGCATGAGAGTTAAAAAAAACGGTCTGTAAAGCAATTTTTTCCTATGATAATGAAGTCGTCAAATAGCGGTCATGGAGGTACGTTTCACATGTCGCTACCGTAAAGGTGACTGTGTTTTTGCTTTCCTTCTGCCGCTATATGACGGTAGGGCTTTTCTAGAAATCTAAGTATAGCATACGCTCGCAGATCTTGTATGTAAGATGACAGATGGCGTTGCTCATGTTGAGTTTGTTGGTCCGACAGGTTGGTCCTAGACTTGTTTCAAAGTGTATTATAGAAAAAAAAACTAGAACATTAATTTTGATGCAACTTCCTACCCAGTGTCACTCTCGCGACTGTGACGAATCTAATGATATCTCTCAAGCTTAGATGTAGACGTGTGCGCCGCCGGCTTTTTTTCATGCTGCCAACGCCGATTTGATTTTCGGCGTGAAATCAGCGCGATTTTTAAACGTTTGAAACCCAATTTTCAGGCCATACCAGGTCCAGCGCCGCTGATACAGCTACGGCGCCGGCAGCTGTAAGCAGGAGCATGCACAGCACATCCATTAGACTGCCAACTTTTGCGTACTTTTGAAGGTCTAGTGGGTAGGCGCATCGGGTACCTACCTACCTAAAATAAAAACCATGGAGATATATCTAAATTTTTCACGCCGAAAAATCGCCGAAATCACACCGCCGCCGCCGCCGATTTTCGACAGACGTCCGCCGCCGATAATTAATAAAATATCATACTCAAATCCAACCAGCCGTTTAGGCTCTAGAGCTAACTAAAACTAATCTGTCCTGTCCTTTCTCTGATGATTTATGTACCAAATTAATATCAATATCCAGAGAGCTATTATAGGTAGAGTCAATAGAATTGTTACTGAATGGAAAGATGTAAAAAATGCTTCCACGAGAAAAAATATCAAATGGAAACAAAGGCAGTAAGGCTCATTGATTATTTCGTGTACTTTTTAAAAGAAATTAGAGTCTCTGCATTTTTTTATATTGAAAGAAGTCAATAAACTTTGACACGTTTGATAATTGTTTTAGAAAATTGAGAGGAGAAGTGTTTTCTAGCACAGCACCCTAGGGCGGGGGTGAGGGGAAGCAGGGCAGGGGTCGATGCCCATTTATTGAGAGCAAATGGGTAGGTACATGTCAGAAAATATATTTTTCCATCCACCAGAAATGTCTAAAGTGTATTTTATTTATACATTTAGGAACTGGCAAAGAAATAAACTGTGAAGTGAAAGTCTCAAGTAGTAACAATAATAGTTTTTCTCAGATTATAGGTATGCTGGGAACTGTATTTATTTTATCCATAAATAACGTTTTGAAATATGAGAAAGTCCTTATTGATATTTTGAGAAGTATACCCTAAAGCCCTGTGCTGCAAGAATTTACTAGAATACATCAGCTGCATCTTCTTCCGTGCATGTCGCAAGAGTCGATTAAGGAATACACCAGCGTTCTTTCCGGTCATGAGTTGTCACTTATTTACATCTGTCTCCACAATGTTGAACAAGAGTGTAAGATCTCTCTCATAATCTATCAGTTCCGTCTACCCCATTATGGTAGTACAGCCTTATGTAGGTATATGTGTGTATACCGTAAGTTGACCATGAATATGGTCATCATTACTACTGATTATGTCATGATCCTAACCTAACCTAACCATATTATGAAGGGCCATGACAATGATCGGCCATGACGCAATATAAAATCAATTGCTGCGAGGGAGTCGTAAAAAAACAAAATAATTTTATAGATAATTACGGCTATTTTCTGTACTAGTGTAAAAAAATAATATCGTATTTTTTTTCTAAAACAACTGAATATTGAATATGAGATATTATGCAAGAAATCTCTCAATATCGGTTATTGAAAGTGACTTAGAAATAGAAATAGCATACGCCGAGGATATCTTTTACTTCCAAGCTTCTTCACGTAACTATCCCCATCTTCAAAAAGAATTTCATCAGTTCGTTTCAAACCTATTTTTGCTTTTCCTGTGCTGAAGCGAGGCTTGACTAGAATGCATTAGCAGTATCTTCTTTGCTTTGAGCATCACCTTTATAGTAACAATTGATCACAAAAAGAGTTTTCAACGATATAGGTCTGATCGTTACTGATCGGTACTCATACATTTTTGCCCATTATCCTTTGGCACTAATTTATCTCTATTTCATTGGAATTTCTAATGCGCACCTATCATTTACTCTTAGATAATAATAACAAATTCACATACATATTACAAAATCTGCACCACGGGGAACTATATTTGTATCGGCGGCAACACTGAATGTCGTTTATTATTCATGATAATTTTATGTTGAAATTTCATAATTATAAGATACTTACCGATGGTATGTGATCTCTAGTTTCTTTTTTATACATTGTAGTATATTTTTTACACAATTTCACTATGCAAACAGTAATTTTACTACGAAATATGATTAAAATTTAATAAAACTGACAGTAGTCATCATGGCATATTGTTGACAACTAGACTGTGGAGGTTCGAGCTCGTGTCTGACGTGTCATCATCATCATCATCATCAGCCTATTGCAGTCCACTGCTGGACGTAGGTCTCCCCCACAAGACTGCCATACGGGGTATTTGCCCATAGTCACCACGCTGGGCAGGCGAGTTGGTGACCGCAGTTTGTATTTTGAACTATGTTGTCAACACGGGAGGCGTTGCTGCCCACCTCCCGGAAACCCCTCATCGCCTCGTACGATACCCACGGGCAAACATGGGGTGGTACGAATTCTACTCTGCCGGCACCACGCGGCCAAGTATTTGTACGGCAGAGTATTTTTTGCTGCATTTATGATTAGGCCGACTACTTCTACAGAGCGGAGCGAATCTTTATATATTAAGTAAAAAACGTTGTCTTCTCTCAGGCTTGGTGCTAGCAACTTGCCACGGATCTTTTACATTCGACCCCGTTTTGTTAATGTTTATGAAAACAATAAAAAAAATACGTCATATCGTAACTCAACTCCAAAAACTCCTATCATACATAAGTACAAACATACACGGCTGGCTGTGTTCCCGCAATCAGGTAGCCAGAACTGTTAGACCATAAAAGTGGTACCAATAGGGTCGATTCCGGCAGTCACACTTAAACCTAAACCTAATCTTAGTCAGGTCTATCTCTCTCCGTTCTTAACATAAATGGCTGAAAGAGAAAAGGACAGGTGTGACTGCCGGAATTGACCACAATATCTACAAAACGGTTTTTCCTTATATGCAAAGTTACGGATAACCAGGTAGTGTTTTTATAATAGGTATGCATATTACAAAACTAGTTAAACAAACTGTTAGGTCGGCCTTGCCCTTAGCCTTGTTCTTAAAGTATTAAGTCGAGTTTATGTAACCAGCCTACACGTACCTTTATTGTATCGATATAGCTACGTAGTTATTTAGCTGTTTCAACTAGATCCTACCGCAGATTGTGTAGGTATGCAAATTTTGTGAAATATGGTTAAACATGGCAACTAATAATAGGGAAAAGAAAATAGAGATATTGATCTCAGTCTGGCTTAGACCTACTTTTATCCCGGGAAAATATAGTTAATTTTTATTTATACCATACAGATGCCTACAACCTTCCTTGGATATTCTGGAGGTTGCATTCATCAGCCTATTGCAGTCCATTGCTGGACGTAGGGCCTACCTTGGGAGGGGAGGGGGTTGCCCATAGTCACGTGGAATTTTTTTCAATGTGGAGTATGGAGCAATTTCCCGCTTACACAATGGAAATAATCCTGCTTGTTTATCCTAATTACATTTTCCGCTGAAGACTGAAAATTATTAAATGGGATATCTAATGTATACATATAACGACACGGACAAGACTTCCACCTATTTTGAACGACTACAGGAATAGAACATTGTATTTTTTTACAATGAATACGATAGTAATATCGTAGTCACAGTGTGTTTGTAGGTATGTCTGTCAATCATAAAGCCCCCTGTTGACCCAGTGTCAAATGAATATTTTAAAGACGATGTTAATACGTTTTTTGAAGTAGAAATATAAGTACATTGCTATGTTTTTGTTGGTTGTTACATGTGAGAAGTGTGGAAGTTAATTTTGAAATGAAATGCATTTGATAGACCAATTCAAGAGATAGATTACATGGATCATCATTTCGTTTTACATCACTTTAGTTAGGGCTGATTTTTTCAATGTTTAGATAGGATGTGCTACCATTATCTTGACCAATTTTTAGAGAAAGACAGCTTGCAAAGTGCCCTAAAGCTGCTAAAGCTGACAATTCTTAAATTATGTACATACTAACTTTGTGTTACTGACCCTCAAATTCAAATACTTACAGGTACAAATTGTACATATGTACAGCTTTTCTCAGAAGGTGTAAAAAATGCGCAGTCCTTCTCACATTTACTCACTCGAGTGTACTCTTTTACGAATTAAGAACACATCAGTAATAAAGCCACAGAGCTGGAAAGCGCTAAACCTTCCACAAAATACGTACCAAAGATTTATATAAAATTTTGATTTTCAGTGCAGTGTGAACTATGTTGTCAGTACGGGAAGCGCTGCTGCCCACCTCCCCAAAAATATTTAATCACCTCATACGATACCCACGGGCAGGCAAGGGTCCAAACTCTACTCTGCCGGTACCACGCGGCTACTCTGCCGGTACCACGCGGCCGGCTGCCTATCTGACGCCAATCCTCCTCGGGCTACAGGCTCGTGGCTGGAATAAAACCTATGCATTCCGACTGAATGGCGCACGTCTTGACCATTGCGCTAAACCTACCATTGTATTCTTGACCATTGGGCTATCGCCGCTATTCGATACAAAAGCCCTAAAATAAGGAAGTAGACGCATTATTCATGGCGATTTCTATGGCGGCAGGTGTCGGTACTGGGCTGTGATGCTGCCAAATTACACACGACCTGACATTTGGATGGTGGCCAGTAGGAAGCGAAACTTTTGAATTTACTGCAATTTTTTAACGGCAATTTCCCAGAAAGATTTATAAAAACTTTAGGTAGATTATATCGATAGAGTTTCTTTGACGATACAAAAGTGTTTTATAATAATATAAGCTAAGATACAGATATTATGTTATTGTTTAATAAAATAAGCCTGTCTGTCTGTGATTTGGGGCTTCACTAAAATAATATGAATCTTAGGAGTCTACATACTTAGGAATTTAGGGGAGTTCTCTCAGGCGATGGTCTAGCAACATGTAATTTCACCTCTGACTCTGTTAAGGTATGATTCCGAGCTAAGCAGCACGCTGCACTGCCGCCGCTGCATTACTGCCGCAGCAATACTGGTCCGCACACATTATCTACAGGTTTATATGAGAGTATATTATTCCGAGCTACGCAGCAATATCGCGGCAGCACTGCAGTGGCAACACTAAAAAGGCCAGCGGTGCAGCGTGCTGCTTAGCTAGGAATCATACCTTTATACTAAACGTAGCATATAGAATTTAATTCGCAAATACGTGATCCTATTAGTTCTGACTTCCCTTAGGAACCCGGCTGTATGTAAAAAAAACCGTGTGTTATGAAATCGCAACGGGTGACTGGAACACTGTCATAACATCTTAAAATAACAAAAAAATTAAACAAATCATAATATAGAATAAAACAAAGTCGCCTAGGTGGAGGTAGTTGATAAGGTTTTTTGAAATAAATAGTGTGATTCAAGAGGAAGGTTTATATAGGGCAGGAAGATGATGTTGATGACAGTTAATATAGCATACGAGTATAATAGCGGGGACAGCAGATGTTAATGATATTGTTACAGAGCTATACGAAAAATTGTAATGTTATATTAAAAACTAGCGCTCAGCCTCGGCTTCGCACGGGTGCAATGCTGATACTATACATTAGTATAGCATGCGAAGCATGGTTTCTTCCAAAACTCACATTGCCAAAATTTTGGCATTTGTCTTTACGGCCGGCTGCCTGCCTGACGCCAACCCTTCTCGGATTGTAAGATCCGTAAAAAATCTCTTTATAATCCCGCAGCTCTGGCTACCTCATTTCGGTAACACATTATATACAGGATGTTTTTTAGTTGCCACCCTTAACGAAGGGTACGTACTCTATACATCAAATGAAGTAAGTTAATACTAAAAAATGCTGGGAAACGATGTAATAAAAAAAAAAAATCTAATTAGTTGATCGGGCGAAATTTATAGTGTCCCGTGTTTATTCTAGTTTATTCATAGACAGATATTAATTATTTCTCTTGTAAAAATCTTGCTACGCGCGTCTTTGGACATTTATGCAGAAAAACGCAGTCTATTTACTCATCTTTGGACCCTAATATCTTGGGAATCAAACACTTCCCAGGTATGCTTCCATAGAGAAAAATGATCATGATGATGAGGAGATCCCGTAGTATTCGGGAACGTTGACGACCAAAAAACATTTTAACATTCCATGGCGAGAATAAAGCGGGCTAATTGTCGCACATTCCAGCGCAGTCTATGTGTGTCAGTTTGCAGAACTACTATAAATTCATTTGATAGTTCCAATTCGACACGCTGGATACAGTGGTCAAACTTGCATATCGACAGTAGAAAGGTAAAAGCGGTAATCTAACATACAGTGCTACTAATAAACAGCGTGTTCACTTCTACACTCGTTGAACACGATTTTTGACTGAAATATCTATGGAATTTCTGTTAAATTAAACAGTATATGGCTTATATGTTACACTACTTAATTGAATATTATTAAGGCTTAAAGAGTATATAACGATAATAGCTTATTTCGTGAAGGTATCTGGATAAACAAGAACTAGGAACCTACAACTGGAATAATACCTTTAGGTTTCTTTTTATCCCACATAGAAAAATGTTTATTTGGGCATCTATTTTCAAAACACTTTTTGGTAACTTCGTATAATGATGAATATGACATCAATGTACCTATTTCCTGGTTCATAAATAAATATCTTCATTAATTTTATTTAGAGGAAGACAAAAAAAAACAAAAACAACAAACGCGCATCCATTAATACGTATTATTTTAATAAAATATTTAGCTTCCTGGCACGATATTCACGTTATTGTAAAAATGAATAATCGGAAGGTAAATAAAAAAAAAAACTATATCTCTAATCCTGTACTGATGCGGGGCTTTACTGGAATACATCAGATACATCTCTTTCTGTGCATGTCGTAAGAGTCGAACAAGAAACTCAGACATTTTCTCAGGCGATAACCTAGCAACTTATCTCTCGTCATTTACATCTATCTCCGCTGTACCAAACGTGACTGTGGGATCTCCTTAGGTAATGACCCTGCAGTTCTGGCGACCCCACTTTGGGAAAACATACATACCTACATACATATCGCCTGTCCAACCGAATAAATCGGTAATGTAATATTACGTGAAATTTTTTTGCATATTCGGATAGAGGAGCACGAAATACATCGGCTGTCCCAAAATAAAACACTGAATATGCCATTTTTGTGAAAATACTGTTTATCCCAATTTTGGATGTTCTGTGTTAATATCTTCCGTTTATGGCGTATTCTGTGTTTTTGGACCTTGGTATCTTTGCCATTTTAACCATTTTCAAAAAACGGATTTTTGATTTAGGTACGGTTGCACACAGAACATCCAAAATTGGGATAAACAGTATTTTCACAAAAATGGCATATTCAGTGTTTTATTTTGGGACAGCCGACATCCATATGACTATTTTTTAAATCGCTATATTTTAAATATTACTATAAAAAATGCATAGACGTCTACTTACAACCGAAATTTATCGTCCTAAATTTACGGGAATATAGTCATAACAAAGCATTACGCAGGTTCACCCGCCATATTATCCGAAGAAAAATGTAGTAAACTATTTTTGCCGCTTTATTCGTCTAAAGTACCTCGGATACATGTTTGGTATCTATCTGTACGCTCTTATTCAATTGAATTTTACGAATACATAATATGTATTATCGGAGTAAAAATCTATAACGTCGTTCAACTATAAAATTTGTAAACCTTATTTTGTAAAATCAGTTATGATCCTGATGATATCGTTGCCTTTAGGTAATGTACGAGTAGGTACATGTAACACTAAATATGTACATGAATGCTTGTTTTGCTTCAACAATCTTTCAGCGCCTTTAAGTAAATAATTTTTTAATCTATCTATAATAGTTATTGATTCATACTTTTGCTCAATTGAAAAGGGCCACAATGATCTGCATGTAAGGTATCGAAGGGCTTTCTAACTTTATTAATTGGATGCAACATGCCTTCTTTTGGACCAGCGGGGACTTTATTAATGTGCACACTGAAAACATGATGTACAATACTTTTAAACGAAAATTCGTTGAGGTAATCCTCATACGTTTAAACCAATACACCTTCCTACAATCATATGTTTTGTCAAACCCAAAGTGACCATCATCTTTCATGGTTCAGCCTAAGGATTTGCCGCCTAGAAGATTTTGGCACTACCCTAAGCAACATTAAGTCATCTTTTTTTAATATCCTGTACAATTTGCCATTCATTAACGTAAAATTGTTTTTTATTTCAATACATATACATTTGCTGACCGATACTTATGTTGTATCGTCTTATATGGGTCTTTTGTAATTTATTTTATTTTACAATGTGCCTGCAATAAATGATTATTATTATTATTATTATTTATTAATACACATTCCGAGTATCCTAAATTACGCTTTATTTCTATGCACTTGGTATAAAATTTAAATGGAATAGGAAGCCGCCCCGTGTCATGTCCGCGCCCGACGCCATTTATGTGTAGCCTACGCCTTATAAGAAAAGAAGAATCTTATTATAGTTTGCTAATATATTTGCTTTATAATGTAGCTAGGCAGTAGGTAATATAATATTAATTTCCCGACCACAAATCTGCTAACTATAGTTTATCTAACTAAATGGTGCAATTTATGAATTTATTAATTAGAAAAGTGGGCTTGAGTAGGTATTCATTTTAATTGAGGAAGGAAAAACTATTCATGTCATTGTAGGAAAATAACAATACCTAATGTGCCTATGACTATAGTTACTAAATTTTAATGATCATTTACGCAATCCTTAATACT
Source organism: Carposina sasakii (assembly GCA_014607495.2). Lineage (NCBI taxonomy): Eukaryota > Metazoa > Arthropoda > Insecta > Lepidoptera > Carposinidae > Carposina > Carposina sasakii. The sequence goes on along the minus strand of CP053149.1, from coordinate 3,169,417 downwards.
AATATTATTTCTTTTTATGATCTTTTTTCTCTCCGAAGAGGTTATTGGGCACGGGGCGAAGCGAAAAAAGAAATTTTCGACAGGTGTTAAGTATGACTGCCTTTTGCATGAGTGCGTAGGTATGTGGATGGATGAACGTCAAGTGCTTTTAGACTATTATGTAATGTTTTAGGAAAAGTCACTGTCTGTCTGTCACGCTTTCGCACCTAAATTGCTAAAACTACTTAATTGAAATTTGGTTTAGTCCAGAGCCTGGAAAAGGTCATCTTTTGCTGCTACCGTCTACTCTTGTCGGAAAAATAATAACAAAGAATATACAGAATGTTTGTGACAGCCAGGCAAATATTGATACCATGACTTCTGAGGCGGAAAACACAAAAAAAAATCGCAGGAAATTTTTAAAAATTTTCTGTAATTTTTTTCATATTTTCAGGAAAAAAAATAGTTTACTTCGTTTAATTAGACCTTAGATAATGACTTAAAAATAAAATTTTAACCAAAAAATTATTTTCTAAAAAATAGTTGCCTTCAAAAAGTTCTAATAATTGAATGGTCCACTGAAATTTTCATACTCTGTGGTATGATACAAGTGAGGATGCCCTCCTTAGCAGTGCCTCGCTAACGTCTTCATCTATAATATGGGAGTGATATGCAAGTGTAGCGTTGGACGCCCTCCGGCCCGACGGGCCGAGGACTTGAAGAGGGCGATAGTGAATGACTGGGTGGCGAAAACGGGAGATCGAGCCTTATTACGTGCGCTGCGGGATGCCTACGTCCAGCAGTGGACTGTAATAGGCTGATGATGGTGACACAAATGTAACGCATTTTATTTGGTTTCAGTGATGACGTCCTGTAACGTAGGTGCTTAGTTGTTACGCTATTTCATAAATTGTTTTTAAATTCCAGTGTGGTTCTATGCTAAGTTTAGATTTTTTTACTGACTATACGTGCTATGTAGGCAATACCATACATGAGCACTGCCATAATTTAAATGCAAGTATTTCCTTAGATTACCTATGACTTTTTACTAATGTACAATGTAGAGGTAAGTAGTACTTAGAGCAAGTTTCCCGTAGGACTTGATAAAATTTTCAGTATGTAAGTATTTCCTCCATGATGTAAGTTAAATATCTTTATGGTGATCTTTTCATAGGCGCAAAAATCGCCTAGTTACCTAAAAGAAATCAAGAATACAATATTATCAACATTTAGTTAGATGATAAGTAGAGAGAGAGAGATGAAAATTAAGATTGTATCTCGTTGCCACAAATTTTACGCAATTAGGATCTTCAAATATATAAAATAGACAATATTATAGCCGACAAGACTGTAAATAATACAATTTGTATGCAAAAATTAACATCAATAAGCGTAGAGAACACAAAGAGAGGCGATGTGTGCGTGAGTCCAGCATGACGCACACACGCACAGTTCTGCTATAAAAGATGTGTGACGATATTATAGGTACAGCTGGCATTAAGGAAGTACCATATAGGTACTTAGATGCAAACTAAAGGTCACAATAATACCTAATATTGAGCATAAATGGACTATGGGCTTATTTAGGATTATATAAAGGCCATTTATAAAAGTCATTAACTAAATTGTAACGATTACTTAGGTACTTATACATGTAGACCTACATGTATAAGTACCTAAATAATGTACCTGTACATTATTTATTATTATTTAGTCATGCTGTTGTTAGGACTATTAATATTGCACTCACAAGTTGCTACGAGTCGTAGTTAACTACGAAAATCGATAGAGTTGAAGCAATTTCTTATAAAATTGAAACTTTGTACACTTTTGTACAGATTACTGTATTGTATTGTACAAAAAATAACATTATATATTTTATTTAAAAAAAACTACACATACTTAGGTAGATACTTACTAGAAAGATAGCAAGTGGAAATATGCAAAAAAAAAACGCCCGATCCAATTCCCAGAATGGCAAACGCGTCGAATAGTTTATCTCTATGCAAAATAGACGGACGTGGGCATCAGTATTAGCGCACGCGTACGCAACACCACTGCGAGTGCGTTATTTATTACTCATCGAGTTTGTCAAGGATTATTGTACGTGTGTGGGTTGAAGTACACCACTTCATTATCTAGCCTACCCAACGACTCAATTATAAACCCTATTTTAAGACTCCACGGTCTTTTTTCCGCTGTAGATTTTGGGCATAAAACACAATCTCGCTCTTGTGTGCTACGCGTGTATGTGTGCGCTGAACTCACGGACACGTGAACAAAACGCAGCGTTGACCATGAAATTGTTTATAGAACTGTTAGGTACAGTTCGAGGTCACGAAATATAGGTAGGTGAGACTTATTAATGTATGCTAAAATATCAAGATTTTAATGAAATTGTGGCGTCTTATTATTTGAAAATAGCGGTGCTGAAAATGTATGAAAATCTAAATATAGTAGCGCCATCTATCCATATAACTGTTTAAAATTAATTATAAATTAAATGTTAATAGCTGCCGTCAATATAGGGACGCATTATTACATCAGGGACCATCTTAAGGCAAGTTATAATCGCACAAAGTAGTTACACTGGAAAACTGAGATAGCTAAATGGCGTACGGTATTAGCTTCGAATGGCTCGATAAAAGTGAGTGTGGGCTTCACATTATCCTATAGTATAGGTAAACTTCCTACGAAAACGATGAAAGCTAACGTCATGACCGTCCGTTCCTATTCGGAATTTTGGGTGTTGCACTGTAACAAGACGAAGTTCATGAAATAGTAGTTAGGTGGAAGCATTGCTAATTTGTTAGCGACATCTACCCACAGGATTCAGAAATAACTAATGTTATGTGCGAATACGAACCAGTACGAGTACAAACTAGTGCAAGTAACGAACAGACAAATTACCTAGATGGCGTTAATTTGTAGCGTAAACAGTGTTACCAGAATTTTAACACACTATGCGTAGTGGTATTTTATAAAAATAAATATATCATTCATGAGAGCAGAACAGAAGACAATCTAAGCAGCTTTGCAGCAATCTTCAAATTTCTTTGTTTTTTTCATCTTTTGACGTTATGAGACGCACAATCTCATTAAGCCTTGCATTGACTATTATTTATGTGTTTTGTATTTAATTGACTACAGTTGCTCAAAATTAATAATGGGCATCGCAAAACTTCGAAAAAAATTGTACAATACTACTTAAAATTATTTTCGAAGAGCAATTTTAGTCTCAAAACACTCCGAAATTTATATTAATAGGTAGGTACATAATAATATCAATGTAAAATAAACACCAAGCTTATAATGAAAAAATCTCTTAAATAGATAAGATTGCTTTATAAATTAGGAATGAAAGAAATAATTTAATAAACGGCGTAAATAAATTGCCTTAAATTGCATTGTTTTTTTATTAGGAAAAATAAATGTTTTAAGTACATAATGATGATTTGAATTTGTATGCAATAATCTTATTTGTTTATTTATTGATCTTTTCTTAGTCTGTGGGACTCTTATTAGTACAAATAAAATTTAAATCTTGCAACCCTAAACTGACATTTCAAAATTGTCAATCGTGGATTTTTCGGGCTCTGCTCGCAGAATTTTTACGAAAAGAAGCAATTTTATTGCGTATATCACACCTAAAGATGACTTCCGTCATAAGGGCTGGACACTTGGCCCCTTACTTTAAGGCCACCTCCACCGTCGTCTCCAATGGGCTGAACTTGGTGCCAGCAGTCGCCACAGCAAATGAAAAAATTGTAACCCAGCCTCCTCCTAAAACCTCGACGGTCCAAACTTTACATGGAGCCTTGCCTATCCAAGGATTGAAAGCGAAGGCTGTCAAACGTCGTGAGTTGTGAATCTATCCTGTTAATCGTGATGTTGCGGTAAAATGGAAATTTTGTTACATAACACTTGTCGTTTTCAGTGCCTGTACAAGTGCGTTTCGCACACTCGGATATTGCCATTCCTGATTTCTCGGCGTACAGGCGAAAGGAAACCCAAGATCCGAAATCCAAAAACAGTGAAACTATTGATGGCCGTCAATCTTTCACATACCTTATTGCAGGAGGTTGGTGCACTTGTTTCATTTCTGAAATATTAATTAAATTACTTTATCCTCCTTGTATCTAATCTAATATCCAATTAGTAACATAACCTATACTTATATCACTAAAAGCTATTGTTCTTGATTCAGATTTGCAACAAACATGAATAACTTTGTTTCCTAAGTAATGGAAAACATTTCTTCCTGCTATGCATAGTAACTAGAAGATTCATTTGATGTTGATCGAGAGGTCCTTAGGAAATAATATTGTAAGATAAATCAATTAATTTAATATGTATTGTGTAGCCTCAATAAAAGTTATTTTGGTTATGTATCTATGGTAAAATTATTAGAAATATGTAGATTACAAATATTGATAGGTAAACATAATTTTCTTGCATTAAAGTGACTAATACATTGTTAAAAGAATAATTTAGAGTTGAAGATCTTGAAATTTTCTAATAATATTGACATCTGAGATGTGATGTACCTATATATCTATTTTTGCTGATAAGAATTACCTAAATGTTTTTAGAAAATAATGAAATAATAAAATTGTTGTAATTATAAACCTTATTGTAGGTAGTTTTATAAGACAAGACAAATTGCATGTATTAATAATTCTCACATAAGCACTGTTGAGAGAGAGAAATAAATTACTTACTTACTTGTAAATTTCCAGTTGGTGGTGTTGCCGGTGCCTATGCCGCTAAGTCCGTTGTGACTCAGTTTGTGTCGTCCATGGCAGCAGCTGCCGATGTCTTAGCTTTGGCCAAGATTGAGATTAAGCTTAGTGAGATCCCTGAAGGAAAATCTGTCACCTTCAAGTGGAGAGGAAAACCGCTGTTCATCCGTCACAGGTAATTTGTTTTCAAGTACCTACCTTAAATAAAGATATAAAAAAAGTACTTATTTGCCCATCTAAGGCACAGAACTTAAGAAATTGTCGAGGACATAAGTCATAAGTCTACTATTTCAATACCTTTAAGATGTTTCTGGAGTGTTGGGTTCTATTAATACCATAAGGACCCAAAGTCAACCTCACCTGCCAATGATGCACCCTGCTATATAGAGGGGCATTTATATGGTACCATTTCTTGTACATTCAAGAGCAATAGTTACATTCAATTATCTTCAGGTATGTCATTCATTATTGACTGTGAGGACATATCATTTAGATAATGCCAGTCATTTATTGCTTCAATAAATTTGTATGGAATAGGCAAGAAAATAGTATTATTTAAATGAGCCTCTACAGATGAGGCTTTGGTTGTAAAACAAAGAAATATGCCCATAAATCTAGTGCCAGGCACCTCCTTAATGAATTATATTGATTGACTAAGCTTGTATTCTAATCTAAAAGGTAATACATAATATTCACTATGAGTGCGCCCACCACCGGGCCCTACACCCTCCACTCAACCTCGGATCTGATAACTCATAACTGGGAAAACATGCACTTGCACTACCTACAATCGCCACGAGAAACCAGACCTGAGTTATCAGATCCGAGGGTCAGTGGAGGGTGTAGGGCCCGGTGGTGGGCGCACCCGTAGTGAATGTTTGAACTTCCGAATTGTAACTCCTAATACAATTTCATTTATAATACATAACATCTGAATTGATTAAGTTTAAACATGTATGTATATGGTAATTAATTAGAGATGGGCCGACTAGTCGGGAAAGCCGACTATTCGGCATTATTTGTAGTCGGCGACTATTCGGCAAAATAAGCTGATTATAATCGGCGCATAACAAACAAACATAAAACAAATAATTTGTACTCGTTTTGTGATTTCGAAACATTACCTAGAATAAGTATCTAAAGTTACTACAGTCTTCAGTTACTACTTTTGATAGGTATAACCTGCCAATAGGCTATTTGACAATTGGAAAAATATTTACTTAAAAATCCGTAAATAAAAATGCATATTTTTTTACTTTTGTCACGTGACAAAACGCTCCTGATAGGTCGGGCTTATTCTGACGTCACCTGCTTGTAAACCTTGTTTTTACAATACAATACAATACAAAAATATTTATTTACCAAGACAACACACATGACATAATATAGTAAACATAAAGCAACACAACAATAAAATATATAACTTAATTAAACATAATTGTGGTGTGATGTGTCAGCAAAATGGTCCCAGCTCAGCGTAATCTTGCAGTATTACCTGCAACGCTGATGTTACGCTAGAACTAGCGTTCTTGTGTTTACATTTAAATGTATGTGGATGACATGTGTTATTCTTATTACAGTGACCGATACAGGCAAGTGGTGTCACCGACGCCATTTTATTTATTTGCCATATTTTCAAAGAAGCGTTTTGACGCGCTATTTAAATATTAAATTTTTAATTTGATATTATTATAGTACCAAAATGATCTTTCCCTCCCTCTACCCCTCCGGGAAAGAGGCGTGATTTTTATTTATATTTATTTTTTATGTATGTACCAGAATTTTAATATACAACTTTTACTGGGTTTTTAAACCTCAACGGAAAAATATTAAATACATTTTAAAAGTCTGAAATAGCCTATTGACGGATCAACTCATTGTGCTTAGATATATTTTATGTGATTCGTCATACTTGTCATACTTTCTGCCTTGAACGCCGCGTGAAATGAGTCCCTGGCACTGGTTACATTTAACTTTTGACGTTTCATCTTCAACATCATCAAAGAATGTCCGCACATACAATCTTTTTCGACATTTCGTGACAGACAGCACTTTTTTATTTATATCAATAATTTTAATAATATCAGCGGCGCAGCAAACATAAAACAAACAAAATAAAAATGTAAACAAACACATCACAACATGCTCAGTAGCAGAGCGGCCGTTTGTTGCCTAAACCTAAATGATGACGAAAAAGCCCGAATACTTCCAACAAGAAATGATCGGCATTGCCGATTAGTCGGCCGTCGGCATTTAGAAAACTGATTAGTCGGTTAGTCGACAAATACCATAGTCGGCCCATCACTAGTAATAATATCAGAGGATAGATGAAACTGATAATTTGTGCCATTTTGGAGTTTTTCAAATTGATCTAATAGGTGATTGTTTCATACTATCATAGAGGAATAAGATACTGTGCTGTATAGGTTACTTTGACAATTGCAGTACAACATTGCATTTCCTCTTTAGATTTGTTTGGTAGATAGATCAATAAAATTAATGTATTGATTGGTGGACCTTGTATGATGTATAATATGGAATTTTTACATACCTAGTTAAAAACTAAACCTTTGGCATGAGATAAAATTAAGATGAGAATATGATTAAAACTGATTGGACTGAAAGTGCATGTAATTAATTATCCAAAAAAATATTGAGGTATGTATTTATATTTTGTCCAGTATGTAGAGTAGTCATTGCCATAAGATTATTAATTACTAGTCCCTACGGATGCCCGCGACTTCGTCCGCGTGGACTACAGAAAAAATAAAATGTTGAAATTATCCGGGATTAAAACATTTTCCCGGGATAAAAAGTAGCCTATATGTTAAGTGGGACCTGTCGTAATATATTCCTGATAACTGCATCGAAATCGGTTCAGCCGTTTCTGAGATTAGCGTGCACAAACGCACAAACAGACAAACCAACAAAAATTCCAAAATAATTATTTTGGGTACTATTGCGTTGATAAAGGTCTCCTATAATATTTTTTGTCATATATCTGCCATGTACAGATAGCGATCTGTTACATTTTTATTATACAGGATGATTTTTGGTCGTCAACGTTCCCGAAAACTACAGAATCTCCTCATCATCACGATCATTTTTCTCCTTGGAAGCATACCTGGGAAGTGTCGTTTCCAAAATATTAGGGTCCAAAGTTGAGTAAATAGACTGCGTTTTTCTGCATAAATGCACATAGACGCGCGTAGCAGGATTTTTTCACGAAAAATAATTAATATCTGTCTATAAAAAAACTAACATAAACACTAGACACTATAAATTTCGCACGATCAAGGAATTTAATTTTTTTTCAACCCTTCGTTAAAGGTGGCCACAAAAAAACACCCTGTATGTATAGATAAAGTATGTATGTGATATACTTACATTATATTTATTGATTATTGAAAGTTGGCCTTCCTCTCAGTCTATTATTATAATTATGTATGACACATAGCTACGAGGGCTGTTTGATAAGTCCTTTTAAAAACTATTTGTAAAACCTTTTTTCTGGTAAATGGCGTTAACACTGGCAGGCACAATCTTTCAAATAAAGACTGTCAAAAATTCAGCAAAAAAAAACAAGTTTTTGTCAGTATAACCATTGTTTAACTGTGATCACTCGTAAATATTCAACAACTATGGAAAAAACTGAATTTCGTGCCGTTATAAAACATTTTTTTATGAAGGGTTGCAGTGCTGCCACAATAAAAACTGAACTTGATTCTGTTCATGGCACTAACGCACCAACGTTGCAGACTGTTTATAACTGGATAAATGATTTTAAACGTGGTCGGTCAAGCACATCTGATGCTCCACGCTCTGGTCGCCCAATCGAAGTCACTACTGAGGATGTTGTTGAAGAAGTCCATAATATTGTACTCGACGACCGCCGAGTGAAGGTGCGTGAAATAACTGAGAACACAGGCATCTCCACTGAGCGAGTACATAAAATCCTGCATGAAGATTTGGGTATGACAAAGCTGTCTGCACGATGGGTGCCACGTTTGTTGACAATCGAACAAAAACACGAAAGAAAGCGAATTTCAAAACTGTGTTTGGATATGATGAAGCGTAATCCTCGGAATTTTTTGAGTCGATTTGTCACTGTGGACGAAACTTGGGTCCATCATTATACACCTGAATCAAAACAGCAATCAAAACAATGGATGGCGACTGGTGAACGTGCCCCAAAGAAGGCCAAGACTGTTTTGTCGGCTGGAAAGGTCATGGCGACAGTCTTCTGGGATGGCGAAGGAATCATTATGATTGATTACTTGGAAAAGGGAAAGACTATCACTGGCCGTTATTACGCAGAGTTATTGGACCGTTTTAATGCCGAATTGTTGGAAAAACGACCAAAATTGTCCCCCAAGAAAGTCCTCTTTCATCAAGACAATGCCCCAGTGCACACGTCAACTATTGCAATGGCCAAAATCCATGAGTTGGGCTTCGAACTGGTTCCGCATGCTCCGTATTCGCCGGATCTAGCTCCGTGCGATTATTACCTATTCCCAAATCTGAAAAGATGGCTTGGAGGGCAAAAATTTTTGACAAATGAGGACTGCATCGCTGGTGTAAACGCCTATTTTGAAGACCTCGACAAAACGTATTTTTTGGAGGGGATAAAAAAATTGGAAACTCGCTGGAACAAGTGTTTGGCCCTCAAAGGAGACTATGTTGAGAAATAAATATAAATTGTTTAAAAAAAAAATAAAAATACTTTTTGAAACGACTTATCAAACAGCCCTCGTACATGTTTACTGCAGTCCATATTTAGACTATTTTCATGAGTTTGTTTCATGGAATAGTTCCTATGCACAATTTCAGAACTAACATTTTTGGCAGTAGTTACACAGATTATTGTCATACAATCATGATTGAACTCTATGTATTGTAGTGTTGCTGTAGTAGCTAGATGATTTTCTAGACAAGTGTCCGATCAGAAAATACTATTGTCAGAATAAAACAGCATTTTTTAGGGTTCCGTACGTCTGAATACAAAAACGGAACCCTTATAGGATCACTCGTGTGTCTGTCCGTCCGTCGCTTACAGTCAATTATTTCCGAATCTATTAGACCGATTAAGTTGAAATTTGGTACACATATCAATTCCTGTGACCCAAACACAGAGGTGTGACGTGAGCAGATGAAATCTGTATATGGGGGGTCATTTTTGGGGGGGAAGGGGAAAATTAAAAAAAAAAATCTGAAAACTGCATCGTGCGGCATATCAAATGAAAGGTCTTGTTGAGAAGATCTTAAATGTATTTTTTTGTAATTTTAAAATAAATAGTTTCCAAGTTATTCAAGAAAATAGACGAAAATTGACCATTCCCCCCCCCCCTTATCTCCGAAACTACTGAACCTAAAATTTTGAAAAAATACAGAAATTAGTTTTCTCCTTATAGATTATAGGAAAACCTATAAGAAGTCCATGATATTAAAATAACATGGTAAATCACTCAATATTGTGCGTACCAACTTTTTGTCAGATTTAAAAAAACATGATAGGTAACATCGTACGGAACCCTCTTCACGCGAGTTCAACTCGCACTTGTCGGCTTTTTATTATTATAGGACGTAGTATGGAGCACCGTATAAGGTTTTCAAACACAATGCAATCATTCATATCTGTCTCCGCTATGCTGAACGTGGCTGCGGGATCTCCCCTAAGATCATACAGTTCTGACGACCCCATTTCGGCCCCCTGATTACGTTAAAGCAGTGGCAAAACCGAAGCCGCGCGATCGAGATAATTGAGAGTGGTGCGTGCGCGCGTCGAGCGCTCGGGCGTCCTCCCGCGCCCCGCACCTCGCCCCGCGCACACACACATTTCCAATTATCGCGATCGCGCGGCTTCGACTTTGCTATTACTTACGTAATCAGGGGGCGGGAACACAGCGGTGCGTTTTATGTAGTATGTAATACAATCACTGACCCACCACAACTAAATATTCCAGGACCGACGCGGAAATCTCCACGGAAAAATCAGTGCCAGTAGAGACCCTTCGCGATCCGCAGCACGACGACCAGCGCACCCAAGACCCCAAGTGGCTGGTGGTGATTGGAGTGTGCACCCATTTGGGTTGCGTACCTGTCGCCAACGCGGGTGACTTCGGCGGTTACTACTGCCCATGCCACGGATCACATTATGACGCCTCTGGCCGCATTCGAAAAGGCCCAGCGCCCTTGAACCTGGAAGTTCCCCCACACGTTTTTAACGACGAGCTCCTAATTGTAGGTTAAACTGATAGCTAATGTTTATTTATAATGTAAATCAATAGAAATCGATTAAAGTGATTATTGTTTCATTGCTCTTTTATTTTTAAGGGTCCACTGCAATGAGGGATTTTCTGACAAGTTAAAATAACAGTCAAAAATAGATGGCGTGAGCGCATCACCTGCCCTAATCCTTCTCAAACGAACCTCACCTCACCTCTCCCAGCTTGATGGATAGTAATAGTTCCGTGAATAGACTGTGCACTGACTAAAGCTGGCTACACACCCAGACTGTGTACAGCCGACAATAAATCATCCGGTCGGTTTTCTAAAGACGGTGTAGCATACCTAGCATACGAGTAAGAGACATAGCAAGTAACAAGTTGGATTTTGCTACATGGGGTTAATAGTATTAGATTATAATCTTAATACGAGATGATACCTACTTAATTTTTTTTTAACAAAGATAAATTTATAAATGACTGTTGCCCGTGACTTCTTATGCGTGAACTACAGAATGTCCTTCTCCGTACTCCATATGCCTTTCATCCCATCCCATATTATTAAATGCTACAGATACTTATAACTATTACCCTCGTGTAGTAGAGTATCTTTAATTTAGCAGAGATGCAAGCAATGCATCAATCATCAGCAATGCAGGTAGGTAACTCAGTAACTGCCATATCTTTGTTTTTCCTAGCGGACCGATTTTTAGTCGAACGTGTACAGCACTAGTCTGCTTCTTCTATCTATAGTGCTTAGGAACTATTGATGTCTTTGGTTGCGGAGTGAGGTGGGGGGATTAGGGTAGGTGATGCGCTCTCGCCATCTATCCAGGTGATTTGAAGTTTTAATTTCTTTTACTTTTAATACTTGTCAGAAAATCCCTCATAATTATGAATTTTTTTACGTATGTAGTTGGTTTAATTTTTTAGACCTAGATTTAAACATCTATTGGGAATTCATCATTATAGCACGAGATCTAGATGTTCCCTCCAGTCTGGATTCTTGGTCCTTTCGCATCTAAAACTCTGGTGATTTAATTTATTTTTTAAAAGTTCAGATAAAAATGGGTCTAAAATTGAGGGATTTTCTGACAAGTTAAAATAACTGTCAAAAATAGATGGCGTGAGCGAATGTCCTACCCTGGCTCCTCCCCGCTTTACGTGACCAATGACAAAACAGAATTTCGGGTAGGAGATTCGTTCACGCCATCTATCCATGTGATTTATTTTTTACTTTTAATAGTTGTCAGAAAATCCCTCATTGCCCTTCCTACACAGGTGAATGTATTTTGCTCGCCATCGGAAAGATTTGTCCAGTTACGATACATGAGAACCAGGATACCAGAAGTTACTAGAAGGCATAGACAACTCAGAATTTCTGTGCTAGAAGGTATCGATCAGTAGGGTTGAACTTAGGTACTTCAGTCGCAATTTTGTTTTACTCAGAGAGATTTTGTTCATATTCGACCCATGAGTACCAGGATAACAGTGTTCGATCAGTGTCGGTAGTGGGTTTGAGCTGTCCACAAATTTTATACACCAAGAATGTAGGAGTAGGCAGGAGGTAGTATGGCAAATCATGTTGGACGGAACCTCACGTACATGGTTAGGCTTTAAAATATGTACTAGGCAAGTAGAAGGTCGTAGGAGTAGTGCAGTTAATAATAGATACTACTAGAGAAACGAACGTCGCAAAACATTGTTAACCAACACTTTCTACTAGTGAAGCAGCGGAAAGCAGGATCAATAAATATTTATGTAAACTTTTAGGCCGAGATCTGAGTAATTTTCATAGGAATCGGCAACAAACTACCAGGGCAGCAGAAAGTTGTAAGAGGTGTTAAATGCCATGCCGCATACGTAGGTGTTAGACAAGGATGCAAGATGTTTTGGGGGCGTGGCTTTGACGTTATGCACCTGCGGCCCGCCTGGCTGGCGCCAGACCACTGACCTGTATTAGACTGGACTAGTTGTCAACGTGACAGTTCGTGTGAGACAGAAATAGCGCTTTACAAAGTCGAATGACTATCTGTTTCTAAATATAATTACAATCCTATCAATTTAAGCGAACTAACCGACACAGCCGTCTACTCTGTGTTACCATCACATTGAACATTTGCACTTGACGCCTGCCTGGCTGGTGCCGAACCACTGACCTGTATTAGACTGGACTGGTTGTCAATGGCAATGTGACATAGCGTGTGACAGAGACAGCGCTGTACAAAATCCTATCTTTTTCTAAATATAATTACAATCCTACTTACCAACTTGAGGTTGAACGCCACTGCCGCCGTCTTCTCTGTGTTGCCATCACATTGACAAAATTTAAATGTGGCGACCGTTGAATGGCATTTTTACATTGCGTATAATCATTGGGTAGATCTTCTATGTTAAATGTAGAAATATGAATAGGGTAGGTAACACTAACCTAAAGTAAAAGATATTTTGCTTACCTATGGTCTGGAAGATTAGACAAATGAAACAACATGGTAACGATTTGAAATTTATTTTTTGTCGTTATTATGTTCAATCCTTTTACTTCTTATGTATGTTTTAGTTTACTTCAATCTACGTAACATCTAATATAGACTACTAGTTTTTACACACATTTACAAGAGTTTGTAACTGGGAGTTAAAGTTTACTTAATGAAATAATTACACAAAGACGCCAAATGGAAATGCAAGTAAATAATTTTAAATAATCTATACTTGTTTACAATAAATGCCATGGCCAGTTAGTTAGGCCGATTTCGTTCCAACGAGAGAAAATAAATAAACAATTAGGTTTTGATGAAACTATGATAAATATACCTACACTTATAATTAAACAAAACGGAGGGAAAATAACATTGAAACGGAGATGTTTAAGGGTGCTTTAAATGGGCCGACCTCATCCGACGTCTGTGGTTTTACCACGAATTTTACAATTCTACGTTAATAATTTTTATGACATTTTGTAGATTAAACAGAGTACCTACTAGTCTGTAGTTAAACAGGTACCTGTTGGTTTGCTGTCGATGGCTTTTTAGTGTAAAATTTGTGGCAGACACACCAAATGTATTAAGCTCAATAGGACTGGCAACTTTGGTAACTTTTCTTCCAATGAGATTGATTATATTAATCATCACATTTATGTATGTACATACTGGAGTTAATTATTACGCCAAAGACAAGTCATATCGAACAGTCCACAGACAAAGTAATCAAACTTATTCAACACGGCTTTCTACACCCCAGATTACCATGAGCTTTTAAAGCAGGATTAATTCTATTGTGGAAGAGAGACGCCCACGCCGTCTAATGCGACATCTCCCTTCTACTTATAGTAATCTAGTAAAGAGGTGGCACCTTATTTTGAAAATAACTTAGACGCTGAATCTTACCACATATAAGTAACCAACGTAGAGAGTTTTAAAGGAATCTAATATTTACAAGGAAACGTGAAGTGGTTATTATATTTGGCAAAATAAGTTAATTACATCTAAATTAGTCTAGGGCATGAGAACAAAAGGATATGTAAGCACTTCAATCACTTAATACTTATATCAATATCATCATACACAGAGAGATCGCATATTTTGAAAGCTTAATATAAATAAACTCGATGAAATAGAAAAATATTGACAAAACATAAAGAAATCAAAATACGCGATCATTTTAAGGAATAGACGTTTAAATCCACTGATTTACTAACACTAAAGATCAACCAAAGTAAAATATTTTGTTCAATGTAGACTGATATAGAAATCATGCAGTTAGTATTGTTTTTGAAGCTACAAATCCAGCGACATTCAATCTTACTGCTATACGAATTGAGTGGTGTTTGCAATCGCTCGATAAGAAGGTGCTGGGAGTATCTAGGATTGCTCAGAACGATAAAGTATTAAGTAGTTATGTGTTTGCGTCAATAGATGTCGCTTTTTAAAAATGTTAGTGACTTCGCTTGTTCTGAGCCAATGTAGAAAATATAAAATTGTGTAAGTATTAAATATTATTTGATCGGTATTATGGCACTGGGAACTTATTGCATCACCATTGTTTAGATCCAACTACACTATGTCATTGAATTCACACGTAGGTACTATACATGCCTTTAAATACTTAGTCACCAAGGGTATGCTTCAGATTTAAAATAAATATCAACATTTACATCACAAATCCATAAATACATGTGTTAAACAACATCTACTATAATCTTTCATTTGATAACATTCATAGTACATTCTTATAATTTTTTTGAACACATATAATATTATATTCAAATTGTAGACATATTTATTAAAAGATTCGGAAAAAATATAAATATTCTATATTAAAATACATTACTTGACAAAATATTTAGCGATTTCTCGATTGTTATTAAGTATAATTTTTTATACAACATTAAATACGCAATTTATTTATGAGTGTCTAATGGTTACTGTGTAAATATATTTTCTAATAATTATAATGAATTTATACTTCAAATAGTTTTGTGCGTTAACTAAAAATATAGGTGTTGTGTATGTCAAAAGGTCATTTGAGTATTGTCAAAAAGGGATACGCCTAGAATTCCTAGGCTAGGAGTTAGACGAACATTCTAAGTAGGACTGGTTCACTAGGAAACACAAAACGGCACTACTACACAACCTCAGAAGCTCTAGTAAGTTTATCATTTACTCTCTATAAAATCAAAAGTTTCATTATGTATGTGTAATTTATACTGATTTGATTTGTATAACGTCATGAGCTAAGTTTCATATAAGGCAAGAATCGTCCGTAAGCTGTAGAATGCTTTCGAACAATCTTTCAGATCTGATTTCCATTGTTTCTGGGTCACAATTTGTTCAAGTATATATACAAAGGATTATTTTCTAAAATTATCTGGATATTTAAAGAGGTATAGGATACCTAAATAATTTAATGTGAATATTATAAAAATAGTTCTAAATGGT
Source organism: Carposina sasakii (assembly GCA_014607495.2). Taxonomy (NCBI): domain Eukaryota; kingdom Metazoa; phylum Arthropoda; class Insecta; order Lepidoptera; family Carposinidae; genus Carposina; species Carposina sasakii. The sequence continues at coordinate 3,153,535 of CP053149.1, read as the reverse complement.
GTGACCCAGATCTCTACATAATAAACTATTGACTAAACTTCGAAGTAGTATCAAAGTATAAAATAGTTATCTACCTATTAACTCATTTCAATTTTTCTCAACTATCACTTGAAATTGATGTTATGTAACAATGTGTGTGGCCTCTTAGAATAAAGCTAACGATTTTGTCCACCATTAGCAATCATATTTTGTGCATTGATTAATCTTAAACAACTTCGAGGAATCATCTATAATCATGTTCGTCAAGCTAGGTAATGATTATGACGCCTCGTGATTGCGAATTGGACTAATGATTGTGAACATAACCAACTTTGAACTAATCCAAATGAGAAATGGAAGTTGGACACATTGTTTTGGCTTACTGTGTCCAATTTACTTAGGTATCACACCAAACCGTTCATTCCTAGACCACAAAAGGTTACAAAACTTAAATCTCATTCGAATACCTAACAGTGAAATTATTAAGAGATAGTTGTATCACCATGAATGTGTGTAACGATAAGCAAACGAGTGAATGTTTTAATTCTGGAGCTTGTGTTTCCTGCGACAGTTTCATCGCTGTCGGCATTCACCAGTCACCGTTAGCTCAGACGGTATTCCCAAACAATGTACGGAAAGGAACTGAAGAAAATCCAAAATAGAATCCGAAATTGGTAACCATAAAATAAGAGATTTACTATATGGAGATTGCACCCGAAATACCCACTTAAAGTAAATGCCTCGTTCTAGAACACATAAAGAGATAAAAATCAAGATAGCTGCCATCTGTCTTTGTCTGCATTAAATAGGTATTTAAAGCCCAGACTCAACATGTAACTCCTTATTGTTATTTAAAGTTAAGAACCAATCCAATCAATCTACACCTGTGGGATATGACGTGATAACTAAGCCGTCCAATTGGTCGATTTAGGTAAGTATATCAGGTTCTACTATTCTATTGGTGGATTTTGCGCAGCGCATCTCTTCAACATTTTTGGAAATAGAGCTCTAAAGTTTAGGACTCAAAATGCTAACAGTCGGCGGTGTAAACCGGTGCTAAGTCGAGCGTGAGATGCCGCAAGGCGCGGTCCCGGGACGCGGAGCGCGACGCTCGGGATGACTTGATGATCTGCAACACCATCGCCTTGCAGTCATGGCAGACCGCCATTTGCACGCCTCGCAGCCGTTCGACTGTCGATGCGTTTGTACTGCGGCCGTATCTGTAATGTTATAATTAGGAACATTATGGTCTATTAAGATAAAGCGGAGTAATAATTGGACTAGTCACTAGTCAGGCGTGTGGACATACGGAAATATAATACTGAGTATTTTATTACTCCATTAGGAGCTTTAATCCTCTGAGCTCCTCAATAGATCTGCGTCAATGAGAACGCACTTTAGTGCAGAGTTTAGACAATTCCTACTAAGGTACTTATCTGAACTTCTAGACTTTATCGAAACGCCAGTTCCACTTTAAATCTCCCCTATTGGTTTCCTTAGTTAAATGTCATTGTTTGACTCTGTTGTATCTTTTTTGAAAATTCATTTTTTAAAACGGAACTGAATATAAGTGGCATTATGCTGTGTCTGAAGAAAAAACCACACTTACATACATGCCCCTTCCAGTACTAGTTTCAATAGTTCAAGTAACCATCACTATTAACTGTCAAAAAAGATACCCAATAGCTCTGCGGATAAGAACCAACACACTCACCGCCTCTGCGTCAGCTCCCTCTCCTCATCCACGCTGCGGCTCATGACCGCGGGCGGCAGCGAGAGGGCGTTGAACCCGAGCGCGGAGCCGCCGCGCGACGCGGGCGCAGAGCGAGCGTCCGCACGCCGCACGGCGCTGGGGCTGCTGGGCGCGCTGCCCACAGTGTTCTCACTGCTCTTCTGTGGGCGATGTTCGAGGTTGGTTAAGCTAACGTCCAGAAAAGGGGACTCACAAACTGTGTTCCCAGGCTTTTTTTCTTAAAACAAGTGATGTTGTAGTTTTGTCAGTTCACTTTGCCCATAAACGCGTTAACTCCACTGGCGGTACTAAATAGTCCTTATATTTAAAGACTCAGAACACAAGATTTTCTTACTAAAAATACCTTAAGTAAAGGAACCTCGGATACAAGGCGTAACCTAGGCTACCATACAAATATGTATTGCCTTCGAAAACCCTATAAAACAGTTGGAGGTACTGACCGAGTGGAGCGGCGACACAAGGCGCGAGACCAGCGAGCGCGGCGGCGGCTCCTCCGGCGACGGCAGCAGCGATGGACTCAGCAGCACCACCGGCACGTGCGCGAAGTGCTCCGTCGGTATCCGCATCTGACAACGTAGGCGGTGTGAAATGGTTGCTTAGGTAGGAGAATCTTTACAATCTCCAAGGTATGTTTCTTTTGACTATCTCTCCCATTTTATCCACGACATAAGACCTTAGGTTAATATGTTGTAAAGTGTGTGAATATTATTGTTATATTTATATTATTTTGGTACATAGGGTAGGTCATTAGTATAGTGGACCGGATAACAAAAAATGCTGTCCATTTTGAGGCATAAGTAACCTAGTATTATACAAATGATAAATATTTCTCAGATGTATCTAGGATGTTTTAATTGAAAGAAAAGCCAAAGATCCTGGGGTAGAATTCACGATGTTTGCTGCTTAGAGGGTACCAGGTCTCAGGGATGCTAGTGTGGGACTAAGTTGGTTGTCAAGTTTATTGATAACTAAGCATTCTAATGTGTTTAACAACTGAACTCACCTTAGAACTACACTTTTGACAAACAGTCTTCTTACAAAGTTTGCATTTCTGACCCCAAGGGCCGAAAATGCCGAATCTTGTTTTTAAACATAGGAAGCATACCTGAAATTTAAAAAAAAATGTATGTGTAATTAGCAAATAATTCACGTTCTCCCATTTAAAATGCTGGATAGAACGTAGCCAGCTGACAGAAACTGAGCAGAAGTAGCTGTCAAGATGCAGAGGACGAGAAACTCATCGATTTTTTTGTTCAAAAAGCGGACTAACTAAATGCAGATAAAAATCTTCTATAGAACGTACCCTTCTTTTTTCAACATCCTCCTTAACTCTTCCTTCAACTGGCAGCACCTCCAGCTCAGCCTTGGTCAGCACCGAGCGGATGTGAACTATCTCCTCCAGGGTCAGCGAGAGACGGTCGTCAGACATTATGGCGTCTTGCCATTGTTTCTGGAATACCACACCAGTTATTGGAATGATGAAAGGAAAATGTCACTTCCAAGAAATACTTTGACGATTGGATTGGAGGATTTGATTGGGTGACTCCCTGTTGAGCTGAAAGCTTCGAGTCTTGCTCTTACCAACAATCAGATCATCTATGAGTATTTGTTACCAAGTCAAGGTCTCATGGATTTGTCTACATTTCATCTATCTACCTAAATACATAAAAAATTACATTCTGTCTGAATATCTATCGAACTAGCTAAAAACTAAAAACCAATTTGAAAAATACTAAAATTATCTTAATAGCATACAAATGAACTTAAAAGGGACTTGCTGTTAAAACACCATGCTTACTAGTATTATGTAGGACACTAATATAGCAATCTACTAAATTGTGCATTTACATACAGGGTGTCAGAAAAATCTTAAAAGAAATTATGCATTTCAGGCTAATCTTTTACATCGTTCATGCCAAGCTGTAGGTACGTAATTTGATGACTACAAAATCCTGCTACTAAAGCGTGGCTCTATTCTAGCACCTAAACTTATATAAAGGTAATTTAATAGAGAATCTGACCTTTAAAGAAGTATACCTAGATCATGGAGCAAATACAAGGAGGAGGTGCTATGTCAAAGTTTATTCAAAGAAAATAGTATCATTGCGCTTACCTTTACGCTTATGACAGAGATGGGGGTAGGTATAGGTATTTATTGTTAAATGGCAGTCAGATGGCGACATCGATTACATACTCATTGTATTGGATTCGGCGGGAAAAGCTGGAAGGGAGCGTGTGTAATTTTCTTGTGAAAATAAAAATTTATTTGTAAATGGCTTGCATGTGTCCGTTAAGTAATGTTTTCTAGTAGATAAGATATATTTTGTTTATTTGTTATGGAATCTAGTGCGTGTGCATGCTTTTATACTCGTAAGCTGAGTAAAACCTGTGTCGGGAAACGATTTCTTTATGGGCTCATGTAAGTTGTTTTTGTAATTCTTTTTGATTTTGGCAAATTCTTCACTCGTTTTTGAGAATTGTCTCGACGTTTCCTTTTATCATCATTATCATTCATCATTAATATAGATTAATAATTCATTTTACTAATGTATGGGCTTAGTTCTCCTAACCTTTCAATTAAACAAAAAAAACTAATTGTATTTGCTTCATGATAAAGATAATGGTTTCTGCGTGGTTGTCTACTTACATGCTGTGCATTAAGACTGCCACTAACCGACTTGATGAGTTCGTCTTGCAGGGAAGAGCGAGACCACGATAGTTCGCCCAGCTGCGCGTCGTCGCTGCTCGCGAGTGACGTTGCGCCGGCGCATGATCCTCGGGAGTCGGGTCTGAAACGGGTAACTTGTTTTAAAGCATGCATATGAATAATCCCTTTCTTAATCAAAATTAACAACTAAGTACCATAATGATTTGGGCGCATGTACTTACTTACTCGTAGATATTTTTGAATAAGTAGATTAATTAGGGCCGGTAGAAACCATAAGGTAAGTAAAATAGTTTATTTATATAAGTACTTAGGCATAGACAGTTACCTGGAGTGTGGTAACGATTGCGCGCCATCTATCGATATGAACGTGGGATGCGTGACGGTGTGACGCCGCATTGACGCGCGCCGCGACGGACACTGTGTTGCCAGGTCGTACGCTGTGGAATAGTAGAAAATGGTAGTTTGGTAGTTCTTGAGAAATATTTGTTTACAAAGCAAATCACTGATTACTCCTACTACTAAATACTAATTACGTATAATAAGCATTTTTAAGCTAAATAAGGACGAAGTCGCGGGCGTCCAGTGGACACCGTCCACTAGTAGGTAATGAAAAAAATACTTATTGAATGGTGAAAATAAGACTGCAGGTGATGACATCTTTTAAACGTAAGTATTGTGTATTTTATGAAAGATGAGGTAAGTAGGTGACATATCATGTGATGTAATAGGTAACTTGATGTGAACAACTTAGTAGGTACTTGCCTATATTATTTTTATTTCAATGAAAAAAATGTGTAAAAAAAAAAAAAATTGAAGTAGTGCAATAAAGGTAAAAAAAAACCAGAAAATTTCAGTGCGCACTAAAAGGGTTAGGACTGATCATATGACGCCTGGCATAGGACTCATCTTGCAATAAAAAGGCTAAACTTAGCGGCACCAAAACTTGGATTAAACCAATATGTCAATAAAACTTGTTCTGTTGTTTCAAATCATATTTTGATATGTGGCTGCCAAATTAAAGGTACTTTTTTATATAACAACAGGCGAGTCCTATGCCAAAGATGTCCCATCCCCTTTGCTGATTGCTCTAACATGCAACACACGACATGCAGCCATACATTCGAGGGCCTCGTCGCAGAACTGGTGGTATTCGTCGTGGGAGATGCGAGGGCGCGGCGGTGCACGAGGGGGTATTCCATCCACAGTCGCTTTTAGAACAAAGTGCAAGGCTATGTGGTCACAAGTCACTGGGTATACCTACACTTACGAGTAGCAACATTCTTACGTCTATAGCTTAAGCTTGCAAGATTATAGCTATAGGTAACCTTAGTAATTCGAAATAAGGTGCTTGTGTTACTAAGATACCCCCAACAATTACATTCATAAGTAGGTACATGTAGAACCATAAATGCGTATTCTTTGTGACACAATCTATGAATGCTTGTTGCCCGCCACAAGACAAGAAAGAATCATCCCTTCAATAAAGAATCCTAAACACAAAAGCATGAGAAAGAAAAATCGATCCAGTTTAATTTGAAGAACCTAATATCGTAAGTATTATGCAAAATATACTTAATTATTCATCAAAGCTTTTAAACTAACTGATGTTGGACTAGATCTGTTAAATTGGAAGATAAAAGCTTATGCATGTTTCATTGACCTACCTAGATTAGACTATACAGGATGTTTTTTTGTGGCCACCTTTAACAAAGGGTACGTATTCTATACATGAAATAAAGCAAGTTTATGCCAAAAAAAATGCTGGTAAAAAAATAATTTTTTTTTGAATTTTTTTTTTAAATTCCTTGATCGTGCGAAATTTATAGTGTCTAGTGTTTATGTTAGTTTTTTTATAGACAGATATTAATTATTTTTCGTGAAAAAATCCTGCTACGCGCGTCTATGTGCATTTATGCAGAAAAACGCAGTCTATTTACTCAACTTTGGACCCTAATATTTCGGAAACCAGACACTTCCCAGGTATGCTTCCATGGAGAAAAATGATCGTGATGATGAGGAGATTCCGTAGTTTTCGGGAACGTTGACGACCAAAAATCACCCTGTATATACAGGGTGTTTTTTCGTGGCCACCCTTAACGAAGGGTACGTACTCTATACATCAAATAAAGTAAGTTTATGCCAAAAAAAAATATTGGGAAACGATGTAATTTTTTTTATAATTTTTTTTTTATTACTTGATCGGACGAAATTTATAGTGTTAAATTACCAGTGTTTATGCTAGTTTTTTTCATAGACAGATATTAATAATTAATAATTTTTCTCGTGAAAAAATCTTGCTACACGCGTCAATATGCATTTATGCAGAAAAACGCTATTTATTTACTCAACTTTGGACCCTTATATTTTGGAAACCAGACACTTCCCAGGTGTGCTTCCATGGAGAAAAATGATCGTGATGATGAGAAGATTCCGTAGTTTTCGGGAACGTTGACGACCAAAAATCACCCTGTAGGTAGTGCCTAATTAGTACCCTAATTAGTACCAGAAAAAAAAATTACAGCCGCATTGTATACCTATTAGGTAGGTAGGTACAAGAAAAAGCTAAAATTTTTAATAATTGCCTATATAACGGATATGTACATAGGAATATAATGCCAGAAAATACCTAGATATCAGAACAAATCAAATCACCTTATATTGCATGTCTTTCATAGCCTACCTACACCTACCAACATGCCAAGAAAAAAGTTTGTTTCCTTTAGCGAATCGAGATACTGCTACTATCTTAGATTATTTACACTAAGCTACTCTACTCTACTATAATCTATACTCTAATCTATAATCAGTATAGAGCGACATCTCTCTTTCATAATTTGAAACCTACTACATTTTTATCTTGTTTAGTTTAATGAAAGGCAAGGGAAACTGTCCACACAGCCATTGTTTTTTAAAATGATTTCATAATTTATGAATGATAATGACGATGAATGGAAACCCCTAATACGTAGTAACTATTCTGTACCTATCTGTCTGTCCTATCAATTTGTGGTACGCCCCTAGCTTGGTGAGTATCCCTTACCGGTTCGTTTCCAAGGTTTGGGGGCGGTGTGTGGCGCCGTGTGCCTCGGGAAGGGCTGCGGCGGCAACACCTCGGGACTGGCGCAGGTTTCTGTATCTTCCTCTTCTTCATCATCCTGGAACACCAGATAAATTATATTTATAATGGAATAAAAATAACTTTGTGATTTTTATTGGAAAACTAGGTAGGTATTTGCAGAAACTCCACTAAGTTCTTAAGAATAAGTAATCATTTCATCACATAAATCGTGGATAAGTACCTATTTCGATAAATACTTATTTACCTACTACGTTTGTACGCATCGATCATATCGTGAAATGGTGTCAATAAATACTTAAATTAAAAAGCTTTTCAAAGTATCATACACGTAGCCATATTTTGATTACCTACTCCCACAAAACACTAAAATCTTACTACTGACTAGGAAGTAAAACTCAGGAGTAAATATTAGAAAGGGAACTTGTTTTAAAGGTCCCGAGTCGACGACGTAATGCATCGTGAAGATGTGCATCGAGTCAAGTTCATGACTTGCTTACGACCTTACTGTCACGGAAACCCACGGAAATCGTAGGTAATCGAAAGTTGCAAGTTCTTGTAGAGCTGCAGCATTAATGTTTATGTTTTACCACTGTTACGAGTACTATGCGAATACTATGTATTTGCGAGCGGTGAATATCGCAAAAATGTAATAAAAAAGTAAGCCTTTGTATTTTCATAATAGCACACATATCGGAGGAGTAGGTACAGATCTCGGACCTACATTTGCTACGGTCCCACATAAATAAATCTGTACTTTTGTGCAAATTGGTCCGTTCATAACCAAACTCGCTGAATTTTACCTTTCATTCACTGGACTCTTAGATAAATTAACGGATACGAGTACATAACCCCCACTATCAGTAATTGCAAAAAATGCATAATGGCTACAATTATTTGGTACACCTACAGTTATACCTAATAAAATTGCAGACCCTACACTAGATGACCTCCTTTGCATAAGCATCGCAACAAGGAATTCGAGGTAATGGCGTATTATGCAACCAACAATGCACCCGATGAAAGCCTTTTGAAGGCTGCAGTACAGTGAAAGCTGTGTAGAGATGCTGCAATGCAAAGCTGCACTTACATAAGCTCGCAAGTTTTTCTGCACTTTATGTACCTACTCGTAAAGCGACGTTATTTTTAACCGACTTCAAAAAAGGAGGAGGTTCTCAATTCGTATAATATTTTATGCGAAAGTTTTGATGTATCATAAGACCATAAGTAAGAACTAGTTTCAATTATTTTTAAAAGATTGTATGAACATTTCTAAATTATTTAGGAATTCTCCATATTATCTTGAAAAATAAACACTGTGATTTTGAATCTCAAATTTTGGGGAAGGTATCTCAACAGAGGACTATATTCATAGTGTTTTTGATTTACATACCCCTTTTGTTACACCCTATATAGACTCAAATACGGCTGTCAGTAACAAGTTGCTAGCTTATCGCCTGAGAAAATTTACAGACGTTAAGTTAAAGATATTAGGTAAGTAAAACAAAGCTTGAAGACAACAAAACGTTGAAATTTCTTAAAACTAAAATTTCAAAGAGCATTTGCTTGATTAAAATTGCCACGAAAATAGCCTGTTTTTAAACATTTAGGAAAATTTTCGACTTGATTAAAATTCCGGGTCATACAAGGCGAATAAATTAATCCGCGTGAAGCCTCCATAATGAGCTGGATGGAAGCCAAAATGTGTCAGACGGAGACATAAACTCAAGCACGCGATGTATGGGTAATACCGTAGCGTAGGTACCTACATTCTATTAAGTTGACATTATGAATCTTATAGCCCGGCCATAAAGTACTCGATGATACGAGAAATGATAAGTTTTATGGATTATAAACACATGAATAGGGGTACTTAAGTTAGATATAGAAGTCGATAACATTTCGTTGTTCTTTGAAAACCGCGTTGCTTGGTTTACCTAGTTTGTAGGTTTGGCTTAAAATTTTAGAGTAAAGAGCCTAAGCTATAACTAACTTCTTTTTATAGATAGACTAGCTGACCCGGCAAACGTTGTTTTGCCATGTAAAAGGGGTTGATCCTAGAGGGGTGAAAATTCATGGTTGTATGTATTTTTGTATGCTGTATCATAAAAAAATAAAAACAAAAAATTTTGTCAATTTTTTTTTTTAATTTAGGGGTGGACCACCTTTAACATTTAGGGGGATGAAAAATAGATGTTGTCCGATTCTCCACCCTAACCGATATGCATGCTAAGATTTACGAAAATCGGTCGAGCCGTTACGGAGGAGTTTAACTTCTAACACCGTGACACGAGAATTTTATATATTAGATACTCGTACATACATACATACATATAATTTCGCCTTTATCCGTTACGGGGTAGGCAGATCACCAACGGCCGATAGAACCACATGGTGTCACTTCTGACCAATTTTTAGGGTATAGTTGAGATGTACAAGTTCGGTTAGTAGTGACAGGTGGTCAGCCCATCGCCTACAATATACCAAGACACTCTTGTCCCTCTACTGACTTGTACAGTACGGGAAGAGAAACAGCTGTAGTATTATACGTTCACTCCCAGAGCAGCATAGAAGATATAGATGGATGCTTGCTTATACAGGTGTAACAGAAAGCTATATAAATAGCCCACTATAGAGAACCTATCTACAAAATTTGAGACTCGAAATCACATGTTTATTTTTCAAGATTGTATGAACATTCCCGAGTTGTTTAGAAATTCTCCATACTATTTGAAAAAATAAATTTCGAGTCTGAACTTTTAGTGGGCTATTTACATAGCTTTTCGCTTAACATACCCCTTTTGTTACATCCTGTATATACCTACTTTTTATATCATACTAAAATGTAGCCAGAACTGCGGGATCATAAAAGAGAACCCACAGCGATTAGCATAGCGGATACACCTGTTAATGATCTGTGATATTCACCCTAATGATCTGTGATATTCACCCTAATTATCTGTGATATTTACCTTAATGATCTGTGATATTCACCCTAATTATCTGTGATATTCGCCTTAATGATCTGTGATATTTATTCTAATTATCTGTGATATTCACCCTAATTATCTGTGATATTCACCCTAATTATCTGTGATAATCACCCTAATGATCTGTGATATTCACCCTAATGATCTGTGATATTCACCCTAATGATCTGTGATATTCACCCTAATGATCTGTGATATTCACCTTAATGATCTGTGATATTCACCTTAATGATCTGTCATAAATTGCTAGTTTAACGCCTGAAAAAATGCCCCAGATGTTATCCGACTGCACGACGCAAAGGAGTGGTATTGTGTTTTAGTAGTATTTTGCGACTTGCACAGAAGGAGATGCAGCCGATATACAGGATGTTTTTTCGTCGCCACCCTTAACGAAGGGTACGTACTCTATACATCAAATAAAGTAAGTTTGTGCCAAAAAAAATCTGGGAAACGATGTAATTTTTTTTTAAGTGTTCCAGTGTTTATGCTAGTTTTTTCATAGACAGATATTAATTATTTCTCTTGAAAAAATCTTACTACGCACGACTATGTGCATTTATGCAGAAAAACGCAGTCTATTTACTCAACTTTGGACCCTAATATCTTTAGAACCAGACACTTCCCAGGTATGCTTCCATGGAGAAAAATGATCGTGATGATGAGGAGTTTCCGTAGTTTTCGGGAACGTTGATGACCAAAAATCAGCCTGTATATTATTTAAGTAAAGCCCAGCATCAATATACGAGTAGGACATATTTCATATCACAACACAAATAGTTTACAGATTCCAAACAACATCTTTAGAAGTTTGTTTTCATTTTTTCTGTATACAATTCAACAAAAACGGAAAACGAACGGCATTTTCTCCAATTTAATTACGAAACGGTTTTAATGTTTACAATTAGTTCCAATCTCCGGTAACCGATTGCACAACAAGAAAGTGAGGTGTCATCAAACTAATAGTTTTTGTTGAAGATTGGAAAAAGGTTTACGTGGGCCAAGTAGATACCGCAATCGAATTTATTTGCCACTGGCTGATGTAGGTACGTCACAAATTGTTATTTACCGACCACCAATTCCTATACTATATGGTGTGTCCATGTTGTACCCGTACGAAGCCGGGGCGGGTTGCTATATAGCCTTACTCGATAAATGGGCTATTTAGCACTGAAAGATTTTTTTAAATCGGGCCAGTAGTTCTCGAGATCAGCATTTTATTCCATCCTTGGTAGCTAACTATCCCATCTTCAGTCCAATATTTTACTTACTTTAGTAATTAAGTGTACATGAATGTTGATGCACACCCATAATTAGTGTACAGATGAAAACATTTGTCTGCTGTAATGTTTCCAAATGTAATATTACCTACTGTATCTGTATACTGTCGGTGTGTCTATAAATAAATAAAATAAATAAAAAAACATACATACAGGATGATTTTTGGTCGTCAATGTTCCCGAAAACTACGGAATCTCCTCATCATCACGATCATTTTTCTCCATGGAAGCATACCTGGGAAGTGTCTGGTTTCCAAAATATTAGTGTCCAAAGTTGAGTAAATTGACTGCGTTTTTCTGCATAAATGCACATAGACGCGCGTAGCAGAATTTTTTCACGAAAAATAATTCATATCTGTCTATAAAAAAACTAACATAAACACTAGACACTATAAATTTCGCACGATCAAGAAAATTTTTTTTTTTTATAAAAATTTCCCAGCATTTTTTTTTGGCATAAACTTACTTTATTTGATGTATAGAGTACGTACCCTTCGTTAATGGTGGCCACAAAAAAATATTCTGTATAGTGATTTAATAAACCCATACAAAAGATAAGAAGATAAAATTATTGCATCCATACGAGTACGATAAGCGAATAACTTCCGCTACGTGTTTGTTTACAGCAGGCTGAGAAATTTCCCAAAGGCTTTTGGTTGGTAAATATTACAGTCCTGAAAAGTTGTAACATATTGTAGCAACTTTAAAAGGGCTAAGGGACTGTGTGTAAAGGAACTTCACACATATTTTGTCAATTTAACTGAACGCGGCCTCTTACTGCTGTTCTAAAATATTTTAGTACCTGTTAAACTTCCGTCCCTTTTTGTTCATCATTATATATCATCATATAATCACGCCTTTATCCCTTATGGGGTAGGCAGAGCACCAAGGGCCGATAGGACCACATGGTGCCACTTCTGACCAATTTTGAGGGTATAGTTGAGATGCACGTACAAGTTCGGTTACTAGGGACAGATGATCGCCTACAAAACACGAAGATCTCTTGTCCCTCTACTGACTTGTACAGTATGCCCGGGAAGAGAAGCAGCTGTAGTGTTATACGTTTTTTTTTCACTCCCAGAGCAGCATAGAAGATTTTATTATACGGATATTTTATAAACAGAGTTTTACCTTAGTACCTATATTAAAAAAAAAACAGTTTTAATATTTTTCGGTGCTAATGCGGGCCTTTACTAGAATACATCAGCTGCATCTCTTTCCGTGCATGTCGTAAGAGTCGACTAAGGAACTTGGGCATGCTCTCAGCCTATAAGTTAGCAACTGGTCCCAGACTATTTAAATCTGCCCCCGCTCTGCTAAAAGTGGCTGTCGGATCTTCTATATGATTCTGAAGTTTTAGCTACCCTATTCCGGGCACACAGCCGTGTTATGAATAAACTATGTATGTATGTACCAGTGTGTCTATCGCCAAAACTCCAACAGTTTCAACTCTTCAGAAAGAGAACAATGATTATTGGTTCATCTCGTTCACGGAAATAACGGCTGTTTTGTCAGTCATTAGTGACGGGATTCCCGTGTGCTTCAAACTGGGTGTCACTGGATCTGACGGCAGCTACGGGAATGTTTGACCTGGGAATTTTTTTTTTTTAATTTTTAACCGTGTCGTAGTGTCTAAGGAGGTTAGAGTACGCGCGTCGCATTTTGCAGGATCTATTTACTCACTTTGACCCTAATATATTAACTACGGCAGTCTACATATATACAGTCACCATTATCAAAAGAGGTTTGGCAGAAGTCTGCAAATCACACACTCACTTTTCAGAAGTTAACGTATCCACGTGGTATGGGGTGAGCCTACCGTCGCATTTTACCGCCCTAGGAATACGGAATAGGATAACGGATCGAATTGTAATTGTCACACACACACAATGCAGTTTCCGATACAAAGAGATTTATGTATTCTGCAAAAAGTTGCATTGCAGAAGCAACCATTATTCATTAAATTTGTATGTAGGTATATGCACAAATACACATACTCGCACACATTGGTAAGTAGGTAGTAAGTAGAGATAGGGAACATTACAATAGTAAACAACAATTAATAAATCGGATTCGAAAACAAACAAAATTTCAACGATCACTCTCCATTTTAGTTACGGATTCTATTCAATTATTTATTACTAAGATTCTAAGATCAAATCCATTTTCATGGTCCAATAGTTTTGTACACTATAAGAAATAAGGTGTGACGCACCACTGGGATCTTTTTATATGGCAATAAACGTAATTTACTTTTTATCGCGAAATTTACTACTCGCATGTACTACAGTACTGAAAAGCCACAAAACGTAACAATTCACTTAATGGTCATACTGCCAATTACTGTAATTGAAACGAAACCTTCACCTTTTCATGCGTAAGACGAGAAGGTGATATTTTGACACAACTCTTAGGGAAGAATAAGTATACTCGCAACTGGTCAATGTGCACGGCTAGAGATGAGGGAACTAATGAGCAATGCGGTCCGCATTGAAGGTAACGCGTATCAACCAATAGGCGCACACGGTTGATTTTCTTCCTAAGCTAGTTTCGTAGAAAAGACTACAAGTTCCTCTGTTGCCTTGCTGGGACAAAGGGCCTCCACAGTTTGTCTCAATCCCGCTCGGCCTTGAGCTATAGTAGGTGCTTTACATCCAGGTACAAACCTCTAGGTTGTCGAAGTCGACTTTGATGAGCCTCCTCTGAGGCGGCGCGTGCGGCGTCACGTCCCCCCCTCCCCGCCGCGCCTCGCCCCCGCCCGGCCCGCTGCCCGAGCCGCTCGTTGCTGCAACAAACAAGAGAACATTGAGGCAAATGCAGCAGTAACATGTTTTAGAAAACGGTAGAATGGATCTTGATAAGTTGGTAAGTTTTGATTCAGTTCGTTTTATTCGACTGTGACCAGAACAAAAGAAGGGTAATGTTTTTTTAAAATACCCACAGGCATACACACGTCATTTTTGATTTGAACAACCTAGTTACGAGTTATTAAAACATAAACAAGAAATAAGTCATTACAGAGCTCCGCTTCCTATCATGTAATATTAAATTACATGTTGGTACCTAATAAATATATAGGTATAGGTAAAAAACCCATTCTCACACTATGTGCAGAATTACCTAAGCATATTTATGTAGGTACCTATCTAGATAAAGCAAAAACGTCAATTAACCAGTCAACATGCAGGCTTCTAACCCAGATCACTAGATAACTATTTTAACTCTATGCAAGTAAACTATTATGTATTTTATGGTTGTGTTGCAATTTTACTACCATGGAGGTGTAAAATCGCTCACTTTCATTAAGTAGATAAACGTAAACGTTTACTGCGTTTACTGCAAGTAAAAAGTGCACCACAGAGTAATTTGGCAAATTTTTGAAAGTAAAATAGAGAGGATGGACGGAAGGCGATTAACGAAAGAGATATATTGAGTAATCTGAATGCCAGAGACAAACCTACACAGACCAAATTAGTTATGGTATAATAAACAAGCTTCATTTGGATAAACATTTTTTTAATACAAGCTTTTATTTTTTCTTAATAAAATGAACTGATGGAACCAAACGAGCCCAAACTCGACGGGGTTGCGTCGTTTAATTACGGAGTTCCTATGGCCACCTTCCAGTTTCATCATCAGATCAGATCTATGTCATAATAATATTGCATTGTTATCCGATTTTTACATGCATGCAAAATTTCGGCTCAATCGGAAAACGGGAAGTGGATTAAATTTACAAGATTTGGTTACAGACAACGGGTCAGGTGAAGCTAAATAAAAGCTTGTAAATATAATTAGGCATTACAATTCGGAAGTTCAAACATTCAATAAGGGTTCGCCCACCACCGGGCCGGGACTTACCCTACCTACGGGTCCAGTGGCCCGGTGGTGGGCGAGCCCTTATTGAAAAGCTTGTAATAAAATAGCCGAGCATGTATGAATAATTTAACTAATGTGGACCACTCGTTTTGATTCTGAGAAGATCATGACTGTTACACTATTGCATTCTAATCAAACTAGTTTCATTTTCTAGCCGAACATTTGATATTAAACTTGGTTATAACTGATCTAAATACGCCCTAAACACCTGCTATCAAAATATCCTAGATATATAATACAGTGTTACGTTAGTTTCAATATACAAATATTTAACGAGGACTATGCCTGCATACTAGGTAACCAGTTGATAAAGTTGACAAACTCCTTGAATATACACTGTATTATAAAACAATAAAGTTTTATTTAGCCCACAGTAGTCGTATGAATACTGTTGCGTGTGAGTGGTCGTGAGAATTGACTGGGTCGAGCCCGTTCACTGATTTTACATCATTACTATCAGATATTGCCTTACTGCCTTAGTACTGCATGTCGTGATCATGTAACAATGTTACCTTAGAACCTACTTTAACGACCGGTCTAGTGCTGCTGGACTTGATGATTGAGAGATCAATTCTGGCAGAACAAAATTTTCCCTTATTATATACTATGCCATTACAAATCTACGATTGTTGAGATGGTTGTGTGGAGTTACAGGAATGTACAAGATAAGTATAGGTATAACAGTAAGTATACAAGTGTATAATAATAGTATAGAGGAAGTTTGAAAGTTGCTTCTATCACAGACAAGTTGTTATGAAGTAACCTTACCGTTAGTCTTGCTATAGCTGGACATTGAAGCGAAAGGATGAAGAGCATATATTATAGAGATAGTTGGTTTTCAACATGGATAGATGGTTATAAAGGAAGAGGAAGACCTAAGAAGTGTTGGGCAGACTGTGTTCTCACACATATACGAGGATACGAGTATGTGTGTACTGGGAGTGAGAAAGGAGATGATAGGGATGAATTGAAGGAAAAGTAGATACATACATATTGCGCCGAACCGAGTGAATGGGAACAGATCATAATGAAGAACCTTTGCATTTGAAAAACTATAAACGATTTAATATCAATGTGATATTGCGTCATATATCTGGCCAATTTACTTTCACCTTTAATATCGCGATGGTATTACCACATGGGACGTGCCCACGCATCGTTAATGTTTTGACCGTTTAGACGAAGTTTAGGCCCATTATTTAGGTTCACATTGTTCTAATGATTGCCTTCACTGTGCTAATCACCGTAAAAATGTCATAGGACAAATATTTTAATGAATTAACGGCCAAGTATTCCAATGATCAGAATGTCAGATACTCTCTGAAGGACAAGAGTATCAAACAGCATGGAGGAGTCAATAGCTAATGTACATATAGCTTAAGATATATATTTTCTATCTTTCTTTATTCAAGCCTCATCATCATCATCATGACATCAGGGGAGAACCCGTCAATAAGCCGTAAACGTAGTGAATAAAATTACTGAATGAAAGCCAAACATACATAAAATATGTTCCGGATCCTTTGCTACCGTTTAGTCGCTTAATGCCTAATTCGCGAAATTTACCTACTCAAAAATATAAGTACAAGCGACGCCTTTACCTTTAATATCTATTTTATGCTATATTTAGAATCTATATTCTTGAAAAACAAGAGAAAAAAGAGAGCTTGAATACAATAAATACTACGTGATGTTACAGAACCTTAGATTTTAGGCTTATGCCCTATAATTGAAATCCTAAAATAGTGGACATATTTTAATACGACTTTCAGACAAAAATGTATAATAACAGATGCGTCTCGGTAAACATCCCAAAGGGGAAAGACGGCGAGTGTGAGTGATAGAATATTAAGAAATAATTTAGAGGAGGATCTCTACTCATTGGCAAATTCAAATTCAAAATCATTTATTCGACATGAAAGCATTAACACTTGTTTGTCGATTGTCTAATTATATGTTACTTTCTATGTTCGCATTCCAAAAATGAAACCACTACCAAACAAAAAAGGAGGTGAATTTAAACAACCCAAAAATAAATAGTTTTTGGGGTGGTGACCGTTGCCAAAGCAAAAGCTTTGGCAACGGTCACCACCCCAAGGTGCGATTTGTTACGGTCTGTCAGGCATAAGTTAGCGATTCGGGGCTTAATAGCCACCAACGTGGAGCTAATAAGAGTTAAGGTCGCCTAAAGACGAAATCCAGGAGAGCTGCTACATAGTTCTCAAAATGCAATAGCTTATGTATGTAATAAAATTGTAACGTGCTTGCTATTGCGCAACACAAAAATTTACAACTGAATAAATAACGAATGAATTCCATTGAATCCATACAAAAGAAACTTTCTGGTTATATTTCCTTTGAGGGCATTTAGGTGAGAGATGTGCTATTTTTATTTCGTTAAGTATCATAGATGTTTGATTGATAATACTTAAACAACTTGTCCTAGTTCACATGTAAAGTCTGCTGCTGACACAGGACACTTAACTGCATTGCGGTCGTTCCTGATTAACTAGCTTAACTACCGACCCAGGCCCACCAGAGAGATTAAAGTTCACCTCGATGCTAGAGTACATCGAGGTGAACTTTAATCTCTCTGCTAGTAAACTAATAAGAGTTTACTTTAAAATAATTGAGTTTACTCGTAATGCTAGTAAACTAATAAGAGTTTACTAGCATTACGTATAAGTGGTGTGCAGATAAACCTCTATCTATAGCTACTTTACTTTGAGACTAACTGCCATGTCATCAATCGTTGACTCAAACTTCAAACA
The DNA here is from genome assembly GCA_014607495.2 of Carposina sasakii. Classification (NCBI taxonomy): domain Eukaryota; kingdom Metazoa; phylum Arthropoda; class Insecta; order Lepidoptera; family Carposinidae; genus Carposina; species Carposina sasakii. Next base: position 3,135,142 of record CP053149.1, on the reverse strand, counting down.
CACTGAAATGAATCGGATCATATGAAATATTAAAGAGGTCTCTTGGACCTGGAAAATCACAGAATTCATAACGTGCATATAGAATTACGAAGTTGAGAATAACGAACGTAGGTATTACGAATTTGTGTACCTATAAAATGGCACATTTCAGGCATCTTTTAAATATTCCTTAAGTTTATAATTTCTTTGTATCCAATAATAGTATGGTTCAAAGCGATAAAAATACCTATTTAAGTTATGTAAATTGACCTTTCAAGAAAGAATATTCAGTCCTACCTACCAGTTTGAAAAGAAACTTCTTTTGAATAGGTACTGACTGATACTGCTAGGTTTTCCCGGCCTTTATTACAACCTTTTGAAACTTAAGTGAATAAATTTGTTTTTCAATGAAAAATGGCTCTTTGGCTTTAATGTTACCAGAATGATGGTAAAATTTAAAAAATATAAAATAGTATTCGCTAAACGCCTCTTCAATTCATTTTAGGACCGATTCGATGATCAGACAGCCTGTCTGAAGGATAAAGTTGATGATGTCTTTTATCTTAAACTAGGTCAAGATAGATCAAAATTATCAAAACTTCAGGCTCCCAACAAGTTCCCTGCCCATTAGAAAAAAACGGCGCCTAATGAATTTTGTTATAACAAAAACTGACCAAAATTTTACAAAACAGACGCTACAGTTTAATTCCGCGTATACAATGATATTTGACAGCTAAATTATTGTAGGTAAACTAGTTTTTATTAGGCAATTGTCTGAGCAGATCGTTAAGCTTCCTACTATTAAACTATGGTTTTTGACGTATTTTAATACTAACTGAATTGTTTAAAAGGAAGAGCAATGGTTTTTTACGTATTTTAATGGCTAAACAATGTTGTAAGTTTGTTATTAGCTACAGTAGTCAATTAGCTACAATATCTAAATACGAGTATTAGATTAGGGATAATACGCTGGCGAAATACGCAGGACATGATCTAAATTTTCAACGATGTTATCTTTATTATGTACCCACAGTGTTGCCACCTCGGTTTTTGGGAAAGGGCAGTCGGACAAGCTAAAAAGGGCTAGATTTAGCAAAGGTGATGCTAGAAAGGGCTAAACATAAATACAAATGCAAAAGTTAATATTTATTTTATATGAAACGAATTTAGTACTTAACTTTATTATTTATTAATAATTTAGTACCTAGGTACTTAAAGTAGTATTATTAAAGATTTTTTTCCAAGAGTTTTTTTTTATAAGAATGAGTTAATATATAATTTATAATATATAATATCTTGACTAAGATAAATTTATAAAAACACTTCTCCATTAATATAATCCGTTAGGATATGGTTGATCGTTTCATCTTTAAAACATTGTGCTGAGGGATTCAGCTTTATTTGTCGAGATTTGGCTAGTGTATAGCTGTCAGGATGAAGAATAACGTTGCCAATATGTAATTTAGAAAAGAGATGGTAAAATTCGTCATCCGAGTAATTGACCTGGTGGCTTAGTGGTTATAGCGGCTGGCACGGTTTGCAGTGGTCGTGGGTTGGATTCCCACTCGGGTGAAGAATTTTTTCCATTTTCTTTATTAAAAATTTTATAATGAGTTAAGTGCCTACCTATTTTAAAAATTGTTATACTTGGAAATAAACTTGGGGATTCCCAAGTAAAGAAGCAGAAAGATAAGGTATGGTTACCAATGTTGCTATAAAAAACTAAAAATATACCGAATGAGTGATCATAAAGTGTGACTGACGAAAATTGTTTCATAACTTGGTAATCGTGGTATGAAGTTTTCGTATCGCTTGAAAAGGGCTAGATTGCTCTTTTCGGGCTAATACAAGAAAAAACGAGTTCAACCATAGTAAAAAGTGCTCGATCTAGTCCGAAAGGGGCTAAGGTGGCAACACTGTGTACCCATATTTATGCAAATAAATGATCTGAATCTGATAATTGAATCAATAAAGCTTATATCCAATGTTTGTTGTTAAAACTTTACAATAACGCTCAAATTATTAAAATAGATACCACAGTTATTCGTCATTTAATACCACCGAAACTTGAGTCTAAACACCGTTAAGTAAAACTATTGTCACATTTTCACGGTTAATCAACGTTCCAAAGGTAACGGAACCGTTTGAAGAAAACTAAGAAATAATGATACGGTATATTACAGCATTTCTAAAATTATCCGGTACCGAACTTAAAATCATAAAAAATTATAATACCCGCGACTTCGCCCGCCTACAGAACGTAGCCTACCTATACCTACAGAATGATTTTTGGTCGTCAACGTTACCGAAAACTAGGGAATCTCCTCATCATCACGATAATTTTTCTCCATGGAAGCATACCTGGGAAGTGTCTGGTTCTCAAGATATTAGGGTCCAAAGATGAGTAAACAGACTGAAATTTTTAAAAAAAATTTACATCGTTTCCCAGCATTTTTTTTTGGCATAAACTTACTTTATTTGATGTATAGAGTACGTACCCTTCGATAAGGGTGGCAACGAAAATACATCCTGTATACATATGTATGCAAAATTTCTAGATTGGTTGATACTCGTATACATGGTTCATTTTAAAACATCAATAACCTCGCAGGACTAGATAGCTAAAATCATAAACAATAACATTTGTTCTACGAGTTTTATCATAACTCAATACATTAATTAAAAATGATTTTCCAAGCTTTTATTGCACTGTCGTGACAGTGTAATAAAAGCTTTTGTAAGTCTATGTTCCATTCGTAGGTATACGAAAAGGTTGACGCCCGCGATCGCGCGCGCCTTAGTATTATGTACAGACTTAAGAACATTCAGAGGTAATATTAAATTGATATTTAATTTTGTATCACATTTTAGTGACAAATTATCAAAACAAATGTTGTTTATGATGATAGCTACCTATTCTTGCGAAGTTATTGATGTTTTAAAATTAATCCTGTATAAGCGTGAAGAGGTAATAAAATGGGGATGTTTCTTTTATCATCATAATATATTTGACAGGTCTAGTACTGGCTCATGGACTGTCTGAGAAAGAACGAATATTCCTGTATTGGAAGTGAGTAGCAAGATAGGGGATAATTGGGATGAATGGAAGCAAAATACACAGGTAAATGAGGATGGGGCAGGTTATTCCTACCTAATAGGACTAGTTAGCACTAAAATCTTGGCTGCAAAACATTCATGGGTGGACGAGAATAGCTAATGTAGAGGAGCTATTCCGAATGGCCAGGGACAAGACTGCATTTAGTAACCTAACGGCAGACCTCAAGTAATAGAGTGCCAATACAAGAAGAAGAAGTTAGCACTAGCTCTAGCTTCATTTTAACTTCACGAGGGCAATCGCGCTAAATGACAACGTTTTAACCTTTCAACCACTAAGCTTTCAACAAAACGTTTTTTATTAGAATTTGGATTGGCGTCTATGCTGCTCTGGGAGTAAAAAAAATACGTATAATACTACAGCTGTCTCTTCCCGGGCATACTGTACAAGTCAGTAGAGGGACAAGAGGGTCTTGGTGTTTTGTAGGCGATGGGCTGACCAACTGTCACTACTAACCGAACTTGTACATCTCAACTAGGTATACCCTTAAAATTGGTCAGAAGTGGCACCATGTGGTTCTATCGGCCCTTGGTGCTCTGCCTACCCCGTAAGGGATAAAGGCGTGATTATATGTATGTATGTATATGTGGATTGGCTGATGTATCCAAAAACGTTCCTTTGACAGCGTTTTAAACATTTTCAACGTCTCTCTTTTGACTTTAAACGATGTTTTATGTGTCATTAGCGCGATTGCCCTCCTTGGTGAAACTAGCTTATTTTGCTTATTAGCATAAAATTGCTGCTTATTTTGTGCTGCTATGAATCTAAAGTCGTTTGCAGCCGCCCCAGGCTTACAAAACCTAGATATAAAAATCTAATATTTCTTCCAAAATTCAACCTTCTGACAGTGAGTAATGATTGTGGGAGTAGGTAATTTCGGTAGGTAAATGTCAGTAGGTACATAAGAACCCATATAATAGCAATTTTGCTAGTTGGTTGAGATGTTTTAGTTTTATAATATCATTCGTTGAACTCGCAAATATTTCGATGGCCTTACATAACCTCAATTTGGTCAATGTTACCAACAACGTTATAATTGTATCTACGTGTGTCTACCCTTTCATAAAGGGGCTTACAAAGTATAGAGATAGTTTTATTGTTGTTGCCAGTAGTAACGAGCACATGCGTGACTCATGTTCAGTTTTTGATAAGGGTTGCACTTGGGTTGCAACGTAATGCCCATTATGCTATGTTTTCTTGAACTAACTTCTATTAGGCGCTTTTGCTAACTTTGAGTAACTTTATGGTCAGTCCGAATGGAATAACGAATGCAGCTCTATGGATCAAGTAGGACAGGTTCTTAGGTATTATCGACATTGTACTCATATGTACGATAGCGCGACAAAGGTCAAGTAAGTCTATTTTCTTTCCCTATTTATAAAATGTATATAACAAAAATCTTACTAGTCATGGAGCTGGTAGCCGCCCAATAGGCTTTATCGTGCGCCACGTCAAGGGCGACGTCTTCAGGACTTCTTGGGGGCTCCACCAGGCCCGACACCGGCCGGATGCCTAGCAGGGCCGCGGGGGATACCCGTGACCGACGCAGCTTGACGGCCCGCGCGAACTCTACCACGGAATCACCAAAGAACTCCGTTTTGGATAGTTTTCACTTGTTCCTTGCGTTGTGGTTTCAACGTACACTTTTTTTTTGTATTTCTTTCTAATGTACCAGTTATTTCGTTATTAAGTAATGTGTTGGGTTATTTGATTTGATTGCCTATAGTTGAGTTTTCGCTGCTTTAAGAATATTTTTAATAGCAGATTTTATGAATAATATAAAGGATACTGTTTTTAAATTAGTCTATTAGAACGAGGTCGGGGAAATTTAACTAAATTTTAATTTAGTATTAGATATTTAGTTATGCACTTTAACAAATTATGGTCTAAACATTTACTAATAAAATTTCACTAAATAAAGGTCACTTATCAGATTGTTTTCAATCTGTAATACATCGAACCTTGAAAGTTAACGCGAGAGTGTATTTATCAGGCACATCTGATCGCAATGCGACATCAACCGTAAGCCAGCTTACTTAAAAATAGTAACACACAACTCAGCACTTGTATTAAGATTAAACAATTCACACCTCATAAACTTCGATATAATTTAAAGAAAACAAATATGTACAATTTCACTATGAATGAACTAAGGGCATGAAAATCGCGTGCTTAACTGTTGGCGATCGACGCCATATTAGTTTCGGAGGGAAGACTAATTTAGCGCATGCGCTGTAACCTGCAACCTTTGAAGGGGTGCCAAATAAAGCCACTTTACAGCGTCACCACCCTCACACAGTAACCATTGCGTGTCCGCTCACAGCATTCAAACAGTGTGGTAAACAAAATCTGAAATGTATACGTGACTGGAGTTGTATTGACAGAATCTGGCACGTTGCGGAGGAGGGTTTCATTTGATGACGTCACAATGGGAAGTGTCGACGGAATTTCGTTTGTTTATTTTCGGTTTCGCGAACCTACGTCAATCAGTTGAGAGTTTGGAACGTTTTTTGAGGTCCAAACCTTAATTTGAAAGCGAGTTACATTGAAACCTGAAAAAGGGGTCATCCAAAAAACCTATTAATAAAAGGTACTTTACTTATACTTAAGTGCCTTTTATCAAAATTTAACGACTGCTTTATTTCCTATAAAAATAAGCTGAAACGCAATTAAATCTATTGGTGAACGAGCAATGTGCACAATGCGCGTCATGCACATACTTGAACTACTTTCCACGTTTATGTTTCATGAGGTGTTACATTTTTGCTCAGTCAGGCCTATCTATATCACAGGAAAATTTCGAAGCTGTATTCTATTATACTTGATAAACATTTTCGCAGAATAGTAATAAAAAATATGTATATAAGTATGTAAATTGGCAATCATAGGCAATAAAAGAGATAAGATGACAATTGTTTCAACACAGCAAAAGCAGCCAAAGAGTAATGTTGTAACCTTATTGCAAGAGAACATACAAGTGCTCGTAAGTATAAGGCAGTATAGATTTTCGCGCGATAAGCTCGGACAATAGAGATACCTTGGGCAAAGCTCGAGAATGTATCAGTGACCTTGGAGTATTTAAAGTAGATCTATAAAATACTGGACTCTATTGGCAAAGCTATTGGCAAAAGGTTTTCTTAGATATTAACATTTTTTATAAATACTTTAGGATATATTTATTACTAAAACATATATGAGCTACGAGATCGTAAACAGGAGGATACAGGATATTGCCACCCTTAACGAAGGGTGCGTACTCTATATCAATACTAAAATTTTCTTTTTAAAATTTTAATTACTTGATCGGGCGAATAGTGTCCAGTGTTTATGCTAGTTTTTCATAGACAGATATTAATTATTTCTCGTGAAAAAATCTTGCTACGCTCGACATGTGCATTTATGCAGAAAAACGCAGTCTATTTACTCAATTTTGGACCCTAATATCTTGGGAACTAGACCAGGTATGCTTCCATGGAGAAAAATGATCGTGATGATGAGAAGATTCCGTGGTTTTCGGGAACGTTGATGACCAAAAATCACCCTGTGCTATTTATTACACAAAGTTTAAATTTTTGGCATGTCATGAAATGTTTTACAAAGGGATAATAGACATAGCCAGCCTTTGCATATGTATTAGATAAATAAAACTTTACTAATTGTGCTGAGGGATTCAGCTTTGTTTACCGAGATTTGGCTAGTGTATAGCTATCGGAGAAAAAATAACGTTGCCAAAAACGTAATGTAAGAATAAAAGTTTAAAAGAGATGGTCAAATTCGTCATCCGAGTTAATTGACCCGGTAGCTCAGATGGTAAGAGCACAGCACGGAATGCGAGAGGTCGTGGGTTCTAGTCCCACTCGGGTAAAAAAAAATATCATTTCTTAAAACATACTTTACTAACTGTCGCCCGTGACTTCGTTCGCGAAAAATTTAAAGAAGATTAGTTGAGTAAATAAAGCGTGAAGAAGTAACAAATAAACACAAAAGCTTACTTACTAATATTATAAACGTGAAAGTTTTGTGAGTACCTATGGATGGATGGATATTTGTTACTCTTTCACGTAGAAATGGCTGGAGCAATTTTAATGAAATTTGGTAAGGAGTTAGCTGACACCCTGGATTGACACAGGCTACTTTTAACTCGGGAAAATATTTTTATCCCGGTTAATTTCGACATTTTGTTTTTTCTGCAGTCCACGCGGACGAAGTCGCGGGCGTCCACTAGTTTATAATATTAGTTGGGATTGTGAAAACTAGAGCAAATAAAAGCTCTAAAATATTTTTCCTAAACTTGTCTAGTAACTGACACGGTTAAATTGTTTTGATGTCAGTAGAGATATGAGTTGTTTTCCGCCTCTTTGTTAGGACCGCACAAAAAGATGATCAATGTTCGAAGTTTCGCCATTATAATGGTACAAGTGATACACTTGAGCGAATATGAAAACCTACCATATATATTATTGGCATATTTACTACAATATATACTACGAAAACATGCACAATGGTTGTATTTCAAATTGTATCAGATATTACAATTTGGAAGTTCTAATTGTTCATGGATTTCCCATCGGGCCTTACACCGATGATGCCCTTTACCACATAATAATAGGTAAAATGTTATACATACATAACCTCACGCCAATCTCCGTTTAGTGTTTGTTATACAATAAATTACAAAAGACAGCAATAACATACCTAACATGTTATTGCTGTCTTTTGTAATTCTTGGGACTACTACGAAGACCCGGTCCTTTGTGATGTTTGCATCGGGCCGTAGTCAAGATGTAGAGGCTCTTTTAAGAGAACTTTCATATGGTGTCGGTTACACATGGCGAATACCATCACCGAGTGCACTTATTGTTGTTATTATTACGAAAAGTACATCAAAGTTTCCTAAAGAAAAGTGTTAGAAATATCGTATCGCTGCACGTGTAAATTCCATTTAACCGAGTCACGTTCCGCTTCAATCTTTTACACAAAATTGCTTTGAACTTAATCAATGACACCTACACGAGACAGCTCATTTTTTCTTGGTTAACGGTACTTTTTTAGTACTTACATCTAAAAAAGTAAATTCAACTAAAGTTCAAAGCGAATAGACATTTTTTTTTTGTACAAACATGAACTGAAGAAGTCTAAAATTAGTTTGAAAGGACTTCCATAAGGAAGGAAGTGAGATTCTCTGCAACTTTTAAGTAAGTAATACAAAGACGTTGCAGAAATAAAATGTAATTAAACAATATAATTATCTATTGAAATGTAAGACATTCCACCCCATTGTCTTTGACGCAATTATTTATTATCCGATTACTTCGTGAGAAAATCTGTAACATCTCGCGGAAGAACATGCTCCTAATGATTTTGCAAGAAACTTTAATCGAGTCCGCTTGTTGTTCACCCAAGCAATTCAAGGGAAAGTCATCCGGTAATGAGTATTTTTTTCTTTTTTGCCGAAAATAATGACATATTTGATTTACAACAACAACTCTTCCGTTACTGAATAATTGCAGAGCCCAACGTATTAGTTTAGAACGCTGACATTTAGTATGTACTAGTGGACGCCCGCGACTCCGTCCGCGTGGACTACAGAAAAATAAAATGTCGAAATTATCCGGGATAAAAAATTTTTCCGGGTATAAAAAGTAGCCTATATGTTAAGTGGGACCTGTCACAATATATTCGTGAAAACTGCATCGAAATCGGTTCAGCCGTTGCTGAGATTAGCGTGCACAAACGCACAGACAAACCGACAAACAGACAAAAATTTCAAAAATCATTGTTTTTGGTACTATTGCGTTGATAAAGGTCTGATATAATATTTTTTCTCATATATCTTCCATGTACAGACTGCGACCCGTTACATTTTTATTATATGTATAGATTGAAGATAGATATAGATGTTTCTTGAAAAATGTGGCGGAAGATTTCCAGAAATTTAAACTCCTCCTCTAAAATTCCAAAGATGACATTAAAGGAAGTCGTGGACGACCACTTGTGTTAATATACAGGATGTTTTTTGGTCGTCAACGTTCCCGAATACTACGCAGTGACTGGGAAGTGACTGGTTCCCAAGATATTAGGGTCCAAAGTTGAGTATATAGACTGCGTTTTTTTGCATAAATGAACATGACGCGTGTTATAACATTTTTTCTCGAAAAATAATTTAAATCTGCCTATAAGAAAACTAACACAAACACTGAATACCATAAATTTCGCCCGATCATGTAATTAAAAATAAAAAATAAAAATTAACATCCTATCACAGCAATTTTTTTGGCATAAACTTCATCATCATCATTTACAGCCCTGAGAAGTCCACTGTTGGACATAGGCCTCCCCCAACAACCTCCACTCCGACCAGTCGGAAGCAGCCTGCATCCAACCGACGCCATAAACATACTTTATTTATATATATGTATAGAGTACGTACCCTTCGTAAAGGGTGGCAACGAAAAAACATCCTGTATTACATAACTATGAGACTACGTAGTATACAGAATAAGCGTATGATTCATGTAACAGAATTAATAATATAATATATTATTATTATTATATTAATAATTAATAACAGAATTTGTAACTAAACTAACAAATTACATAATAATTGATAGGTATAACATTAGAACCTTTCGTAAAACACGCAGACTAACAAACAATAGAAACAAACCTCGAAGTATTAACAAGAAAGTATAAAAATAAAATTTCGATAGCATTAAATAGTTCATTAAAATTTATGTAATATCATCCATTTGCACAATAGATCAGGAAACAACTTGCTAATGTCCAAGTTTGCATCCTACCGCTCGCATTAAATATCAGATTATATGGTCCCCTAGAATACCTAAGCGTGAGAGCTGACCAAGTGACCAGCCTTGTCTACATATTTGGCATTTAAAAGCTCATATATTTTAGTTCTCCAAGCGACTTACTTCATTGCGCCGGTGAAATAAGATTCATTGCAATCTCTATGATTGTTGGGACTCAAGTTTTAAGTCTTAAACCGGATACATACTTGGCCAGCAGCTTCCATGGAAGGTAATTATTTTGATTGTAAGTATACAATACATCGGTTGTTTGTTGGTATACGAGTACCACATGTTAAGTGTCGCTAGTAATTAGTGCAGCTATTTCAGCATTCGGTGGATGAAGAGAAATTCACAATAGATATGTACTGACTTTGCCGATCGAATATGGGTATACCATAGTCAGCCGTGATCGCAATGGTCATCAAAGTCCAGATGACTCCAAAGGCTTTAGTGATGATCCTTTCGCCGATTTGATTTTACTTTCAAATTACATACATACCTATAATTCATATGAATTACTGTACCTAGTAGGTAGGTGCAGTAATCACTAGATAGGAAGATATCTGTAAGTTACTCATGCCATGTGTTCTGCTTAGTTTCACTTATGTCAAAATAAATAACATTGCTCTACTATAATAAGTAAGTACATTTGGAGATGTAGGTGGATCCGCCTACTGCTGATCTTAAATATTTCATGCCATTCTAGTTTAAAGTGTAATGAGGTCAAAAAAATAATACGTTGCTATTTACAATTATGAATAATATAGAAGTAATCGTGTCGTGTATGTTACACTATTTATGTACAATTTAGGTACAACGTATATAGTCTATGACTTACAATTTGAGAATACAACAGATTTTACGTAATTGAAATTTATCGCTTAGAAAAGTCAAATATTAATTGATTATTGATTGTTTCCAAGCCGCATAAGTTCGGTGAGTCAACTAGAGTCAGTGAAACTTTTAAATTTTTACCTCATAACTAGTATTCCCGTAATATGAAATATGTTAATTTAAAAGTTTCATTATGCACCTACTTGAAAAATGTTATTACTCTATTTCATGACGTTACACGCACTGGCGGCAGCGTTATCTTTATCAAAATGGGTTGGTATATCTTCCAAAAACACATTACGTAAGAGAGTATTGGACATGAAGTAACAGTAAAATGATTCATATGTACACACACATGCCCTACATGAGCTCGCTAAACATCCAAATAAATTGTTCCGTTAAATGGAAATTCTCATGCAAACAGGTTCAATGCTTCCTTTTAAATCTAGTACATTGATATTATTAGTAAAGAAAAAAATTGGCTATTGACTGAATTAGCAACTTTATTTAATAAGCGAGTTAATAATATTGCATTGGATTTTTTAAATATACCCATTTGATTAAGTAAGCAGTTAAATGTCTACATGGCCAATAAGAGTAACTTTTCTAATCGAACTTCAAAGCTGTTAAAACCGAATACATACTTATTTTTTAAAGAATAAACCTATTTAAAAGATTTAAAGAGGAAAACTTTGTTTGTTTGGTTGTAAGCCTCCGAAACTACTGGACCGTTAAAAAAATTCTTTCACCGTTGAATCCTTATTGGACCTAGATATAGGCATAAGAATTTCCTGATATTCCTACGGGAAGGCGACCAACGGGAATTTAATATTTTTTACGAAAACCGCTATACATATGAAGCTGAAATCGGGCATATATGTTCATTGGGGATACGAGGAAGACTAAAAACGGATTTCCCGAAATTCCCACGGGAAGGGGATAAACGGGAATTCACAATTTTACGAAAACCGTTATTGAAATCGGGCTATGTTCATCGAGGAAGGACGGATTTCCCTTCCCAAAGCTGATTTTCCAATATTAAAACCGGGATTCATACATACTTGGACCTTATTTTTAAGAACTAAGAACGGACTGCTGTTACCGTCTAATTAGTATAGCTTCTTCAAACTTTAGTCCCAAAAGATAAAAGACCTATCATTAAATATTTTCATGCAGCTTTGCTTGCACAACGAAAAGTAAAGGGCCTAGAAGAGAGCCTTGGGGCAAACTGCAGACATAATTAACTTCATCCTAAACACGACACGACATTGTGACTGACAGGATGATTAGTTTTTAGAAATCCATACCATCCATGGACCTAGCTCACGAATTGCTTTAAAAATTTTAATTCGATTACGTCTTGCTCGATCAGATATTATTTTTCTGCAGATCGCTAAATTTTTCAATCGATTTTATTATAATCTACTATCAAAATATCGTTTATAAAGATTCAATTATCAACAAAGCTATTGCCTAAAACAACCGTTTCTTAATAATACTTTGTAAAGTTACTAACATCCTGCAAGAAATACCATTTAAGCGACTCACATATTCCAATATTCCAAACGATGCAATCGGCAATTGCATCAATAATTAAATTCACCGAATTAAATTCACAAAGTACACGATTACTTTGAATTCCAGTTACACAATGTGTCGGTTACCTTGGCAGTAATGTCGATCGAAGATTAATGATCAATTCCTGCTATTCATGCATGAATTTCAAAACACTTTAGATTATTAATAATGCATTTCGTTCGCTATGCTGTTATTCATTAGAAAATTTACGTCTATTCAGATCTGCTATGCTAAATTTTATTTTCCTGTGGTTTTGGCTACCCATTTCGGAAACATAGCCATATGTGTTATATGTATTATGCAGATCCTGTAAATTCTTATAGCAAACACATTTAGAAAAATTGGAAGCTGGTAGTAGTCTATCAAGTTATTTACTATCAAAAACACTAACATACATATGTGATTTTCCTTATAAGAACAGATATATCGGAAGAAACCCGATTTGGCAAACTCCCAATAGCACATCCTTGACCAAATAAAGCTGTATAAACTCGGGGATTTATGAAACATATAACCCTGAGAGTTAAACACGTAGTTTCATATCATAACCAAGGTTACCCTTTTCACGAACCTTTCAAAATGGTTTATTGACAATAATGTTTAATAGTCTAACTCTGGTATAGTTTAAGAATAGGTACACTGTCTACACAATAATATAAGGTCGAAGAGTTTTGTCTGTGTATATAAAATTCAAAATTTAATAGTAATTAAATGCATAAATTTGCCGCGTGGTGCCGGCAGAGTAGAGTTTGTACCACCCCTGCCTGCCCGTGGGTATCGTACGAGGCGATTAAGGGTTTCCGGGAGGTGGGCAGCAGCGCCTCCCGTACTGACAACATAGGCTGAAAATCACACTGCGGTCACCAACCCGCCTGCCCAGCGTGGTAACTATGGGCAAAACCCCCCTGTGGCAGTAGCCTTGTGGCGTGCCCTGGGGGAGGCCTACGTCCAGCAGTGGACTGCAATAGGCTGAAGAAGAAGAAGAAGAAATGCATAAATTACTTGTTGAAACTATTCTTGAGTCTGCGATGAGTGTTAGGTAAGTTGGTACGAGTATCAGTTATGACTTATAACAAAGTTTTGATCGCGACAAAATGAGTGATGGACCACGAGATAAATGAGATATAAGAGTATTTGTCTCGCAAAATTTTATTAATACAAGCATTCTAATTCTGTTCGATTAATTCCCTAGGTAAACCCTAACAATACCGAATAAGATATTTTACAGTCTCTCAAATGTATGGTTGATTGCATTCCTGATAAAATTCTGAATACTAAGCTGTGGTCATAAACACGTAGCTTATTAAGTAATTATAGTTAAGAGTGATGACAATCTTTGTGGGTTTCTTCTCATGAATAAATCTTGAAACACAATTTGCACACACGAGACAGTCAAAGCAAATTACTCGTAAAAACTGCGTGACTTATCCATCGCATGCCTCACGCTTGCAATTTGTCATTTTCAAGTCGTACTTGTTTGACTATCTCTGGTCTAGGACTAAGAATTACTACAATGGAATGTTAATGTTACTATAAAGGTCATATAAATAGACTTGAGTTGTAAAATAATTCAATTCAATTCGTTTTACTTCAGCTGAATACCTATGACTTAATTTGGATTTGTTGCTTTACTTACAATCACCACTTAATTATTTTTGAATACCTTGTTGTTTAGGTATTAAATATTTGTTACTTATGATTACAATACACTAACTTTCTATATCTAGTATTCTTAAATTGTCACTTAGCTACAACCGAGGAGAGTTCAAAAACAAACGCCAAATCATTTTGCAAAATTAATTTCGAAGGAAGCCATATTGCGCGCCGGGCATGGAGATGATAATCATGAAAACTATCTTGAATTTTATATTAAGTACGAACTTAATAGAACCTATAACAAACCATAGTGTTAGATAGTGTATATTTTTATTAGGATCCTACTCCAATTCCCAGGTTTTAGTACTTGCGAAAATATTCGGAGCAGCTCAATAAAATCTGCATAAAATCTATCCAACAATCCATCTCGGTGTCGTAAACGAACGCGAAAGGCAAAGTGCGGTCACGACCTATTCTAGCAGAAAAAAAAGTCAAATCTAGGCTGCACAAGACGTGGCATGAATATCATTGCGATATAGCTACGCAATTAGGTGTCAATAATAACAATTGCAGACTCTTTGTGTAAGATCGCTTTGGTGACATGTAATTAAAACAAAACAGCATTGTAGGCTGAAAGTTTAAAATAATGTTAGTTAATACTATTGTCGAGATCATGTGTTACGTAACCAATTGCTATTACAAAACATCACGTTGATAATGACGTTTGTTAGAAAAACGTATGCTTTATTCTTTTGTAATAAGACGATAAGGGTTGCAACGATCTTAACCTACTTACTTAATTTATTATTGAGATACTACCTGAAATGATGCACATAAACTAATTAAATCCGCCGCGTGGTGCCGGCAGAGTAGAGTTTGTACCACCCCTGTCTGCCTGTGGGTATCGTACGAGGCGATTAAGGGTTTCCGGGTGGTGGACAGCAGCGCCTCCCGTGCTGACAACATAGTCCGAAAATCACACTGCGGTCACCAACCCGCCTGCCCAGCGTGGTGACTATGGGCAAAACCCCCCTGAGGCAGTAGCCTTGTGGCGTGCCCTGGGGGAGGCCTACGTCCAGCAGTGGACTGCAATAGGCTGAAGAAGAAGAAGAAACTAATTAAAATAATGCCCTGTTAGGCAACTAAAACATTGAAATCGCCGTAAGGTAGGATTAACCTTTCAAAATTGCAAATATAGTTACTAAAGTTAACAATCAAATCAACATTGATTGAGTTGATAAATGATAAATACAGTTGATTGCTCTACTAAGGTTGTTATTTACACCAATATTTCATACTAGGTAACGAAAGTTTTACGAACCGATTCGTTCAATTTAATTCGCTGATGAAATTGCACCGATTTATCTACACCGTAATGACCCGAAACTAAATGATTTATAATAAGAACGTCAAGTGAAAATAGAAACTAACTTCGTTTTTAGGTTGACGAAGCATTTGGTCTATTGTTTGTACAAATAAAATTGTTTTTTGAAATTCATACAAATTATAGAATCGAATATCATGTTCTCTTTAGAAAAAGATACATGTTAAATCCCATATTAAATATACTTATACAGGTGATTTTTGGCCGTCAACGTTTCCGAAAATTACGGAATCTCCTCATCATCACGATCATTTTTCTCCATAGAAGCATACCTGGGAAGTGTCTAGTTCCCAAGATATTAGGGTCCAAAGTTGAGTAAATAGACTGCGTTTTTCTGCATAAATGCACATACATAGACGCGTAGCAAGATTTTTTCACTAGAAATAATTAATATATGTTTATGAAAAAACTAGCATGAACACTGGACACAAAAAATTTCGCCCGATAAAGTAATTTTAAAAAAATCTCAAAAAATTTGCATCTTTTCCCAGGATTATTTCTGGCATAAACTTAACTTTATTTGATGTATAGACTACGTAGGTACCCTTCGTTAAGGGTGGCAACGAAAAAACATCCTGTATACGGCTGTGTGTCCAGATATGTGGTAAGTATTGATCAGTGACAACTTGCTAGATTATCGTCTGAGAGAGTGCCAGAGTTCCTCAGTCGACTCTTACGACATGCACTGAATCATAGAGGAATAAGATTGTAATAGAGTGCTAATGTCGAAGCCTAAATGATTACGCAAACAATACAAAAAAACTGTATAAAATACGAGAAATATAAAACTGAATCAGTATTAACAGTTATTGTTAGGAGAGACATGTTAATTATACTTAAAACCTTCTAAAAACAATGCTCCTTAAACACCATACAAGTCTTTATGTGCTCTTAGATTAAACTTTTTTTGGAAACAAGGGTCATCTTGATTGTCACGTAGATGTCATGGTCATAAATGTGACCCACTAAACTAGTATAAAAAGAACAATGTAGATCAAAAAATGTAATGGTTACCTACTTTACTACTAGTTTTTTCTACGTTAGCTAACATCAAAAAGTCACAAAATGAAAATCTACATAGATTTAAGTAAATAATTCCTATGAATGTTAACAATCGGCTTACAGATACAGAGAAAGGGATGCTTGAATTAATGATTAAAAATTGTGAGTGGTCCACGGAAGAGATCTAAAATAGGAGAGAGATTAATACCACTTAGTTTTCCCCTAAAGGGGTTATAGTGAGGAAACATAACATACAATTTACAAATGTATTTTCAGCTACACGTTCCTTCGACCATGTACTATTGTTATCTTAACAATACAACTTCGACACAGTTTCATCCCATAGCCAGCTACCTCTCTTATCAAACCGTAATCATAACATGCTTCCGTAGATAACGTCTTAAAAATCTGAAAAACTACTTACGTGATATTTCCATCGCTAAGGTACTTGCTATGCAGACACCCATTTTCACTAATCCAAAAAGGTGTAGTCGAAAAAGTTTTTACACTAATCCAAAAAGTATTTACTCAACTAAACATCAACCCATTCACTGCACCACGCAAAAATCGCACAATAATAAACTTAAATCCTGTTAATGTAACCTCTAGGACCGAAGCCTTACAGAATCCGCACTTCCTACAATCCAATTAAGGGTCACATTCCTTCCGCTGCGTCGGCGATAAAAAAAACACACAATTCCAATTTCAAAGCACTATTAGAACGTCACATGATCATTGGCTGAAACGAGTTTTCTTTTGCCACTATTTTTTAAGTCAGCTGTTAGGTTTTTTCTTTTTAATTTCACCGGTGACTGGTACAGACTAGCGCGCGTGAGTACGACCAATGGCGAACTAAAAAGGCAAAGCAATGCGAGATAGTACGCCAGCCTTGCTTTGGCAAGCGTTTCTCAAACTTCGCGACACGAGTTTTCTTTCGATGGAAAATGATAGCCCTACGCTGCATGTTGACAGTAGGTACATTTGCATTGTTTGTTTATTAATTAGATATGTGTATGCTTAGGCTTTGTATTATTAGAGAGTGATTTATGCAGGTATGTGTAATTTGCACGTTTCGGTGTATTAACATTTATTTTCCTTTAAAGAAAAGTGAAAGTGTGTGTGGACATAAGTACATAAATAAAATAAATACCTATAAGCACTATATGTACCTATATAATGACAATTTTTGATAATGTAGGAAACATGTTGCCTCTTATTATGTGCGACGTTTCCCTCAAATGCATTATGGCTTAGATATAGAGACCACAGGGATCATCAGGACATAAACATCACTTTCTCTAATATTTAACTCGGTACCCACTAAAAGCGAACGGTTATGAATTCAAACATTTCTAGGAGCTAACTTTCCGACATTTTTCTTTTCTAAGCTATTCTGTACCTACATTTAAATAGCATTTACAAATAAATATTGTATGCATGAATTTATGATTTTCTATATAAATAAGTACAAACTAAACTGTATGTCAGTGACTCTAAACGATGTGTACCTATTAAAAATGACATTTAACCTTCACCTTTAGAATATAATACTCCAAAGTTTGTGAACCGCAGTCGAGTGGCCCATTCTACTGGGTAGTTCAGTATTGTCCGTATGTGTGGTCATTAAAGTGCCACAATACCACATTCTTCTTACGTTTTATTTGTTTTTATTTCAATAGACGTTTAGTAATTGTTCTTTTAACCTACGAAAATATTTCAGACTGGAGATTCAGTGCAATTGCGGTCATTTTGATCTTAAAACTTAACGTGCGTACAAGACTTATCTAAATGTTAATACCACAGAACAGGTAATATTACCTGTTCTGTGGTATTAACATTTAACATTATCATTTATTTTAATAATGATTTTTGTCTAACAAGTTAATCAAGAGTTTAGATAGCCATAAGCGACAATTGCAATTGCAATGTTTGTTACCTAAGTAGAAATTGCTAGATTATATTTTAGTTATGAATGCACCGCAATGTAAGTACTTCAAAGCCTATGAGTTACTATTGTATTAAGATTGTATACGAGGCATTACGCTTTTGTAGCACTTGCTACAAGCTACGACATAAGTTAAACCTACCACTAAGTTCAATTGAAATAAAAACTGTAATAATTCACTACAACCCCAGGATCGATTTAAAACTGTTTTCGAAATATCGTGTACTACTTACACCGTTAACACAATAAAGAAATGTTATAAATCGATATTTACTTAATAATATAATAATAATATTAAATAATAAATAATATTTACTAATTGGGTGAGAAACTCCATAAAGTTTTAACTAACTCATGGTGTTTCTCAAAATAATCGATTCAACTCAAAAACAATGAAGCCTTCACGTACTAGGCTATATTCAGATGAAACAAAATATTTCACAAGAAATCAATCCAGAATCATGAGCTGGTTCACTTTCCACCAGTTTTCGTTACTCACCAACAGCATATTGCTTACTTAAGTTTTTAATATTGTACAAGTCAGTAGAGGGACAAGCAAGAGGGTCTTGGTATTTTGTAGGCGATGGGCTGACCACCTGTCACTACTGACCGAACTTCTACATCTCAACTAAGTCCCACACTAAGATCCCTAAGGACTTGTGTCGTGGGTACAAATATAAATACATAGATGAGTATAGAAACATCCATGACTCAGACACAAACATTGATTACCTTTAAACATTGAACCGGGATTCGAACCCAGGACCTATGGCGCCGCAGGCAGGGCCACTACCAACTACACCAATAATACATACATACATATTCACACGGCTGTATTTCCAAAATGGGGTAGCCAAAGCTGCAGGATATCAGATACGGAGACCAAGGAGATCCTTACAGACACGTTTAACTTAGCGGGGTCAGTAATCGCTCGCTCATCGCCTGAGGGAACACCCCTTGGCTCCTTACGACATGCACGGAAGGAGATGCAGCTGATGTATTCTAGTAAAACCCTGAATCAGCACAGGCAGTAGAATAACCTTCTACGAAAGATAAATTCTAAGTCCTTACATAAAATAACATCTAATTTATTCAGCTCCCGATTGTCCGAGTTAATTGAGACGTCGAGATATAGCTGGTTGTGTTTCTAGTACAGATTCGGGACAGACCGTCTGGCGCCCTGAATGTACAGCTCGACCTACTCGTATATAACTTTAGTACATAATAAGGTCGGTATAATATTACGTAGAATGAAGGGTGTAAATATACCATAATGTGGTTAATTCTGACTGTCACACTTAAAAATAAGCTTAAAATTAGTTGTCTGCCCCTTTCTAATTCTTAATGTAAATTGCTGTGACAGAAAGGGGCAGGTCGAGCTTAAATTAAATTTTATGTTTATGTTGGGACGGTTTTCTCTATGACTGACAATCCATAAGGTCTAACAATGAGTGGGTATTTTTATACGAACAAATAGGAGTAGCAACTTCGTCCGCATGAAAGTGCGTGCTATACAAGTACCTACGTATTTTTAGTTATATATTAGCTGTGTGACTTTTAACTTTTACCAAAAAATCCGTTGGTTAGTTTTAGATGAAATAGTAAGAATAATAAATTTTCACATTTCAAATTATTGACACGGACATAATCACGAGAAACAGGTATGTCTTCAGCCTATTGCAGTCCACTGCTGGACGTAGGCCTTCCCCGGAGTAGTCTGATTTTTGGACTGCCGCCGCTGCCCGCCTCCCAGAAACCCTTAATTGCCTCGTACGATACCCACGGGCAGGCATGGGTTGGTACAAACTTTACTCTGCTGGCACCACGTGGCTAGTAACATTCATTTTTAACCGACTTCAAAAAAGAGAGGTTATTAATTTGTCTGTACGTTTTTTTATG
Source organism: Carposina sasakii (assembly GCA_014607495.2). Lineage (NCBI taxonomy): Eukaryota > Metazoa > Arthropoda > Insecta > Lepidoptera > Carposinidae > Carposina > Carposina sasakii. Next base: position 3,115,004 of record CP053149.1, on the reverse strand, counting down.
TGTGTTACCTCAGAACTCCGTCATTTATGAACCGATTTCAATTTTTTTTATAGTTGGTCATGGTATGCTTCCAAGTTGGTCCCATATTCACCACATCAGGATCTGATGATGGGATCTTGAAGAAATCGAGGGCAATCCTCAAATATTGTAGGCACATGTAGTCTGTTTTTATACTTTTACTGAGCGTTTTGATCACCTACATATAAAACATAACATCTGATCATGGAATCTCTAAGGAATCTAAGGATATCCTTAAATATTTTAGGCACGAGTAGTCGATTTTTAGATTTTTATAGATAGAGAATTTTGGTCAGCTACACATAATATGAAGGAAACGAGGGTCTGATGATGTATCTGGCTACATCCGGGATGGAATAGTAAGGTCTACTAAAAAAACGATGCCTTCTGTAAATAGTACCTAATCTTTAGGGTCTACTAAGTAAGCTCGAGTTTTGGCTCATAGGGGAGGCAGCTGGTTTTTCGTTTTAAAAAAATTATCATTATTCTTATTCGAAACTTAAATTATTAATTATACGGGTAGAGACCAGTCAAAAAAGCTTAGATTATGAACAAATTATAGTAATATTTTAATACCAACCACAATTTTATTAGTCATACAATTGCTCTAATATTTTTTTTTTTTGAGTAAAGTATGTTACATTTCGTTTTAAATAAACTTAGACACTAGATAGCAAAAACCCTTTGGGTTTATCCGCCTAGTGCGGTCTTTCTTAATAAAACTAATTTTACAACACTTATGCTAAAATAGGTACATATTATTTAGGTAAGTACTGCATATCTAAAAAGTTACCACTTGGAATGAATGGCAACCATCTTGTCTTCCGTCCGTAGGTTTACGTACCCCCATCGTAAACGTACGTAAGTATGTATACCTACGTACATTTCGCGTTCATATAATGTTGTTTTATTTTATTTATATATTTATGTGTTTGTAGATAATGATTTTGTATGTTTATCGGTAGTTCGTTTATAATATCTGTAAGAATATATTGCCACTTTCTTTTTCCATAGAAATTATTATATTTAGGCTTTATAAATGTTGGCAAATAACTTAACTGTCGTACTTTTTCTATTCTTTTGTTTGATTTCATAAATTTTTTATTCTGGTCCTCCTCTATCAATATTGCCATTTTTGTTTTGTTGTAAACATCTAATACGCGACAGTGTTTGAATAAGGATGTTTCGTTGTTACTAATTAGTTTTTTTATGTGTTTAGGGATTATCAATTTTAGGATACTTTTTTGTAATTTGTATATGTTATCAATGTTTGTTTTGAAATACCGTAACTGCTAATTCCATAACCTATAATTGAGTCGGCCATTGCCAGATATAAAAGTCGATTTATAGTAAAAGGTACTTTATACCGTAAAATAGACATTTTACTCTGAATAGCCCGTAGTTTATTGCAAACGTTGATTATGTGCGGTTCCCAGTTTAACCTTTCATCGATAGTGAGACCGAGGTACTTGTGTTGCTTTACTAGTTCTAGTGATGTACAGCAAGTAGTTTGTTGTGTATGTGTGTGTAAACATTGGTGTTCGTGTGCAATAATAAATGGTATTGACTTAGTGTTGTTATAAGCGGATCTTATGTGCATTAATTTCGTTTTTTTGCTATTAATATTTAGACCCGAATCGTGGGCCCATTTGCATAATAGATTATAGTTTGCTTGCATTTGTTGTTGATTCCAAGTTCTTGTGAGCTGTGATTAAACATGGTCAGAGACACAGCCCTCAAAAAATCGCTATAGGGGCTAAAATTGATCCTTGAGCCTTCCTCTGTAGGCATCAAGTCGCTTAAATATTCTGCTATTTTAGTATCTTTCTTTATAATTTTTTAAAATATCCAATAATGGACCCTGTATACCAGCTTGTTCTAATTTGTTATATAGTGTGCTATATTGAATCGTATCAAATGCTTTGCTAAAGTCAATAAATACAACTAAAACCTGTTTTTTATCGTTTAAGTACCCATTAAGCTCATTTACACTAGGCGTTTATAAATATTTTACAACACAGAAATAGAATAATGAGAATTTACTAAATATTGATTTGTGTACTAATATAATATAAATTTTCATTGAGAATCTAGGTTATACAAATGAGTGGGGACTCCAGGGATGTGGGGAGGATCTGGAACAAGGGATTGGGGGAAAAGTCATTCACTTCTCATGCATTTATTTAATTATCTAGAAAAAAGAAGATACACGTAATTTGCGCGACTAAAGAAATAATGTTAAAGTTTCATATTCACCTTATTAATATCCCGATAGGTATTAGATATACCAAAGGGATTGGATAGCATTCGGCCAAAAGTCCCAATGATGTCAGAATAATAAGGTGTATAGTAAGTAAACATTTTAGGATCCCCAGATTGTCTCCGGAGGAGATGCCTAATTACCAAAAGTACCTGATCTAATATAATAATATCGATGGGTAATAGGTAAAATCATCTAAGCGCCACGCTACTATGGCCGATAACCATAACCGATATACCTAGAGTTGAGTAAAACTTTACTACTTACATAGTCGTCTCGAGTACGGCGTAGGGCGCAGCGTCCGCCCAACCTGTATGGACGCTAGGAGCTGCTCCCGCGGCGTCACCTCTCGCCGCCGGGGTGGAAGTTTACGTTCTGATGCCTAAGGATATACACAACATGAGGTTAAAAAACAAAAAAAGTCCTATCCAATATGCCATACTACAAAGTATACTTCCTCTATGGTGGAACTAACCCTATAACAAGGAAGAATAATAATGGTATAAGTGATAGTCAGGGTATCTATCTAGGTACCTGGAAATGTATTAAAGGGTTTGTTTGTGCTTCGCTGCAATGGCAGAGAAGCTTACCTACTCATGAAATAATAACGTTATTAATAAAGAAATGGAAAATTCTTCACCCGAGTACCAACATGTACTGATAAATAAATATTTATCATAACTTACCTTTTTAAGTGGCGGTCTACTTCTAATAAAATCGAGAATCATGGCGTGTGCGTCTTTCTTTACACTGCGAACAAACATACAATATAATAAGTATGGACACTTCTTACATAAATATATACTTTGATAATTTGATTAATAGGTACCTATTATAGGTAATAATCAAGGATCACTTGTAGTAAATGGGTATCTAAAATTAAAATAGATTTAAGTGAAATCAAGATTTAAGACACTTTCTGGTTTGCTTTTCTTGATATAAACAGAAAGAGCTTTCATGTGTTTTAATACTCTATTTACCTACTCAAATTTGGATAGTTAGTACATCTAGGTAAGTATTCGGTAGGTATAGTAATGTTTTACTTACTTCTGTGGTATCGCCCCATCTACCTTCCGCAACGTATATCTTCTGGACCTGATATCGTCCATCAGAATTTCGTAAGGAGTCAGCTCATACTCTATGGGCGTCCTCGAGAAGTTGACCTTCTTTAACTTAACCCCCATTCTTAGCTCTCCGATGACTTGCATCCAAAACCGCGCCTGGGGATATATGAACAGCAATTTAACCTCTGGCGAGATTGCTAATACATAAACGAAAGGCGTTTAAAAACAAGCATATTGGAAGGCCTTTTCTCATCAGCTGCAGCGAACACTTAATGGCTAATAAACATAATGTATAGATAATACTACATCCATACACGATTATGATTTAACAACAATATTCTTACACCTTAGCGAAAATAGAATTCTGTAGGCAACAATTTAGCAAAATAACATACTTAATTTTAATTTACTCACTACGCATGTTCCTACATTTGTTTTCTACTTATAATCCTGTGCGGAAGTTTTTTTTATGAAAATTCAACGGAAAGCTAATACGCATGCATTCTTAAACATGCATATCAGTCTTTTATTACTTAATTAGCATCATCCAGCATGCGAAATCATTTCCACCTACTTGTAAGGCTCTCCAAATCCTTCGATTGGACTAATTGAGTGCATGAAATAAGTATAATTATGTTACTTGTATAGATAATTACATGGTGTTATGAAGAATCTTTAAAAAATCCAATAATCAGGTACATTCTCCTTCGGGAGTTCTCAATATCTCTTAAAAAGGCGGTATCGAAGTCTAATTGTGTAATAAGTAAGTGCTTTTGCTTTGCCCAGCATAAACAGTGTAAATAGATAATTACATATACTCGACAGCGTTATCGAAATGGGGTGATCAGAACTGCAGGATCATAAAGGAGATCTAACGGCTACGCTTAGTTTGTGTCCCACTCACAGTGTCCAGAATCTCAAGTTAATAGGTCTATGAGAAAAAAAAGTTTGGGAACCCCTGGCCTACGGTAAGAAACGATAATAAATTATAAAATTATTAATAAAGAAAATAATAAAAAATTCTTCACCCTAGTGGGAATTGAACTCACGACCGCTGCAAACCGTGCCAGCCGCTATAATCACTAAGCCACCGGGTCAATTACTCGGATGACGAATTTTACCACCTCTTTTCTAAATTACATATTGGCAACGTTATTCTTCATCCCGATAGCTATACACTAGCCAAATCTCGGCAAACAAAGCTGAATGCCTCAGCACAATGTTTAAAGATGAAACGATCAACCATATCCTAACGGATGACGGCCGATTGGTCTAGTAGGTAGTGACCCTGCCTACGACGCCATAGGTCCTGGGTTCGAATCCCGGTAGGTGCAAACATTGATATTATGATGAATATCGATGTTTGTTACCGAGTCATGGATGTTTCTATACTTATCTATGTATTTATATACCGTTGCTTAATACCCACGACACAAGACCTTAAGGATCTTAATGTGGGTCTAGGTTAATGTGTTGTGTAGTGTGTGTATATTATATTTATGGAGAAGTGTTTTTTTTTACTATAATAAATGTTACCTACTGTAAGATTTTGGGAGCTGGACCGTCGAACTGGACTTGGATGTGCTTGGAATCGGATAGATGAGGAGGGAGCAGGGTGGGTGGTGCAGTGGAATAAGGATGTGGCCTGAGGGAACTTCAAAGTAAATAAACGTATCCTACTGGTATTTGACCTCAATTTACTGATGCAAGACGCAATTGAAGGTGATATTTTATTACGTCCTGATATGTTCGCATATTTTAACATAAACAAAGACAAGATTTCTTGGATTTATTATTAAGACAGGATTGAAATACACAAAAAAAACTAAGAAGATACAAGAACTAGTGAAATATCACCTTCGATCACATTCAGTTTTTGATTTAGGATCCAATAAAAAATATGTTAACTCACCCAATCAGAGAACTGCAAGGTGTCAAGCTGTTTGGCCGAGTCCTCGGCGGCACCCAAGTCCCTTGCTCCTCCAACCTTGACCCTCGCGAGGAAGGAGGAGAGTTCCAGCGACTCGGCGACGAGGGCTCGACATACGGCTCGGTAGTGAGCTGCTGCTGCTTCTCGGACGCAACGCCCGCTGCCGCCGCAGTGCCATACTGATCGCTGTAAATGAGAAAAGGTACTATTTAGTGATTGTTCTTTGGGTAGACCTGTGTTAAGCTGTGTCAACCTTCTATGGCTGAAATGATGATGAACAATTTAATTATTCTTGAGCACCAATTTAAGACCAAATTGACAGACATAGTCTCGAAATGAAGCAGTGGGCCGGCCACATCTGTCGTAGAACCGATGGACGGTGGTTCTCGAATGGAGACCGCGCCCCGGCAAGCGTAGCGTTGGGCGCCCTCCGGCCAGATGGACCGATGACTTAAAGAAGACGGCTGGTAGTGCCTGGATGGCAAAAACGGGAGATCGATGTGGCGTACACTGGGGGAGGCCTACGTCCAGCAGTGGACTGCAATAGGCTGACGACGACGACCAATTTTAAGAGGTATTTTTGGTTAAAGACAGGCAGGTTAAAGGCACTGACAAGAAAGTGGATCTTTATAAAAATGTTAAGTAAACAATATTTTTTACAGTTTTTATTAAGATTTTGGCGAAATTTTGATATAACGATTGTTCATAAAACAGGAGACAATTTTTTTTAAACGTCTACAACCCTTCAGTTTCGGCTTCGTTCCAACTCGAGACTTTTCGAGAATCGGCCCCCAGTAAGAAATTATCCACTCGGAACCATAACCCATGGATAACCACTATTGTTTAAGCAGGTACCTACATGTATCACTATAGGTACATTATATTTAATTGTAATTATGTATTAAATCTTATCTCTTTGTATAGAAACATGAGTTTGGCCAGAGACCTACTCTTAAACAAGCAAAACGCAATGTTATAAAAGTTATTGTTATAGGCTATCAATTTGAATTTTACACAATATTTGGCACTAAACATGGTGCGCTACGTAGGCTGGAATTTAGATCAACTATAAATTTTAAACACAAGTGAAATATGACACTAGCAGGTACAGCATTGCTGGAAATTTGAGTATATTTGGTGCCTAACTTATTTGAATTACACGACACGATATCGCAGCTTTCATACTATAGGGGCACATCTCGAAAATATTGTGATTTCGAGTTTTTATAATATTTGGGCACAAAATCAACACGGCTACATCTTAAACGCATTTTCCCAATACTCATTTTTTTTCGAGCTGTGCACCTATAGAATGAAAGCTGTGATATGTCGGTTTGACTTAAAAATTAAATGGACGCTACCCACAACGTTTTCATGAAACACCTAGGTTAAATCTGGAAGGTGTAAAAGAGGAAGTTCACTCTATAGAAGCGCTATGATTCATTAGGATGGGTATTATGGTACAATTAAAGATAAAAATAATGGTACCATGCAAGAGAAGATTATGGTTTCATAATATCGTCTCTTGCATCAGATTCCTCCTTTATTAAAATCAGAGAAAACGTTTATCTTAAGGTACCCATTTCAAACATAACATTTATCCATTTCAAACTTATCTACAATATGGTCAGTAGGTTTAATACAATGTCGGTGGCAACTTCGAGCTCGATATCGTAAGGTTTAAAAGGGAAACGGCCTGCAAGTGATGTGGAAATACTGAATATCTGATATTGATTGGAAACGTTTGAAATAGCATGAATCTGTGGCTAATAATTTATATTAAACAATATTTTAAGTGAATAGAGCTATAATTTTAATCTAATTACCTAACCTAAAGCATAAACTGTTGAATGTTGGAACATTCAGATAAACTAAAGATTATGATGCATTTAATATACTCGTATATAATATGTACCTTATAGTATACGTTACTTAACACGAGACTAGGTAGGTCACAAATACTCACTTTGTCTGTGTAAACTTTTGAATTAACGTTCCGTGAGACCTTCGGGAAAATTCTTTCTATGTGCTTCATTGATTATTAAAATCTATGCCCGCTATACTGAACGTGGTTGCTGGGATCTCTTTTATGATCTTGCAGTTCCGGTCATGCCACTTCCGGAACACAGCCATGTATAAATATTTATGATACAGCAATCTTAAGCAACAGCAGGCAAGTAATTATAATGTCCCAATCCAAGTCAACTACTGCGATATCCCGTTCACCTACGCCGTTATTAATAACAGATCAATGTGGCTACTGTCGATATAATGCAGATAGATACATAATACACCAACTTCTGCAATATACATACATACATATAATCACGCCTTTATCCATTACGGGGCAGGCAGAGCACCAAGGGCCGATAGAACCATATGGTGCAGCTTCTGACCAATTTTGAGGGTATAGTTGAGATGTAATATACTAATCCAAATTTAATTAGAACGCAGCAGTTAAGTTTTGGTCAATGTTATTGTATGCATTTCATTGATTTGTATAATGAATTATATGTAACTTCACAATTTGTATTGCGTTTAAGAATAGTAAGCGTGATAAGGCATGCATCAAGCAAGCCAGCAAGAGCACATCTTTGACCTTTCATTCGTTCTTTTTCATTTCTTCGGCGTTCAAAAATTCGTTAAATCTTACGATGACAAGGATAATAAAATCTCCTCTCAAAGTCTTCACAACATTCTGAGGAACATAGCCTGATAGTTAGTCGTTCTATACGTGTTGCTATTTTGCCTATTCGTTTATATAATTTCTGTCAGATGTCGCTCGGTGAATCGCACTGTAAAAGTGAACGAAACTTGTAGGGCCACCAACAACAACCGTAAAAGTTGGAACCAGCCTATTTCTCATGCGCTACCTGTACGTACAATGACGTACAATCATCACAGGTAAGACTATAATATCGAGGTACAGATGCGTGTCCCCTAACGCATTTAATCACAGGAAAATTGTGTGTTTAATACTGGAGATGTGTGAAGTGGGTCGGCGCCTTGTTACTTGACAATGAATGCAAATATACAGGGTGTAAAAAGACAACGTTGTTATTTTAATACCTCGTATTCTTTGTAACGTAACGATCAATTTTTTTCTATGGAACCAACCTGGGAAACGAAAAAAAATTTTTTTCAAAAACAAAAGCACATTGCTTGCAAAAAAAAATTAGCTTGACAGATGTACCTACAAAAGTATCATTTATTAATATTGATATGGTGTCTTTAAAAAAAATGTTTGTTAACTGTTTCCAGAAGGATTTATTTAAAAAAAAATGCTGATATTCATGTAACTTTGGACCTCAATATCTTGGAAACCCGTGGTTTCCCAGGGGTGCTTCCATAGAAAAAAATGATGGTGATGTTACAAAGAATACGAGGTATTAAAAGAACAAAGTTGTCTTTTTACACCCAGTATAGGCTTAAAGCTTTGTTCGCAAACGGATACTCGGTGGCGGAAATAAGGCTGTGATTAAGCCAGTTTACTTAAATAATATTAGACTTGTTAAATAGCACACTGGTATAGTTCCGCTTATGTCTATTGCAGTCCACTGCTGGATGTAGGCCTCCCCCAGGGCACGCTGCAAGACTACTGCCATAGGGTTTTCGCCCATAGTCACCATGCTGGGCAGGCGGGTTGGTGACCGCAGTCTGGTTTATGGACTATGTAGTCAACACGTGAGGCGCTGCTACCTACATCTTGTCATACCATACCCACATTCAGGCATGGGGTGTTACTAACTGGGTACTAACTGTACTCTGCCGGCATCACGTTCCGCAGTCAACATATCCTAAAGCTTTCTGGTCCTAAAGTCCAAGAGAGATGCCTCCAGTTACCCAAAGCATGTTACGTATAGAGGCACTAAGTATTCCACAGGTGATGATATTTGTTCTGCCTTTAATTCTTTCTTTGAAAGTGTATTCTTACCACCAGCTGATGACTACCCTGACATAATTTTGCCTCCTCCATCACACGGCATGTCTTCGTCCAGCGGCACACCTCGTATAACACCAGACACTGTTCACAAATTGCTAAAATCTCTCGATGCTAATAAGGGTGCAGGCTCAGATAAAATACCACCTTCTTTCATTCTCGGCTGTTCTTCTGCTTTAGTGGTACCCCTGTACATCATCCTGAATATATCTTTAAGTGAGGGAGTCTTCCCACAAATCTGGAAGCGCGCACATATTGTCCCAATACATAAAAAAATTACAAAAATTTTGATGTACGCCGACGACACAAAGATTTATCTGGAGGTAAATGACCTTGTGAATTGCTCCCAGCTTCAAGAGGATTTGTCCCGTCTATCAGAGTATACAGCCAATCGAATCTGCTGAGAAATGTCAAGTAATAACCTTCACTCGTAAAATTTGCCCCGTCGTCTTCTCATATAGCATGCAGGGTACAAGTATTGGAAGAATCGGCACTGTACGTGATCTTGGCGTTCATTTGGACAGTAAACTGACCATGACGGAACATATAAATATCATAACCAACAAAACGTACAAAAATCTGGGTTTTGTGATGAGAGTGTGCCAGCCTATGTCGGACCTTGGTTGTATAAAAATAGTATATAATTCTTACGTACGTAGCACACTTGAATTCGCTAGTTGCGTCTGGTGTCCACAGTACTCGACATACTCAGAACAGATTGAATCAATACAAAAGAAATTTTTGAAGCATCTTATTTACAGGGCTCGTCAGTGGTCTGACTCATATGAATCTAGCTGCCAAACACAAAACATTCTAACCCTCAACGATCGCCTGATGTTTCTCTTTGACCTGGTGAATGGACGCCTTGACTGTCCAGCGTTGGTGAGTCAAATTGCACTGAAAGCGCCTTCCCGTCGTACTCGCCACACGGGACTCTTTCATGTTCCCTTGCATAATTCTGAAAATTCTGTTATGACACGTATTGCACAACAGTACAACAAATGTTTTTCTGGGGCTGACCCATTTCACGGTTCGAAGCACACATTCAAGCAAGCAGTTATAGAGATCTTGAGGGGGGATATTTCGATTTAGATTAAGTTTGTTCTATTAGTTTTAGTTTAATTTATGTGGGTGCACAGTGAACAATTAAATATTGTTTTAGGATTTTGAACTTGTACCTACTACCTGCTACAAATGTTGTGTTATATTATGTAGGAATCTAGTAACACGCTGATATTGTTATACATGGTTTTATGTACCTTGCGCTGTTAATTGTTTTACTATTTGTAACTTTTAAAAACGATATGTCGACTGAACTTATTGATTTGTGTAAATTCGTGGAAATTTTTAATTGACCATTCTTTTGTAAGTTATCTCTGTATCTATCTATTTATAACGTTGTAAATATCCCGAATAAAATAAAAAAAAGAAAAAAAAAAATTTAATCTCGATTGTTCTACTCCATTGAAGGCCTCAGACGATTGATTTTCTACAGACATTTCTAAGCAAATGCCTTTTGCATGTGCCACTGCTACGCAAAAGGCTCTATAAGTCGAGGCCACATAACTACAACTCTTGGTCCTGCCACAGTGTCCTACTTTGACTGGAACTTATCCACGTCGTCCAATCATATTATCCTGGGTCTCGCTCCTCGCTCTACTGCGGTTTCTGTTTCTCTTCATGGTTCATGTTTATAATCAGTTTATCAAATAGCATGAAGAATTTATGTAGTAATGTGCCGTACATCTCAGGCGATAAACTAGCTAAACTTTTTCATTTACATTCGTGTTCGCTATGCTAAAAGTATCTGTCCGGTCTCCTTTATGGTCCTGCAGTTCTACCGACCCCATTTTGGAAATACAGCCGCGTCTATTACGTATATGTAATGTGCCAAACACATAGTAAAACTGTATGTTAATTTATTTATGAAGCGACGTGCCTTAAACTTTTCTACATATATTAAAAGCGTATCGTAATTTCAAAATAATAGCAGTCAAATATGACTTACTAGTGCTAAGCATAGCTAATCTAACACTAAGGTAAGGACATTATAAAGCCAGGTTTAGACTGGAGACGTGGTCGTGGCGTATAACGAAAATAAAACTATTCGCAAACGAATTTACTAGTATACAAATCGATAGGTTTATTACGAAAATTAATTGCACCTGCTATACAAAGCTACAGACAAAAATATGTATTAATCTATACATATAATAAAATTGTAACGGATCGATGTTTGTGCACGCTAATCTCAGAAACGGCTGGACCGATTTCGATGCAGTTTTCAGGAATATATTGTGACAGGTCCCACTTAACATATAGGCTACTTTTGTTTTGTTTTTATCCCAGGGAAATGTTTTTATCCCTGATAATTTCGACATTTTGTTTTTTCTGCAGTCCACGCGGACGGAGTCACGGGCGTCCACTAGTCACTAGTAAAATTTGCAAAAAAAGCCATTACAGCGCGATAAAACTGATAAAAGTAGTTATCGCTATATCGCAATTGCTGCACCGCCTTACTAAGAGTTTCAAGATGCGTGTTTCTAGTAATGCTACGGTTTCGAACATTATGCATGTAGTGGGCTAAATCAAATACGAAATGTGGGTGTAGTGAGGTATGACTTCAAAATTAAAAGAAACATCAGCATATTATAATTTCGGTAGAGTCGCACCTTTTGCACGGGTAGCTTCGCCGCCCGCTCGATATTTGTCGCAGGCATTTGTTAGCCCTAATGAATGGATTGGTGCAGCCGGTTCCTAAATCAAGCTGCTCTTTCTTGTTATTTACAGCTGTATGCAGCGGTGCTTTTATTGCTATTGATTTTGAGCACACTGTGATTAATAGGACAAGGTTTAATAATTATATATTTTAAAATGAACGTTTGCTACTATCCCAAATAATATTATAAATCCAAAAAGTTACTTTATTTGTTTCGCAACCAATCTTCTTGAAATTTTGCATACATTCATATAGACGGAGGTACGGAGAAAGATACAGGCTACATTCTGTAGTCCATACGGACGAAAACGCAGATATCAGCTAGTAGTATTAAAAATAGGAAACTTTGGTTCAATCGATGTTTGTTACTTAACCGAGCCAGAAATATTGAACATTACACTCGTACATGAAACGTGTCACGGGAATAGAAAACATTTAACCTGAAATAAACCATCTTTATCTTCATGGAAAATACATTTTTTCTCTTAGGTATTAAAGCACTAATATTAGTTACAGTTCTTAGTAATAAACAAAATATCAAAAGTGGAAAAGCGGCACTAGAATATTGATGAAGTCTGCCAGCCGCCCCAGTGACCCAAATAGCAGTTTTCCTGCGAGAGAGTCGGCCTTTCAGGAATGCTCGAAGAATTACTGCAAAACCAACACATTCAGAAAGCCTTTTCAGCTTTAATGTAAGAACTACTGGGGAAATTTCACTAAGGGTTTCATTACTCTTGTAATAAAAGACAGCATTTTAAAAGTTTTTTGTCTTAGATTTTTTACTGTAAAAATCTTTATACAAGTTGATAAAAGTAGTTTAAAAAAACGTGATGGACTATGTACAAACATTAGATACGGTATCCAATAACAGCAATGTATAACTAAGTCTATCTCGGGATTATTTAGAATTGGGTATCGGAAAATCCTTTAATTTATTGTAAAACTGTTTTTCAGTACATCTTTATCAATATTAATATTTGGAGTACGAGTATTAATACATTCAACTCATCTATTCTCCGTAGAGATTGGTCCCCTTGGCCGAAATACGGTCGGGAGATGATTTTTTTTTTTCATTTCATATTCAACTCAATGGAGTGGTACTGCGGAGTGGGTGATGGTATAGTGAGTGGAACTGCACTTAATCAGGTAATTTTATATAGTAAAAGCTAGTAAAAGCAAGCAGCTTAATATTATCTGCGTTCGGAATATTCTTCTCGAAGCCTCATAAAACTAAGTTAGTGAACTTTCATCCAATCAGGCTCAACTTTCCCTGCAGTAAGGTGCTCTTAATTACACATTATATTCATACCGAAACTTTTAAGGGTGGATGTACACGAATAATTTATTCAAGTACGCAACGAGTAAAAAATTATATTCTAATACAGAGGCCGCCCACGACTTCGTCAGCTTAAACTTAAATCCGTTATTTCCTGTTCCCGTGGGAATTTCGGGAATTGGGCCTATGTAATATAAGTACAAAACATCCCAGCAGGGTTTAACAACAGAGGATTTTAAATGTTTAGTTACACACATGCTTTAGGTTTTACCATTAATGAAAGCTAGAAATCATCTGCTTATTGGTAAAATATGTTAAGTGCACAAGATAAACAACGCAGACGCAGGGAGCAGACGAAATAATGTTGTTATGTATTCCAATGATAGTGTAGGTACCTATCTAGGAAAATATAAATAAATCGACTAAATCTACATATTTATAGTTACTGTTGTCAATATATGGTTAATAATATTATGATTTTTACATTTTATTAATCAAAGTATCCAACACAATGACGAAGGTATCCCAAAACACGTTTTTTTTATGTTGACATTACACTAAAGAAAACTCGACCGCAGTGTAAAAAGCCCCGATGTAATTTAACGATCCGTAATTTTAAAGTGCTTATTATCGAGACTTTATGAGCTCTTATTTGGGTGTCAGTTTCACTTATTAAGTCCGTAAAGATGGACTAATAACTTCCTAATATGTGTTACAGAGAAAGCAGATGTCATCACGATAGAATCATGTATGACGCAAGACCGAGGATTTTAAAATACAAGAACACAGAATGATATGCGGTCCACAACAGAACTTTATCTTTCTTTTTAATACATTGGTAATAGACTGTAGTATTATCATCAGTCTTCTCACTTTGGTTTCTTGATCGTCAAAAAGAAATAGAAAACCGACATCTCTTACTCTTCTATACCTATAGGGTGTAACTAAAGGGATATGTTATGCATTATATCTGGGGAAAAAAGAGGTTTCTTAGAGTTTCAAGTTTTGGTTCAAGGTTCTGTATAATGAATGATCTATTTTCCTAACTTTGCAAGTTGCGTGTAACTTAAAATACGCATTTATTAGACAGAATATAAAAAGAAATTAAAAAGAAATAACGTGTCTAGTATCCTAATCAGACACCGCCCAATTTACTCTAAGGTTAGGTGCACACCTGAATGACAATAATGTGATATAAAGTGACATAAGACGACGGACAACTCGTGAGTAATCCGGACTCGGGTTCATCTAACCGAAATCATGTTGATGAACTTTGAGAGTAGAATGAAGAAACCTAGCTGCATCAATTTAATCCATTATTGATTTTTCTTTCATTATTAACGATTGGCTTAGTAGGCCCAATTTCTAGATTTAGGGCCATTATTTCCAAATATAGCCTATCCGAAGGATAAATTTAATGCCGTGTTTGTCTAAAGCTTGATCAAAGTAGAGGCAGCATACAGGTGATTTTTGGTTGTCAACGATCCCGAAAACTACGGAACCTCCTCATCATCACGATCATATTTCTCCATGGAAGCATACCTGGGAACTGTCTGGTTCCCAAGATATTAGGACTGCGTTTTTCTGCATAAATGCACATAGACGCGTGTATCAAGATTTTTTCACGAGAAATAATTAATATCTGTCTATGAAAAAACTAGCATAAACACTGGACACTATAAATTTCGCCCGATCAAGTAATGAATAAAAAAAAATCAAAAAAAATTACTTCGTTTCCCAGCATTTTTTTTGGCATAAACTTACTTTATTTGATGTATAGAATACGTACCCTTCGTTAAGGGTGGCAACGAAAAAACACCCTGTATACTTTATCATTCTGATGAGCTAATGGACCATTGGAAAAATCGGCTCTTAAATAAATAGAGAATAACATGCCCTCTGGCTATTTTTGACATAGGTAATCAGAAGAGAGCTGTCGTCGTCGATATAAATTATTTTGCGTAAAATTGATTTAACAGCTAAACCACCTACAACTCGAGGATCCCGAAGACCTGACCCGATTTCCATTTTTCGCACTTACTTATATCGATTACAAAACTACCATTGAATAATCAAAAGTACCATTAGCAGCAAAATTTTAAACAAAAACATAACTACTATTTGACTTACAATTGAGTGGGACGCGGCATAACTATGCGATTGGTGGCTCTTTAGTCAACTCGCCCTACTCGGACCATGGGATCAGTCGACCTAACGAATTTTTGAATTGGTCAACTCACCCTACTATCTGTATTTTTAATGTGGACAATCGCGACGAAAAGTTTTCATACATACATATAATCACGCCTTTATCCCTTACGGGGTAAGCAGAGCACCAAGGGCCGATAGGACCGCATATATTTATTTTTAATGGTCGGCAATAATAATTATACATCTTACGTTGTACAATAACTTGTACATCTCAACTATACCCTAAAATTGGTCAGAAGTGGCACCATGTGGTTCTATCGGCCCTTGGTGCTCTGCCTACCCCGTAAGGGATAAAGGCGTGATTATATGTATGTATGTCATAATAATTATTAATAAAAAACGAATAATGGACTATACATATAATAAACCAATTATTGAGCAGTGAAATAACTATACCTAGGTCATTGTTTGGTAAAATTAACATTTTAATTTATTTAATGCAATTCAAAACTACAAATTATTATATTAATTTTGTATAATAATAAGTGAAGTATGTGTTTTTTTTTAAATATTTTTCCTTTGTGTTGTTGATTTTTTTTTTACTTCAAATGCGTGATAATCAAAAGACTGTTTAATTTTTAAAAATATTCATACCGTGAAGCCCTGTTGTTTCATTTATTGTTATCTTAACAGTTTTGAACACGTCTGTACACCGACTTGAAATAAACAATAGATTTTTTGCCCAAATAAAGAGTAGTGGATTAGGGCCACTTAACTAAAGAAAAATATTAAATATAAATTCGTATGGTTAACTGATCCCATGGTCCGAGTTTCGAGTAGGGCGAGTTGACTAAAGAGCCCTTTTAAACCTATATTATATAAGTTATGTACCATTTATTTATTTTACTTTATTATCTATGCAAATACTAAACAAATAAGCCACATTTGGCTAATGTACCATACCATAAAACCTAGGAGGTTCTCATAAAGCCTACCTCAATAACATCCCTGAGCATGAACCTCCGGCGACATCGGCGCCTCCGGGGCGCGGGCTCTGCGTCCCTCTCGATGCCCTCGTCGTCCGTGTCGGCGCGTCCTCCCTCCGACCGGTCCGAGCCCTCCGACATGCCGCACTCTTCATCATCATCTGAAAGAAAAATATCTCATCATCATTATGATCTACCTGTAATATATATAAGGTTATGGTTTGTTTTCTATAAACCTAAGCATTCCCAGAAGCAACTTCGTGACAACGTTTGGTAAGGGCATTATTATAATGTAGACTATATTACTATGAGTTGTCCCCATTTCGATACCAGATAAACGCTCTTTATCATACAAGATTGTTATCAGCAAATCATTTGTTCCTACTGCAGTCAACATAACCACAGATGTAGTGTGTACTAGACAGCCATTGGCTAACTATCTGGCTACAATGTCAGATTTTCCAATCATTAATGTGCTCTTAAACGGACTTTCATGGCTTCACCAAGGCACCAGCATCGTCTCAAAATACCGGGACTCTGTATAGTCCCGCGAATTTCCAAACAGATAGAATAATTAAAATAAATAAAATTAAGTGCAGAGATAAAACTAGAGAATAAACTTAGTTTTGCCCCGTGGTTGTAGTTAAAAGTTGTAATTAACTTTGCAATATGTACTTAGGTACTAATCTAGCTTTTATTAATACACTAATAAGGAAGGAACGTTTTATGACATCTAAGTAGTTTAAGAATCTTAAATATATCTGACTAGATGTACCTACAATAGATTTTATATCTGTGGCTACATCAAAGTTCGTTGACATGTTAAATCTGCATAATAATAGGTTTAATTCAGTAGACCTTGACTGTCACATTGCTATTGCAGTGTAGAGACGTCGATCACGATCGACGTTAGCGCATGATCGCACCATCAACACCCGCGCTATCCGTCGATCGAACTTGCGCAAACGCATATCTGCGGCTTTGTTGCCGCTGGCTGATCGATTCTAAGCCGTTGTAATCTTGACATTGCCCCGTATTAATAACTATGAGATATTGCTAATTGATTTTTAACTGAACTGAAATTGAATGAGTTCGATTTAATTTCGCGTATCCGTGACGATTATGGAATTTATGGATAGTTATTTAGTGCAAATTGTTTTTTTATTACTTTCGCGAGCTTTTCCAATCGATTTGGCAACAGTAAATAATGGTCATTTACATACTTTCCATGAAATAGTTAATTGTGCCACAAATCTTTTCCAAATTAGTAAAACGGTCGGGTGTATATGAAGCCATCACTCAAGAGCCTCCCACTAAAGTTTATACCTTTACGATCATCATCCATCACCATCACCGGGTATCGTATTTCGTGAACGAATCACACGCACTCTAATGTCGTTTATTGTTGTTATACAGTTCGAAATTAGTGCTCAATAAAAAGAACAAAGATCGTCTAATCCAGTAGCGTCTATGGCGTTTGTTTTTAATATGAATCGACGCGAGGATAAGAAGCGTGGGATAGAATTATGTATTTTGTGGTGTCAATTTCTAAACCTTACAAAATAACAGAATTTTACTTAAGGAGAATTAAATTACGTTTGATGTATAGGTCCTCCACTTACGTCATAGAGGAATAAGATGTTATAGAGTGCTAATGTCATACTAACTGTTTCTATGCACCATTAGACTTTTCGGTGCCTCACAATTCCAGTCCTTGACACTTAGATTGCATTAGTGTAATGTATAGTAATGTACTACATTACTAATGTATTGTAACGTATAGTAATGCAATCTAAGTGTCAAGGACTGGAATTGTGAGGCACCGAAAAGTCTAATGGTGCATCAAAACTGTTAGTATGACATTAGCACTCTATGTCTACATCTTATTCCTCTATGGTATGACATTAGCACTCTATGTCTATATTTTATTCCTCTATGCTTACGTAGAATATTGGCGAAATTCTCATACCACAATAAACACACACACCCAAAGTAGTCATACAAAATAGACACATAAGTAGAAGAACAGTCACACAAAATAGTCAGAGGCAATTGATAGAAATTAGCTGACAGCATCTCCTAGTAGAGTTATTAATATGCAAACGAAATGTGAGTTAAGAAGTTTAAGAAGGTTGATTTTAGAATTTTGGTTTGGTTTGCACATTTTTGCTTGATCAAATTATCTGTGCGACCAATATAATAGTTCTTCCACTGTATTGTGTAACTAAAACCAATTTTATTCAGTACGTTAGATAGCATAGCATAACGGAAATGGAATTATGTCATCAATATAAATATTTGACCGACCAATTTTGTGCGTAACCAAACAGAAAAAATGCCTATTATCATAATCGAGCTATTAGTTTTATTACAACAATCCTACCTTATACAGATGAAAGTAAAAGTTGATCACAGAGTACGGAGACGTAAGAAATGTGAGTGGATGAAAGCAGGGCCGGCCCGCCCATACGGCGAAAGGAGCAGTTGCTCCAGGCGCCAAATCCTAGAGGGCGAGGTATATATTATTAGGAGCAAACAGGAGAGGCGCCATAATTGGATCTCGCTCCATTCTAAAATTTACTTCGGGTCGGCGCTGGATGAAAGGATATCGAATGGGCCATAAACTTATCTAACGAGATATGCAAGAAGAGGAATCAAATATATCGGTTGAATTTGGCCAAAAAAATTATAGCAATCCATATCACTCGTATGTTTCGCTATTTTCGATATCATAATTATGTACCCCAGATGAAGATATTCTATGTCTAAACCTAAACGTCGCTGTAAGTTCTCCTTTATGATCCTGCAGTTCTGCTTACTCCATTTTGGGAACACAGACGTGTATCAACCGATTAAATATCTTATAATGTTTATATATTTTAGCTTGTAATGTTATATGTGTGTATGTGGCGAAAAATAAACGTTTTCTTTCTTTCTTCCTTTTCTTTCTTTATAATGGTAGTTATAGTTTTATTCAATGTTGTTATGTCCTTCTGTGCCAGTTCCGCTTTCCTACCCTTCCTCTGAATATCGAGTAAGTCAGGTAAGTAATTCAATTTATTTTATGCCATATAATTTCTTGAACGGCTTATTGTTTTATTAACCATTTATTACTCCTACTAGCAATTTTTTTTCTTCTTTAACTATTAGGAATAACCAGTTCACGTGTATTGTATATGTATACAAAACAGTACCTAATATTCTCATTATATATTTGTGACAATATCTCAGGACTATAGAATCCCAATTCTTTGAAAGGCATTTATGACGTAGATGCCCCTTTTTACCCGACTGCGCGACGCAAAGGAGTGGTATTGTGTTTAACAGCCTATGTATGTATGTATGTTCCTTTGATGTTAGTGAAAATCCAATGTGGCGTCTACTGGACGCCGTTTTGTGAAAATGAAAAAAATTTAAGTCGACAAACTATATCGAGTGAGGTATCGTTGAATAGGTATTTAAAAATCATTTGGTTTCTCTCAACATTTTTCGATTCGACCAACCGTTTAGGATCTATATCGATTGAAATAGTATAAGTTTTTAGATAGCAGCAAGACGAAAAATCCAATGTGGCGTCTACATCCAAAAACCCGACTGCTTAAAAAAAACCAAATAATGTACATAATAAAAAAACTGAAAAGAAAAAAAAACAAGACTTAGATGTCCGGTGGTCTGAATTCTACAATATTATTATGGCAGCCGTTTTGAACAGTGAAAATGAATTAATACTAGATATAGGGTCAGCTCTCAATATACGGATCGTCCGTAATCTGCTCAAAACTGACAAGCGCAGATATTAAAGCCATAGACAAAACGTGCTACAATGCCTCAGTGTGTTTTTAAAAATTGCGGAAACAATTCCCGAAACCTTAAAATATCTCCCGGTATATCTTACTTTCAGTAAGTAATATCGAGTGGGGTATCGTTGAATAATGGTATTTAAAAATCACTTGAAAAGTAGTGGAGCATAGTTTCATATACGTCATTATGATGCAATATTGATTTCCCCTCCTCACTTATTTTGAACTGTAAATTTCCTTAAGCCTTTTATCTGAGGCGAACTGTTTCTATTTTTATACTATCTGTAGAAGAAACATTTTTCGATTCGACCAAGAGAAATCTATATACGATTGAGTTGCGTAGCAACCATTCTACACATATAAGTTTTTAGATAGCAGCTACCGGGAGACTGCCCAGAATGTTGGCGAAAACTTCTACTGTCTGGTAAATAGGTAATATCTGAGCATATGTGCAGTGGAAATAGTGGGAGCTTAAAATAACTGAGCTATCTAAGTGACATTTTGATTAGTCGAAGCTCCATAGGGTGATAATTTTTTCTTGAAGCAGTACCTAATATTCCAATGGATCTTGGCTGTTCAGTTGTTATGTTACGATCATTAGAAAATATTTTATGTTCTTCAATAGTATTCATTCCATAATAATATTATAGAATTCTAGACCACTGGACATCTAAGTGCTTGTTTTTTTTTCAGTTTTTTATTATGTTCTTTTTTAAGCAGTCGGGTTTTTGGATTTTTTTTCTAGTATTATGATACTAATATTTCTACATAACTTCCAAAGTATTCAAATCTTGTACCAGGAAATAATGAACCAGCATAAACATCGACGCTGATCCGCGCCAGCTCGGCGCCAAGTCGCCTTCCTTCAACAAACATCAGAAATACCCATAACTGGCCGTGGACAGTTTGCGCAACAGATTTATTGTGTCCCGATGCAGCTTACTGTGACTCACTCATGATAGCCTGGTACTTAATTATGGCATTACAAAATTGTTTCACCTCCGTTGACCCGCTCCAAATCGGTCGAGCTTAATATAGAGTAAGCACATAAACTAGCTGATATTTGTAGATATTTGGTAACAGAAAGGTCTTGGGTTCAATTCTTCGCCGTATTTTCTAAAGGATGTAACAAAAGGGGAATATAAAAAGCTCAATGAAAAAGCCTACTGTAAAGAACCTGTCTACAAAATTTGAGACTCAAAATGAAATTTATACATATTATTTATTTATTTGAAATTTATTGCTGGAAAAAATCACATTTCGAGCCTGTAATGATGGGCTACATTACTCGTTTGGATTTACCTTGTTTTATTATTTCATTATGAAATCCGAATGTACGATGATCTTCCGTTTGTTGCGCGTATCAAACACGGATATATTTCCCGAAATCTTGTAACAAATCACCCAGTACCGATACAGCACTTATCCATCCAATTTCCGATTGTTTTACACCCGTCCGTTATCAAAACGGTTACTGCTGTGAAACAATCGAATCTTTAGCGGCAGTAACTAGTTACGTTTCTATCGTGAGAGAACGTTATAACTGTTAACCGTTGTGTCAGATAAGGATTCTCATGCCGTATGTTGTAACGGGAGACCTGGGAATTCTATTGGTCGTGACTTATGGAGGCGGTTGATTGTGGCGACATGGGCAAAGGTTCATTCAATGTGTATGGGATTTTTTTTTTACAATTGACCGCCATCGTGCCAAATGTTAAGCAAGATGCGGCCTAGGGTAGTACATGTTTGCCTAGAAAGTGCCTATTCACTCTAGCTTTGAAGAGACCAATGTTGTAGTGCTCGGGAAAATACATCGGCAGGAAGTGCATTCCACTCCTTAGCCGTTCGCATTACAAACGAGTTAGCATAAACGTTTGGTGCGGATGGGTGGGATATAAACAACATAAGGGTGATACGCTAGTCTGCGTCTAGTATCCCGATGGTGAAAAGGGGCTGGTGGAACTGTATTGTGAAGTTCCCACGCACGCTCTCCAAAGTGTATCCTGTAAAACACTGACAAGGCAGCAATTTTGCGGCGAATTTGCCAGTATGTAACCGTTATTGGATTTGCCATATTCTATAGTATATCGTTTGTGTAATATATTCTCTATACAATACAGAAATCGAATAAACTAATCATCTTCTAACAAAATAGTTACAAACACCTCTAAATTTGACCCAACTCCAAATACGATAAGAACAATCAATTAGAAAAGTAAAACCAACACACCTAATGTCTTCAAACATTTATTTAATTAATTGTTTACCGATGTTGAACATTAGGTATAATACTTAAATTAATGGT
The DNA here is from genome assembly GCA_014607495.2 of Carposina sasakii. Classification (NCBI taxonomy): domain Eukaryota; kingdom Metazoa; phylum Arthropoda; class Insecta; order Lepidoptera; family Carposinidae; genus Carposina; species Carposina sasakii. Next base: position 3,092,555 of record CP053149.1, on the reverse strand, counting down.
TTAGATATTTAAACATTTAGATATTTAAATAATTTCGATGTAACATATATGGTTATAATTCTTGCGGGGGTGGATTACTTTAATCACCTATCTATGTCAATTTAATTGGAGTTAATTTTTCATACCAAAACGCGGATAATATTAGCATAGTGTTGCAACGCAGTTCGATTATTGTTGTAATTAATTAGAAACTTAATTTATTTTAGTCACATAAACACAGTTTTATTTTTTACCCGACTGTTTTACATAATTCTACTTGTAGTACAATTTATTTTATAAAGGAGCTTAACTTATTACTAAGCTGTGAAATCCCTTCATTCCATGGCTTAGATCATTATAGGTTTCCACTATTTTATTAAGTCTGGATCCGATAAAAGGTACAGGCAATTCTTAAATAGTGGCTTCAACCCTTGTGGTAAATATTTCTATAGATTCTATATTTTTAATATCATAGATTCTCTTATAATATTGAACTTTATTCAAACCATCAACCCCAGAAACAAAATCACCAAATATCCAAATAACCATGTTCCTTTCTATCCAAAGAAGTTCAAAACTAGACAATACAATAGGTGCGCAAATCAATATGTCTTCTCGACACAATATCGTCGATGGTATCCAAACAGTCGAAACCGCCATCGATCAAAGAAAGGCAAACAAAAAGGCGCTAATCGAGCCGGGCGGCTAGAGTCCAGCAACAATCTATTAATAATAATTTATAATATTGTCCGCCTAATGCCACACGATATGGCGCCGCACTTTCACTGCAATTTTGCATGTAGGTAAATTCGTGCACGTATGTGTGTTTATAGATAAATTGTTCTAAAAATGTCGTCGAAAAACTGAAAATAAAACGAGCTGTATAAAATGTCAATATTAGCCCAAACGCAAATGCCGTTTTAGTCTCTGAAAGTTTTACATCTCCACAAATTGGTGACTTTTCAGATTAAATAACTCATACCGATGCACTTAAAAGTGAAAAGTATAAAAACCATCAATCCTTATCCGTAAAGATACATGATAGTCGCAGAAGTATGTATGATAGTATACATTTCTGTCATACTTCCGATTTATTGGTCAACGGTATTTGCAAAGATTTGGACCCAGTGGTGTTGTGATGCGTCAAACCTCCTCAAAAATATCCTATATAGATCTGTGTATATTTGTTACTCTTCTACACAACACTACTGAAACTTGTCATAATACATAGGCTATAAAATTCAAGCGGACGAAGTCGCGAGCGAACGTTAGTCCAATATAAATCATCCAAGTCGCAAATGACCAACGAGAAAGACATTCGAAGTGGGTCAGTAGCGTGCATGATTCGGTAAGGGCCCGTAAACTTGTAATTACCTGCCAAAAGTGCTGTTATGGGATTTATAGGCATATTCGCGAGAAAATATTGCTTTGCAGCTGACATCCTCAGCAGATTAAATTGGTGTGTAAAGTTTAACGGCTAAATTAAGCTGACAAGTGAAGTTTTGATACTGCACTTAATTTAATACCTAACTAATTGATAAATTAATATAATTTTGACTGTTAGCCTCTCGTTATAAGATATCATTATCCATAAAAATATGCTAGCGGAATTAACTCGTTGCGATTATAACACTGATAGAGTTGATGCCTAACGCAATAAACAAATGAAATTGTATAAGGCGTTACAATTCCAAAAATTAACAAAACAAACAATGAACTAATGGTATACTTGTAGAACATAACAATGCGCCATCAGTTACGTTTCCTGAACGGAGCAGGTGATTCATTGAACTTCCCACAGGCTCCTACCTACTCGTACATGTGACAAATTTTCATGAAGGCTCAAATCATATAAGGGGAATGATTTAAAAGAATTATGAATACTGCTGAATTTTATTTATTACTAGTGGAGGCCCGCGCGTGGACTGTAGAAAAAACAAAATGTCGAAATTATCCGGGATAAAAACATTTTCCCGGGATAAAAAGTAGCCGATATGTTAAGTGGGACCTGTCACAATATATTCCTGAAAACTGCATAGAAATCGGTTCAGCCGTGTCAGATATTAGCGTGCACAAACGCACAGACAAACAGACAAAAGTTCCAAAAATCATTCTTTTGGGTGCTATTGCGTTGATAAAGGTGTCCTATAATATTTTTTATCATATATCTTCCATCTACTCGTACAGACAGTGATCCGTTACATTTTTATTCTATGTATAGATAGGCTATCTGACTATCGGAAAATCGGCTCTTCTTCTATTCTTCTATACATATATATGTCGCAGTTGGATCTGCGACGCCACCTATTTTCAATTGTTGGAGTTAGAAACGTCAAGTGAGCAGCTGTCACTGTCACTTGGAAAAAAACTGAAAAGATGAAAACAAGCACTTATATGTCCGGTGGTCTAGAATTCTATAATATTATTATGGAATGAATACTAGGTATTGAAAGAAAATAAAATATTTTCTAATTATGTAACATAACAACTAAACAGTTGGGATCCTATAGAATTCTAGACCACCGGACATCTAAGTGCTTGTTTTCATCTTTTCAGTTTTTTTTTATTATTACCTACCCGTGGGCGATGCCGTTAGGTGTCAGGCATGGTCCAAAATCCAAAATAAAGAATGCAGCGTGTAGTTGTGAACTTTAATTAGGTTACACAAATACTTTCACGGTATTAACACAGGTCCCACATAACATATAGGCTACTTTTTATCCCGGGAAAATGTTTTTATCCCGAATAATTTCGACATTTTGTTTTTTCTGTAGTCCAAGCGGATGGAGTCGTGGGCGTCCACTAGTCTGAAATAAATATGAAATAGTTCTCATCTTAATAAAGTTTCAAAAATTTCCGCACCAAATTTATCCTCCATCTCCTTCGGCTATAACTAACCGTTGGAAAAATCGGCCCTTAAGCGTAGTATGCTAAAACCTTTAGCAATAGATAAACCCAGCTATATTCTGTACTATGCAAGATCATATTTCATCTACATATTATTTAATTTTTTCGTGACTATCTCCAGCAAAATTATTTGTTGTGATTGCAAAGTGCAGACATTCAAAGAATTCCAGTGTGTTGTCACCGCAACCAATGTAAATCAGGCCTAACCCATGTCCTGAATGACGAAACTTTATAATTACCGACTATAATTGACAAGCACATTACCCAGTCACTACCTAGGTATGTAGTACCTACTATCTATTAATTTGCCAGTAATTTGCTATTGTCTTCAACAGAGGCGGCTTGTGATATTTTTGATGGGGGTTCACTTACATTTTTTTAATATGAGCGCATGCTAAATTACAGTTTGGAAACGCCGCGTGTTCACTCACTCCCTTACTGAATAAAATGATACAATTCCACTTTTAATAAAATTCAGATGACCTAATGAACACATTAAGGACAACCATATCGCGTTCTAACTCAGACTAAGAGAAGAGAAATATAAAGTTCCTATGTAATCTTCGTGGGTGGGAGTGCATTGCACCAGCGCTCCTTAGGACGAGCCGCCTCTGGTCTTAAATGAGATATATCAATCTTCTGTCATCGTTATTTTGCTACTTACCTAAGTATACGCTTACTCATCTATGTAAATTTAATATTAATTAGGTACTCGTACCTACATTTTCCGTAAATTACAAATTTTGGCTTTGTTAAATACATCCATAGGATTATCTTTATGATATATATTATATTCTAGCTCAGAGTAGGCTCCAGATAAAAATTAAAGTAGTGGGTAAGTACCTATCTAATTTATGGAGAGAATATAAATTTTAAAATTATATACCTCATTAGATTCTACATTAATTTGATCCTAAAATTGTGTACAACAAAGCATCCTACTTCCTACTAATATTATAATCGCGAAAGTTTGTAAATATGGATGGATGAATGGATTTGTTATTGTTACTCTTTCACGTAAAAACGGCTGGAGCGATTTTAATAAAATTTGATATGAAGTTAGCTGACACCCTGGATTGACACATAGGCTACTTTTTATACCCGAACAATATTTTTATCCCGGATAATTTCGACATTTTGTTTTTCCAGCGAAGTCGCTGGCGTCTACTAGTTAAGAATAAATTCTGTCACATTTGCAAAGAGAGACCAGGAGCTTACTCCTCCTAGGTACCTACTATAGTAGAGGTACTAGAATCTATGGTTGTGTAGTCTGTAATGTACCCTCGTCGATACAAACGTAAAGGTTATTAATATTAACGCACTTACTTTGAAATGGGATTTATACATCCATGTGTTATATAATATAATTATTATAATATATGTATAATACTTTATAGCGGGCTGGTAAAACATCGTGATTTTCTTGTAGAATCAATTGAAGTGATATCAAATCCATTTTATGTAATAACATAAATGAACATACCTACTTACAAGAAAATCGTTAGGTACACGAGTTGGTCTCTAAAATTTCCATTCTATCACTTGAAACTCGTCAAAATTCCCTTAAATTTTATATTTGCTTCTGCAGCCAAATGTTAAAGTAGGCAAGTACTTACATTATTTAATAAATGAAAATATTTGTTTGTATGTCGGATCACATTTTTTGGCGAAACATGTCTCTAATCTAATAATTTAATAATAACTTTATTGTACCATTTTTTGAGCAAATAAATAATAATTTTCATTAAAGAAAACATCCAACAATTTATAAAATTATTAATTATTATTAATTATTAATCCAACAATTTGTCGAATACTTCATCACACAAGTGTGAATGGGCTTTTATAAGGAAAGCTCGCTACGAACTCGCGAGGCAAGTCACAAGTCACAAGTCACATGCGAACACGCAACAGGCGTGTTCCGATTAGCGCTTACAATACGCGTAGACTACGTTTTACCATAAAGTTCCTTTGAATGATGGCGCTAGTTACTATGTAAATCATCACATTTTCTGTGTTACTGCATACAAAAAATGTTAGTTCCAAAATCAGGCATAGGAGTTATTCTATGAAACGGACTCTACAAGCGCTTACAATGCTTGCCTGTAGTTCCGCGTGATTGATGCGCTCCCATACGGATATATCGTTATGGATTGATAGCCTACTTATTAAATACTAGTAGACGCCCGCGACTCCGTTCTCGTGGACTACAGATAAAACGAAATGTCGAAATGATCCGGGTTAAAATATTTTCCCGGGATAAAAAGTAGCCTATGCCCTTTTATAGGCTCTAGACTACCTATGTTCCAATTTCAATTAAATCCCTTCAGTAGTTTTGGCATGGAAGTCAGACAGACAGACATACAGGGTTACTTTCGCATTTATAAGCATTAGGTAGTAATTACCTTTTTAGAATCTTAATTTCTTATGTTTTGTAGATACGGATGAAATAAGCTGTCTTTTTGCCATATTAAATAGAACTGGGTTGGCAGTCCATTTACATTAAATGTGTAATAGCCTCTTTAACAACAAGTATGAAACTAAGTTAAAAAAGTCATCCCATGCGTGCTATGAGACCCTTTAAAAATAGGTCATAATATCGTATCATTATATTAGACGAAAACCTATCTGTAGGTACAAGTGTAGGTAATTAACTCTTTTTACGTCTTTTTGAAGATGCATTTACGATACTGTAGACACCTAATCAAGAATGGCGCCTAAACGCCGCATAATTAGAATTTTAGAATTGCATATGTTGCAATCGCCGTAAATGTTAACAACTTGACGACAATGGACAATGTTTTATGTATTTTGACTAGACAGACATGATGACACACCTTAACATGCGAAGTGAAAATACTGCTCTCGTTTGAAATAAACATGCAAATATGTGATGGGCAGGGAAATGAAGTACTTAAGTAATTCCCCCTTTCAATGTGATCTAATCATTCACTGAACTGCATTAACACAGGGAAACTTTTAATAAAGTTATTCGATTTCGCGTAAATCGTAACGTACCTTGAGTATCAATTTACAGCACGCCTTCAACACTCATTTATAGTAGTTACCATTAAGTGGTTAGAATTAGAAACCGATGATGTTGAGAAAATATATAATAATTATCGACCGCTAGAAAGCACAGATATGTTTTTGTCCATTACTTAAAAATTGTTTTAGAGAAAGTGTTCTTTCTGAATGTCCTCGTCAATTAACATATTTAAAATCGTGAAACAAAATGTGGGATACTCAATGGGGACATCTCTTGATCCAATGACCATAAAATGTACCCCATGCGTCCAACTTTCTCTAATGGAAACCGAAAACGGAACGGCAATAAAACGAATAAATGTGTCGTTCCGATCACTCTGACGATGTACATGAATTAGATAAAGATGTACTATTACTGGAATGTCCAGTGGATTCTCGGGAACATATAAACTACAACATGATAATAATTACATTGAAAACTTAAAATGCAGGCACAATGTAAAAAAAATATTGAATTAAATTAAATAGATTGAACTATTTAGCTAATAACAGAGCATTCTAAATTCGAAATAATATGTCACTTTTTAATACATCCATAGGTATTTTATAATAATAAATAAGCAATTCAGCAAGTAAACCACAAACAACAATAGTATCTTCTAAATTATTGTCATAATAATGAGCATCCGTGGGAAATTCGTCATTTGTGAACTAAGTGTAATCTACTTAGCTTAGGTCATTTGCATACGAATACTCGTATATTATCACTTATACGAATATATCCAATAATCTGTCCGAATGTACCTCGGTTTAGTCTGAGTCTATCGATATACGAGTAGTGATGAAGTAAATGATAAGAAATCTATTGGATATTGGTGCTTGCGCAATGTGTAGCCTGATCTAGTAAAATCTTATATATATTTGCCTTCCATACCATTATCCCTTGATTATTCCAGTATGAGCGAACTCTTAACAAGAAGCTAAGCACTTTCTTCTTATGGTTCTTTTTTATCGCGACCTTGTGGTGAGATTGTGAGCATGATGCGCATTGCTATTTCACATAGCTACGGCTCATTTAATACTAAATATTCTATACGAATCTTAGAAGGTAGGTATGGTTAGCAGAATCTATGAGATCCAATGCAAGTGGTCGAACCACCGCGCCTGGCCACCCGCTGCCGTATAGTAAGTGTTAAATTCGTGAATATATACAGACTTATTGGAAATCCAATTAAATTCAATTCAGCGTAATCAAAAGAAACATAAATTAGCTTATACTATACAAGCTATCGAAACTACTTCATTCATTCATGTACCCAAACGATTATCGTTCTTCTCTTAACGTAAAATTCAGGGGTGTACTATCCGTCCACATATTCCTTTCTTAGCTAAGTACCATCACCGTTCTAACCACTGACTGACCATCACACGCTGTCGTCAATTTAGATAGACTTACCGAGCGAGCGTTTATCGGACAAAAAATAGTTGACGTGTCATCAGCAACAAAGGCACCGGTCACAGGCCCTCACATCCCATTGTGCTGCATTCACCTGCCCGCGACCGACTGACCCCATATATCTCGATTATAGATACATTTCGATTCTCTCGATTCCCCGCACTCGATTACAAAGCTCGCCCATACTTCATGCAACCAAATAAACAGTTATATGGGCATTGAAAAGTGTATAATATGCACTTCAAACGAAGATTTATTTAGAAACATTAACGTTAATTAATTTTATTTATTGTAGACACTTAAATAGTTAAACTGTTGTTTAATGATAGTTATTTTACCGATATAACACTTTGATTGGCGTAAAATCATTCGTATACAATGTAAAACGGTACACTCTAAGCTGCGACTGAGCAATTATATAGCAATAAATCCCTCAACATGGCCTAGGAAATGTGGACGCCGTAAAAGTACACCTGTACTCGGAGAAATTACGAATCGATTAGGCATTCGAAGCTCGTTCATGTAGACGCGTGCAAAAACCGCCTGATGCGGGAAAAGCAGAAAATATGACAAGTTAATTTAGATTAAGCGAGTGTACAGGCTGGAAAGGGAGGTGAAATGCAGGCGGAACGAATTGTATCATTCATTGTGAGCTAACACGCTGTACGGCCGCGGCTAGGGGCAAAGGTCGCGATAAGCTCCACGACTAGTACGACTGAAATGTCATTCGCGTTGACGTCTCGGGACAGCTGCGCCCGGGTGGGTATATTAGATGGAAAGTACCCACCCGGGCGCAGCTGTCCCGAGACGTCAAATATTAGATGGAAAGTTAGACAAGTGTCTGATAATTAACTATATGAGCCAATACTCGTATGCAACATCAATACATGAGTATCAGGACCTATACATGATTGACTAATCAATAAATGCACAGACTAAACCACTGATCATAGAGACCTGAATCTTGGAGAGTATATTCTTTGTATTTGATTTCCCAAAATTCTTACAGAAACAAGAAAAACGAAAAAATTTAAGTTTACGCGGATGAAATCGTGGGCCACTTGTCATACTTAAAAAAAAACTCTGGTTTCAATATCTGTTACGCATCCAATTTTTTGGACACTTCCGGTTTGTTTGGGAATATGTAAAATGTACTTAAACGCAGGAATTTCCCTCCATTGTGTGGTAGTGTGGGACCTTTCTCCGCAGCTATTAACGCAGAGATCTCTAATCTGATACGGATATAGTTACAGCCATGTGCCATGGCCGGGTGAAAGACGATGTACTCACACTCATTACTGTCTTCATTCATATTTGTTTCTATGTGAACCTTTTCCAAGATGGCCGCTACTGGTCAAGGCATATTTTTTATTTCAACTATGAAACCAATCCTACTAATATTATAAATGCGAAAGTGATTATGGATGGCTACTTTTATCCCGGGAAAATATTTTTATCCCAGATAATTTCGACATTTTGTTTTTTCTGCAGTCCACGCGGACGAAGTCGCGGGCGTCCACTAGGATTTTTATATTTCTTTAGGTATCAAATAAGAATATCATTACAAGTTACTCTACCTTCTGGTGTGACTCTATGTAGGTTTTATTGTTATTGCTTCTTTTCTGTAGAGTATTATACAGTCCACCAAGTTATTTAAATCTTTCGAATCTGACACCTATATAACAAAAAATCCTGTAATAAACACTTCAAAATAAAAAGTTACTAAACATAGATATCATCGGACAATTAAACTAAATCTTGACAAGCACGAACGAAAACTCAAATTCCCGCGCTCGAATCCATGAAATTTAAAATTACTCAATGTATAACGCGGGTAATTTGAACGTCCCATTGATCAGCCCCACGCTGGGCTTGTGATGGGACGGGGACGTGCGTATAACGCGCCCAGTGTGCACCCGGCCTTACCGTTAGGGCTACGTGCTCGGTAACTTATGTAAAAAATAAAAATGTAAATGAAATTAAGAAACATGGGTTTGCAGAGCAATGGATTTATCTATCGATCGATTTAGATGTCGAGTGATGAAATTTAATGTTAGTGCATTGTCATTTTTCAAGGCGCTTCTCTTTTTTATTCAGAATATCCGAGTGCTTTTATAGCCGACGTAACATTTTACGTATGACAGCGAGATTCGGTAAATTATCTAAATATTTTCACTAATAGCACTTAGCCTTCATATCAATTAATAAGCGCGCTTAATGAAAGCCCATTGGAAGAAATGGTTCGATAAATTTGCAACTGTTATAACGTCAGCCCTCACTGCCTTTTAAACATCCAGATTACAAAATTTTAACCTGATGTTATTGAAACTAGAAGTTGATATTTGTTACTTAGAAAGTCATCCTGTTCTACATTATTTTCACTTAGGTACTTTGTATGACACTTAAAACTCTGCCTCCATCTTTTGCCATCAACATTGGAATTCAACCATAAATAACTTACTTATTTACGTAGGTACTTTTACATCGACAAGTGTGTCACTCTTTCCTATAACTTTTTTCCAATTCCGTTTCTCAATCTCACGCGGTTGCAGATTTTATCCTATCCTTATGCGAAATATCGTATTTAGTGTTAAAAAGTACTTCCTCTGTCTGAATGATGGTGTTACGGTGACGTAGGCCTACCCCAGCGCATGCCACAAGGCTTTTGCCTTTGGTCACCACGCTGGGCAGGCGGGTTGGTGTCCGCTGTATGACTTTCGGACTACCTATACAGTATTGTCAACACAGGAGACGCTGCTGCCCACCTCGCGAAAACCCTTAATCGCCTCTTACAATTAGGGTTGCCACCTTTTCTTTTTGCATTTAAAGTACATTGCGACGATGAAGTGACAATATCTCCTAACATTTTTTTAATGCAATATACTTATTATTGAATTATAAGTATGTTGCATTTAAAAAGTCGATTTGATAAAAAAATGTAAGTTAGGAGGTATTGTCACTTCATCATCGATTGGCTATTATAAGTAAGAAAAAAAGTACATAGTATCAAATTAAAAAGAGAGAAATTTGTATAGTTTTTGGAACATAAGTTGCCAATTACCTCTGGAAATGCAGGCTCTACCAAAAAATTGTGACGATCGCTAAAGCATCATGGAAATGTTGACTCCAACCAAGTGAACGAGAATTGTTTACCATTTTGTTACTGTTAAAGCCTCAATTATTTATTTTAAAGTATTTTTACTATAAGTTTGCTTACACATATGTTATATCAGTGGCCCCGTATTATTGACGCGGCGGTAACTACATCCCTGATATATAAAGCAGGATGTGCAGATCGGGGCGGCTAAATTTTTTACTTTGAAATGGCGTAATTTATTGCAAAACATTCCATTTTATCATGTTAATCAGCATACCCTGGCATACCTGGCATAAAAAATGTCCGGGTTTTACCCGGATACTATTTAAAAATTCCACCCGGGCACTCCCCGGACGCCCTCCACACTAGGACAAATCCGGGGAAATCCTACTTAAGACTTAACTTTTCAAAATCCCAAAGAAATCAAATCATACGAAATAAAGTTCACATACTTTTTTGTTCTCATAAAGTATAGAGTACAAATACCTGAAATAACGTACAATACTTTATTATAAAGTACGGATGGCAACCCTACTTAAAATACCCACGGGCAGACATGAGGTAGTGCTATACTAATCTTTTTTGGAAAATAGTGAGAATGTCAGGCGATAAGCTAAGTTGTCAGTGATCAATGATCATCAATATCTATTCCAGCTATGATAAACGTGGTATGTGTATCTCCCTTATAATCCTGCAGTTCCGGCTAACCCATTTCGGGAACACAACTATTAACCAATTATTATTATATATTATTATATGACTTCATATACTCGTAGGTACATATAGTCATATAATCACGCCCATTATTCCCCAAAAAGGTTGGGCAGAAGAAGTGTGCAAATTACAAGCACACTTTTCACCACTTTGCCTATTATATCCCACGTAGTAAGGTAAAGGCGTATGTACCTATGTACCTATATGTCAATCGAGTTTGCTCACAATCCTAAAAACCTATGAATGCACGTAAACTACGTGAAATCTGTACCACATAGCCCTTTGCCCGAATCCAGGTCATTAGGTTACGAAGAAATACATGTGATCGCTTCAATGATCATTAAATATGTTAAATGCAAATCAGTTTACGAGAGAACTTCATTATTGTGTGGGAAGACACGTGAAAACTTTCTTCGTTCATTACGTTCCATTCATTCATTCACCTGTCCGTGGCGTCGTGTACGGTTACCATTGTTCCGTGCCTATCTAATGCAGGTCGCATTTAATTATGTTTTTTTTTTATGCGTAATTAAATCAATTGTATTGAAGACCAGGAAAAAACATTTGTAACAGACAAGTGCGGATGAAAATGTTTTATTGTTAAGTAATTGTGAAGTTTTCACACATACGGTAACCAAGTACTGTTACACACGTGACTTCATTTAAATTTACGGCTATTCAGTGTTTTATAAAAAAAAACAAATGCGATAAATAAGGCACATTATGTATTATATATCTTTACGAGTACTATAGATTTACATCTGCACAATATCTTTACTATAGATCAACGAAAGAGTAAAGTCGTCTTAAGTAATATAAATTAGTACAAATAATCCATATTTAAAATAGGTTTACTATCTAATTTGGAAGAAATCTCTTTTAGAGATAAGCACGCCTTTGTACATTTTCTTTGTCATAAACTTTATTTGTGAAAACTTTAATGTGTACAATATAGCATTAGTAATAATGGGTGTATCATATTGTGCGGTCGGCGATGGTATCCGCCATGTGTAGCCCACACCATATTAAAGTTCTCTAAAAAGGGCCTCTACATCTTGGCCACGGCCCGATGCACGCCTCTCAAAGGACCGGGACTCTGTAGTCCCGAGAATTTAAACAGAGATAATAATAATAACTTCCTAACAATTTCACTACAATTATCTATACTTACGCTGCTAGATAAAATACTGCTATAGTATCAAAGTTGTTTATTATCTCAAAACTTTTGTAGTCATACTTTATTATTAGAACATAATTCGACGTGACATCGACCCACTCTATCAACAGGTCAACGTGATAGTTCAGAGAAAACAACACGATAATGTACTATGAAATAGATAAATCTGTACCTACAATAGTAGCTTACTATCAGAAAGTAATTTAGACCATTTTTCCTTACGTAATCGCAATTCATTTCACTTTGCGTACAATAATAATGTAATGAAGAGATCTTATTTACAATGCACAATACAGTGGGATGACTCATTCATTATAATGTTACATTTAGTTTGTTGCGATTCTTTTGCTCAATCCGATTTCGGACGATTGCTAAATAAATGCGAATTTTTCACAGCTTGCAACAGATTGTCGCATGTCGTTTCGTGAAGTAACTCATATTAAAGGTACAAGTTCGTGTCCGACGGCACACAACGAAAGAGATGACAGACACTACTCGTTTCTAAGATATTCTCTTTTCAGCTAGAGACGCGAAACCTTCACCGACATACAAATAATCCAGGAGATTTTGATAATTTAACAATTACAAACCACAGTGAAGTTCCTAAAATTATCGAAGGATTTCCAATAGGAAACCTTCAATCAACGCGTTCGTTAAATAACGTGACGTCCAACCGCTATCAGTGGGAATATTGTGATAACTTTGCGATCTTCGTTGTCCCTTGCAAAATATTTGCAATGTTAGACCATGCTGCCGGTTAGGGGGTATTCGTAAATTTGTTACGATTTTAGACAATGGCGCTGGTTAAGATAAGGGATTATTCCCGTTCATCCCACCAGGCTTCGTCCCACCAGTGGGACGAATGGGAAATTAATAAAATATTACAATTTTATTCCCGTTCGTCCCACTCACCGTCATGGTGGGACGAACGGGAATATAAATTAAATATTTTATTAAATTCCCGTTCGTCCCACTGCAATGAAATGAAAAACAATTTTGGGATGGGTTGTAGGAAATCATATATTAATAAATTATGAACTACGCTCAATCCGATTATTTCGGTTATTCCGACTTATTTGTTGTCTTGAAATGTTCGATGACGTCTTGATAATGGTAACTGAAAAGCTGATATTCAGAGATTTCCTACTTTTAAACTCCTCCGAAATGGCTTGACCGATTTTTATGAAATTTTATGTATATATTCGGAAGGTCTGAGAAAAGATCGTGTACTATTTCTTATATTTATAACAATTTCTGTAAATAAAAAAAATATACACTCCTTCCACGCAAGCGGAGCCGCGGGAAACAGCTAGTAACATATATAAATAAGGGTTTGCTTCTTCAGCCTATTGCAATCCACTGCTGGACGTAGGCCTCCCCCAGGGCACGCCACCAGGCTACTGCCACAGGGGGGTTTGCCCATAGTCACCACGCTGGGCAGGCGGATTGGTGACCGCACTGTGATTTTCTGACTATGTTGTAAGCACGGGAGGACGCTGCTACCCACCTCTGCCGGTACCACGCGGTGAATATGGTTTTAATAGGGGGTCAATTATATTAAGACTAATTGATCCTGCATTAATTATAAAATATTTATTAAATAATACTGATTGATCTGTGATTTTATGCATAATAATTATTCAGAAGCCTTATACTACTTTAAGTCTGTTTATTAAAATTGAATACGATTTATTTGGTGTTTTTATATAACCTATCACCGAACTTTCATTTTAATTTTAAATGATATAACCTATCACCGAACTTTTAATTTAATTTTAAATGATAATAATTAATAAAATTTACGTAACTAATTGTCGTATTAGTGGGACCAACGGGTATCATATAAAATGTCCTTCCCGTTCGTCCCACTCACCGTCATGGTGAGACGAACGGAAATAAAATTTTAATATTTTATTAATTTCCCGTTCATCCCACTGGTGGGACGAAATCTGGTGGGACAAACGGGAATGAACCAAGATAAGGACTAACTAACTAACGATATCGCTCCACAGTATTGGATTGCCGTTAAAGAACAGCAGCCTTGCAAGAACAGGCAAATAAACACTGGGTTTGATTTAATATCTGACAGGTTCTGCCTACCTTCTATCTCCTCGCAGGCCGTCATCTCAGTGATGAGTCCCTCGAGGTCGGGCGAGATGAGGCGCTCCTCGTCCTCCCCGTGCGCGTAGTCCAGCGCATGGTAGATCACCAGCGCCAAGTTCACCACCACCTGCAACAAGATCAGTAATCAATTAGTGTTTACATACGTTGACAAGACATTAACCTGGTACTAACTATCTGCCTATTTCCCAAAGGTTAATCAAATTATACCATAATATGATATACTTTTCTTCACCCTATTGCAGTCTACTGATAAGGTAGTAGAAGACCTCCCCCTGTAACCTCCCCCAGGGCACGCCAGAAGATACTGCCAACGGGGGGTTTTGCCCATAGTCACCACGCTGGGCAGGTGGGTTGGTGAACGCAGTCTGATTATTGGACTATGTTGTCAGCACGGGAGGCGCTGCTGCCCACCTCCCGGAAACCCTTAATCGCCTCGTACGATACCCCCGGGTAAGCATGGGGCGGCACAAACTCTACTCTGCCGGCACCACGCGTCTATATATGATATATTCATGCCGATTATCTCAAAAGAGGCAGAAGTAGGTACTGCAGAAGTGTATAAAAGAAGTATGTGTAAAAATATTTTGGTAGGTATAATAAAAAAAAGTATAGGTAAATACGGTAGGAATCAATAGTTTCGGTCATATAGTTTGTCAAGTGTTATCTGCTACTATTGTGGCAGTTACCTACTAGACCTACTCTTGCGGAACGCGACACACCCAGTGTGTGGTACAAATATAAATAATTCTTACCCATTATATTTTTTTGCAAGAGACACGCCTACTAAAAAAAATTACTTCCAAAAATCAACCCCTACTGAAGTGGATAGTAAAGCTCTCATATTTAACATTGTAGAAACAAAGATTTTTTATCCTTTTCGCCGAAATTTTAGAAAAAAAAAACAAATTAAAATACGCATATAAGAACTGAAAGCACTACGAGCTTATAGCGGGTGTTTCGTTTGCACAATGGAAACTTTCCTGCTGTATATTTACCCTTCTGAATACCAACCACGTTTATATCTAACCTTATCAAAGCGGAATTAGGTAAGTCATTTAATGCTTTCATACAGCGAAAAAATAAAGTGGATATGCCTCAAATTGGTATTAATAAAGAGCAGAAATTTTATGTTATATCTTTGTTTTATTTACTATGGGTGCCCTACACCCTCCACTGACCCTCGGATCGATAACTCATAATTGCGACAACAGGCACTTGCACTAAGACTAGGGTGTAGGGCCCGGTGGTGGGCGCACCCATAGTAAATGTTTGAACTTCCGAATTGTAACGCCTAATACAATTTCATTTGTTTTATTTGTCTATCTCTGAGGGTTTTATTATTATTTATTTTAATATTGTTGGCCCCGGGATTTCATTGAATCCTGGGAAGGTCCCATTAAACAACATTTCGTGCAAGTACATAAATGACTCTACCTAATTCCGACCTCTGCTTATTACCCACTACCCCACATTAGGCATGTAAATGAAGCAACCGTCTTCTCTAAGCCGCATACGATTCGCGAAGCACCATCACCTGGCTCCACACGGATGCGCCTGTGCAATCATTCCAAAGAGGTGGTGTACCTATTTGAAATAGTCAGTCACCATTACGAGGGTAATGTGGTGAATGTTAAGCTGCCTTCCAGACGGCTTGATAAGGCCAGAATTATACGAAATTACAAATACAATAGATTTCTTACAAGAAAAAAATCAAAAACTTATTTGAGGCCAGGAGGACTCCACTCCTTTGTTGATCGTTTTCACTAGAATACATCAACTTCGTCTCCTTCTGTGCATATCGTAAGAAGCATATACAGGAGCCACCTTTAACGAGGTATTCTATACATGAAATAAAGTAAGTTTATCCCTTGATCTGCGAAATTTATAGTGTCTAGTGTTTATGTTAGTTTTTTTATAGACAGATATTAATTATTTTTCGTGAAAAAATCCTGCTACGCGCGTCTATGTGCATTTATGCAGAAAAACGCAGTCTATTTACTCAACTTTGGACCCTAATATTTTGGAAACCAGACACTTCCCAGGTATACTTCCATGGAGAAAAATCATCGTGATGATGAGGAGATTCCGTAGTTTTCGGGAACGTTGACGACTAAAAATCACCCAGTATAAGGAACTCAGAGGCGTTCTCTCAGGTGACTAGCTGAGGCATTCTTATTTTATCTTATGCTTTATTGTACACAGTAAAGCTTTCACAAATGAAGTTTATGGCAAAGAAAATGTACAAAGGCGTTACATTCGTTACCCCGAGGTCCCCAGTCCTTTAAATCTGGCCCAAAAACCTGACAATGTCACTGTCTAAGATTGCAACATATCACGTCTCCTCTCGTACCTACTTCATGGATGCGCCCACCATGACTATCGCGTCACCCAGCGGACCATGGCGGGACCATTGTATGCGTTACAACACTACTGCAACCGCTCCTGTCTGGCCATGCAACCATCACACTATCCACTCCATTAAATCGGCATTTAGCAACAAGATTAATGGGATTTAAAACTGTATCGCTGCAATTATTTGCAAACGTGAAATTCTTATTCTTTATTATACGTACACATACTAATTTTATAGTAGGTAACAGAAAAGTAAATCGTAAAGAAAATATACAAAGGCATGCTTGTCTTTAAACTCTTCTTATTTAACATAATTATTATCCTGTACTCCGGTCTATCTTGCACTTAACTAAAGAGTTTTTTATCTATGAAATAGAATTCACCCCTAAAGTCTCGATTAACCGTTTCCCAGACACATTGTAAGTACACGCATTTTGTAGTGCAATGAAGAATTTCTTATGTTATGTTTCTATTATTCGCACTTTAGGCAGAGAAATAGACATTTTGTCGCGTGACGTTCCGTAACACTTGCTCTGAGAATAAATAAGATTGGTTGACTAAACACAACTGGACCAAACTGTATATTTTATTAATGAACTTTTTTGTTAGCAAGCGGATATTTCATTTCACGGACACATTCCAGATTTTCACACCTGTTATAATTGAGCGTGTTTGTTTTCCAAAGCCACCACAAGATCATTGGCCGGCTGCGCCAGTTATTAATTTTACGGACCCTTTCGCATATTTCATCTTGAACAACTGCACCGATTTTGGCAATTATATAACTTATATATTATAATATATAGCGGTGATAGCCCAGTGGTTAAGACATGCACCTTCCAAGCAGGAGGCGTAAGTTCGATCCCAGTCACGGGCCTGTACCAATGAATTTATTTCATGTACAGATTTTAATGTTGCAAAATTGTCACTTAGCTTGTGCCTCGGAAAGCACGTAAAACCGTTGGTCCTGCGCCTGATCTCTCTCCGGTCGTGTCGGCTTTCCGTCTCATCGGACTATGAGAGTGAGGAAATAGAGGGTGCATCTGTGTTTGCGCACACACTTGTGCACTATAATATCTCCTGCGTACCTGGCCAATCTCCGTAGAGATTGGTCGCCTTGGCCGAAATACGGTCGGAGATCATCATATTATAATAACAAAAAGCATGCGGTGTTAAATTTGACATCAGCTAATAAATGAAATATGTATAACTTATCCCGAATAAACTGTATAGTCAAACAATAAAATGAAGCTATCGCATATAAAATAATATAATCAATGAAATGTGTTTATGTGTGAGTTTCATATAAAAGCATCACCAATTAAATAATTAATCTTTATAATGAGACGTCATGCTGTATCTGATTTCGGTAGAGATGTTCAAAACTGGTCGAAACACAAATTAATGCTGTTAATTACATACAAATTATAAAACGAAAGACTGGCAAATGACATTTTTTTATCATTCTAAATAAAGATAAGATCACCCCATCATTTCTTAATAAAAGATTCATTTCAATGGTACCTATCTATTGAATTTGCAATTAAACTACACCGCTTAGCAAGAGATATTTCTCGACAAGTACGATAAGATTTTTCCCTTTTTACTATGCCATGCCAAAAGCTAAATATATCGACAGGTCATCTGTTACTGATACTATTGTATGGAAATTATGCGCTAGTGATGTGAATTTAAAAGCTCCTATCGATAAATTGGTCTAGTTCTGTCATCAAATCAAGTATGTACTAGATACTAACTTCATGGGTCTAATGTGTCACTCTCGTGATTTCTGTATTAGAAGGTATTTTGTTACTAGTGACTAAATTAAATTATACAATGATCTTACATTAGGAAATGTCAATTTATTTTTTATTAATAAGCAATGTGCAATCAACTTATGACTTCTTCACAACATCAACTTAAAATATATTTAATCGGCACATCCCTATTGGGTGCGCTATGAGCTCGCATTGTGTTGCGCAAGCGCACGCAACGCGACCGTAACAACGTCAGATTTACGATTTCGAACACAACGGCTCCTTCCTTAGAGCTATTCCAAATTAGGCGTGTTGTCCGCAAGTTCATAATAGCTTATTTATAACCGGCTAATGGGCGCCGTGCGGCACTACGATATTCAATTTGCAAAATTAAACATAAGTACATACATATTATAGGTATACATTTTATAGGTATACTTTATTGGGATATAAAAAGTCCCTGGAAAATTGGCTGTCTACGACCGTCTGATGATAATAAGGCTGAAGGAAATGTGTGACAAAACATTACTTAAAAATCTTGAATCGTAAATGAGATGTAAATTGCTTAAAAATCTTGTTTTTATTAGTAAGTTTCATTCTGATACCTGTCTACTCATAATAAACCAAACCAAATAGATATGTAATCTACCTAAATTGTATGTGCGTATTCGTCATTAAAACGTTAAAACGCGCGTTTAACACGCCAATTCTGAAACATTGCAACTTAACGATCGCGTTTACAATGCAACTCCTCGTCAGCACAACAGCCTCCAGGATATGAGCGATACATTGTTCTTCTAATCGCACTGATGATAGGATTGCATTCAATTTGAGGTTTTCATAATAAGGTTTTAAGCGTAACATCCTTTAATACAAGGTCTACAACCCATCCAAGAACACTTGTATCTTGAATTGAGCGGTGAAATACTGAACTGATCTAGAGCCTCCTTTATACATAAGCTCTTTGATATGTCTATGTTATGTTTATGATAAGAGGTTCTTTAATGCCTTTGATTTGTTGTGATATTAGTAGCTTGAACCTAGTGGGCGTCTAGTATGGGGGCCGTGTCGTGTAATGGAAAAATGAGCCATAATATTTAACACATTTTTGCTTCCAAAAAGTCGTTGTCGTGTCGTGTAGTGAAAAAACGCCCAATACCACAACAAAATATCCTTACTCATGTGGGAATATGGAATGTAAGACGTTAGACGTGTATCTACTTGATCTTAAGTGACTTTTTGTAAGCTCTAAACATGACAGATTTGACACTAATGCCTGCAAAAACCCTGTCCTGTGAGCTGGGTGGGCTTTGACTGTAGGCAGATGCATTAAATTCCTTAGGTCCTCGCTCACTTACGAGATTTTTTTTTAAAATATAGCAATCGATGTAAAATCTTTGGATCCTACCATAGTCCGTTGGCTACAGTAAGATTGTCTTCTACCTCTCCCGATATCTTAGATAGGATTGTTGATAGATGATAATATCTACCAGATAAATCTGGTCATACAAGCTAACTTTACTGGTTAAGACTAGTGTAATATATATATATATATATATATATATAGGTTTGGGATCTGAACTACATCTGATGGCAAATAAAAATGAAACTAACTGTACGTACCTATTTGTAAGTCTATAGGTTAATTAGCGCTATATACAGTTTTGTCTATTTCATATAACTGATGATGATTAAGATCAGTTTTTAACATTATCTATCTTGTTTAATTATATTGAACATAAATATAACAAGCTCAAAACTAAATCAATCAGGGAAATATCAACAGCAGTGACCTTATGTCCCACATAACGGCATAAATCAAATTGTGTCCAAGATCACAACAAACTAATAGAGTTCAATATCAATATAAAACACATCAGTTATATTGGTACTTGGTGGCAGCATGAGTTTAATAGTACCAATAATACAACCCATGCCCAACTTCTATATACACCACTGTGGTGCTCAACCTACTGAAGTATAGTATATTAAATTAAGGCGTCTATTTGGAAGTTTAATTTTTCTAACTAGGGCTTACCCACCACTACCGGACCTTACACCCTCCGCTGACCCTCAAATCTGAAAACTTATGATCACGAGCAACAAGATTTACAGTTGTGATGAATAACTTGAATCCACTGGATTCAGTCCAAACATAATATCATCAAAAACCTCGCTCTTTAAGGTACATATTAAATTTTAATTTTACTGTCAGTCCAAAAATTTTCATTACTTTTATTTCCATAAAGTGCAATTTCCAAATACAATTACTTTCAAAGCCATAAAACATAGGCTCTATTGCTTTACACAAAACAAACACTGGTAAGGTCACGATACAGCCGATATTCAATTGTGAACAGATGACCCTATTGATAGCCCTTTCGCTCTCCCAACCGCGGTTCAGTCGGTCACTGTCTTACAAGGCGAGGGGTCAACCGACCCGTATTGGGATGCCGGAGAAAGTATATTAAGGGTTAACAGGTTGAGGATCAGGTGGTTTTTCTAAGCCGCGGAACTTTCCCTTTAGACTTGACTCATGGATTATACAAATTACACATTCGTTGTCCAGGAGTTTTATGAATTAGGGTGCTAGTTTGTAGAATGAATTAGGGTAGTAGTTTTAGTGGTGCCGGCAGAGTAGAATTCGTACCACCCCATGACTGCCCGTGGATATCGTACGAGCCGATAAAGGGTTTCCGGGAGGTGGGCAGCAGCGCCTCCCGTGTTGTCAACATAGTCCAAAATACAAATTGCGGTCTCCAACCCGCCTGCCCAGCGTGGTGACTATGGGCAAATACCCCCATGGCAGTCTTGTGGCGTGCCCTGGGGGAGGCCTACGTCCAGCAGTGGACTGCAATAGGCTAATGATGATGATGATGAATTTAGTTTGCTAAATAATATCAAGTGACAAATTGAATATGAATCAAGATTGATCCCAAAACAAATAGAAATTTGTATTTGAATTTTTTTAAATCTTTTTTACACAAAAGTTTTAAATGGAGATATACAGGGTGTAACAAAAAGGGTATGTTAAGCGAAAGGCTACGTAAATAGCCCACTGTAGAGAACCTATCCACAAAATTTGAGACTCGAAATCACATGTTTATTTTTCAAGATTGTATGAAAATTCCTGAGATATTTAAAAATTCTCCATACTAAAAAATATACATAAATAAACATTTCGCTTAACATACCCTTTTTGTTACACCCTGTATATAGACTATTTTAGACGATTTCACAATCATTGGAATTGATTAGGATAAGTATAAGTAAATATCACTAATGGTTTAATAAAAACAAGCTCTGAAGGAAATGTAATAGTGAACGGAATCACAATCAATATTACGATCATTAGTATATAAAAGGATGTACGAGTATGTAGAATTTATAAAAACTAGACTAAGACAGGATAAGAAGCGCGATAAATATAGAGTAACTCAAGGCAATGTATCCGGAAACTACGAACGGAAGCCCTGCAAGACGAATGGTTATCATTTACCAAGGAAACGTTATAAAAACACAAGCAACGTTAAAACGGTTATCTGTAAAGTGAACTAGAAAAAATAAGAAATGCAGAGACAAGATATTTTAAAATTAAATACATAAAACTTTACAAGTTGACTAAGGAACTTGGGCATTTTCTCAGGCGATAAGATAACTTATTACTTACCATTTCTGTCTATGACCAAAATGCTGAACGTGGCTGTGGGATCTCCTTTATGATCCTGCAGTTCTGACTTCCCCAAATCGGAAAACAGTTGTGTGTATAAAACTCTTCCATTAAGTAAGTCACTGCAATAAATGACTGAATACTAGGAAGCTAATGTTTGGCATGTTTGTCAGGGAGTGTAGGGGAGCACCAAGAAAAGATTTCTTTTTAATTCTCATGGAAAAAGGAAAAGGAAATTTTAAAGTCGCAGGCGGCTACTAGGTATTGTTTAAATTAAACCCTTCGTGATGTTAGAAAGACTAACATCAATTAAAAACGTATGTTCAAACGCAAAAATAATTATTTTGTATGCTAATTAAAACATTCAACACAAGAAGTCACTCGAAGCTAATAGTATTTGCATAAACACAATGTCTGCATGTGTCTTACAACGTTGTGTATCAATAGCAGTTTCATGTAAATGCCTTAAATCTAATGAGATCATCCCATTGGCTTTTGGTATACTAATAATTACGGTTACATTTATTTAAAAAACTAACGGACGCCCGCGACTCCGTCTGCGTACTACAAGAAAATGTATCCGGGATAAAAACATTTTCCCGGGATGTAGCCTATATGTTAAATGGGACCTGTCACAATATATTGAAAACTGCATCGAAATCGGTTCGTTTCTGAGATTAGCGTGAACAAACGCACATACAAACCAACAAAGATTCTTTTGAGTACTATTGCGTTGATAAAGGATTTTTTCTCATTTATCTTCCATGTATAGACAGCGAACGTCAACCTAAGTAAAATTAAAATCTGGTTTACGGCAATAGTGTACATTTTGACGTTCCCGCCATATGTAGATTGTTGCTGGATTTCTGTTCCTAATCTAAAACAATTTAACTCTATTCCTAATAATATGGGCCGAATTCTCGATCTGGTACTGACCGATTTGACCGATTGTTCGGTGGCTGTAGCTGACGCACTATCCAAGATAACTCTTCATCCACCACTGGAGATAAGTATGTCGGTCTCTCTTGTAGATAAACTTCCAGCAAACCGTAGACTCAACTTTTTCAAAGCTGATTACATTGCCATCAATGAGAAACTTACTTCTATAGATTGGGATAATTTGTTCGTTGAAGAGGTTGATAAATGGTTACAATTTTTTATGATGTTGTTGGAGGGGTTATTAGTGAAATGGTGCCTCCACTTAGAAATCGTAAGTTTCCACCGTGGTTCAGCATGTCACTCATAAAACTATTTAATGAGAAAAATAAGATAAGGCTGGAAATCCACTGGATAAGTTATCACTGTTACGTAAACGATGCCGTATGATCTCTAAGAATTGTTACAATGACTACACTGAAAATAGTATAGGTAAAAATCCTAAGAACTTTTGGTCTAAGCTAAGAGAGGTATTAGTGGAAGGTATCCGGCAGCTATCTCTGACGGTGTAAGTTTGCACCGAAGGTGTCTGCAACTTATTTGCTTCGCATTTCTCTACAGTTTACAGTGATGTAGGTGGAGATACGCAGCATTGTTTTCTACACACTTGGACGATGTCAACGTTAGTAGTGATTGTCTGTTTTCGTTGAGCGTGGAACCAGGGTTCAGGTCCTGATGGTATACCACCGTTCCTGTGCTTCAAGCTTGGCCAAACCACTAAGTATAATATTTAACTGGTCTATGAGAACCGGAAATTTTCCACGACAGTGGAAATTGGCTAAGGTTGTCCCGGTTCTTAAGTCGGACGATAATGCTCAGGTAAGTAACTACAGACCTA
Organism: Carposina sasakii; assembly: GCA_014607495.2. Classification (NCBI taxonomy): domain Eukaryota; kingdom Metazoa; phylum Arthropoda; class Insecta; order Lepidoptera; family Carposinidae; genus Carposina; species Carposina sasakii. Next base: position 3,068,560 of record CP053149.1, on the reverse strand, counting down.
TTTCAATTTTATCTACGGTGGCTAAAGTTCTCGAGTCACTAATATATCCTATTTTACAAAGTTTCTTTAAAAAATACCTGGACCATCAACATGGGTTTGTATCGATGCGATCTTCCTGTACTAATTTAGTATCATACGTGGAAGACTTGTCGTTATCACTAGGACATCATTTATACAGATTTTAGCAAGGCTTTTGACAGGGTATCTCACGACATATTGATTTGCAAACTTGGGTGTTACGGCGTCGCGGGAAGGGCTCTTGGTTGGTTTCAATCTTACCTCGTCAACCGAGAATTCTTTGTCGCTGTAAATGGTTACCAGTCCAAAACATATAAACAGGGATCGCACCTGGGTCCAATACTCTTTAATATTTTCATTAATGACCTCCCTCAGAGCATAAAATATTTGTTTGCAGATGACCAGCTCGACGCTTATTTCACCGCTGGACGTATTGCTACTTCAAAGTGATTTGGATCCTGAACAAATGGTGTAGGAATAATGGTGTATGCTTAAATCCAAATAAGTGTAGAAACTTAACTTTATTCCCTCAAAATACCATATCGATGGCACTTATCTGTCGAAGTCATTAGGGTGGGGTACTTATCGATAGCACAAATCGACAGGCTTCCAGGATGCTCATGGCAAAAAACCTAGAACAGTCTCGTGCGAAAACTGCAGTGTGGTTTGGCGACCGCACTATGCCATTCACGCCCTTAGAATAGAACGTATTCAGAGATTTCTTTATCATCTGGCTTTTTCTGTAGGCCTCGCTAGGAAATATAACTCGTACAACGATAGACTCAGGATATCTCTAGGAAAACGTAGGGAGCTATAATGTTTTTGTATAAAATTTTCCGAAACAAAATAGACTGTCCTCAACTGCTGAGTCAATTTAGGATTAATGTTCCTGCCAGGTATCCGCGTGCACAGGTGAAATGCCATTTCGCAGAACAGTATTGGGTAGGAACTCTGTACCTCGATTGTCTAACTTGTTACAAGTTCACCATTAGCGCCGACTTATTGATGAACCGGTGTTTAGAAATTCAATATTGAAGTGTATTGGTAAATAAGTTTTTGTTTAGATTGTATTTGGTTATTATATACTTTATATCTAGAATATCTATAAAATGTTTAGTATGAACCTAGTCTAAGTATTATTACAAATGTTGTGTTTATCTATAAGTAGCTGTGCTATTACACGACGAGTGCTAAAACCATGTAATATAGTAACGTTGATAAACCTAATAAATAAATTAATAAATAAATAAATAAATATATGTATAGATGATGATAAGAAATCTTCCCTTTTTACCCGACTGCGCTTTGGCTTATGTCTTTCGAGTGTATGTATGTATGTATGTAAATTTTTTTGACATGCTCAAACGGCTTATTGCATTTAAGCTTGAGAGGTACGAGTATCATTAGATTCGTCCTGGGACCGATTATTCAGAGGGACAAGAGGGTCTTAGTGTTTTGTAGACAATGGGCTGACCACCTGTCACTACTAACCGAACTTGTATGTACATCTCAACTATACCCTCAAAATTGGTCAGAAGTGGCACCATGTGGTTCTATCGGCCCTTGGTGCTCTGCCTACCCCGTAAGGGATAAAGGCGTGATTATATGTATGTATGTTAGATAGCCTATCAGAAGAATAAAGTTGATGCTGTCTTTCTCTAAAACTTAATAATTATAGAGACAGCATCAACTTTATTCATTATAGACTATCTGACGTATGGAAAAATCGGTCCTTAGTCGTAGGAGTGACACTGAACACTAGGTAAAAATTTTTGCGCACTCTAGTTTTTTCTCCAAGTAAATGAGGATGAGGTTATTAATAAAAACATGAAAATATTGTATTTGTCTTCAACAAATGCAACAACTACTGAAGACATTAAAATTTTCCAAATTCTCTGCTTCAACATAATATGCACAATACCAACAGCGCATACCCCATAAATTACCATGTAAAGCGATTCGTCTTGCGCGCCAGCTTTAGTGACAATTGTCGTAATATGCATAAATATGACTTCACACTGCGCTGAAACGGAAGCCGCATTATTCCAGCCTCTGTTCAGATCATTTGCCAAATGGAAAGTGTTAAAATTGAAAGGGACGTGTTTGAACTCCCAACAAGTTAACGTCTGGCCTCAGACCAAAACAAAAGGCAGATGTAGCGAATCTAGAGCCAGCCAAAATGACTGCAGCAGCAATAATCAGAAAACTACCGATAACCCTTGGTTTAGACACTATTACATACATTTCGCTTATTATCCCCATGGGCAGAGGTTGCAAATTACACACCCACACTACTGTTAAGTTGAGTATTACCAGCAACTATAACAAATTTTCTATGATACGGATGAGACAATACATACTGGGTACCCAAAATAGGGAATCAGAAATGCAGGATCACGATGAAGAACCAAATGTATAAGTTCAGTTGCTAGCTCATCGCCCCTGGGTGGCAATTCTTGGAAATTTTTGAGCCGAAACGCAACCACTAACGAACCGTTAACGAAACTTGGTGCGAAGCAATATATACTTACCGCTTGGGTAATGAGGTATATTTTAGCACGCATCGGTCGCGAGTATGACAGAATAAAATCAAATATCTGTTTCGTGCTGAAAGGTGTCTAATAACGTCACCGTAAAGTAATTATTGCTTTGTTCTGAGCGTCAACAACGGTTCCGGTTCGGCTTCGTTCCAACTCGAGACTTTTCGAGAATTGGCCCCCTGAGCTCATTAGTAGACTCTAATGATATTATCTCTTATAGGGATAAGCGCCTTTGTACATTGGCAATATAAAATATTTTTCTGTATAAAATGTCTGTGTATAATAAAGAACAGAATAGAATAGGATAGGTATTATGTCCAGAAGAAGACGCAGATGATGGTTCTATATTTAAGCCCAACATCTAACGAATTAAAATTTAGCATCAAATAAAAAGAGAGTACATATTTGCAAAATACACAGCAGCTGTCAGCCCGTGGGCGTAAACTTACTAGTTAGTTCACGAGACAATTCAAAATTTAATTTAATTTAAAATATCAGCGTAATCTGAACAAGCGTCCCCGTGGGTCCGCGTGGGTGTGACAAAAGGCCAACTGGCGGACGATTGGCTTCCGCATGAACATGTAATGTAACCGAGTCCAGGCTCTGCTAAATATTCAAGAGGCTGTAACTCACAGTTGACGGGCACTGAAGTACAGTCGGCAAAAGCTTATTTGGACATACGTCGACTCAATCAGGTCTTTGAAATCAAAATCCTCTTGTACGTAAAGTTACCGTATACTAGTACGGTGGGCTGGTAGCCAGCACTTCAGAATATACTTGTAGTCATTATTATTTTTTATCACCGATTATACATTTAAGCTTCCTGTGTAAGTAGAACTCATAATTTATTATTATCTAAGTATTATCCATAGGTGCGCCCACCACCGGGCCCTACACCCTCCACACCCTCGGGATAACTCATAACTAAAACAGGCACTTGCACTAACTCTCGCCACGAGAAAATCAGATCCGAGGGTCAGTGGAGGGTGTGTGGTGCACCCAGCCGAATTGGCAAATACTGAAATGCTGAACAAGTACCATTCTGTTGAGTTATAGTGTTATAACTCGCAGGAAATTGATTTTTTATTTGAGTATCATTATGTAATCTTTGCTTTCCGCACCAATTTTATCGGGCGATTTTGTGAATAATTAAATAGGCTTATTGGTTATTGTGTGACACATTACTGTTTTTTGGATCACTTGTGACTCTCCATTAGAGTTGATCAGCTTTTTGAACCTTTTTTAAGGGGCAGCTTTTTTTAAAAAAATCATTGTTTGGTTAAAAATTTATTTTTAAGTTATTATCTAAGGCTAATTAAACGAAACAAACGATTTTTTTTCCTGAAAATATGAAAAAAAAGTCGGAAAATTTTGGAAATTTCCAGCGAAAATTTTCAGTGTTTTCCGCCTCAGAATCATGGTCTGAAATCACGGCATCAATATTTGCCTGGATATCACAAACACCCTATAAACTAATGCCGACTGTACATATGTAAGTACATGGTTATACTTTAAATAGAGCTTGTTGAGTGGGCACTGACATTGTACTGCGTTGTTTAAGTAAACGACAATATTTGCAATTCTTTTTAGAAATACTACTGCACATTATACTAGATATTTTTTCAAGCTTATCGTTTAGTTTGTATTTTATTACAACAACAAGAACAGAAAAGGTAGAAATATCTGTAACTAACTTAAAACTACGTGCCTATGGAGTTAGTTGACCATCTATACTTTTATAGGATGTATCACATTTCATCAAGATTAGTCCAACCTTTTTTATAATGAAAAAGTAACAAATAGACGAATACACTAACATTTTCGCTTATAATATACCTATAAGTGCGGAAGTTTAACAGGGGCAATCTCATGTAGACAAGGCATCCCCTAACAATGCGCGTACGCAGTGACACAAATGTCTAATTGTGTTACGCTCACTAACCTTCTCAATAGGATCAACATTGGATGGTCTGATTCACAAGAAAAAGCGTTTGTTAGGTTTATTGTACCCTATTGATTTATTATTATTGATATTATTAATTTCTTCTATGCTGCTCTGGGAGTGAAGAAAAAAAACGTATAATACTACAGCTGCTTCTCTTCTCGGGCATACTGTACAACTCAGTAGAGGGACAAGAGGGCCTTGGTGTTTTGTAGGCGATAGACTGACCACCTGTCACTACTAAACGAACTTGTACATCTCAACTATACCCTCAAAATTGGTCAGAAGTGGCATCATGTGGTTCTGTCGGTCCTTGGTGCTCTGCCTACCCCGTAAGAGATAAAGGCGTGATTATATGTATGTATATATGTATATATTGATTTATTATGTATTTATTGGTAAAGTTTCAAAGTTTTTTTTAACTAGCAATAATCGCACCTCGGATTAACCTCATCGGTTACGATATTGCCTCTGCGCAAAGTTATGTTAAAGTAGTTAAATGTAGTTAAAGTACGAGTGTATATTTGGTTTATAATAAATTGCACATCTTCACTATACCTCTTCAAGACTTGTATTGCATTTAAAAGCTTATCAATCTTACTACTTATCTGTTTTAGAGCTGATTTTTCCAATTGTCAGCCTATCGGATAAAGTTGATGCTGTCTCTATCTTGATCATGTATTAGAGGGTGACAGCATCAAAATCCTTGGCCAAAGTTTAAGTACCTTTTCACATACATTTTACAGGTACCTATAGCCTAATAAAGAGATCTATATAGGTACATTTTACATTGCTGATGATACTAACAAGTTTTGACTGATAAGTCACAATAATCAGTAGTAACGAAAACAAGATTTTCGTCTCAATGTTTTTTTAATTTTTATTTTTATGTGTGTTACCTCAGAACTCCGTCATTTATGGACCGATTTCAATTTTTTTTTATAGTTGGTCATGATATGCTTCCAAGTTGATCCTATATTCACCACATCAGGATGTGATGATAGGATCTTGGAGAAATCGAGGGCAATCCTCAAATATTGTAGGCACATGTAGTCTGTTTTTATACTTTTACTGAGCGTTTTGATCACCTACATATAAAACATAATTATTCGTCGTCAAAAAATTATTCTTAATTTTAGGTACTTTATGCTCAAGATTTTTAGACCATATTTCAGAAGCTACCACTGAAACCCGGAAGAATTTGCATGAGGAAGTTTAAGCGCCTGCACTGCGACGCGTACGACCACATTTACATAGCACTTTCCACTTCCTATAGATAGATGGCGCTTTTCGCAACCGCTGTCATGTATTGCCTAGCTTGTAGCGTATTGTTCTACGTAAACAAAGGATAGATTCTGCATGAAGATCTGAGTTTCTATACAGATTTCTGGCAACAATGTCTTATAATTACGGTAATATCTTGTGATTGGTACTGAATCTAAAGTTTTAAAGTAGAGAGATGCTGCTTAAGCTGCATAGAATGATATTTCGCTTCCAAGAAAGTAAAATCCCAGCTTTAAGAGTTTATGAGAAACCCTCAGATACATTTTAAATACAAATATGAAAATGCATTTCAAATTCTTCATAATTACATGTGGGATGTTCCCAAATTATTTTATATTCAATCGAGTACAACCTGCCAATTGCACATTACAAATGACCAGATAATTAGCGGAACTAACAGGTTCAATAAGTCAATGTCGTCCAACTCGTATGACACCGCTTCGTAATCCAATGTGACGTTCATTGTGAAATGCATTCATTCGTTCGTTTTGGTCGGAAGTACTCGCAACTGCTGATTGACCATAAATTATATTTATAACCTACGTGTCATTCTGATGCCTTAACATTATTTATTTATTTTATTCCACAGTAAATAAATAAAATTAATGAATATCTAATTCCAAATATGATTACATTGTAAAAAAATAACATTGACCTAAATTAGTAGGATTCTATATATTATAGTATATTATAGGGCCTTATGTGTTGAAGGGCCTTTTCTCTATACACGCTACACCATGAAGAAATGGTAACAAACTTTTCAGTTAGAAAACTTATCATAAATATCTTAAGACATACAAGTACGTACCTATGTATATAGCTACCCAAACTTTGACGCTCCAATATTCTGATATGGATCTTGAATAGCAAAAAACGCCATCTCATGCAGATTTATTTACCCATCATCATCACGTCACCCATGATATATCAACGTTAGTACACGAAATTTCAAAAAAGATTCGTAGAAAAAATACCTGCCATCAAACGCAATAGGCGGATCGACCGTTAAAGTAAACGCTACGCTGCTCTTGTCTTTAGTTTTTCTTGTTATTGGCTTTATTTTTTCCCCCGTGACACACTTTTTGCCTAAAACCAAGCGATCATTCATATCTTCATTACCGTTAATTGCACTTTGCTTTTTCGGTTGCATCTTCAAATATTTGTACGACATCGATAAGGGCCGCTGAGTGAAATGTTAGGGCTATAGCAATCTTAATAGCACTGTTCATTATATAAGTAGTATATATATGGTTTCGGAGCCTATTCGCTCCAAACAAACTAACACGAAATTTAAAAAAATACCCTTACATTTATAAAAATACACCTAGGTGCCGATTACAATATATTCCCGAAAACTGCATCCAATTCGGTTAAGTCTTCTGAGATTACCGTGCGGCGTGCACCAACAGCGATCAGCTGTTACAGTTCTATTATATGTATAGAATATATTTCAGTTAGTAGTTCCCAGACATACGTTCCATTCCAATCCATATATTCCAAAGAGGTTGTCCGAATATCTACATCAGGAGCGCTTACGTACCTATTTTCTAATTCTTCCATTTAACCCATTCCCTGTCTTCTAGTACACCTTTCTATATCCATCTTTCATATAGTCTATACAACATTTCTTAGGCCTTCCTCTAACTCCTAATAACCACAGCTCCCTGTAGTATATCTTCGTCATCCATCTTGTCCATACTGTCAATATCGATACAAACCGATATAAAAGTTTACAGTTTCTTATTAAAAGCTTTTGACATAAGCATCCGGTAATTCGAATAATTAATTACCAGACAACCATAAATTAAAAGCAGAGACGAAAGACCACACAGTTAGAGGTCTCTTGTATAGGTGTTGTTATAAAGGTTCACAAAGCACCGTTATAACTCTGCAAGTAGTAAATGCAGCTGTTATCTTTTATGTTCACAGGTTATTATTTATGAGACGCGACTTATCGGACTTGCAATGCGAAAGTTTGCGTCAATGGATTAATACATGAGACAAATCAGGATTGCGAAATTTGACAACATCCGAGTAAAATATTACATCGTTCCCCGAAATAGCTACGTTGGAGCCAATTTTTTTTCCAAAGTTTTTTACTTCTTTCGGACGAGGTTTTGCCGTCCGGTAGTTACCAACCTTAAATCATTTACGACACTTAAAATAGTTTATCTGAGTCTGTCCCTGTACGTTTTCTATTATTCACAAATAGGTTTATCAAAATATTTGAATACGGTCATAATACTTATGATTTACATACATTTTATTAATTCTTTTTGATAGCAATATATCAGAAATGGGTATCTTTTATGAGATGAATCGTTTTATGGTATAACGGTAGCTAGGACCGCCCGTGAGTCCGAGTATGTATAAAAATATAGAAGAAGTTGTGTTATAACTTCTTTTTCCTGGCAAGAATTTCGATATAATCCTGTCTCTTAAATCAGTATTGAATTCAGAAGTGAGACGCCCCGGCGAAGATTCTCTGTTATAATTAGCAGTACCTATAGAAAAACATCGCTACCACGATAAAACAATCCGCTTTAAGATTTCAAACCCCTTCCCCCAACGCTTAATTTCATGGCGATTTGTTGACTATGGAAGGTGTGCAAGCGAAACAATTAAACAGTGTTTCACACTCTGAGTTTTTTTTTTTATTTAGTCACCAATTAGTCGAGATTTAATGAAAAAATGTACTCTTCTGTACTGCTTACATGACAATTCAATATAAGCTTATTACATTGCTTAAGCCGATTTACAATGTAGAGATGATAACAATTTTCAATGGCCCACTAAAAGTTTATAACTATAGTAAGAGTGCGAAACCAACAGAAGCTTTTCATGTAGACGAAAACCGTATGAAAGAAACTCTTACTTTCACAGTGGTGTGTATGAAAGTTTTTCGTTTCACTTCAGGCGGATTTTGTATGCGCTTCGATTTTATAGTTTGGCCGTAACTTGTTCACGACAGTTCTAAACACCGAACCGTTCGTGGCGTTGAATACTTTAACAACTATACGAAATAAGAAACCGCAGCTGTTAGCATTGAGGATCTACATACATAAAATTGTTACGGTAAAATTTAGGTTAAGTAGCAAGCAAGTAATTGTTAATACTTAAAATATATTTTAATACTGGGAATATGCTTATCTACTTATTAAATGCTAATAGCACAAAGCAAGAGTTTATGATATTTATTTAAGATGGTTACTCTGATAGCCATTCAGATGATATAAAACTTTTTGCCGTTAACTCATTATGGGAAGAGGTAGCGGCCAATAGTCATGGAACTGAATGACTTGGTATGACACGGGCTAATAATGATGATGACCATGAATTACATTCTAGACAGACACGTTCCTACTGTTCCTGGTAGATCTTCACATAGACACAGAAAATTATAACTATTATTAAGAAATGAAAAAAAAATCACCCGAGCGATACTTGAACTCACGACCTCTCGCATACCGTGCTTTGCTCTAATCAACTGAGCTACCGGGTTATTTAACTCGGATGACGAATTTGACCATCTCTTTTCCAACAGAAAATTATGCCTAAATGCAGTATATCAATAGAGTCACCTGTAAAAAAGAGTTAACAGCCTGCTTTTTCACTATCATCAACTTGAAGCAGGAGAAATTTGTTTAGTTACACACACAATAACTTCAGAATTAACCGAGCAATGAGATTCGGACAACAATGTGTTATTTCCGCGGCCGCCATTGAACTTCCCACGGGCAACTCTTGCGCAACTCCACTGGGAAAGGTGAATATGAGATTTTTTTAAATATTAAATAGGCTTACGCTTGACCACAATGCGCCTGATAGTAAGCACCGTTGCAGTTTTTTTCTTAATTAACTTTTTTCTGTAGAATATGCCATTATTATCTTTATCTCAGTTACGATATTTGTTACTTAAAAATAAGATGACGAGACCATAGATTCCCGGTTCCTTGGTGGTGCATTCTAAAGCAATTCGCAGAAATTTTATAGGTCAAGAAAAAAAACATGCTACATTATTTTAATATGAGAACTAAAAAGTATTATTCTCATATTAACCCTTCCTACCCTACCCTACCCTATTTAAATATTTTTAATTAAATGTACTTCTTCTGAGTTATTAAATTAAACAATAGGTCACGTACAAACCATTCAATAATATTCAAATGCGATGAAATTATAGCTACCTCTAAACCAATTGTACCGTTAGATAACTTTTTGTTATAAATTATTATGTAGCAATTAACTTACTTACCTAATAATGGATTTATTAACTAATAATAAACTTTATGTAAACAGTCCGCTATTCGTGTCTAAATATTACGTATATGACCCTATACAAAATGGCATTATTCGTATGTTCCTAATGTGTTTATAATTACGTAGATTATTTAATTAACACGTAAGATTTAAGAACATAATCGAAATTAGGTAATATATACGGAAATAGATTTATATGAATGCGATTGTGTTTTCTTCAGAGGTAGAATACCTCGGGTGTAATTAAAGCATGAGGTCAGTATATGGACCCAATCGATCGATACTACCTTACTTTAATAAGGATTTAACACTTTGACAGTAAATTGCAATACTTGATATCGCGATAAATCTGAACGTTATTATTGATCCAAAATCCAATTTTATAATAAAATATAGGATTAATAGACGATCTTTATATATGATCTCAATTTCTAGCATTACAATTGGCGACAAAATAATCCACCCCAGCGGAAAACTGACAGACGTACTAACATTAAGGCCCACTTGCAGCAAATGTTAAAATCTAGATTTAAGATAAATCGAGAGTTAACACACGTGTCGTCTTATTATTTTTTTTACACAAACAGAAAGTGCTGTCTGAATTCCCGATATAAATACGCATTTACTACAAATGTTCTGAACAAATCTACCTATAATTCATATTCTGACATTTAAAAAGTTTACATCCTGATTCCTTAACCAAAACCAACACGGAAATCAAAACACGCCACAACAAATGTACCGATCACGAAATTATGTTTAAACGCAGTAGAATAAATCCATTAAGCTTTGATTTCCCAGGATAGCGGCGCCGTCATATTGTAGCGGCGTTGGTAAAACATTTCACATGTCGGCACTCTAAAGCTGCCTTTCTACCGACACGAGTTGCAGTGGAAAGAAAAAGAGACTATATTAACCAATAGCATTGCAGGACTGGAGCTTAGTCGATATTTTATACAATCCTAACGATAAAAAGAAATCCGTTTCTCTGCTCCGCTCTGGTGGACGGGCAGCCAAAAGAGGGCGTAGTTTATCGTACGTGTGGCTGCTATCACAGGAAACCAAAGGTTTATTTCTCCGGAACCAAGACTAACGTTACATAACATTAACTTACTATGCTAAATAGATCTCTGTGCTTTACATAAGCATGGATCACAGACTCAGTAGGGGACCTATGACAAAGTACCGACTTATTGACCAACGCAAAAAATCTAATGAATAATTCATTGTTTTCGTGCAATCGTCTTTAACGAAATGTTTATTGCGTAATTTTGGAGCGGTAATGTCGTAATTATATTTGGACAATTCAGATTTAAATTATTATTTATCTGAAGCATGTGATTCTTCCGCGTGGATAGGTGTGGACCGACAGTTTAAATCCCTAATATTTCCTTTTGGTGCATTAAGGCGACATAAGTTCTACGACTAGCGCCGCCACTCTCGATATCAACATTGTTATAGAGGTGTAGCAAAACGGGGTATGTCACAATACTTACATCATCATCGTCCACTGCCGAATATAGGAATCCCCCAACAAGGGAGACACGAAATCACATATTTATTTTTGAAATAGTACCTATGGACTATTCCTAAACAACTCAAGAATGTATAAACAATCTTATATCTAACCATATTTACATAAATCTAGTAGTTAGCGCCATTTTGCCTTAGGTAATATGTTCCATTCAATAAAAACATGTTAACGTATAGAGACAGGTATGTATACAGTCGCGCACGTGGGTTTATCCACAAAATCGGTTACTATCATCGCATCACTCATCGATTATAATTCGCAAACATCGAAGAAAATCGAAAGCGGACTTTTGCTTTCTTTTAAAACACTTAGTTATCGACAGCGTCGATCAGCTGACCGGCAGATCGATCCCGTGGGTGTCGATCGATATGGCCTCGCTATCGCCCACGTACTATCGATTTCTTGAAAGTAAACATAGAATTAGACTGCTTACCAGCTTTCGATAATTTGCTAAGATCACCCGTTGAGATATATTGCAAATTAAGTAGCAATGATTAAAGCTATCTGTATCCAGTTTGACATGTGACTATAACCTGTCGGATTACATTTGTATAAATTGTATGTTATTACATTTTAATGGAAATTCGCAATATTACTGTACCAAACGTATCTATACAGGGTGTAACAGAAAGGGTATGTTAAGCGAAAAGCTGTATAAATAGCCCACTATAGAGAACCTATTTCCAAAATTTGAAACTCGAAATCACATTTTTATTTTTCAAGATTGTATGAAAATTCCTGACATTTAAAAATTCTCCATACTATTTGGAAAAATAAACATGTGATTTCGGATCTCAAATTTTGTGGATAGGTTCTCTATAATGGGCTATTTACATAGCTTTTCGCTTAACATACCCTTTTTGTTACACCCTGTATAATATGGACTCAAATATATTAATCATTAAAAAAAACGTCAAAAATACTATAGCACAAATGCACATAGCATGAATAGCACAAAGGTTTTAACTAATATAATAGCTTAGCTACTGATCAAACTATATGCCCTGAGATAGGTAGCTATAGTACATTTCGTAGCTGCTACGAAATGCTACGTAGTGTTAATGTAGTCGGTTACAGGTAATAATATCCTATCAGTTTAATAATTGTATCATTGTTGAAATTCACTTCGAGTTACATTAAAATGTGACTAAAGTAGAATACCTAATAACTTTCTATACTATCTGGAAAAATAGTCCTTAAAAAAGTCTTTTTTCAGGTAGTATAGAAAATTGCTAAACAACTCAGGAATGTTCATCTCTCATCCTCATCCTGAAAAATAAGCATATGAGCGAGTGTCATATATTGTAAATAGGTCATTTATACATACATACATACATATAATCACGCCTTTATCCCTTACGGGGTAGGCAGAATTGGTCAGAAGTGGCACCATGTGGTTCTATCGGCCCTTGGTGCTCTGCCTACCCCGTTAGGTTATTTATACCGGGTTTTTATAGTATTTCGCTTAACATCATCTTAACTTCTGTTACATCCTGTGTGGCAGTATTGCGTAGGTATGCACAAACCAACATTTTATAACTTTGTTTATTTAATACATTACATAATTCGGGCAAAAACTTAACGTGTAGTAACATAATTATTATGTTGATTACAAATTTTACGCTCTCTAATGATTTGTTATCGGGTTTCCATCTCGGTTCGTACGCGGAAGCCATGTTTGTTTGACGAAATTGAACAGTTTTTATCTGTGAGGCAAAATACTAGCATAGAACTATCTCATACTCGTATTATGAGAAAGTAAGAGTTACTTCAATCTATCTGTTACCATATTACAATAACAGGCACTAGGTAGAGCGATATCCACCTTGTTAAAATTGGTTTGAAGATGTACTTTCAGCTTCTGATGAAGGCCAGAAAATATAAATAAATATGCATCATAGTGAATATCTCTTAAGCTTACATTTCATCATGTCTAATTTCATGGCAGAAACAAACACATAAAACAAGCGGGCTTCAAAATAACATTTATATTCATAAGCTACATAAAACAAATTAAATTACACACAAGTGCAGTACAAGTGAGATAAACATTACGAAATTCAAAGAATTAGCCGAAATTAGGTAAAATGTTCGCACAGATTAGATGTTCGCGTGACCGGCCTTTCTAACACTTATTACGTGAAAACTCGCAACAGACAAACTAAAGGATTACCACAACACCAGATTAGATCTGAATGCATTGCGTGTAATATAAATATTAAACTAATGAAGATTGAATAGATTGTGCAGTGTGAATCTCAACATAAAAAAACAATTGTGTGTAAAGTAAAGTAAAGTGCAAGCAGGTTCTCAGTTTACTATGATTACTAATAGCAGTGTGCAGTGCAGACTTTTACCACCGTGTCATCATTTGACCAGCCTACGACCCTAGATTTTCGTTCACTATCGGGTTTACAACAAAAAAAAATAAGTAAAGCAATGTCTAATTTTGACAGATATTTGCTATGCAATCTATAATTATAGCCGCAGTTTTGGAATAAGATCGTAAGTAGTTGTATAGGTTCTTAAGGAAATGTCATGAGTCAATCCCATACTAAACTTCTCACTATTCGTCCGCCACTTGTCTTCTAGAGGACACGTGAAATAATCAGGATAGCTAATGACAATGGTCATCTACAAACAATAGTTTAAAAGTTGAAAGCGCTACCAGTGGTGTGCCACACCACAGCTAACCTTTGCCATAGAAGTCAATCCGTTTGTTTACCGCTTATGACGTAACTCTCATAATTAGTGATGTCACTTATCGACCTTTGGTATCGATTAATCGTACACTTTCGATTTTAATTGCTAATTAACCAAATACCATTAGGCTGTGTGCCCACTACCATACGTGCTGGTAAAACCATGTGAGTGCTCGAGTGATGCAAGTTGTTATGCAAAAAGGGATTTCACGATTTTGCGTAAACCTACGTGATTGGCGTAGGGGTTTTATATCCATTCTAGGCTGTTCTGTGCCATTACATTCTGTTTGTTTAAACTACAGAAATATCTGCAATTACTCTAAATTATCTGAACCTTATTTAGAGCTACTCGTCGTCGTCAGCCTATTGCAGTCCACTGCTGGACGTAGGCCTCACCCAGTGTATGCCACATGGCTCGATCTCCCGTTTTTGCCATCCAGTCACTACCAGCCGTCCTCTTTAAGTCATCGGTCCATCTGGCCGGAGGGCCAACGCTACGCTTGCCGAGGCGCGGTCTCCATTCGAGAACCCGTTTACTCCACCGTCCATCGGTTCTACAACAGATGTGGCCAGCCCACTAGAGCTACTCGTGATGTCTTAAAATTGTTATCCTGTTTGCAAGCATAAGTGAATATAGAAAAAATGGCAAATTACATTTGACATTGGGTTTATCTAATTGAGCCTGTCTATACTCTAGCTATATATCAGACGAGATGCGTATAAAACTTATAACAACCTAAGGACACTAAGACAAGTGACATTAAGGGCTGAGACAGTTCTCAACCATTTCCATGGATACACTCATTCTCGGAATGGTAGGACACAACAGTCATTCATTACCCATATGTGAACACATCCTAAGCACACCGCCACAGGGCGTTACTGTTAATTATCCTTCAATCAACGCACAATACCGAAGAAAGTTCGATTCGGAACCGAATTCGTAATGTTACGTCTTTCATTACTGATAACAAAGCAAATAGACAACTACACGTTGGATCAACGAGCGAAATTAAAGCGTATGTCCAAGCAATAAGGTCGGTGACGTGACATGCCTGATACGAGTATAAGTAATTAAACTTTCGAGAGCTTATGCTGTAATAAGATTTGGTGTACAATGCGAAGTTATCGTCCCATCGGCCGACATAATAATTTCACCCGCGCATAATTTGTGGGAAAAATGCTCGTAAAATCCACTCAAACGGATTAGGTGCGATTTATATTGCTACTTTATTTTCAAGTTTTAGTAAGGTTTTCGTTTGTGTTGCGCCTTGTCATTTTCAGTTTGTACAAATATAAAGAACCCCATTTTACTTGAAACCCCAAAAATAATAATAATAAAGCTAGAACTACATATTACTAATATACCTATTTGGTACCTATCTACAGGGACGCAAAGTATGTGCAATACAAAAAAAAAACAGTGGAAAATGATCGATAAAAGCATAATTGCACATTTTTCAAGCGAGTGGCCATTACCTCTCACACGATCTGCGCCCGCGCACCATTACGCGCCAAAATTGGACAATAACAACTCCATCGAGAGTAAACACACTAAACGACTTTCTTAAAATTGTGTATCCCTTTTCATACGGAATTGTATTCCGATGTAATAGTGCAGGAGATAACTTCACTTTTGGTGACTTTGGCTTTAGCAAAGTTGACTCAGTATTTAGCAGGACTCTTTCCGAATATAATGATGGCAGTGGTTAGTCTACCTGCAAGTATATGTCGTAGTGACACGATATCTATTGTATTTTGTGTGTATTGCATGCATTGCATACTTACAAAATCCTAATACTAATATTATAAATGTGAGAATTAATGTTTGGGTATTTGTTAGTCTTTTACGCAAAATTTACCGAATTTGAGTACCATGTTTCTTACTGCTTTTTTGCTAGTGTCTCTAGTGCATTATTCTTTTCTGCGACGATTTCTTAAAGCACATGCGGAAAAGTGCAGTTTTCTCTTAGTCTACAAAGTCGTGTACATTGCATTTAACTTGCTGTACCAAATTGGAGCCGATAATAGCTTTATTTGCACTTTCATAAATATTTGGACAAATAAAAAGTACTTACAATGTGTTTGGAACACACAAGTTTTCCCGCTAAAATACTTGCTAATTTCAACTCGCGCGCATACTCGTTTTTTTTTTTGAATAGGTATCGGCTCTAGCATGAACAATTGTCCTGAAATTATTAATAAAATATATTCAGAATTTTTCAAAAACCTACATACTACTAATATTATAGACGCGAAAGTTTGTAAGTATGAATGGATGCATGTTTGTTACTCTTTCACGTAAAAACGATTGGAGCGATTGGAGCTGACACCCTGGACCTGACCGCTGAATTAACACATAGGCTACTTTTTATCCCGGGAAAATATTTTTATGCCGGATGATTTCGACATTAAGTTTTTTCTGCAGTTCACGCGAACGAAGTCGCGGGTGTCCACTAGTATTATATAGATTGTAATCAAACGTTTATGCACTAATATAAACACGCAGGATGTTTTTTTGTGGCCACCTTTAACGAAACGTACGCGGGAAAAAAAAAAAAAAAAAAAAAAAAAAAAAATCCTTGTCGTGCAGTGTCTAGACAGTATTATATTTTTCGTAGTCCTGCTACGCGCGTCTTGTGCAATTATGCAAACGCAGTCTATTTATCAACTTTGGACATAATATTTTGCACTTCCCAGGTATGCTTCCATAATGACGTGATGATGAGGAGATTCCTGTTTTCGGGAACGTTTATCCTGTATATGTGTGCCTATTTATTAATATAAATATGAATACAACAAAGAGTGATCAAATCGATTGTACAAATAAGTTTTTTAATCGTGCAAACTAAAACAATTAACAAAAACGTTTTTTATTTATACGACGATTTTATCACCATATTAATAAAGTCCAATCTCTGTCTTAAAACGCGTTATACATTAACAGCATGGACTTACGTTTGGGTTATCGTGATTGATTGAGCGACCACGAATTTCTGCAGGTTGAACGAGAGAACAGGTTATAAGTAAAGATGACATCCAGTAGAAGCTAGGCGAGAAAACTTATGAATTCTATTAATTAAATTACATTGCAGGTTTCCTTATAAAAAGACTCCATTTATGTACATAAAAGTAGTAATTCCACCCCAGACTGAAATCACAGCCAAATATATGCTGTACTCGTAATGCTCAATAAGCCCAATCATGTTGAGTTTGATAGCAGTGGTTTGGCTTGCCAGAAATGCTTTTCAATTTGGTTATGCCACAATAATTTTCCTATAAAAATATGGAACTCCCTGCCTGAATCCCTGTTCCCCATGAACTATAATCTTGCGGTCTTCAAGTTGAGAGTGAACCGGTTTCTTTTAGGCAAGCGCGCTCCATCTTAGCCTGCAATGATGCTTACCATCAGGCATGTTGTGGTCAAGCGTAAGCCTATTTATTATTTAAAAAAATATTTAAAAAAAGTTTTCTTCATAGAATCCTAGCCTGAAGTTAGCCTTAAAATATTCGCTCTTCGCTGAGCCTTAAGTCATTAAATAGAGTGCTATAATATTAACTTACGCTCCATTAGCAAAATAAGGAAGAATACCGTACCTGAAACACATAAAAATAAAGAGTTAGTGACATACAGCAAAGAATAAATAGTGTTGATTCATTCATTTATTTACAGTTTAAAAGTTATCATTTTATAGTCTATTCGACATGGCAAGGCACCTGTCTCTAGATTTAAAGCTTAAAATCTTCGGTGTGTAACATGCCTAATCTCAGCTATCTCAAGCCGCCCAAATTTTGAGAATGAAAAAAAAAACGATGTACCACATAGATGCAAATAAGTTTTGTGTTATTCATTACAGGGAAAAAAACCGGCGATGAAAGTGATTGGCTTTCATAGAAACGGACGGGCGGCTCGTGTTAATTCTATTTGGTCTTTAAATGGCCAACATGGAGTAAGGAAAAAGAAGAGGTGGCTTATCAACGTTTGTCCACAGATAATACTGTCCCTACTGTAAAGGTTACACATGCAGAGATTCAGTGGTCGATAGTTCACTGTGGTATCTTCATGGGCTGTCAGAGCTATCAATTATCGCTTCTCCTTTTTATTCTCCCTTCATGTGCTGGGCCATTGAAAACAATCACAGGGTCAATAGCCTCTCGCCACATGTGGTCTAAAAGTAAAAGTTTTGTATTGTCTCTGTATGATTACTATTAGTACTTACATGTACCTAATTACTCTTCGATTGAAGGCTTTTAAGTAACGAAAGTAACAAGCTCTATTCAGAGTATTGACATGTTGGTAAGGTCCGCATTACATAAATATACTTACTTTCCCAACAAGTAAGTAAGTATATTAAAAATGCTTTTATTATAGGTTTCAACCGTTTTCCGAACACCAAGGCAAAAAATTGTAAAAAGACAATATTATTCGCAAAGTATGAAAGGTGCTTTTAAATCACATTCGAGAATCATGACATACGAGACTAGGCGGTCGCCTCACAGGCCAAAAGTAGGAAGAAACATATTAGATACAGTTAGAATAAGAAACTAAACTTGTCAGTAAAATATTTTTTAAGACTCCTTGTGATTTACCTATAAAAAGGAAGTATAATAACTTAAAACATCTTTATTAACGGAAAGTTTTGGACCCGACATACAAATTTTAGCACAGTAGCCCAGAATAACATATTAGACTCATTGACTGAAGTGAACACCCAAAAGGGCTATTCACAGTACAATTGGTGGCCTGCGCACTGCACATTATGTGGATGCGCACGCGACGCGCTGCACGCTCGGAACGGAAACGTGCAAGGGCAGCCGACACGCCTAACCTAGATGTAGCTGCAAATAGAGGAGACTTTGATTTCCGTTTTTTAATAACGTTTTTTTTTAGTTTTTGAATAGATTTCTAAGTCAAGAATGAACATCTATACCTATTCAAGAAACTTAATTCATTTTACAAATACGCGCCTGAAGATGAACATGGACAAGACGAAGCCCTATTGCCGCCCATCAAACGTGGATTCAACTGGGACAGACGGTCAAACAATCTTTGAAAAGGAGGTACTCGGCGAATCATTTAACAATAACTATCCAAGATACCCCAATCCTTAAAGACGAAGGTAAACAAGAGACCTACAAAATACCTAAAAAACTCGCACAACATCTGCTACCCAATTGCTATTTATCACTGAATGGCATCACAACAAAGAACTGATGGCCGATGGATCGGAAAGTTCATCCATCGGCAAGCGCACTGGGAAGGCCACCCGCGAGGTACGGATGACCTGGCCAAGGTTGCGGGCGTCTTTCACGTTCCGACCGGTATAGGTTGTTGGGGTAGGCCTATTCCAACAGTGGAAGGGCTGTAAATGAGTATGAAATATTCATGAGAGAGCCTGTCCGTGACTTGCGAGCCCTAATACTTGGAAGTCTGCAAAGTCGCAGCGAATGACCCGCCAGGTAAATTAAATAAATATTTTGGTAAGATAAACTTTCGGTGACTCTACATTGGAGTTAATCCATGGCAGACACAGATAATAAATGCACGCACACAGGTCAACTGATTTGTGACCCCTTGCGACCGTGCATGCAGTGGCTTCGAACGACGCCGATCTATAAATACACGATATGTCAAGAAGAAAATATACATGGCGGAGCTCTCATATTATTGACCGAATAGGTTACACACTAGGTATACTGGAACCACGCACAAGAACGAGCAAAATTGTCTTTGCAACCAAGACTCTATTATTTACAAAAAAAAATCTGTGTTAGACTTGTTATTACAAGCACTGAACAAATTTTGACTTAGCAATTCATTTGCGATTGTGCCGTTACTTTACATAACACGAATTTCATAAGTGATCAGCAAATATGTTCACATTTTGCATTTCTTTCGCCAGACACTGTCTTCCGTAATTACGAGGCCGAATTGGTTATCTACTTATAATTCTTTCTGCAGATACGGGAAAGACAAGCAATATTCTACTGGTGTTTTAGGGCTACCCATCGTTTTAGTTTTAACAAAAAATACTACTCGTCTACAGTAGTAAACATCTACTTATAGAATGTGCAAAGTCCTCCTGTACTAGTGATCCCGCAGTTCTGGTTATGTTATCCCAATATTGGGAACAAGGCCGAGACCGAGAATAGAATAGAATAGAAAATAAAAGAATAGTATGGAATAGAATAGAATAAAATAGAATAGAACAGAACAGAACAGAATAGATAGAATAGAATAGAATAGAACAGAACAGAATAGAATATTTATTTCTGGAAGAAACGTGGTGCATAAAGATCTTATCATTTAGTTAGAGTAATAATATTGGTTCAGCACATTTCACCAGAGTCTGGCATGCAAAATTTAAAATTAATAATATGTATTCTAAATTACATTATAAATATCTGATATCACACAAAGCAATGTCACTGATAGGTTATGACAACTCCATAAATTTCTTGCTTTCGTGCTCCGTGTACTGCACTTATTGATTGTGTGACATAAATAGGTGATCATCACTAATGCACTGCCGATATCACAGGCGGCACTATGCAGGTTCATAATGGAGCGAAGGTAAGTGGAGCGTGCACTGATAGCGTAAGTGTAAACATTGTTTCTCGCTTTCTTTAGTATGTCCGTACTAATATTATAAATGTGAAAGTAACTTTATCTATTGTTGGCGTTCCCACGTGGACTACAACAGTTGAGAAGGAAAGAATGTTGTATGTACCTGTTGCACCTAATTTCATTTTTTTATTTCTGATTAGAAAAGAAGTTCTTATTCTTCCCGGATATTCCGCTAAAAAAACTGATGCGGGGCTTCACTAGAATACATCTGCATGTCAACTAAGTAACTTAGAGGTGTTCTCTCAGGCGACAAGCTATCAACTTCTGACCCCACTGTACTACACGTGGCTGTAAGATCTTCTTCGCGATCTCTATACCTTATTTTTGGGAGACAGCCGTGTTTATATCTGTATATGTCTTCTTCGCCTTCAGCCTATTGCAGTCCACTGCTGGACGTAGGCCTCCCCCAGGGCACGCCATGAGGCTACCGCCATAGGGGGTTTTCGTCTCTGTATATGTATGCATGCATGCATGTATAATATTTTCCGCAAGATAATCACCAAAATATAAGTATATCAAATACATCTAAATATCAATACAAGACAGTCGAACACCACAGCTGATGATGGCGTAAATCAAGATAACAATCTCCAATGAAAAGTCACCGGCCAAGTATGGAGACAGCCGACGCAGTATTTTACAATCATAAAGAGATCAAATTTGCATCAAAATATGCAATATTTCGCATAATTGCTCGATTTAAATACACACCGAGACACCCACTTAATAACACGATCACTGTTTCCAAAATATTGCAAAGTTGAGTAAATAGGCCTTAAGCACATAGACGTGCGTATCGATTTTTTCACGAAAAATAATTAATAGTCTATAAACTAACATAAACACTAGACACTATACTCAATTGGATCAAGGAATTTAAATTTTTTTTTCAAAAAAAATTTTTTTCCAGCATTTTTTTTGCATAAATTACTTTATTTCATGTATAGAATTATTTGGCCACAAAAAAACACCCTGTATACTAATTGAGCATATCGAAACAGCTGTTAATATTTGTGACTTTAGATGCCAAGTGATGTCATTTGAAAAAATCTCGTCAGAAAGATGTAACCCATTCCTACGCTCTTGAAGGAGTAAACAAAAAGAGTGCTTTATGTAAATATTTTAAATGAGATTCACACCTATCACTTAAAATCTACATTAATTCATTTAAGTATTATACCTATATTTCCATGTTATTATTTAATAGGTATTCTAAGTACTTAAAAATTTACGTAGTACCATGAACTTTTATTTAATCATCATATTTCTTATGCGGAAACAATTATCCTTTATTAATTTTATTATGTATGCATATAGGATAACCCCAGGTTTAGAATGACAGTTAAATTAAATCAAGCCTATAAAATCATAATTATAAGTCCTAACGGTGTGCATGAGGGCTGCACCGCTATTCCGTAACGTATACCTTACGAGGCGTGCGAAAGAAGATGCTTCTTGACCCACTTGGTCTGCAGCGAGAGTCTCCGAAACTCGGATACAATATGGAAAGCGACTCCATGGTCCCGATCGAGGCTAACTCGCGAATATTGAAAGTAAAATCATAGATACCGTGATGAGTCTTTGTCCGTTACTAAAATCAAAGCCAACAAACCTATTGATCGAATAGAAATCAATCTTAAACATTTTCGTTAATGTTCATATTGTTTGTAAACTTTGAAATATGACGACAACTAAAAATATACCCTTTAGGTTAGGAATATTAGACTAACCCCTTAGCCAGCATATTTACATACATATAATCACGCCTTTATCCCTTACGGGGTAGGCAGAGCACCAAGGGCCGATAGAACCACATGGTGCCACTTCTAACCAATTTTGAGGGTATAGTTGATAAACAGGATATTTAGCAGTTTGAAAATGCTACAATTTTCAATAAATTAAGTTTTATCTTTCAAAAAAGGGTTCTGGCAGATAACAGACAAGCGTACCTTTTTTATAAGTAACAGACGGAACCTTAAACTGGAACTTATCGAACTTTCGATCAAAAAGTAAACTTTGTCCAACCAAATAGAGGTATGCGAAATGTCGGCGACCCCGCGAGCCAATCATCAACCATTCAGCCATAAATCAAATCAACAGCTGGCATCTAAATCAAATAAACCGAATCTATAACCCAGACCTGTCAATAACCATCTGTAGCATGTGCAAAAGCGACCTGGATATGAATGTGGCTGGTCAATTGTAACGATTAAGGATAGAGTACGCTAGAGGAGTTCAGAGAACGCACTTAGGTTCTATTATTTAAAATACAGATTGATACATTATAGGTACAGAGTGTAAAAGAAGGGATATCAATGAATAGAAAGCGCACAATAGAAAACCTATTCCCAAAATTTGAGACACAAAATCATATAATTTATAGGTATTATTACGGCCGTACGGCCAATTTCAATACGAAGATCAAAAAGAACCTCGTATTTATTTATTCCTAATTTGAAATTTTGAACAAAAAATCTCTCAATATCAGTTATAGAAATTGGCTAGACGGTATTCTACTGGAAAGGATAATAAATAGCAGAAAATAGAGTGTTATAACTCAGTCAACACCTAGCACTCGATTTTGATATTTGTGATCATTCTACAGAAAATTTTATACTTTGTGCGCAATTTCCAGTTTAGCATATCAATTTATATGTCAGATAATATAATTATAGTACCTAATAAAAAGTCTGTCACTACCTACAAAAAATACCAATCATTTTCGTATAGGTACTTACTTAAAGTCAGGGCGGGGTGTACAATAAGTGCATAAACAATGGTTTATATTGCAGCGAGCAAGTGGTCGGACCGGCTCGGAGCAACCTGTCCGATATTTGGGCACCCGGTCACTGTGCCGGCGCGAGTCATGGACGCTGGCGGAAATGGTTAACGACATCATAACATAATATAAAACCAAGTCGCTTCCCGCTGTCTGTCCGTCCCTATGTATGCTTAGATCTTTTAAATTACGCAACGGATTAGGATGCGGTTTTTTTAAATAGATATAGTTCCTTTTGAAGGTTTACATGTATAGTATCAGCATTGTACCCGTGCGGAGGCGGGGCAGGTCGCTAGTTACTTATTAAATCGTACTAAAAAGCTCGTATATTTGCCGATCCCAAGTAAACTGTATCTACCTCATCCTGCCATATTCCCATCCACTTTAGGATTGGCACTTTTCCACTCATCCTTATTATTTGTCATCTAATCTCCCAGTACATACATATTCTCTCCCATTTAATCCGTATGCAACACCTCTTATGCCTTCCTATTCCTCTATAACCAACCATACACATTCATGGTCAACGCTATTTTTAAAGGGTTATTTCTTTCAGTCAAGTAAAAATTATGCCCTTTATATTCTAGGTACTTTACATGTCCATATCTAAAAAAAAAGGATCAGACCATAAAAAATATGTTCAAACCAACGTTAATATACTAATCTTCTTTGCATATTTTATTTTATTTTCCTCACAAATTTTTGAATCTAGTTATAATTAATCAATAATACAAATAAAAACAAAAGAAACATTGATCGTCACGCACTTAGCGATCCCATAGAGAGCACATGCAGTCCCCAAAAATTACGCTCCCATAATTTCATCCCCAAATGGCCCTAAATGTTCCCAGAGATTACCAAAATAATGGGCATTTGAAAGCATAATGGCTGACTGGCATTCACCATGGTCACTTGTTAAGAAACCTCTTGTCTCTCTCATGTATAGAAAAAATCTCACGCCTTAATTACGATCGGAGTATAATTTCATTTGCCACGGTCGTGGTTTCAAGGAATTTTATGTTTTTATTTCCGATAAAACATCCTTGAATAGGACATGGGTCACTTGTGCCGTTCTCAGGTGAATCGTCAGTTATAATTATCTTTTCAAACCAATGTGTGTTAAACGTTTCCTTGGAATCCTTAATTAATTAGCCATTAGCATAATTAAACCATATTTCGTTAAAATTTGATACACGTTCACACTTCTCTTATAAACTCCCATCAAGTTTTTTCTCAAGTTAGATCTGCATACTTTAAAATCGGGCTTTTCAATATAAAAAGTCACTTACTTAATAAAATCATGTACTCTACGTTTATTAGGTATAATTATTTTTGTACTAAATCATTCCATAGACTTACCTAGCTGTCAACTATTATTATACTCGTAACACTGTGTATATAAAAAAAAAACAATTTAAGTTAATAACAATAAAAATGATATTTTTTATATCAAAATCATTTAATGTTTGCACCACACATGCCATGCATCGTAACAGTGACATACATTGGCTACAAAATTATGCTATAAATTTTCATCTCGACGTGTATCTGCCTGCGCCGGCGCATCGTATCGGAAAAATAACACCATCTACCTACAAGATCTATAGCAATATTTCTTGTTTTAGTACAGTAATATCCCTTTTATTATGACGTAAAGCTTTACTGATACTTAGTCTAAATATTTTCTGTAATCAAACCTACTTTAGTAATTAAAAATAACAGTAGGACCTTAATAAAGTAAATTAATTTCTATTCTTAATTGTATTGTATTTAACGTAGGTACTGAAGGTTTACGTAACACATAGTAATACGTCATACTATGACGAGTTACCTACACCGAAAACACGAATAGACGTAGGTACAGCATTATGAGAAGTTTCCGTTTCATGAAACCCAATGTCAACACGTAAAAAGGATGACGTACTCGTATTAACGAGGTCCTCATTCGCTTCTCAGCGGGGTGCATCACGTGCAAGAGAATAGGATTGTGTTTAATTTCTAAATAATATAGTGTACACTTCTCACAGCCTCTTTTTTTTGGATAATATCATAAAACTCTACATAAACAGAACCGTAAGAACACAGTAGTATAAAAGTAATAGAACATTAAGGGTTACTTTATATGAAATATTAATATAAAACTATTTCTCTGGGAAAGACCCTTAGCCAAATATAAAAAATAATCAACTTTGGCTTGGACTAAAATTTTCCTTTAAAAACTTAGCGGTTGTTTTCTCATGGTTATGTAACAGCACTTTAGCATTTTAAATAATTGTTTGGATAAGAGTGTCGGTCTAATTATTTATTTTTGCATGAAAATATTCCACTGCACATAATAGAACTAAATTTTACTACTTAGGTACAAGCAGCTTGTTTCCTATTATACACCTATTAAACATCTGCGAGAAGAAAATTCAATGCGACTAATGATCGAGTAAAACATAAATAAATATACGTTTTCAATAGGTGGTAAAATGGTACCAGCGACGCAGAACTGGTTCGGAGGTATAGGGCCCTGGGGCGCATGCGTCAAAATGGTAATACTTACTCCTTATTTATGGTTTCCTAGCACGCCCTCCTCTCGGTTTCTAAACGATTAGCCACAGCGCGACCATTAAGACTCATTTAATAATTCACTAAAATATAGAAAACTACACCAATGATCAGACTGATTATTTTTTCATGGAGATTATGCAATCTTTTCGTTTTACACTGTATAGTAAAATCTAAGTATACGAGTAGGAGCTAACTGGCCAATGAGATGACCTACTCGTATTCAGAAGAATCCTTCTCAAAATTACACAAACTACATCATGATACAAACAGCGCCATAGATGAGATTCAACATTAACAACTAGACACCATTAATACGAGTATTCTTAACACGCAAATCAATGGTTATTCATTAAGAAATTCAGTCTGCTAATGCCATTCGTCTACCGGCGCAGGCGTAGGGGCGCCGATTTACGATCTATTTATTGAATATCTGTAATGTGAAAATACCTATTTGATATTTTATTGTTTTTTTTTTAATAAATCATAATAAAGTTTGAATATTCGTTGATCACAAAATCTAATTTAAATCTACATAAATTTTCCATTACCCTTCGCTGCCTGCGATAATTTTACATCATTTATAACAAGACCTTGAACTTAACCGCGGTCGACACGTAAGCACCTACAGTAAGCGCAATCTTATTTATTTCATTAAGAATATCAATATTAATTTATTAGGCACCGACAACTTTTAGAATAATACTTTTGTTAAAATATTTTTTTATTTAAGTATAGCATCCCCTACCTGGGTGCTATCTAGTGGTAATTTGCAGCTGCTTGGAATTCTTAATGAATCGGAGAGGAACAAAACGAAACTCACGGTGCGACGTCGTCGACTAAAGAAAGTAAAGTTTGGTTCGGAAAAGGAAATGCTTGGCGCCAATCAACATCAATAATATGAAATCGCAACTAAAGAAACCCTCGACATCAAAACAGGAAATATTAAGAGGAAGCATAATACTCGTAATAGTGATAACTATAGAATCATTAAACTTCGAAAAAAGCAATGTCATTTCCCAAAATAACACAAAGAAATAAACGGTTGATGTAATAATGGTACTTACCTACTCCAATTCGGCACAATGTTGCAGCAAGTCGCTGACGCAGACTCACATTCTCGATTCTCATTGAGAGATGCTTGGGAGCAAAAAGCGTGGACTTTATACGATTAAAATAACAGGTGAACGAAGCACACGCCACATCCACATTCCTTCCTTTCGCACCTGCCGAGCGCAAAAACTAATCGAAATACAACTGGAGCTTCCTTTGCAAATGAAAACAATAACACAATAAAGGTGTGCACTTCAAGGTCTAAACTTGAACTCAAATATATTATATTCCAATGGTCAGCCTATCTGAAAAGAAAAGGTCGATACTGTTTATACGAGTATCTTAATCAAGTTTAGAGTAAGACAGCATCAAAGTCAACCTTCAGATAGACTATCGGAAAAATTGGGCCCAAAAGGAAAAACACAAATTTAAGGAAACAGAAACCTGTATTAGTCAAAATTTTGTAAGACCATATCTGATATGGTTTTTATTTCATTTATTATTGTAAAACTTGGCATATCTGTGTAAATTAGCCAAGGAACTCATAGAGAGTTATGAAAATATCTATTTACTCTCAGTCTCTCCTAAAAGCGTGCACAATATAAAATCATAGTTAACAAAAAGTAATAAAAAGCAGATGACATAAAGCGAAATCACCTTTCATTTCATTGTAATGCCTATGATTGACTCTTTCACTTTCGAAATTGAGCTATCAATCTATTGTCAGAAGATCTTTGACTTGTCTCGATCTTTAATATATCATCGATATCGAGATAACGAAATAAAACAGCAGATCGACTGAAGATTTGTTATTTTAAAATTTTGAATTCATATATCCATTCATATAAGCTCATCACGAGCTACGAAGAAGTTAAAGCTAATATTAAATTAGGTATCTATACCTATCACACCCAGTGGAACCATACATACGAACGCAAACAAAAAAAAAACTCCATCCTATTTATGTAGGGGTAGTGCGAAATCCATATGTGGATTAAGACTAGCTCATATCAAAGACTTATGGATATTAATGAACAATGTAGCAAAATTTATTAGTGCTTCAGCAGAATGTACCGCAGGTGAAGTTTAGTCAGATGATACAGTTCCCTCAACGTCAGGAACGTAAACATAGTCCTCCCGAGCACCACTCTAGGATTAAATCATTAATCAAGCTGAACGATGTACTAATTACACACAAGGTTGAAATACATAAATATCGGAGATTTATTATAGCACAAATTATTATACGCAACAAAGTCGAAGTAGCCATAGTGTAATTAAGATGGTTGCTAAGATCAAATTAAGTGTCGATATCTGACTCATCACTTTATTTTATGGATATTTTTACATACATACACACACGGCTGTGTGCCGTGGATGGGATGGATGGGGGAGCCAGTACTACATGATCGTAAAGAAGATCCGGCAGAAACGTTTAGGATAGCGGGAACAGATGTAAATGATCGGCATGCACAGAGAAGGATATTTGATGTTTTTGAAATTCATTACAAAAGCTTTGAATATTATACTTACTTATCAACTGTTGATACAAAAACCATCAACAATTTGCAACCTCTAATAGAGTCTTTCTCACATTCTCCGATGCAGCGATAAGCAGACAAAGCGAAAATACAGCACATAGCTCAAACTTTAAAATTCACATCAAGATGCACCTTACGCCTTTGTCATTGCATTAAAACTCGCTTGTATCACCTGCAAATTAAAGTTGCCTCACCTGTCTAATGCGATAACGAGATATAATCGTCTGCCGCCGCTAAGGTACCTACACAATAATTCTATGGAAAGTGTTCGCGCACAACCTTTAGAATGCAAAATAAAAGAAAGCTTAGGTAACACTCTCTTATCCAGTCGGGTGACTTGTGCAAAATGTACAAGAGGAAGAGTGAACAGGGAATTAAATGTCACTAGAATTATACAAACACTATTTACATTGGTGTAACAAATAGAGAGCTACATTCTAAAATAAGTAGATACATAGGTAAATAGTTTAGTTATGTATACAAAATTCTTATTCTTTATTACACATACAAAATATAATTTAGAGGATAAATGAAGAGATGCATGTATGTACAATGATAAATTATACATATATTCTACTAATACGAGTATTGTAAAATATGTAATCAATTTGCAGTCGCCCGTTAAAGATGATGATGAGTATGAGTTGGTTAGAGCGAAAGCACGGTTTCCGAGAGGTCGTGAGTTCAAATCTCACTCGTGATTTTTTTTTTCATTTTCTTAATAATATTTATAATATGAGTTTTTTTACTAACTTCTTCTACTGTTGCTATGCTACAAAATATAAGAAGAAATAGTAAACTAGGTCAAACTCTAAGTAATCCATATACTCCCCAGAAACTATCAAATTAGATTGCATTTCTACTTTGAAGTCAGACTCTAACAACATTCATCAAATAAACTGAGGACAAGTGACTCAACTATTAAATAATATTAACCAATTAAACATAATGCCGAAACCGTTCAAATATTTGAAAATTTAACGCGTAAACGCTAACCTCCGATCTCAACGAAGTCTTAACGGTCACCGCGGAACCGGTTCCCGCTCAATCACAGATATCAATAAATATCGATGACCGGAACTGGTTTCCGCGCACGTTATTCTAAAAACGGTTAATATTCAAACTGCGGACGCAAATCATCTAATTAACACATTTAGTTTTGGGAATGATTACTAAAATCAGGGCTGGACATTACGAAAAAAGGTATAATAAATTGACATAAGTTATATTGTTTCTCAATGGTAAAAAATAAACCCTGGGACTTGCAATCATTTGGGCTGCTTGTCCTAGTTTTGACGAAGGAAATAAGTCAGGGTTGATCGATCGATATAGCGGCAATCGGGGTAACACAATGGCAGCAAATCTGGGAGGCAAATCATATGTGAATTATTATCTGATTTCAACCATACGGGTGGTAAACATTTCTATAGAAACATTTGTTTAATTGGGTTAGTACATTAGTACTATTAATGGCAACCCTCGCTCAATCTATCGATGACTACCTATAGGTATATATAAACAAGTTATGGGTTCAAATATTTACAAACATTTGTAGAACATGTAAGAAATAACGATGTACCTATGTATTAGATCAATAACTAGTTTTATTGCACATGTAGGATAATCTACATTTATTCCAACTAATGTTATAAATGCGTAGTAAGTTTGTTTGTTAATTGTCCACGCTTTATTTACCCAACCCATCTTCTTGAAATTTTGCATATATAGTATAGTTGGGAGTACGGAGAAGAATATAGGCTACGTTATGTAGTACAGGCGGACAAAGTTGCGGGCAACAGCTAGTGTTTTCTTAAGTGGATTCTTCATTTGTCGACATTAAAACTTCCATAGAATTCTTGCGAACTTTAGAAGGAAGCTAGTCCTGTGGTGGAGACACTCGATACTAGCTGGCACTGCGGTCAGTCTATCACGTGGACACGCCGCAAGCTGTGGAAGGTATCGCATCATCTTTCATGACATCACGTTATGTCTACATGAGGAATCATTTACATGTTTGTATAACTTCAATAAATAAAGTTTTCTAAACTAAATGATGAGACGTTTTCTTATCTTTGTATTTTTCATTCTCAATTCCCGTTTTCAATATAACATCATTTGAGTTGGATTGCCGACAAAAACAGATAAGAAAGTCTCCTCTCAAACATATCTTCCAAATAAATTCGCACATCCATTTTCGAATACTGTGAAAGTACAGGAAGAAAGTACTTAGCTTTTTATTAATGCGTATTTAGAAATAATTAAATTTCTTCATAGTGAAAGTGTTACAATTTGTTTTGTCAATCAATCACCGGGCACTACTAACGACCTTCCTGTTCCTGAGCAAATAAGTTGCAATACATAAAGTGAGTTATTGCAGCTATTACAAGATTTCACTTCACTTCAAGAGCTTCTACCAATTACAAATATAACCAAACTCGCAATGAATGAAATCTAGGAAGCAAGCATACCTACATGTAATGGACAAGAAATCTGACAACATAATTGACCATTCATTAGTCGATCAAATCGATTTTAAAAGCACGCTTGACAAGTGCACCAAATCTCAATCAAATAAGGTTAACTAAACGTTCAGTTATAATTGCAATTAACTTGTGCGATATAATTTGAAACTATAAAATAGCAAATAGTGTTGTAGGGCGCGCCCAGACCGTTAAAATCCCGAGTCAGATGCGTGGCCCCGATCCGAGAGTAACTGTGCCGATGCTATGCGAAGCTTTAGATTTCCTCTGTAAAACGAGAATCAATAAAATTGATAGCCCAACTAGTGGATACGGACGACTCGTAGTGGACCAAGCTGAACTTACTAGTGCAGACAACAACGCGACGTGAGAAGCGTTGCCGCACATGATTGAGAGCCGAGGAAATTGCTAGTGTGAAAGTAAAAGATGTAGAAAATTTTCGTACAATTGATAGCCTTTCAAGTTTGTAATATTGTTGCTGCAAATAGACCATTCCAAACCCCATCAAAGTTAATTACTGGCGCGTAATTGCATTGCGGCTTGGTTTATAGCGTGGGCGTAATTCTGCGTAAGTTAGTACCAATATTATCCTATCTGATTTGTTCTTAATAAACAGTGTCTAATATGGAGCCATCTATTAAGAACAATCGAGATAAGTTGCCGGATAGGGCTTGGGTTTAGACATGTTTAAAGCTATATCTGAAACTGGGCCTAGGTCTAGGTAGGTTCACAGTGTCAGTGGCGCGCGAGAAGTTCAGGGGTTTCGATGCGCTCGCTAAAACCCTCGGGCGAAGCTCGAATGCAATCCGTCGACTGACCCCAGCCCGGCGTGTGAATATTGGAAACTTTGTTGTGATTTGTTCTTGTAGCCAGTTTTCCGTGAATATTACTTATTTTATTATATATTATTAGGTATTTTTATTATATTGAGTCAAATAATCGCATTCTCGTACTAAAGCAGGGCTTCGCTTAAATACATCAATTGCATCTCCTTCCGTGCATGTCATAAGAGTCGACTAAGGCACTCAGTGGTCTTCCTCCAGGCGATGAGCTAGCAACTTGTCACTGATCACTAATATCTGACCCCGCTATGGTAAACGTGGCTGTAAGGATCTCTTTCCTGATCCTTCAATTCTGGGTACCCCATTTCGGGAACACAGCCCTATTAATATGTAATATGTTATGGGATATGTAGGTATGATGAGATTGCACCCCGCGCCGCTCTAAACGCGGTGAACTAATACGCATAAATTCCGTGAAAAAAAATATGAAGCTACCTAGGGACTCTATTGAGGGATCGCCCGACCGGGCCCTATACCCTCTGCTGACCTTCGGATCTGCCTACTCATGATCACGAACACAAGACACTACAGTCGCAACGAGAAGCCAGATCCAAGCACCTAGCATGCAACCATAAATACATAGCTGCTAATCCGAAAACTAATTAAAATTTTAATCGACATATGTTTCGCCAACACCCGTGGCATCATCAGGATTAGTTTCCATGTTAGTTCTCGAACCAACTAATGGCGGGCGATCCCTCAATAGAGATTTGAGCTTCCGAATAGTGACGCCTGATACAATTCAATACCTAGGAACTAGTTAAAGTTGTCAAATAGCCTTCGAATTATTCACGGTGCGTTATAAAATGCTCTAACACCTAGCGAAAGTCCACACGATAACAGAAGTACCAGCACATCATAACATCCACACACGTATTCCGAGTCGTTGATCTCGTGCGGCTCAAATCACGGCCACAGCCCGCGTCCCGTGTAATCGGTAATGCGCAAGCGCCACAACCAATAAATTTTACATCAACTGAAACGAACTTGACCAACGTCGGTAATAGTAGGTACGTCGATATTTTTGGACCAATATTCGCGTTAAAAAGCCAAATTCATTGTAGATGCTGACAAAAAAACAAATTGGGTGATTGTTTTGTAAAAAATGTTATTTGCGCACTGATTAATCTTATTCGCATTCTTCATACTTACAATTATAAACATTTTTTGAGAAAGATCAATGTCAGCAACTCTAAGGAAAATATCGAAAGTTAGTATTAGTTGAACATCAATACTATGTTACTACATGGATGACCCATGCAATAAATAAACATAAGTTACTAGAATATTTAGATATCGCATCAGCTTGAATAATAAAATAATAATAAATAACAAATAAATATTCACACACTTCGCAACACATTGACCGAGTCCCACACTAAGATCCCTAAGGCCTTGTGTCGTGGGTACTAAGCAACAGAATAAAAATTACATAGATGAGTATAGAAATATCCATGATTCGGAAACCAACATCGATATTCATCATATCAATGTTTGCACCTACCGGGATTCGAACCCAGGACCTATGGCGCTGCAGCCAGGGTCACTACCAAATACACCAATCGGTACGGTAATAACGTATTACTAATGAAATTAATTAATTTTATTATTATTAAATTAATTCTTATAAATACGGACTACTAAGCAGGCTCTCTGATAGGATAGGTAGGACTGACCGAGTGTGAAAATAATAGGTAAATTTTAATATTAAATCTACTAATAGTAATTTTCCCCGTCATCACTGACACATACCTGATATATCTGTGAGGGGAAGCCAGGTTCGCGCGTTGTTCGAGATAGAGCAACGTCATTTTTAGCGACATATCACAGACAATATAATAAATAGATGCCGAGGCGCGGGTCGATTGTTTTTATTCGCAATGACTTTGCGAATCGCGACAAGGTTTGACTGTCTACAAATATAGTTAGTACTACTTTGAACTTTTCGTCACTTTTTAAAAGTAAATAATGATAACATTACAAATTGCTTGTAAAATAATGAAGATGACAGTGATTAGAAAAATAATAATAATATACAACCAAATTAAGAATTATATTATGTAAGAAATTATTGCATACTAGTGTACGCCCGCGACTCCGTCCGCGTGGACTACAGAAAAAACAAAATGTCGAAATTATCCGGGATAAAACATTTTCCCGGGATAAAAAGTAGCCTATATGTTAAGTGGGACCTGTCACAATATATTCCTGAAAACTGCATCGAAATCGGTTCAGCCGTTTCCGAGATTAGCGTGCACAAACGCACAGACAAACAGACAAACCGACAAACATACAAAAAATCCAAAAATCATCGTTTTGGGTTCTATTGCGTTGATCGAGGTCTCCTATAATATTTTTTCTCATATATCTTCCAATGTACAGACAGCGATCCGTTACATTTTTATTATATGTATAGATATCAGAAAGAATTATATACAAATACTAGCTGCTGCCCGCGGCTCCGCGCGTGATTGTCGCTTTAAAAAAGTTTATAACCTACTTCTTACTTCTTGACCTACCGAAAATACATAAAAAATTTCATAAAAACTGGTCTAGCCGTTTCAGGGCAGTTTGGTAACAAACACCGCGGCACGAGAATTTTATATATTAGATACTACACAATACAAAAACTCTCAGTTTATACAGGAACTCTCAGTTTATATACAAAAGCTGATAACTTAAATTAACTAGCGGTATTTTATTACTGTGCACTTTTACGCCATAATATAAAATACTTAATCGTTTTAAAACTCGACGCTATACTACATACTAATGGAAGGCAACTGCTAAGCATGACTATTCAAGGCTTTTAAAACCAACTATGCATAAACAAACTGATTGCTTTCAAACACGTGAACAGTGCAATTTTCTCAAACTTTTATGTGCTAGTAAACTCCCTCTAATAACGTTATGGGTACTTCCCGACGGCAGTGTACTTGTTACATCCTTATGGTTTCTATCCTGATACACTTATGTAATATGCAGCATCTAACTATTCAAATACATCAACATAAAGAAACCTTTTAATTACTTGTTGATGCGACGTTGTCCAAATATCAGTCATAGTCTAAGTTATATTATTTTGATGTAAGCTATGTAACTGCCAAATTCCATTAAATCGGTAAGTGTAAGTACAAATTTATGAGGCGAATGTGATGATCTTCGGATATTTGAATTTTGCTAATACATTAGGCTTTTAAATAATTCCTTACTTACTATGCAGCAGATTTTTTAGAAAATGGATCAAAAATTTCTATGACAGATGACGGTGATAATTTGGAACAAGGTCAAGAATGGTCTCAGGAGACCGACGGACAATGGCATACCATTAACTGCAAGAATCGTGGGAGTGATCTTTGAGAAACTTAAACAAAAGTCGAAATGTAACAATAGTACACTAAACCAACGGCGCAAACTTAGCTGCTCCCAAAATAGCCTTTAGACCTACAAACCTAAAGCACAAATTGGTATAACTCTCGTCTAGTTTAGTGCGGACGCCAGTATAAACGCGAAGACACCAAAAATGGTGTTCAATGGTCATAAACGTCAATTAATTTGTCTGGCTGCGTGTAATAAATGGTTTCGAATCCAGCTATTGCTGGCAACTGGCACTTGAAGGTTTGTCTACAAAGTTCCTTCAGTATCGTTATTAGGTTTCGCACAAATATAAAGTTTTGTTGCAACCTTATTCGTCTTGTAAGATTAATTAAAGGGTTTATATAAAACGTCTGCATTAAGCTCTTTTACTTACAACTTTCTTGTAGTAAAATTAAGACTTTGGGGGTGGTGAAAGGGACATCTATCTAAGTAATAGGGATGTTTACTATGGTTGAATTTTAATGTCATTTTTTACTTATCAGAATAAATAATCAAAATCATACCTATCTGTAAAATTACTATTTGATTAAGTGTCCAAATGAGGTAGTAATAAGCCTTGAAAGATAAGTGGGCAAGTCCATTTTTCAAATGTGAAATTAATTGAAAATCACATCACATGTCCACCTGCATCATTTACAGCAACTTTTACTTTGTGACCATATTTATATAACGCAATATTAAAAATAGCCGCAGAACAAAAGTTCTTTTACGCGCAAACAAGTTACTGAAAGAGTGACGTCATAAATGTGATAGTTTGTATGGAGCGTTTTTTGGCAAGTCTAAAATTGTGATTTGGAAATCGTTATATCCCGGAAAGGTAGCGAATGCTAGCGAAGTTTTCTTTTGCAAACGTTTCTTTTATTTTATGATCTTTTGATATAAATACAAAATAAAAAACACCGTAAACGACCCTATTGAAATATTGTGTGATGATTTCTCCAATAAAAATTGACTCAAAACATCTACACTCCTTTCTGTATCATTGTAACTGTCCAGAAAATTACAAAGCGTACCCTAGAGCTTATTAGAGTGTTGCTATCAACTACTAACGGTGCTTCTTACACCATCACATCTTCTGTAAGTAATCGATGTTATAAGACCTGCTACTGTGCGTCTACAGTATTATATTTACGTGTACAGTAATAATTGGTCGTAAAGTAACGTACCATGTGGCGTCTTTACAAACAAGCATATTATTTAAATTTACCTATATAGGAAATTAAGTAAAGTATGTTCGGGATAAGTTCACCGTAGTAGTAGCAGCTATGTTTTGTCCGTTTCAATTAGATCTATTAAAGTTACTTTTTCAAACACTACTAGTTTCTACTATACTTCCACGGTTGTGCTTCAGATCTACTTATATAAAATTTCTGTAATCATTTTTTTTTTCAACAAAACTTTAATCTGTTTTTTCGCCAAGCCCAGCCGGTTAATCCTTATTGGCAACATTTTATTGGGAACGGTTGATTACCCTACCTACTTAGCTCAGTGTTTCTTCTTAAACAATCCTTCCGCATTGCAAGCACAAATACCTTCAGCAACATAACTGGAAGTCAGAATGGTGCCAAGTTCAAGCCATCACACCCTGAGGCGCGTAACAACTGATACTTGTAGAGCCGAGATGCGAGTTCCCACTTCTCACAATATCAAATAACGGAACGGCAAAATCTAGTTGGTATAAGTAGCTTTATTCATACCATTATCGACTGAGAACCTACCTTCATTTTAATCTACGATGGTATTGTCTGTCTGTCAGTCTTTTTACAACTCGGCCGATTTCTATATCGCAGAAGACATTATTTCTTTCCCTTTACCTGGTTTATTATCAGCAAAACTGGTGTCTGACGCCTAATTCGTTCTCGTCACCTTTATCGCCAATTCAATATCATTATAGGAGTTTGCGGTAGAAAAGGATAGATAAAAGAAGATAGGATCAAAGCTTTCCCACACTTTGGGCAATATTACAGATATGATATGATAATGGTAATACACCGGGTGAAAACGCTATAGGAGCATAAGGCATAGGCCGACATCAAGGACCTTCCACTTGCTAAGATCCTTACTCACCTATATCGCCTCAACGAATTTCATGATATTTTCCAAGCATGCTCGACGGTTATAGTACGCTACTGATTAACTTATTTTTGCGCATAGGCGTTCCAGTGACATTCCAGTGTCGATGTATTTTCTTTGAAATAAAAGCCTTGTTTTCCAATAAATGAATGAATAAATAAAATCTTGATGTGAGACACATTAACATAAAATAGCAAAATTACTTGATACGCTCCAAAGACGCCACAATAATGGGCTGTAAACATCGCGATAGGTACCAGGGTGGTAGCATTCGTAACTACCACTACGCATCGGCATCTCTATTACACATCAACTCAACAGTAACACAAGACATGACAGGCATTTAACCACAAACACACCGCAAACAAAAACAACACTTACAAATATTATCCGAGCTAACAAACCGTGAACGAGCGGCTGCGACGGGAATCATCGCAGATTTATCGCATCAACGGTTACTCGTAGAACAGCATGGGAACCGTAATGTTCCTAGATTGCTGATGATAAGACGTAATATTTTTTCTATGTACTTACATTATCAAACATTTTTTTTTAATATTTTTCCGGTCTGTCACCCTAGGGGGAGAGATCAAATTATTGGTCACAGTGGAGTTTCTCGAGTATTTATCAAGGATTAATATCAATAGTAGGTACTCCGGATAAGTAAGCATAGTTGTTAATTAAAAGGAACCAAAAAATACTTTTTTTCTTAAATCAATGTTTTAGAAACAAGCTTGATACAGAAATAGAGTTTTTGCGTCTAATTGTTGTCACGTATCTCCTATTCTAGCCAAAAGTACAAAAGGTAAGATACGCATGATTGACTTGGATATTATCTATTTAAAAATCAATTACCTTTTTATAACCTTCCCTTACTTTACAAAGAATAATGTTTATAAACTATTTTGAATATCTC
This sequence comes from Carposina sasakii, assembly GCA_014607495.2. Classification (NCBI taxonomy): domain Eukaryota; kingdom Metazoa; phylum Arthropoda; class Insecta; order Lepidoptera; family Carposinidae; genus Carposina; species Carposina sasakii. Next base: position 3,030,037 of record CP053149.1, on the reverse strand, counting down.
GTCAATCCCTGCTACTCTGCCACTTTATCATTGGCGCCCATATAAAATTGCTTAAAAACTTTAGACACACCTAAATCGTATCGTATATGTTATAACAACGAGCGAAAAAATGCAATAATACAACTAAGAACAAAAGCGTTTAACTTCTTTTAAATTAATGACCATTTCTGAGAGCAAACTCTTATAAAATCTATACATATAATAAAATCGTAACGGATTGATGTTTGTGCACGCTAATCTCAAAAACGGCTGAACCAATTTCGATGCAGTTTTCAGGAATATGTGTGACAGGTCCCATTTCACATATAGGCTACTTTTTATCCCGGGAAAATGTTTTTATTCCGGATAATATCGACATTTTATTTTTTTCTGCAGGTCACGCGGACGAAGTCGCGGGCGTCCACTAGAATCTAATATTTTGTAAAACAAAACCAGAAAATTACGTAATCGGAAGCAATATAATCCAGGAAATGGATACAAGCGGAAGTTACCTGTGTTGTGTATTCACACAATATTGCCACGATATCACTGCTGGATCAGAACAATGTCAAAGTTGACTAGTAGGATGACGTCATAATACCTAGAGATTTACATACATCTAGGAGGTATAGCCAGCCTGTATATGAATGTCAAAGTCAGAAGTGAGGAAAAACTTGTAACAAATCTCCCAAATAGTTCACAAGAAGAATCTATTGGGAGTGCTTCAGTGGATGGCATGTGACTGATGGATGAGTCAAGAGCTTTTGAAGCGGTGTCTCGACATCCCACTAGACCAACCTTCTACATCGAGGTGGAACTGGATATCGACGTGGAATTACCTTAGAATATAGGTGACAAATAATACACTATATATAGTAGGTATGGTGGAACAAAATCTTTAAATAGCCATATAATTATAGTTAAAGTGACTTTACAGTATAATATTATAATCTTAAGTATTAATAACCATTTGAAGTTCCATGGAGTTTTTAATCAGTTAATAAGGCTTCTATGTCAAAGCTAATGCACAAACCTGTTCCCAACGGATTTCTATAGTAGCCGATAAAGTTACTTGTTTGCTGACTCCGATGATTTCCTCACTAACACCTCTTATCTCACTAGGGTACATACATGGTCCAACAAATCAGTGAAATCCATAGTGATCTGTAAAAATGGCACAATTCAGTTGTTCGTAGTACTAAATCGTGTTAATCAGACCAGAAACAACATTCCATCATCCCTAGGACTGGCCGACTATTACAACATGCTCGTATAGCAACAGGTTGTAGTCAGGATATTTGAAAAATATCATCGACGAATAGATGGCGAGCGAAGAGAGCACCTTTGGCGATTTAAAACAACAAACTGGACCCCAATAGAACCCGAGTATTTTGCTACTCGTTGCAAGGCGTTGTGATTACCTCGCAACCATACTAACACCAGATCCGATTAAGAAATATCCATGTGTCACCACCACTGCGACTGGTATCCCAATGGGTTATTGCCTTAAAAGCTGACTTGATGAATAATAACGGCGGTAGATGTAATGCATACAAATGATGGTAAATTCCCCATATGGGTGAGGTTCTCGTAATGAGCCGAGATTAATCGATTCTTAACGCTTCCGATAGAGCGATCGATCAATTTGGGAAACGTGTGAAAGTAACACAATGAGGTACGGAACCAGATGTTTGTGGAACGAAACTAGCGCCCACGTGTTATTGTTTTTGAAAATATTTGCTGTAACTAGACTTGTTATTTTCATCCTAATCGATTATAATTATATTGTAGGTTGAACTTGACATAAGAATAAAAAGCATTCTTTATAAACAAGCGTAGGTTCTACATCAAATTTTAATAAGACCGGTCTACTATCGATAACAATTTGTGTAAAGATTCTCCGCTCTTCCATAACTTATCCAACAATTGACTATATTGCTAAACGAATTGTATTACAAACAAGCTTTACATTTCCAATACTAGCAGGACGCTTTCCATAACAATCAACAAACAGTAAGTTACCACAATCGACGATCGATACCAACAATCGATTCACTTTCGCCAGATCGATTCGTATCGCAAAAACTTGCCGTGCTAGAGCAGTTTCCTGCACAGTTCCTGTTCCTTTAAGAACTGTGGTGCCAATTCACGGAACTCCCATACATTGATTAATTGGGGCATTCCTCTTAGGACCGACAAATATTAAGATTATAATAGCATACAAATTCAAAAATTTAAATAAGTATTATGAACTAGTCGATGATATTTGCCTCAAAGCCATGCTCACCCGAGCAGGTCAAAATGACTGATGATATGAGAGTTAGAGATAGCTGCACTTGGTCATGATAAATCGTACCTAATAATTAAAAGTGCCAGATATTGAAAAAACTAGTATTCATGTAAAGGAAATAATGATTAATAGGTCATAGGGTCATTCAATAAAATATTGAAGAAAATACAAACAAAACTTGTATTTCATTCAGAGCTTGAAGTTATTGAACCCCGTATCGTATCCTTGGGAACTAGTCGCTATTGAACGAGGTTATATAAATGCAATAATAAATTCTTGGCATAAACTAATAGTTCCCATGGCGTTTTTGCTACGAAGAAATTGCGAACACCTTAGGTAGAGAAATTCTAAATGTTCCGGTATGTTTAGATAAAATTTTGTTCCTTATATTAAGTAACTGAATAGGAAGTTGCAGTTAAGCCCCCTAATCTTTAAATAATTGTAATTTAATTTAATCTTTTTACCAAGCATTGTACCTACAGAACTTATACGAGTAGGTACAATTTGGAATCCAAAGTGACTAACCTTATTATTAGTAAATGTTTTTTAAACTTGCACATGTCATAATTTCCAAAGACATAGTTATATTTGTGTGGGTTACGCACAATGGCCGATATTCTTTAACGACAATCTCCATATCAATAACCCTTCAGTGCGAAACCCAGGCCGGAGAATCCTAAGCAGTAACCTAGACCCCACTGCCACTGATCACCACACCACTGACTACTACTAGAGCCGACAGTGCCGACCCATCAATCAGCATGACTGACGGCACACACCATGTATACATGGAGTGGATACACGGGGAGATGTTTATTCTATAAAGTTCAAACCTCTACTCTACACTTCCACCTTTACCTCCATACTAAACCTGCCGAAAGCATTACCCGTAAGGTAATAGTGGAAGGGTAGAGTAGGGCCGCGGATTGCGAAGAAATTCGTATAGATACCTTTCCATATTTAATTATACCATTATTACCATTAGCATACCTACTGGGTGCTTAGACAATATAAAATAGTTCCGCATTGACGTTCCTTGTTGTAACATGTCCATCAATGGAAACCATAGCAGATCTAGTACTGTCTTGGCGGTCTGTGTCACATCACAACCCCCTCTGTATCTGCTTTAGGGTGTACACTAACTACACAGATCCTACCATTCCCTCTAGCGGTCTCGTCTGCCAACGTTCAGACGTTTACAGCTATATTTATTGTTGAATGGTGAGCCTATACAAACAGCTTCATAGATCTGTTTAGAGCCGTTGGAACCGTTTGCCGCACCGAGTAACCGATCTGGGACCTAAATCAGCAAGTAATGATAATGGTCTCCGACTCATGTCAACTTGTGATTTATTGCTGGTTATATGAGAAACATTTTAACTTGTGTGTAATGGTTATCGATTTAATTTCAGTCTACATAATACCCTACTATTTGTACAATTAACCAAAATGGCTGCGATTTTTTTGCAATTTTTTAAACTTGTTTTTCTTTATTACACCCTAATTTATACAAGAAAATACATAATAACTTATTACAAAACTTTGAATAACTTAAAACATAGAAAGACATAATATATGCCAAGCATAATGGTAGATGTAAATATTACACGACTTAAAGTAAATTGTCCTGCAAATTGGAAAATAATTGGCCCTAAACTAAAATAACATAACATAAAGATGTTCTAAATTACGCAAGCTGCTTACAACAAAACGGTATTTTGTGGTTGCGAACACATGCTGTGTAATAATTACACACACACAAAACAACATCGCTTGCATACAACACATGACCTTCAATTAATTCGTAAATAATTGACAAGTGGAAAATTAATTATTGAGACATACCTAAGTTATTTTGAATGTCCCTACCTATAAGTAGCTGGAACGTGAAATACTATAATTTCGCAGTTATGAAATGTCATTCACTACATTCATGCAGACATATCACCTGCATGTATGTAAGAAACATGTATGGTAGGTAGGCGTGATAGTTTTTGCAACTATGGCCTAACTGGGTATTATTGAAAAGGATCTTTTGTTAAGTAAGTATTATTAAATCTGTAAGACGAAGTTAACGGAGGATCGCGCGATAGCTTTTAGTAGGTATATGTACATATTTTTAGAAAATTGGAGATTTGTGGATTAAAAATATAGCCTCCTTGCAATTAATAGCCAAGGTAGAGGTTATTGGTCACTGGGGTAGACCTATGTTCAGCAATGGACTTCTCTTGGTTGAAAATTATGAGCCAAATTTTCCTGTCGATTGATTTATGATAGAGCTTTTAGATTTCCTATTTCTTATAACAATGATAAGCACGCCTTTGTACGCATTTCTTATGTAAATTTCTCTGTATTTATTATAATTATTATAATAATATTCACACACTACACAACACATTAACCTAGTCCCACACTAAGATCCCTAAGGTCTTGTGTCGTGGGTACTAAGTAACGGTATATAAATACATAGATAAGTATAGAAACATCCATGACTCGGAAACAAACATCAATATTCATCATATCAATGTTTGCACCTACCGGGATTCGAACCCAGGACCTATGGCGTCGTAGGCAGGGCACTACCTACTAGACCAATCGGCCGAAATTGTAGTGTTTTATGTACTTATTTCTCTATACCTGATATAATTTCGTAGCAAAATAATTTCCGCTGCATTAATTGACCAATTATGTGCAAAAAAGCCTTTAATTATCGTACGCATCTTTATGTAAAAGTTTAAAACCAGTTTCTACAATCTGTAATACTCTGTATCTGTAATACATGGTTGTGCATGTTCTGAACCATTATCAAAGTTTAATCTACAATAAGTACAAAATTCCTGCACAATCTTCATCTCTACCTCATTGAATATACGACTGCGAGTCAGAGTACTATACAGGATTCATAATAATATGAGTTATAAGCAGTGGTCGGAGTAGGTATATTGAATTAAGGTCATTGACATCAAACGTATATGTTAATATGGATACGCCTCCGAGTTTCCGGATTATTATGATAAAAATAAAATAAAAATACCGAAACTTCGAAATTATTACATGAAACTAGTTAAAAATGTATCAATACTCTCAACGCTATGCTGCTAGTTTTTGGAAACTCCGGGACATTCCGGAAAAAATGCATGTCCATGTTATGATATCATGACGCAAGTATGTAAAATCAATATACCTACTCCGACCACTGGTTATAAGGTAGTTGCACACTTGCCTATGCTGATGCGGGTCTCCACTAAAAAAGCTGCATCTCCTTCCGTGCATAGTCAGTTAGCTGTCGTAGTTAGTTAGTTGTCGTAAGAGTCGACTAAGGAACTCTGGCATTCTCTCAGGCGATATGGTAGCAACTTGTCACTGATCATTTACATCAGACCCTCGCTATGCTAAACATGGCTGTGGTGTTCTGCAGTTCTGGCTACCTCGTTTCGGGAACTCAGCCTAGTTTTTATATAATATGTATACTGGGTGTAAAAAGACAACTTTGTTCTTTTAATACCTCGTATTCTTTGTAACATCACGATCATTTTTTTCTATGGAAGCACCACTGGAAAACCACGGGTTTCCAAGATATTGAGGTCCAAAGTTACATTAATATTATAACTTTTTTTTAAATAAATTCATCTGAAATCGGTTAACAAACATTTTTTTCAAAGATACCATGTCAAAATGTTATAATGTTAGTTTTGTAGGTACATTTGTACTTTGCGCATCAAACGAATACATTGCTTGCAATAAAATGACAGTATTTTTTCATATTTTTTCTGTCGTTTCCCAGGGTTGGTTCCATAGAAGAAAATGATCGTAAACTTACTAAGAATACGACATATTAAAATAAATTGTTGTCTTTTTACACCCTATATATACACTTCATTATCAGCCTATTGCAGTCCACTGCTGGACGTAGGCCTTCCCCAGGGCACGCCACAAGATTACCATGGGGGGTATTTTCCCATAGTCACCACGCTGGGCACGCGGGATGGTGACCGCAGTTTGTATTTTGGACTATGTCGTCAACACGGGAGACGCTGCTGCCCACCTCCCGGTGGATATGCACTTGCCTAGACTAAATTTACATTATATATCAAAACTTACCTGTTGTTCTGAGACGACCTCCTCTCTGCTGCTATCATCTGTAACAAAAAACATAACAAATGTTACATTATATTTATTTGCGGAATCATCTTTTCCTCTACCCGCCTAACCGTGACGAAAGTTCACTTTTTGTAAGTTCAGCTACTGAGGTATTGAAATATTGTATCATCGGTGTTATTATCTAAGTCTGTAACTGTAATCAAGAAGATATTTGACATAATAAAATATAGGTTTTAGTAAAATTATCGATATATTACTTTACAGTAATTTATTGTATCTACTTAACGGGCCTAAATCATTAAACATTCAAGGATAGGTACCTCACGTTTACCATGCCTAAGTACCTAATTACTGATAAGTATTTATGTATTTTTCGATCGATCGCCTAGAAATGGTGCCCCGGTACTTACAAAATGAAAAGTCTATACCAACACGAGATGTCTTTTTGCCTTTATCGCCATTACCCGCATTTTAGGTAAAAAAAAAGTTAATAGACAGCCAGATACAGAGGACTATTATATAGTTTGTGTACTTCACAAAGTACGTTCACCTCCTGCTCGTGACAAACCCATCCTGGCATAACGCATAACATTTTGTATAACAACTTCGCAAATTAAGCTCGTAGAAGCTAAAGTTAACAGCGAAAAGTCCAAAATCCAAAAAACGCCACTGAGTGTATCCACCTATGGAAGATTTTACCAAATTGGGTCGGTTCCACTATCTGATTTTTCTTTGATTATGCAAAAAAAGAGGTATTATACCGTTTCGGTCATAGTTCGATGAACTGTAAGTGATTAAACCTAGACTTATGGTTACATATCTCATTATAAGCGTTCACGACTTTATATTACTATTCATTTGCTAAATTACCGCGATTTTTTGCATGTAAATGCGGAAGCATTATAAATTTTACAGTAAAATCATACTTAGACATAAAGTAATAACTACATGAATAATATTGAACTCATTATCAATATTTATGAGATATCGGTTAATTTTAAAGTTTTGATTTTTAGAAATATCCATGCGATTTATGCGTCCCACTTTTTAAAAGTACTGGATTCGATACAATACATTGTAGCCTTACATTAACAAATGTACGATGTATGTACAAAAGCATACTACAAGTAAAAATAAAACTAATTTATATTATAAGCTCAACTACGTAAAGGCATCTCTTTGACAAATAACCGAGACGTCTGCGGTGTAGAAAAACCCGGCATCGCGGCACGTCTGCCCGGCACGTACCGGCGTAATGGTGAGTATAAACAATTTGGTCCAACTGCCGCGCGTGCCAGCTAGATGACGTTCTGGATGCACCTGAATTATACGGAGTTACAATTCCAAAGAAACTTAAAAACTCAAACTACTACAAACGCACTACACATACGTAATGAACCGGAAAACGAGTCAAATGATCAAGTTGGAAACTCTAAAATTTTGTCGCCAATTTGAGTTTTGTAAGAAATATTTCGCGAGGTTCGCAAGAGAAGTTTATGAGTCAAATGCAGTCGACGCGCAATGGACAAGTTCTTTCCACACGATATCCGGGCGGATTTAAATCTTTTGAAGAATTAAAATGGTAGACTTTTGTCGCAGCGCTCAGAAACATAAAAAAATTGTCGTACGTTTCTCAAACAAACAAATGCCTGACCGTTTATATATTTTTCTTTTTGACAGACTGTTAGCAAGCGTAGATAAGTTTACAATGATTCGTTGGTCATACATACCTAATATATTCAAAAAATTAAAGGTAGAGATGTCTATAGGTAACATGTCCCTACACAACGTATGCAATATTAGCTCATTACACGTTTGCTATTACGTTTGAGCCAGAAATATGTCCATGTTACAAGACGCTTATCGCACTTATGCAGCTGTTTCAACAGTTAACAATTACCTCTTGTAAATAGCAGCATTAATTCAATTCATGACAGATAAACGCAGTGATGCAGATTGCGAGCCTGTCATTAAAGTGCCAACGTATGTAAAACTTGTACATGTATTTGTAGCTGGAATAATAACATTCGAATCTAATAGAGCTTAAATGTTGACTGTGATAGCGCTAACACTACACAGTCTCATACAAAAGCTATACAGGATGCAACAAAAGAGATATGTTAAGCGAAATGCTATTTAAAGAGCCTACTATAGAGAATCTATCTACAAAATTTCTATTTCCATTTTTCGCTTAACATAACATACCACTTTTATTACGCCCTGTGCATGTACCCAATACATTCCATAGAGGATATGTAAAATAAATACAATATAGGTAGTAAGGGTACCTATACAACATTATTTATCTACATGTCGAAAAGCAAACTCCACTTTGAAACGAACACTAATATACCATGAAACGCCAGTTTCACGGACACTTCAAAGGGCTCATAATAAATGGAGACGGTCTCTAAACTTAGCTCATACCTGTACTAACGAACGAGGAAGTTTGACAAACATACAAAGAGATGCGAAATCTGTGTTTATCAACAAATAGAACGACAAAATTAAATGTGCACGTACTTTGTGCTAATAATATGTCTGAAACAATGTTGTCGTGTTGCTAGAATGGTCACATAATGATCAATTTTGGAAACTGTCTTCAGAGAAAAAATCTACAAACATAATCATACTATAATACTAATACCTGATGTAATTTTCTATCCTTCTCATCTTTACCACAGATATTTTCTTTTAGCGTATTTTTTTTTATAACTGAAATTGACCCGTCACGCTGTCATGCACTCTCGCAATGCATTCCACCTACATCTCTCAAGTGTTTAGTCTTTTACCATTTTCTAATATGAGGAGGTAGGTACATGTGCCGACACCATGCCCCCAATCACAATTGTATGTCATTCTTGTGAGAATCATTCAGAGAGGTCCCTATAAATTTCGTAAAATTACTCAAACATAGGTATTTAACTAGCGGACGTGCGGGACTTCGTGTCGACTTTACAAGCCTTGTCCTTTGTGTCGACTTTACAAGCCTACTGTCCTTCGTGTCGACTTTTTAAACCTACTCGTCCTTATCCTTCAAAAAGATGGGTTGAGTAACCGTACGTACTTACAATTGCATTTATGATATCAGTTAGGATTTAGTATTCAAAAAGATTCCCATATTCGGAGTTGACTTGCGTGTAATTTCCTAAAGCACTCGTTGGGAACTGTGACGAACTCAAACAGAACGAAACGGGACTTACAATTGCAGTTAGTTGCACTTATGATATCAGTTAGGAATAAAATATTAAAGTACTTCTGCACCATACTATTCCGCAACCCGATTTAAGTTGAAAAGCACAGGTCAATTCCAACGTGTTTAAACGTTTGCTAATTTATTATCTTTATTGACTTGGCATACCATTGATTCCAAGCATCTCTATTCCAGCAAGCCAAGCAAGTAAAGAGAAATTGTTAACAACAGTAACTCAATTAAACCTAAGAAACTACAAAACTACTTGCATGTTATTCCTACTATAATCCTTATTTCCTAAAGCATTCTATGATTGATAACTTAACAGGGAATTGAATTCTTTTATTTACTTTTCCTAAGACGGTATTTTCAATCTCTCACTGTGAGCGAACTCAAACAGACCCATTGTTTCCGAAACGGGAGTCTGGCATTCACGTGGTGACGATCTGTACTCTACAGTTAGTTGCACTTAACTGAATACTATTTACTTATATATTTTTTTATATAGAATAGTAAAACCTTTTTGGAGGTAACAAATTTACAGTTAAGTTCGCAAAGTTAAATAAACATTTCTCCAATGGGAAGCCTCCGTTTATGACGTGATTAAGTCGAACTGCTACTGGTGGAATGGTTTCGATAACTTTGCGAACTTTGCTGTCACTCGTAAAATTGATACATTGTCTAAGGGTCGTTATAACATGTTCATTTTATTTTGTGCAACTTTGTCAGTGCATAGTGAAATAAATATTTAATTGTATCAAGCGTCACTAATCGGAAGTTCAAATTTCAAATAAAGTTGGACATAGTGAAATAATTAAAAGAAATATTGAGATTTGAGATGATATATCATTCAGTAATTTTACGATGAATATGCTGCTTATACCTACTAAATAGGGATTTCACCTTTCCTATCTGTAATAACAAATTAGAATGCTATTTTATAATCACTAATAATAATATAACAGATTGAAAATAATCTCTTGCAAAACAGATGCCTGCGTATATAAAGTCAAAACAAAAACGTACATCTGTACAACCATTACACGACTGTGTACTTAGAAAGAGGTAGTCTGTGTACTTAGATTTAAAAGCTCAATGACAAGTCCTATATCGAATGTAATCAATTTGCACTGCGACTTGTTTGTCCAGCTCTGTTCCCATTTAGGTAGGGTTGGCACAATTTGTACTGTTTTCCATTCATCCTTATTACCCGTCATAATCCTCTCTCATACAATCACCCAACACTTAAGAAGGTCTTCCTCTATAACCTTGCACTAAGACTGTTAGTAAATAAATCAGAGATCAACTTTAGAATGCTTATTAAGATACTGAAAGTAAAGGAAAATAAGCCCAATTTCGATAGCTTGACCTGAATTCACTAAAGAACGTTGGTCATAAATGATAAGATAGAGATGTATTGCAGCCAGTCTGTTTGTTTGTTGATAACTGCAATTCAAAGATAATTAGATAGCAGTTTTACTATACTAACTACCTATAAGCCTTAATTTAGCTTAGTTACTCTGCCCTATATTCAGACCTAACTGAAGATTCTGTATCATTTGTGTGTCTTGTTTATTAAGCCATTTGCATGGGCTTCAGGTAAATATTGAAAAAAAATCCCATAAATTTTTGTGCAAACAAGTTAAGCCGTTTCAGGGGTGATTATTCCAATGATCAGACAGCCTGTTTGAGGGATAAAATTGATGCTGTCTTTCTCTTAAACTAGATCAAGAAAGAGACAGCATTGTAAAACTCGGCCTTTACATAAAAAACGTAAACAAAGTATCTATACTTTCGCATTTTCAATTTCGTTAAATACAAAGTGTAGGTACGCGTGTGCGTGTGTGACAGAGGCTACCAAACAGAGATAAAAGTAAGATAACAAAATTGAAAACCGACATTCCAATTTACAGCCATTAAGAAAGTACAAGTGAAAGCACATTACTGTTCAGCTCTTAATTTAATAAGGAAGATGAAAAAAATCCGATCGATTCTCGCCGTTTCACTCGGTAATCATTGTGTTATTACGAACACCACTCTTTCTCGATAACACCTTCGTCATTTGATTACATTTCGATTATTTTGTCTGTTATCGATTACAGTGGCTTATAAGCGTGGAACTTTAATTTCTTGGTCTCCGCAAATAGGAATTCAGTTTTTATCTAATCAGGTCTGATAATTTACTCCATTCAATTTACTATGTTATAATCTGTGGTAGGTATAAGTGTAGACAATGCCGGTTGCGGTTTTGCTAATCTCCTAGTCATAAAAGATAATAGTACTCCATAATAAGAGACGATCCATATAGAAGGTGCTTTTAAACTATTTAACTTCCTTTAAACACGAGATTAAGTAGGTCACAAGGAGTAGGCAAAGAAATATTTTTCTGACAAGTTACAAAAAAAATTCGAATTGAAAACTAAACTTTGTACTTAAATATTTTTACTTTTCTTCAGTTAATAAACATATTGTGAGCCCTTTCTCATCTCGTTAAAAGGAAGCGAAATAATAGCACCTAATAGTCAGAAGGTAATGTAACTTTATAAGTTACGTTTCAAAAAGCATCATCAACAACATGCACATTAAGAATACAAACACCATCTCTGTGCAAGCATCCCACAATCGTTCCGGAAAACATTGTTAACAACACTATTACAACCTGTAATAGTCAGCTTAATATGCCATGCTGGCTTATTAACAACGCGTTTCTCCTGCATAGTAAAAAATGCATGATATTAACGCAGTGTTGGCATGGAAATTGCAATTTCCAGAGCTGAGAGAGCTTCGAAAGTTAATAGTGTGATGCACCAAGAAAGAGCTGGATGTCTGCCTGGGGGCGCAAGGAAAGCCGGTGGTGGAGGCTCAAATGTTGAATTTCTCGAAAAACTCGGCTTTTTCATTAAACCACACTTCAAATTATGATTAATGTGGATATTTGCGATGTTGGTTATGCGGCAGTCACTGGAGTGCAAGTAGCGTAATAGCATCTCCGACTATTTATGCGCTCATGTCTTATATGAGCTTTTACGAGTAGTTAGGTTACCAAAAGTCTGTAGAATGGGTGTCTATCCCAGCTATAATAAAATTTGTGAAGTTTTTACCCAACTGCGCGACGCAAAGGAGTGGTATTGTGTTTAACAGCCTATGTATGTATGTTCCTTTGAAGCACTACACAGACCAAACGCCTCGGCCGATTTTTATGATTCATACGTCAATCGATTCCTCTTAGTCCGGCGAATGTCACTAAAGACATGAAGTTAGTGAAAATCCAATATGGCGACTACTGGACGCCATTTTGTGAAAATGAAAAAAATTTAAGTCGACAAACTACATCGAGTGGGGTATCGTTAAATAGGTATTTAAAAATCATTTTAAGGTTTCTCTCAACATTTTTCGATTCGACCAACCGTTTAGGATCTATATCGATTGAAAGTTGCGTAACAACCATTCTCACATATAAGTTTATAGACAGCAAGTTCGGCAGCAAGACGAAAACTTCTTGCTGCCGAGCATGTTAAGCATGTTTCTTGAAGCGTACCTATTAGTAGCTGATAACAAAAAAGTATAAAATAAAAAAACATAATTTAAAAAATCCAAAAACCCGACTGCTTAAAAAAGAACCAAACGATGAAAATAAGCACTAGATGTCCAGTGGTCATCCGACGGCCAAGCTAATATTTCAATGGATCCTGGCTGTTCAGTTATTATGTTACATCATCAGAAAATATTTTATTTTCTTCAATACCTAATATTCATTGCATAATAATATTATAGAATTCTAGACCACCGGACATCTAAGTGCTTGTTTTCATCTTTTTAGTTATTTTTTATTATTACCTACATAGTTTGGTTCTTTTTTAAACAGTCGGGTTTTTGGATTTTTTAAATTATGTTTTTTTATTAGCTATATTGCCTATGTATGTACTTACAAGTATTTGAAACGATTTTGATGACTTACCTTGAGAACATTACACCCACCTAAAGATTTTATTCAAAGTCTTTATCAACTAGCCCAAGACTACATAACACCTGAAAGCTTCGTTTGGCCCACTTCAGTACTATACTTAGTACCTTCTAGTCACAGTCAACAGTATTGCAAGATCTCGTGAAGAAAATCGCAGCCAGTTACCTAATGCTTAATGAGTTGGCATAATCAAATGAAAGGGTAACATAAACTTTAACCCATAATCCGTCGCCGGCGGCGCTCGATCCATGAACAGAATCGGATCGGCCAATAAGGACATGTCGTGAAAGTGAGACTGCTGCGCCCGCGCAAAAACTGCACGTCACGACCAACTCCAACCGAGATCTTTGTACGTATTGTTACAGTAAGATGATACCACAGTGTCCAGGCACTTAGCCAGCTCATCTGACCTTCTTGGTGATAGGTTTTTCTTTCATCAATGTCTGATCTAGCTGGCTCATCGGCTTCCACTTGCTGAGAGTTTGAATACCATATCCTCAAATATAATTTATCCCTAAAAAATATATTACGTTTCTATTTCTATATATTACATTTCTTTGCCTAATAATCATAAAGTATTCTATATAAACCAACAAGATATATGATAAAGTAATCGATTTTAATAGATTTGTGTCTACTGTTGATAAAAATTTCCATACTTTGGATTTGTACTTTGACGTCGCAATTTCAGTCTGAAAATTAACCAATATACCACGCATACTGTGGAATCTCGCACTACGACCACAATCGTCCAAAAACGAGCCAGTGTTAACAAGAGTTTAGAAAGTGTTAACGTGGTAAGTAATTTTATTTGCGCCTTATAATTTTCACTGTCGAGGTCAAAAGGTCAAAGCGGGGGAATCCCGGGCTTCCGTGGTAGTCGCTCATTAGGCGAGGCCGGGAACAATAATGGTGATTCGTTATCTGCTATGTAATTTACTGAGCGACTACCTTTAACGGCCTGTTTAGATGGAAGATGCGTTGAAAATACTGCGGATTTATAGCAGGGAGTGTAACCCTGGTATGTATAGTTGTTTACTCAAATCCCAATCCTAAATTACTAATAATAACAATTACATGGCAAAGACCAAAATTACTGCTTCCTTGAGCCTAGAATGTAGAATTATTTATAGAGAATTCATAAAGAAGAATAGCGAAGAAAAATACGACTCTGAATACCATTAGAATGTAAAGCCGTAATCAAAGCAGTACTTCAAAGTAATAACTTTGATGCATCTAAGAACAACCATAAATACAACTTTCATATTCATTGAAAGTTAACCATCCCAAACCACAAGTACCTGCCTACCACACCGCATGGCGGGTATTCGGCTAATTTCGACCAATGCCCATTGTAGTTCAGTTGAAAAAAAACCATAATACCAAAAGTAACGCACTAGAAAGTGAGATCACCGATTACACCTAATCAAAGAATATGGAGAACAATTTCACCTATTAAACAGAAATGTTCTTCTAGAGGTCATAATTTTAGTACTGATAAGTCCGAATATTCCGTTAGTGGCCGCGAACAATAGATCGTGAAGGAAAGAAATGACTTGTAATTTGTAGTACGAAGTATTTGGTGTGAGCACAAATGATCGTTCACGCCTCAACAATGAATGATAATATTCTATTATAGTTTGGAGAAATGGAAATATTTGGATCACTATCATATACTTAGGTACTTATGAAAGCAATCCTTGGAAAGATTGACAGATTTGTAGCTAAGTACCAGAAAAAAAACATAGGCTAATAGGCAATATTTAACAGAACCACACAGTAAGGTATACAAACAAAGTCAAGATATTGAAAACAATATCAATATAGGTACTATTTAAACTTTAATTTAAAAACCTTATACGTAACATAGATAGGTACCTAATTTGATAACATACAAGGACTTTGGTCTTTATACATACAAAGTAAAAATTGTAGTAACCACTAAAGTCGCGATGGTAATCATATTCTGAAATACTGTTATACAAAGAAACTTGCGTGTTACTGATATACAATTTAAATAAATGGAGTTACAAACAGTAATACAGAATAATACAGTGATTATAAGTCCAAGTTAGAATAAATATAGTCCACCTTGGGTGCGGGCACGCCTAATTTGGCCAATCAACCTGTCAACAATGATCACTATTAGCTAAGTGACAAGTATATAGAAAAAGAAAGTATAATGTATGTATCTAGCTGAATAAAAATAGTGATGCGTCATATGAAATCCATGCGGAATCAAAACCAACAAACTTGTTTGATAAACGAGACCCAAATTTCTGTTGGATTGTAAAACTGAATTATGTGTGTTTCCTTTTTAAATAACTAAAATAAATATTAGTCAATGAATACAAATAATATGAATAAAGCTTCCTAATCTTAATGATCCAAGTAGCCGATAAAACTTTATTTGTTATTAAAGAAACCGCTAAACTGCTATATACGAATAAATAAATATTCACACACTTCACAACACATTAACTTAGTCCCACATTAAGATCCATAAGATCTTGTGTCGTGGGTACTAAGCAACGGTATATAAATACATAGATAAGTATATAAACATCCATGACTCGGAAACAAACATCAATATTCATCATATCAATATTTGCACCTACCGGGATTCGAACCCAGGACAAAGTCAAATACGAATACGATACAAGAAATTTTGTGAGAAACTTAACAACTTTTAAATAATTTGTCAATGATACGAGTCCCAAGGAGGAAATATTTTCCATCTACATCACACTAGAAGAACATGGGTAACCGAACACTAATTTTATAATTATTGAATTAAATTTCATTGAGATGAAACTAAAAGCATTCCACAAAGCGACGCTGTAGAGAAAATAAGAAAAGCGAGCCGTCAAGACATGCCGTTAATTGAAGCGTGCCCTAAATACGGACACTCCATCTCACTCAGCGATTCCTTCTATTTTAATTAAGCGAAAACTTATGTCCATTTATATGTAGGAATCTATGATATTATAAAAATTGAAATGTCTTCAGTTATTCAAAATTTCACGTTAATGTGGACCACCGCAACTTTGTCCGTGTATAATGCTGATGTCTAAGCTATATAACTGCCAAGTTTAATAAAAAAACCATTCGTAGTTTTAGCATGAAAGAGTAGCAAACATTCAAACATTACAATAATTAATTCTCAGTCAGGACAAGATTGATGATATTACTGAGGTACAAACTATTGTTGTTACACGTGACACCAAAGCTCAGTTCATCCTGAAAATTGTCATCTAAATCAACCGAGATGATATTACAACTGTCCCAACTAATTTAAACGCATTGTAATTAAATGCATTCCCTTCCAAGAGTAAAATATATCTTCATAAGGTAATTATTAGAGGCATTTGGTTATGAGTCGCTCATATACAACACGTACAGTAATCCCAGAAACGTGTACACGCAATTACACCACCACGGTTCTAAGTTTTGCCAAAACGACTTTTGAGCTTAGAGAAACAAGGTGCCATTTCCGTCAAATAGGTCACCAGATAGATATATCGCTAGGCATATGGAGAGAAGTAAGCCAACGAAGAGCATTTCACTAATTTGTTAAGCTAAAGAGAGCTGAAGCTGACACAGACTTACGAGACAGATAAGCAGTTGAAACTCTAATAGGTCTTAGAAACTTTATGACATTGATAATGAAAGCGAAGTTGGCAGGTCAGAGAGTTCTGCCGCGTACGTTATAGACACGTCGAGAACAAATTACAACCAGAACAAAAAGCAAATAAGCTTACTTTCCGCATTTTTTGCTGAATTCAAATTAATGTGACACAGTGGCATAGTTTTCTCATGTATTTATTCATCTGTGTCAAGGTAGATGGCAAACCATAGGGCAATAAGCATAATTGGCATGTGTGTTCGTTTTTTTTTTCGTTAATTACTGTTCTTAAAGTGCGCTGATGTTGTCCGGTTGAAATACATCTCTATTACGCTACTTCGTTTCAAGGTGGCACGAAACTACTACTAAACTACCATTAGCATTACCATTATACTAACCTAAGAAATGCATAAATTAATGAAGCTCATTTTCGTTTAGATTTTTCACGAAGAAATAAATAAGTCTATGGTCTTTAAAATATGGTCTTAAGGTTTCAAATTCTACAGGACCCCGTAAATTAAAATTGCGACCATGCTGATAATACTAACAGATCACAATAACACATTTATATTGTTTAATAACGTAACAATATACTTGGTCCCTTTTTACTGCGTTTGATTAACCTGCGCAAGTTAATCACAAAAGATGCGCAGGCGCAACCCGGCTGACCGTAACCCCTACAATGGCGTCGTAAATAATTCATCAGCACAAAGCACCTGCTCCCATGGGAACGTTCGCAGGGGACGTTCCGCACTGCAGGATACCTAGCATCAAGTTATTCACACTATACTATAGAGATACGTACGTGACCTTGAAAAATTCACTAGAATTTGTAAATTTTTTATGGCATTTATATTTTTTTTTGTGTATTTTATTTAGTTTTTAGTTTATTTATTAGATAAGATCAAAACCGTACGAAAGGAAGCAAGGCCCGTAAATAAAAAAAATGAGCAAGAGAAAGCATTTTAAAAATATAAGAATCATGTATAGGTATTTATCTATCACGTACGCCTTCGTGTCAATATAAATATTATATGGTAGACAAACTAAATAATCAGTAATAACAAATTACTTAGTATTGAGACAAGAACGTAGGTACCTAACCAATAAAAGCACGAATAGGTAATTCAAATCTAATCTGGCACTAATTGAAATAACATCCCGAAACAAAGTTAATTGTCGCGTTCACCAAAATCACGCGATACAATAACTACTGCAAAATTTTACAGCAATACGACAAGTTTCCGTGACCGAGGTTATTCAGAGCCATACCACGTTTATACCACATATCGGTATTTAGGCCGACGCTGACACCGCGCCGGACAATGTTGCATTCGGACCACACGCGAACGAGCTTTCCTATAATGCACCATGAGACTATTCAATTGGAAATGCGCTATGCGAATCGAAAACGCCTCGAGATTAGATTAAAATGCATTGCGTTATAGGAATTCCACATAACAGTGTCAAGTGCAAGAGAGTGTGAGAGTATCCATCACGCCAGTTAAAAGCCGTGTGGGTGACGACTGACTGCTAGCAAAATATCGTAATTACATAGATAAGGCACTATATTTATTTAAGGTGCGAGTAAAAGTATGAGGTCACAGGGGCAAGTGAAATCAAAGCGGAGTTCAAGTTCAACATTAATTCTTCCTTCAATCATTAAGTTCCTTTCGTTTTCAAAATAAATTACTTTAGGATATTGCGTTCGAATATAGTGAATAGTACAGTTTTTATGATCGCGCCGATAATTGCGATGGCTTACTTGCATACAAATAAATATATACTCAGACGTATTATCATATCTGTGATTGAGATAATAACAAGTAGTTAAATACTATATTTCGCAGTAGTCATGATAAAACTGAACATCATTTAAAGTAAGGATTAGGAACCGAAAGTCTTACAACATGGCGGAGTGTTATCAAACAGTCATTTCACAGCGGTAAATGTAATTTGGGCATTGACATTGAAACAGTCGCTGTTGTTGCAACGGTAGTACGTAATTATAGTCATCAACAGCTATATTATGATGTAGGTACCCACCTACATGGTTTTGAATAACTTTTTGTTGGACATAAACATTTTTTTATACAGATAAAATAATTCGTAATGTAAATTAGATATTAGTAGATATTTTATTCCTTGTTTCAGATTCAACTTTATCTTGTTTACTTGATGTTTGGATAGATACAATGTGAGCCAATAAGTAAATCATACGTAATTGATATAAAACCTGTAAAGATTTTTATAAATATAAATCACAGAAAAGAAATATAAGGCAAATTAAAGAAATCTGAAACGAGAGAGGGAATAAAATTATCATCATCAACATTTCACCGTTAAAAATGTAATGAAGCTGGTACAACTAATGGGCAATCAGAAGTGCGACTCAGTTGAGACAAAGCGGCACCGTTACTGCACTTGACTGTAGGTTTCGTTTCCGAAGATACGGTATTAATTGCATCGCCAATTTTACTTTAAATCTTTACGAGGTCGACCAAATAAAATAAAAATAGCATTACAAATTATTGGATGTATGTTAATAGGTACTTAGTTGTAAACGGCAGTACTAGTAGATGAGTTATAAAACTAAAGCTAATGGAGATAAAGCCATGGAGAAGAAATAAAAGCCTTTTATACCTTCTCCATGGATAAAGCTTAAACCTAATACCAACTCATAAATCATCATCATCATCATCAGCCGCATGGCTATTGCAGTCCACTGCTGGACGTAGGCCTCCCCCAGGGCACGCCACAAGACTGCCATGGGGGGTATTTGCCCATAGTCACTACGCTAGGCAGGCGGGTTGGTGACCGCAGTTTGTATTTTGGACTATGTTGTCAATAACATAGCCCAAAAGCGCTGCTGCCCCCCTGCACCCCCCGGAAACTTAATCGCCGGGCAGACATGGGGTGGTACGAATTCTACTCTGCCGGCACCACGCGGCCTCATAAATATTCAATATTAAAATTAAGATTTACGCTGCATTGCTAGTAGCAATCCTATCTCATCTGTATTTATCAGTACCTAATCTGACCCAGTTTATTTTTATCGCAAGTTAATGCAAACTAACAAATAGCAGTCATGGCCAAAGATTACTTCCTAAAATAAATACAGAACTACCTTCAGTTTGACAAAATTAGTAAGACGTATACCAATATACTTACATTTGATGTTATTTTTATCCTTTAGTATGTATGCTATTTATCTATGCTTATCTATGTTTATGTGTTTTATTTAGGTATTTATGTTTATGTAGTCTATTTGAATATTTTTGTTTATTTTAGGTTTATGTGTTTTCTTTTATTTAATTATTTAGTTTATTGGTCTGTTTGTGTGCACACATACCTACCTCTTATGTTAATTTCTCCTTCACGATTGGTTTGCTGGAAGAAATCTCTTTTAGAGATAAGCACGCCTTTGTACATTTTCTTTGTCATAAACTTTATTTGTGAAAACTTTACTGTGTACAAAAAAGCATTAGAATAAGACGTTAGTATTAATAGAACTGCATATTTTTAGATCTAAACTTGTTTGTCATTTTATTTTAGCAAACAATGTAAAGTTTTTAAGCTTCTCAGACAATTTATCAACTAAGAGCGTTTTACAAAGAACGTAAACTGATGTTAAATTAAACACCCATTATTTGAGAAAATAAAAGGTAAAAAGCTCTTTTACGCTATTTGAAGCACGCTTCAACCACGGCACCATTGGATTGTCACGGTCGATTTGAGATAAGACAAAAAGCGTTGTCGGTCTCCGTCTGATCTAACCGCCCCCGCCCCCGCTTGCTGAGGATGCTCATCTGCACTATTGACAATATCCATAACATCTTTATTTACTTCATGTCTATAAGTACAGTTAACAGTTATCTCTCCTAAGAGTACATAGTTTATCTATTTTTTCACTTTTAGGATTAGCAATGTACCTACTTATACTTACTGTTCTAGTGAATAGTGGATTTATAGGTATAAAGGTGGCGAAAACGTTAATCTTTGAAATTTCTATATAATACATAGATCCACTTTCACATCAATACGTTCTAAATGAGATATGAGTAGCGTGTAAAAAAGTCTATAATATATTGGTGTTACGAGTAGTATTCCTTGCATTTCCAGTAATATCAGTATCTTATGTGAACTCTAAGTAATAAGTGATACACTTAAAACAATGATTAATGGGGCATCAAGTTGCACCAGTAAAGGGGAGCGTTACGCAAGAGGAGACAAGTCGGCCCGGCGACACGGGTGACGGCCGCGGGATTACCTTCGCAGCCTTCAATGACGTAACGGTCCTCAATCATCCAGGGGAAAAAACTGATGGAAATTTTGAAGTCGATATTG
Source organism: Carposina sasakii (assembly GCA_014607495.2). Lineage (NCBI taxonomy): Eukaryota > Metazoa > Arthropoda > Insecta > Lepidoptera > Carposinidae > Carposina > Carposina sasakii. Next base: position 3,008,538 of record CP053149.1, on the reverse strand, counting down.
ATAAAGACGGACAGGACGGCCGGAAGAATAAAAGTATAGGACATGTAGATGGCGCTTGTCCAAATCTTATAATGAATAGGCTATCCACTACACAGATAAATAAAACTATTTATCTGTGTAGAGAGGTAGATTATTTATAATTAAATAGATGCACTATCGCATTAGGTTAAGTTTACCTGTAAAGATGTTGTGTAAAAAAGAAATAAATAAATGAAAATATACTATAGATACCACATCAAACATAAAACAAGCAATCAATTAGGATGATACAGGATAATGCACTAAGTATTAGTAAGAACTACTAAATACTGACTGAACTACATACACAGAGTTTTTATTTAGTACTCGTACATATATCCGTATTAGTGAGCTGTTTGTTCAATCGTTAATTTTAATTCCTTCTTGAGATGAGTCTCCATGTCTCCCATGCCAAAACATAGAGTCGGTCCATGAAACTTTAGACCTTATTACATAGGCGTGAAGGTCATTGACTGCCATCAGTATCTCAGGTTATGTTTTAATTGATCATCCTCCCACATAATAACTATTACGGAGCAAGTGAGCAAGCATTTAGCGTCAGTTAATGACAAACCAATTGTTTGACATTGACAACATAATGAATGGCTTTTAGATGAGTCAGGTCATTCAGAAAACAGGAAATAGATGTTTTTTGCCCAAATGTAACCGTGGATAAATGTGTATATCTTCATTTCCTACATGGAAATGCCATTACCACGCATAGCGATTAGGCAAAGAAAACTATTTATAAGGTCACAGTTTAACAAGTACTGATACTTTAATACAAATAGACATTATTCTCAAGTTGCCAAGATCTTTAACTGCTGAAGAAAGAACTTTACTAACTTACCTTTTTCCACTTATTTTTGAGCATTTACATACATAGATATAGTCACCGTTATTTATATTTCCTCTAGTATATTTCCATAGATTTCTATTACGCGTGTTTACTTGGACATTGTCCTTGCGGTTTTCGTTAGTAAGTACCGCCACGTATCGCATTTCTACTGTCGGCGGTTATTCGGCTCGTTGCATCTTGGTTAACGATGATATTATATTAGAGTCGAAACATACGATACGATCCAACTTGATCGGCCAACTTTAAAGGCGACGATGAAAAACGAAACCGAACCACTGGACACTTTAATGTATTTCTATCTGCATATGTAATTGTAACATATCTAATTTTAAACACCTAAAGGATAAATGGAATAGCTACTTAAGTATGCAGTTAGTGATAAACTGCTAATGTATTTTATTTATTTCATTGAATATCCAACATTTTTCAAACATTGCGAAAACAAGACGGCGTTTGAGACCTGTCTACACATTCTAGATCAAGTATTATCTAGGAATACAAAAAACCCTAGTTGTAGTAGAAAAAGGTTTGGAAGAAAAATTTAGATCAAGTGGAAGACCACATTTTAGATCTGTGGGAAATCTTATTGGGTTACAAAGTTTCATCGTCTTGAAGCTCGTTGTTCGTCAGTTAACCGCACGTAGACCGCTTACGTCTTCTCGTGATTGATATTGATCTGGATCTTTCATCACATCTTCTGGCCTCAGAGTCTCAATGGCGGCGGGAGCCTTAATCTTTTTTATGACGGATGTAAATACGTCTGAACGATATTAAACCTGCCTTCGACAAAAGCTTGATGAAAGCTAATCAATTTTTTTTATAAAAGCAACACCAATTCTAAATGTTGCAATGTAAGTACATACATATATGACACTCTGTTATAATTTTAATACTAACTTACAAAATTTTAATGCGAAAATTTTTATATTACCCTTTAATTTTATCATCTGCCATTATCTGATATCAATACATAAGCAAATTATCATAAAACAAGCAATGGCCGATAACTTGATTCAAAAGCAAAAGTCCTCTTGCTAGTTGCTATTTGAAAGTATCGCGAACGTCGTGCGAGGTGCGCTAAATTACAACCAGTTTTCGGATGTTTCGATAAACATATTCAAAATTGTAACCAATTTATGACCCGAGTCAATGTTCGCATATACCTATATTTAAGGTCAATGGCGCTCATATCACTCTCGAAGATATCAAATCGTCACCGGCGGAAAAGAAACACGTTTCGTCAAAATTTACAATTTGTTTATGTCTACGTTAGCTATTGAAGTATACTACAGAATTAAAAACAAAAATTCGTAATTTAGTTTTTAAAATGGAAAAGAATGAAATGTAAGAAAGAACAATGTAGGTAACCCTCAAGGTATTTAAAACAATTTTACAAATACGACATATAAAGGAATTTAACTAAACAAACAAGAGTTTAAAAAAGGTAAGTCGTATCCCTCTGGACGTTCAAATTACTCGTATAGAACGTAAACGAAAAAGTGCGGTTGCTAGCAATACTACGGTATTTGAAGATATTAGAGCGAGTCATCTTTAACTATCATCGAAGTGACGAGGAAACAATTGCAATAATGTGATAGGAAGACCAAAGTGTTGCAGTTTTGTATTCCTCGCCATTAGAACAGCCTATTTCCCTATCTAATTGATCGTATGTGACACTTAAGTAATAACCAAACGACATAAACAGTAGTTGTAACTTATAATTTGATGTGGACCCATACTGTGACTGAATAACTTCATCTATCTGAATAGAGCGTACATAATTAATACTTTACGAGTATGGTAATTAGAGCTATCCATTACATCTAAAGAGTCGGTTGTTTCTCATTGCTATCTTCATCTTCATGGTTATACTTTTTTAATGTGAGAATAATCTGAACACACAACATAATGGAACCGGTGGAATCGAATCGACTTCTTAAATATTCGAATATGTAGGTATCTGGTTAATTATTCGATCAAAAAGTGAATGTGAAACCTGTTAGTACTTGACATTATTTTGGACGATAGTTTTGGAAAAATGAAAACGAGCACGCCGGTAACGTCGTAAACAACTTTAAGGCCTTTCTTCCTAGCCAGTTATATCTCATATGAAATATAAAAGGAGATGACCTGAGCGTGCTGGCGGCGATCGATCATCGCATAAGCGTAAATAGTAGGGGATACCTGGAGCGAATCAAAACGCGAAACTCAAGACCTAGCGGAATAGCGGAGAACTGTGGAGGCCCTCTGCCCCATCTAGGGGACACAGGAACTTAAGTCAAGATATGGCATGGGCATCAAGGAACTTAGGTCACCATATAGATCTTATACGTTGAACATACTAACGTCACGGTTAGTCAAAAAAATAAATAGCTCCAACAAAGATAAGTACGAGAAGAAATCGAATTTAGACGAATCTTACTTTGCTTATCAAGTTGCAATATATTGCGACTCATCTATTGTCTCTATTCGCGATTACAAATTTGCGGGTAGGCGTCTCATTCCCGGAAAGCAATCGACGCACCTAATGCGATAGCCTTAATAGCGTATCACGACTTTATTGAGTTTGTCGTGTATGCAACGTATCAAATGTCAGTTCCACCCACCATCGGCGCCCTCAAGGCCGGCAGTACACCTACGGTCTAGTTAGGAGAAAGGAGCTCATTGTGATGATGTGACGTTTTGAATCGGCTTGTTATCAATACGTCTATTATTATATTCAATTTATTATGTTTAGACTCGAGGATGGGCAAGGTCGTTTGTAGGTACTACTTGAGTAGGTGTTGGTGCAATCCGATTGTTGATTACTTTCATTGTGTGCCCAAGTTTGTTTCTCAACTTTTATTTACAATACTATTTGTGTCAGAAGATTCAACATGTGATAAATATAAGTTTACTTTTCTCTGTCTTGCTCGGCGGCGCAGACGTCTCTGCTGAGGTTGTCTAAAAAGCGTTTTATCAAGACGAAGAGCTGAGTAAAATTCTACCCCTAGCACTAATACGCTGCACATTAATTTGCAATCCTTGTCAGTTAGCAGTCTTGTACAAATTCAGCTAGAATAGGGCATATATCGCGGCAGTAGCAGGCTCGTATCCTTGATCCAAATGAACAGCAAAATCATATTCAATGACATTTGACAGATCTCGGCCTTGGTCGGGCTGGTCCGGAACGTGCGGCGTGCGCTTACGACATGTATTCTCATTCGGTCCTCTAACTAAACAAAATATGTGTAGGTACAATTCCCATACGAGTAATCCGTTCTGAATAAAACGACATCGCTAATTCCTCACTGACATTTTGTCAAGTAATTGGAGTTACAAAATATAACGGTTGTTTCAAAATAATAACTTTGGATTTCTTATTGGATTCCCCTTACCGATGTCTTATGTTTGTACCAAAAAAGGGGAGGCAGGGTCACCGCTTTCCCAGTGGGACTTAAGGCTGATACATGATAAGTTGGTGCCTACTCATTTAGAGCGCATCACGTGCGTGACTATGCCTACCTACAAATAAGTATATTATGTAATTGTAACCCTTGTATGTTAATTTCAGACTTGCAATATCAAATAATGCCATACAATTTCAAGAATGCACCAAAAATGGTCAACAAAAAATATTGTCACGCTCAGCTGATAAAATTCACATGATCAAAGTGTCAACCTATAATCAGTGGACAGTGACGCAGAGATAACTCTGCAACGAGGGAAATGTGGAAAAACTTTCTTCAAGCATTATCCATCATTTTTCCATCACCGAAGTAGATAAGACTGAGATTAGCATAGGAACAAAAATGTTTGACGTCTACTAAAATTGCATAAGCAATAAGCGTAAGGAAGAGCACTAAATTATTACCTTTTCGTGATGCGAATATTAATTGGATTATAATCGTCAAAACCGAAAAATCCGATTTATATTCCAGAATTTATACACTCTACACATTTTAACGAGCCAACCGATACCTATATAAATTCACTTGACATTTAGAACCGTGTGAAAGATACCTACAAATAAAAAATATTCTTTTTGTTATTATGTCTATACAAACACCTTCACTGTTAAATATATTCAGCAGAAAGAATACATAATAGTAAAACGGGAAGAGGACCATAAATTGACCGTAGATACCGCAGTTAGCTATTGTAAGTTTTATTTCGCACGGCACTTTTACAGTGTTGCAAATCACATTGAATAACAAAACGTAAGTATCTGTCTATTATAATGAAACCAAACGGGCTATTTTACGCTGATTTCGATCATAAAAAAACATCAAGCCCATTTACGACTGTTAACCAGCACTTTCAGAGTTATCTGCAAACTCCAATCCGAGATCTGACGCTATTTCCAATTCATGCCAATCATTCTTCTTCCCACGGACGCGGATTCGCTCGTTACATAGTCTATCGTGTTACAAGAGAAAAATAAAAAAGTTGCCAACCACGTATAAACTTGTCTTGCTCACGGTTCCCATGCTACCAGGGCAGGGAACTTACTATGTGTATACTGTACGTACGTTACGAAACTTTAATCATTATCACCAGAATTTCAATACGCTCCACTATAAATTATGGACTGAGGACACCCGGGGGCGGTATCCAATTTTACCAATAGAAAAATCATAAGCAAACGAGTCGATATTGCTCAACGAATCATTTGTGTATATAATTACATCGGTAAAAGTGCTTAAACGATGAGAAACCGACTCCTAATGGGCGGTGGTACGATTTTCGAAAAGCATTCTTCCGAGATGGTCGGTCATAAAAATGTCATTGTTATCATTTCGAACATCACTCATTTTAATTCGAGTTTGTATTGGGTAAGATTGTTCGTGGCTCATCAATAAATGCCTCATTACATGGTAAACATAAAAGTTGCGCAATCTGAGGTCCGGTTCATCGCACTTTGTGTTTCTCAATATCAAGTGCAGGGTGTAATTTTTTAAAGGCAGTGCAAGTGCATCATGATTAAAATATGAAGTTACCGCACCGCATCGACGATTGCATAATAGATAATAAGAGCATCTACTGGAGAGTAATGCAGGCATCGACGATAAATTAATTTGGTAACGACTCCATCTATTATAAAGTTCAGTGATCAAGTATATGACGTAATATAATTTGGAATTTCAAAAATACATTTCATAAAGTATTTATCTACTTCTGCAATAAGAATAGTAAGTAACAAATTCGTGAGAATAGTACTTATAAGTAGACCCATTTTAGGAATTTAAGGAAAACGTGGGTCGGCATTAGATGGACATTTATTTTATCGTCACTCGCCTAATATTACTCATACAACCGAATGTATATAATGTAATATTACAAAGGTCGTAAGTATATTTGGCATTTTATCAAAAGAAATAAAAGGTTATTAAAGATAAACTGCTTGTCTTACACAAAAATACAATTAAACAGTTCACTTCCAAAACATAGAAAGCGGATAATGATAATACTGATATGCACGTAATCCTGAAAAACGATAACGGCTGAAATACAGAATTGAATAAATTAGTCTAATTAAATCGAATTGAAATGATGTTATATGCTTATATCTTATTAGTGGACGCCCAAAGAAGTTCAATTACAAACATATGAACAGAACATTTATATACAGAATGTTTTTTCGTTGCCACCCTTAACGAAGGTTACGTACTCTATACATCTAATAAAGTAAGTTTATGCCAAAAAAAATGCTGGGAAATGATGAAAATGTTTTTGATTTTTTTTTTATTACTTGATCGGGCGAAATTTATAGTGTCCAGTGTTTATGGTAGTTTTTTCATAGACAGATATTAATTATTTCTCGTGAAAAAATCTTGTTACACGCGTCAATGTGCATTTATGCAGAAAAACGCAGTCTTTTACTCAACTTTGGACCCTAATATAATATTCCCAGGTATGTTTCCATGGAGCAAAATGATCGTGCTGATGAGAAGATTCCGTAGTTTTCAGGAACGTTGACGACCAAAAATCATCCTGTATAAAGATATGCCTGGAATACATTATGCAACATCTAAAAGCACGTTTGTTAGTTACTTACTATAAGTACTCGTACCTTGTTTAATTTAGCACTAGATGTTGAGTAAACTGCTTTAGGTTTTTTTATAATGCCTTTAAGTTTATGACCTAGTCATCTACCACTACGACTATAGATGATGAAGATGATGTGACTAATAAAATAACTGATTTCGTTCTTTAAATAAACTGGTACCTAACAATATATAAGTGGCAATTTATTAACATTATACAGGATGTAACAGAAAGGGTATGTTGATTTCGTTCTTTCCCAAAATTTGAATCGAAAACATTTTTATTTTTCAATATTGTACCTAACAATCTGGATAAAAAAGGTATTCGAGTCTCAAATTTTAAAAATAGGTTCTATATAGTGGGCTATTTACATAGCTTTTCGCTTAACATACCCCTTTTGTTACACCCTGTATATAGGTTTAAGTAGCAAAATAATGCTATGAATAAATTCGTAGTTGCAATAATTAACCATAAAATATTAATTGAATGTAACGACAAAACCCATTAGTTACATAAAAGGGATGACATAAAAGTTTCTACACATTGAAAAACACGACTTTCCACCTCATTACCACGTCTATCAAACAGAAAAACGGCGAGATTACCTGCTTAGAAGGAATCCGATACAAGCAGCAGATACAAAAGGAGATGGTCTAACAATAACAATGTTTTGTGTGTTGTCCTTGGTGACTAACAAAACTTAACTGGTAGACTATGAACGCAAATGTAAGTACAAAAAAATCCATGACTCGGAAAAAGACACTGATATTCATCATCACTGTTTACTTGCACCTAGCTAGCGGGTTTTAACCAAAGAATTGTAACGCAACAAGCCTTTTCTAAAAACTACACCAACCGGTAACTAGTCAAATTATATTGATTACTATTGATTAGGTACTACAACTTCGTCCGTATAAATTTTAGAAATGCTGTTAATTTGCGTTCCAGTGGGAATTTCAGCAAATCCTTTCTTATCATACAAATAACACACCATGCGAGTTACAGCCACGGTCTCTAAGATCAGAGGTTTAGGTTGTGCGTTGATCCGTGAGTCATTTATAGATTATCACATCTCCCCTCTAAATCCGCTCCATGATCCGATAGATGGCAAGTCAGATAATTGCCGAAGCTATGCAGCGGTGTTTGTCGCGTGCCTTCGCTCCTCTTGATAAAGAACCAGCGTACTTAAGGCTACTTGTATGGCTTCCAAACATGCGTTTGAATAAGAAACAAACACGTTTTCCTTCCTACTCATTTGTACGTATTGTAATTTTAAATGCATTGATGACTTAATCCATAGAGCTACTAAATATTATTTGAATGCGAAAGATACTTGATCGTTTGTAAGATTTTAAAAGAAAGCGGCTGAAGGTACGAGTATCTAGATTAAAATCAGTTACCTAGTACGTATAGTGGGAGAAATGGCGATAATCCTATAATATTATAAACGCGAAAGTTTTTATAAGTATAGATGGATGTTTGTTACTCTTTCACGTAAAAACGGCTAGAGCGATTTTAATAAAATTTTGTATGGAGTTAGCTGACACCCTGGATTAACACATAGGCTACTTTTTATCCCGGATAATTTCGATATTTTGTTTTTTCTGCAGTCCACGCGGACGAAGTCGCGGGCGTCCACTAGTAACTAATAATACAATTGGTATAGGAGAAGATATTTCTCAGAAAACAGGAATTCGGAATGTACCTTAAATCTAGTACCCAAATTGGAGTCACATGTACACAGCATGTACACAATAAATAAGTTAGGTACTAAAGGGCAGGTAGGTAATAGCGCAGTTTAGTAAACTGTAACCATGCAGAAATAAGGCAAGTAATTAAGTATTTAATTCCTAGCAAACTCGTTATTTGCAAGAATGTTGGAAGTACTTAGAGGTACGAGTACAAGGTGCAGGTGCCGACATATTGTCTATTATTATTATTTCACTTAAATTTTATTAGACAATATCACTAGATATTAATACATAAATCACTAAAATCAATATTTAATCATTAACTTTTGAAGTTTATCTAATAATAGTAGACGCCCGCGGCTTCGTCCGCGTGGACTGCAGAAAAAACAAAATGTCGAAATTATCCGGGATAAAAATATTTTCCCGGGATAAAAAAGTAGCCTATGTGTTAATCCAGGGTGTCAGCTAACTCCATATCAAATTTTACTACAATCGCTCCAGCCGTTTTTACGTGAAAGAGTAACAAACATCCATCCATACTCACAAACTTTCGCGTTTGTAATATTAGTAGGATAAATTATGGTTCATTTAAACATTGTTAACTGAAATCTAAGTTAGCCATGCCCCTTTTTTAGCCACGTATTGGATTTAAGCCTCAACATAATGTAGATAACTATTATTGAGTATTTTATTATCATGGTGAAGTGTTATAGAGATTTTTCCATTGAATATAAACTGTCTGCGTCAACAACATCCACCCACTTTATCCGTTGTCAAGTGCGTCACTGATAGTTATATTATATACCCATGTATAATTCTTACGTTTTTAATACTCATGCATAACATTTACAAAACTTTTGAGTGCCGTTTGCTTAAAAATGAAACTCTCATAATGATTCAAGTCTGGTTAACACCAAGTTGACAAACAAAATGATTAGCCTAAATAAACGCAGAATCTTTATCTTCTTCCGTATTTTAATGATAATCACAAAAATCTTTACCGACCGAAACTTAACAATAAATAAAAATTTGTATGCATAGCAAGAAATGGAAGAGGTTGCGATAAGGCATTCACCTGCGTAGCACAAAAATAATGTCTACGGTTTCTTAAAATATCGTAGCAACACTACGAAGGAAGATGTACATGCGTAGTAACTAGGTGACGTCAGCAACGGTTCGTGACGTCACATTTGCAATCGATTGTCCCGACCTTGGGGTTACAAGGACACTCCCCTCTTCGTGGGTGAGGCTGCCTTTCATTTCTTTCAACTCAACTCTATTAGGCAATACTAGTTTGGTATCGTTCATGTCTTTAAAGCCATAATCAGTCGTAACGGAAAAGAACAGCGTCCATTGAGTCTTTTTGTCCCAACAGACTTATATTGTACTATTTCTAGTCTCCCAAATCATTGTTCCTCTTTTCCCACGTTGCTCAGAGCGCTTTTGCGACAAATCGTAGTCAGAATTACATCACTCAACTTGGGTAGGACTAGAAATGCGCTATTTACATGGTTTTACTAACATGAATTTAAAAGGTCCCAGTATTCTTGTCATTCATACAGTATCATTCTCAAGAAACCGAGTCATCGTTCATTCAACGATTCCCAAGTGTCTACATTCCGCAAACATAGGCTCGTCGATACGAGAAAAGCACACTCGGCTGCGGACTTTATTTAAATATTTATTCGATGATAAATTATTTATTCACACCTCACGAGCCGTGTCAAAGAAAACACGCTGTATAATTGCCGGCACGTCTATAGCGCCAGCATATTTTGTGTCTCGCTTCAGCTTATCGTTAGTTTGTGGTGTGGAAACGGGATGTTAGAACTTCGATTGTGCAGAGGTGTCAATCCTCTCACTACTGGTGCTTCGTAACAACTAGTCGTTCCTGGAAGGTAGGCTCGACAGGTAGTATGTGTGAAAATATAAACTGGCCTGTCACGCCCCGATTAGAGGTTCCGCACAATACTTTTCATAGCTAAAAAGATAACTTCGAAATAAGATAAGCACTCGGATTTTTCTGAATTGTATTGATTTAATCGTTATGTTCAAATATTTGCTGTACCTACTGATGCGGGGCTTCACTAGAATGCATCAATTGCATCTCCTTCCTTGCGTGTCGTAAGGGTCGCCTAAAGAATTTAGGGTCTCTCAGGCGATGTGCTAGCAACTTATCACTTATCATTAAACATATCTGTAGGATCTCCTTTATTATCCTGCAGCTCTGATCCTATTCCGGGAACGCAGCCATCTGTATATTTAAATGTATGCAGCGACCCTCTAATACAGAGTCAATTAGGTTCCATATACAATACAAAGGAGGTATTATTTTTTTGTGTTGGGATCCCTAAAACCTTTTAAAAATCGAACGTGCAGGGTGCCAAGAAAAAAATCTAGAAGATTCGATCGCCATTGTCGTTCAGCTACTTTTTATATTCGGAACATCGGAAGAGGTTCTAAGAGAGAATGGATATGTGGTAAAAGGATTCTTATGTAAATTGGTTTTATTTGCCCGCTTTTGAGGTGTCGGTTTTATTCAACTGGTTTGAATTTTTTGCTTGCTAATGGCAATGAATTGATACCACTAGTTAAACAGGCTAATAAAGTTCATTATTAAAGACGGAAATTAAATCTATAAGTAGGTACTATAATTTCCTAAAATATTTTGTTACTATATTAGTTTTGGTTACAATATTGATCTATACTTAGGCACTAGTTGAGCAATATATATGATGATAGATCGGAAACCCATTTTACAGTATCTACTGATAATAAAATAAAAAAGAAAGCGCCTCAACAGTTACTTGATCGTAAAAGATAATCTCAAACCAGAAAGTCATTCGACAGAGAACATTGTTATTCAAACACAAATGGTTCGGCAGAGGGTCAACCCTTTCTTCAACCTCAATCCTTATTATAAAGAACTAATTAACTTGTCTAATCGCTCAACTCAAATAAAATGTGAAATTGGGCAGTACCATAGGGTTGAAAGGCAATCATTTCATTTCAACCACAATATTTTAGGAATAAAATTCATATCTGAGTGGGCTATCCTGCAATAAGTAACATAATATGAGTCACAGCGATAAATCTCATATAGGAAGATAATTCTGTAATGCAGGACTAACAGATAAAATCTCACTTAGCTATGGCATACAGCTGCATATGAGAATTTATAGCATTGGAAATACCTACAAACTATTGATACTAATATATAATGCTCGCCTCGCTATTCCTCCACACAGTACAACAGCTTTTAAGGGTAGTTTTAAATATACTGCATCAAAAATATGGAATAATATACCTCCCCCAATACGTTACCTTCCAAATATAAATATTTTTAAGAAGCATTTTAAGGAATTAATTTTTGAATTGCAATAAGAATTACTCGTATTTTGAAAAAACTTTTGCCTATTGTGAACTTGATATATGCTGTATGTATAGTATTGTATTGTATTTTATCTATCTATATTTATATACTTACTTTATAATAAATGTAAAGATATGTTTTGATTTTATAGTTTATAACCAGCAGGTTAATTGTATAAATAGCTTGTGCATTTATAGTTACCATTCTGGAACACTAATATACGGGTCCAGCTGAAAACCAGCGCTGCAGGCCATCTGTTTTGGTCTGCAGCTGTATGCTGAGCTGATAGCTAATAGTCGAAACATTTTTGAATGCATAACTAGACTATCAAAAAGTGAAGATTATGTCGAAAATAGATTTACGATCTATCTAAATTAGTCATCTCATGTATCTGAAATAAATTCAGTCAACTAGGTATTCCAATATTAGTATTATATTAACCAGGTACTAAAAGTAATAAGTGCAAAGATGGATCAAGTAAATCAAGTTGTCCAGGTCAATTTCACTATAGATCGATAAAAAAATCTCAATGGAAATCTTTCCGGGAGGCCTGTTTCTCACGAAGCAGCAGTGGGTGAAACCTCAGACGGTTTACTGACAGAACAATACCAGTTATATTGCTTTCAAAGTAAAAACTGGAGATAGGCATATGATGAGTGGAGAAAAAGATGAAATTATAGTGGATGCGTGAAATAAATTATTATAATACCACACACAATATCACACGAGCAAAAACTGATGAGTATGGAGTTGTTGATAATGAAAATAAGTCTACAATGATGAGAATCTCAATGTAAATAAACTGTACAACTAAAGTTGTTGTTTAAATCATCCTAAATATTAGGGGCCTTACTAATAAAAATATTTAAAATAGGTTGTTACAAGCTATACACGGTTTAATTTGACATTATAGAGGATATAACTTTACGCGCTGTTTTTAGTAGCACCACAAATGATAAAGCGACTAGTATATTATTATCTCCTTTGACAAATTATTTCTGCCACTACCTGAAGGAATCCTTATAACAAAAGCGACAGCTATTGAAAGAAGTTTCAATGTCATTGAACTTGTTAGTACAAAGTGAGGGATTGCGGAAATCGCTTAAAATATTGTTAACGACAGTCCTCAATTTTGCGACTAGTTTGAGAAGACATCGTTTGCCATTTTACTGAGTAACCAACCTTGAGACGTTATCTAACTACATACTGGCCTTTTGTCTTTTTCGGTCTTAGAACTTGCAATTTTCATATTTGCACGGTCATTACTGTTTACTACTCACTTGACAAGTCTGCTTTTACAGTTATCTAAGAATGGGTTTAAACTACCTTTATCTTTATTTACGAGTATGTTTGTTTTCTCTGAAACCTTCACCGGTTCATTTATAATCGGGGATGAGGTTGTTATATGAGTAGTTTTTACTATATATTACTACTTTTTGCTACTTATGAGCGACGTTGTGATGCTAAAAATAGTTTTAGAAGAATGATTCTTAATAAATTTTAAAACTTCTTTAAGTAAGAAATAAATAGTTAAATAGACAGTTTCCATTAAATTCTGCAGAAGCTAAGAATATGCTAATAGATAAACAAATATAAGTAAATACTTCTAACAAAGTTTAACCTAATTTAAACCGAGAGCGGGCATAATTCAACTATCAAATAAGTAGGTGTGAAAACAAACACTTAAGCGGACTAAATCAATTTGATCAATGAAAATAGGTCAGCGCATAATAAAATCAGTCCATTTAAATCGGCGACATAGCTGGTAAATTGAAATTGCACACGAGAAGTAACGAGCAACTACTTCGAAGGAATATACTAACCTAGATATTGGAAACTACCGAAGCGTTGATTATTGAAACCAATTCAGTGCTTGTAAAATATGTGTTTAAAACAAAACTACTCAAAATATTTTCAGTGAAGTAGATACCTCGAATTACTTTCATCTTTGTCAAGTGTAAATTGCGTAGCCCAGTTTTAATTAAACCAATCGTAAAATTCGAGTGAGTACATTCTTAGTTACCAACCCCGTCTTGTTTACTAAGCTAGACCGTCCATAGTAATTTAGGTGGGTTGTGCGATTTTATTACTCATATGGGTACATACATACATACATTCACAAAATTAGGTACCCAGAAATGCAGGAGCATAAAGGAGACCCCGCAGTCACGTTTAGTATACCGGGGATAGATGTAAAATGTAAATGATCGGTGAGAGACAAGTTACTATGGGAATTGGTTTGGGTCAATTCCTATAAACAAACAATAATGCCTTTATAAAAATTTTGACAGCCATGCATTTTCAGGCTATGCCGCTAAACCCGACACCGTGGGCTATCGGAAACTAAGATACAATAGCATTTATTGTTATATGAGTTCCTGCTACACGGCGGTAATAGAAGCCTACCAAAGCTTTAATAACTAGGCTTACTTAGCTATTTTCGCTACCTGCAATTCCAAGGAAATCGAAGTTGGAAATTGTACAGTTGGCATTTCGATGGGAACGTTTTTGATAAATACTTTAGCTTATGGAAATATTATTTTCAAAGAAACATTATGTATTTGCATTGTTTACAGTTTCATTAAGAAATTGTTCACGACCCAAGGAAGTAATACTTAATGCCCCAAATCTCTCATTAGGTGCATAAAGAGCATTTGCTATACTCGAATGATGACTTTTCTAATTCAAGTTTATCTTAGTTCAATGGTTTATGTCGTTGACCTCCACTTTTATTTTATTTCGTAATTATAGCTAACTCTATAGTAAATGATAGGCAAGACTATTTGCTAACCGTTGATTCTTCTGCTTGAAACAATTTACGATACAACATACTACAGTAAGTTTATGCAAATAACTTCGGTGATCTCTATTGAACTATTCGTCAAATCGCAAGAAATTTAGTATTCCAGTATTTTCATTAAAATACTAATTGGCAAATCAGCATTGCCGTCATTAATGTAATGATCTAGTTGGTTTCGCATTTTCATTATCAGTGTTATCACAAGGCCGCTCGTTATTATTAAAATACGGTACACAAAACTGATTTACTGTAAGTACATACTGTGATGGGCGGATAACTAAAAAAATATAATTATAGATTACCTATGGTAGAATGGAGTCTGAAAAAATACCCATAGTTTAGTTGGGTTTCATAATTATTGATTATATAATTATATAAATAAGGTATAAAATTGGAACACTCAAATAAGAAGATTTTGAAAAAATAACTCTACATTTCGATAAAAAAAATTTAGTAGATCAAAAAGATTTTAAAAAGCCATTTCTTAAGGAACCTAGATAGCTTTTCTGCTCTATTAAAGATATTGACGTTTTGTTAAAGTTCAAACAGGAGTAAAGACCAAGGGTCAAGATAAATTAAGTGCTGCGTTGCCAGGCCAGGTAAGTTGCTGCTTCATTTCATTTTAGATAACAAGGTTAAAAAAAATTGGTAAATGATACAACAACGTTCTGCTCAATCACCGAGTGTCCGATAACGACTTTTATTCCGACCTAGGCCCCTTTGATAAGATTTTGATAAACAAACTATGACGAAATCACATTTCGTCCGGATTTGATTCGTACGTGATAGAATGATTGTTTTTTAGCTGTAGTCGGGTTGCTTGATTGTAAGATTACCTGTATTGATATAAGGACCAGGTGATATTTTTATGGCTGCTATTTATGTATCGCTTGCTAGTATTTTTTTTAAGAATAGAAAAGATGAAATATATAATCTTTTATCATCATTACTAATCAAGAAACACACAATACCTCATAATATTGTTTACCATTACTTAATAGGAAAGATAGTAATGCTTCAAGTAAGCAAGGATATAGATAAGACACCTATCAAACATTAGAGGTCCTAACAAACATGCAAAATCAACATCTTCAAGATTTGATATCGCACACTAGAAAATCGGAATAGAAACAACTCACCTCCTGGATGTAGCAGCGTCCTGGGATGAACACTTCCATCCTTATGCAACAACAAGTGCCGTGGCTCCGTCGCCAAGTAACAGGTATTCCCCTCCGACAAACACTTCTGGAAGCAGCGGGCTGCCTGGAAGAACAGCGCCCAAGCATGCTCCTCGCTTATCGTCGAGTTGAACGCCTGCAAGATCTGCTTCAACGTGATGCAGTCCGAACCGTCCAGCGAGACCTCCTCGCCGGGAGTACCGGCGCTTCCCTTGCGCATCATCATTACCCTCCGCCCAAACCCATACTGACTGAGCACTGCACCGATCGTTTCACCTAGTGTTTCACTGGAATTTTGTATTAATAATCACGAAAATGCATGTTCAGAACTGTCAACACCAAATGTTGTCACTGTCACTGTGTTTTCGTTCACAAAGTGGGTGGTTGTGTATTCTGTGTGGTTCGCGGGTCGCGCGTGCGCGTTGCGGTCGAGTGAGCGCGTGGTACGTGCTTGCCGTGCGACGAACGTTGGCAGACTAGCGCGCTTGCCGGCCGGGTAGTCGCATCGTAGAAGGCTTTGCGGCTAGTATGCGCCCTACAACGGAACCACTTCCTACCTTCAAACCCTTCGTTTCCTCGTCATGGATGAACGGATTCCGGTACACAGTATTTAGAAGTCATCCTTTTTGTTTCTGATTAGTATTATTCTGTTTCCTTCTGTTTTTTCTCTCATTATTTCACTGAATTCCATATTTAGGAACGTATTTAAGATTCGAACCTTACTAAATATTCTATTAATGTGTGTGTGATATTCTTTATCCTCCAATAGATAGCCCTGCAACTACCTACATAATAAACTACTTTTAAATTTACACAATATTTTTCAAAGGATCTAATGCTAAACCTACCCTCTCGCGTTGGCCTTCAAAGTACGCTGAAAATCTAACAAACTGAATAAAACCCAACAACGTATTCAGTCCAATCTAATTTATTGCATAAATTATAAAATATCAGTACAATTTACGCCTGCCCAGCGTGGTGACTATGAGCAAAACCCCCCTGTGGCAGTAGCCTTGTGGCGTGCTCTGGGGGAGGCCTACGTCCAGCAGTGGACTGCAATAGGCTAAAGACGAATAAGAGCGGTCTTGGATCGTGGCTTGCGGTAATACAGGACATCCATCATCATTCATCATTTCAGCCCTGGGAAGTCCATTGCTGGACATAGGCCTCCCCCAAAAGGGGGGAGTTGGACCGTAACCCGCCACGCTGGTCCAATGCGAGTTGGCGGGTGGCCAGAGCCTCGTTCGTTGTTCTGCAGGGTGCACCGCGAGCAGATGAGGATGGCTTGGGTCCCGTGAGATCTTTTATGTGACCCCATACACCCCTGTATAATCCTGTAGTTTTAAGTGTCGCGGCTATGTTGGCGTATGACGATTGTCATAACATATGTATAACAGTGGGAACGGCTAGCATATTCTATTTTTTTTTACTGATGACAGTCGTTATAATGGGATTATGGGAGGAAACAGCTATAGCCGATAGTTATCCAACGATAAAATAACCGTAACGATATTTAACCCCCTTACAGTTACTTAGAAGCAAAGCAAACTAGACTAAAATGAAGAGGGCGACAAGTGTGCTGTCACGCTGCTGTCGCACTGATTACGACCAAATGTGAAGGGGCTCTTACGAGAACCATGGCTTTTAGTACAAGGAGAATAGTAGACCGTCCCCGAAGTACCTCACGTTTTTCACAGAGGACATGGGGTATAATTCCGTATAACAAAACAACGTATGTATTCTTTTACACGTGTCCATTTGTCAATTCGTAGCAATTAATATCTTCTTCTTCAGCCTATTGCAGTCCACTGCTGGACGTAGGTCTTCCCCAGGGCACGCCACAAGGCTACTGCCAGAGGGGGGTTTTGCCCATAGTCACCACGCTGGGCAGGCGGGTTGGTGACAGCAGTGTGATTTACGGACTATGTAGTCAGTACGGGAGGCACTGCTGCCCACCTCCCGGAAACCCTTAATCGCCTCGTACGATACCCACGGGCAGGCAGGGGTGGTACAATCTCTACTCTGCCGGCACCACGCGGCAATGTAATATAAATACAGATAATAGCATTACATAGGCTTATACACGGCTTATATCACCCATTCACAATGCTAGTGTCTATTTACAGTGCAGAATTATTGTATAGTCACGGCACGAGAGCTTTGCAAACTTTGCTTTTCTTTCGTACAGTTGTTCAAGATAAATAATGGGCATCGAAAAACAACGGAAACAATATGCACGATTGTATATTACAAAAACAATACTTATTCAAATAGAAATTGTAAAAAAATTGTAAAACATCTAAATATCAACTTTATCACAAATTGACCAATGAACCAATCCCAAAGTCGATGCCGATTATTGCACTGTCGATAAGTTTTATTTAAAAAATTGCATGAAACGCATTCTACGTAGGTACCTACGCTCATTTTATGATGCAAGCTACATGCTATGTCTCCTACAACTTTACACTTCGCAATGCAGCGGATATCTAGAATATATGTATAGTTAGGTAAAATCGGCGGCGAGTAATACATACAGTGTATATTTTGTAACATTACTACTGAAGAAAGGAAACTTTGAAACAGTAAAATACCTAAAAATAAAGTAAAGCTTTTACAATATGTAGTAGTTTCTGTCACAAACTCGCTTCCACCTCGCCTTACTAGCTGTAACCAACGAGACCTGGTATTCCGTTGGTGTAATTACAGAGGCTCTACTATAATCGTTGAAGGTCCACGGACACTGGTGTATATCACCAGCACCATCCAGCAGGTTCTCTCGCAACAACCATGTTTCCATTTTTCCTATGTGCTTTATGAATGAAAATGTGTATTGACCCTCAGATTAAATATGAACGCCTCATTAAGTGCTTAAACAATATTCTAAATAAATTAATACTATAGTGTACCTACCGAAATGGATTTTATAGGAATGTAATGTAAATACAATTATAAATCAATTTCAGCTTAATGTACAAAATACTTAAAACGAACGAGTAATTTTAAAATGCCGCCACTTTTATACAAGGACGTTTGAAAAGACAGACTACCATCGACAAACAAGCAGCACCGGGCACCGTGACAAGCCGGCGCAGTCATTGATACACGTCACACACACACAGACTAAACATAACAAGCCGGACGCTCCGCCATTACGCGTTCTGCCAGCTCCGAGGCGACACGTGTTTTTATATTTTGATAATAAAAGAGCAATAATGCCTTCGTGTGTCGTGAAATGGTGTAAGAACAATACTATCAAACATAAAAAAGAGCAAGGAATAACCTTTCATAGGTAAGATCACTTATATTTCATTTAATTTGATAAAAACATATTGCTTGACACTTGAAATATCAACATCGAGTCCATAAAAGAAATGGCGCATGCGGCGGCCATTTTGATCTGTTGTGTTTTTATTCACAGTAGCGACATCTGGGAATTGTCATCAAAACTAATGAAATATTTTTTTGCTGTTTTAGGGTTCCGTGCCTAAAGGGCGTAAACGGAACCGTATTACTAAAACTACACAATAATCGTCTGTCTATCGCAAGGCTGTAAAAATCGCCCGATATAATACATTTCCTGCGAGTAATAACACTGTCGTATAACTCAACACAATGGTACATGTTCAGCATTTTGAGTATTTGCCTGGCTGTCACCCACACCCTGTATACCTACAACAAACGTGGTTAGTTAATAAGTAGCAAGTGGTGATTTATTTTTCCTGCGAAAATTTTTAGTGGTTTTAGCCTGTTCTGGAGTCGGCATATCAATATTTGCCTATCACTTTCATCCTGTATATTAGATTGTACGGAACCCTTTGCGCGCGAGTACGACTCGCGCGTACCTTTTCTGGGATCTTTCGCCTATCTGCAATCTTCTATACATATAATAAAACTAGTGGACGCCCGCGACTCCGTCCGCGTGGACTACAGAAAAAAACAAAATATCGAAATGCATCGAAATCGGTGCAGCCGTTTCTGGATTAGCGTGCACAAGCGCACAGAAAAAGACTAGCAGACAAAAATTCCAAAAATATGTTAATTGCGTGATAAAGGTATCTATACTAATATAATATTAATTAATATTATAAAGCTGTCACGAATTAAAAAAATATATTCGAGGAAGGCTGCTATATATCAAAGTGCGACTAGGGCGAAGAATAAGAGGAAAATGGAAAAAACGAAAATTATTCAAAATCGGTGTTCAGCCGTGAAAGAATTCGTAGAAATGATATGAAAGAAAAAAATTGAAGGTCTAGACTGCCTGATGAGACCCTTAGCGTGCTTTGAGAGATATGAAAATACTTAGGAAAAGTTGCTCAGCATGATAAGCACTTTCTAATAACGTAATAAAATTGAACTAGATAACCTGATGCAGAACCCTTAACAGCCCACTAAATTTTGAGAGATATAACGTCGACATTTTAAAAGACAATTCCCTGTTAAATCTTTGCTTAACCAAGGGGCAAACGTTTCGTTGGAATTGACTTACGTTGCTTTTCACACGGCCAATTATATGTCGCTATCGGGTTGCGTTGAAAATAAACATATATTTACGCAGAAGTACTTTAAAATATTTTATTCTGTTTGTTTCTATTCTATAATAATTTTTCTTATATATCTTCCATGTACAGACAGCGATCCGTTACATTTTATTATATGTATAGACTAGTGGCCCGCCCTCGCTTCGCTTCGGTACATATCAGTATATATAGCTACAACTTCATATGTACAACGGTTTTCGTAAAAATTTGGAACTCCCGTTGGTCCCCTTCCCGTGGGAATTTCGGGAAATCCGTTTTTAGTCCTTCTTCGTTGTCCCCAATGAACATATATGCCCGATTTCAGCTTCATATGTATAGCGGTTCTCGTAAAAATTATGAATTCCTGTTTGTCCCCTTCCCGTGGGAATTTCGGGAAATCCGTTTTTAGTCCTTCCTCGTTGTCCCCAATGAACATATATTCCCGATTTCAGCTTCATATGTATAGCGGTTTTCGTAAAAAATATTAAATTCCCGTTGGTCGCCTTCCCGTGGGAATATCGGGAAATTCTTATGACCTATGACACTCAGCAATAATGTGGCTTTCTATTGGTGAAAGAATTTTTAAAATCGGTTCAGTAGATCCCGAGATTACCCCTTACAATTTAACAAATATACAAACACACAAACTTTACCTCTTTATAATATTAGTACCTATATAGATGTATAGATGTAACAGATCGCTGTCTGTACATGGAAGGTATATGAGAAAAAATACTATAGGAGACCTTTATCAACGCAATAGTACCCAAAATATAGATTTTTGGAATTTTTGTCTGTTTGTCGGTTTGTCTGTGCGTTTGTGCACGCTAATCTCAGAAACGGCTTAACCGATTTCGATGCAGTATTTAGGAATATATTTTGACAGGTCCCACTTAACATATAGGCTACTTTTTATCCCGGGAAAATGTTTTCATCCGGATAATTTCGACATTTTGTTTTTTCTGTAGTCCACGCGGATGGAGTCGCGGGCGTCCACTAGTAGGTAATAAAAGAGGATATTGTTCTCAGATTTCCATCCGCCAATGATGCGTGGAAGATGGACTGGGTAGATATTATCAGACAGAGTAGAGGTGAACCTAACTGGACCCCGACCAAATCCAGTGTCGTATGTAGCAGTCATTTCGAAGCCAGTGATTTATACCTTACTGAAAATGGACGTCTCAGGGTCGTTAATTATGGAGTGCCAAAGAAGGTAATTTTTTATTCGACTTTTTTTACATTTCTACCCGCACTACTTTAGTTTTCTTTATCAGAACTTTAGGCTTCTTTCCTCTAGAGATATGCTATGCTACTTTGCTGCGGATGCCTGTAATAATCATATTGATGATTTGGATGAATTTGATTAGTGAAATATCAAACCATCAAAGTTTTGCATTTTGTATCAGTATTTTGCAGGCTAATACTAAATAATCTATTGTTATTTCAGATGGTGGAATTTAATACAGAGAATGCGGCGTTATCCGAGAATTCGCAACAACCGTTAATAGTTAGTTCTCCAAGTACAGCCCCGCCTCAAGTAAGAAATAATACCACCTACATATTTTATTTTCACTGGATTAGTCTATTATTAAAGTAAGATTGTTCTGAGTGCTTCCCCAAGGGAAAGGCTAAAAACTAGAAAGGTGATATTTGGAACGTGGCTTCTTTTGTGACGTGTAGTTCACTAAGTAGGGATTTCACGAAATTCCCACGGGAACTAATTATAAAATTTACGCGGACGATATCATGAGCGTCCGCTAGTTAGCTATGCCTCAATTAACTATTTACCTACCTTTTTACTGTAAGTGATATTATTTTGAGGGCCAATAAATGCTCTAGTTTTTTTAAATTAAACTTTTAAAGTATTTTGCAGGCTACTTAATCTCTTGTTATTTTAGATGGTGGAAATTAAAATAGAGAATCCGGAGCAACCGTTGATAGTTAGATCTCCAAGTGCAATCTCACCGCAAGTAAGAAATAATACCTTTATTTCCTTTATTAGCCTACGCAGACGACGACGGTGTTTTCTCCACGGTGGAGAAAAAAGTACGCTCCGCGAATAAATAGTCCGGCGCGGATTTACCGCGGACTCAACGCACACCGTGTGCGGTCATTTGTTCCCGGAAATCGAATCGATGTGTTAGCACCGCCATTTCGGAAATTTAAAAAAACAATGATTGTGCAAGATTGTGCTAGGCTTGTGCTGACTTATGCCATAAATAAATTTTCAAATAATAAAAAAGTTACAGAGAAAATAAAAAAATCACCAGCCCCGCCATTTTGTAAAATTGACAAAATAACATATGGATAAGTTTGAGCTAGGTGTGTGTTGCTTAATGCTGAAATCCCCCTTGAAATTGCATAATTATTTTTTAACATTACATTTCGTTTTTCTCAAAAACCTACTGACATTGATTTTTCGTTTGCAGCACATTCTAGCACATATTCAACTGAATCAAAACATTTTTGACAAAATGGCGGTGCTGCATTTTTTTTTCAATCGTTATTTTCTGAAAATCTAGTGTGGTATTGAAATTTGCTTTACGGCACAGTATAGTACAGCCCATATGTACAAAGTTCCATATGTTATTTTATCAGTTTTATAATATGACGGTGCTGGTGTTTTTTTTTTTCTGTAACTTTTTTGTTCTTTGAATTTTTACGGCACAAGTCAGCACAAGCCTAGCACAACCATTATTTTTTTAAATTTCCAAAATGGCGGGGGTGCTAACTTCACCTGAGAACTTCACACACATGGAAATCGAAAGCACAACGCGGATTAAAGTCCGCCATGTGCGTTGCTTCCTGTGGTTGCTTCGCCTAGTCACACGAGTTCTATTTTTTTTCGCGGTCTCTCCCGTATTTTTGTCCGCTCCGCTCTCTTCATGTCCTCGGTTATTCGGGAGCCTTTTTGTACGCGGTACCTACTTTTAATCCCTCCTCGTTTGCGTTACTCGATACAGTTGTAAGCGGAAAAAAAAGTCCGCGGACTAAAATCCCTCGTCTGCGCAAGCTATATGTTTGGTCATGTATGCGTTTAATATATATTATATGTTTAATTTGTATGAATTTATGTGCATTTTAGCTGGGAGTTAATTTTATATTGTAGACCATTAAGTTATTTAAAATTATCTAGTTTTATACTAGACTTTTAAAGCATTTTGCTTGCCACTTAATCTCTTGTCATTACAGATGGTACAAATTAAAACAGAGAATGTGATAATGGATATTGAACCACTGTCGGCAGTTGGATCTCCAAGTACAGCCTTACCGCAAGTATGAAATAATCTATACTAATATTATAAAGAGGAAAACTTTGTTTGTTTGGTTGTAATGAATAGGCTCCGAAACTACTGGACCGATTTCAAAAATTCTTTCACCGTTAGAATCCTTATTGGACCTGGATGAACATAGGCTACAAGAATTTCCCGATATTCCCACGGGAAGGCGACCAACGGGAATTCTATATTTTTTACGAAAACCGCTATACATATGAAGCTGAAATCGGGCATATATGTTCATTGGGGACAGCGAGGGAGGACTAAAAACGGATTTCCCGAAATTCCCACGGGAAGGGGACAAACGGGAATTCATAATTTTTACGAAAACCGCTATACATATGAAGCTGAAATTGGGCATATAAGTTAATTAGGGACTGCGAGGAAGCACTAAGAACGGATTTCCAGAAATTCCCACGGGAAGGGGACCAACGGGAATTAATTATTTTTTACGAAAACGGTTATACATATGAATCTGAAGTTGGGCATATATATTTATTTGGGACCCCGAGGAAGCACTGAGAACGGATTTCCCGAAATTCCCACGGGAAGGGGACAAACGGGAATTCATAATTTTTACGAAAACCGCTATACATATGAAGCTGAAATTGGGCATATAAGTTCATTAGGGACTGCGAGGAAGCACTAAGAACGGATTTCCAGAAATTCCCACGGGAAGGGGACCAACGGGAATTAATTATTTTTTACGAAAACGGTTACACATATGAATCTGAAGTTGGGCATATATATTTATTTGGGACCCCGAGGAAATTCCCACGGGAAGGGAACCAACGGGCGTTCCAAATTTTTACGAAAACCGCTGTACCTACATATGAAGTTGTAGCTAATGTACTGATATGTACCGAAGCGAAGCGAGGGCGGGCCACTAGTATTTTCATATAGTAATAAATTATGAAGCTATCCCTTTAGCTGTGTATTTTATTTTATGAAGTTCCCCTATTATTATTCCAAGTCCACCTAATGCTGCTGCTTTAGTTTTTTAATCTGACATTTAATTATTTTTTAAAATTATTAATAAAGAAATGTTTTTTTTTTTAATTTTAGATGGTGGTATGTAAAACTGAGAATGTGTCGGATTCGGAAGATCCATTGATAACAACACAATCCTATCCTGCAGACGTTAAGCCGTTTTTGCATGTAAGCATTAAAATATTATTGTTGTTCAAGATTAATGGGCAACACTGCAAAAACAATTTTTAAAACGCAAATTAGAGTTTAAAAGATACATTTCAAGTTTATCACAAACAAATAATAATATGTATCAATAACATTTCTAAAAAGCAAGCAAATACACGTACATCTGTTCACTATGGGTGCGCCCACCACCGGGCCCTACACCATGTTTGAACTTCCGAATTGTAACGCCTAATACAATTTCATTTATAAAAAGTACATCTGTGTCTGCTTGGTTCCAAATAAATAAATATGAAGTCCATGTCCGTCCATTATTTACCTTGTTTACCTGTTCAGTAGTTATTTCTCATAATATATTTCGCATTTTGATTTTCTATTATTTTCAGGTCCCTTCAGAAACAGAGAATGTGGTATCAAATCCGGAAAATCTGTTAATAGTTAAATGTGAATTTCCAAGTACACCCTTAGCGCAAGTAAGATTTTTTTTAATTTCCAGAGGGTTTGGTCAAATATATGCATTACTTATGTACCTATACAGGGTGTTTTTTCGTTGCCACTCTTAAAGAAGGGTACGTACTCTATACATCAAATAAAGTTTATGCCAAAAAAAAATGCTGGGAAACGATGTAAATAAATAAAAAATCTTGATCGGGCGAAATTTATAGTGTCCAGTGTTCACGCTAGTTTTATCATAGACAGATAGTAATTATTTCTCAGGACAAAATCTTGCTACGCGCGTCTATGTACATTTATGCAGAAAAACGCAGTCTATTTACTCAACTTTGGACCCTAATATCTTAGGAACCAGACACTTCCCAGGTATGCTTCCATGGAGAAAAATGATCGTGATGATGAGGAGATTCCGTAGTTTTCGGGAACGTTGACGACTAAAAATCACCCTGCATATTTATTTTTGTGGACCATTAGGTACTGATCTACCTCGTGTAATTCCTAGTGGTACCTAGTGGTCCCCTGTAAGTAAATCACTAAGGTACCAGTTGGCTGATTCATAAAAATGCGAAGAATATGCATGTACTAGGAGCGAGTAACGAGATGACGGATAATAGGGATGAATGGAAGAAAAGGACATACTGCATCGACCCCAAATGCTTGAACATGCAGGTAGATGATGATGATGATGCTGAGTTAGATACCTTGATTGTTTTTTAGAATTCACCAGATATTGGAGAAACTATGGATACATTAGTTCAGCGACCAGACAGTCCAAGAACGAAGGGTTTAAAGTTTGAATTGAAGAAAAAAAACGAGAGAATTGAAAAACAGGCAAAACTAATTAAAACACTGAACCAAAAAGTTAGACGTCTTCAGGAACGAAATAAATGTTTGAAGAACAAGATAATCGATTTATGTCAATAAGAAAATAAAAAAAACAAATATACTGGTAAGTTTATGTATGTTTTCATGTCGTATAAATGATTTGAATTTGAACTAAGAGAATGGACATTAGAAATAGCTGGACAACTTTCCATTGACATATAACCGAAGCACTACTAGTAGCCGATCTTATCATAGATACACATCACACAGTATAGTAAGCCGAGCGCTTCACCAGTACGTAATTTGTCAGATCCGCGACAGAATGTCACATGTATTTTAAGCATTGTTAGTTACTCCGCATAGACTACAGAATGCAGCCTACGTCCTCCTCCG
This sequence comes from Carposina sasakii, assembly GCA_014607495.2. Taxonomy (NCBI): domain Eukaryota; kingdom Metazoa; phylum Arthropoda; class Insecta; order Lepidoptera; family Carposinidae; genus Carposina; species Carposina sasakii. The sequence continues at coordinate 2,981,965 of CP053149.1, read as the reverse complement.
TACTCCCAACAACACGTGTGCCAAAGTTCAAGAATTTTGTTGAGTAAATAAAGCGTGAAGAGGTAACATACAAACTTATTTATTTATATTTTATATTTCAAACGTCAATAGTCACATGTAGTAAGCTACGGGGCAGTAAAGTTAGTTCCTAGGATAGTGATGCCGTAATATAGCGGACATGTAGGTAAGTACTTTCACATGTCGGCACCGTCAACAGCTTTTAGCGTTCGTGCGACCGTTAAGTATATTATGACGCCACCGCTAACCTAGGTAAGAATGCACCATTGGTTGGTTAATGTGTCAGATGCGCTGTAACGAAATGCCGCATCACGGCCCGCCAGTAGTGTGCTCTCTAAATTATATTGCTCGAATAAAAAAGTATTAATTGTCGATAATCCTTATAATTGACTAAATAAACAGCAATGTAGGTATGTTACGTTATACTCTTGTCAATAGACCATCAATTTTTACATTTATCTTTAAACTTTTTTCTCATCTTACCTTGATCGTTGTCCATTATGGTCAATATATGGTTTAAATGTAGATACAAATTGATGTAACATTACTACAGTGTAATACATAAAAATCTTAAACCATAACCCACTGTTTCAACAATCACTCCAATAATTTATTTTCATAATAATTCACCTTTACAATATGATGAAAAAAATAAGCATACAAATTATAACAGTTCAGAAAGTATCTCATTAATGTATTTTTAACAATATATCATTTCTAACTAATCGATAAATGCTCACCGGTTATAATAAAAATTCTTATTTCCATCGAGGGTTCGCCCACCATCGAGCCCTACACCCTCCGCTGACCCTCGGATCTGCCGACTCATGGTCATGAAACCCTCGATGGAAATTTGAACTTCCGAATAATAACGCCTGATACAATTAAATAAAAATTCTTAGACATTATGGTCGATTCCGGCAGTTACACTTAAACCTAAACGTAAAATTAGTCCTACCTGTCCTTTTCTCTCTCAGCAATTTATGTTAAGAACGGAGAGATTAGACCTGACTAAGATTAGGTTTAAGTGTGACTGTCGGAATCGACCCTATTGTTTAATTCAATTTAATTTTTGCTCGTAAAGGACTCTGTCGATTAGACTTTGCCTAAGCTAACCATAGCCTTACAATGACAGATATTCTATACATTTAACTGTCAAGCTGTTTAACTTTAGACTCGGTTTAATTTTAATTAAGCTACAGTAAACTTTTTTTATAAGTCTCTACAGCGCCCATATTATGTACTAAAAGAAATGCGATAGCTAAAATATTACATAACAGCAATCACAAAGGAATTTGATATTTCGTACAATTAAAGAATTTTCGCCGACGCATTGCTACCGTCTCGCTTTTGCAACATACGTATTACGTATATTGCAGCCTGCGAGTATTCAGTCGTATTTCTTTTGAGACCAATTTGACAACAATATCATTCAAAAACGCCAGAAACTAATCAAATGTGAGCACACAGAACTTTGAAAATCAATAGTATTACTTTCATATAAGCTCAACCTCGCGACAAATCTATCAGCCTACTGGATATTTTACTAGAATCAGTCTCACTTCTTCTTCAAGCTCCACAGCGGGTCAAGAAAGTTCAACGGGTCCTTCATATCGCCGCTCTTCAAACCCGGAGACTGCTTCATCTCCTCAAAGGACTCCCGGGAGAATTTTGGCGGCCTCTGATTGGCGGAAACGGTCTGGGCGGGAGGTGGAGGGGGTAGTACAGCAGCGCCGGTTTGTACAGTTACTGCATCGCCGTTGAACATGGTTGTACCTAGAAAATCGGGATGGTTTTACTAGCAATGTTTTAGGGATGGACCAAAATCTATACATATAATAAAAATGTAACGGGTCGCAGTTTGCACATGGAAGATATATGAGAAAAAATATTATAGGAGACCTTTATCAACGCGATAGTAACCAAAACAATTATTTTTGAAATTTTTGTCTGTTTGTCGGTTTGTCTGTGCGTTTGTGCACGCTAATCTCAGAGACGGCTGAACCGATTTCGATGCAGTTTTCAGGAATATATTGTGACAGATCCCACTTAACATATAGGCTACTTTTTATCCCGGGAAAATGTTTTTATCCGAGGATACGAGACGATCTGTTTAATAAACAGTGTTTATTACAAATCCACTTACACTGAACGAGTGAAATTAAGTCAGGACACCTTATTCACTAATTGCTTAAAATTAGCATATCTTGCAACATTACAGCAATGGTATAAACATGATAAAAAAATTTAAAACTGAACAAGGAACTATGTACGTACGTACATTATTGTTTATTCGTACACGAAAGAAAGAACCTTCTATATTTGGCTACATACAGAGCTTTAAAAATAACAGATAAAATAAATGAAAGATAAAATTGGTCGTCCTCTATGAAAGGTAACATACCTGAGCACAAAACTCCTTGAACATAGAACAGCGCAGTTATATGAGCATCCGCTAAATATTTCGTGTCCTCCAATACATTTGTCCTATTTCTGCACAAGTTTATACATCCTGTATCTAACATAGCTGAAAGGAAATAAAATAAAAACATTTAAAAAAAACATCTGAGGGGTAAGCACGAACAAAAAGTAAAACAACGAACAAAAGGTAAAAAAAAAACAAAAAAGAAACAAACTAAAGAAAAATTACACAACTCTGTAATAAATAATGCAAGTCCACATCGTCTTTTGGAATGAGACAGACGGCCAGCGTTATCTCTGTCGCACGAATGACTAACCACTGTGTACTACGAATTATTGGGAAAATTAGAATGTTTGTGTATAGTAAATGAAGTCATATCTGAACATGAGTATCTTCTGAAATATCCATAGTATTTTAAGCAAGTAAAACTTACAGCGCAACTCAATCTGTCCCGCTCGCACTTGGCACATAGTCATAAGTAAGAGCGAGACAACAGAACTTCTGCCCGATCCCGCCGCACATTGTACCCAGGCCCCTTGCAGTTGGTTGCTAACTCGATTCTCGTACGTTTGGCTCAAGATTTTATCGCATAGCATTACCAGAGGCGAACAAACGATTCTGTAAAAGATGTAAATATTCTTCTGATGGTTCGAATGATTTGTACTTTTTGAATAAAAAATGAAGTTTCGCGAATGAAAATGTATTAATCAGCGTTAAAAATACATAGACACAAACGCTGGTATTTGGTATCTCTTTTTAATTAGGTCAATTAGAATTATAGTACGAAGGCTAATTTCAAAAAAATGTGATGCGATTAGTGAGTGCTTAACGTCCAATGACGACCGATTCAATCTATCGATATTCTATAAATCTATCGATTAAGAGCATACTTTTTAAATTACATAGTACGATAATACGAATGTCACGTTTAACAACAGTATCTTGCATTGTTTCAAATAATTGTATCTTCAAGCCCTAAATTTATCACACCATACTTACTTAGCTGGAAACACATTGATCTGATAATGCGTAACAGAGTGCACAGTATTCCCGCTGGCCACACTGATTTTCCTCTCCGTCCAATGCACGGTACATGTGACCTCTTCTAATGTCACCCTCACGTTGTTCAGTTCTAGAGATTGGCCTTTAGCGGTCGGCCAGTATGGCTTGCCTTGCATCTAAAAAATAATCACGGAGGTAAGATTGTCTGTTTAAAAAAGCTTTCAGATTTCCATTCGTTGGTTCGTTCATTCATTCGTTCGTTGGTTTGTTAAAAAAAAAGTATATTTGAAAACATTTTCGGATAGGAAACCTCACCAAGTTAGGTCAACTTTTTAAAAAGAAATCCAAAGATAAAACGGTGGATCCTTTTATTTATTTATTCTGACGTCATAGTTAAGATCATAAATACTAATTAAATACAACCTTTTCAAATACTTACCTCAATTTCAGTAAGCAAGCAAACAACACAGCTGATTTTGTTCTCCAAAATGGCTCTCCAAAATATACTGTGAGTATTCTCGGGCGGGTTTTTTGATATCACTAATGGAATGCACCATGGAGCTAATTGCTAGAAAAAAATTATAGATTAGATCGGAACCTTGTATTTTATACAGCCAAAATTTTATTTTTGTGACATTCTTCATGGTATTACAAAATAATTTTGTGGCATAACTTGAAATAACCTTAAAATTCTAGTTCTACCTGTTCCTCTCTGTCTCAGCCATTTACATCATGGAGATGGACAGAATAACAAATTTTAAGTTAATGTTGTGACGCGTTTTCTAATACCATAAAGAATGTCACAAAAATAAGACAAGACATGATATGACGGTCAGAATCGACCACAATGTAGCTATAGATACATAGCAAAGATTTGAAAATCTTACCTTATACAAAGAGGCGTTAATATAGGCATCAGGGTCAGATTTAAGTGTGACTCTAGAATCATCGTAGGGCACAACATGGCTAGCCATATTGCCTTCATAATCTCTAGACACTGCTTTAGATCTATTCATGTTTTCTTTGGTCTGAAAAGTAAAGATAATGAAAGAAAGTAATTATTTAGATAAGTAAAATTAAAAATTCCCACAGGTAAGGTAATCCTTTTATTCTATTATTTCCTCCTTAAATACTCCGTCTCTTTCTATCTTGTAGGACTAAGAAGAATTCCTTTACGTGAAATTAAGTATACATCAGTTTTCGTGAACGTTCCCGAAAACTACGGAATCTCCTCATCATCACGATCATTTTTCTCCATGGAAGCATACCTGGGAAGTGTCTGGTTTCCAAAATATTAGGGTCCAAAGTTGAGTAAATAGACTGCGTTTTTCTGCATAAATGCACATTGACGCATGTAGGAAGATTTTTTCACGAGAAATAATTAATATCTATCTATGAAAGAACTAGCATAAACACTGGACACTATAAATTTTGCCCGATCAAGTAATATAATTTATTTTTTTAATGTACATCGTTTCCCGCACTTTTTTTTAGCATAAACTTACTTTATTTGATGTATAGAGTACGTACCCTTCGTTAAGGGTGGCAACAAAAAAACATCCCGTATAATAATTATGTAGTAAGCTTACCTGTACATCTTGCAACGTTTTCCATTTAGCATCTAACACCGTCAAGCCCGAAGCCGTCTTGTTCGTAAAGGACTCCACATAGTTCTGCAAATCCTTTACTTCCTGCGTGAATTTGTTCATCAACGACGGATCGGAGAATATATCCATTTTAGCCGGTCTCTCTATAACCTCCTCCTTAGGAATCTTAACTATTTGCGGCTTAGTTTCCATGACTGGTTTCTTTATAGCAGTCTCCGATATTTGCGGCACTTTTATCTCTGGCGTTAGCGGTTTTATTTCCACTGCGAAATCTATGTCGGATAGTAAATCAAATACCGTCGGCTCCGGTTTTGATTCTGCCACCTCTGTAGTAACCGGTTTGACTTCGGGAGGGTTTTCTACAGTTTCTTGGGGTACTTCTGCCGTATTTTCAGATACAGGCACGTTCTGTACATTAGTAGTGTCAGTTTGATCGAAATTAGGTTGTTGCACATTCTCAATTGGAGTCGAAACTGCAAAGGAAGTGCAATATAAATAAAAAGCAAGTGTTATTTTAAAGTATTTATTCCAATACTAGTTATAGTGTTAGTTACATACAAAATAGTAAATACAATCTACTTTCTACCAGTGTAATATACTAAATTCTCTTACCTTGGTTACTAGCAAACGTCACACTTGTATTTTGATCCTGATTAGACTGTATATAAGTCGACTGATTCATATAGGAGCCGTAATTGGACGGCGCAGGTACTGAACTGGGCGGCACTTCGTTTGGCTGCATAGTTTGATACCCGTACGGTAGGTTGTAGTATATTTGATCGTTAGATTGAGTCGACGTTTGGGGCAAAGGTTGTACCGGACACTCGGAGGGCGATTGTACCGTGTCGCAGGTACCAGCACTAGTGTACACTTGCTGCGACCATTCCTTATTCGACGGTTGCGATGAGTCAAAAGATTGAGCGCTGGCTCCTTGATCCATCGTACTATAATTCGAGTAGGAGTTCTGAGATCCGTAACTGTACTCGTAGTTTCCTAGGGCAGGGTTAAAAGTGTATCCCGGATGGTTTTGATACTGCTGTGTGTATCCCGTACTCGTGTTTGGTTGTTCATTATATAGATAGCTGCTCGTAGGTTGCGCAGGTTCAGGGTTTGAGAAATTAGCGACAGGTGTCGCTTCAAACGCCTGCAAGTTGCTTGGATAGCTGACATTAGCTGCCAATGCTTCTCCAGTGACGTGCGATTTTATAGGTTTGTCTATGGCTTCCAACTGCGCCCGTATAGCCGGGTCTATGTAATGCGGGTCTGCAGAGAACGGGTCTACACTTGTTGCCGTACTAGAAATGCTGGATGTCATTGCGCCTGTAGTTTCTGTATTCGTATAAATGGGATAGCCTTGATTTGTATTGTAGGTGTTGGGATAACTATACTGCGGGTCTGCCGCGTTGAATGTATTGCTTACTGGCACCGTACTTTCAGTGCTGTAAGGGTAGTTTAGCGAGCTATATTCCGCCATATTTTGCGATGACGTCATATTCATGTTTTGTCCGTTCTGATTGTGTTGACCCGCGTGACTGTATGTACTTGTATTTGGAGTGGACGCGTTTGGATACTGAACGTTATAGTACGTTTGGGAGTAGTCTTGGGCGTATGGATTTTCCGTTTTCGGTCCGCCCACTTGTAATTGAGCGAAACTAGAGTTTAAATCCACCTGATTGGTCGGATATGGCATCGCTTCGGGTATTGTGTTGATCTGATTGGCTGGTGGTATTTGAGGCTCATGAGCGTATGGATTACTGTTGTACGGGTTGGGCGATTCTGTTACTTGAGTGATATTGCTTTGTGTGCCAGAATAGTATGGATTTTGGTAGATTTGGTGATCGCTCATCTGGTTTGGAAACTGGGATGGTGTGAACGGAGTATTGTACGCATACGGGTTATCTTCGACCGGTTTAGCGTAGTTAGTTTTCTGTCCCTCATAGTAGCTGGCATATGATTCGCTATCGTTTGATCTGTACGGAGAGGCGAATCTATTGAATGGCATGGACGGGTTGTGTGAAGACGTTGGCAACACCACACCGTCCGGTATCGCCATTTGGGTGGCATCGTTGGCTGCAAAAGTTTACAACATAAAATATTTTAGTAAACCCAAGTTTGCAATTAATCTTAAGTCTATAACCGAAATAAGTAATTTACAATATACCTATATAAATACATACTATACATTTTCTCTGTCCCCCAAATGGAGTAGGACATATGTAAATTATCTGTGACAACTTGCTAGCTCATCTCCTGAGAGAACGCCCCTGAGTTCCTTGGTCGAGTCTTACGACATGCACGGAAGGAGATGCAGCTCATGTATTCTAGTGAAGCCCCGCATCAGCACAGGACTAAATTCACAACCGCAAACGCCGCGACTACTGTCATGTACAGTAACGTTCAAAAGTCCAGTAGCGATTCTACAAAACGATCGTTTACGTACTAGTTTTACTTACGACGTTATATTTCCCTAAATGCGGTCAACCGAACAAGCGTTAAGGTGCTACAGCACTTATGAACCTTTACTGTACATGCAATGTTAAGGGCCGATATTTAACGGTCAGATAGCTATCTAAGGATGAAGTTAACGCTGTCTCTCTTTGAAACTTGCTCAAGATAGAGACAGCATCAGCTTTACCCTTCAGATAGGCTATCTGACAAAAAATCGCCCTTAAATGGTGTTATTAACTGACCTTCAGATCCAACGGGCGCCGGTCTTACCGAGGTGGGGTAAATAGACTCCGGGTAGTAACCGTCCGCTGGTACGGGCTCAACTGGTGCTGTTGTAATCATAGACGCATTTCAATAGGTTGTAATTAAATCAGGCAAGGGAATGACGTAAAATAGTTCCCTTCGAGTGAGGGAAACAAGGAAAAATATATAAGTAACCATCGTGAAAAAACAGCAAAATATGATCACATAACAAAAGTTGTCATAAATTATGCAGATGATGTTGTAATTTGATATTTATTAGGACACTAGCCGGTCGCCCGCGACTTCGTCCGCATGAGGGGGTGTACCCGAAGCCAGGGCGAGTCCCTAATTATACATATACAGTGTGTAACAAAAAGGGTATGTTAAGCGAAAAGCTATGTAAACAGCCCACTATAGAGAACCTATCTACAAAATTTGAGACTCGAAATCACATTTTCATTTTTCAAGATTGTATGAAAATTTCTGAGATATTTAAAAATTCTCCATACTATCGGGAAAAATAAACATGTGATTTCGGGTCTCAAATTTTGTGGATAGGTTCTCTATAGTGGGCTATTTACATAGCTTTTCGCTTAACATACCCTTTTTGTTACACCGAGTATATTGAATCACTCTGTATATTGAATCACTCTATATATTGAATCACTCTATCTATTTAAAAAAAAACACATCAATATCCGTTGCTCAAAGATCGTAGTTTTAAAGATACATAGGGACAGACTTTTATAACATGTAGTGCAGTAAGGATTCGGTCGCCAACCCGCATGCCCAGCGTGGTGACTATGGGCAAAAACCACGCTATGGCAGCAGCCTTGTGGCGTGCTCCGAGGTAGGCCTGCGTCCAGCAGTGGACTGCAATAGGCTGAAGACGACTTAGGATTCAGTTACCTATCGGCGCAGCCCTGCCCCTATTCTTCATATACGGCAGGTAGTCCTTCAGCTTCATGCCGGCGGCGGGCGGCGGCAGGCCGGCTGGCAGTGCCGGGCTCGGGGTAGACGACGATGTGGGGGTGGCGGCTGCAAGGGGAGGGGGGGTTGCGTTAAGTTACAAAGTATAACGAAAGGGGTGTGTTAAGCGAAGAGCTATGTAAAAGGAACCTACCCACAAAATTTGAGACTCCAAATCACATGTTTATTTTTCCAGATACTGTGGAGAATTCCTTGACAACTCAGGAATGTTCGTTCATACAATCTTGAAATATAAACTCTCTTTATAAATCAAGAGTCTCAAATTATACGGACAGGTTCTCTATAGTGAGCTATGACTAGGATACTATGACCTATCTCAAGCGGTCTCTAAGGCCAAACCTATCTCTAGCAGTCTCTAAGACCACATCTACCTCCAGCGGTCTTTGAGGCCTACCACTTAGGGTCTCTGAGGCCAAGCCTAGAGGCCCCTTTAGCGGTCTCTGAGGCCCATCTAAGCCCCCCTACCTCTGGCCGCCTGCGCCGCCAGCAGCGTGGCTCGTTCCTCAGCCTGCACCTGGCACGTCGCCCGCGCACGCGTCAGCAAGTTCCGCACGTTGTGAGACAGCTTGTTGTAGAACTCCAGCCCTTTGTGACTCTTGCCTAGCAGCTCTTCGTGGGTGTCGTATGAGGTTATTAGTGCTGAAATGGTTAAATCTATACATATAATAAAAAAGTAACGGATCGCTGTCTGTACATGGAAGATAAATGAGAAAAAATATTATAGAAGACCTTTATCAACACAATAGTACCCCAAAACAATGATTTTTGGGATTTTTGTCTGTTTGTTGGTTTGTCTGTGCGTTTGTGCACGCTAATCTCAGAAACGACTGAACCGATTTCGATGCAGTTTTCAGGAATATATTGTGATAGGTCCCACTTAACATATCCCAGGAAAATGTTTTTATCCCGAATAATTTCGACATTTTGTTTTTTCTGTAGTCCCCGCGGACGGAGTCGCGGGCGTGAACTAGTAAATAAATATGTACACACTTCACAATACATTAACTTAATCCCCCACTAATATCACTATTGTAATGTGTCGTGGGTAGTAATCAAAGAAACGTACTAGCACACGGATTTTGATAAAACTTGGCAGTTACATAACTACAATGTACAGTATAAATATTTTATCAGAATGACTTAGCTATTAGCGGCCGCCCGCGACTTCGTCCGCGTAAACTTTATAGCGTGTGTGCTATACTGATATTTAAGCTGTGCATGTACCTGGCAAGTTTTATCAAAATCCGTTCAGTAATTTTTGCGTGAAAGAGTAACAAACACATACACATAAATCCAGCCTGACAAAATTTCGCATTTATTGATTAATGATAGTTTACGATGAGACAAATGCGGGCATCAGCTAGTTAACACTTCTTCTTCTCCTTCATCAGCCTATTTGCAGTCCACTGCTGGACGTAGGCCTCCCCCAGGGCACGCCACAAGGCTACTGCCATAGGGGGGGTTTTGCCCATAGTCACCACGCTGGGCAGGCGGGTTGGTGACCGCAGTGTGACTTTCGGACTGTCGTCATTACGGGAGGCGCTGCTGCCCGCCTCCCGGAAACCCTTAATCGCCTCGTACGATACCCACGGGTAGGCAGGGGTGGTACAAACTCTACTCTGCCGGCACCACGCACAAAGTTAACACACTTACCATTAATAAGCCCCTCCCTCTTCCTCAGCACATCAGCGAGCATTCGCCGCGAGTCTCCGTACGCCGCGTACAGCGATGTGAGGCGGTTGATTATGTTCTCCTGCGCCGCTAGGTTCTGCTCGATTATCTTGACCTGTTGTAAACAAGCAACGATAAAATTGCTATTTTTATGTAACAGTTTAATGTCAAAAGAATTTTATTATTGACTAGTGAACGCACTCGACTCCGTCCGCATGGACTACAGAAAAAACAAAATGTCGAAATTATCTGGGATAAAAACATTTTCCCGGGATAAAAAGTAGCCTATATGTTAAGTGGGACCTGTATATTCTTGAAAACTGCATCGAAATCGGTTCAGTCGTTTCTGAGATTAGCGTGCACAAACGCACAGACAAACCGACAAACAGACAAAAATTTCAAAAATCATTGTTTTGGGTACTATTGCGTTGATAAAGGTCTCCTATAATAATATGTCTTCCATTACAGACTGCGACCCGTTACATTTTTATTATACATGGTGATACGTATTCTATACTATGCCAAAAAAAATGGGTGAAAAAAAATTTTAAATTCCTTGATCGTGCGAAATTTATAGTGTCAGACAGATATTAATTATTTTTCGTGAAAAAATCCTGCTACGCGCGTCTATGTGACCCAGTCTATTTAATCAACTTTGGACATTTTTATCCCAGGTATGCTTCCATTGACATTCCGTAGTTTTATTTATGTATGTATAGAAGATGTAAGAATTTTTGGTTTATGTATACCATAGACAGATTTAAGTACAGTGTCAGTCTGTATGCCAGAATAAGTATCAATTCAGCCAATCATGACGTAATGTTGGCGATCTCACTTTTATGACACGACATCGTATCATAATGTGATGGGTTGGCTGTTTTATGTTACCGCGAGTTCGAATTGTAAACGCTCAGCATAAATACTCAGAGACATAAAAGGAAAGGGTAGCGAAAAAAGATGAAAGGCGGGTCAGAAAACCACGGCAAAGTTTTAAAAAATTCGTTTGCTGCCGGAAAATTTTCTTAGAATGCCAATTCCTTAACGCTTAGTTGCATAAACGCACCTCTAGAAAACAATGGAAACGCAAATACGTACTAGCTTGAATGCGTCAAACGAACCTTTGGCGTATGCTTCTCAATCTCCTCCTTAAAGATCTCGTCAGCATTATCTTCGCTCCGGGCCAGCAGTTTGCTAGTGATGTCGTCAGCTGTAACTGCTTCCCGCAGCTGCTGTATGAGGGAATCCCGCTGTGCTTGCATCTCCCGCACTTTGGAGACCACGCGCCGCATCTCCGCCATTGTCTCGCGGTCTAGGCCTTCTGTTGATGTTTGGTTGGTTATATGGCTATGTGGATATAATTGTTATGCCACCCGTGCTTCTACATTGTGATAATATGAAAATAGGAGAACATAATCTCAAAATTAGACAGGGATATACAACAGTAGATTTAATACAAAATCAATTCAATTCAATTTTGTTTACTGGCCACCATGTGTCGGGCACAATAATTCCGCCAATGTCACGTAAGAGGAGAATACACGTGGGAGATTGGTAACTTGAATTTGAATTTTAGATTTGTACAAAAACCCTTAAAATTGGTCAGAAACCATTAAACCCATGTATGTAATAAAAATAGAAAAACATTGATCATCATTTGAGCCATAGGATGCCAAAAGCGTAAATGGTAGAGCACCTATCCCGAAATAATTTTGGAAATTTTAAAATATCTCATTCTCATACAATCTTGAAAATAAAAAGATTTGTCTCATTTTGTAATACTATAGTGGGCTATTTACATAGAATATATATACCATACAGAATAGGTTTATAGGTTATACTAACGACCCGCCCCGGCTTCGCACGGATGCAGTGCCGATACTATACATATATAAACCTTCCTCGTGAATCACTCTATTAAAAAACCGCATCAAAATCCGTTCCCTAGTTTGAAAGATCTAAGCATACATAGGGACGGACAGACAGTGGCAAGCGACTTTGTTTTATAATATGTAGCAATTTGGAGATTAGACATATACAAAATAGAAAAATACAATAGCAATAATGAAACAAGATATAAAGGTTAGAAACATAAGTATTTTCATATTTACGATATTTACGATAGTTCTTTTCTTCATTCTTCTGCCTAAGGTTTCCCTTAGCTAATGTACTTACCGATATTATCAATACTAGGTATCTTCGCTTGCAGTACGTCCAGCGGTTGGGCCAACAGCCTAAGGTTGGCGATGTGTAACGTCATCGCCTTGTGCAATACTTGATTACTCTCGTTGGTGCGAGCGTGTGCTTCCTGGTACTTGTGGTACTCTCTAGAAAGTTCTGTTTGCACTATGGATGGTGGGCGTGGACCCATCGTCTTCTGGTATTCTTTTTCTTTCAGGGTTTCCTCCTGTGGAAAGATTATATTGTGATAAGAGAAGGTACTGGATGGTTTAAGATGGTTTACGGCATCACTGCTACAAACTCCCCAATTTAATTCTGGGGCTTTTGGGTATTCTTTCTCGGTTCGGGCGGTTAAGCTCTGGAATGAATTACCCCACACGGTTAGAGATTGTCGCACTGTTGGCATATTTAGGGAAAAGCTGAAGAATCACTACCTGTCTATTATTTGAATATGCTGTCATTTGTTTATCTCCTTTTTTTCTTAATGTAGTTTTGTAGTTTCTTAGAATTTGTTTAATTGCACATGTTACCCTGTTGTTAACAATTTCTCTTTACTTGCTTGGCTTGCTGGAAGAGATCTCTGGTAGAGATAAGCTTGCCATTGTACATGCATCTCTTATTTAATGTTGTATGCCATATTTCTTTTTGTATAAAGAGTTTAATCAATGTTAACCAGGCAAAAAAATATAATAAAATATAATAATCTGTATTCTCTGGCTACCTCTACGAGTAAGCATGTAGTTTCAAAGGGTGGATTCCTTACGAATATTATGAATGCAAAAGAAACTCTATCTGTCGCGCTTTTACATAAAAAAAGCAGTTGAAACTAAATAAATTTCTCAATACGACTATAAAGTTTTAGTCGGCTTTCCGTGCCATCGCATTATGAGAGTGAGGCAATAAAGTGCACCTGTGTGTGCACACACTTTTGTGGACTACAATATCTCCTGCACAGTTGGCTACTCTCAGTTGAGATTGGCCGCCATGACCGAAATACGATCGAAGACACTTTTGGCGGTGTTACTTACCTGTATAAGCACTTTAATGTCAGCCAGTGACTGCTCCACATCACTGATTATCTCTGCCAGGTTGTTCATGGAGTCCACGAGGGTTTGAATGATCTCGGTCTTGGCATTCATGGCGGCACAGCGATCCACTATCTCCTGTGGTATTCTATAGAAAACAGTGAAATAGTAAAATTGCCTTCTAAAAATAAAGTAGTCCGCGTCGTCCGATTAATCGGACAAAGAAATCAGACCACACGACACTTCTGCCCCACCTCATTGACTATTATGTAATTTACTGCAATATTTCTTTAACTTAGGCTTTTTCGTCTATAACTAGCATAAGTTTCATCTAAATCTGGAGCAGTATTTGTGTGAAAGATCGACAAACCATTCACAACCATATTTTGGCCTCTGCCAACCACTGGTCAACCATTGAGCTATACAGTATGACGCAGATAACTTCTGATGGGATTCTAAAGAATGATAAAATACATTCATTTTATAATAATATTTATTTTAACATAAAAGTAATAAGTCAATGAACTAGACACAAACAATAAACAATCTTATCTTGTTGTTATCAATACCAAAAATAGGTTGGCTGCTAGCAAGTCTGTATGACTAATGCCTGCAAAGTATGTTTACAAAATGTGACAGTATACGTTTTTCTGCTCAATAGTAAATTTTATGACTAAACAATTAGTCACTTTACACACTTGTTCATTCCAGAACCCACTGTCAAAGTTTAGGGATCTGTATTAAATGCTTTTACTAATTATTTGGCAAGGGCTAATGGTTATGCCACCTATCATCAACAAGACCTAAGAAAAATAATAACCATTTTGGCACAAATCTCAATCAAACATAGCAACCCTTGAGAAAGTTATGGTACAGCAAAATTGCCATTAGGCCAAACCATAAAAAATTAATAATCATAATTTCCAAACTAGAACAGATTTCAAAACATAAACTGAAACTAGAAGCCAACAAATACCATAATACACTGAATTTTTTTGTAAATCTATGCTATATGTATATTTAGGTTCTATCTTATTAAAATGCCTCTAAATTTACCTCTCTTCAGCATCAAGCACCTCCAGTTGATCCAGTTGCAGTGAGGACATAAACTCAGTCAGCTCCATGTTCTTGGCCTCGGCCTGCCCCACTATGTTGCGGAGCAGCTTGGCTTTCTCCTCGGAGTACAGCGATGAAGCCTCATGGGCCCCGATTGGCACTAGACGAGCAAAAATATCTGGCCCTGATACCTGTAATGTTAAATAGTTTACAGAAATTAAATACAAAAAGACATATAATATTTGGTTATTAATTCATAGGTAAACTTATATGTAAGTATGTAGTTTTATAGACAAGCTAATCTAGTAAAATTAAGATATAAAAAATTCTTACTTCAGGATCATTCAAATTTAAAGCCAGAGCTTTCACCAAACAAACTGGCTTAAAATCAACTAACATATCCTTCTCAGGCACTTCTTCATGGTAAATGAATTCATTCTCATTCTTAGCTGCTTTTCTTTTACCCTCAACCACATCATTGGTGAAAGTCAGTGCTTCTTCAGTTATTCGCTTTGGTTCAATATACTTGGCCAGTTTCCTTGCTTCGCCAAGTTTGTCCACAGCCAGTTGGTAAAAAGCTACCCTTTCACCCATTTTTCTTTGTTCTTCAGAATGCATGCCTAGAAATATATTGTGCTTGTATTATAAGCTCAGTAGACATTTTCCAATTCCAAAACTGAAATTAATATTTTAAATATATACATACCTTGATACAAACAGACAATGCATCCAATGTACGATAGTTTAAATGACAAGTAGCGATGCCAATAATTGTAGATCTTGGTTCCGATAACTTCATGGATATTATCAGTCCCAGTTGATGATCCTAGCAGAGCCAGAGAGTTCTTATAGAATAGTTGAACTTGTGAAGCCACAGCACCTAAAATATTACAATTATGCATCTAGAAGAAATTTAAAAGTGAGACCATAAAAGTTGAAGTGGATATTTTGTAAGTATCTGAGACAAAATAAGTAATTTCAATGATATGGTAACATACAAGCTTAGAATACAAGAATAATGTTATTTCTGTTTTGTGACTTACATTTGTTCACTAGAATGTTGAAAAACATTAAATTTAAACAATATTGGCACATTTACTTTTAAACCTTGCATACTTTTGGTAATTTTTATGCAGTGAAGCTTCATTAATCAATCATAGAACCAAATGAACTTACCAACTACACTGGGTTTCCTAGTGTCTTGAATACTTTTATCTAGAATGCATTCCTGAGCCTGAGCGAAGCAAATCTCTTGCATCAGCCTCACAATTTCCACTGAAACATCTACACCACCCTGCTGAGGGTACTGTTCTCGTAGACACTGAAAAGCCCAGGCTGCATTCTGGTAGTGGGTGCAGGATGCTTTGAGACTGTCTGCTGTGTTTCGTGGCTCAGAGGATGCAAGCTGAGTGTGCAATGCACCAATATTGTACAATATACAACCCATTTCAAAACGTAAATCAGCCACATATGTTGTAGAGTTGGAATAGAGGTCTCTCCTGAAAATAATTGTGACATACTATCTCACTTAAAACAAAAATGTGATCAAACAGTAATTGTCTAAGGTACTTACCACCCAAATGTACATGCTACTGGTTGACCTTTAGACATCGGGAATCGGCTTTGCAGGGCTTTTAGTTGGCAAAAATACCTATACATTGTACTAAGACCTGTAGCATCAATAGATGGTCGAACAGCAGAAGAGCGTAACCCTTCCAACTGATGTATTTCATTGTTGTAACTGTCAGGGTCTTCTCTATATGCCTCAGAAATATACTAAAAAAAACGTACATAAGATGAAAAAATGTACAAGAGAAGCCGTATCAACAAACATAATCTGGATTCTTCGAAATAATGAGGTAGTACCTGTTTAAGTTTAGAACCAAAATGTGGGTTTTCTGGGCTTGATTTCAGTTCAAAACTAATCAAGGGTAATTTAGGCACAGCTTCCATGTTGATTTAATGTTGAAAACAAATATTTCACATCAAAATAATTTCATTTCAAATTAGTTTATTCACTGATGTTTCACAAACAAATTATACGTGAAAAAATGTACATAATATGTTGACATTTTGTTTTTTTTTGTATTACAAAAACAAATAGTATAGTAAGTATGCACTGGCGGACTAAGACTTTTTGAGGCCCGGGGCGGTCTTTAATTTTAGGGCCCCCTGGCGCCCGCCCTCCAGATTTACTGAATTAAACAAATGCAGATATCTTCCGGGTATCTTATCTGCCAGATATGTGTGATGCCGTCTCTTTCGGTTCGTACTAACAAGAGGGAGATGTCAATAGAGATATCTGTCAGATAATTATATCGGGCACTTATCAGTAAATGTTGAAAAAGGCCCTATGAATGCGTTATGAACAGAGGTCGGAATTGTAAATTTAACTTGCACTGATTTCATACAGCGAAAGAATAAAGTGGATATGCCTCAAATTACAAACAAATAAACATTTTTGTTAATTATCTTTGTTTTATTTGTCTATTCTGAGGGTTTTATTATTATTTATTTGTTATTGTTGGCCACACGGGATTGTCCATTAGAAATCCTGGGGGTCCACATTAATATCAACATTTCGATCAAGTACGACTCTACCTAATTCCGACCTCTGGTTATGAATCTTATGAACTTAGAGAATTAGGGTTTACTTATTATGGTAAATGACGGAAGAATGGTTTAATTACAGCAGATTATGTTAAAGTAACATTGTCTGAGTAGACAAGGAATTTTTTTTTTAAAATGCCAATCCGAGGCCCCTCAGTTGTGGGGCCCGGGGCGGACCGCCCCCACCGCCCCCCTGTAAGTCCGCCAGTGTAAGTATGTACTAAAACTTTACTGCCCGGCTGTCCGTTTGTCTATCACCAGGATGTACCTCAAGAACTAGGCAGTTATTTTGATAAATTATATATTTCTGTTGCCGCATATTTTCTGTTTATGTTCCCATACTAGGTACAGACGATTTTTTGCCCGTGTTTGCGGCTCTTTAGTCAACTCGTCCTAAGGGAACACGGCCCATGGGATCAGTCGACCTAACGAATTTTCGAAATTGGTCAACTCACCCCACTATCTGTATTTTTTAATGTGGACAATCGCAACGAAAAGTTTTAAATTTCCTCATATTATATTTCTTTTTAATGGTCGGCAATAATGTTGTTGCTGCTGGACGTAGGCCTCCCCCAGTGCACGCCATATGACTCGATCTCCCGTTTTTGCCATCCAGTCACTACCAGCCATCCTCTTCAAGTCATCGGTCCATCTGGTCGGAGGGCGCCCAACACTACGAGGCGCGGTCTCCATTCGAGAACCCGTTTACTCCACCGTCCATCGGTTCTACAACAGATGTGGCCTGCCCACTGCCACTGCTACATTTCGAGACTGTCTGTCACCTTGGTCTTCTGCCAGATAACCTCATTTCGGACTTTATCCATTAGCGAGATTCCGAGCATTGACCTTTCCATAGCTCTCTGAGTGACATGTAATCGGTGAGCCAGCCCCACCGTCAGGTTCGACGTCTCGGTTCCATAAGTCATGGCTGGTAGAATGCACTGATCTTGGTCTTGAGGCATTGTGGCAAGGATGACTCAAAGATATGACGTAACTTCCCAAACGCTGCCCACCCAAGCTGCACTCTTCTGATGATTTCTCCACCAAGTTGTCTTTAACCAACTGCAGTATTTGCCCAAGGTATACATACTTCTGAACAACTTCCAGGGCTACACCTTCGACGGATATCGGCTCAGGGATGATATGTCGATTGAACATTATCTTGGTATTGTCCAGGTTCATCCCGAGTCCCACTCGCCTCGAGGCAGCATTGAGACCAGACAGTATTTTTTGTAGGTCCTGCAGCGATTCAGCCATCAAAACTATATCGTCTGCAAAACGGAGATGCGTGGGACATTCACCATTGACGTTGATGCCTAGCCCATCGCACTGTAGCGTCTTGAAGGCGTCCTCCATCGCGTTGGTGAAGAGTTTCGGGGATATTACGTCACCCTGTCTCACACCTCGGAGTAATTGGATCGGTCTTGTTTGGTGGGTTTGGACTTGAACGGACATGGTTGCCATTTGGTAGATATTTCTCAGCACCTCCATATATCGCCAGTCGATTCCAAATTCGATGGAGTCGAAGGCTTTCTCGTAGTCCACAAAAGCCATAGACAGCGGTTGGTTATACTCCTCCGACTTCTGTATAACCTGCCGTACAGTATGGATGTGGTCCACGGTGCTGTAGCCTTTGCGAAACCAGGCCTGTTCCGGTGGCTGGAAGGCGTCAAATCTTAATGCCAGACGATTCGTGACGACTCTCGAGAACAGCCTATAGACGTGGCTCAGAAGTATGATCGGCCTATAGTTTTTGAGGAGCGTTTTGTCTCCCTTCTTGAAAAACAATGCCACCACACCTCTGCTCCGCGCCTTCGGAGTACTCCCATTGGCCAAAACGGAGTTAAATAACCTTTACAGCTCCTCAAGGACTGATTTTCCCCTAGCCTTAAGGAGCTCACAGGCCACTCCGTCATCCCCGGGAGCCTTCCCATTCTTAAGCTGTCTGAGAGCCGCCCCGATTTCGTCTATATTTACGTCTGGGAGATCGTCCGTAAATTGAAGGCTTCGGTGCATGCGAGGCGTACAGATTTCCATAGTAGTCCTCAATTTCGGCCATTCGAGGTTCGAAGCTTTGTCAGGTGACTCCTTCCCAGTGCCTTGGTAAATACTTTCGATCCTCGATTTTTCTCAATCGCCTCCTTGACGAGGTGAGTGTTCCAGCTTCGGACCATGCTCCTGATCTTTTTCATTTATACTTATCTTAACAGTTTTGAACACGTCTGTACACCGACTTGAAATAAACAATAGTTTTTTTGCCCAAATAAAGAGTAGGGCCACTTAACTAAAGAATTTTATTAAAATAAATGCGTTTGGTTAACTAATCCCATGGTCCGAATTCCGAGTAGGGCGAGTCGACTAAAAAGCCGTTTTTGCTTTATATTAATATTCGAAGATTAATAAAATATTAAATTGTATATTTGCTTCAATAATAAAGAATCAAGGGGGGCTGAGCTCCCATACAACAGACGTGATTTGTTTTGCCGTATTTACAGATAATGTACGTAACCCTCGTGTCCGTGTCCAACTCCCACTTGGCCGGTATTTTCTTTTCATTTGGTTTGCCCAGAACGGAAGGCAAAGGAAACGATGTCCATACAGCTGTTATTTACAGTATGGTGATCAATATTAATGTTTGGGGAAAATCCAGGGGACTTGGTACTAATACCGGGAAAATCCAAAAGTTTGTGGCTGTGAAGTAAGATATGAGTAAGATGCTTGTATGCTTGTGGCTCATTGAGTGATATAGCTAGTGGCTCTGCTCTACATAACATCTGATAACTTTTTGACTGTGCAAGCCATGCATAGATACCAAATCCCTGAAGCCATGTGGTTTCGCTCTCGTCTTGGCTACATTTTACATGAATAACAATAGTTTTTGGTAGATCTTCACTTCTTTTGGTAGATTGCTTGTTAATTGCAGTATTAAATTATTATAAACATTTTTAATATACTTATTATTTTTATAACAAATTATTTTGAATTTATTATTTATTATATGATAACAAGGAGTTCATATACCTTTAGCATCATAATTTGCGGACGTTCACACTCCATCCCCGAATTTTAGGGGTTCAGGGGGGTAAAGTTTAAAGTTTTATAATTTTTCTCTTGTTTGTATATTACCTACCCGTACTAATAGTAGCTTACATACCAAATTTCAAAAAACGAAACTATAAGAGCTATGTAATTGTAACTACTTATATATTTTTATTAAGCCCCCTATGGACATCATATCGAGTTGGGTTTGGAATATCTGGTATATTCCAAACCCAAGTTATAAGGGTTTAAAAAACCGACGAAATGTTATAAGAAAAGGTAGGTAGTGCCCGTACGCTTCGCTTGCTTGTCTTGGCTGAGGCACTTCTGTCCCCCCAGGTGTCATATTTACACTAGCGTGTAATTAGGTGTAATTTTCTTGTGAAAATCAAAATTTGTTAGTAAATGGCTTGCATGTATCCGTAAAGTGATGTTTTCTGGTAGATTAGTTAGTATTTTGTTTACTTACTAGTGATGTGAATCTAGCTAGTGCATGTGCATGGTTTTATATGCAAGTTAAGCTGAGTAAAACTTGAATTCGAAAACGATTTCTTTATGGGCTCATGTAACTTGTTTTTGCAAATTTTTTTTTTATATTGACTGATTTTACACTCATTTTCGAGGATTTTCCCAACGTTTCCATTCATCATCAATCATTATCAACATCATAAATTCTGAAACAAATACTAAAGATAATGGCTGTATGGACATAGTTCCCCTTGCTTTCCTTCGGAATAAACCAAACAAAAAAAAACTTTTTTTTTAATGGCGTTGCTACGTTATTGAATTGATAAAAAAATCGAAGATTTATCTTCACCTACCGATTATTACTACTAGCGTAAGTTTGTTAGAACTCGATATTTATCAATAGTAAACATGAAGTTAAAGAAACCTAAACCGGACGAAGAGGTAAGTAATTGCATTTATTGACTTGTACATTTTGAAGCCGCTTGTTGACGCTTAACCTGTTCAATTTATTTATTTGAGACACTTGTGGTAGGTGCATATTAGAATAAAATTTATTTATCTAAGAAACTTCTCTCAATTTCAGGTAGACGTGGTTCCACCGCAAGCTGAAATAATTGAAGCAGATTTATATAAGCGTACATACTTTGGTCCTGAAATACCAACATTGGAGCTGGAGTGTTGGGAAGAAGAGTTGTCGGAATTCCAACTCCAGGCTTACAAAACTGCCGATGATGAATACAAAAGTATTCAAAACAAATTAGATGAGATGGTCAAGGACACTGGTGGAGAAATTGTATACAATGGTGATCAGTTTACTGCCTACCAGCTACTTGGCAAGTATGTAACTACATCAAAATATTGTAGTAATCCATGATTGATTACGTTTAGTTTAATTACCTATACATATCACAAATAATCATGAAAAAAACATTACATATTCAACATAATATAACAAAAATGTTAATATTAAGAAGAAGATATCAATGAAATTTAACAAATCTTGCAATGGTCAAACTTTGGTCATTCTTTTTATATTGGCAATCAGGTCATAGATGTTTACCATACTGCAAGTGCACATGAGTTTTACACTAATCACATTGTGGTAATTATAGTCTAGCAATTTTACTTACAAGGATGATTTGCCCTTAAAGTTTTGTGGTTCAGGTGGCAAAAGTCGGGTATCTTAAAAGTTATGTAACTGGTGATTAGGTCTGAGAGACCACTGCCAAACTTTACATCAATGTTTCTGATTTGAGACTGGAGTGGACACACTAAAGTTGAAGCTACATAGGCGAAGTGTAGGAAAGGGGGGAGGAAACATTTCTAATGGAGTGGAATAACAATTTATAGACACCACCCGACCTGTGAGACCGCTTGTTACAAGCAGTAAAAGGAATAGTTGTGTTGTACTAAAGGAACTTCGAAAATTCAATTCCTAAATTATTTTCAGGCAACCTGTGCTCAAAGATTTGGAGAGACAGAGTGCGGATATCATCCGATCTCGTTCACGATCCCTCTCCATCTCTAAGGAGGGCAGAAGTAAAAAAGGTAAACATCTAATATATAAAATTCGTGTGTTGCAGCGTTTGTTACCAAACTCCGAAACAGATTAACTGATTTATATCAAATTTTACATGTATATTTGGTTTGTTTGACAATAGGTTTTATACTATTTTTTATACCCCTTCCACGCAACAAGCGACTTTCGCGCGAGCGGAGCCGCGGGCAACAGCTAGTTGTTTTTTTTTTTCATTCTAATCTTGCAATCGATCAATTCGACCATTAGCAGATGTGTAGTGTGGTTTGAGTGTCAGTTAAGGTTTGTTCTCCCACTGGAGACTCTACCTCATATTCAACAAATTTAGTTAGCGAGATCCCATATGTACTGGCGCTTAAGCCTCTGTAATGATATTGGTTCACTTAGAGCTGTGGCTAAGCTGTTAGTATGAGCATCAATTTGCTGTTTATATAGCGTTACTCTTTGCTCTATTTCCTCTCTGACAGTTCTGATCCTTAAATACTCATGCATTTCCGAGTTTTTAATGAACCACAGAGCATTGGATATTGTTTTAAGTGCTTTATTTTGGAACCTTTGCGGAATTTCCACATTAGAGTTCTTCGCTGAGCCCCATAGTTCAACTCCATAAGCCCAGACAGGTCTTAATACGGCTTTGTATATTAATATTTTGTTCTCTAAGGATACATCTGAGGTTCGACCTATAAGCCAGTTCTTGAGTAGTATATTTAGGGCATCTCGCTTTTTCTCTATGTGACATCTCCATGTTTGTCTCCTATCAAGGTATATTCCAAGATATTTCACTGTATCTCGGTGAGGAAAAGTTTTTGTGCCCAGTTTCACTGGTGGGCAATTATTTGCTCTCAAGGTAAATGTTGTATGTATTGATTTGCTGGCACTTGCCTGTATGTGCCATTTTGACATCCACTGGTCTATCTTGTTGAGGTGGACTTGCAAACCCAGAGAGGCTGCTTCCAGACTTTTGCTGCTGAATAGGACTGCTGTGTCATCAGCAAAAGTTGCAGACAGTACACCCTGTGATGTTAGTATGTCAGCTGTGTAAATCAAGTACAAAGTTGGTCCCAATACGGAACCCTGGGGTACCCCAGCTTGAATTTTATAGAGTTCTGAGCAAGAATCATTTATTTTTACATGGAAAATTCTATCTTCTAGGTATGACTTGATAAGTACATAGATGTTATGTGGGAGGTGGCTTTTAATTTTATATAATAGGCCGTTGTGCCAGACCTTATCAAATGCCTGTTGTATATCCAGGAAAACTGCTGAGCAATATTCCTTTTGTTCTAGTGTATCTCTAATTTTGCGTACCACTCTATGTACTTGTTCGATGGTGGAGTGTCCTGGTCTAAATCCGAATTGATGTGGTAGAATTATATTGCCACTCTTAAGTGCAGAGTTCAATTGGTGTGCAAAAATTTTCTCAAACAGCTTGGACAGCTAGTTGGTATATAATATACACATGAATAAGTTCTTGCTTCTCACTTTGGTAATAAATTATTTATTTGTATTATACTATAAATCCCCAACATCACTCTTAACTTTAGGAAGCCTGTTGTCCCTGTTTCTGTACAAACTTCAGGAAAACCTTTTGTTGTGTAGGAGAAAACTGCTCAAGGAATGTAGATCTATGCCAAATTTCATCTTCCTGTGCCCATTAGTTTTGGCTGTGCATTTGTCAATCAGTCAGTAATGGAAGAGTTTGCTAGATACAGCATGTTATTTCTTATTTTGATATTGAATTCCATTTCCAGGGCGTTCTAAAAGATACCGCGATGAAGATCGTGACTATTCGCCATCTCCAGACAGAACTCGGTCTCCTGAGCAGAAGAAAAAGAAGAAGAAGGACAAGGGTAGAGAAAAGGAGAAAGAAAAGGACACCAAAACTAAAGACAAAACATTAGCGCCATCTAGTAAGTTTATGATTGAAATGAATTGAAGGTCCTGTGAAAATCAACAGCATTTCTTTCTGTGCTTGCCGTAAGGTTAACAACACTTAACAACTTGTTACTGATATTTTACATCTGGGCCCACTTTGCTATGAAATATTTTTACCAACAAGTTACGAAAATGTACTCAATCACATATCGTTCCTAAAGAAATTAACTTAATTTATTTTCACTATTAATATGTAATCACCAAAAAACATAACCCTCCACCTGTGCAGTTGGTTAAAAAGAGATATTAGTGTAGGTAGAGCACTGCTAAATATGTTATGAAGTGTATGAATACTATATTGTTTTTAATAAATTCTTCTAGATATGCATAGTGTGGTGACTGTAGTCCGGCCATCAGAAGCCACAGCTATAGGAGGGCTGTTGACCGGAGGTACGGCGAAGACCACCGCAGTGGTAGATCTCACCAAGGAGGAAAGTAACAAGAATGGAGCCGATTCAAGGGAGGTGTCCTTCAATAAATTACAGGGTAAGACTTGACAACCTTTTTAATAATAATAATAACAAGCCCGCAGGGCAGCTTGTGGCAAGCTGTTGGGAGGTAGCGTTCCCACGGACCTGAAGTACTCCCGGGGGAAGACCCTGTTTCTCATCTCCGACGCCGGAGTGAGGTCTGACGAGGAACAGTTCCCCCACCTCTGCCTTGCCTTCGCCGGCCGGGCAGGTGGAGTCGCGAGAGCTATGACAGCTCGAGGGTGGACGTGCCCGTCCGTAAGTGGCGAGTTGGCCTCGGTTTAAAGTCCAGGGGCACCCCTCCACCCTAGCCGCTCACCAAATGTTGCCCCCTTTGTCGTTCCGTGCGTGCGGCCGTTTCAGGGGGCCCATGACATGAGTCGGCGAGTCACCGACTGCCACCTAGCAATTTTGAGATTTGATTGTAATGGCAGGCGTCCATTAGTCTCTGTCAATAGCCCAGTCACCCAATCCCATCCAACAATCACCCCCAATACCCATAAGTTATTGTTTGGAATGTAGTGATAGTGAACGCGACTTCGTACAGGGATTTGTATTGGATTGTGACTGACTGTTCTATCTTTTGTCCGATAGATGACTCCTTTACAAAATAAAAGATATGTTCTAAAGGAATTCTATGAATATACTCTGTTCCAGGCCTTCCCATTGTTAGTAGTGCCGGTCATTTAAGTTGTAAAGGAGTTCTATAAGTGTGCTTTGTTCCAGGCAATGGAAGTGGTGGTCTTTTAAGAAAGGAGTTCTATAAGCATACTCTGTTCCAGGCAAAACCTTCCCATCGCTAGTAGTAGTGGCGCGTCCGTACCTTCGTTCCAAGGACTCCGTGCCGCCGTCCGACCGCGCGGTGTTGGACGCCAAAGTCAAGTCGGTGTTAACGCATACACCTACCAAGTTTACCGAGTGGCTGATCCAGCAGGGCTTGGTGCGGAGTGAGCAGTGGTGCGCTGTACATGCTGGGAACAAACTGAAGCTGGGTGAGTTTGACCGGTCAATTGCTATAATCACTTTACTGACTGCGTAAAAATTTTGACCCAGTGTCTTTGACGAGTAAGACGAATCTAATGATCCTCTCAAGTTCGAATGCGGAATGGAGGCTCTAGACTGGAGTGTGCCAAAGAAATATTCATAGGTACATACATACCACTCGAAAACAATAACCCTCCTTCTGGCGCAGTCGTAAAAATACCTGATAAAAATACCCAACTTCGTAAAAATTTTGAGTAGCACTCGTACGGCTAAGACGAATCTTATGAGAACTCTAAAGATCAAATGCAAAAAAAAAGTGAACTACCAGAAGAAGTGGTTTTGGCACCAAGTGTCAATAATTTCAAAAACAAACTTGACAAATACATTAAAGAACATAGAAAAACCTAAGAAGAGAACATTCAGATACAGGCAAAATCAGTTGCCTCAATGCCTGCCTGTTTACATATAATAATAATAATAATAAAATGTAGGCTATAGAGTGTGCCAAAGAAATATACTTACACATGACACTCGGGTTTACTCGACACATGGCCCTCCTTCTGATGCAGTGGGGGATATAATAAAAGAACATATTTTCATAATGTTTTGTATGAAATATTTTTCAAAAATCAAAAGTACATATAGAAATTCTTTTCAGGCATGTACTCCGACACAGCCAAGTTCCCATACTCAGGAGGCTACGTCTGGATATCCGAATGCTGCCCAACCCGATTTGTATCCGTCTACTCAAGCTCCATATTCGAAGGAGCTACATTCCCTCCCAGTGTACTACTAAAGCTAGTATACCACTGGGCGTGCCAGACTAATGTGCAAAACGTGGTCCAATGGGTGAAAGTGGACAACTTATACGTCAAAGCTTTATTCACATGGTTACGAGCGGTTTGCTCCGCTGCAGTGCATCAGCATATAGGCTTGTTGGGTGGACCGGGGAAGAAAGTGGAAGTGGGAGTGATATCTCTTGGCACCACCAGCCATGATGGAACCCAAAGGCAGGTGAAGGTTGAGGTTTTGGGTGTACTGGATCCTGTGGAGAAATTGGTGAGTTTTAGGCATACACTTTTATATACAGGATGATTTTTGGTCGTCAAAGTTCCCGAAAACTACGGAATCTCCTCATCACCGTCAAGGCGACACCGATTCACAGTTGAAGTGCCGAAAACTCGTACTAAGCGATTTGCTTCTACGTTCGTAGTGCGAACGGCCAAGCTGTAGAACTCCCTGCCTGAATCCCTGTTCCCCATGAACTATAATCTTGTGGTCTTCAAGTCGAGAGTGAACCGGTTTCTTTTAGGCAAGCGCGCTCCATCTTAGACTGCAACGGTGCTTACCATCAGGCGCGTTTGTGGTCAAGCGTGAACCTATTTAATATAAAAAAAAGCCTTGAATAATTACTGCACTGAAATGTATGGAACAGCTGACTTTTTTTTCACTATTTCGTAGTTGGCCCCATACTGAAAGTTATTTCCTTTTTCTGTTTGTTTCTTTATCATTATTTCTAGCTATTTATCAAATTGCATAATATTTACCTGGTGTAAAGTGTATAGAAACTCCTGCCTCTTTGGGAATAATGACGTGACTAAGTGTATATGTACCTAAGGCTGCTAATTAAACTGCACACAATGAAATAATTTTCATAGATTCGCCTCAGGGCCGTGGAGCCATTAGCAGAGCATGAGAAGAACTACAAGAAGCGTTTCCAGAAGATTCTGGAGCCTCTCTCGACATGGGTCAATCCTGCCTCCACGATACTGACGGATCTCACCGTCGATAGGGGCACGTTGGTGTCTATGGGATTCAAGGTACATAATACATTGTACTTTACAATCTTGATAGAAACAAGCTTTAAATTTATGAATTAATTGAAGTTAGAACTATCTGGCTGTTGAAAAATCTGCTTTGAAATAATTTAGATATCTGGAATTAGATACATTTTAAAAAGAATTCATTCAAGTTTTTAATTAAATGAATCAACTGATTGAGAAATTTAATGAGGCACAATACAGGGTGATTTTGGGTCGTCAACGTTCCCGAAAATTACGGAATCTCCTCATCATCACGATCATTTTTCTCCATGGAAGCATACCTGGGAAGTGTCTGGTTTCCAAAATATTACGGTCCAAAGTTGAGTAAATAGACTGCGTTTTTCTGCATAAAGGCACATAGACGCGCGTAGCAGGATTTTTTCACGAAAAATAATTAATACCTGTCTATAAAAAAACTAACATAAACACTAGACACTATAAATTTCGCACGATCAAGGTATTTAAAAATTAAAAAAAAAAAATTCCCAGCATTTTTTTTGGCATAAACTTACTTTATTTCATGTATAGAATACGTACCCTTCGTTAAAGGTGGCCACAAAAAAACATCCTGTATAGGAAATTTAATAACGCTGTTTTATTTAAACAACTCGATAAACTTTGTCGCCGACATGCTTTTAATCGTTCCTGTCGACACCGTGCGTACTAAAACCTTCTAAATACTTTTAAACCTACAGTTTTAGATTCAATTCCATTTTCATCGTAATAGCTCCGTCGATTGACTACTAGTTTTAGATTCATAATTGACAGATCAAAAACTTCTCTACCATTATCAGACGGTGCAACAATCGTCGTCGCACGTGGACACGGGCCGCAGCAGTAATGCCAACATAATGGAGTACCTGCGCCGGATCGTACCGCGAATGTTCCAGAACACACTGTCGCTGCTGTCCAGACAGATTATACAGCAGTTCTTAGATGAACTCGTGTGGAGGGAGAAGTAAGTGCATTGTACATAATATACAGGATGTAACAAAAGGGGTATGTTAAGCGAAATGCTATGAAGATAGCCCACTGTATAGAACCTATCTGCTAAATTTGAGATGCGAAATCACATGTTAATTTTTTCAGATAGTATGGAGAATTCTTAAATGTCTCAGGAATTTTCATACAATCTTGAAAAATAAACATGTGATTTCGAGTCTCAAATTTTGTGAATAGGTTCCCTATAGTGGGCTATTTACATAGCTTTTCGCTTAACATTCCCTTTTTGTTACATCCTGTATAAGATTCACTATGGGTGCGCCCATCACCGGGCCCTACACCCTCCACTGACCCTCGGATCTGATAACTCATAATTGCGACAAACAGGCACTTGCACTAACACATCAGCATTATTCGATCAATGCGCGGTGACAGAGATGGTCCAAACTGAAGTGTTTTGAAGTGTGTGAAATTATCTTTCTAATACATTTCGGACAGTTAGTGCTTTGTGCCATAGACATAACGCTCTATCGATCCCAAACTAGCCGACTGTCTCAGTCATTCCAAATGTCGACATTATTAATTGCGGAGTACAATTACACGCATTTTTCAATTATCAAGTCATCAAGTCTTGAAAATTATTTGTGGCTAATGAATAATTTTGAAAGTTATGTTTGAGTATATCCTTTTTTATTATGAAATTATAATTAATACTAGTGGACGCCCGCGACTCCGTCCGCGTGGACTACAGAAAAAACAAAATGTCGAAATTATCCGGGATAAAAACATTTTCCTGGGATAAAAAGTAGCCTATATGTTAAGTGGGACCTATCACAATATATTCCTGAAAACTGCATCGAAATCTGAGATTAGCGTGCACAAACGCACAGACAAACAGACAAAAATTCCAAAAATCATCGTTTTGGGTTCTATTGCATTGACAAAGGTCTCCTATAATATTTTTTCTCATATATCTTCCATGTACAGACAGCGATCCGTTACATTTTTTTTATTATATGTATAGATAATAACTTTATACAGGTACGGCATAACGCCAGGACAAGCGTTCGACAACATAGTATTGCATATATCAGAACAAACTAAGGTAGACGCAAAAGACCCGATTACTGTGCGACTCAACAAAATCGCTGCAAATCCGTTCAAGAACTGGAAGTATCCTACTAAGGTAAGATTGATTTTATTTTTTATTCCTTACTAGCTAAAGAAGCTCTAAGAACTAATTAATGTCATCTGGAACTATTTCATTGTCTTTCTCAGAATAGCCAAGTTTTAGAAGATAGATAATTTCGTCCACAACTTAGATGGGGGAGGATCTAATTTACTCTGTACAGGCTGACTAAACTGTACTTACTGTAGTACAAGAAATAACATAAGCCATACATGACGGATTCTACAATACACAATTCGTCATCCACATAAATATAAAATCAGCTGTTTTTAAACAGGCTTAGATAAGTCATAGCTTTCTGTACATGTAAGCTAGTTATACAGGATGTAAGAGAAAAGGTAAGCGAAAAGCTATGAATATATATATATAGCCTACTATTAAGAACATATTATAGTTTGAAACTCGAAATCATATGTTTATTTTTCCACATAGTATGGAGAAATTCCTAAACAACTCAGGAATGTTCATACAATTTAGAAAAATAAATCAAATTTTGTGGATAGGTTCCTTAATAGTGTGTTTATATCATAGCTTTTTGCTAGCATACCCCTTTTATTACGCCCTGTACATATTGTTATTATGACTTGTTTCATGTAAATGTAAACTTACAGAAGAGCAAAGACAAAAGCGAACCGGAGCCCGAGCCGGCCCGCGGTAAGAGAGGACGGAAGAAGAAGGAGCCCTCGCCAGAACCCACGCCCAAGAAGAAGAAGAAGAGCAAGGAGATCGTCACTATTGATGATGATGATGAGGTGAGCTCTAATAATCAACGAAACTATGTCTCGACTAGGTTTGACACATTACTATGTCACTGGGGCTTTGATAAAGTCTGATGAAGTATTGCTACTTCATATCGACACGATTTCTACTGCCACAGGGGGGTTTTTCCCATAGTCACCACGCTGAGCAGGCCGGTTGGTGCCGCAATGTGATTTTTGAACTATGTTAACACGGGAGGCGCTGCTGCAGCCCACCTTCCAGTAACCCTTACGCACTATACCCTAGTCATTTACCAATTTATCTACACAAGTCTTAAAAAATTATAATTGTTTGATGTGGTTTGGGCATGTGGAGAGGATGAATGAAAGTAGACTGACAAAGAAAGTGTACAATAGAAGAGTTGAAATTGGTGAAATTCTAGAGAAAGTGCCCTAAACCGACGAGCGTACATAACGATTGTCGCGAAAGAGGTGTGTCAGGACCGTGGCAAATGGAGATCTGTGATCTCTGCCTACCCCTCTGGGAAAGGGACGTGATTTTATGTAAGTTTGATATTCACAGATGCCTCTAGCGCTGCGCCGCGCTAAAATAAAGCAGGAGAAAGCTGAACCAACGCCGAGTCGTCGACGCAAAGCTCCCAAGACTTACGTAGACGACGACCCCGACCTCGACATACCGCTCAAGAATATCAAGAAGGAGCAGAAGGAGAGGGAGAAAGAGAAGGAGAAGGAGAAAGAGCCGGAGGAGATCGTGTCCATGGAGAAGTACTACTTCGGTCAGCTGGGAGGGAAGGGGCCGCATGAACGGACTGCTATGGCTGTTGAAGTGAGATTTTTGACACGTCTACACAAAGTTAATACATACATACATAGTTATAGATACGGATGTGTTCGCTAAATTGAACTGTACATATGCGTACTATATGCATTTGCCGATTCTTGGAATGAATAGCACATTCCACAGTCAAACAGCGCAAGCTATTTAACGATATTGTGCGCAAGGCACAAATAATTTCGCTTCAAGTACTTTGCGACCTACATGATTTCCCATCTAAAATGTAAATTTACTTCCAGTGCCCGATCTGCCACGAGGAGTTAACAAACAACGGTGACGTCATGCATCACATAACCGCCCACGTGTTCGGTGAAGAAACCACAGTGACTACTCCAGCCAGCTCTATCTGTCCTTATTGCGCCCAGATACTGTCCAGTGAGGAAGAAAGGGACAACCATGTTCGCACCACTCACCCCGATGATACTAAGGCGCCGGGGCTGTTTACTTATGCCTGTCTTATTTGTGAGGTTAGTGTTATTAGTTTGTGGTTCTTGGATATATTTAGATGCTAGAGGTCATCGCCAATCATGGGTATTTTGCAAGTATCCACGCGTTATTTATTAAAACAACGGGAGCTGACCAACTATACATTTTATTTCACAATAGCCGGCGGCAGAGAGCCGTATATCAGTCCACGCATACATACCACAATCGTCCATTATCCTCGTTCATCGTCTAGTCACTAGACATTCAACTAGACTCCAGTGGAAAAACGAGCTACACTATTTAATACATTTTTTGCTTCCAAAGAAGCCGTAATCGTGGTCGTATCGTGAATGGCTGTATGGACTAGTGGTAGCTAATATAACGTATAGCTTTTAAAAATAACATGCTATTTGTCCATAGCGCAATAACCAATGATTTAATTGACTCGTTCCAAGCTAAACGCTATAACGATATGCGCGCTTCACGTGTCGCGTACGCATGACTCATCGCGCCTTCGACACGCACATGCATAGCGTGTGACGTCCGGCGCCAGACTACCAACAGCTATATGAAATCGCGTCAAATAGAAAATAGCGTATTCGTGACTTGTCATTGGTTACCAACAGCTATATGAAATCGCGTAAACTAGAATATAGCGTTTTCACGACTTGTCATTGGCGGGATAAGAATATAGCGTATTCGTTCAGTCATTTGTTCGTTACTTGTGATTTGCGCGCAACTCGTAACGTTATAACGTCACGGAAAAAATAGCGCGCTATTTGCATGTAGCATATCACTTTCACGCGTTCCGAGAATATAGCTTTTTTGAACACCACTAGTATGGACAAACTTTACCTCGCCTTTAAAAAAATGTAATGTTCTCCCCAGAACCGTTTCGCGGCCGTGCTGACGCTCGCATCGCACATGCAGAAGTCGCACGCGCCGCTCGAGCTGCCATACTGCTGCGGTGCGTGCGACTACCGGGTGTCGGCGCATCGCCGCGTTGTCGACCACTACCGCCGGGCGCATACCGCACGTCCCGCCGTGCTGTGTCCGCTCTGTCTGCAGGTGTGTGTGTACAGGGAGCCGCGCTGTGTCCGCTCTGTCTGCAGGTGTGTGTGTACAGGGAGCCGCGCTGTGTCCGCTCTGTCTGCAGGTGTGTGTGTACAGGGAGCCGCGCTGTGTCCGCTCTGTCTGCAGGTGTGTGTGTACAGGGAGCCGCGCTGTGTCCGCTCTGTCTGCAGGTGTGTGTGTACAGGGAGCCGCGCTGTGTCCATTCTGTCTGCAGTGTACAGGGAGCCGTGCTGTGTCCGCTCTGTCTGCAGGTGTGTGTGTACAGGGAGCCGCGCTGTGTCCGCTCTGTCTGCAGGTGTGTGTGTACAGGGAGCCGCGCTGTGTCCGCTCTGTCTGCAGGTGTGTGTGTACAGGGAGCCGCGCTGTGTCCGCTCTGTCTGCAGGTGTGTGTGTACAGGGAGCCGCGCTGTGTCCGCTCTGTCTGCAGGTGTGTGTGTGTACAGGGAGCCGCGCTGTGTCCGCTCTGTCTGCAGGTGTGTGTGTAAGGGAGCCGCGCTGTGTCCGCTCTGTCTGCAGGTGTGTGTGTACAGGGAGCCGCGCTGTGTCCGCTCTGTCTGCAGGTGTGTGTGTACAGGAGAGCCGCGCTGTGTCCGCCGTGCAGTTGTTACAGGGAACGTTGACGGCAAAAAACAACCCCAGCCAAACGCCTTTAGCACTTGAGCTTGAGAGATATCATTATATTCGTCGTAGTGATAATACTCATAATAGTGAGTCATAATGAGATAAGGGTAGGAAAGATGATGATGACTCATTAAATTTTTTTACCCAATCGAGTTTTACAGCATCAAAACAGTGTATTTCGTGTAGTTTCATGCCTGAATGTGACCTACAGGAGTTCCCGATCTACGCGGACGGTCACGAGCTGACTGCCAACCTGGCTCTGTATGTGGAACACGTGAAACAACACAAAAACAAGCTAGAGATCAAATGCAATCGCTGCGTGCTCAAGTTTGTGCATCTTGGTAAGTTATACACACCTCGCTTTATGTTTATAAAAGTGAAACTAAATAAATGCTTAGGAATTTAGGATACACAACCGTTATATTTTTTTTTTTGGGTCCGCCCTAACATCGCTTTAGTATTCTTATGTTGTTTTCACAAGCAAATATTAAGTTTTATAACCATGCATAGTCAAACCATATACACAATTTTTCCACCTGTTAGCCTACTTAAGACTGACGTGGCAAGGGTTGATCCATCCGCCGCCGCGTTGAAAAGCTTCGTAATTAAATTTTTTTTTTCCAATATACTTGTTCTGGCCTATGTATTCTCGTAGTCTCGTATAAATTATTAGGTCTCTACGAATGAACATTTATATTTTTAAAGTATTTATACTATGCTGCTATCTTCCACCAGGTCAACTGAAGGAGCACCAAGTCCGCGATCACCACACGGTGCCCGAAGCCTTGCCAATGTGCAACGAGGATCATCTCATTAACAAGCCGAAGGTAAGGCGACGACCGGGTTGACAAAAGTTGATGTCACTACCCAGCTGTCTCATTGTCAATCAAATAAAAACAGGCCAACCAATATTATAAATGCGAAAGTAAGTTTGTTTGTTACGTCTTGACGCTAAAATTATTGAACAGATTTAAATGAAACTTGGTACACGGGTAGTCTAGACTTTAGAGTCTGAGAAATGTGGAACATTAGCCTACTTTTTATACCGGAAAACATTTTTCCCGGATAATTTCGTTTTTTTTTATTCATTTTCTAGTCACTGCGGGCTTGTAATTAATTCTAATATATTATCATACTAGTGGACGCCCGCGACTCAGTCCGCGTGGACTACGGAAAAAACAAAATGTCGAAATTATCCAGGATAAAAAGTTTTGGGTTCTATCATGTTGATAAAGGTCTCCTATAATATTTTTTCTCATATATCTTCCATGTACAGACAGCGATCCGTTACATTTTTATTATATGTATTGATAGATATAGATTTGCGCTTATAATTATTTTTTCTTCAGAACAAAGCGCGTCCACCAATCAAGGATATCGCGAATCACAATATAAGCGAGACCTTCGAAGACGTCACTTTGGTGTTGCCGGAGGGACTGCTTTGTAGGGAGTGTGACAACCCGCTCGATAATGATCAGCACTTCTTGTGAGTATTACGTTTTTCCTTGCATTTTGTTTATCGAGCCAAGTGACATCAATTTATGCAAACTCCAGAACATATTTTTGCTTAATATTTATTAAAACCTCTATACAAGTTAGTACTTTACTTATAGAATATGGTATAGAAGTAAGGTATGCGCAAGAAATGCGAATTATGGCTCCAAGAGTATCTCTTCAGCCAAAATTATTTATAGATTTATATGTTTTACTTGTTCCTCAGTTTTGTCTTTATTTACATGTGGAGACATTTACCAGCATTTTACGCTACTATCTGTGACTCTGTTATAAAAGCGATTGCTTGAGTGTATGTTTAATTGGGTTTGGCAAGCTGAATTGCTATTTTATTTGCCTTTTATTTGCGTTTCCTGTACATGCATCATTATAGACACTTCCAACGTATTCCAGGGGCAAGTCGATGTGCACAAAGTGCCCCTTCACGACCTGCTGCTACCGAGCGATGCTGTGTCACTCTGCATGTTGTGCCGGACCACACTCACTCGAGGATGCGCCGCGACCCGCGCCGTACGAGTCGCGCTGCGTGTGCGGACACTGCACGTCCGTGGGTGAGTCACTCACACTCTGCACACTCTACACACTCACTCTGCACACTCTACACACTCACTCTGCACACTCTACACACTCACTCTGCACACTCTACACACTCACTCTGCACACTCTACACACTCACTCTACACACTCTACACACTCACTCTGCACACTCTACACACTCACTCGAGGACGCGCTCTACACACTCATTCATAACACATGCTGACTGTCAGAATTTGCGGTGATTTGGAAAAAATATCCCCAAATTCCGGTCCAAGTAGTCCGTCTGTTTATTCATCCTCCCATGTCTATAATCCTAGTCCTACCTAAAACCCCCACCGCGCCACTCTACCAAAATAACTGTACCAAAATTAGTCTTATTGGGAAGAAAAAAAAAAAGAATCGACGAAACATTTGACTTTAAAACAATATGTAATGAATATTACAATTCCCAGGTACTGACATGCTCACCCATCTGCTAATGTGTGAGCACAAGACAGCTTACAGTTCGGAGGAGCAAGCGCGCGCCAATACCGTCAGGTCAGACGAGCGAGACGGACATAAGGAAGACAGACAGGAAGACGACAAACACGCGGATGAACCTGCCGAAACTCAGGTATTTGCATGACACGATTTTTGGCGAAACATGTCTCTGATCTAATGATACCATGTTGTACACCTTTATTGTGCCATTTTTTGAACAAATTAATTATCTAGGTGATGGAGGATATAAAATGTTCAATAACATTATTTAACTTCCTTTTAACATAACAAGTAAAAAATATTCAGAGTTAAAAACCATACTTTGAAAAGACTTATGCGAATCACACTCACTATTTAGTTTCCACCTATAAGCCTACTTAGTACTCACTACAATTTAGGCAATACTATTTTAATGTTATCTAAACATATATAAGACAATTTCTTAATATAATTGGATTTGTATAAATTAAAATAAACTCAGATTTTGTTGCTCTGTAAATAGAGATTTATTAAAATAAGAAGGTACATAACTAAAGATATTACAATAATATGTATGTATCGAAAGTTACGACTATGCTATAATATTAATGTAAAATATAAGAATATCTTACCTGTAAATAGAGAAACGGCATTTAAAGTATTTGAAATTAAACAATTCTTTTTTATAATACAATAACCAAATTAAAATATTTCAATATAAACAGTTCAATTCAATTTTGTTTACTGGCCACCATTGTGTCGGGCACAAAAATACCGCCAATGTCACGTAAGAGGAGAATACACCTAAGATATTGGTAACTTGAATTTGGAAAAAAATATATATATAACAGACCAGATTATACCTAAAATAAAAAACACCACATTTATGTTACAGTCAGACATACACAAGATATAATTGTTAATATTACAAATAAACCTACTTCCGAATACATAAATAAATATAACAGTTAGTTTTGCCATAACAACCAATGACAACTGTCAACGACAAATAGCTACATTACCAACCGTAGCCATGGCGCCATCTATGATATTTACAAAGAACTATCATTACATCTGAGCTTACCGACGGCGACGAAAGTACCTAAGAAACAATACCATGTTTCTTTACTCATATTTAATTTCTAGCGAAATCTAATTATAATGTATAAGTATTCACTTTTGCGCCATCTACTCCAATGAGCATCCGTGAGACACTTTACTACAGTTATGTTCAAAATTACAGGGGCCAGTAGAGAACGTGCCGATAACCGACTATGCACCGCCTTCTGTGCTCAACACGCAACTGTCATTGGACGATTTGGCGCCGCCCTCTGTGCTCCAATCAGATCAGGTAAGCCATCAAGAACAAGAAACTATAGGGCCATTATTTCCAAGGCTTAGCAGGCCGTCGGCCACAAAATATAACCAATCTTGAGCAATACTAATTCAATTTCGAAAGAAAACTGACTGGTGCTGAAGACCCCAAATATGAGGATAGATCTAATGATCTGACAGGCATTATATTTATAATGGGAGATAGGTGATGCAATCATGAGTTACATGTTAAGGTAAGGTTTCTCATGGCGATTGTAGTTAGTGCAAGTGCCTGTTGTCGCAATTATGAGTTATCAGATCCGAGGGTCAGTGGAGGGTGTAGGGCCCGGTGGTGGGCGCACCCATAGTGAACATGTTAAGGTGTAAGCACAGGTATATACAGAAAGTGGTGTTACAAAAGAATAAACATTATTCAATGTAAAGTTTTGAAAGCATTATGTACATCATATCAATAGTCAAATGGGGTACACATTTGTTTCCGAAATGCGGTAGTCAGAACTGCAGGATAATAAAGGAGATCTCTCAGCCACGTTTAG
Source organism: Carposina sasakii (assembly GCA_014607495.2). Lineage (NCBI taxonomy): Eukaryota > Metazoa > Arthropoda > Insecta > Lepidoptera > Carposinidae > Carposina > Carposina sasakii. The sequence continues at coordinate 2,944,253 of CP053149.1, read as the reverse complement.
CATCGCAAGTAAACATGTGACAAGTTCGTTAAGCTAGCTTATCGCCTTAGAGAATTTCCCAATTCTTAAGTTGACTATTTGGTAGTCAGTGTATAAATTGATGAAAATGTTTCAGCATGACCAAGAGCTCCTGAAGGATGCGTATGATCGTCCCCTGGCGACCCCTCGTCATGAGGACCCGGCCTACACCCTCGGGGACTTCGAGCCTCTGCCACAGGAGCCCCCGCCACAACCAGACTTTGAGCAACTTTAAATATGCTAAAATTATGTTGTATTTATGCATGGACACAAAATTGTGAAGATTAGAAATAATTGTTTGAATATATTTAAATGTGACTAGACTTTATAGATCATAGAATAAGCAAAACTTTCTTATACTTCTGTAGACATTCAAATATTATTATTTAAGGTAATAAATAAAATAAATGTATAATTCAATGTTATTTCATTTTACGTTTCCTTTTCTTTTTAAATTTTAAAGTAACTTTATTGGTGACACCATAGTTATCAATACTACTACAATCATTATCTAATATGATACCATCATAGTCCAAATCATAAGTTTTCCATATGTACTTCCAAGATATTTTGATTTTATTGTTTATTCTCTTTTGGTATATCTCAAAATGTCTTGCAATCGCTTTTTTTAAGTTGATTACAGTAGCGTCCTGTGGTACCTGTAACAAAATAAAGTGTATGATTACTATTTATGCTTATATAATTTATTTAAGTATACCTAGTCAATATTCACCAATTTGCTTAGATATTGTAGTATGTCGTAGAATATATCTGCATAATATTTGTACAAATAACTTGGATGATAGTGTATGTAATATAATAAAATTGGAACCCTATTTCCCTTGGTCATCGCATCATACATGAAAGCATGAAACAACTTTTCATATTCTATTCTGTTGTGTTATTTATTGTCAGGAGAAGGAGTTAATGTAAGAAAGAATATTTTGAGTTTAGTGGAACATTAGAAAATTTTGTAAAATTTGGTTGTTCTGACCATAACACATAAACTTAAAATTTGTCATGTTTGTCCCTTTCCTGTCTCAATGAAAATGGCTGATACAGAAAGGGACAAGTAGAACACATTGTGATTGATTCTGTCTACCACACTTTAAAAGTAAAATTTGTTCTGAAGGTCAGAAATTGAAATCGGTCAGGCCAGTTCAAAGAGCTCTATGGAGCGGCCATATTTATTACTTATAGCAATAGGTGAAATACGAAAAAACGACCGAAGGTGAAAATAACAATTTTTACCAACGAATACAAGTGGGTAAGTAGAACAAGCATGCCTACCTACAATGTAGGAAGTACTTACAACTATTTTCAACACAGTCTCATCTTCTCTAGAAATAAATAATGTTATTGACTGTCCATGCTCAACAGCAATCTGAAATTAGAGTAAAAAGTAAATAACTAAGTTAGTAATTGATGGTTAAAAATAATGTAGCATAATTACAGTGGATATCATAATATAATACCTGAGAGAGGATTTCTTCTAGCAATACGTCTAAAGGAAGATCACATAGTAAAGGATCTTTACACAGGATACTGCTTAGTGAAGATTTGGTTATCTCAACTAATTCGTCATGTGATAAGCTACTAGCTATATTAACTATTTGGTCCATAATTGGAATTACAGAAATTAATTATTGTTTCTATCACAGTTTCTATTTTATAAGTCGTTTGTTTACTTTTACAACTATTTGACAATCTGTCAACGTCAATCAAAATACTTTTATGTTGGTAATATTGATAGGTATAGTCAGCAAAATAATCACAGAAAGAAATTTTCTTTCTTATATTTTTTATAGTTTGGTTTTCTCAAAGGAACTGGAGAACCAAGCTAGCTGAATAAGTCTGCGCTTAAACACCCGTATTTATCACCGTGCATTCCATCATCGTCGTTCCATATGCCCTTGTTGTTCAAGAACAATTTTTTTGTGATCTTTCGTTAGTCAAATTGTACATAAAATTGTGTCGTGTAGAAGAGATCTATCTGTAGATCACGTCTGCTGCCTGTCTGTCATTCCACACTGACAGTTGTTGTTGCATAAATTTAAGGTTATAATTCTCCATAATTCCTCGTTTAATACAAAGTTATTATAAAATTAAGCTGCAACCTTATCAACATAATGGATACCCTAACAACTGGTTCAATGAGTGGTACACAAAAGGAGGAATTAATGGATCAAGTAAAACAACAGATAGCCATTGCAAATGCACAAGAACTTTTAACTAAGATGTCTGAGAAATGCTTCAAAAAATGTATTAACAAGCCGGGTACAGCTTTGGACAATTCAGAACAAAAGTGTATAGCTATGTGTATGGACAGGTATATGGATTCCTGGAATTTGGTATCACGAACCTACAGCAGTCGGATCCAACGTGAGAGAAACAACATGTGAATAGTCTCATTCCTGGATAGAAGCAAAATAATGTATCTGTAAATATACAATATGTTTAGTAGTTTTTGACCAAAAAGTGTGAGTTGTGTTACACAAATAATGTCGATGTGTTAATTATAAATATATGGTTGTTAATAGTTTTTGTCCTACATCTACAGCATTTACTACAGTGTTTGATGGTTAATCACAACAATAAGTTCAGTCAATGGATGGCAACTTCAAATCCATGTTTTAAACAATATACTGTTCTTGAATGGTATCTACCTAAATCACAGTTCAGTCAATGCAACCCATGTTAATATGACAGTAACTGTCAGTGGTCAACCCATGAATATATATATTTTTTGTTTAGTTTATCCTGAAGGAAAGGCAAGGGGAACTATGCCCATACAGCCATTGTCTTCTGATTTCTGGATTTATGATAATGATCAATGGAAACGTAGGGGAAATCCTCAAAAACAAGTGTGAAATTAGGCAAATCAAAATGAATTGCAGTAACATTTTACATGAGCTCATGAAGAGATTGTAGCCATATTCAGACTTAAGTTTTACCCAGCTTACCTCCACATAAAACCATGCACACACACTAGTATCATATCACAACTAGACAAAATATAACTTATCTATCAGAAAACATCACTTTGCAGACAAATGCAAGCTATTTACAAATAAATTTTGATTTTCATGAGAATATTACACCCGCAAATGGATTCCAGCTTTTCCCGCTGAATCTTTCTGAACTTTTTTTTGTCTTGCACCATGGGGTTCATCAAGTGGTAGTAATGTAACCTATTGTCATCATTATTTGTATAGTAATGTAGATTACAATTCTTACTTTGTGTATGGACACATTATTATGGTTTAGAGTGTGGTCTAGTAGCATAATGAAAATAAAACATTATAAACTTATTTTGTGTTTATTAAATTTCACCCTTTAGCATTTTTTTCCTATACAGAAATAGTTTTTTATACCACATTTCCCTGAGTTCCTCTTCACTTGGCAATTCCTGGAAACAATTAAGATGTAATGTAATCTTTTCTATACATATAATAAAAATGTAATGGATCGCTGTCTGTACATGGAAGATATATGAGAAAAAATATGATATCAATGCAATAGTACCCAAAATAATGATTTTTGGATTTTTTGTCTGTTTGTCTGTGCATACTAATCTTAGAAACGGCTGAACCTATTTCTATGCAGTTTTTTAGGAATATATTGTGACAGGTCCCACTTAACATATGCTACTTTTTATCCTGGATAATTTCGACATTTTGTTTTTTCTGTAGTCCACAGCTGTTTCTGGAGTTGCGGGCAGTACATACATAAAACCAATTGACTATTTCCACTCTGACCAACTAAACCGATCAACTAGAATGGATCAACTTTTTGTCTTTCATAACGGAACAACTATTTCGTTGGTCTGGAAGGAATGTTTTTAAAATGCACTTTAGTTATCATAAGTACAACTTTCATCCTGATATTAAACATATTAGTGGATAATGAGACGTTTAATTAAACAGAGCAACCAAATAACCGTAAAAAAGAATATGTAATCCGAGATGTTTGGTTATGTCCAAGATTTTATTGTAGGAGATATTTATAGTTTTTTTTGAAGCTCAGTTGTACCATAAGGAATTAAAAAACATTAAAGTTGGCATCCGAAGAACTAGTTTGTTTCATTGGAACAAATACCACAGTTGTGTTCCATTCGGAACAACTAGTCGATTGGTTCAGTTGGTCAGAGTGGAAAGAGCGAACCAATTATATTGCAGAGTAAATAACAGTGTTCACTTTTTTTAATGTAAGCACTAAGGAGATAAACACACTGCCATGCTGTGTGTCGACGGACCTCCACAGGTACGGGTGGATGCATTTTCTGTGTGTTGGACTGTCCATGTTTTCTATACAAACGGAGATACTTACAAGAAACATTAGAAAATACTTAAAAGAAGAAAGAGATACTTAAAAGAATGGTGTGTGGCAGTGTGATAATCGCCTAAGGGGGTTAAAAGTAAAAATGACTAATGTGAATTAAAAAAAACAACAGTATGATCTCATTGACACCAATCACCTTGATTAACATCAACCCAAAATGATTTGCTAATAGACACAAAATTATGGTGTTGTATGTTGACATAGCTTACATTAAAATCAATGATCGTATCATCCTCTGCCACCTTGTTTTCTGCCTCAGGCACTTTAACTGTCTGAGAATTTAAATCAATTAATATATTCTGTGACTGTTTTTTACTCCTAGAAGATGTGAATGACTTTTGCACAAATGAATCACTGTTCAACTCTTCCAGCAGATTCCTGTCCTGCATGGTAGGCATATCTTCTTTTATTTTCACTTCCTTGTATTCATATGTGGGCAACTTGGTCAATGTCAAGCCTGCTGCCTCAGCAGCTTTGATAGCCTTTTCAATTTTCTCTTCAGTGTCATCCAAGTTAAATTTTTTAGGTGCTGGTTCTAGAAATAAATTTTTTGACAAAATTAGAATTACAAATAATTTTCAGGCAACTAAAGTTACAAATTATTCTGAGGTGACTTAGTGAGAAACTAGCACCTAGCATGCAATATGTACGTCTTTAGCCTATTACAGTCCACTGCTGGTCGTAGGCCTCCCCCAGGGCACACCACAAAGCTACAGCCATAGGGAGGTTTTGCCCACATAATATGTGCCGATCCTATTATAATTTTATTTGCTATAGATGTAGGTAACAGTGTGCAACTTACCAATATCAAAAGAATGTGAACTAGAATGACTATCAAGGGAGTGCGACCTTGTGTGCTCCTTAGATTTTTTGCTCTTAGAATATTTAGATCTGCTTCGTGAACGCGACCTGGAACGCGTGGGTGCCCTGGATCTCTTGTGATGTGATCTTGATGAGGATCTTCTCCTTGATTTCACATGACGATCATTTGACTGACTTCTAGAATAACTTCTCTTACTTTTTGATCGAGAAATCGATCGTTTTCTTCGGCGACTGCTTGATTTCGATCGATTTCTAGAACGCGATGAATGTCGCGTTTTACTCTTGGATTTCTTACGTTCGTATGATGATTCGGAGTCAGACGAATCACTTCGCTTACTACGGTATCGACTTTTATTGCGAGGCATAACTATTGCGAGAACATAGTATATAACAATACCTACGCTGCCTACCTTCTGGTTTTTAGGTTTATTTCAATAGTTTACCCATGCCTAGCTTGTTCATAAATTAATCCTGGAATCTTTACTTTATATTTAGTTAATTAGCTTGTGATCTTTGATGCCAAACAAAAGATGCGTTAGCAAAAAACTCGCAAAAAATGCAAATATCTTAAAAAAATCATATTTATCATATTTAGTTTATCCCGAAGGAAAGGCAAGGGGAACTAAGCCCATACAGCCATAATCATTGTCTTTAAGCCGGCGCCAGACATAGCTTCACTTGTTGAACACTTGTTTGATTACCATGTGTGGCATTTCTGAATTTGAAATGAATTCTGTAATCAAGCAAACGTCAATCATAGCGTATTCAAAATGTAGCTGACATCCTTTCGATGACAAGATCCAGATATAATGAAGATTATGTTTGATGCTCATTATGCTACTGCTTTTTATAATTTTTCTATATTCTTTTTTATTTCAGACTACTACTACTTATCACTAAACTACTAATACCTGACCTAGGCAGTGTAATGCAAAAAGCGGCGCAAAGTGTCCCAGTAGCATCGGTTGAAAATTGGATTCAGTGTGATAAATTTTCCCAACCTCGTTTTTTTAAAGGTCTGAGAGGCCTCAAAATCAACATTGGAAAAAACCACAAAGAGGTAACACCTACTTCACCAACTCCCTCAGCACCTATCAATAGTTTGGACCAGCCAAATTCAAACGCAAACCAACCTTTTTGGAAATATCTTTCGACCCTTAAAAATTCTACTCCGGTTTTAAAGAGAATTCCCCGAGGGGCACGTATTTCTGTTGCACAAAAAATGTCATCAGAAATACGTGCGGCGACCACATACAGCACAAAAGAAGCCTGGGAACATTTATTAACATTCGCCTTCCGCATCCTCCATGTTCAGCAGAAAAGCTAAGATAATAAGTCATCACTCACATCCCACATTAAGGAAAACTGTTCTTCTGATACCCCTCTTCCCAGATATAATGCAAAATCCCATCGTGCACCCATAAATACCTCCAAAGTTATTGAATCTAAATTGAGCGAAGGTGACATTTAAGGAGCCGCAAGGCACCTTTTTTCAAGCGATGCAATTGCCCCAGATACCCCCGAAACCCTGACAAGTCTCCTGGACAAACATCCTTCTCCAGCAGCATCCCCTAACCTCCCTGACAGCCCCAACCCAACAGATGCGGCTCTCGTCGTCTACGCTGACACAATTCGCCTGGCCGTTTTTTCCTTCCCAGGAGGCTCCGCAGGCGGCTTAGATGGTGGCTGCGGTGAGGCCGGCGAGGCCCTCACGAAGGAGCTAACGGCCATGGCAAATCTAATGCTCTCGGGTAAAGTTTGCGCCGACGTAGTCACAACCCTATACGGAGCAAACCTGTGCGCACTGAGGAAAAGAGATGGCGGAATCAGGCCTATCGTTGTAGGCACAACCTTCCGCCGTCTCGTTGCCAAAATGTGCTGCAGGAGCGCCGCCGATGACCTAGCCAAACATTTTCAACCACACCAATTGGGCTTCGGCTCGAGGGGGGTTGCGAGGCCGCCGTACACTCACTTCGCGCCTTCGTATGCGACCAGGGTGACGGGGTGCTGTTGAAGGTGGATATAAAGAACGCTTTTAACACCGTTGATAGGGGCGCCCTCTTGTCACAAATAAAATTTAAAACCCCGTCTATATATAATTTTCTTTGGCAGTGCTACAGTGCACTCACGAATCTGCTCTACAAGAATAATTTACTGCTTTCGGCCGTAGGCTGCCAACAGGGGGACCCCTTTGGGCAGGCCATTTTTAGTTTGGGTATCCATCCAATTATTGAAAAAATGAAATTTAAATTTAACGTGTGGTATCTCGATGATGGCACCCTGGAAGGCGAAGCGAGTACTGTCCTAAGTGACCTAAAACTACTGAGGCAGGAACTGCAGCTTATTGGGCTAGAATTCAATACAGCCAAATGTGAGCTGTATGTTTCTGCTTCAAACCCAGTTCGCTCCACCATTATTTCGGATTTTAACATGCTTGCCCCAAATTAAACAATAGTCGTCAGAAGCTCGCTTCGTCTATTAGGTTCGCCCATCATGGACGAATCGCTGCCGTCTTTTGTAGAAGACAAAATTTAAAACTTCGCGGATGTGTCAGATCGCCTTTTTAAAATCAACACCCACATGGCATACTTCATCATTCGCCACTGTCTTTTTGCACCAAAATTCATGTATACACTCCGCTGCTGTCAGCTTTGGAAATTTACAGATCTCCTATCCGTTTTAGACACAACAATAAAAACACCCTTTCCTCCATAATAAACATTAGTCTGGATGACCGCTCATGGGCACAAGCCTCTCTACCGATCAGATTTGGGGGACTGGGTGTCCGTAAAATTTCCAGTGTTTCACTCCCAGCTTTTCTATCTTCAGCCCATAGCGTTCAAACCTTATTAGCCAAAAGTAATACCGTTCATGGCTGAAGCTAAAAATGCCTGGGAATTGGCCTGCCCAAACGGTATGGAGCCTTCAAATCCTTGCTCGCAACGGCTTTGGGACGAGCCACTCTGCAAACTGGTACGGAATAATCTCTTGGAAACGTCAGCCAGTTCTGCAGAGCGTGCCCGTCTCTTAGCCTTAGGTGAGTGGGAGTCGGGTCTGTGGCTTCAGGCTCTACCATCCCCCAATATCGGCACCCTCCTAGACCGGACCACTTTCCGCATTGCGACCTCCCTCCGGTTAGGTGCACCATGCAACGTCCTCCATCGCTGCCGCTCTGGCGATGTCTGAGAAGGTCTGTATGAGAAGCGCTGGCCGCATATCCCGCCACGCCAATTTAAATGACGTCATCCGCCGGGCAATTTCCACCGCCGGGGCACCATCAGTACTAGAACCTGTTGGCCTGGTGCGCGACGATGGTAAGAGATCCGACGGCATGACCCTCGTGCCTTGGAATATGGGGCGCTCTCTGGTGGCGCAACCTGCGTTAACACCTTAGCAGCGTCCCATCTCTCAGGCACAACAATCAAAAGGACTTGCAAGGAGTTTTCTATTTGTAAATTTTATTTATTTATTTTACGTAGGTTTAGTTATTATTGCAAATAATTTTAGTTCGTACGAGTAGGTTATTTAGTATTAATTTATATGATTTAAACATTATTATTATCATTGAAATAAATACAGCCAGCTTGACTCTTAAAAAAAAATGATGACGATTATGAATGGAAACATCGGGAAAACGAAAAGGAGTGTAAAATTAGCAAACATTAAAACTAACTGTCAACTTTCATGTGCCGAAAGTATTAGTACCAAGTCCCTGTGTGCCCATGAAAGAATCGAAAGACCTGGGCAGAAACAGAAATTAACTACAACAAGAGTAGTATATTCTTTGAACTAAAATGTGAACGTTTCTTTGAGTACATCACTTACATTCTTCGTTGTCTTTGGTAGTGGTCATAATGGTGATATCAATATTCCATAGATGGCGTTGATAACAAAAAACGTTACGCGACTAGTTTCACGCAATTGTTGTTGATGTATAAAATTAATTACCGATCTAAAATCAAAAATTACTACTGTATTTTATCAGTATAGGTTAGGTGTATAAATTAGTATAATTGACAGTACTTTTTTCATAAAGACATACAAATTGATATATGTAAAAAGAAATAAAAAGCCTAAATATGTTATAAATAGATTGCGTGTAATGGATCTACTTTGGGGCAGCGACCGTCAGTCGCCCTCGATGGATGACGGAATGTGTGAAATTTGTAATATGGTGATGAACCGTATTTTTCGTATTTTTATTTCAGAAATTAGTGCAAGTGCTTTGTTTTACTTTTCCTATTAGAAAAAGAGCCTTCATCTGTGGTTTTAAATGATTATATCTTTGTTAACATAGTTAATGCTGAGAAAAGCCTCGACTTATATGTTTCGACAATTGGCTGTTCCTTAGAAATTTGTAAGAGTCCATCGCGAGTGTTATGTTTACGCTAGCAATATATAGACCTAATATGTTTTGTGGTTGGTGTATGTGTTTCTGATGTTTCCTAAATCATGGATAGGCAAGATCGAACACATGTCAATATGGAGGCCACAGATTCCGTGGACACCAAACAGGTGAGTGTTGCTTGAATTTAATTGCCGGTGGTTAATTATTGCAAGTAGTTCTGTGATACCTTGATTTTCGTATGTCGATAATATCGCATATTTTCTAACATAGTCCTGTTTTCTCTTGGTTAAATCAAAACATTGTATGAACCTAGTTATTACTCATTACCTAATGTAATTCCCTGTATTTCTGGCAAAATGGTACAGCCTTGCAGTTGCTTATATAGTTATAAAAGCCCTAACAGTTCTATATTATACCAAGGTAGCCAGTGGGCGAAGTTGACTGCAACCCACACTGTTTATGAATAAATTATTGGTATTAGAACATTATTGTTATGTAGGTATCTTACATGGCAACTTAAGTATATTGCTCTCACCTTTTGTTTCAACATTGCACAAGTTAGCACTGGTACATATTTTGGCACTGATGGTTGAACATTAAGAACTTTGACATAAAAAATATATAAACTACTTCAAAAATAATATCAATCATTTTCAACTATACCTAAGTCTCTAATAGGAGAAGCAGTATGTGTAGGGCTGAGATTGGAAGTGTCAGTTGTTGGATATTCTAATGGTTACTCTGTAAAAAGTAAATCTTGTTAGATGGCACTTTTATGTTAATTAAATCTGGCATCTTTAACTGCATAGTCAAAGAAATAACCATTAGAATTGATAATGTATTTGAAACTGATAAATATAACTGTATCACACTGCCTGATTTTGTGTGTAAAGGAAACAAATAGAAATGGCCGCACTGATAGCTTTGCTCAGTGTTACTCATAAAACCAGGCTGTTAAAATTTGCTGCTTTTTAGAACTAATGCAGTCTAAGCCTTAGACAATGTTTGAGTCTTTTTTGCAAACTTTTAACTACCTACTTGATTGTGAGAGCCTTAAGGGTGATCAGGCAGGTAAACAGCTGGCTGTGAAACAAACAACAAGGGCAGGAAGATGACAATGACATGACAATTAAGGGTAATCGCCTTGTACTAGCTATTACATTAAATATTGTTATACCTGTTAAACTAAAAATCTGTCACTCCCATAAGAGGAATGGGCACACAAGCTGAAAATGTCACCACTCAGCCAAAGGGTGTGATTTTCTTATTCAATATAAAAAAATGGCTTCCTGATACCCTCCTTACAAGTATAGGGCAGTCAAACTGTCAAAAGTTAATTCATATATTGTGGTATTATTGGCACTCATTTTAATATTCTGTCACAATAAGTAGAGGCATTCTAGTATTATGCACATTCTCAGTGAGTATGTGTATACCAGAAATTCATAGGTGTGTCTTTCATATAGGTGGAATTTAATTCTTACAGGTTGACCACTACTACTAATGTACAATGTCTTCATAGTTTTACTGACAACCAGAAATTTATATCACACTATAAATGATAACATACAATGTGTCTCTCCTATTAATAACTTCTTTTATAAAGGTAACTAAAAGCTTTGAAGAACTAGGTAACTATGCATTATCTTCAATATTCTAGGTACCTACTCCTGGCAACCAGTACTACTATTAAACATGGTTTTGTGTAATCCAAGTTGTAACAGACATAAATTATCTTTCTTAAATTAAAAACTCAAGTTAACTAGTGAAGTGGCTTTGACGGAAGTACTAAACCAACAAAGCTATCTCAAGCTACAGTCCATGGTAGGGGGGCGCGATCCGTTGAAAGCTACGCGCGCAGTCGAAACGCGTGAGGCGCGCAAGTCGCGTGCGCGCACCTTAACCGTGCTTACAGCTTATCCTACGCCCGCGCTAAGTGATGTCACCTGGCCTAGTGGTTACTGTGTAGTGTTGTGAACATTGTCAGCTGACTATGGTGACAATGGTCGCCTCGGCGTCTGGATACGGCACTCTGCGCCGTTTTCTTAGCGCCCCTGAGGGGCAGGAGTTGGAAGCAGCGGGCGTGGTGCCCAGCGCTTCCGTCGCTGTCTCGGTGAGGATGGCGACTTTTAACGACTGTTAAGTCACTGCGATAGCGTGTGGAATGCCAGAGATATGAGTAGATTAGTCCGTTGAGGTGTGTTCGCATGGTGGCGCGATTTGTTGTGATAATGACGATTGCCGTTTATTAGTTTCGCGTTGATTTCAATTTGTAGTTAGATTATTTGTTGAAGAATACGTAATCGTTGCCAAAATAGATTAGGTACAGCTACTACGTGATAGTGGTAATGTAATACAATTGAAATCTTCCGCGGTAACCTTTAGAAAGTGGCGCATTACACCATTCATTAGAATGTCGGCTTCTCTTTTAGAAATCGCAATGCAAAAAATTACATTAGCTAAATCACAAAAAACAACTTAATTTCCTAAAATATGAACATACTTACATTATGATTAGCCATAGACAGGTACACCAGCATGCGAAACTGGGCACAAGAACCTTAAAGTAGGTCTTTGCTCCATGACTTTGTAGCCAAAGTAATCTAGCTAAGCCGCCATCGAGGGGTCATTAACCTAACTTTTAATATTCGGTACCTACCTAATGTAAAGAACCATCGATCGAGTTTTCGCCCTTGGCTCCATGTGCGACAGTCTGTGGTGATGTCATTTGTGCGGGAATTTGGGATGGACACCGGCAAGGTCAGGTCAACCGAGCGTGGTTAGAGCTAGGTACGATTAGTTTCTGCTTATAAACCCCTGGTTAATATCTGCAAAGACAATGGAAAACTGCCGTCGCCATAGTTATAAGGGTGCGCCGCCAGCCCTTTCGATTTTGATCTTCGCGTTTCATTTCCATCCTTAAGTTTCTCGCCTCTGCGATGATAATCCGCCGCCAGGTCTGCTTAGGACGTTAGAGCAGATTTAACTATGCACAAATAACATAGTTTAACCTTTTTCTATAGCTAGCCTTCTAAAATGATAGGTGGTTACTGTTAGTTACTCCAAAGGGACCCAGATAAGCTTCTCGCCTGTCACACTCCAAATTGTCGTGGAAAGTGACGAATTAAAACGTAAATGCCCTATTTGTTCAGCGGTACATGACATTTATTAGAACCTTTTGAAAGATTAAAGAAAGCTAAACGGACTTCGTAAGATCTAAAAGTGGTTTACTAGTACAAAAACATACTACCTCATCAGGATCTGTGACACTGACAGCTAAATCCCTCGTAAAATTAGTTTTAGAATCATCGAACCGAGATCCTTACTTGACCAGTCGTTTGTGTTTTATGGCGTGAATAAACTAGGTATTATCATATACTAGGTATAGCTAGGTATACTATAAGCACCAGCCAGGAAATAATAAAATGTTTGAATTCAGCGTTGCGTAGAGGCACGCCCACGTACTCTATCATCATTATAGGCTAGAAGTCTACCGAGCTAGCATCGAGAGCTATATTTCAAAGTAAATGTTCTTTAGTTTCTATTCTCTGCAAGTTTTCGCGTTCTTGATAAAAATGAGCACATTTGCATTCAGACAATGTTTGTTCCGAGCATAATTAGGTTAGCCTTTATTTATTCATCTTCAACTTAAAGTAAGAAAGTGCTTTTAAATGACAATGTTCTGTTTCTCTTTCTGAATATCACAGGAACAGTTTCGGGAAACGTTTATCAGGCCATAAGACCTAAGAGAATTTTAATTTACCTTACATATTATTACGAACGCGCAATGTATGCGAATGATGAATTATACATTCCGCCATGTGCGAATATTGGGATTGAAAATTGGATTGTAAGATAAATGGGAATTGGATTGTAAGATAAATGGACTTTGGAAGGAGATAAAATATTTATAACTAAACATTAAGTAACTTAACTAGGTACTTTTATATCAACACTATTTAGCTGATGTGCGGCAACCAGTCAGTGGCGGCTTCTGATATTTTTAGATGGGAATTCACATTTTTTTAAATATGAGCGCATGCAAAATTACAGTTTGGAAATGCCGCGCGTGTGGAATCGATGCATGATGAACCGATTCTCACTCTAATTGAAATTCAGATGACCTAATGAAACACAAGCGGACTAAGCGACATCTAGTGGCCGCATACGCACACTACGAATATATTAAATTAAATTCATATAAATTACATTCCCACTTGCACAAAGTAAGTACAGGTCCATGTCAAATTTAAACTATAAATAAAAATAAAAATGTGTACACAGAGTACAAGTCAATGTCAAATAAGTATCTACTAAACTAAACTATAAAATATAATAAAATATATATTTGTGTACAATAGTACAAGTCGACGGTAAAATGTGAACAGAAGAGCAAACGTGGCATTCAGAACTAAAATACAGGATGATTTTTGGTCGTAAACGTTCCCGAAAATTACGGAATCTCCTCATCATCACGATCATTTTTCTCCATGGAAGCATACCTGGGAAGTGTCTGGTTTCCAAAATATTAGGATCCAAAGTTGAGTAAATAGACTGCGTTTTTCTGCATAAATGCACATAGACGCGCGTAGCATGATTTTTTCACGAGAAATAATTAATATCTTTCTATAATAAAACTAACATAAACACTAGACACTATAAATTTCGCCCGATCAAGTAATTTTAAAAAAAATTTCAATTTTTTTTTTTTTTTTTACTTTATTTGATGTATAGAGAACGTATGTACCCTTCGCTAATGGTGGCCACAAAAAAAACACCTTGTATATAATACCTATAGCTGGTAATAAAATAACATTAGAATCAAGAAGTCACGCATGATACTGAATGTGAACGGCGCTCCAGATTAGGCTAATTTTTCATACGAAATCTTCTGTTTCTTCCTTTCTGTTTCTTTTATTATTCCTCCTCACTCTCCGTCTGTGACCTTAGGTCTCATAGGCACAGATATCCCGTACTTATTTATATATTTTACACCATATGGATAGGGCTAGGGCCTGCTAGGACTTTAGGGTGGGTCTATTTAATCTTCGTGCACTGCATCAGCGCTCCTTAGGACGAGCCGCCAGTGGCGGCAACATCAGTTTTCTCAACTGGTGTCATCCAGTTCTTACCTACCTTAAGAGACTGGTGTTTTGTTGATCATATCGTGGAGTTTTATATCATAAACACGACTAAATAAGTAGCAAGAAGTAACTACCTAAACTCGGACGAGGACGAACTTATAAAACGAGTTTTTATTTTGAAATTTTATTCCAACATGGAATATTTATTAAACTATTAAGTAATTTAACAAACTAGTAGTTAGTAGGTATTGTGCGCTACCTGATGATATTATAAGTGTAAAATTAAAGATTGTAATTGATTAAAATCGAAAAAGTAATCGGTTATTGCTTTTGATTCCGGATTTATTCGATACTTCGTGAGAACATTTTTGAACAATCTTTTTCTGCGCTTCATACATAGACAAGAAATGTGTACATTGCACTTCCCCATGTTCCAGTTCTAACACTAAGCTATACTCTATTTCCAAATATCTACCCACAGTCCGTATGTATATGGCGAGAGAACCTTGCTACGTTTTATCACGCAAAGGCTTCTATTAAATCGGGAGATTTTGCAATTTTATCTTAGCTCACGTTGGCCACTCGTGTTAAACTCCCCGTATCTCCGTTTCATTTTAAATCTCATGTAATTTATTTGATGTGTTTTTGATTTGTTGGCCCTTGATGTGGCTCTTCGAACGATTACTGGCTGCATTTTATCTTGATGGTGCTTCTGGAGCTCCTACATACTGCAAAAAATATCTACTTCGGTTACATTAAATATTGTATCAAATTTAATCGGTATTAAAGATACTTGGTACTGCACATTAACGTCTTCATACAAAAGCTGTCGATTTTGGAGGAAAGTTATACCGACTCTACTCCACGTTCACTAATATCTTTAAGGTTTTGTAAACTTTTTATATGTAGGTATGCCGTGTCTAAATTTGACAGATATTCTGTACATTTTGCTGTCAAATGTCCTTTTTAAACTCGGTGTAATTTTAGACGCGGTTTGTAATAATAACACATGTTTTAGTTTTATTTATGACTACTTGCTACTAACTACTGTAGCTATCAGTCAAACGGTGAGTTTATTTACTCTTAGTTCTTATTACCTAACTTTCAAAATGATTTCACAAGCCTAAAGTTTATTTAATTTAATTAAATCCGTAAGTAATCAGACGGCTGTCTATCAAAGATCGGGAACTCTTGAAATACAGTTATCTATGACTTATTGTGCACATGTTCGATCTATGAAGCTTTTACAACTTTCGCAATTATAAAATTGATTTACGTAGGTATATTCAAACCGAAAGTAGCAGACTTGCGAGCGATGTAAAATTTTATTGCACATCAAATGGCGCGGGCAGGGATCGTTCCCATAATTAAATTATTATTTAGTTCTATAAATAAATTTTATTTTATACATACATACATAACCTCACGCCTATATCCCATAGGGGTAGGCAGAGACTACAGATCTCCATTTAGTACGTTCCAAACATACCTCTTTCGCCTCATCCACATTCATTAACATCTTCATATATGCTCGCCGGTTTTTTATTTTGTATGAATTGGTTTTTGACTGATGTTTCCTAGTTAATTTCTTCTAAACACTCTCATTTTTCTTCCGAAAGATTCATTTGTTAGTGAAAACCGAATGAAGCGAACCTCTACAGAGAGAATACATACAACTAACAAACGGGCCAGGCCCAACCCAATATCCTTGGAAAATAACTCTTAGAAAAGAAAACGAAGTACCACCATTTCCCAACTCAGTGCACTCACAGGACAAGTTACTAAGAATATGAGCGTAAGTAGGTAAATAAAAACTCCCGATACGCTGTCTGACTGAACCAATCTATGTGAATGTTGCTCTTTGTACAGATCTTGATCCAAAAGGTGCACAGCCGCTCATGTTGTTCAATCTATTTATGAGATACGAGAACAGTGCAGCAGATGATATATTTTTTTGCATATAAATAATGACCAACTGTCGTTGAATGCCGTAATTACTCGTCTTGTCTTGTGTGTGCCGATTGTCGTGCATCCTTGACGCGTGCCATCTGTTCGCTTCTAGATAGGAATATTTTGTTGTCTTTGTTTTGTTCTACGTTCTTATTAATAAAATCCGTCAGTTTAGTCCGAGCTACTCAGTAAGTTTAACTCAGTCTTTTCCATACAAAATATAACTTTACACATTGAAGTAAAATGATGAAGTCTCTACATTTATTAATAATTTAATATTAAGGCTAGTGAGTGGTCTATTTGTAACATTTTATTGGGATCCCCTCGTGTCAAACCAGGATTTCTGGTAGGTTTCTTCTCTTCAACGGAGCTACCTAACGAGGATACTTACTGTAAACGTTTAACGGTACGGTTAAGTAGAAGATGCCAATATAAGTTTTAGAGATATGCTAGTACGCATCGTTATATAGCGTCTCGTCTATAAAGATAGCAATGAGGTATTAATTACATAAATAAAGTAAAAACGTGAAACAATATGATCGATTCTGACAGTCACACTTAAACCTTAAACGTAAAATTAGTCCTACCTGTCCTTTTTTCTCTCGGCCATTTATGTTAAAATCGGAGAGAGATAGACCTGACTAAGATTAGGTTTACGTTTAAGTGTGACGGTCAGAATCGACCCTAATGTAAACTATATTATATTCCACAACACATAGTTATGTTGTACAAGTATTCACACCTACTCTTGACATTTAAAACGTGTTTTCTCTTCTCTACCAATATTCCCACATGCGATTGTGCATAGCTATAACCGCTTTGATGAAGATATAGTATTCAATCTGCAGAGACGACTATATTATGTATGAGTAACTAGTACCTATAGTGTTGTTGGTAGCCTATTGTGATCTACTAGGGGCGTTCGCATCAGCATATTGTCTCCTAGGCGTACAAGTACGTAAATAAAGTATAGATTTAACCCTAGTTACCTTGTTACGCTACATATCTATACCAGTTATTTGGGTACTGAACACTGTAATCGGGCTGGTAACATTGCGAAAAGCGAAATTATAGCCCGGAAGTAGCGAGTACCGTAGGTATGTTCGAATTAGATTGAATCACCATCAATGAATGGACCATTCACTCGGTGGCGCAACTTTTTTTTGGTGACCACCGTCTATGAAAGGGAAGGTGTTTCGATGTAATTTATGCCCAGATAGAGCATGCATAATATTTTTTTGCTGTCAAGGTCTAGATAACTCCAAGTGGTAGAACTTTCTCTAGAAATATTTTAGATTATCTCATTATTTTTATCGTTATCGCGGCGGTATCGCGAAGTCTTATATTTAACACACGTTAATAAATTAGGTGTAAAAAAGTGATTGGAAGTTGATGCGTTTTTTACGGCAGACAAAAATATAGTTTGTCATGAAAAGTCGTTGACCCGGCCATTTCAGCTTATTTTGTGAAGCTGGTATTTTGGCAGATGAATCATTCAGAGTTAACTATAGAGTTGGATGCAAAGTTAAAAGATATGGAAGTGAGTAATTACACGACAAAGTTCAAGGTTTGGCGTCACCACGTTGTTCTACTGAAGCTCTGTTGCTAATGCATTTATAATGGTTTGCATGATTGTTTTACGATACGACTATCAATGTAAAAAACACGGTAGGTTTATCTAAAAATATCTTTGCAGATTTTTTTTATTAGCTCGCAGTTTTGCAACTCCATCTCCACCATTAAGTGCAATACACACCAAAGCCACCGACGTAACAGCTTTTTGTCGGCTGGCTAGTTTCATATACCTTTAGACGCACTTTCATATAGGGCGCTGGATTGGGTCTTTGGTGGCTTTGGTGTGTGTTGAGCTTTAGACGATACCTCGCGGTTGTACATTCATTATATGGGCAAAGTTTAATAAGAGTCTTAGCAACCTAGGATTAGTAGGCTAAGTAAATTAATAAAAGGCATATCTTATTGCGTGGGAAATAATGAACACCGTGATCGTGATTTGATTTCAGCTCATATATTCTCAATTCCTCAATAACATATATCCTGTAACAGGATTCCTGTTGGAGTCTATATATGTAGTAATATCGTGCAGAGGCTGGGGCATGCCAGCCTTCGTGGGAAATCTGTTAAATGCCTTGCATACTTGAATAATAGTGCCTCGTTTAAATGCATATTCGTAAACCTGTACTTATTATTATATCTACTTACCAGTTTAGTTATAAATATGCCGACCTATATGATTCTTCTTACATATTGCCATTTCTACGTTTCCGATAACAGAGCCGCATAAGGGAGTCGAAGGCTGATTGAAATTCCGTATAAAATCGTAAGATAACCTCGGCTTACTCGTTTCCCGCGATGGGTTTTTGAGCCACAAGCCAGATTCGCGGGCGATATTCTTCGTGTATCTTTACGAAATGTCTGTTTTGATGCCGATTTCTGTGTCAGAGCCTTGAATGTTCGATTTGCATAAACTAAGCCAATGTTGTTACACCTACCTCTGTTACGAAATGGTGATATGTGACTAGCGCGATTATTAAATTTAATGTTTCTTGCAATATGGCAATTTCTTTTCATTTAAGTTGACTAGTGTAACAGTTTTGTTATGTTCCTAAACGGCGGTATTTTTTGTTTATAAAAAGTCTTGTGCATGCACGAATCAGGAATGATTTTTCTCTTATTCGCTGCATAAGCAGGTGTATCGTCAGTTTTCTGATTAACCTACTGCAAGAGAAGACCCAAGGCAATTGCCTGTTCACTGTGTGGGTACTTGCACAGGCAACGAACATTTGCCATCTGTGAATTCGAGTGGCGATGAAATTGACAATAAACAAACATAAGAATTGATGTGGTGGGCGATATTACACCAAGCAGGTGAAGGTAGACCTTGACCAGGTAATTGGTGGCTAGCCTGGGCAATAAGGCGCTGGAGGGAAATGTATCAAAACCATAAAGCTAAAGTGGTCCGTAGGTAGGTACTGTAGTTTTAGTAAGTTCCATTATTTGGGAATCACTTAACCACATTTCGCCTTGATCAATTGGTACCTATATTCGCCCCGCACTTCATATTTCCCATATAAGACATCACTTAATTCAGCGAAAATTTGTGGACTATATTGTTGTTTATTTATCCTGGAAACCCTAATTAGCCTCTGTTTAAAAAGTTGGATAACTTATTAGATATTCTATGATGCTTTTGATTACTTCTTAGATCTAGGTAAGTACCTGCATAGTTTCATTACAATGATAGTGTACCTAACATACCTATCTCTTGTACTTACATGAAAGTAAAAACCACTTCCGACAAAACTTGTTCTCAGTTATATTACATTATTACCTACCAGCTATTACAACTTTCAATGCAAGTTTCTAATCATATATTTGGCTATCAATATTTTGGGATGACGTAACAGTTTGGACAGCCAGTTCGGCGAAACTCTTGGCTTCTATGTTATATCGTGTCGTATAGTTCCGATGGATGATGGCGCTAGTTACTATGTGTATGAACACATTTTCTGTGTCGCTGCATGCAAAAAATGTTAGCTCCGAAATCAGGCATAGGAGTTTTTCTAAGAATCGGACCCTACCAACGTGGTAGCTGCTACGTGACTGTATTACTAAAGTTCTTATTCTTTATTGTACTTAAACACGTGGTGCCGGCAGAGTAGAATTCGTACCACCCCATGTCTGCCCGTGGGTATCGTACGAGGCGATTAAGGGTTTCCGGGAGGTGGGCAGCAGCGCCTCCCGTGCTGACAACATAGTCCAAATTACAAACTGCGGTCACCAACCCGCCCGCTTACATTCAATAATCAACCCAAAAGAAAGGATTTTTTCCACATTGATTCTTGCAAAAGTGCAAAACCAACAGTGTTAAAATAACAGTGGTTATGAAATGTTTATCTGTATTTGCCGATTGCTCGCCGCTTCCCTTCGCGAATGCATCTCACTTTCACCGAGATAGCTTCTAGTCTGCCTCAACTGGGTCACACGGTACGTAGATAGCTATGAACCTGCTTACTTGTGTCTCGTGACTAATCGTGAGATATTATGAAAACTGTTATTTATAGATAGGTAGTACTAGTACTTCTCACGAACAGTGCAGCAACGAGATTTTACCGGTATATAGAGCTTGGTATTAATTTAGTTTAGATTAAATTAAAATTTGCGCCTGCCCCCTTTATGTTAAACGTGGCTCTTCAGTCATGGAGATACTTCTCCTTTATGATTCTTCAGTTCTGGCTACCCTTTTTGCGAATAGTTACAGCTGAATGTATCCAATATTATAAAACAAAGTCGCTTCCCGCTCTCTGTCTGTCCCTATGTATTCTTGGGATCTTTCAAATTACGCAACGAATATTGATGCGTTTTTTTAAATAGAGACAGTGCTTCAAAAGGAAGGTTTATACTCGTATGTATAGTATAAGCACTGCACCCGTGCGAAGCCGGGGCGGGTCGCTAATGTATGTATGAAATTATCCAATTTCTACCAATGTGCCGCACTCCTCGATATCTTGCATAATAGGGCCGGTACCTTATGATATGACTTGCTATTGTAGGTATATATACCAGTGTTTACCTTATACGATGATGATGATGATGATTGCATCGATGTATGCACGGTATGGAAATAATTTTGCATATAATCTCACAAATGCGTAAACATAACGTTGGTAAATAAACACACATCTTCAGGTAATTTCTCTATAGGTTTGTTTATTACAGTATCCCGGTACCTCTCGCTGTCAATACTTGGTTCATTCAAGCAAGTGCTATATGGCAGTTGTGTTCTTGCAAAAATGGTTATCAGAATTGAATTAATTGTCCTGTCCGAAATCAACTTGGTAAGTGGACAAAGTGTTTATAGAACCAAGCAGAGATTTTTCACCATTGATGGTATTTCTTCCCAGAAAATCATCAGTCGATTCCCATCTGTTTACGTCCTGTTCATTCTGTTACATTTCGTCTCTAAGGATCGATTTATCCATGGTCAGATAGCCTATCTTCTATTCTATTTGTCTAATTGTCTAATCTCAGAAACGGCTGAACCGATTTCGATGCAGTTTTCAGGAATATACTGTGACAGGTCCCACCTAACATATAGGCTACTAGGGAAAATATTGTAACCCCGGATAATTTCGACATTTTGTTTTTTCTGCAGTCCACGCGGACGGAGTCGTGGACATCAGCTAGACTAAAGAATAAAGATGTTGTCTCTATCTTGGCTAAGTTTTAGAGAAAGTCAGCGTTAAATTTATTTTTCAGATAGGACTATCTGACGACCATTAGAAAAATCGGTCCTAATTAAAGACTCCTCGGCCTATCTACCTATTTGGCGTGAATATGCAGTGTAGAACCCAAGACTAGCACTTCTGTAACTTCGTAAGAATCTTATGTAGGTCAGGCATTGCTTGGTGATAGACATGGATTTATCTAATACCTATACTAACTAAACTAGGTAATCAAATCTAAATATCCATAAACTTATGTAACGTGCATGCATAATAATATTCGGGGATATTAAAATCACTGATACGAGTATCTTATCGTGACTACTATCTTAGCAGAATATGTAATGACGTTTTTGATATCTAGTCATATAGTTATCGCTTTGCCTTTAATTTACCTTTATAGGTAAATTACTTTAGAGTAGAAAAGTATGACCTACTAATGATGGTTTCGTTCAACAAATAATGATTCTTACTTGTACACATTTAGGAAGCAATTATAAAAAAAAATTAACAGTAAAATAGTTTAGATACTAAAAATTGCTTTGGTGTACATTCACATGGCGTCAGCGGGTCAATGGGTTCGATTCAAATTGAAGCCGAGTTTCGCTTCGCTTGTGATGTGATTTGAGATCGCATTTTGGCTCTTTGGTTAGCGATCTCCAAACGTATAATCATCAATACTATCGAATTGTCCATTTAAGTTATTAGCTACGCCTACGGCAGTTCATGTAAGGGCTATACTGTTAGTTGCTCACATAAAATACCTCATTGTATTGGTACATCCGTATAATTGGCATGTACACGTAAATTACCTACAGAGACCATAAAACATACATCGACCTTGTTGGTAACAAGGTCATGTACAACCATCATCGGATGTCATCAGTTCTGAGGATATCATAGTTATCTGTTATGTCATACTTGGTAATCCTTACGTTGGACCTAGATCGATCCGCGGTGCGGTTTGTGGGTGACCTATATGCCTTTTAGCCTAAATTTTTTCTATGCTGTTCTGAAATGTGCAGAATAAGCGCTGTAGTATCACGTTTGATAACGGAATTTTGAAAACGTTTTTGTAGAACATTTGCCTTTGCTATGCAGTCATAACATTATCACGCACACTTGCCATAAATGAACGGTCGGAAAGATAAAGTCCTACCCTTGCCCTGATTGTTTTATTTGTTTGTGTTCGGTTATGAGATTTTGCTTTCGTTTCTTACCAGTTCTTCTTTAGCATTTGAACTCATGAATTTTCTAAAGCAGTCGGTTCTAAACGTTATTAACCATAATTTAATAATACGACATTTATAGCGTATAGCAGTCAGTGCAATGAATATGGACCCTTATTCATAAGCCGGGTTTACCGTGACAAAACTGTACTAAATAAACAACGTGTTAACACATTATTACAGTCCTATTGGAGCAAAACGACGGAACGGGCAGTGCGATGAAGTCATAACTAACGAGACAACTATAAATACAAGCCCACGCTCTTAAAGGATACCACTATATGGTGTGCTAAACAGTGGGCATAAAACTAATGTAGTTCTACTGCAAATAAACCTTCCGTTACTGAAAACAAGCAGATTTTGCGCTAAGTGGTCTATTATTAAGTTAATACTCGAGCTAAATTCTACCTCATTTGATGAAAGTGTATTAAATCTGCAAGAAATATGGCTCTTACATGAATTTATTTGTATTGCTGCATAAAAGAAACTATACCTAGTAATTATGCTAGCAGGCCTGTGTTATAATTATTTTACTTTTACTAGTGGACGCCTGCGACTCTTTCCGCATAAACTTTATAAATACCGTTGATATACATTCCCTTGGGAATTTTGGAAGATCCTTTTCATCGGATTCCTAAGTCATACAAAGAACACACCCTCCAAGTTGCAGGTCTCTAAGATCTGTGGTTTCTTTTTCTGTGCGTTGATTCTCTGTTATTCATGACAAGGATTTTAGAAGACAAGAATTTTACAATAATGTAATGAACGTTTGAACAACCACGTATGCTACGAGTATACCTACCTTAATCTTATCTTTGATAGCGTATACATACAATAATAATAACGCTTGTCAGTTACTATTTTGGTTGCTTGCCAATAGATCATTACAGTTCATTGATTGTTGATATCGAATAGGTAGTTATCATATGATTTTGCCCATCTGATCTGATCTGTAATCTTTGAACCTAAAGTTAATCAGTCATGTCACAGGATGTATAGGTAAATACTACAACTTCAATTATGTTTTGTTCAAATACCAATAAGTACGAAATAATTTAATTGTATTGAATAGTAATAATAGTTTCCGATATGGGGTAGCCAGAACTGCGGCATCATAAAGGAAATTCGACTGCCACGTTTAGTATCTTACGACATAAAATAACATTAGCTTTTTAATTATTGCAATGCAATCACCAACGTTTTTGTTTATTTATTTTGCGGTCACTAGCCAATCCAAAAATCTGACTAACCATTCTGCCGGTCATGTGAATCGAAATTGCAATCTCCGAATGACTCAGGGCAGCTTTAATCATTCATAGCTTCCTGTCCAACGAACTTATTGCCTATACTATTAGTTCCACTAGGAGAAGGCGCGAAAGCTGTATCATGTTTCGCTTTGATTCCGTGGAATTGGCCTTGGAAGTTAGACACTCAATAGATATTACTGGGAAATGCTTTTTTTGGCTTTGTCACTACAATTTTTTTTGTATCTTAAAATATTGAGTTACAAATTAGTTCTTGTTCATCAACATTTACCTACCCTTATCTTATTATTTTTGGGATCGTCGCAATGTGTTTTTGTAGCTCTATAAGTTGGTCATTATGGCATATGTTTTTGGCTGGCAGCCTTGAGACAATTTTACTTGTTTGAGTTATTTTCTTTTCTATGAGTTCTATTTCCTTGTAAATGTATGCATGCATGCATATTGTGTGTGACTAGTGTAGGTACTTGAATAATAAAGGCGCATGCCTTCCTTCCTGTGATAATTCTCAACTTCCTTTACCTGGCGCTTTGGCGCTTGTAGGTGTAAGTTTCGTCTGTATCTCGTTTTTACTGCCGATTTTATAGAGCTGTTTTGCTTTCGAGTCACGTTGCCATTTCTATTGTATTCTAGCAAGTCTCCGCCGTGTCGGGTATTTGTTTCCTATATTCCAATTAGAGGCATACTAGATTCCAAGACTTACTTGTATATTATGTTTACTGTTGAAGAATGAAATCAGAGCGTGTTTATCCATCTTGGGCAGTTCCAATGAATATTAATGTGTGTCCTGAAGAGCTTGTAGAATTCTTGTAGTCTTTGCCGCATGTTCAACTTGTATTCCTTATTTGAAGTGTGATTCATTTCTGGTTCCGTTCCCAACAATGTGTATTGACTTAGTTACTTGAATCGTGACGAGACATTGACGATTCAATGTCGAGACTATCTTCCTGTTTTGAATTTTGGTTATTTATGGACGTGACTAAAAGGACTCCCATTTTGAGTATGTTAAAAGGTAGTGGCAACAAAAATAATCCTACACGCTTTAGATAACGATGTAAATACAATTTGTCTAGTTAGATTATTAAACAATTAGCAAAAAACTGTAACTGTAGGTGTAGGTCGTAAACGCTTCAATCTCGGAGACCTCCCGATTAAACAATAAAGCTCCAGCGAATCATGTAAAGGTTTTGGTGAGCAGAGGCGGTGCGTGGGCATTCGCTCGGCCTCAGCGGCCGCGTGGGCAGGTGCCAATGCTCCTTTCCAGATTCCACGCTCCGACTGCCACAGTGCAGCCAATACCATCGCCTATAACCCGACAAGCAAACGCCTTTTACATGCCGATATTTTCGCTGGGAAATTGGTTGTTGGAAAGTTGTAGGTAAAAATTCTCCAATTTCTCTTTACAAATCCTGTTTAATGGAAATAATTTCAGACATTATTACGCAGTTACTAAGATACGAACCTTTGCAATGGTGTAGTGCTTTGTTCACGACCAACCTAGTGTATCACATCTTTGTTAATCTGTCGTCTTGCAACACATAAAATTTTACTGCCTGTAGTGCATTGTTATGTTAAGTCTGCATTCGGTAATGCAAGACTATAGGGGAAAGGAAATATTCCGCTTCTATAACTACGGATACTAATGGTGACTCCTTGTCAGCCATGAGAGAGTGAAATGTCCAATGTGGCTAATACGCTAATTGTCCGGCAATTAACTAGTACGAATTCAGTAGAGAGTGGCTTGCCCGCTCCACTTGCTATATGTTATAGCGTGGTACATGAAAGTACTTAATAGGCGCTTCTTTACGAGCGAAATGCCCCGAGATTGTAATTGTAATTTTACTTACCTCGAGCATAACATAAAGTCTCGTTAGTCTATTAAATATGCCCGTGGCACTGTGTACGGACAACAGCTGGGTCCAAAGCAAATTGTTAGAAGCATGGCAGTTCTGCGTACGTAGCTACAGGAGTTCGTCTTTTTATATTTGGGTCAAATCCCCGAAATTCCATTCCGAGAAGGGACTGAAGGTAGTTCTGGAATATTGCACTGAAAGCTTACGCCACCTTTTTAATTGCTAATGATATATTAACGAATATGCTTTAAGCTATTTTGCATAAAACATTACCATAATTGTCATAGGTGTAATTGATTAAAATATGCATATTTATCTAGGTAATTGGTCTGTAATTCAAGTGTTTTTCCATCATGTTGAATTATCTTTTTTTATTCAGTCTTAAATTTAGAAAACATTATTAACTCAAGCATTATAACAGAGATTTATGGCATTCATCAATGACAGAGAGCACCCATGCGGCTTCCTATTCGGGAGTGTCTTTGCATTGGCCTATTTTTAACTCTGAGTATGCGCCGGCACGCGGCCGACCTTTCTGTTTTATGATTTGTCTCCTCTCAGTCGGCTGTAATATTGATAAAGCTTGCCTCTTACAGGCTTATTAACTTTATTATGTTTACTGACGTTCTTGAATAATTCAACATCATATATGAAATATCTAAATCCCTTGTTATGTATTGCTCGATCTCATTCGCGCTTGACTATTTGTTTATATTAGAAGCTGCAATTGTATTGAGTCATTGTAATTCTTGGCGCGCGCACAAGATTTCTTCTGCATGTTTCGATAGTATGCTCTAACAATCGGTCTCCTGTAATTTAATAACAGAGAGTGAACTCACCTGCTATCACATGTTCGCGTGAATGCTTTCACATTTGTGTACACGCTGCCGTAACACTCTAGGAATACCTAGTTATTAGAATGCGACATTATTGCTCAGATAAAACGTCTATCGGTTTATTTAACCTTAACCTGTATTTTTAATGATTCCATCGATTAATTGCTCAAATTTTGTATTTTGTATACCAATCCAATAAGGGTTGTTTTATGAATAGGAAGGCTATTGCTCGTGGTAGGTAGGTGCTCGGAAATGGGTCGAACCATTTGAATGAAAGAGGTTGTAATATCCTATATGTATAACTTTTACAATAAAATCTTTGTAATGCAACATGCGGCTTTCATAAAGTTGACGATACTACAATAAATACTCCCTCAGAAAATCGCGATTGCTTTTTGCTTCATTTCAATTCAGTTTATTATGCGAGGCTGTTAATAAATTGACGTAGATGATAAATAATGTCCTACTAAATAGCAGTTGAAAATTGGCACAAGGATCCAGTTTGGCTCCATTTAGCCGTGATGCGATGACAATAAACGGACATTGCCATAGCGCATTCGATAGTACCTAATTGTACCAATCGACAATGGTTCGAGGCTCAATGGCCATTCAATTGATGTTTGCTACTCGCCGATCATTAGAAATTACGCTGACACTTAGAAAGCCAATAGAAATGAGATAATGAACGTTACACGTTAATCCGCTACTTACCATGTCTTCCCATTTTTCGCGAAAGTCGAGACTAACGGGCTCTTTCATCCAAGATACGACAATATAAGCCGGCTGAGGTATATGTACTACGTTTGAATGAAAACCAGTATTCTTTGTTGACCACACAATGTACAGGTGTCGCATATCTTGTGTGTTATGTTAAATGGCCGTTATTTAAGCAGCTGGATATTTTTTTTTCATCCCAACTGCCTTTACCGGTCTCTCGGCTAAACGTCAGTGAGATGTAAATGAGAATGTTTGTATTGTTTCAGTCAAAGCAGCGGGCGTCGATCAAATGGCTGCTTTCGAAGGCCTTCAACAACAAGGTCCCGGAGAACTTGCAGGAACCATTCTACCGGGATCATGAGGTGAGTTTTGTGGATGATTTTGTTATAAAGTGAGGTTTTATTTTCAAATAGGATAGTTGTGGTTTTGGGATATTTGTATCGCAATCTTTACTAGGATTAGTTTACTTTGTTTAAATGCATAGAATCCATGTGCTAATTTAATGGTCAGACGAATTCCATACTTAATTTAAATTAAAGCTCCTATCTACCTTTACTATTTGATATCTACGCATCTTGGATTCCCAGCGATACATTGAAATGCAATTTTCCAATACCAGTTAGTTTTTATGAGAATTTTAACTTATATATCATCCCGAGCTATGGCTAAGGGACAGTTGCATAATTGTTACTTGTAAAATCACCAGACACTGCAGGAATTGGACTCCTGACTCACGAGATTTGCTGACACTTTCACCTGATTGTATTTACACGCCGATTTAGTCACGAGCAGAGCCTCTGGATCTGTTACTTTGTAGAAGTAATCTTATCCGTGAATAATAACTATGAATTTCTAAATTTGGTATTTTCTAACCTCGTGAAGGAGTTTAACCGAAGCATTTTGTTTATAGTATCGTATTTGAAGTTGAAAACATTTGGTTTGTTATTATTTAGTATCATTACATAATTTAAAACAAGATTTCTCATACCTAACGCAGATAACAGATCGTTGCCCCCAAACATTGCGTATTCGGTTCCCACGTTTATTTTCACTACTATTGTTGCACGATCTTCAAACAAATGTTTAGCATCTTAGAACACTGTTTAGATAATTACTGCCTTCATTTGAATTATAATAGCCGTTTTATTGGCAGAGAAACTCCAGCATTTCTTGTTGTTTCAACGAGTGTTGGTGTTTTTAATAAATACTATTGGTACGAGTATTCCTAATAGTATTTGCAGTTTGTTATTTTTGATTGAAATTTTAATGAGTTTGTTTTGCTCAATTATTCTTCTGAATCTGTTTGTTTTGTTGAGTAGCTAGGTTAGGTTGGGTAGTTCGTTATATTCTTAATTTTTATCATATTGAATTATTTATTTCTTTAGATTCTTATTTAAGCCTACGCACGGAAAGTATTTATTCCCATATATCGTTGCCGTTGATGTCTAGTGGGAGAAAAAAATGACCTAGGATTTAATTCATAGCTTTTAAGAATACACTCTTGTCTTAAGAGATGTTTGTAGATATTTATTTATCAATTGATTATAACCAATGTATGATTTAAAAGCTCGTTAGGGCAATGCTCTAAATAGAGCCGCTGAGCTGCCTAACCGTTACACAGGAAAGCTATTTTTAACTGTAATTGATGCTCAGATTGCAATTGTTTGTATTGTGAAATCCATGGACCTACGTTTGATCAATAGACGCTTGTTTTAAAAGGTTTGGCATTTACAGAGGACTTTCTTTCTACTGACTGACCTCGGACTCAACAAATAATGAACTCGGCATTCTGGAAGATGACTCTTATCCTTTGTTTTTACTTTGTCTACTGGATCTAACCTATTAATCCCAACCCAACATGAGCCACCTACGGACATAGTAAAGTGCAATT
The DNA here is from genome assembly GCA_014607495.2 of Carposina sasakii. Lineage (NCBI taxonomy): Eukaryota > Metazoa > Arthropoda > Insecta > Lepidoptera > Carposinidae > Carposina > Carposina sasakii. Next base: position 2,914,659 of record CP053149.1, on the reverse strand, counting down.
TTGATAGATAATGTGAAAATACCCCAACTTGAGATGTTTTGATGTTTCTTGCGAAAGGAAAAGTTCTTTTTATCTTGTAAAATATAAAACTAAATTGTTTGGTAGACGACAATCGGCGGCAGAATCTCGAGGTTAACGTTCTGACGGTCTGACGCTGACTTTTTCATCTGAATTGAACATTTGGAGCTGTCTGCTTAAATATTGTCCTTGGAATATTAGACATGCTCGTGTATTTGCAAAGTAGCCATGGTATTGATCCGGAGCATCAGGGCAACTCGGTACCGGTGGCGTCACGCAAGCATGTTCAGTGCCTTTGGTAATGTGGATCTGGGAGTGCCGTTTACGTGTGATTAGTGGGACTTGTAGCTCAGCCTCGATTTGGTAATTTCATGGTGTGACGCTTTTGAAAAGCGGTGCGTGTATGTAGCGTACGTAGGGCAAGCAAATTGGTAATTCGTTGATTAGATTAAGTGAATTGTTTTGTTAGAGTTTCCGCATGTCCCAAAGGGAAACAATTGTTAATGGAAATAAACTGTGTGCTTCTCGGATTCAGTAATAGCCGTGGTAGTTAATTTTCTTTTCCATGTAGGCTATTCCCAATACTTGAGTTCTGTGCAAAAATTTAATTTCTATTCTGCAATGTACCTATTTCCAGCAATGTTTTCGTCTTGTCCCTAACCCCTCACCGCTCGCAGTTAGCGGATGTTATCACAAACAAGTTAAAGGAACACCCGGCTTGTGCCACCGAAATACCCTCAACACGTTCAGACTTTCGGTTTTACATTTGCAATTAAATCATTAACCTTTGGATATTGGATAACGTCCGCACAAAATTGTATTGTTACTTCCGGCCTGACTACAGGCAAGACATGCTTTTACCAGTTTTTTGAAATTTCCTTCCATTTACTTTTATGTGGATGAACCGTTTGTTGTGAATGTATACTTACCGTTTGTAAATACGATCTCAGGAAGTATGCTATGAGCAATATTAATATGTCACAGTAAAAATAACTTTTCCTTTTGAAATCTGACAACGTTGCTTACGCTCGGTCGAACAGTTTCAGGTTATGGAAATAGAACTCTAATGAGCCCATATTCGTTTCGAATGCCTTTAATGGTCCAAGATTCCAGTGCGTTCCTAATGTTAATAAAATTCTGAAGTAAATGTTGAGTTTGGAATGCAGTTTCGTGTAATACTGCTCCTATATTAATAGCTGGCTCCGTTTCCGCCTGAGGCAAAGTTTTTTGTTCTTTTCTTCTACTGAAACTGACTCAGGTTAATTTTGTTACTTTTTTGTTATCTGTCTTGACTTTGTTAATCTTTACCTATCTTAGTCTATCGATGAGTAATTTTTTTAGGTGTAATTCGTCATTGTGATTAATTTCATTGTCATTTTTTAGATTTTCTGATGCACGTATACTTTACCGAAAAGTATTGCATTCATGCTATTTTAAACGTGAGCTTGCTCAAGTTCAAATCCTCACAAAAACGTGTCAGGAACGTGTGTGGCGTCTAATTGTGTACAAATGGGAGAAAAAGTACTAGCAGCTGTCTTCTGGCGCCTGTCTCCTTGACCCGCGGTGTGCACTTGTCGCGGTGTTTTGTTTTACATGCCGCACGATTCGAGCCGGGTTGTTGTTGTATGCTACGTTCTAGCCAATACCGTTCCTAAACGGGTGTTGTAACAGTTTTTAGCGAAATTTCGGTATTGCTTCTTAATGGGAACTATTGTACAATATATTATTATAATATGTATGTGCATATGGGAAATGTATTCATAGGTTAAGCTCTCATTACTTAATTTCTCACGGAGTTTTGGAGGGAAATTATGAACTTATTAGATTTTAGTATTTTCTAGTTTAGTAGCTTCCTGTCAAGCTCGCTTCACTCGCTCTGCTTTTATAAATTAGATTTATGTTCAATCAATCCGTATCCACTTATAAAGCCGTTTGTTAATAGACTTGTTAATTAAGTAAGTATAAAACCTTGTATGTAGCTATGTCATATGACCATAAATAACACACAAGAATAGGTATTTACCTCTCAAGTTATTAAATTCCTAGACTTTTAATGAAATAACCTTATTTACTAAAGAATTAGCATAAGTTAAGTCCTATATTGTAAAATCGAGCTAGGTAACTGTTTTGAATAGTTTTCGTCATAGTTGTTGCACTATGTAACTATTTTACTACTGAGCCAAGTTGAGTCGATTATTGTGAGAATGTAAGTCAAATCATATAGAGTTATGCTTTGGCCATAATATTACCAGTTATTGGTACTATGTGGGTAGCATCTGGCTCGTATGGGCGTCTCGGGCCACATTCCTGGCGTTGCTGGTTTGTTGGTACACTCTGGTACAATTACCTTAGCACGATGTATAATAACACGAACTACTGCAATAATAAGTACCTAAGTACTTTAATTATAAAAATGAATAGATGAAATTTTGATAATTGAGCTGTAAAATGTCAATGGATATTTACAGACTTTTCATATCTACTTTTCTCTTTATGTTAAAGTTTGATCAATTTACTTGTACAACTACGACTATGCCTACACATAAGTGGTATATTTTATTTTGTCAGATATGAGACGAAATCATTGTTTACATTATGCACAGTATTTTAAGACCGACTGTACCTCGAATGAGGTGTACCGTTTTAATGCAACCTGGCTGCTTCTGAACTTATCTTGTTGGTAGGTAATGCATTTGTGTGATAGGTTTTTATCTTATCTACCTGGTATTTATATTACTTACTCTTCACTTTCCAAGACGGATGAGAGGATTGCATTTATTCGTAGTTAAAATACTAGAGTAATAATAAGAAAAAAAGTCTGATCTAAAGAATACAGGGCTATGCCATTGGAGTGCGGCAAGGCGTAGAGTAAAGATGATTGGAAAATGTATGGAGAAAATCAATTTTTCCTTATTCGTGAAGGTAACAAACAATATACAATACAATATAATATAATATACAAACTTCTTGTTCCCGCAGACAAACTGTTTTAACAGTTTTTGTGGGACTTCAATTTAGACATAAGTTTTCCACTGTATTTATAAGGAAGTGAAGCTGCTTAGTAGTAGAGTTAAAAGTTTTATTTCGTAGATATCTCAAATGTCATCTCAAAATGTCAACTTGAAACGAAAGTGCGAACATCTCGATATGAAAACTTCTAGAACAATGCCGAGGCGCCTTCTCAAAATGACAACTTCTCAAAGACAAAGTAAGCTAACTCGCCAATGATGGTTGTATTCATTGTCTGTCGCACAGCTAATATCAAAATTATACATAAAGGTGATATAATTGAAAGCGCTGATGTCATAATGTGGGTCGATATATCCACACCTCAGTGTCATTCGTCGCTTCACGGCCAATGGTGTGTTATGCGAAACTTCGTAATGCTAAACCAGATGTACATATTATATGCATAATGATTATTTGGTCAAGATTATGTGTTGGGTGATAGATTTACAATGTTTACGTTTCGCTATATTTGCGAATATGTCGAAGCTACTAGCCATATTAACCTTATTATAATATAAACCGTTGATGAGTAAGATGAGCTTGATAGATGCGTACGTAGTCGATTAGCCGGAACAAACAGAAGCACATAGATCACCGACAGACATACTAAAATGTAATTTCACGCCTCTTTCCCGGACAATCACGGAGGATCTTTGAACGGACCTAACTTTTCTTTAATAATGATCGGTGAAAGTCCGGCGGGTCTTCCACTTCCAACCCTTTAGTACACTTTCTTTGTCAGTCTACTTTCACTCATCCTCTCCCATGCCCAAACCATCACCCTTCTCAAGTCACCACGTCCTCATTTATACCACACTTCTTTCGATCACCTCATTTCTTATCCTATCTTTCAAAGGCATGCTCTATCCAGTAGTACTGCATAAAGCCTCCATTGCCGCTTACTACTCGAGTGCGATTATTACTCTCTTGTAATAGTAACTACACGAACTCAATCCAACCTCGTGCACATTTTGTTACCTTCTCCTGCAACTCCTCCTCCGAAGACGCAAGCAAAAATGTAATCGGCATAGAGAAGGCATTTGACATACTCACTTTTAGACCACAAACATCCTACCTTGCAAACAACTGTCCTGAATATGTAGCCATGACGCTACACACTGTCTAACACCCTTTTCGATGGTAAACCAGCTGTGTAGGACCGCCCAAGCATTTGAGTCCCTAGAAATTCAGTCCGAATGAGAAGGCCACTCACTCCATACATAGACAGAACTTCCAAAGTTCCTTCCTCATACTCTGTCATAAGCCTTCTTCGATGAAAGCCGACCTTCTGACTTTTCGCCAGAATTTTGCTATACATCGTAAGGAAAAATATCCGTAAAGCCCTTTCGAAATCCCGCTGTGCTAAGTTACTCCTTATAACATTAGCTATCTGTCAGTGAAAGTTCCATCAAAATTAGTCCAGCCGTTTCAGAGACCCTGCTGCCTTACCTGCTTTCATCCGGTCAAACATTTCACAATTTCATCCAGCTTATATTACTTTCCTCTCCAAGCACTGTTTCATACCCTGACTCAGGTCGGCCTTTGCTTTTTCCCTATCAAATAACTTTTCAAAAATATTCCTTCCAGTCTTCAATATACACATACTAGAATTGTAAATACATAATGTTATTTTAGTAATGTACCCTGTATGGTAGGTATGCATCCATATCCCTTGAGTAAAGAGCCGTTATTATAAGCTTTTATTTAGTTTCACATGTCCCGTTGTCTGTAACTAAATCTTGCAAGTTAAATTTGATCCACTTCCCGGTTTCCGATTGAGCCGAAATTTTGAATGCATGTATAAATCGGATGATAATGAAATATTATTATAACATTGAGCTGATCTGATGATTGAGCTGGAGGCGGTCATAGGAACTCCGTAATTAAACGACGTAACCCCATCGAGTTTGGGCTCGTTTGATTTGATTAAGTTCATTTTATAAACAAATAATAAAAGCTTGTTTTAAAAAAGGTTTTTAACTGAAGCTTGTTTTTATGTTACAAACAGACACTCAATTTTATTTATCTGTACAGATATGTCTATACCTAAGCTGTTAGCGCCAGACGATTATCTCTTACGTTTGTTTGTTGCATGAATTATCTCCATACCTTATCATTGTGGGATCCATTATCACCTTCTTACATTATTTAACAGACTTAAATTATTTACAGGGTCAGGTATAGCTAGAATTAATTATACTATTATTAGCTCTACCGTCCCCTGGAGGGCAATTGCGCTATTGTTGAACGTATTTACCAAAGCTAAACCTTAACCTTTACCATAGAGACGCTGTCAATTTAGTAAGAGTTAGGTTTAGATTTGGTAAATACGTTCAACAATAGCGCGATTGCCCTCCAGCCTTTCTTACTGACAGACATCTACTTATAATAGTGATGTCATCACAGAGGTACACACGTTTTAGGTAATATGACGTATTGACGTCGAAGCAGAACCTTTTTCCAAATGCCAATGGGCATTGTGCAATATTTATCGTCAGGCATTGTAATATTGTTTCCATATTTTCAGAAGTTCTCGTTTTGCGATGTCTAGGGTGTCTCAAATAACTTTTCGGCTGTCGAGGTCACGGTGGTGTTAAAAATAGGGGGGTTGCTCGGTGACGTCACAATGGCGTCTAGCCGGCTCCTGACCGCACCTTGCGACTTCAGCTTACTTATTGTAATGATAGTCACGTATAGTAACCTACGTACGAGTATAGTCACCGGTTAATAAGGGTTACTAATGGGTTGTCGTCAACTTATCGTTTCCCATTTACCAATTTAATTGGTGCCGGAATAAAATACATGGATGGGAGAGAGCTTGATCCGAATGCTGGACAGGCATTGATCAATGTTTTGCTATATTTTAGTGATAATAGGTGTATAATACAAAATATTTAATAGTCTACAGACAGGGTGACTGAAAATAGGTAACATTCCTCTCAGACTTACAAGTGCATACCATGCTACCTAATGAGTATGGAATTCACGGTTACGGAGATATGCCCAATTTTGAGATTTTTTAAACTGAATGGTACCTATTTCCAGCACCATATACCTATATATGAGTGTTTACCGTTACACCAACACCCACGACATGGAAGACCTTAGGGATTTTAGTGTGGGAGTAGAGCAAGCTCTTGTGAAGTGTGTTTCCCGGGATAGGAATTAGTACAGCCTTTGATCTTCTCTGAATATATTATTATTTGAATCTACCTACCATTATCTAATTACGATAGTCGGAGATTTCACATCGTAGTGATCGGTAGATTGCGTGACGCCAATCCTTCTTTAAAAATGCCATTTTATCCAGAGGAAAGTTTATCCAGGGAAAAAGTGTAATAAAAACATCGGTTTTCATTCTCAACGGCAAAAAAAACTGAAAAGGGTTGGTATGTATGTGATTTGCCTCATTAGTTTTTGGGGTCAGCAACTTTGACATAAACATACGCCAATTCCGTAAAATAAATTATATTATAATGTCTCTTTACTATCTGCATGAAAAACAGAAGGACTTATTTTTGTCTCAAATGAAAGCATTTAAGATTTTTTTATTACGGATGGTCATACATTTGTAAGTAACGGGAGAGCCATTGAATTAAAGTAAATTCGCGCATACAAAATGAATTTTACAAGCTTTATACAGGATGTAACAGTGAATAGCCCACTATAGAGAACCTATTTCCAAAATTTGAGACTCGAAATCACATTGCAAGTTTATTTTCCAAGATTGTATGAACATTCCTGGGTTGTTTAGGAATTCTCCATACTATCTGGGAAAATAAACATGTGATTTCGAGTCTGATATTTTGTAGGTGGTTCCTTTTAGTGGGCTATTTATATAACTTTTCGCTTAACACACCCCTTTTGTTACCTGTATAAAGTCCGGTTAGTGATAGCATATCTGTGTAAATACTATAAATAAAGTAAATTGAAATAACTTGGGCTTGCTATTTAAGTTGCAGTTATGCTAGAGGTCCAATAAAATTGTTTAACTTTTGGTTATATCTTTGTGTCGTTTCGTTATCTTTTGCTGCTTTCTGCTTCATGTATTTATACAACTGTGTCGGTACAGTACACTGATAACTCTGCTAAGAGTGGATTGGCACAAAAAATTATACTTCTATTTCTAATTAATACGTACATACATATAATCACGCCTTTATCCCTTACGGAGTAGGCAGAGCACTAAGGGCCGATAGAACCACATGGTGCCACTTCTGACGAATTTTTTGGGTATAGTTGAGATGTACAAGTTCGGTTAGTAGTGAAAGCTGGTCAACCCATCGCCTACAAAACACCAAGACCCTCTTGTCCCTCTGCTGGCTTGTACAGTATGCCCGGGAAGAGAAGCAGCTGTAGTATTACACGTTATTTTTCACTCCCAGAGCAGCATAGAAGACTAATTAAGCAGTCAATTAATAGTAAAGTCGGTAATTAAGAAGCCTTCTTTGGCTGTATTGATTGGATTTCTAACACTAATAACGATGTTTGTACTATAGTCTATCTATACGTCTATGACACATCAGAAACCTTCATTCAAACCAATGAGAAAGACAAATATAGCAATTGTGGTATAACAGAAAAGGATGGCAACATTGTCCTGTGTGTTAGTACGTGTTGAATCTAGTAAATAAAACGGACATGTCATCATGTTTATAGAATGTGTATTAAGTGTGTTGCTCACCTCGGAGTGTCATTCATGAGTTAAATATTTTAGTAGGTAGGTAGAAGAGCTCTTTAAACAAACACAACATTGTATTCTCACCTCATATACCTGAATTGATTTTTAGTAATAACCTGCATCCCTTATTTTAGTAGTAGGTACAGGTTTTTAAGGAGCATTGTGCATAACTAAAACGTACTTTGAGTTACATATTTGTATTTACGAAATAAGGCTATTATAAAATAGAATTTAATCTATACATATATTATAAAATTATTAATAAATAAAATGGAAAAAAATCTTCACCCGAGTGGGAATCGAACCCACGACCGCTGCAAACCGTGCCACCGGGTCAATTAATCGGATGACGAATTTTACCATCTCTTTTCTAAATTACATATTGGCAACGTTATTCTTCATCCCGATAGCTATACACTAGCCAAATCTCGGCAAACAAAACTAAATTCCTCAGCACAATGTTTAAAGATGAAACGATCAACCTACATATAATAAAAATGTAACGGACTGTCGCTGTCTTTACATGGAAGATATATGAGAAAAAATATTATAGGAGATCTGTATCAACGCATCAGGACCCAAAACGATGATTTTTGGAATTTTTGTCTGTTTGTCGGTTTGTGCGTTTGTGCACGCTAATCTCAGCAACGGCTGAACCGATTTCAATGCAGTTTTCAGGAATATGTTGTGACAGGTTAGGCTAGGCATAGGCTACTTTTTACCCGGGAAAATGTTTTTATCCCGGATAATTTCGACATTTTGTTTTTTCTGTAGTCCACGCGGACGGAGGCGCGGGCGTCCACTAGTGAAATAATATAACCTTTAAAATTTTTGCAAAACCATAACTGAAATAGTGGCATCATAAGGCCGCATACTTCCATTCCGAGAGCACTTAATGTTAAAGCTCGATATCGGCCAGATGCTTAAGAGCCTGTGAGTCTACTTTACGTCCATTAGATTGTCCTATATAAATACGGGACGTGACCTAACATTGAACTACTTCCACCGAACTTTTAATGAGAAGACATCTCTGCGCATGAGATTTGAATGGCAAATAGATTTAAGTGTTCATGGAATATGCAAAAGGTTTAAATGTTAGATTAGATAGTAGTAGTAAAGTTAGGAATTACTAGAATGTACCCCGTTTAGTAGCACCTAAAATAATCTTTGGATTGCAGTAAAATACGTCAATAGTCGTTTGACCTTTTGTCCCCGAAAAAGCCAGACACAGTTACTGTTGGGTTTGTTACAGGAGAAATTTCATTTCGAAAACGGTACTCCAAAAGTAAACTGTTACGACGTGTTTCACACGTTTATAGGTCGGTATATGTGCCAAGCTACGGAATTACAAACCCTGTTTCCTTGAGCCATGACATGTATCCTCATCTTTCCTTTCTCAATTCCAGGACCAGGAGCACCTCAAGCCGCCGATCCTGGGCGGGCTGGCCAACGCGGAGCTGTACTGCCTGGCGCTGGCGAACATGTACTCCGACCCCAACTACCACAGCCTCAACCACTGGAACATCCTGCAGACGCTGTCGCGGAAGGGCGTCCACGTGCCCGACCCGCAGGACACGGCGCTCACGGAGACCGTGCTGATACAGACCAATCCGCTTAAAATGGTGAGCTTTTACTCTACTATAGCGCTCTTAAAATGGTGAATATTAATGCCTCAACATTACAGGGTGGGCACTTAGGCAGTCCCTTGACATTGCGCTCTTAAAGCAGGACCTTTTCCACTATGGAAGCGATTATGAGCAGGGTAGAGCCCTCGCCTTAAAAGTAAGATGGCAAAGAGTTCATTATGATAACCTCCTTGATGTATCTTTCTTCGGGTACGCTATTTACTTACTTTTCCATTTTACCCTTTCTGAACCTGAACTTGAAAATTATTTGCCAAGGATGCAAAGTCACTTTGTAAAGCTTTTATTTGCATTAAAATCTGGCCCAACATATTTTTTTGTCTTTCCCACTTGGGCAAAAGAAAGTTACATTTGGCAGATATTTCTCTTCATGGCTGAACTATAATGATACATATACATCACACTGATCGTCGATTTATCAACGGTTTGATGTGCAAATCATGCAAAAATGTGATGGCTTGATAAAGACGCGCGCTGAGCATCCTATCGCATCGACCGTCACGCGTCGTCGCGACGTCAACGGCATCTTATTGTCAGTTATTGTGTTGTCATGCTTTTTGCTGTACTGTACGAATCTTCGATCGCCGTTCTCGTAACCTTACAGGGCATAATAACAAGAGAAAATAAGTTTGTTTTACAACACCGAATCAAATCAATCGATAGGACGCAACCTTGACAGGTCTTTTGTGGTGACATTGAACTTGCCAGGCATCTAAATAAAATGTCGCTACTTTTCCCGACCTTCAGTAGTAATGGAGTTTTTGTATAAACGTTTTGTTACAACTTTTAGTTGTAACGACGTAGTACATACATACATATAGTCACGCCCATTATTCCCCACGGAGGTTGGACAGAAGTGTGCAAATTAAATAGTAACGACGATTTGTAGATGAAATTTTTTTGCAGATTTTTCTCCAGTTAGGTATTGCCTCGGCTGAAGTGACCTACATGGGCTGTGAAAAGACTGCACAAACTAAAGTTTTCTTTGTTATTTTTAAGAATGTATTTTTTCCACGAATATCCATAAAAGCATAAATTATAGTGGCCTGTTTGTCTAAAAGGTATCACTAGCGATCGTCCACGTCTCCATATAATAAGGGAAACTAATTCTTGCGTTGGGTATGTAACGCAAACTAGAGATCTATTGAATGGTAGAGCGATCACTCGAGTTGCTAGCAGTATAGGTAGGTATATAAGTCCAGCGAGGAATTGCGATGTTTGTTTACATACATCGTTGGTAGGTTCGTAAGAAGTATGCTCCAATTTTCCTAAGCTTGGTTCCCTAATATACAGGTGCCGTCATTTTAGCGGATTTGAAGGAACATTTCACATGTCGGCACCGAAAAGAGGGCGTGGCTTTTCGTATTTACGGCTGTTATATATTGTTGCACCCCGTTTATTTCTGATATCTATGGTTGCACCGCTATCCTGTTTTATCGGCTCATTCTAAGGTAATCTATTACGTAGCTTAACATTGACCATTAACATTGCGCTTGTCGGCTTCCAGAGCGCGCACATGTGCGTGATGGAGGCGCTGATGGTGCTGTACGCGCGCGAGGTGGTGACGCTGGACCGCGTGTCGGCGGCGGCGCAGCGCTTCGGCACGAGCCAGCCGCCGCCCGCCGGCTCCAGCGTGCCGCACGAGGACGGCCTGCTGTGCTGGATCAACGCTGCGTGCGCCGCTTTGAATAAGGCTGAGGTATTGGTCTTTTACCTTTTATAAGTAGACAGTGATTAGGCTAAATGTGGCTGTGCCTCTACTTATACATTTATACACAAACGCAGCCGACCTATGGGGACGACGCCGTACCTCATTGCGCCGGTTGGCTGTTGCGAAAAAATCCTGACAATTTCGGATGTTCCTTGTTGATGTTCGATGTTCCCTGACGAACCGGAATCATAGAGGAATAAGATGTAGACATAGAGTGCTAATGTCATACTAACAGTTTTGATGCACCATTAGACTTTTCGGTGCCTCACAATTCCAGTCCTTGACACTTAGATTGCATTACTATACGTTACAATACATTAGTAATGCAGTACATTACTATACATTACACTAATAGAATTGAAACAGTTAGTATGACATTAGCACTCTATGACATCTTATTCCTCTATGCCGGAATATAAATTATTCTGGAATATACCTGTTATCTGGTAGCCCTACTCTTTAGGCTACACCGCGCCCGCCCGAACCTTTGAACGTTGCAAAGTCTTGTGTTTATGTGCACGAGCCTTAATTCTTTCATGTTTGCATTAACGTACATTTCTATCCGTCTTATTCAAGACTAGCGGTCGCCCACGACTTCGTCCGCGAAAGGGGGCATTGCACCCGTGCGAAGCCGGGGCGGATTGCTATATACCCTATAGACTTCCTCGATAAACGGGCTATCTTACACTGAAAGAATTTTTCAAATCAGACCAGTAGTTCCTGAGATTAGCGCGTTCAAACAAACAAACAAACAAACAAACTCTTCAGCTTTATAATATTATTATATTATATTATATATATTATATAGTATAGATTTCTGTCCCAAGTTTCACAATATGCTACGTAACAGTAAATATTTTTTTTATAGCTTTTGCCATTTGCGAGTCAAGCAAAATTATTGATCAGTGTTAAATAAGTTAGTGCCGTACCACTTTAGAAAATGTTCCATTTTTATACCGTGATAAACATTCCAATTTTAGCCTACACGAATGTATACATAGCTGGTTAAATATTATCATTGTTATTCTGGTAATTATGTGTTTTGACACATTTATGAAATAACTGTTCAATGAGCTTCTTGTGACATGTTTGAACAGTGGTGTACTTTTTCCGTGTTTTGTTAACATATCGTTCTTTTACTCAATTTTCTGAGACTTGGACGTCGTACTTGTTAACATAACCTAGAATCGCACGTCTCGGGCAGTAGATAACACTGTACTATTTATAAATTTAAATATAAATGACATACAAACGGAGGGACTGAAAGACAGACAGACATGATACGGAATGACCTCGATAGGTTTCTGTCGGGGTGAACGGACCTAGCAAAAAACCCATTCGTGTGGACTCAAAAGGCTCAACAGGGGGACATCATTACGATTACAAACAAATAAGTTTGTTTTCATTAAAATCCATACATTTTCCAGGAGGACCAATCACACCATGTACCAGCAGTTAAGAACTTACAAGAGCTGTGCGACGGCACCGCGCTGGCGGCTCTAATCTCCTTCTACTGTCCCGACGTGTTACCGCGTTCTGCGGTGCGGGTGGGAAGGATGGCGTCCATACAGGACTGCTTGCACAACCTTATGCTGGTTTATGACTTCTGCCGGTCGTGTTTGCCGCATAATGTGTTCCATATGCTGCCTGAGGATGTTACTTATATGCGAGGGTGAGTAGATGTAGCGATGTATAGAGGTTTATTAAAAATTAGCAGCCGCCCACGACTTCGTCCGCGTGAGGGGGCGTTGTACCCGTGCGAAGCCGGGCAGGTTGTTGTATGGACTGTAAAATGGGCTATCTAACACTAAGTTTCAAATCAGACCAGTACTGAGATTAGCGCGTTCAAACAAACAAACAAACAAACTCTTCATATTATATATATATTATATACATACATTATATATATTATATATACTTACATATTTCTACATTGAAATATTACTTTAAAACGGTATAGTGGTAGGTTAGTAAATGGGTCATATTAAATTTTAAACTCTTTGATGTTATGACAAGCCTCCAATGGCGTCTATAGTTTACCAATAATAAGTTGTATTGAAAATGGTACGAGTATACACCTATTTCGATAAACAAACGACAAGCTGTATCGTTATTTATTTCTCTATTTCCAGATCCATGCGACAAAACTTAATAGCAATGCTGGCAGACCTTTTTAATATGCTCGAAGTGCATCCAGTGCAGGCGGTGAAGTACCCGGGAAGTGGTGAGTACAAAAAACAAACTTTAGTTGTCTTGTCAACGCTCCCAAACTGATCTAAACTTACCGTTATACCTTGTTAGTGTAAATCTGTGTAATTTTACAAGAGATGTAGATTAAAGTTATGATTGCAAATAGGATATTTTTACAGTATAGTTGTTAATGTTTGTCTATTTTTTTAACAGTTATATTGTTTAACGTACTCGTGATTCTTTTATGAGTAAGGGCATACTATATGTAGGTATGTTTCCTGTAAAGTTACACAGTCACTAATAATAAAGGTATACTGCATGCATGATGCTAGTATATGGGAGTATGTGGTCATAATATAAAAGCTCCTTGCCTACTAATAAAACTATTCTCTCAAATTATTAATAAGTAATTATATTTGCGGGAAGCGGTGAAAAATTCGACGGTAATCGTAGAATACCCTTTCATACGCTTTTTATAAGATAAGGAACAGTTCGAACTTATAGTATGTCTGGATTAGCAAGTTGACTGGGTAATGAGTTATTTTTAGAACATACCGGTTTTTGATACGTATTGTTATAATTGTGTATATTTTTGTACAACTATGTAATTTTAAGACGTTTTGAGGTGAGTATTAATTTAAGATTTTTATATAAGTAAGTCTCGCTTGGCTGTAAGCAATATTTTATTGATATCGTCACACTGTCTTGCTTCTGCGGTAAATATTGCGTATTGGACTAAAGTCTATGTTTAAGTCTCAGGTTTAAGCACATTTGGTGTATTCGCCGGAATCATCTTAGGTATTTATGTGGGGATACTATTTGTGTGATAAACAAGTACATCTTATTGAGGGTAAATGTGGGAAGTTTTGTGTACCATGTCATTCATAATGTGTGTGTAAATCAAGTTCGCGAAAGTCCACTGTTTAAGCAACGATGAATGTGTAAAGCAATGCTGCCGAACGTAATTGTATCTTTTTTCAATCTGACTGTTCTTTTGTCTGAAAAAATATTCTGGAAACCTGACTAATGCATTCGCCGTGCAATATTCGACTAAGGCTCTGATGATATCCGAATGCAAGGTTCAGCTTACGTTAACGTGCCTCAGCAACTTAATGAATAAAACAAATGCCACAATTGCTTCTCAACTTATTGTAACACGTTGGAAGCGTATTCTGAACGCTCGGCAATGCTCGGCTCAGGTTGAGGTATCTATAGTAACTAAAAAGGCTAATGAATAAAACAAAAGCCACAAAGGCTAACTATAGTAACCAAAAGAGGCCACACGCACGTACCACGTGGCGCGTGTCGCTCGCTAAGGCCGCGCTGTTGCAGCGGGCGGCGCGAGCAACGCGCACGGCGTGCGGCCGCGACGCTGCCTGCCGCCCGCGCCCACGCCCATCCCCGACCTGCGGCCCGACGGGCCCGAGCCGCAGCCGCCATTCGCAGGTACCGCGCGGCAAACTAGTATTGTGGTTTCATTGTGTATTGTGTGTTCCATTGTGTTTGGGGGGCCCTTCTGTCAGAGTGGCCGAATGTTGTGTTTTGTGTTCGGCCCTTCTGCTACACTGTGCCCGTGTTTTGTTTTGTGTTTAGGGGGCCCTTCTGTCACAGTGTTGTTTTTTGTGTTCCATTGTGTTGCGGGGAGATCACAAACTTTTTTATAGTCTGTAAGAGCGCGTTCCCGTTATGTCGTAACAAAGTATAATAGTGTAGTTTTATGTGTTGTGGCTTTTATATTTCAATGGAGGGGTGACATATCCACAATGGTCACGAGTTCACGACTGATGACAGTGGGAGTGGGTAGCACTACAGTCAATGTGCTATTAAAAATAAATACGATAAGCAGTTATTACAATGGTAACAGCTAGTCGTCCAACGATAAATTAATCGTAACAAACGGGAACACGCCCTAACGTTGTAGGCTCGTTACTGGCTGTCAAGAAGTTTGTGCTTGGCCACAGAGGGATACGCTATGCACGAACCATGGAGAAGAAATAAAAGAGGAGCAGCGGCTAAGTATATTTTCATACAAAAATAGTGTGCCGCTGAGCGGGGGTGAAGTATGGGACGAGGGGAGCATCCTAACACTGTAGGCCTGCCCATTTACTTAGAAACCACCTTGTAGTGACTAGCCAAACTACTTGCATAAGCGTTTGGTTACAGCTACTGCGTTACACACATAGGCCCTGAAGCTCATTGCCAAACGACTCAGTTCATAGTCCCACCTCCTCTTTTATACCTTTTCCATGGCACGAACTCTTTTACTCTCAATAAGAAATTTAAAGTATGAGATTTGATACTGTTGAAAAGTTCGTGTTTGGTCCCAAGGTTTTTGTTGTGTTGCATCTTGATGCAGGCTTCCTATGCAATTTTACTATGGTTTTGAAAAGGATTTGTCCGTTTCTTACATTCATTATCTCGCGATTTTGCAAGACTCGATGAATATTTCAAAGTAAGTCCTACCTCATTGTTTTGTATCATCGATACATTTTTTTTGCATCTTGAGCATTACAATCATTTAAAAGTTTTATTTAAATTTAATCTCTATAAATCACCTAATAAATCTATAAATCTTAGTAATGGTCTACCTGAAATTTTATAACTCCTAAAATTTTTTATGTACTTATAGTTTTCAGTTGTTTGTTATTCATACGTATTTTATTTTAATCATTGTGTGTTTGCTTATTCACAATTATATTGGGTTCGACACATTCATTCACTTCGATTGTTTCGTTTTAAACCTAAATAATGGACACCGCGCGAAAAGTGGAGCGGGTCAATGTTAAGGTATCATTTATACTCAAATTGTATCACTTTGTAATTAGGTACAATACGGAGTATGTAGAAGACAAAATGGTATTTATAACGTTTGTATTTTAAGCTCTTTTATTGTACTTCGAACCTAATATACTTGTAATGTCTTTTATATTCACATGTTTGTTTGTGTTATGTTCAATGTTTCGTGAAGTATTGGATAACTTGCTATGTGTTGTTTTTTTTTGTTTTAATATTTTTGTGTGTTTTATAGCTACACATCATACACATATACTATAAATCTCACCTATAATACCTTTCAAAAGATCACAATTGTTATACAGACTGTATCAGAAGGGGCATGTGAAAATCTACCTACAGAGAATGCTCAAAATATCCCTTCTGTCACACCTTGTTTATATATAATTTTTTTAGTGAAAACAACCTCACTTGTGATTTTCATCTACCTATATTTCATGTTTGGATTATTGTGTTCCAATAATTTGCATATTGTAATACTTAAATCATATATGTACATATTTGAAATAATGTCTTTAATGTTGTCTCATTTCTGTGTATTTAGTATTGGTTTTTATACAAGAAACTTCACAACTCTAACTTTCATCACTAATGTTATTTCAATACTAAACAAATAAATTCAAGAGATTATTGTTTCATAGGATTACCCAAAAGTAAGTAGGAATTAACCTATTTATTTGTTTATGCTGTTGTTCAACATGTGCTTGTATTTATTGGTTTGGTTTTTAATTAACATGGTTTTTAGTGCTTTGCATGTTTGTGTTTCAAAGCTTGATGTGGCTTGGGAAAAATGCTATACTTAGTTATACATTATTACCTATTATTATATTATATTCGGGTGAAGAATTTTTTCGATTTCTTTATTAATAATTTTATAATATATAATAATATCTTGACTAAGATAAATTTATAAAAACACTTCTCCATTAATATAATCCGTTATGATATGGTTGATCGTTTCATCTTTAAACATTGTGCTGAGGTATTCAGCTTTATTTTCCGAGATTTGGCTAGTGTATAGCTATCGGGATAAAGAATAACGTTGCCAATATGTAATTTAGAAAAGAGATGGTAAAATTCGTCATCCGAGTAATTGACCCGGTGGCTTAGTGGTTATAGCGGCTGGCAAGGTTTGCAGTGGCCGTGGGTTCGATTCCCACTCGGGTGAAGAATTTTTTCCATTTTCTTTATTAATAATTTTATAAAAAATACCTATACTTACTTTAAAAATTTGCATTATGATTTATATGTCTTTATTTTAGTCTCACAGAGTTTCAGGGCTCTCAGATCTATCTATGTCAATCACTATCAAGTATTATTTATTATTATGAGTTTTATTTTGTATTGTAAATGTCCTAAATTAGATTAGAGATGTAAATAACCGCTTTACATACTTATTATTTGAAAATCACCTCAGGATTATTGATATAGGTATTAAACATAATAATACTATATTTCACATTTGCTCAGTTTTCCTCACCACACGCACATATAAAACTACCCTCAATTCCTGTACTTAACTAGCTTAATCCATTTCAGTACCTCGATCCCCGTCCGCTTTGGCAATGAAGCCGCGAACGAACATCGGTCGGTCTGCCTGCTCTACGCCGGAGAGGAGGAGTTGTAGTCCGCAGAGAGACGAGTTTGTGGTGCATAGAGGGAGAGGCATTACTACTCTATCGTCTATGGCCAGACGGGACGATCGGCGAGACGATAGGCGAGATGAGAGGAGGGACGATGATACTGGTAAGTTAGATTAGAAGTTCGTTATTTTCTAATGGGTAATATCTATATTACAGATACAAATTTTTAAAATTATTAATAAAGAAATGGAAAAAATTCCTCACCCGAGCGGGAATCGAACCCACGACCTCTGCATTCCGTGCCAGTGCTCCCACCACTGAGCCACCGGGTCCTAAATTTCTCATTTAGGTTATTGAAATTGGCTGTAAGTGTCCTTATACGAGGCTTCACTAAAATACATTACCTTCTTGCGTGCATGTCTTCAGAGTCGACTAAGCTAGCAACTTGTCACTGATCTTTTTTCTAATCCTGCAATTCCGGGTACCCCATTTCAGGACCACAGCCGTGTATATATTTTAATTCCTAAGTAAAAATAACGGTTGAACTAAGAATTGTAGCGCAATACATAAGACGCTTTCCTATTACTTACTCTGGTATTAAAAGGGAGTTCAATGATTTAAAATCTACATTTCTATTTATGAGTATGTGGGATACTTTTTCGGTCAGTTTAGACAAGTAAATGATGTAGTATTGATTAATTTTATTAGCTAGTTTATATAACAACGTAGATAACAATATTGTATCGCATTTCTCCAAACACTCGAAGCCACGTTGGCTACAGCAAATAACATACTTTGTCTTCAATAATGTCATCACCCCACAGCGTCAGTAGATCTAAACCTGACAGAAGCGGGGCGTCCGTCCAACTGGGCAGACAGGTGCTTTCAATAAAGTACATCTTTCTTGTTATAAACTTTATTTCTAAAGTATAAGCACAAGTATAAGAAAGTCGTGTTCCCACAGCGTCAGTAGACCTGAACCTCACAGCAGCCGGGCGTCCCTCCAACTGGGCGGACAGTCGCGAGAACTCGTTCGCGGGGCGTCGCTCGCGGCGCTCGTCCGTGTCCGACGACAGTCAGCTGACGGTGGAGAACTTCGGCGGCTCGCAGGACAGGATACACTTCGCCGGACGCAACCCCGAGAAGGAGCTCGCCACGGTCAATGCTAGGAAGATCTCCGCGCCGACGGGTGAGTTGCGTAAGCTTATTTATATGTAGAGTAGAGTTTGTACCACCCCTGCCTACCCGTGGGTATCGTACGAGGCGATTAAGGGTTTCCGGGAGGTGGGCCGCAGCGCCTCCCGTACTGACAACATAGTCCGAAAATCACACTGCGGTCACCAACCCGCCTGCCCAGCGTGGTGACTATGGGCAAAACACCCCTGTGGCAGTAGCCTTGTGGCGTGCCCTGGGGGAGGCCTACGTCCAGCAGTGGACTGCAATAGGCCGAAGAAGAAGCTGTTACAGCTGGACTGCAGAATATTAGAATGTTACCTATTTCCTTGTCCGTGCTCCCAACTATACCTATGCACGCAAAATTTCATGAAGATTAGGCTATAAACGCACTGCCACGCACCACGTTGCGTGTTGCGTGTCGACGGACCTACGACGGATCTGCATGAACGCGCGTGGATGCATTTTCTGTGTGTTGGACTGTGCGTGTTTTCTATACAAACGAAGATACTTACAAGCAACGTTAGAGAACGCATTCACACGCTACACTGCATGGTGCGCCGGTCGCCTTAGTTGTTGTTAACCTCATTTACTTAAAAAGAAACCGACTGTGTATAACCCAGTATCACTTTTACGGCTAAGACAAATCTAATGATGCCTCTTAAGCTCAGATGCGACAAACCGTTTAGGCTCTAGACTTCTAAAGCGTGCCAAAGAAACATATAGGTACATACATACAAATATTATACCCTGGAAAAACATAATCGTTCTTTTGGCCAGTCGGGTAATAAAAAAGGATGTTCTATTACCCGACTGAAACGACTAAAACGGTCCAGTTTCATGAAATTGTGCTTTATGTCAATCGTTGTAATTTCTTTCACCACTTCTCAAAAATAATAAGACCTCAGATAGCGGAAAATTAAACACGTGGCCCTAGCAAATGATAAAAGTGGAAAATAAATAGGCAACAACATTATAAATCCTTTATCCCCCAGGCCCTCTAGATAGTTACAACCCGCCAGTCCGCTCGTCGCGGCAGGACATCCGCGGCTCCATACAATTCTTCCACGGAGACTTCCACAACGGAAACGACACGCACAAAGAGAAAACTATCGAAAGACAGCACTCTCAACCGCAACACACGGACCACGAACCGTTCTACCCAATACGAAGGCAGCTCAGTAGCGACACCATCTCCTCCAATCAGAACTACGGGCTGACGTACAAAGGGGGCGGGGACGGGTTCCACTACAACGACAGAGATTCCACCGACGGCGACATCACAAAAACGAGCTTTGCCGATCTCAATAAGATTAGGAATGGAGACCAAGGTTCGTGTGTTCTCGGGATTTGGGGGCGTGCCTTTATTTATACGAGAACAGACGAAGGTTTATACGTGAATAAAATGTTAATTTGCATTAAAATGTTTTTGAATCAGAATTTGTACAATATGAAATTAACTGTTTATAAAATTCTTTTCTTCGTTCACTCGCAATTCACTATGTAACTGAATCACTTAAAGGCACGTCCTTTTGTTTCTACTTACCTTTCTACTATTAACACTGTCTATGTTCGCTTTCCATGTTTTACGCTTGAACGCTTTTGGACCACATATTCCCATTTGTAACCTCTAACAAATGTGTGACGTAATCATGATACATTTGGCAAAAAGTTATTAATTTCATACTCGGTTTTATAACCGATTTGGCCAGATGTATCAATGGCACAATCACAGCGACGTAATATGACGTCATCGTCCTCCAATCAGAACGCTAGGAGGGCGATTCTGCGATTAAACATACTCCTGCTAATAATCTAGTCGTGTCTTCGTCAGGTATTCAGTCACAGTTGAGTCAGGAGGAGCCGCATGAGAGACGGAAAAGCACAAGCTTCGTCACTCCCGCGCCGAATACTACCACGTGGCAGCAACAGTACCTGCAACAAGAGATGCAACCGAGTTAGTATTATAAATCTTTATATCAATTTTGATACTCTGTGCAATTATAAACCACTCTTGATCTAATATAAACTGCAAAATACTACATTATTACGGTGGTCCTGGCGCCTGATCTTTCTCTGGTCGTGTCGGCTTTTCGTTCAATCTGAATGTGAGTGAAGGAATAGAGAGTGTACCTGTGATTGCGCATCAAATTGTGCACTATAAATCTCCTGCTTAGTTGGCTGATCTCCGTTGAGATTGACCGTCATAACCGAAATACGGTCGGAGACATTATTATTACTTTTACAATCTCTATTCATGTCAACAAGTTATCGTTAATTTACACACTTCTGCCCAACCTCCTTGGGGGATAATGGGCGGGACTATATGTATGTATGTATGTAAGTTATAGTTATCATTTTTTAAAGATGGCGACGATCTGGCAGACGATACGAGCTCCCCCCAAGGCGGTATGGCGGCACAGCTGACCAACATCCGACTCAAACTGGAGGAGAAGCGACGACGCATCGAGTTAGACAAGCGGAGGATGGAGGTGCAAGTCACACGGCAGAGGCAGCAGTTAGGGCAACAGGCGTTCTTACAGGCTGTCACTAGGGTAAGTGGGAGTTGTAGAGATGTATGTAAAGCTGAAGTCCTGAAAATATTGAAACCTACTTATCTTGAAAAATACTGTTTATCAACAGTTTGTTACTTCTGTATGTGTCTCTGTTTATCTCAGGCATTCAAAGGCACATACTTAGATTGAGATAGTGATTGGCTGTCTTTGTCTAAGGCTTACTTATTGCATAGACGATTGTTAGATGTTATATTAGCTTTAAATATGCATTACGAGTTTTTGGACTCCACGTTTACGTATAAGCTTCTTGGTATGAGTTGTCTTCGAAGTGTAGAAATAATGAAACAGATATTATACCGGGTTTTGGAATTTGGTTTTATCAAGATGATTTGGTTTGACAAGAAGGGGCATAAGGGGTTTTGTGATTCTTTTTTATAGTTGAGAGATAGTTGTAATAAAGAATGATTATAAAGTAAACATGGGTTATTGGATTTATTTAGAAGTAGACTTTTTTCGTGTTTGAACCTTGAATTCTCGTATGTTTAACTATTTGTGCGTACTGTGTGTCTAAATTATGTTTGCATGAACGAGAGATTTCAGAATTGTCAGTTGCAATAAGGTTTTTGACACAATGATGGACGACAATTAACATTTGTTTTATACAGAAAAGCATTCTCTGTTGTGTCGATGTGAAAGTAATAACTCTCGTCGCCGATCAATGTGTTGTAAGCCTAAACAGAATATTGAACATGATGACTGACTCTTCTACACGTAACACGGTCTTTCAGTTTATATGATACATTAAAATTCCCATAATAACAAAGAAAATGATACCTCCGTGTATTTACTCGTTCAATTTCGACTGACTTGGCAATATCATGAACTAATCTAATGATTTGACAGCATATTGTTCTTGTTATACAGCTTCAGCCCCTGTCAAAATTACTTTTGTCTCTGTTCTGTAACGTCGATAAACAAAAAAATATTGAACTAGAACTGAAATATTATTTCTTTCATATAAACTGAAATTTTGGTGGCACAGTGAAACTAATACAACTTTTAAACTCCAGACAATTTGTTCTACAACATGTTTTTTCCTCATTAGGATACGTATATGCAATACCAGCTGGCCTCTTTGGTGAGTGCCTGGTTTCGGAAACCCTTGGATTTAGTCCTAGACCATTTTAGTTTGTTTACCTTTATCACTTTGAATTTAGTTTTCCGATTTTCTATTACCCTAAACTTGTGAGGCTTGGTTCGGTTTGGGTGCATTGTTGTCAAACTCAATGTCGTTACGTGTGAATTGATGTCACACATGGGTCCTCATATTTTTTAAAATAAAATCCAGTTTTTGTGGTAAAAGATTGACAACAATCAATTTTAATAATGTGTGATATGTGGCTCTGTCATGTTCTGTTTGTTTGGTATTTTATGTTTGAAGATCCACACTTGATTTACACAAGGGCAAGTGATCTTGTCCATCCATCCATGAAAGACATAATCAATTGGCTATATAATCAATTGACATAATTATTGGATTTTTAATGACATCTATTTAAAAACTAATTTCTAAGTAGCAGGTGGAGTATAGGTTATTAGTAGATGAATACATAACTTTGAGTAAGATAATGATGTTCCTACCGTATCGATGCATACAAGTCTAGAACGAGTCATAGTGTACAGATAGTTTTATTTATTAAACACGACACGCTTTCACGCCTCCCATCGCGATTTGACGTAAAAAATTATATCAACATCACACATCTCAACGTTTTATTATACTCAGTATTATAGTTTTTTTTTCTATCCATTAGTAGATTTAAATTTGATATTTTACATTCAGTTAGTATTTATATTTCAAATTTTAATAACTGCTTTGAGCTGTTGATAAGCCTTATCTTTTATCCTAGATGAGGAAGCTTTACCTTTTCATTCAAGTATGTCATGTAATTATTTAACCTCATTATAATTTGCAACGCGTCAGTTACACCATACGCTTTAGATTTGCTTCGAGGGATATTCTACACAACGGAGATTTTACTATATGTATGTCACTCGAAGTAAAACCGTAATGTATAAATATAACCATATCTATACCATATTTAACATTCGTTGAATTTCACATTCCCATAATGATCCAGCAAAAGTCACGGTTTGACACGATCCACAGTGTTGAAGCACAGGAACCGTTTGGTATTAGATACCCTATAGAGACACTGACAAGCATGTTTGAAGGTTGGAATATGAGAGAAATATATTTAATTAAGCTAGTGCAGCCTGGAAGGCCATCTGCGAGATATAGACGACCTAGTCTAATGGGTAACTGCTGGATGCAGGCCACTGAAATCATTGATGGAGGCCTATGTTTACCAGTAAACTTCCTATGGCTGAAATTATGACTTAACCGGTCGCAGTGGACTTCATTAGAAGTGGTGGCCTATATTCAGCAGTGAAGTTCATATGGCTGGGGTCTTTTTGTAAAGTTTACGTAAATCTCTCATATTCCATGGTCGCATGGTGCGTACCTTCGTGTGTTACGGTGGTGGTTGCACGGTGTTACAGGGGAAGGGAGCGCGGACGCCAGCTGAGGAAGAAAGCAAACACGAAACGCTGCAGCAACAGGTAATTTGCGATATAAATTAGTTCTCTCATGTTCGGTGTAATTGTATAATTTTCGGAGAAGCCAGGCGGAATAATAGAGTTAAAAGTTTCCCTGAACGAAATCGCTTTTACACTATAAATATCAAATGCGTGTACGTAATGTAGTAAGATTAAAAGTGTGTTTTTTTAAATATGCACTGGTAAATATCTTTCGGAGCATGACTTTTACTAATTTGTCAAAATTTGCATGCAGTTTTTGTTAATTGCATGTTGCGGTAATCGGGTTGAATTCGGATTTATTTAAAAAAATTTCAATGTATAGCTATTTCTCGGAATTACTTTAAAACAAAATTCATAGAGTTAATAAATTCGATTGTATACTTAATCCAAATTTTTTAAATATAGGAAGCTGTAATGGACACTCAGAATCACACAGATAACGCTGCAATGGAGCAGTATCAACAATCAATTGCCAAGTAAGTGATACATGTCAAAAGATATACATTAAAAAAATACCAAGGCATTGGATGGAGTCAAATTAAATTAAAAAATTTCAGAATGAACTGCAGTTTACAAGATATCCAAAGTGATATCGCACGACTGACAAACCAGCAGAGTCAATTACAGCAGCAGCAACAAACTCAGTTGCAACAACAGTTACAGCAACAGCTGCAGCAACAACAGAACCAGATACAACAACAGTTGCAACAACAACAAGCAAAACAACTGTTCCAGCAGACGCAAAACCAAATGTCTTACCAGCCACAGTATCAACAAAACATTCCACAATTGGTTAGTATAATTATTTAAGAAGCAGCATACTGGCAGAACAAGTACGCAACAATTTGCTCAAAGAACTTTCAGTCAGATAACTTGTTTTGTCTTTGTCATTTTCAAGTATTTTCTACGACGGATAGGTCACCCAGAATTGTTTCCTCAATTAAACATTTGAACAAAAAAGATTGGGAACATCTCTACTTGAAACACATTTCACATAGAATTGCGAACTACGCAAGATATGGGTCAAAAGCTGCTACGTTCACTCTTAAAAAACGCATACGCTTAGCTTATCTTCGTCACTATGATCATCACTATAAATCCACAAAAACCCGTCGTACACACTAGCACGCAACTAAACGCTGCCTCAAACTTGCAGCACAGCCAATTCAGCTCACAGCACAACGTATCGCGGCCGATGGGCTCCGGCTTCGGCTCCACGCCGCACCTGCCGCGCGACTTGCAAGCGCAACTCTACCAGTACGAGCAGCAGTACCCGCCGCAGATAGCTTCGCCGCACTCGCAACAGATGGCGCCGCAAACGGTTTCGCCGCACGCCACACAGATGGCGCCGCAGTATAGGGACATGGAGCCCGACGCGCGGCAGTTTTACCTACACGACGCCGCGCCGCCGCAGAGAAGGACCTGGGCCCAGCATGCACAGGAGAATAAGGAGATGCGGGGCTGGCAGGTGGGTGTGGCTTTGCTGAAGGGTGGTTGGTTACTAGAATATTGACAGTTTATGTGGCTTGCTTGTACTGAGATTATCTCTATTTCCTGGAGCGGAAGGAATAATTGCGCTAATTATTTCTATTATGCTATTTATTGTCAGAAAAAGCCTAGGTTGTCATGAAATAAAAATTGTTTTACTAAATAAAATACGATTACTCGTTGAAATTATCAGACATCTTTTATCTGTATGTTCTCTTATTATTACATATCTATAAAATTTGTGTGACGTTACATACAGCAATCGTAAATTATAGCATCACGCCACAATTGAAAATGTATACGAAATAAAAAGATCTATGCGCGTTTTTCACACACATTTCAGCTACATCAACAACAGCAGCAACAGCAACAATACCAGCCCCCCCAAGCCCGCTCCCCTCCGCGCACGTGGCGTTCCCCCTCGCCCCCTGCCCCCGCCCCCGCCCCCGCCCCCGCCCCGCACTGGGCCCCGCAAGGCTTCGTGCTACACGAGCGACACAACGGCGGCGAGAACAACCACCTCAGCTACACAGTGGCGCCCTCGTCGCCGCGGCGGCAGGGTTCCCTTCCAGGTATAACATAACCGCCCCCTGATTATGTTACTTGCAGTAGCAGAGCCAAAGCATGAGATAGAGAAAATTGAGTGTGTGCGTGCGCAGGACGAGCGCTCGGCGTCCTCCCGCGCCCCGCACCTCGCTCCGCACACACGCTTCGGCTTCTGCTACTGCAAGTTACGACATAAGTCGAAAAGTAATTTTGTTATCTTGTATTACATCTAAACTAATATTATATTATTAATTCGTCATCCGACCCGGTAGCTCAGTGGTTAGAGCGGCTGGCACGGTATGCGGTGGTCGTGGGTTCGATTCCCACTCAGGTGATTTTTTTTTCCATTTCTTTATTAATAATTTTATATAATATATTAAAAAGCCGAAGATCAGTTCAAACTTGTTTGAACGCACTAATCTCAGGAACGACTAGTCCAATTTGAAAAATTCTTTCAGTGTTAGATAGTCCTTTTATCGAGAAATGCCATAAGCTATATAGCAACCCTCCGGCTTTGCACGAGTGCAATAACCCCTGACGCGGACGAAGTCATAGGCGGCCGCTAGTAAATAATAGTCACAAGGATGTAATGCAAGGTAAACATAAAAACCCTGTTAAGTTTCTTTGCCGTTCTTCTTGTACAGGAGTAACAGAACTGGCGGATTATTTTTTGGCTTTAGTATTACTTTTACTTGTAATAATTATTTTTTTATATAGGTATTTATTAAAATATTTGCATGCTACATTTTTTGGCAAAACATGTCTCTGCTGATCTAATAATGTAATAATAACTTTATTGTACCATGTTTTGAGCAAATAAATACCTAATAATTTCTTCTGGCCCCCCACGATACAGGCCTGACCCAGTGTGGGGATCGCTATGAACTCGGCTCTCCTTGTATTGTGTCTTTTATGATTACTTCTCTGTTAATATTATGTTAGATGAGGATAAATTGCAAATACTCGATTTCAAATAATAGTTATGATTTAATTCCAGAGCCTTCTAGAAAACCCGAACCCGTGAGCCTGCAACAGCTGCAGCCGCCCGACGATATGGAGCCGCAGAATATCTCGTTCATCGGCAATGCGGAGGATGATGCGCTGCGGCAAGGAATTAATAGGTGGGTGGATTTAATATGCCTGTGGCGTGATGTGTTTGTTATATACATCATTCTAAATCACTACATATTAGGGTCGATTCTGACCGTCACACTTAAACGTAAAGCTAATATTAGTCAGGTCTATCTCTCTCCGTTCTTAACATAAATGGCTGAGAGAGAAAAGGACAGGTAGGAGTAATTTAACGTTTAGGTTTAAGTGTGACGGTCAGATTCGAACATATTATAAAACAATTTGCTTGCCGCTGTCTGTCATTATGTAGGCTTAGATCTTTGAAACTACACCACGGATTTTGATGCAGTCTTTTTTTAGTAGATAAAGTGACCCAAGAGGAAGGTTTATATGGACGGCCGATTGGTCTAGTAGGTAGTGACCCTGCTTGCGACGCCATAGGTCCTGGTTTCAAATCCCGGTAGGTGCAAACATTGATATGATGAATGTCGATGTTTGTTTCCGAGTCATGGATGTGTTTATAAATGATGTATTTATATATCCACGACACAAGACCTTATGGATCTTAATGTGGGACTAGGTTAATGTGTTGGGTAGTGTGTGAATATTTCTTTATTATTATTATTATTTATATGTATAACTAGGTACCCGCACCGGGTTCGCACGGGTTTAATGCTAGTAGTTTAATAAATGCATTTTTATGTAATAGTAGATGACCCCCCAACATGACATTTAGCTAGATCAGTTTAATAGTTTACTAAAAGTTGCTGTAAGAATCATTTTTGTAATCATGCAGTTCTTGCTTACTTACCCATTTTGGAAACCCAGCTGTATGTATGTATGTACTTTAAATAGTGAATGAGTATCTATACAAAAATCGTCAAAAATCGTTACAGCCGTTTCAGAAAAAGAAATATAAATAAGAATTACTAATAGATGTGTCCAGTCATGATTTTTTTTCATGTGTATATTTGAATAACTGCTTTATTTGTTTGACAGGTTGAACATATCGTCCGGTACTAGAACGTATCGCATTCCGTCGCCGACACGGCCCTCTATCGGACGCAACTCCTTCCAGCAAGCGGAAGAGGAAGCCAACGAGAAGGGATTCTACATTTCGTTCGACAACGAGGCGCCCAAACGTCCTAAGCCTCCTTTGCGCACTAAAAGAGGTTCGCCCAAGAAGGACTTAACCCCGTCGGAGAATCGCAGCCCGGAGCGGAGTCCGGAGCGGATTGCGGAGCGGGCGTGGAGTCCGGCGGGGAGGGAAGAGCCCTTCACTGTACATCGTAGTACAGTGACGGAAACTCGACGTTCTCCGGCCGCTGAACCCGCGGCTTTGGTTATAGGAGAAGTCAATATTGATCCGGTAAGTTCACAGACTATAGACAAAAACCCTCCATGGCATTAGTCTTTGTGACGTGCCCCGAGGGACTGCTTTAAGCTGATGTAAAGTTCACTAAGCCACTTAGTTTTTCAATAAGTCATGGATTCCCCTGATACGGGCTGGTATTTTTGTTCGCATCTTGCTTAACATCAGGCACGATGGCGGTCAAATGTTTGTCTAGTCATCTAAAAAAAAAACGTAAAGCAGCCAATAATTCTAATGCACGGTATTTTCTTCCAACATTCAGAACTCGGCGGAAGAGATGGAGCGCAAGAAAGAGCGCATAATGCTGATGTCGTTACAAAGACGACAGCGAGCAGACGAGGCGAGAGCGAGGGCAGATGCCGCCGCCGCCGCGAGGAGGGCGAGGCTGGAGGGCGAGCGCGAGGCGCAGGCGCAGCGCCGCGAGGAGAAGGCGCGCCGGAGGGACGCCATCCTGCAGCAGTACAAGCTGAAGAAGGCGCTGGAGGAGGCGGAGAGAGAGGTGCGAGCGGGAGCACGTGTAGGTAGAGGGAGCGGGGGGCGCAGGCGCAGGAGAGAGGTTATATTACCGAGGGGGGAAAGGGATAAGATTACTGAAGTGGGAAAGAGAGGTAACACAACTGAAGGGGAAGAGAGGTAAGATTACTAAAGAGGAAGGGAGATAGATAAGAGTACTGAAAGAGGAAAGAGAGGTAAGATTAGTGATGGGTAGAGAGAGATAAGAGTAGTAACGCCGAGGGAGAGGGAAGAGTAGTAAGTATTGAACTAATCTATTGAAAACTTTCGGCATGTATTAACTTTTGATCTAGGTTTCATATGGAATTCAAATTGAAATGACTATTGGTATATTCTCCGTTTCCAGGGCAAAGTATTCGACAAATCCGAATTCCGGGAGACACTGAAGTCGTCCGGAATCCATCCGACAGCGCCATCTAGCGGCGCCAAACTACGAGCGAAACAACCTGCGGCGCGCGCGCGACCCAAAACTATACATGTTGACAGCGGGGCGCTGCAAGCGGCCGAGGCAAGCGTGCTGGGCAGCAAGCAGCCGTCCTCCACCAACCTCACGGGTACGTTACACCAATTGCAGTCCACTGCTGGACGTAGGCCTCCCCCAGGGCATGCCATAAAGCTACTGCTACAAGGGGGTTTTCCCTATAGTCACCACGTTGGGTAAGCGGGTTGGTGACCGCAGTGCGATTATCGGACTATGTTATCAGTACGGGAGGCGCTGCTGCCCGCCTCCCGGAAACCCTTAATCGCCTCGTACGATATCCACGGGCAGGCAGGGGTGGTACAAACTCTACTCTGCCGGCACCACGCCGCTTATCGCCCGAGATCCTTAATCAACTTTTACGACATGCACATATGAAGATGCAGCTGATTTATATACAAATAGACCTACAACTACGCTTTTCAAATAATTCCGAGACGGTTTATTCAGACAACAGTACAAGAAACACAAATGTAGCACAAAATACACGATAGAGTTGTTGTGAGAATGTTTATGTATTGTTTTATATTTGTCTAACTTTGGGTGCTTGTACATTCACGGTGTAAATACATACTGTAGCGTAAAAAGTTCCATTCCCTTTACGGTTTTCTCTAAGATATAATTACATGTATCGTTATGATGATATTCACTACTTTTACAAGTTCAGATGCTTATAAACTTTTAAAACCTGCAATAACCTCATATAAACTAAAGCGGATTTGGATTATATCTAACCCGTGAATGAAGACAAGGTCCTTTATTGTCGCGCCACTCGGCTAAGCTGCACTGAATGTTATATACATAGCTTAAGATCCCTTTTATAGCATGCTAGATATGTCAGCCTTGGTATTTCAAATATTCATGTTCTAGGAGGCCATATAAAATAAAATAAATAATAATAATAATAAATATTCACACACTACACAACACATTAACCTAGTCCCACATTAAGATCCCTAAGGTCTTGTGTCGTGGGTACTAAGCAACGGTATATAAATACATAGATAAGTATAGAAACATATAGAAACATCATAAAAGAATCTTGTATAATAGGATTTAGGATACTGAACCTATTTTTATTTTCTTATTTTGATTTCTCTAATCTGCCTGTATTTCCATAACATTGCACTG
Source organism: Carposina sasakii (assembly GCA_014607495.2). NCBI lineage: Eukaryota > Metazoa > Arthropoda > Insecta > Lepidoptera > Carposinidae > Carposina > Carposina sasakii. Next base: position 2,884,142 of record CP053149.1, on the reverse strand, counting down.
TCACTGCAAAATATATTTTTCAACCTGTAAAATCTTAATACCAAGGCTGAACTCAGTGTTCGTAACATTTATAAATGTTACTTCGTATTTTGTCTATTGGTTATGGGCTGAATAAATAAATCAGATATTGATATTTGTTGACGTTTGATGCTACCCAAAAGGCTTACTGTGGTATTTCAATTAACGTTTAGTTGTCAACCATTTGCGTAGTGCAATTACTTTTGTTACATCACATCATCACGCCGCCATAATGTGATTGGTGGTAAAACGTGGACGCGATCGAATTGGAATTGAAAACTCACACTAAACCTTCAGAATAGTCGAGCTAAGTCAATTCAGCTAATTTCTTAATGCTTTAAGACCGATATTCCAACGGTTAGATAACTCATGTCTTTCTCTAAAACTTGATTGAGATGGAGACAGCATAAAGTTTATCCTTTAGACACGCTATCTGACCATTGGAGCGGCCCTAAAATGTATTAGAATCCACTTGAATGAACAGCTACAATATCTCGCTAAGTAAGCCAATAACCAATAGTTTCCCCAATTCCTAAGACGGCCGCCTTGCATTAGCTGTAGCGTGTGTTCCGTTAGGCACGATGCGGAGGGACTACTACCGCGGCAGCCAGGACAGCTTGGCGGAGCGCGCCGGCCTTTACAGAGGTGAGTGCTTGTTATAGGACGGTGTAGGGTCCAACTGGAACTATATAGGGAGTTTCACTATAGTTCATTTGATTGATGACGCTAGTTGCTCTGTGTGATATTGTGGTCGATTCTGGTTACCGATCGATAAGTCACTATCGATAGTCATTGATAGTTAAGGTAAAACAAATAGTGCCGATAGGCCTATTGATAGCTTCAACAATACTATCGATAGTATCGAGACTCAATATTTAATATCGATAATATTGATACTGTCGATAGTGTAGATAATTTTCAAGGTCAACTATCGATAATACGGCAACACTAATTCAGACCGTCGCAATTAAACGTAAACTTATGTCTGTTTCTCACTTTTCTTAATGTAAATGGCCGAGACAGTAAGAGACAGGTAGAACAAATTTTAGGTTTATGTTTAAGTGTGGCGGTCAGAGTCGACCACAATATCTGTGTAACCGCATAAAAAATACTACGGGAGTTCTATGGAACCTCTATATAATAGACATACTGTATAGACATAAACATAGGTATGATGTAACCATAGAACTTATCTCGTAGGAAAATCTCTTCTACCGCGCTTCCTATGTAGAATACTATCATACGATAGAGTTGTAAAACTTGTATCATGATTTAGAAGCCTATTTCCTGTAGTTTTCATGATTTTGTTCGATTACTTCATAATTATGTTATTATAAGGGTAATTTATTCCAACAGCCTTACTGAAAGATAAATTTGTTGCTGTCTTTCTCCAACTAAACCTTGATCAAGATAGGGACAGCATCAAATTTATTTTTAGATAGGCTATTTTACTATTGGAAATATTGGCCCTAAATCATTAATAGAAAAGTAATTTTGGCAATTTTTTATCCTAAAGTACAATTTATTTTGTGTACCTTTCCATTGTCTTTACTTACATAAAAATTAATGTTGCTTCTTGCATGTTATGTTGCGTGTTAGTACATAAGTTGACACTAAACATTATGCACAGCACATTTTTTCATCTTCATTATACAACATGTATATATAGGCCATTAACTCATAATCGAGCCCATGTTATAGTTATCTCTGTATGTTAGTAATCGGATCGGAATTCGGGTTGTAACATCATCTATTTCATAAAAAACGTTAATAAAGAACATTGCATTTCCTTATCGCTTAAACTTAACTAAAACCTCGCGCACAAGGGTCGGTGATATTTCAGCGCGGGAAGATACCTGTATGGAGAGGCAAATCTTCATTTACATCCATACTAAGAGAAGTTTTCGCCCGATGCATACGGATACGTCTAAGAGAGACCGGTCTAAATCTGCATAATACCATTTATACCGATCCGCTTATATCTATATCATACAACAACACTCCGCCCCCTGATTACCTAATTTGCAGTAGCAACCAGGGGGCCGGTAAATCAACTTTGTACATCGTTCGTAACATACCCAGTACGTAGTCATCCGCATGTGAATAACCTCGATAGAGTCCCCGGTAGAGGAGCGCGGCGGCATGTCTCCGGGCAGCGCGTGCAGCGGCCCGCTCGGCCGCCGCGGCAGCTGCAAGACTTCCAGAGGTGAGCACTGTTGCACTATTCAAGCGCTTTTTCTGCACATTTTGCAATGGCGTATCTGCTTATGGCAATAATATTATATTATATTCTATATTCTTCTTATTCAGCCTATTGCAGTCGACTGCTGGACCAGGGTTGGCCTCCCCCAGAGCACACTATAAGGCTACTGCCATAGGGGGGTTTGATGACAATATACCTAATATCATTGATGGTGCCTGCTTGCACAATCTTATCCGAAAGCTCTAATCATGTATCTATTGGAACGTACGAACGGGACCAAGCATAGAATATAGAGGCGTTTGATTAGCTAATTTATAATCGTATTTGATAATGATATCCTTAAATGTATGACAAGAAATTAACTTGATCACCTCCAAAAATTAATTTTTACATAAATTGACAGCATAATTTAATATTTATATTATAAAGTGCCTTTGAATTACTCCAAGGCAAGACGAATACTGGAGTGTATAATATGATAGGTATTAGTACAAGTTTAGCCTCGGTATAACTCTATCTTCCTCGCTTCGTACACGCTTCGATCGGATTAGAGCTCTTGAGTGAGAGTGTGCAAGCACCGTTAAATATATTACTGCGGTATTTGAGCATATCCTTTGTCATACGCAGATAAGCCACTGATTCGACGTATTTTTAAAATAATACTCTTTCGCTCTATCGCAACTAACGCCCGTGCCATGCCTTGTCATCGTTTGACAGTACTATGTTTTATAACAATACTCATCGACAATACAATAATGACATAGTTGTGTCAAATGAATTCTTAAATAATAATTAATTTTCAAGCAATGGAAAGATGCGGCATGATGTTCTTTTTAATTTCATGATTATGTGTTGTTGAAAGAAAAAAAGATTGCCTAAAAGTGTACACATCAATGACTTAAAATATTTTGACAATATAAAACTTGTCAAAAATGAAAAATTAAATATATATCAGTTTATATTTTAAGTCATTGCTCTTAGTAAAACTAAGCTACTCCTTATTAACAAACTTGGTATCGTAAATAAATTAAGTCATGCCATAATATAAGATGACATTACAAGTTATTATGTTATGCATTATTAGGTTATTGACCAATTTTCCTGTTTGGAACATTATACCAAGTGTGTTAAAACGAGTAAATTATGTATTGTATAATTTGTTTAAATCTACTTTTTTCTACCCAAACCCTGTATGATTTCAAACTGCCAATAAATATCCCCTTAGACAGGTTCCTACATTCAAAAACAGATCGTTTGCCTATCAGTATGTCGTAATACATCATTTTGACCATACATAAAATGACAATATGACATTTCCTATAATTAAAATGGCTATCAAATCTGTTTATTGAATATAATAACCGAACATTAGCCAGTATGCTTCTTTGCGATTTTATTTCGTAGTCGCTTACTTATTATAATTATTACTTCCAATGAGTTACCTTTATGTATATGATAGCAGTGTAGAAATTAAGTTACACTTTTAATTTATGCTTAATATTTTATTTTATTTTGGCGGCGATTTATTTGTAGTTTGCAGAATCTGCCTCATATTGATCTCAAGCTTTTCCAAATTTCGGAACGCGCTATAGTCAGACCTTCCGCGCTTTTATCAAATTAAGTTATAATACATAACTGGAAACTATCTGTCATGTGATTGTTACCTAAAATTATTTTTATTTTATCATGAAGTGTGAATTTTGTTTGCAATAATCAATCATACATCAAGATTGCTTGTGTGATTGCATGCTGAGTCTGGAGAGTTTGCCGAAATTCAAGTTCATGTTACATGACATGGCATTGCATGGAGATTGGCGTGTTGACATTAGGAATAATTTCAGAGCGTGTGAATGACGAACCACAGTCAACCCGTGGAAGGTCTAGATATTCCACTTACCAGAGTAACTTTAAGGCGGGACGGAAGTCCAGCTCCCTTATGAACCTCTGCGGTAAGACCCGAACATACGCTTGCCACGTTGGTTACGGTACACGTTCGCTTCTGGTGCATACTTTGGGTTGGTTTCTTTTTGGTTGCAGCGTAGACTGGAGGACGTTTGATTTACTATAGTTAGTACTTTTCAACTTCATTTTATACTTTTTACTTCCTTTTGTCTCTTTATATTCTATTGACATTTATATTTTGTAAAACATTATCCATATTAGTAAATATAATAGCTCAGTGGTTAGAGCACTGACACGCGGAATGCAGAGGTCGTGGGTTCGATTCCCACCCGGGTGAGGAATTTTTTCCATTTCTTTATTAATAATTTTATAAATAGTTAACAGCATTTTAAATTTTTTGTATTTAAAAAAATTAAACTTTGATATAACACGTAGTTACTGTGATGATTTTATAAAGTTGTATACATATATTATAATGTTAAACTTCAGTCAGTCCTCCAGTGCGAGTTATTTCTTCTTGTGCACAGATAATATCGGGCGACGGTAATATTTACGTATTATATTATTATCTTTGGTCTATCTTTGTCTTTTGGTTATCTTATTTATTTGGATCGGTGTTAGTGCATGTTCTATGGTGTTGGTGTGACATCGTCTCGAATAGTACTTGGCTTAATATAAATTATTATAATAATATAATAAAATCAATTACAAGTCATTAAATATTTTATACAAGACTATCGTTACTAAAAAAATGCTTTAATTACATAGTTAAATCTAGTTGGAAATTAAATCCACCTTACATCTTAAAGTAATGAAAATTTATGAAATGTGACAGATGCCTATTATATATAAGTAATCGCCAATAAGGAATATTATAAATATTTTTGAATAAATAATCCAGTCACCTAGATAAAAAAACAAACTACATAAAAAGTGAATTAAACGAACCTTAATGACTTGTGATTTTTTAAATAAATGTGTAGGTACTAGTATTACTTACATTCATTCATTCATTCATTCATTCATACATTCATACATTCATATGTGTATCCTTCTTATATGTTTATGCGTAAAATACGAAATGGTAAAGGTATTATCTTTTTGCTTTTATATTATTTCGCTTACTTAGTGACGCTTCGCTCTAGTATCAAGTAATTAAAATTATATTAATAAAATACATTTAGTATTCTACGCTCATAAAAATGGTATAGTATCAGGAAATTTAAGTTTATTAAATATAATTTTCTTTTAAAAAATAATAACACGTTTCATTATATGCACTAACCACAAAGTATGATAAGTGGTTGGTAATTTTTTTTTTTTAATGTTAAATGTTACTAACATATATTTTTTTGTAATGTGTAAGTTGAAATATTGACTTTGTGGCTATTTAGATATAGGTTTCTTTTTTATTCAAATACATGGAAAAGTAAAATGTAGATTTTCTAAATAATCCAAAAGATAATTGAGAACGGCTGTGTTCTTTTAGCCAGAGCTGCTAAAACACAAAAGCCAGGTTTATGTATACAAAAGCCATACATACCTCTGTCAGATATAAACAAAAACATATAAAAGCTCGCCTTTGTACTATTTCTGTAACCACATACTGTCTAAGCTAAATTTTATGTGTACAATAAAGAATAAGAATATAATAAAGTGCTGCAGATCATGAACGGATCAACATCCACATAAAGTTCTAATTCGGCGTATAAATAACGGGGATACATTCGTTCGTTGTCGCAACACTCCCACCAATAGCGGTTGGGATTCGTCACGTGACTTGACGAACGCGCGAAAATTAAGGCAATGGTGTTGGCGACTATTGATTCCATCGAGAAATAATAGTACTTTGTCCTGCCGCGAACGATTACTGTTTCCGACCTTATTTCGGTGTATGTTGCCAATCTCTAGAGATTACCCAGGTGCGCGCATTATAGTGCACAAGTGTGAAACCTAAAAGCCACAAAGCCAAGTAGAGTGCGTTTCACCGTGTAGTTCCGATGGACGATGTCGTTAGTTACTATGTGTGTGACCACATTTTCTGCATACAAAAAATGTTAGTTCCGAAATCAGGCATAGGAACTATTCTATGAAACGGACAAGTAGTGTAAGCACCGCACGTGTGGCAGCAGACTCGGGGCTCGGGCGCGCCACGCCGCCGCGTCGCGCCGCGTCGCCCGGCGTGCGCGCGCTGGGCTCCCCGGCCGGCTCGGGGCCCGGCTCGCTGCCCGGCGCCATCGGCAAGCGCCGCCCGCCGCCGGACGACGTGTCCGACGTCAGCTCCACGCACTCCTCGATTATGGACTATAGCGGTGAGTGTTGTGCTTGTCTATAGGTAGACTTTGGCGGGTTATACCGCCTATTTCTCTTTAAGAACTGTTATATCTATATCTAAAATTGATTTATCTATAAGCTCTTTAGGATTATTCTGTCTAAGTTCCTATTATAAAACAGTTTTTTTTTCTGGAATTGTGGATATGATGTGGTATTCAATGTTAAGTACTGACTGAGTTAATTTGTGTATACTTATTTTGTATTTAAATACTCGAGCAATACGTCGTTTTTATACATGGATTTTAGTGGGTACATATTATATTACGTACGATCTGTGTAAGGTTGCTCAGTACGCAGCTTCAGATATTTCATCATATAGATTCCTAAATGTCTTGAAGTAGATAAATATAATCGCCCAAGTAGTCAGTGATCGAGCTTACGTCACACCTTTATTTATTTATGTGGGTATTTCCGTAAAAAGCATTTTACAATTCGCTTTAAAACAAATATTTATTTATGTTTAATTACTCCTGCAAATCTTATATGTTTAGTAATAAATAGGTGAAACTTGTTTAATTTTTTCATATCTTCACACAAAATATTAATCATTGACTGATATTAGGTACACTACCTAATTTACTTTATCTGCATATAAAGGTTACAATAGATCCGCAAAAGGATAACGATGTCATGCCAACAACTCTCGGATAAAATGTATGATATTGTAAGGCATGGTGTGACGATTTGAGTGCATTTTGATCTAACAGAGACTTGCGTTTGATACTCGGCTTTACTTTACTGTTACATCGCTTATTCACAATTAACTGCGATACTCACAATCATATTGTTCATTGCATTTTTAATTCATGACACGCGTGAGATGTATATAAATTACAAACAAGCAAAAACAATAGAGAATTCACACAAACACTCTTATTTTTTCCCACTTCCTTATGTCCGCTTGCGTCTATACCGTAAAGTACCGTTCACAATACCAACGCCCTCTTATAGTGCTGATATGTATGTGAAATATTGATAACGTCCGTTATTATGGCCATAGTGTTATCCTGTAATTTTAGTCTACATAATTACAATTTGAGTATAGACATTATCCCAACACAAACCCAGGTCCGCGGCTGTACAAGCAACCAGCGACCAAGTCCAACCGCGGCATCATGCTGAACGCGGTAGAGTACTGCGTGTTCCCGGGCGCCGTCAACGCGGAGGCCAAGCGCCGCGTGCTGGAGGAGGTAATTATAATAAAACATTAAATTTATTCAATATCAAACATTTGCTATTGTCTGCCAAAGAGGTTGGGGCAACAGTGTGGAAATTACACGCCCACTTTTCACCAGTTAGCCTGTTAAGTTCCACGTGGTAAGGGCGAGCTTACCGCCGCTTTTCGGATACAAATACAATAATCTAGCGACCGGTAACGAATCTAATAGAAAACGCTTCCGTGTCATTCTAAATAGGTAATCCCTACATACCTACATTATAAATCTAAATATTTAAATAGGTAGTATATAAAGGTTAGGTACCTAAACTAGGCTGGGCCTGTGCTTTATGTTTGCAAAACCTCATATGTTAAGGAGAATAAAAGTCAGACCTTAGGCTACAATATATTATCCTAAGTTATAAGAAGAAATTATATTTTATGTTGTTATAAATTTTCAGGACTGACTAGTGAACGTGGCACCCATTTAGACAGGCTCACTTCTTTTGTCGTTAAAGTCAACCACCAAGGCATAATTATCATAATGTTGAACTCGGCTCCCATTTCACATTAATGTTTTTGATGAGATGAACAAACACATGCAGGTGGCGCGCTCCGAGAGCAAACACTTCCTCGTGCTGTTCCGTGACGCGGGCTGCCAGTTCCGCGCGCTGTACTCATACTGTCCGGAGGCGGACGCCATCACCAAGCTGTACGGCACCGGCCCGAAGCACGTCAATGATCGGATGTTCGATAAGTTCTTCAAGTGAGTACGCTTTTACAACTTTTTAAAATTATATGCCTGACTGGGTGAGGACTACGTCCAGCTATGGACTGCAAGAGGCTGACGACGAGACGACGATGCATGACTTAGCTATACAAACGTAATATATATAAACGTCTGACGTTCCTGTGCTGATGCGGGGTTTCACGCGAATACTTCAACTGCATCTCCTTCCGTGCATGTCGTAAGTGTTTGTGGGGGTTGGTGAAAAGGGAAGCGCTTCAGGCCCCACCGGGCCACTAGTCGTTGTTCGGCCCGAATATATATTCCAATAATTGTGAGAAACTTCGGTATCGCGTTCTAGGATTTTGCATTCGATTGTGGTTCTCTCCTGCATCCGATAGATGGCTCTGCTCCATGTTGATTAAGGAACTCTGAGGCGCTCTCTCGGGCGTTGAAGCTAGGAACTTGTCACTTATCATTTACATCTCTCCTCGTTATGCTAAACGTAGCTTTAGAATCTCACTCACGATTAATCGCAGGTCTATTGTTCCGGCTACCCATTTTTGGGAATACAGCCTTGAAAAAAAAAATCAGCTGTTCCAAACAATCTCTGATAATTACTGCATGAAATGGATGAAACAGCAGATTTTTTTTCAATATTTTGGAGTTGGTCCCATAATGAAAGTTGTCTCTTTTCACCTACCTAGTTTCGTGTCAAAAGATAATCACTAATTTTGGATAGACCTTATATATTTCCCTTTTTTTTACTTTCGCACAGACTTCGACGGTCTTATTTGCCGTCTTTCGACGGCCGATTGGTGTAGTCGGTAGTGGCCCTGCCTGCGACGCCATAGGTCCTGGGTTCGAATCCCGGTAGGTGCAAACATTGATGTGATGAATATCGATGTTTGTTTCCGAGTCATGGATGTTTATATACTTATCTATGTATTTATATACCGTTGCTTAGTACCCACGACACAAGACCTTAGGGATCTTAGTGTGGGACTAAGTCTATGTGTTGTGAAGTGAAAAAAAAAAAAAAAAACTTACAACTGTATCAATTCGTTTCCAGATACAACTCGGGCAGCAAGTGTTTCTCGCAGGTGCACACGAAGCACCTGACGGTCACCATCGACGCGTTCACGATACACAACTCGCTGTGGCAGGGCAAGAAGGTGCAGCTTCCCAGCAAGAAAGACATGGCGCTCGTCATCTAGACACCTAGGGCCCACGCTTTACGTTTAAGTGGCGACGCGATGCAATGAGTCGCGCGGAAATGTATTGTGAGTGCTTAGTCGTGAGCCGGAAGGGCTTTTTAGATTGCGACGCGATGTGTTGGAGTGTTTTTAGTGTAACGTTGCGAATATAAAGTACTATTTAAAAAAACTTTCAGTGGTGATATTTAACTGAATGCGGGCTGGATATTTTTTCAAAATACGCGTTAGTTTGTTTTGTCCGAGAAACGAAGTAAATAAGTTGTATATTATATAGCTATTTTAAAAGCGTGCAATATCACATCGCATCTCGATCTAAACAGACCCTTATACAAATCAAATTATAAATAAATCACCCTCAGTGATTTGAGACATTCCATTGCGTAGTTTATTTCGTGAATCATTCATTATAATTTTGTATTAATTAGTCACAAGTACCTAATCAGTATAAGTAAGCGCGCGGACTCATTGCAGGGCATCGCATACGATATCTAGTCGCCGGCGGCAGTCGAGTCAAGCCTTTATTACACTTCAGTTACGCTACGGTAGGGCTATAGTGCCAGTGTCCATTTGTATTTAAAGTTGGTTAGTGCATTTTCCTCGACGGAAGCCGTGTAGCTATTGTGAAAAATTCGGCTTGGAACGATGACGTCATAGCATCGAATACTAACCAATCGCGTAAGACCTTGAGCACGCGATAGGTTATCGAAACTGTATGATTGGTTAGCTTCTAGCAATGACGTCATTATTTTAAAGCGAATCTACTTTAAATTATGTTATCCGCTTGCGTCAGGATGTGATGACGACCGATTGTCGATCGGATCGTACAGAAATCGCGTCTAAATTGCACCAGTCAGTGATAAACAACGCGATGCCTGCGCGAGCCGACCGCTCCGGTGTCAGTGTCATAATGTACAGTTAGGGAAGTTATTAGGAGATTGTAAGCTCGAATCAGTTAGGTTTTATTTGAAAATGTGCTTCGATTGGTTCGCATTACATTTGTGAAAGTTTATAATGTTGAATTTGTGTCAGCTGTGTTTGTGTTATTGTGATTTATTTAGCGGTTTTCCAACTGCGCTAGTCTGTTTGCGAGTGTGTGGGCTCGGCGCTGCGCTACGCTCGGTGTATGATTGCCATATGTATTAGTGAGATGGTCGATACGTTCCAAATTGAAAGTCTCAAAGCAGTGACCAACTGGCCGCTCCGTGGCACGATTAGATTACTGTTATTTAGTGAAACTGTCCCTCAGGCTGATTTTGTAACTTGCAACCGGTCGCAATCGCTGGATAGTCGCTGCCAAAATTGACATTTGGTATTATCCTACTTGATTAAAAAGTCAGTGCACCATACTGCTTGATTACAGAATAGGGTTTCTTGGAATCGCTCGCGTAGTCGTCTTTTGACGTTTAGCGACTGGTTGCCGACCGGTCGCAAGTTACAAAATAAGGGTGCCGGTAACGGTGAGAAGTAACAAATTCACAAACTAATATCGCTTACTCGTTATAACATTAACTCGTTAGTAATTATTTAAATTTGACTGCAATTAAAATTAAGGTGATTATTACGTATTTTGTTTTAAATACCCCCCTCATTTAACGTTATTTCAATTTCCATTTTTTTACTGCTTGTATAGCTAAAATAAGACAAGGCACATTTTACGTGGTAATTGTACTGCCTTAAATCCTGTAAATAATTGTTTTTTTTTGTATACAGCTATTTATTAAAAGAAATGTTAAACGAAAATTGATGATATATCATTTTTTCATTGTTTAATGATTCGTCATCAATAATATACTACTGATAGTATATGGTATGCAAATATATTGTATTATTAAAAAGCATAACGAAATAATATTGAATTTCATATTACTGGATTGTTTTATTTGTAATTAATTATTTAAGATGCTTGTTTGACAGATGACAAAGAAAAATACCAAAATAATCTAATTGAATACTTTATTGCTCTAATATCTAATATAAATATTAGATAATAAATGTAATGCTTTACATAATTGGTCGGAATCATGGTTGGAAATATTGAATAATTGCAATTTTCCTATTACAATCATTATAACAATTAAATCATAAAATTAAATTAAAAATAATGACATAGCTTGCGACTGGCGAAAATTATCACTAATTAAAATTATTGTTCGACTGATTAAAATCACTTTCAAATCTAATTCAAACTTAACATTGATTAATACTATCACTGAGATCATTATTGAAGTGTGTTTTGAGCCATTCACATTATTTTAATACTTTGGTTTTTCCCTTTAGGACCATTCAGTTGAATTCATTAAAAGTTGAAATCCTATGAAGTTAAAATAAGCGATAAAATAAGCAATGTCAAGAATCTAAGATCCATTTGCAGGCTATATAAGGACTAGAAAAGGTTTATATTCACAAGATAATGGACTACTTTTAGTATGAATATTACGAAAGCTGAATGGGATAATGATAAAATAAGAGTTGTCCTAAAGGGACTCTCCAATGACTATAACTATACAATCGTATAATAATGTGTGGCCGGCGAAGAGCTCTTAGACTCGTCGGGCGACTGCAGGTTAAGATGGTGGACTATCGTGTCGGAACTGACTTCCTGTAACAAACGAATAATAATACCAATCTATTCCCACTGCGATTCTAACCGTCACACATACTTAAAATTATTTATGCTGTCTTTCTCCATCGCTGAGACAGTAAGGCAGGTAGAACAAATAGTTAAGGGCCGAAACACAAAACCCTGTGATGCGAATTCCAGCGTTGTGACGCCATACTTGGTGACAATGATTCACTAAATAAAATAAAAAACTCTTAATGTAAAGAAAATGTTAGAAACCCGATGGCTTTAATGTATATCAAAGAATATACTTACTCTCTAACGAGAGATGTATATGTAAGACATTTCATTTTGATGTTCAATTCAAAGAGATTACTCTTGCAAACAACACGCGTCAACCCGGAAGCAGTTTTAAAATCAAAATGTCTGACGTTGATGTCGATATATTAATATCTTTGATTCAAGAACGCTTGTTTGTGGGATTCTAGTAACGAAACTTATAAAGACAAATATATAAAACAAGAGGCATGGAAAAGCATTTGTGAAATCATTTATGATATCAATCATCAAACAATTATCTTTACAAAGGTAGAGAGACATCTATCCACACTCAAAAATCACGGTTACCCTACCGTACAACAGTAAAACGCTCTTTTTCGTGGAAAAATGCCGATTATAGCGTTGCGGCGCCGCAAGGCGGTTATGTGTTTCGGCCCTAAGTGTAGCGGTCAGAATCTACCAAATTGCTAGATTACACAATTTGGTGTTATAATAATCTAGTTGCCTAAAGATTTTTTAGTACATACCTCTTCATCTTCGAAAGCATTAATTTCGACAGGAATAGTCTGACCATCTTGCGTGACCACCTGAAAAGACAAAAAAGTATTTAGTATCGCACAAACACCCTTACTGAAAAAAGGGATTTATAACTTTGTGAGTTATACCTGTAAGTTCCCATCATTGGCGGTGATAGCCAGCCGAGTCCCGTCTTGCATCGTCAGATGTAGCGGGTTCCCTTGCTCATCCGTCACCTAGAATACGAAAAGAGATGATACTGGACATAGGCAAATGTTTCATTGCGAAGGTTTTTCACTTTACATACATCCATAAAGGTACCCGAAATGGGGGTAGCCAAAACTGCAGAATCATAAGGGATATTTCACAGTCACTTTTAGCATAGCAGGGACAGATGTTAATGATCAGTTTCAAGTTGCTAGCTTAATGCACGAGTTCCTTAGTCGACTCATACCATACACCAATAATTCTTATATAAGATCGACCTCACCGATATAGTTTCATCCTCTTCAAGTTGCGCTAACGGCATTGTAGGTGGCAGTAGTGTAGTATTGACCACCTCGGTCGGTAACAGCGACTTGATCACACTTTCTGTCGGTAAAAGAGTCTTCATAACACCGTCGGGCAGTTGGAGAAGCGGCTGGTTTAACTGCTCCATTACTAGGCCACTGTTTGAGTACTGGAATTAAGTTTATTTAATTAATATTGTTTTATTATCAAATATATAAAAAGTGAGATTAGTGAGACTGCGTTGGGAATGAAGATCTTTTGTTTTCTTCAAATGAAGGCAAGACATTATTTTCATTATTTTACCACAGGTTAAATCTATACTAATATTATAAAGAGGTAAACTTTGTTTGTTTGTTTGTTTGTTTTTTTGCAGCGAGTAGGCTTCGAAACTACTGGACCGATTTCAAAAATTCTTTCACCGTTAGAATCCTTATTAGGCCCGGATGAACATAGGCTATAGGGTTTCGCATAATTTCCACTGGGCTGGAATAAATATGAATTAAATACAAAAAAAAAATTACCATTTGACGCATGGAGGTATAAGTTTGACATACACCATAGAATAACAAGTCCCCAGAAGGAGTCATCAATGACAGATGTATTCCGGGTAGTGAAGCAAAAACGAGTCGAAAATCCCGCATGTTCCGCTCTTCTTACCCGCCGATTGTTGCTATATCGATAAATATTATCAGTTTTTAGAGACAATACATAGGTTGTAAAAATTTGACATACTAAAAAGTTGCTTCAAAAGTGTGCATGATCACGGGTTCTGGGAATTTATTATTCTGTGACGTACAGATGACATGACACAACATGACAGATTTTTTTTTTTGTTTTGGTTATCCCAAAGAAAGAGCATGAGGAATACAGCATCCATACAGCCATTGTTTTTTTTTTGATTGATGATAACGATGATGAATGGAAACGTCGGGAGAATCCTCAAAAACGAGTGTAAAATTAGTCAAAATCAAAAAGAATTGCGAAAACAACATACCTACGTGACCCCACAAAGAAACAGACACATACAAATAAATTTTAAATTTCACAAGTAAATTACACTCATTCCCTTTTGGTGTTTATGTTCGTTAGGAAGTGTAAGAGAGTACGGACGGAATTCCCAAAATTCCCATGGGAACTGGGCAGACAGGAATTCCAAATTTTTACCGAAATTTCCACTACCGGAACAAAAGCTTATTCAATAAGTATAAAAATAAACCGTTTGACGTACACAGATGAAATTTGGTGTATATGTTTGTTAGGGGGTGTAAAAGACAATTAAGAATGGGTTTTCCGAAATTCCCATGGGAACGGCACAAACAGGAATTTCAAGTTTTTACGAAAACCACATGACATATAGAGATGAATATGAGAGGTATATTCGGTAGAGAGTGTAAGAAAGAACTGAGAACATATTTCCCGAAATTCCTACCGAAACTGAACAAACTGGAATAATTTTTTTTAAAGAAAACCGTTATACCTATGAAGTTGAAATCGAAGATATTTTATATCATCCGATCTCTGTTCCTGTCCCTATCTCGAAAAAATTGACGCGATAAAATATTTGGGTGTTATGTTGGATTACAGGCTCTCATGGCACTCACATCTCGAGCTAATCATGGGGCGTGTCAGGAGGCTAATTTGGATTTTCAAAAACCTACGCCATATTATGAATAGTGAACTTCTAAACAAGGTTTACATGGCTTTAGCGCAATCAGTGATCACATATTGCATTCCTGTTTGGGGTGGAGCTACTAAGACTAGGTTCCTTGATCTAGAAAGAGCCCAAAGATCACTTCTTAAAGTAATGTATTTTAAACAATACCGATATCCAACTGCAGACCTATACAGGGTGTGTGTGACAGCCAGGCAAATACTGCCATGGTGACTTCACACCATTATTGTAAACCAAACAGCATTGTTTTTATTTTCAGGAAATGTAAGACTAAAGTTTTAGAAAATTCATAAATCTTACCACCCCGCAATGTAATGCTCATAACGGAAAATTGCGCGCGCTCACGTGGCGTAGCCGGGCGGGCGGGCGGCGGCGGCCGCGCCGCCCGCCCTCCGTGTCGGTGCAAAATCTTTCACGAAGTAAAACCTACCTCCCTAGGTAAATTTGTTTAAGCATAAAGGCTCTATTCGTAATACGAAAATACCGTGTGTGTTACCTACCTACATTGATACCTAACAACAACACTTCATAAATAAATTAGTAGTAGGTAGTTAGTTACCATCGAATCTTAACCGATCATCAAACGTACATAATACTTCTATGCACAATACATAACATACACATAAGTAAACATGTACATACCAATAAGTTATCGGTGGTAGTACATACCATGTCTGTCTATCTTGTAAGTAAGACAGGTAGGTGCAATCAAACCAGTAACAAAACGTAAGTCGGAATCCTACCTACCTACTTTAGGACAAATAGGTAAGTACTACTATGTACTAGACTTCATAATCTACATAAACACTAATCGATAAATTAGGTAAAAACTAGTATAAAATGAATATTCTTACTTCAGTCTCCTCGTTCAGGTCTTATGAGGTAAGGCTCGAAATGTAGGCCTCCCAGCTGCACGCAGAGCCGTGCGCGCCGAAGAGTCTCGGCATTCAGACGAGGCATCAGTGTTCGGTCTTCGGCTATCGCGGCATTTAGTTCGATAAACGCGGCTCTGATTCGTAGCTCCATGACGTCTCGTCTATCACACTCTGTGACGTACACGCGCTCTTTGATGTAGCCCCATAGGAAAAAATCCAACGGGGTCAAATCAGGCGAGCGCGGTGGCCACAAATGGGGACCGTAGCGTCCAATCCACCGGCCCGGAAAGATCGCGTCCAGGTGCTGGCGTACGGTGAGTACCACATGTGGAGGAGCTCCATCATGCTGGAACCAAATCCTCGGCATTCGGGCAAGAGGGACGTCGTCGTCAACATCAAGCTCAGCGCGGAGAATTTCCACCTCGCGTCCTAGCTCTTGTTGTAGAAATGCCAAATAACTGGTGCCGTTCATACGTGCCGGCAAAAATACCGGCCCGAGGATTTGGTTATGGTACACACCAGCCCACACATTTAAGGACCACCGAGTCTGGTGCCCCGTCTGCTGGATGGCATTCGGGTTACCATGTGACCACAGATGGGCATTGCGCCGGTTCCACATACCGTTACGCGTAAATGTGGATTCATCAGTCCAGATTACTCTGGATATGAAGCCAGCATTAACGCGTTCCTGGCTAATGAGCCAACGACAATACGCCACCCGGCGACTTGCGTCTCCCGGCACCAGAGCCTGCACCTTGTGGATGCAGTATGGGCGCTGCCGATCTCTACGCAGCACTTTATGCACAGTCCAGTGCGACGTACGAGCTCCATGATGCCGCTGAATCAATTTCGCAGCGGTGCGCGTACCCAGACGTGGATTACGGCGAACCACAGCTAAAACTCGTTCTTCGGTACGCAGAGCAACTGGTCGTCCAGCCCCTTCTTGTGTCGGTACAATTGGCCGATTATCTAGCACCCTTTGATACGCTGCGGTTATAATACGGCCGTTTGCTGGGTGCCTAGCGTTGGGATAACGCTCCCTGTACATCCTCAAGGCAAGCGAGGCATTTCCTCGGGCTTCGCCCAAACACATGAGCATCTGCCCGTACTCACGTGCACTAAATACACTCATTATCCGTATCACACAAACACACAATACACTCACAAAAATATTCCATAAAACACACGAAATGTCCTATGTTACGCGCAACGATATCCAAACGACTTTCTATGATCTAGCACTGCAGCGAACTGGGCGAGAAAAAAAAACGAAACTCCCGAAAAATTGAAATTTGCAAACCAATAGTGTTGTACACTTGTTTCACTGTTATCGATCCAAACAAAAAATCGTTGTATAATGAGTGCACATAGGTAGGTCGTATTTCAGTTCAGTTCTTTCTAAATCATTAGATACCTAGGATCATAATGTACTTACCTATTTTTCAATAAAAAGCAACCATCATCGAGTGGTGGCCTTCCTGGTAGGTAGTAAAGCCTAGCAGTACAGCAGAGTATGATTTTCGGCTAACATGGTGATTAAATTAAATAAACCTAAGCTTATTAATACATATCGCATTTAAAGTAAATAGGTAAGCGTACTATTAAGGTATAAGGTATGGGTTGGGCTCATGTATGTACTTATTTATTACATTGAGAATTACGTTTCGATAATTTCTAGTCAAACAGACAATAAATTACACAGACTTCAAGTTACTCCTGTCTTCTAATCGACTAGTAACTGTCAGTATGACCAAAAATTTCATGTGTAGGTAGGTCCATATGCATGACCCATTAAATAAACATCGAAATCACCTACCGAAACTACCTGCTTACTTATTTTATTACCGGCAGTTTTTGATTATAAGAAATAGCTGTAGATAAGATAGTTAAAAAGTGCACAATAGATTTGTTGTTCGTTTTACTGCCTACGGTCATTCAAACTAGGAGCACAGATTTAATAGTAGCTACTGGCGTAAGTAGGTACTAAAAGTTCCAAAGCGTCCAAATTACGATTATGACTATTTTGCGATTAGCAAATTTACAAACTAGGTTTTTTAAGCTAATGAAATGAATGACCTACCTAATCTATCCATTATTTCAGTTGTAAGTACCTACTGATAGGTAGATAAAAGAACTTATCATTTACCTACTCTTTATTTCAACTGCATTGTTTGCATTTGAAAGATACGAACGGAGGGACTAATAAAATTGCTTTAATTAGATTCGATATCGATTTTAATTAGTTGAAATAATACATCCCAAATCCCAACACTATTACGTACCTTTTCTACCACCTCCACTCTACCCTACTACTACACTGCGAGTTTTGCAAACATAGTTATTTTGAACGGTGGCGCTAGTTGCTCGGTGTATGACGACATTATCTGTGTATCTGCATACAAAATATTTTAGTTCCGAATTCGCCCACCGGAATAAAATTGTATAAAACGGTAATCATACTAGAATAAAGGTGGTTATACACACTACAACTCCACCAAGCCAAGTTTGCAAATCGCGTGTCGTGCGTCGGTCGATCATCTAGCTAAAAAGAT
The DNA here is from genome assembly GCA_014607495.2 of Carposina sasakii. Taxonomy (NCBI): domain Eukaryota; kingdom Metazoa; phylum Arthropoda; class Insecta; order Lepidoptera; family Carposinidae; genus Carposina; species Carposina sasakii. The sequence goes on along the minus strand of CP053149.1, from coordinate 2,865,621 downwards.
TCGCTAAGACTTAAACATAAATTAATAAACGATAAATGCTACAAACTGTCCGTAATGGTCTGCCTATTTTTTTAGAAGACAGGCAGGGTCTAGGTTATGAATTATGATATGATTTCATCTCATCAGCCAACCCTTGCTACTTGTTTTATAACATGCAAGCCATGTTCAGGTACTGAGATTTTTAATATCTTGTTCATGTTACTCAATCATGCAGTGAAAACAATAAATCAAAGTATGAATAAAGAGAAAAAAGTGATATGTAGTAGGGTAAAGTACTAAAGAAAGCATTTTATTATTAAAGGTATGTACTGAAAGTACGAAATCCATCATGTGTAGTGACCGACTAGTGTGTAGGGATACTTTATACAGGCGCTAGGCGGTTGACCTTTGTGCGCGGGGGATCTCCCTCGTTTGATAGACCGCACGCCGGACGCGCGTCGCGCGCCGGCGACGAGACAGATAGCGCATACAGCATTTGTCTCGCTCTCTACACGTGCTGACCGCATGCCTCGTACATGCGCGCTACCTAGGTATCTCTTGTTCCAAACAGCTGACGCCCCCGTACCATGTAATTTGATTATCGTACGATAACGACGTTTCATAATAATTTTATTATTTTGCATTACTTTTTTCTGTATTACGTGCTTGTTTTAGTTATTTTAGGTATTATCGGGTATATTACCATAGAATGTACCATTCTGACACGGAAAAATGAAAAAAAAACCGGAAAATTTCAGGAATTTTCCTGAGAAAATTTTCAGTGGTTTTCATCTCAGAATCATGGTCTGATATCATCCTATCAATATTTGCCTGGCTGTCACAAACACCCTGTATAGACTTTGTGATCTCCTATCAGTTAGGAAACTTTATGTTTTAAATGCAATCTTATCTTTACATAAAAAACTTCCATTTAAACTTCCATACTCGATAAAAGACGTAAGCACTCCGTGATCCCTCCACTCCCAGCGCGTTCTGGCTTCGCTGGACGACAATACGCCACTCTATCTGGATATATGTATAATTTGGTGAATCAAAAACTTAACATCTATCCTGAACCCTTATACACATGTAAAAAACTGTTAACGGAATGGTTAAAAACAATATCTTATGAAGAGGTAGAAACTTTGGTTAAAAGAAAATAATAATCACATAACACAATAACTCCTAGATAATTATGGTGAGAATTGAAGCAAATATAAATCCATAGAATATCATAGATAAAACATGCAACTATAGGTACTATAGAATTTAGCAACTGTAGCTATCCAACCCACATGTTGACTTATACTTAAAATGTCACCCACACACACACATATCACATCCTCGGGGAATGGTGTAATTGGTTTTCTTTTTTCTTTATTATTTTTATTGCATGCTTTCGTATATTAATTGCAGTAATCCACCTCTTGTTGTTAAATCTTTTGTAAAACGACTATGGGCAAGAGCGAGATATCCCCAACACAAGTATTATTATTACTTACTGGGGCTTTCTCGACAGAACAGAAAATGTTTTACTGAAATAAAGCAATTTTTATTTTATTTTATTTTATTTATCATTAGGGACTGCTAGGATGCACAAAGAACGGATTTCCCGTAATTCCCTCGGGAACTGGACAAACGGGAATACCCAATTTTAACGAAAACCATTGGACACAATATAATGATGAAATTTGGTAGGGAGTGTGAGGAGGCACTGAGAACGTATTTCTCGAAATTTCCACCTGAACGGGACAAACGGGAAATCTGTTTTTTACGAAAACCACTATAAATATAAAGCAGAAATCGGGCATGAATATTCTTTAGGGAGTGCGAGGAAGCACTAAGAACGAATTTCCCGAAACTCCCACGGGAACGGGCATTCCCAATTTTCACGCAAACCACTTGACACATGATGATGAAGTATGACAGGTATATTCGGTAGGGAGTGTAAGGAAGCACTGAGGACATATTACCCGAAATTCCCACGGGAACGGGACAAACGGGAATTCCAAATTTTAGAGGATATGTACCGAAGCGAAGCGAGGGCGGGCCACTAGTTAAATTATAAATATGGTGTATTAGATCTCAATGGACTTTAGAAAGGAGAGATTGGTTATTTCCTGGAAAAGGTATTTCATTCCGGTTGGTACGAATGAAGTTACAATACAGTGACTATCTTGTTGAATTATTGTTTTATAAACCTGTTATTATCATGTTGTAACTAATAAACCACGTGTTAAGTTAAATAGCCGTTAAATAGGACATTTGGTAACAAAATGGGTGGAATAGCCGTCAAATCACAATTTATTTCTCATAACATAGTACGAGTAAGTACCTACAATAAAGTTAATTACATTCTTAGATCGAAGACATTTTGTGAAATTATACCGACATGACTGATGCCATAAACTAAAATAGAATGGACATATTTTTAATGAGTTAAATCTTAAAATTAAAAATATATAGTTTTTTAAGACAAACAGTGGAAATCAATTGGTTTACAATACGTTACCTGGTCCGGCTCTAAGATCCGGAAAGCGGAAGCGGGGTCGCTGACATCATAAGCGACGTAGATGATGCTCTCGTCCGCTTCCGGTGTGATCACTCCCGCTTCCTGTGTGATCACTCCCGCTTCCTGTGTGATCACTCCCGCTTCCTGTGTGATCACTTCCGCCGTCTCCTGCAGCGCCGGCGCCAGCAGGCTGTAGTCTTTGTGTACTTGCTGGAAATCAATAACGACTTGTGTTATGATGGTGTGTATGTATTGTTTGAAAGCACGAAAATTGTGCTTGTTTGGAGGTAGGTTTAATCTAATTTAATCCAAACATACATATTCAGATGGCTGTTTGTCATATAGCTAAACCTAGCTGTTAATTAGTGACAAGTTGCCAACTTATCGGTGGCCTAGCGGTGTGTCTCCGCATGTGCTTGCTGAGCGCCCTGCGGTCTGTGTGTGTGTGTGACTGACCCGGCGGTGCTTGTTGAGGTTGGAGCAGTCGGCGAAGGCGCGGCCGCAGTGCGCGCAGCGGAACGGCTTCTCCCCGGTGTGTCTCCGCATGTGCTTGCTGAGCGCCCTGCGGTGTGTGTGTGTGTGTGTGTGACTGACCCGGCGGTGCTTGTTGAGGTTGGAGCAGTCGGCGAAGGCGCGGCCGCAGTGCGCGCAGCGGAACGGCTTCTCCCCGGTGTGTCTCCGCATGTGCTTGCTGCGCGCAGCGGAACGGCTTCTCCCCCTCCGCATGTGCTTGCTGAGCGTGTGTGTGTGTGTGTGTGTGACTGACCCGGCGTGTTGAGGTTGGAGCAGTCGGCGAAGGCGCGGCCGCAGTGCGCGCAGCGGAACGGCTTCTCCCCGGTGTGTCTCCGCATGTGCTTGCTGAGCGCCCTGCGGTGTGTGTGTGTGTGTGTGACTGACCCGGCGGTGCTTGTTGAGGTTGGAGCAGTCGGCGAAGGCGCGGCCGCAGTGCGCGCAGCGGAACGGCTTCTCCCCGGTGTGTCTCCGCATGTGCTTGCTGAGCGCCCAGCGTGTGTGTGTGTGTGTGTGTGACTGACCCGGCGGTGCTTGTTGAGGTTGGAGCAGTCGGCGAAGGCGCGGCCGCAGTGCGCGCAGCGGAACGGCTTCTCCCCGGTGTGTCTCCGCATGTGCTTGCTGAGCGCCCAGCGGTGTGTGTGTGTGTGTGTGACTGACCCGGCGGTGCTTGTTGAGGTTGGAGCAGTCGGCGAAGGCGCGGCCGCAGTGCGCGCAGCGGAACGGCTTCTCCCCGGTGTCTCCGCATGTGCTTGCTGAGCGCCCAGCGTGTGTGTGTGTGTGTGTGACTGACCCGGCGGTGCTTGTTGAGGTTGGAGCAGTCGGCGAAGGCGCGGCCGCAGTGCGCGCAGCGGAACGGCTTCTCCCCGGTGTGTCTCCGCATGTGCTTGCTGAGCGCCCAGCGGTGTGTGTGTGTGTGTGTGTGACTGACCCGGCGGTGCTTGTTGAGGTTGGAGCAGTCGGCGAAGGCGCGGCCGCAGTGCGCGCAGCGGAACGGCTTCTCCCCGGTGTGTCTCCGCATGTGCTTGCTGAGCGCCCAGCGGTGTGTGTGTGTGTGTGTGTGACTGACCCGGCGGTGCTTGTTGAGGTTGGAGCAGTCGGCGAAGGCGCGGCCGCAGTGCGCGCAGCGGAACGGCTTCTCCCCGGTGTGTCTCCGCATGTGCTTGCTGAGCGCCCAGCGGTGTGTGTGTGTGTGTGTGTGACTGACCCGGCGGTGCTTGTTGAGGTTGGAGCAGTCGGCGAAGGCGCGGCCGCAGTGCGCGCAGCGGAACGGCTTCTCCCCGGTGTGTCTCCGCATGTGCTTGCTGAGCGCCCAGCGGTGTGTGTGTGTGTGTGTGTGACTGACCCGGCGGTGCTTGTTGAGGTTGGAGCAGTCGGCGAAGGCGCGGCCGCAGTGCGCGCAGCGGAACGGCTTCTCCCCGGTGTGTCTCCGCATGTGCTTGCTGAGCGCCCAGCGTGTGTGTGTGTGTGTGTGTGACTGACCCGGCGGTGCTTGTTGAGGTTGGAGCAGTCGGCGAAGGCGCGGCCGCAGTGCGCGCAGCGGAACGGCTTCTCCCCGGTGTGTCTCCGCATGTGCTTGCTGAGCGTCCAGCGGTGTGTGTGTGTGTGTGTGTGTGACTGACCCGGCGGTGCTTGTTGAGGTTGGAGCAGTCGGCGAAGGCGCGGCCGCAGTGCGCGCAGCGGAACGGCTTCTCCCCGGTGTGTCTCCGCATGTGCTTGCTGAGCGCCCAGCGGTGTGTGTGTGTGTGTGTGTGTGACTGACCCGGCGGTGCTTGTTGAGGTTGGAGCAGTCGGCGAAGGCGCGGCCGCAGTGCGCGCAGCGGAACGGCTTCTCCCCGGTGTGTCTCCGCATGTGCTTGCTGAGCGCCCAGCGGTGTGTGTGTGTGTGTGTGTGTGTGTGTGTGACTGACCCGGCGGTGCTTGTTGAGGTTGGAGCAGTCGGCGAAGGCGCGGCCGCAGTGCGCGCAGCGGAACGGCTTCTCCCCGGTGTGTCTCCGCATGTGCTTGCTGAGCGCCCAGCGGGTGTGTGTGTGTGTGTGTGTGACTGACCCGGCGGTGCTTGTTGAGGTTGGAGCAGTCGGCGAAGGCGCGGCCGCAGTGCGCGCAGCGGAACGGCTTCTCCCCGGTGTGTCTCCGCATGTGCTTGCTGAGCGCCCAGCGGTGTGTGTGTGTGTGTGTGTGACTGACCCGGCGGTGCTTGTTGAGGTTGGAGCAGTCGGCGAAGGCGCGGCCGCAGTGCGCGCAGCGGAACGGCTTCTCCCCGGTGTGTCTCCGCATGTGTTTGCTGAGCGCCCAGCGGTCCCCGCAGGCGCGCGCGCACACTCCGCACACGAATGAGCGCGCGCGACGCACCGCTCTGCCAAAGAACAACATTCTAGAATGTTTTATGAATCCTGTGCTGATGCGCAGCTACACTAGATTATATTAGCTAGAGTGCGTTTCGCGGACATAGATGAGTCATTCTATAAAACGGCCTAATTTCGGAATTAACATTTTGTAGGTATGTGACGCAGAGAATGCTATGTAATGTTGACGTCTTTTTGGCCGTAAATCGAACGCCAAATTTTTGGCAATATGAGTTTCGAAAAAATAAAAGATGATGATGACATTGTAACAAGCGACATCATAAAGGAACGATTTCGTGCCTGTACTCTTGTGCTCGTATACTGACTTGGGTCGGGCGGGCGCGGGCGGCGCGGAGGGCGCGGACGGCGGCGCGGCGCGGTCGTGGCGGCGCACGTGCAGGCGGTGCTGTGAGGAGGTGGTGAAGCGCCAAGCGCACACTCCACATTTGTACGGCTTGTCTCCGCTGTGGATGCGCTCGTGTTCCGATAGGTTGCCTTTCTGGCTGAAGCGCTTGTCGCAGACCTTACACTGGTATGGTTTTAAACCTAAAATCGTAGTTAATAGAAATAAAAGACACATATACAGGGTATGTTAAGCAAAAAGCTATGTAAATAGCTCACTGTAGAGAACCCATCCACAAAATTTGAGACCCGAAATCACATATTGATTTTTCCCGATAGTATGGAGAATTTTTAAATATCTCAGGAATTTTCATACAATCTTGAAAAATAAAAATGTGATTACGAGTTTTAAATTTTGGAAATAGGTTCTCTATAGTGGGCTATTTACATAGCTTTTCGCTTAACTTACCCTTTCTGTTACACACTGTATATATACAGGATGATTTTTGGTCGTCAACGTTCCCGAAAACTACGGAATCTCCTCATCATCACGTTCATTTTTCTCCATGGAAGCATACCTGGGAAGTGTCTGGTTTCCAAAATATTTGGGTCCAAAGTTGAGTAAATAGACTGCGTTTTTCTGCATAAATGCACATAGACGCGCGTAGCAGGATTTTTTCACGAAAAATAATTAATATCTGTCTATAAAAAAACTAACAGAAACACTAGACACTATAAATTTCGCACGATCAAGAAATTTAAATTTTTTTTTCAAAATAAAAAATATATTTTTTCCCAGCATTTTTTTTGGCATAAACTTACTTTATTTGATATATAGAGTACGTACCCTTCGTTAATGGTGGCCACAAAAAAACATCCTGTATATATAATGTGGGCGTGACTCTATATATAGAGTCACGCCCATTATCCCCCAAAGAAGTCAAGCAAAAGTGTGCATATTATGTCGATCCCCAAATTACTACTTGAAGATTCAATAATTTTTTTAAAACGAAAAACCGACTTCCTCCCAAAACTCGAGCTTACTAAAGTAAAATTTTATTTATTTATTTATTTATTCACCCATATAAAACATTATCATTACAGCTGATCAAGCCAATGCGATAACGTGAAAACCATAAACATCTTAAATTAACTTATAACAACAATACAAAATTAATAATATAAATAAAATTACTCATAACTTAAATAAAGCCGTTTCTGTAAATTCACTCAGAGAGCATATAAATATATCTATTCGGTCGTTAACTTTGTTAAGGACTTAACAATTTAACTAAAGGGCAAATATATATTGCGTTAAGCCGTGTACGAAGTTTAGGAGGCATAATATTGTCAGATTTATATAATTTTTATATAAAATAGGCCACATGACAAAAGAGAAAAAGGACTAGGCTTCGAAACTTTACGTCTGACAATATGATGATTATGATGATAATGATGACCTCCGACCAATTTCGGTCTACTTCTACTCCTAGATATTACTAAGTTGGCGTTCATGCTCTCGGAGATGGCTTATATTTACATAGCCAATCTTCGCCCTGAACGCCCGCGCACACAGAGGACAGGTTAGTGCGCCATTATTGTATTATAGATAATACGAGTAGCAGCAGGAGGACGAGTCTTTAGTTCATCACGTTTAGCGTCAAGGTCAGCTTGACGCTGCTCCTCGAACTCGTGTACTTACTTTATCACCGTCCTGCGTCACTCTGGTCGTTGTGCTGACAAAACTTCCCATTTAGATGGATCTATATTGCATCTCTTCATATGTCTTTTCTGAACATCTTTGTATCTGAGGAGTTGCCCGTCGCGTTTCCGCTTGCCCTCCTCCAGTTCAGAAAAGAAGATGCGCTTAGCCAATCTCTCCTCCGCCATACGAAACACATGACCGCACCACCGAAACTGCCGACGCATTAAGTAGGCCTCAATGGCACTTACATTGGCTCTTCGCAATACTTCGGTATTACGCACTCGGTTGGACCATCTGATTCTCATGATGGATCGAAGGCACTTGAGGTGGAATCGATCCAGAGTGCGTATGTGGCGACGGTACATGCACCACGACTCGGAGGAATATAAGAGATTTGGCAGCAAAACAGCCATGTACACACTTATTTAGGCAACATATAATTACACTCCTTCTTCCTGCCCTGTTCCCAATCATTTGGGGTCGGTGCAATATGTACTCGTAGGTACTCTTTTTTCATTCATCCCTATTATCCGTCATCTCGTTATTCTAATGTCTACCTGTTCCTCTATAACCATCTTACTTCGGACACGGCTTAACGCAACATATAATTTCATGACTTAACACAATTATCTTCATCTTCATAAGCCTATTGCAGTCTATTACTGGACGTAGCCCCCCCCCTGCCATAGGGGGATTTTGTTACTAAAAAGTTCCACTATCTGTTTTTCGGCGGCTCCATCATCAGACCCTCGTTTCCTTTATATTATGTGTAGCTGACCAAAATTCTCTATAAAAATCTAAAAACGGACTACTCGTGCCTTTTATATTTGAGGATATCCCTAGATTCCTTAGAGATTCCATCATCAGATGTTATGTTTTATATGTAGGTGATCAAAACGCTCAGTAAAAGTATAAAAACAGACTACATGTGCCTACAATATTCGAGGATTGCCCTCGATTTCTCCAAGATCCCATCATCAGATCCTGATGTGGTGAATATGGGACCAACCTGGAAGTATACCATGACCAACTATAAAAAAAAAAATTGAAATCGGTTCATAAATGACGGAGTTCTGAGGTAACACACATAAAAAAAAAAAAAAAAAAAAAAAAAAAAAAAGACATACAGACGAATTGATAACCTCTCTTTTTGAAGTCGGTTAATAAGCCTATTGCAGTCCACTACTGGACGTAGGCCTCCCCCTGCCATAGGGGGATTTTGTTACTAAAAAGTTCCACTATCTGTTTTTCGGCGGCTCCATCATCAGACCCTCGTTTCCTTTATATTATGTGTAGCTGACCAAAATTCTCTATAAAAATCTAAAAACGGACTACTCGTGCCTTTTATATTTGAAGATATCCCTCGATTCCTTACAGATTCCATCATCAGATGTTATGTTTTATGTGTAGGTGATCAAAACGCTCAGTAAAAGTATAAAAACAGACTACATGTGCCTACAATATTCGAGGATTGCCCTCGATTTCTCCAAGATCCCATCATCTGATCCTGATGTGGTGAATATGGGACCAACCTGGAAGTGTACCATGACCAACTATAAAAAAAAATTGAAATCGGTTCATAAACGACGGAGTTCTGAGGTAACACACATAAAAAATAAAAAAAATAAAAATTAAAAAAAACATACAGACGAATTGATAACCTCTCTTTTTGAAGTCGGTTAAAAAAATTTGGAGTGAAAAGGTAACGGTTTTCTTATATTATGTCGATTCCTAGATCACTAGGTACTTAAAGATTCAACAAAAGTTTGATTCTATTAAATACATATTGGAAAAACATATGAAACAAACCTAGTTATAAAATAGCGTAGAAGTATGAATAGACAAAATAAAAGACGTACATCGTTTCTAAAGTGAGCACCAGATCAGTGGGACGAGATTGAATATTGAGTACTCGTGCGTGGCGTAAAAAAATTGGAAGAAAACTACATCGAAAACTGTACATTATCCACTGAGGCTATTCTATATAATATATTTACCGGTATGCCACCGCATATGCAGCGTGAGACTAGTCTTGTGCGCGAACTTCTGCTTGCAGATCTCGCACGAGAAGCGTTTGACGCCCGAGTGTAACATCTGATGGTTGATTAGATTCGCCTTCGTCTTGAACGACGCCGAGCACTCCTGGGTATTGTATACTAGCTTTTACAATAGAGGAATAAGATGTCATAGAGTGCTAATGTTTTACTACCTGCCTCGATGCACCTTTAGACTTTTCAATGCCTCCCAATTGGGAGACTATAGTGTCTAGTGTTTCTGTTAGTTTTTTTAGATATTAATTATTTTTCGTGAAAAAATCCTGCTACGCGCGTCTATGTGCATTTATGCAGAAAAACGCAGTCTATTTACTCAACTTTGGACCCAAATATTTTGGAAACCAGACACTGGAATTCCAGTGCTTGACATTTAGATTGCATTGCTGTACGTTACAGTACAAGTAATGTAGTACATTAGAGTAATGCAATCTAAGTGTCAAGGACTGGAATTGGGAGGTACCGGAAAGTCTCGAGGTGCATCGAGACAGTTAGTAGGACTTTAGCTCTCTATGACATCTTATTCCTCAATGCTTTTACAGATCTCTTGGCCAATGAAACTAAATCAAAGGAGTATTTATTAAACAAAACGCAGATAATCCACGAGAAGCGCTTGACGCCCGAGTGTAACAGCTGGTGGTTCAGCAGGTTGGACTTAGTCTTGAACGACGCCGAACAGTCCTGGGTATTATATACTAGGTTTTATAGGGCTCTTGGCCAATGTTTTTTTATTGGTTTTGACATAGACATCGCCTAGATTTCATCCTTAGGCGATCATGATCATTGTTAGTTACACGTTGGTGGCCATAAAATATCGAAACGCCAACTTATATTTGACGGATCGTAACAAATATAGAAAGTAACATTATATCATATACAGGGTGTAACAAAAAGGGAATGTTAAGCGAAAAGCTACGTAAATAGCCCACTATAGAGAACCTATCCACAAAATTTGAGACTCGAAATCACATGTTTATTTTTCCCGATAGTATGGAGAATTTTTAAATATCTCAGAAATTTTCATACAATCTTGAAAAATAAACTTGTGACTTCGAGTCTCAAATTTGGTGTATAGGTTCTCTACAGTGGGCTATTCACGTAGCTTTTCGCTTAACATACCCTTTTTGTTACACCCTGTATAATCGACAAATAAGTTGTGTATGCTTTTATGTAGACTACATAATTTGATTACCGTTGCAGTGCGACAGAGACAGCACTAACCTGACAATGGTAGGGGCGCGAGTGTGAGTGCACCAGCTGGTGCTTCTGCAGCAGCTGCTTGTGCTTGAAGTGCTTCCCGCACTTGTTGCACACGTAGCGTTGGCCGGCGTGCTCCGCTACCTTGTGGTACGCCACGGATGATGGGTGGTTTAGCACCTGGGGGAAACATATGTGATGTTACTCTTCAATTATTATGATAAGAAAATATTTAGTTCCAACACGCAGTTTTAGTATAAATTCGACAGGCCAATGAATCGGCTTTTGTAATACTTAGTTTTCAAAAATCATCACAATTTTTATGAGTGACAGCGGCTATTTCGAGATTGCGACCGGTAGCCAGTTACAAAATTGTAATTAGAACCTACATCAGATTATTAGTTGTAAGTGTAATTATCGTTGCTAAGTGTGTTCTGTAAGTGTGTCTAAATAAATAAATAAAATAAAATGAGCCTGCACATTGTCATAAATAACTAATTCAATAATGGTCCTTCGTACCGGATATGATTATATTGTCTCACTCGCGCGGGTAGACGTACCTTGCCGCACAGGTCGCACGCGTAGCCCTGCTTGAGGCGGCGGCGGCGGTGCGACAGCGCGTGCAGTGCGAGTGAGCGCGGGTAGACGTACCTTGCCGCACAGGTCGCACGCGTAGCCCTGCTTGAGGCGGCGGCGGCGGTGCGACAGCGCGTGCAGTGCGAGTGAGCGCGGGTAGACGTACCTGCCGCACAGGTCGCACGCGTAGCCCTGCTTGAGGCGGCGGCGGCGGTGCGCAGCGCGTGCAGTGCGAGTGAGCGCGGGTAGACGTACCTTGCCGCACAGGTCGCACGCGTAGCCCTGCTTGAGGCGGCGGCGGCGGTGCGACAGCGCGTGCAGTGCGAGTGAGCGCGGGTAGACGTACCTTGCCGCACAGGTCGCACGCGTAGCCCTGCTTGAGGCGGCGGCGGCGGTGCGACAGCGCGTGCAGTGCGAGTGAGCGCGGGTAGACGTACCTTGCCGCACAGGTCGCACGCGTAGCCCTGCTTGAGGCGGCGGCGGCGGTGCGACAGCGCGTGCAGTGCGAGTGAGCGCGGGTAGACGTACCTTGCCGCACAGGTCGCACGCGTAGCCCTGCTTGAGGCGGCGGCGGCGGTGCGACAGCGCGTGCAGTGCGAGTGAGCGCGGGTAGACGTACCTTGCCGCACAGGTCGCACGCGTAGCCCTGCTTGAGGCGGCGGCGGCGGTGCGACAGCGCGTGCAGTGCGAGTGAGCGCGGGTAGACGTACCTTGCCGCACAGGTCGCACGCGTAGCCCTGCTTGAGGCGGCGGCGGCGGTGCGACAGCGCGTGCAGTGCGAGTGAGCGCGGGTAGACGTACCTTGCCGCACAGGTCGCACGCGTAGCCCTGCTTGAGGCGGCGGCGGCGGTGCGACAGCGCGTGCAGTGCGAGTGAGCGCGGGTAGACGTACCTTGCCGCACAGGTCGCACGCGTAGCCCTGCTTGAGGCGGCGGCGGCGGTGCGACAGCGCGTGCAGTGCGAGTGAGCGCGGGTAGACGTACCTTGCCGCACAGGTCGCACGCGTAGCCCTGCTTGAGGCGGCGGCGGCGGTGCGACAGCGCGTGCAGTGCGAGTGAGCGCGGGTAGACGTACCTTGCCGCACAGGTCGCACGCGTAGCCCTGCTTGAGGCGGCGGCGGCGGTGCGACAGCGCGTGCAGTGCGAGTGAGCGCGGGTAGACGTACCTTGCCGCACAGGTCGCACGCGTAGCCCTGCTTGAGGCGGCGGCGGCGGTGCGACAGCGCGTGCAGTGCGAGTGAGCGCGGGTAGACGTACCTTGCCGCACAGGTCGCACGCGTAGCCCTGCTTGAGGCGGCGGCGGCGGTGCGACAGCGCGTGCAGTGCGAGTGAGCGCGGGTAGACGTACCTTGCCGCACAGGTCGCACGCGTAGCCCTGCTTGAGGCGGCGGCGGCGGTGCGACAGCGCGTGCAGTGCGAGTGAGCGCGGGTAGACGTACCTTGCCGCACAGGTCGCACGCGTAGCCCTGCTTGAGGCGGCGGCGGCGGTGCGACAGCGCGTGCAGTGCGAGTGAGCGCGGGTAGGCGAAGCGTGCGCCGCACTCTGCGCATGCGTACGGACGCACGCCTAGATGTACCGCCTGGGGAGATACACACAGTAGTATGAATAGTCACATTTGGGTGGGTAAACATTTGGTGACATCGTCCAAGGTGGTATATATTTTAATTTGTGCGCAACTAGAAATGGTTTGAATAGCAGCGATGTCGTCACTACAGGTAAAACGTCGTTACTAGAACGTTTATATCAGATTGGCGCGGTTTCCTAGAGAACGGAAATTCACACCGTTTTGTGCATTGAAAATGTTATATTCAAGTCATTCACCACAGCATTACGGCACCGCTGCTCTAGGAAACCATAACCATGGCCAATGGTTACTGACAAGAGATGATGGTACTTTGGCTTTTCAACATAATAAGTTATTTTCAGAAGTGTCATAGTTTGAACCAGTGATTAATATATTATTATGGAGAAAAGACAGGTATTATTGACATACCTTAATATGCAGTGACTTGCTCTGTTTATTGCTGAACGTCTTATCGCAGTGGTTACACTTCAGCCTGCGTTTCTCGGGTGCAGCTGGCTTATCTTCAGACTCGGTGGGAGCTTCCAATGGAGCTTCTAAGATATTTTTTTATTTGCTTATAAACATGGTAGTTACAGATGTTAAACATATATCAGATTATTTATATATACATAGCCAATTATCTATGACCCCTAAGTGTAGACAAAGACCATGGATCTCCATCTAAGATATCTCTTTCGCCTCGATGAATGTTGATTATTTAATTTTTCATACAGCCTTCGTTGGCTAACTCCGCCTACCCCTTTGGGATATAGCCGTGAGGTTATGTATAATTTATTTATCTGGGACAGTTAACAACTGTATACAGAAATACATAGTTGGGTAATGTTTTTAAAGTATAAATAAGTACACAGTCCACTACACTATCCACAAGTTACTTAAAAGAAAGTTACACAAGACTATACATCACTGATGAGATAGCACCACCATGGATGCTGCAAAACTAACAAGCTCATACATATATTTACAGGGTGTAACAAAAAGGGTATGTTAAGCGAAAAGCTATATGAACAGCCCACTGTAGAGAACCGAAATTATCCACAAAATTTGAGTGGGACCCGAAATCACATGTTTTTATTTTTCCGGATAGTTATGGTCTCCTAGAATTTTTAAATATCTCAGGACATTTTCATACAATCTTGAAAAAAAAAATGTGATTTCGAGTCTTAAATTTTGTAGATAGGTTCTCTGTAGTGGGCTATTTACATAACTTTTCGCTTAACATACCCTTTCTGTTACACCCTGTATAAGTGATTGAAAAATGATGTTACTATAAGTTCCAAAAATAACCAGAAATGTAATAAAAATATGAAATCGTTTTTGTATTCTGTGTGCTAACGTTAGTTTTTTATGTTATACTAGTGGACGCCCGCGACTCTGTCCGCGTGGACTACAGAAAAAACAAAATGTCGAAATTATCCGGGATTATAAAAAGTAGGCTATATGTTAAGTGGGACCTGTCACAATAAGGATATTCTTGAAAACTGCATCGAAATCGGTTCAGCCGTTTCTGAGATTAGCGTGCACAGACAAACCGATAAACAGACAAAAAATCCAAAAATTTATCTTTTGGGTATAATTGCGTTGATAAAGGTCTCCTATAATATTTTTTGTCATATATCTTCCATGTACAGAAAGCGATCCGTTACATTTTTATTATATGTATAGATTCCCTGCCTTTCAAGAAGCGAACGAAAACTAACCACCTAATGCAGATCTTCCTTCGCTCCCCCATTTGCTTAACAAAAAATAAATCATAAAATGGAGAATCTATGCAGGCAGAATTGTATTAGGCTTACTTAAAGAATCTGTATGTTATACATATAGAACTACTATATGAAAATCTTGTTTTTAGGCATATCTTACTGTTTTCCATGGGCTCTATGTTTTCCAGACAAGCAGAGAAATGCTATAAAAGTATGCCAGAATTGGATGGAGAAAAGCATGCTAAACATTAAACTTAAAGACAAAATTAAATTGTGTGACATAAGGGGAACGGAGAAACAGAGGTGTGTGACATACACAATTAGGAAACTAAAATTGAAATGGATTGGTCATACAATAAGGAGTAGGAAAAACAAATGGTCAAGAGATATAACAGATTGGTACCCTCGAGACGGGAAAAGAAAGAGAAGAAGGCAGAGAAAAAGATGGGAAGACGAAATCAGGGAAGTCGCTGGGGCACTCTGGAGATGGACAGCTAGAGATAGAACACTATGGTGTACTCTGGGGGAGGCCTTTGCCAAAGGCAAGCTGGCAAAGATTAGTTAAGCGAAACACTATACTTTTTCTATGATTGTATTTGTTAGTCAGTATTTTTATTTATTACCGTTTTCCATCTTGGGCGTGAGACCCAGCGGGTCCGTACTGTCGTCTTTGAGCGGGTCCGTGAGGTCCGGCATGCCCGGCATGTCCGGCATGCCCGGCATGTCCGGCATCTCCGTCATGAGCACATTGTCCACGATCTTCTCCACTGAGGGCAGCTCGGGTTCTGCTTCTACGACAGGTTCTGGTTTTGGCTGCTCTTTCGCTGGCACCTTCTGTTGAGATGTAGAATTGTGTGAAAGCTTATTGTTTTGTTAGGGAATAAAGAAAAGGCTATGTAGATTATTGTACTGATTCATAAGTGTGATGATTGTGTGGCCCTGATGTCGTGGTGGTGGCGGTGTGCCCCCGGTGTGTACGTACCCCCGGCGTGGTGGCGGTGTACGCCCCGGCCGGTGTGCCCCCTGTGTACGTACCCCCGGCGTGGTGGCGGTGTGCCCCCGGTGTGTACGTACCCCCGGCGTGGTGGCGGTGTGCCCCCGGTGTGTACGTACCCCCGGCGTGGTGGCGGTGTGCCCCCGGTGTGTACGTACCCCCGGCGTGGTGGCGGTGTGCACCCGGTGTGTACGTACCCCCGGCGTGGTGGCGGTGTGCCCCCGGTGTGTACGTACCCCCGGCGTGGTGTGGTGTACGTACCCCCCGTGTGGCGGTGGGCACCCGGTGTGTACGTACCCCCGGCGTGGTGGCGGTGGTGTGCCCCCGTGTGTACGTACCCCCGGCGTGGTGGCGGTGTGCCCCCGGTGTGTACGTACCCCCGGCGTGGTGGCGGTGTGCCCCCGGTGTGTACGTACCCCCGGCGTGGTGGCGGTGTGCCCCCGGTGTGTACGTACCCCCGGCGTGGTGGCGGTGTGCCCCCGGTGTGTACGTACCCCCGGCGTGGTGGCGGTGTGCCCCCGGTGTCCGCGCACACGCTGGTGCTCGTTGAGCTGCAGACGTGTGTCGGACCGGAAGCCGCACTCGCAGCGGAACGACACCGGTCCGTGCGCCGCCACGTGCGACATGTACCGCCCCACGCATGTGAAATTCATGCCGCAGATTGCACACTGCTCGTGTGTTGGACGCGTGCGGCCTGCGTGACATAGAAGAAACATTAAAAATGCAAAAAAGGTGGGCTAATTAGAAAATAGCTAGATGTTATTTTACGTGTCCCCACCACATCCGGGACAGATACCGGGAAAATGAAAAAATCTGCTGTTCCATACATTTCAGTGCAGTAATTATTCAAGATTGTATGGAACAGCTGATTTTTTTTTTCACTATTTCGGAGTTGGTCCCATAATGAAAGTTGTTTCTTTTTACCTACCTAGTTTTGTTTTAAAAGATAATGGTAGACCTTATATGTATAATAGGTTATAATATTGTATGTCATTCCGGTAGGCTGATTATATTTTATATATAATAGAATTTGAACCAATCTTCCACAAATCAAAGAAAATCTCAGTTCGTACCTTTAGGCCGACCTCTTCCCTTGCCCTTGGTGACTACCACCAGTTCCCCCGAGGTTCAAGATGGCCGATGACCTCGTTGACTTGCTCGGGCGGCGACTCAGCGCTGACTGGCTCGGACTGCGACGACTCTTTGTCCACATCGTCGTCGTCTATCACACCCTCTTCTAGGAATATCTTTTCTAGTTCCTTGCCCTGGAGTGCAAATTTTTATGTAGCTAATCGCCATCACTTAACTTCAATTCAGAATTGCCAATTATAATTAAATGAATAGGGCTGGCCCCTATTGATTTTGCGCTCATTGATCTGTGGCGCCGACTATTGCAGTTTTTTAACATAGCCCACAAAGTTTGTATAGGTACACACTTGTGATAATTTTTAATATCTTAAAAGCATAAATACAAGCCATCATCCATCAAAAATTCTTCTATGCTGCTCTGGGAGTGAAAAAAGAACATATAATAATACAGCTGCTCCTCTTCCCGGGCATACTATACATTCAGTAGAGGGACAAGAGAGTCTTGGCGTTGTAGGCGTTGGGCTGACCACCTGTCACTACTAACCGAACTTGAACATCTCAACTATACCCTCAAAATTGGTCAAAAGTGGTACCATGTGGTTCTATCGGCCCTTGGTGCTCTGCCTACCCCGTAAGGGATAAAGGCATGATTATATGTATGTATCCATCAAAAATCCAGAAATCATTCTACTAAAGAAAATGGCTGCATCCTTGTGTTTCCTTTGAGAAAACCTGATTTTAAAAAACCTCTCAGTGCACCAGGCCCTCTGGCAGTGAATATTTATTATAGATTATTTGGTTATTTATTTAGACAGATCTACTTAATTTGTATATTATGTGAAACAAACTTAAGAACTATGCAGATATTGTCTAAAATAAACATATAAGTATTGTAAGTACCTGTACAGCTTCCTTATATCTATTTGGAGTTCTCCTTCTTCTCTTTCCAGATGGCTCCTCATTTACTTTCTCTTTTTCAATGATCTCTCTCTGTATTTCCACCTCCTTCTCAATATCGTGTGGAGTTGGTTTTGGCTTGGGTGGCCGTCCTCGTTTACGCTTAGGCTTGTCCAATCCGGCTGCTTGGAGAGAAACAGGGTGTTCTGCTTGGTAGACTCCATTTTCTGGGTTTACTACAATAAATTAATTAAGCAAAAAATTCAGAAAAAATATATTCAGAAGCTTACATAAATCTGGTTTCATTTGATCTAAGATCATATAATATGCACTGTAGGTAAATTATTGTAATATTCCAAAGTAATTTTCTAAATGTTCAATTTGGCACAGCACTAAGTTGGTGATGTTCTGAATAAGACGGTTATGTGGTGTACCTAACATCATCATTTTCAGCCATGGGAAGTCCACTGTGACTGTTTGCATGTGGGCTGCATCCAGCGGATATATGTGACCCAGTGTGTGTGTGTGTGTGTGTGTGTATATGTGTGTGTGTAGTTTACTTACTATCAACAAATATTTTTTCTGTCTCTAAGTTTATTTCTTGTTGTTCTTGTGGATGGACTAAATTTTTTCTATATTCTTTTTCTCTGAGGTACAGTCTTCGAATAACTTTCTGTAACAGATAATGTAAATGAAATGAAATGTAATGACATTGTATATTATATTATGTTTGTCTCTTTGTCTTAACATATTACAGAACATGTGTATCAGGGCACTTTCGTAAAGGTGACTATTCTATTTTTAAGGTCAAGGTTCGAAATATGTTTTTACAGTAACACATTACGGTAAAGGTAGAATACACAAGTGTAAGTAGATACCTAAGTTTCACTTACTTGCCCTTTGATGATTAGGTCTAAGAACTCCACAGTAGCCTCCAGTTGAATTGTACATCCTGGACAGATGGTCCGTGGCAGGGCACCATCATCAGATACCTGGTATTATAGAAAGTAAAATACACATTCATTAAATTTTACATAAACTTTTTGTTTCACTATGTTAAATAATAGTAATAATGAGGTTGCTAAAAAAGTTGAAGTCTCATACAACACAAATGAGTAAGTACCTAGTAAAGCATGTTAGCTTTATGGTTAGCTCTTTTGATAACTTTTACGATTTTCAGGATTGGGAGCAATTTATTTTCATTTATCAGCTGTTATGTGTCAAAATTGCCAAATAAATAAACTTGAAGTTCCGCTCCGAGTTCACCTATTCATAACCAATTTGTTTGGTTGTAATAAATTATCATGTTCGTTGTTATTTTAACAAATCAAATAATTATAATAACATTAAAAAAAGATTTATAAAGAGCTAACGTTGCTTCTAATGTTTATTGAACTAAAAACGCAAATAAAAATATTTTTTTGGGAAAGGCTCGCTCGGCCATCTTGACTCTTGTCGAGTCAAAATAGCCACAATTTATGTACTACACCTTAAGTGGCAAATAGCCATTAATCATTTCACTAAGGCTTTGATTATTTTCTTCACAGGTAAATAATAGTGTTCCATTATCATTTTCTTCTCCACATAGTCTACATACAGAAGAATTATAAAGAGAAACTTCCATAATCACGGAAATATCTTGAAGGGGAAAGAAAAACTACTCGTACGCCATCTAGCACTTCCTCTCATAACATATTATTTTTATGGGGCAATACCAAAAATCTGCGTTCATAAATCTATAACTATAACACAAATAAATAGGGAAATAGAAATTCCAGCTTTATTTTTAGGGTTCCGTACCCAAAGGGTTAAAAAGGGGCCCTGTTGTCCATTTCATAGAATAGTTCCTATGCCTGATTTCGAAACTAACAGATTTTCGGATCCCTTAGTCCGGCCATGAGCTTTTGCACTTGTGTGTGTCATGTTTACTAGTAGAGAAATGGCAACGCATTACATGCGAATATCGTCTGCTTATTGGTAAAATATGTTAAGTGTACAAGCTCAACAATACATTTACCATGTTTTACCAGTAAGCAGACAATATGTTAGGTCTGCTATTCTAATGCCTGATTTCACTAACGTCTTCTAAGATTTAGAAGTTTCCTAACGCATTTTAAGTATCAGTTTTGACAATATTCGATTTCACCAAAGTATAAGAATTTCCTAACAGTTTAAAAGATCTTTTCGAAGAGTTCGAATTTTGGGCTCTTAAGTTTAGGTGACATTTTCGTGTACCTATACCTACGTGTGTTTGGATTTGTATTACCTACCTAGAATTCACGATTTCAAAGATATGGATAAACATACATAACAATTATGATAGAGCTATTGAAGCTCAGCATATGATTTGCTAGGCGTTTATCACGCTATTGAAGCAGCCTCATTTTACATTTTTTCGAAGACAGTACAAAGACGTAGACTTATTTGCTCGAAGTTTTCGCATTTATGTACCGCTATGTTGGGAAGGCCGAATCTTCCTCGTTTAGGGAGC
Organism: Carposina sasakii; assembly: GCA_014607495.2. NCBI lineage: Eukaryota > Metazoa > Arthropoda > Insecta > Lepidoptera > Carposinidae > Carposina > Carposina sasakii. The sequence goes on along the minus strand of CP053149.1, from coordinate 2,845,645 downwards.
ACTGGTGAAATCCGGCATAAGTCTGTGGTACCTATAACTTTTACATCATTGGTCGCTATGAAATTACGATGATTGACTGAACTTATATGTCGTGTAGGTACTTGAAAAACTCCGCATCACAGATATGGAATGCTTCGCACAAGTGTAAAGCCACCGTAAAAATTATAAAGATGAACGCACACTTTACAATATAGCAACACTAAAAAACAGTGACTCTTCCTTTTTCTTTTTTTTCGATCCTTTCCGGTTTAGTTCTAGGGGCTGGGAGCCGTAGTTTAAGATTTTATTAATTTTAATCGCCCTTAATCCTTCAAAATGAGGATCTATAAAGATATTATTACTGGTAAATGGAGTTTGTATATACTTTAAGTGATTTTTACACATTTATTTCATTTATAATGTCTTTTTGATAACTTGTGTTTTTGACATTTCTATGGACAGTGATTTTAATACTTCGTTTTGGAAATTTTATTGCCACATCGACACTTAGCGTACTAACTATATAATATTCGTCGAAAATGGGCCTAATTCACGATATCCTTCAACTTTTTCAGGAGATGAGATGTTCTCTGACACCTACAAAATAAAGCTGGTCGATGAAGTCGTATACGAAGTTACTGGTAAATTAGTTCAGAGAAAGCAAGATGACATCCAGATTGAGGGCTTTAATCCTTCTGCCGAAGAAGCTGACGAAGGGACGGACTCAACAGTAGAAAGTGGTGTAGATATTGTGTTAAATCACAGGCTAGTGGAAACATATGCCTTCGGTGATAAGAAATCTTACACATTATACCTCAAAGACTACATGAAAAAGTAAGTAAAACTTGCATTTAGCATGTGTTAAAATTATCTCAACAATGTTACTACTAGTTTAGTTAGGCTAACACTGCAAACTTGCAAACAAGTACTACAAGAACAACTTGCATACAAGGAATTTCAATTGAGATGGTCATGCATTCATAACACATTAACATTAAAAACATTGTAATTATGGAATGTATGTCCCTCTCCATTTTAAATGTAAATGGCTGAAACAGAAAGGGACATTTAAACAAATTTTAATAAGTGTTGCAACCACAAGTGTCAATGTTATGTTTAAGTTTTATCAAGCAATGTTTTAAGGTCACCTTATCTCTGAAGTTTGCAGTATCTAATCATTATTTTGGTTAGGTATCTTGTTGCATAGATTGTTTATTTTATTATTTAGGAAAAGCTAACAAATTTTCATGTTAGACTTTGCACTTTCCATATAAAATCGAAAAATATGCCATGCTAACCACATGCATCATCTAATACCAAAAGCTAAGTCTTCAATATTAGCTTATGGAGCTTATGATGCTAGAGTAAAAAACTTTTGTGAAAAAACATTCATTGTCCTAATGTCTGTTTATGAAAGGGAGATGACACTACCTCATTTGACCATTAACAGTAATAAGACTGTCTACAAGGACAAATTAATATTGTGGCCTTTAATTTATTTCCAGGTTAGTAGCAAAATTGGAAGAGACAGCACCTGATCAAGTAGATGTCTTCAAAACAAATATGAACAAAGTCATGAAAGACATCCTTGGCAGGTTTAAGGAACTCCAGTTCTTCACCGGAGAATCCATGGACTGTGATGGCATGGTAGCTATGATGGAGTACAGAGATGTTGGTGGAACACAAATTCCCGTCATGATGTTCTTCAAACATGGCCTACTTGAAGAGAAGTTCTAATTTAAGTGTAACTCATATTCCAATTTGCTATAACTGACCGTCTCGCCTAAAGCATTTTGTTTTTTATTTATTTATGAAATCATATTCATTGGCTGGATCCAGCGACTCCTTCACCAAGGCTGAACAATTTTGTAATATAAAGTGAATGTTACATACCTACAATAAATTAATGAATAATTAATTTATATCCATTTTGTGGTTTTATTTTTGTGAGGTGTTGGGTTATGTTGCAGTATAAAGTTAGTAAGGACCATATGTGTGATAAGTCACTTTAAGTGTAACTGTCTGTATCTCCTGGGGTCAATGAACTAAATTCAATGACCTACAAATTGTCCTATAATATGAGTACTGTTAGCTGGTTGTCAGTTTAAACAATCATTAATTCAATGGAACATGAAAGTACATAATATGTTTTTTGCCATAATTATGCTATATTGAATGGAAAATTTAGTTAGAAAAGTATAGTATATTCTTTGAGTATGATGGATCTCTGCTATCCTGTTCAGTTTGGTCATAGAGGAACAAGAAGACTTATAATAGACTTATAATCTTAATCCTCTATGGTTTGGTTAGAAAAGTATGCATAGTATGTTTTTTGATTTCTGGACATGAATTTTGCTGTCTTAGAATAATTATTCACTCCGAGCGAAGACCTAATTTGCTGTGTTACACACAATAGTGGTGTGGACTCTAATAATGTATTGTATAATGTAATATTAGGTCTACCTTGAAAATATTAACACTGTCCACAAGGTGGTAATTTATTTAGTACAATGGTATGCTTTTGTTTTGCTAATATCATGATATCTTGGTGTGGCAGGAGTGGAAGAGGCAGCCACGTGTGACTGATTAATTTGTTACACCAATTTTTTTCACACTGTATTAATAGGTGCTATTTACCTGATAAGGCACGCCTTAGCTGCTTTTGTCATCTCGCATAGCACACATTCCCACTTTGATCTCTTATGTTAAAAAAAAACAAGGATGTATCAATATGGTATCAATACAAAATTGTCGGCATCATTTTTATCGACAACATCTATTTTTCATCCCCTAAATTTAGGTACTTGTTTGCATATTATATCCTACTAGTAATAATGTAAAACACTTTCAAATTACTCAAATAGCTAAGTTTTTATTTAAATCCCACTGGTATGCTTGCTAAGTATAACTTGTATGCTTGTTGTGGGTAGAACAGATTTTCTATGTCATATGATAATGTAGCTGGAGTCCTTTTTATTTGAATAAATCCTGTACCGGTGTCTGAATTTGGAACTAACTTTTTTGTATGCAGTTACACAGACAACGTAGTCCTACACAAAGTAACTAGCGCCATCGTTAAAAAGAATTTTATTATTTGGTCAAAAACGCACGCGCACGCGATGACACGCTGCGAACACCTCTTGGTACATAACTTCTTTTTCGTGGACCAAGCGCGCCTAATAATAAAAATACCTCCTGATACATTCTGCTATCCTGGTAGTTTGTGAGGAATTTCTTGAACTAAAACGAACCTAATAAATCAACAACTGATATTTTTCATTTGTCATGGACCAAACGCGCCTAATAATAAAAACACCTATGCCTTCTGCTATGCTATCCTCGTAGTTCATGAACAATCTCTTGGGTTTTTGTAGACTAAGCACCTCCTGCTACTTTTTGCGAAGTTTGTGTATCGACAATTGACAAACACCGATCTGGTAGTTTGTGAGTATTGACTGCTACTAAAAAAAGGGTTTTGCGAGCCTGGTACGTATTCTATACATTGTGTGATGCAATCGAAATTTATAGTGTCTAGTGTTTAGTCTAATAAATGCATTTACAAACATCTGGACCCTAATATTTTACTTCCTTTCTGCGATCCTGACGACCAAAAATCACCTGTATAAATAGCCCACTATAGAGAACTTATTTCCAAAATTTCAGTCCAGAGTGAAATTCTACTCAGAAATGTCCATACAATCTTGAAAAATAAAAATGTGATTTCGAGTCTCAATTTTGGAAATAGGTATATGAATATGCTTTTCGCTTAACATACCCTTTCTGTTACAGGGTGTATAGAAAGAAAAAGAAAGAAAGAAATTATTTATTACAAATGTTTCACAATGGCTGCATGGATCCAGCTTACAGCTGCAGCATGGCCTGCAGCGCTGGTTTTAGACCCGCTGAATATGAAACTCAAAAAAGGGGCACCTTTGAGTCAATGCTGGGCAGGATTAAATTCCGATCCTGCTGTGGCTGCACCTAGAACAGCCCATAGGGGGCATGCATGACTAGTTTATATAATACGTATTGGTATAAAATACATCCAGAACTGCTAGCAGCAGTGTTCGACAGAGCACTTTTGATAAGTAGGTATGAAGGATAGGTTATTAAATGACAACAAACAAAAATAATTTGAGGTATGTTATATTTATCGAGTTTGTATGTAGATAATAACTACTATAAAGTATAGAAATGACCGATGATAATCTATTACAATTTCGTGAGTCGCTAATCACAATTTTTCATATGTAAGTATTTCATTTTTGTATACTTCTTTTAGGCATTAACTAGGCACTAACACATGCCTTATCTCTTAAGTCTTTAATTTCTCCGTATTTACATTAAAAAAAAACACCATAAGGTTCAGGTAATAAAGTGTAGGACTTCAAAATTATGTAGTTACTACATGAAGATTCAAAAGGTTTTATGTACTTACTAAATACAACAATACTTATTAGGTAGGACCATGAGTAGGACAATATTTTTTAATGGTACAAAAAGTTGTTAAAACCGTATCTAATTTAATAAGATTCTTGATTAGCCAAGCATTGTGTGTTTGACGAGAATCGGGTACTTAACGTCACTTAACGAGCCAATACGGGCAGTCAAAAATGGTATAAGAAGTACCTACCTAGAGCCATGTTAGGCTCGTTTGGTATGATGATGTGATGTAGATACCTTATAGTTGGTAGCAATTCTACCAAGTACAATAGGTAAAAATAGCACATCAGCTTACAAATAAGTAAGTATTGCCTACTTTTTGCATATTAATCGAGGTGTGGATTTTCGTTGCTTTACAAAGCAGGAGAAATAAAGTAAATATAGTTTTTAACTTGGTCTATTGTAGGTAATCTGCGTAGAAGTTTACCTACGAAATATAATTGCAATGGTATAAGGCGCAGGCGCAGGCCACACACTCGTAAATGGCGTCCCGACGCCATTTATCTGTGGCCTGCGCCTAACATAGGTACATTATAATAATAAAATAAACAAATATTCACACACTACACAACACATTAACCTAGTCCCACATTAAGATCCCTAAGGTCTTGTGTCGTGGGTACTAAGCAACGGTATATAAATACATAGATAAGTATAGAAATATCCATGACTCGGAAACAAACATCGATATTCATCATATCAATGTTTGCACCTACCGGGATTCGAACCCAGGACCTATGGCGTCGCAGGCAGGGTCACTACCTACTAGACCAATCGGCCGTCAAACATTGTATTGGATTGAATCGATTTTTTTTATTTTTCAAAAAGGGTTCAATGACGTTAATCCTTAGTATCTGTACGCTGTGCTCGTAGCATGCTACGCGTATTCTTCGTAGTAATGCACGTAGCACTGAATGCCGCCCGCGTCGCCGTAGTCCATGTGGTAAACTGGGTAAACTTCTACGCTTGACACTACTAAGTCCCACAGTATGTTTAGATGACATATAATAACATGAACCAAAAATGGCTAACTTAAATTAAGCATTACAATATTTGTACCAATATTCCGACTCACATACCAATGAAAACTGTTACCTAGCATACTGTGATTATTCATGACCTACACTGGGTTTGACATTATTGCGATATGGACTAGCCATCAATGTAGCAATCTAACTTCATTCAAATGGTCATGTCTGACTTAATAAACAGTTTGAGCATTTAAAACATTGAAAATTGATATTGGGAACGTGGTGTGCTTTCGAACCTACACAATATGAATAAAGTGTATTAACAATAGTGTAAGAAATCCACAGCATAAGAGTAACTAATAGATACTAGTTACTCTTGTGCCCGCATAGGAATAGGATAGGGTATCAGTCCGTATTCTTAGCAAACGATCAATACAATAGAAAACCGGTAATTATTTTATGATAATTTTAGAAGAACAAGATCGTATTAAATTTTATAAATATCTCAATATGGTACATATAAATATATTTACAATCATTAACCCTAATATTTCATGTTGGTGTCTTATTTAATGCACACTTAATTTTATAAATAAAATATTAGACATTAAAAAGATTTTCTTATGGAATGGTTTTTGTACAAAATCAAATACAAATTCCACCGCACTGGTAGAAAACTTACGAATCACAATGTTTCATGATGTATAATAAGTGAGGCGCCGAGCCCCCTACGAGTACCACACTACACCCCTAACCTTAGCACGACTAGTCTGTACATTGTACAATTGGATGAAAGTTTCACTTTCATACGCCTCCTCGATAGTTCATTGAAAAATAGATCCATCACTACTTAAATATAATTTATACAAATAAGGTACTCTTTTAAACCGAATACAGGATAGTCCCACTGGTCGACACGTACACCGGACCACAACTAACGACACTGACAGAGCACTACGTCCATCACAATGTCCGTCCTCAGAAAACTTAATGGAATGAAGATTTATTGCTAGAATTACAAGATCACAAACGATAGAGACAGTTCTCTGACGGCAGGCTCAACAGTTGAAGGTGTTGGAGTGCGAGCAGGAGCGTGGGTAGTCGCGCGCTAAGCTCTCCGGGATCACGGAGTACTCCGGCTCCGAGTAGTCCGCCGGCTCGTAGTCGCGCCCGAAACCGATGATAGTCTCCGAGTTCCGAGCGTAGCCGTTCTCCTGCTTGCGCGAGTAGCGCGAGTCCAGGTTGCGCTGGAAGTTCTCCGGGTGGCACACGACGCCGTTGCGGTTTTTCTTCTTGTCGGAGAGGGAGCGAAGGGATCCATTGTTGAGGTGGTGCGCGGGCGCCCCGTTGTTGAGGGTGTGCTGCTGGTGGTGGCCGTCACCGCCGATGTACGTGAAGCCGTTAGCGGGCAGCGTGCCGCCGCCGCCGCCTCCCGAGCGCTGCGGCCGCCGCGCTGAGCCCTGGCCGCCAGACATAAAGAACACGCTCGGGGAGGCGTAAAGCTCTAGCTACAGTTCCGTCACCGGAATCGGCCTGAGGCCGGGGGTGTGGGGAGGGGCGGGGTATTGCGACGGGTGGATGCCCCGCACTATGCAGTCTTCCTCGGTGGAAATTGGCTTATGATAGTCAAGGTTCTTTCGACCCTTGTTCCACTTGTAGTCTTTTAGCTTCTCCTGCATGCTCTTTCTGTACCTGTACAGGATAAGAACCAGGGTCGCAATAGTAGCAACGCAAGCGACAACTACAATGCATATTATAGTTTGTTGCCGTGTGTCATGCAGAACACACCCTAGATCGTCGGCGTTCAGTGTTTTTAAATATTTATCTTTTAAATGCTCAGGGGCAGCACATTGTAGTTCCGTAAAGTTGCTCTTGTTCCTGAGAAGCTCTTGTAGCCACAGCAACTGACAATCGCAAAATATAGGATTATCGGTCAAATCTAGTTGTCTGAGTTCCTTTCCAATGAACACAGTTTCACTCAGAGTGATGATGGCGTTGTCTCTTAATGATAGATGCTTCAGTTTTGGCAGACCAAGTAATGTGTTGTCTTCTATAGTGGCGAGCTTTTTGTTGTTGGTTAAAACTACAGATTCCAAATTCATATTGTCTTCGAATGCCCCTTTTTCGATTCGTTCTAGTTGTGTTGTACCGGTAATATCAAGTAATTTGAGGTTCTTCAAGCCTTTAAATGAGTGACTTTCAAGAACAAGGAAGTCATTTTGGCCAATGTAAAGTTCTTCAAGTCGAATGAGACTAGACAACTGTTGAGTTGGTACAGTATATAGCCTATTACCAATAAGGTTCAAACTTCTAAGACCTGGAAGCCCCCGGAAAGCATTTTCACTAATATTAAAGAGTCCAGCTCCATTCAAATCCAACACAGAAAGCCGGTTGAGTCCTGCGAATACGTCGTCGGGTAAAAAGGAGAAGGCATTTAATCCGACGTGCAACTCTGCAAGACTTCCCAATAAACTGAACGACGAGGTAGGCACAGAGCTTAGTTCATTGTCATCCAAGTACAGGATTCTCAGGGCTGACAACCCTGCGAAAGCTTTCGGGTCGATCTTAGATATTCTGTTCTGACCCAAGTTTAATTCCTCTAACCTTGGAAGAGTAGAAAACACGCCGTTGTTCAATTCCTCCAAAAAGTTTCTCTTTAGATTTAACACGGTTAAGGAGTTCAAACCTTGGAAGGTGATGTTCGTAACCGATGAAATTTTGTTGTGGTTCAAATGGAGCTCTTGCAGTTTGCGTTGGTAGCTGAAGCTCCGTATAGGTATGTTAACGAGGTGGTTCTGTGACAGGTCTAGATGCTGGAGCTCAGCGTAAAACTGCATGGAGCTGTCGATGGTTTTGATCTTATTGTTGCGGATGATGAGGCGTTGTATGGAGGGGTTGAGGGCGATGGGGAGCACGTCGAGGCGGCTCTCCTCGCAGACGACGACGAGGGTATCGTCGTTGCAGTTGCAGCCGTTCGGGCAGTTCGCCAGTGCTGCCGCTCCGCTGCGCCAAGCCAGCAGCTGAAGGGCGACCAGGACTACCTGAAATTAAGAAAAAACATGGCATTGAAAAATCGATTTCTTTTTATACTAATTATTAACAGTTCATTTTCAATTATACTTAATAACTCACACGCGCTCAATTCAGCTTTAAAACCATATTGAGTTGTGAGCACTTCATTTACATCAAATTTTAGCATAAATTCCAGGAAACATTTCAATATCATAAGTAGGTATGCGAATACACGATATTTACCTACTCTTCATCAATTCATATATCAGTGAAATATATAAGTTACCTTTATGTAATAATATCAATGTAACTCGGAAATCTAGCTCCGTCTCAAAAAGAAAATAAAATGATATTGGAATGGGAATTTTGCGCAGTTTTAATTTATTAAAATACGCTCCGTCGAGGCGCTCGGGACGTCTTCTACGGTTCAAAGACTAGCATTTTATTACGTTTCCTCTTTTCAACAATTAGCAGAGGTAGTCTGAGATTCACGTCTATAGCGTTACTGAGTGAAATGTAATTAGGTTAAAAGTAGGGCTCTGTCTGATAAAGGCAACATCAACAGTCTTCGGACAAAGATTCTAGTTTGGAGATAAGTAAATTTATTAGCATTCTCTACGGAAACCGGGCTGGATGGAAATTCGATTGGATGTTCAAGATAACATTGCAGAACTTTAGTGTTTACGGTGCTTCTTCGCTAGACATTCATTGTTAATTTGACTGTTGAAGAAAACTCTTGAAATGTAATCGATTTTGGTAAGTACCACAGAGGAAAATATTTTATAGGAGAAATTCGAACGTTCTTAGAGAAGAAAATGTATTAAAGTAACGATAAGTGAACGAAGTTAACAAAGGAATTCTCAGTAAACATCGGCGTCACAGACATACTCCGCGGAATTACATTGGCGCGCGCAAAAATTCCCTCCGCTTTCACGGAAAGTGTTTCGTTATAGTTGCGGTCAATGATTTAGCAAGTCGCACCGACGCGACGTCGGACACATCCGCCGCGTTTTCCATTCCATTTCCGTATCTGTTGTCCCATTTTCGACCCGAGGTCGGGCCGGCTCGGCGCGAATCAGAATCACAATTCGATATGCAGCGCGGGTTATTCGCAAACATGCTCCGATTTGCTCGTTTCCATCGTGCTGGCGAAATTTCCGCTAAAATTCAATAATGTGTCTGTTTCAACACGTTGTGTTGTCTTATTTATAATGAGTCAGGGTTTGAATTAGTTGATGTGTAACGATGGTAGGCAGGTAGGTAGTAAACAAAAAATTTTTTTTTTAAATCTTGCGTACCTTACTCAACAGGTACTGGGTTCGTTACTGCCACAGTATATTTAAATATCTTATGGAATTTATACAGGGTGTTTGTGACAGCCAGGCAAATATTGATACCATGACTTCGGACCATGATTCTGAGGCGGAAAACACTGAAAAGTCAGGAAAAAAATATTTTTGTTAGTTTTATTAGGCTTTACATAATGACTCAAAAATAAAATTTTAACCGATAGATAATGTTAAAAAAAAAGTTGGCCCTCATGAAATTTAAAAAACTGATCAACCCTAATAGAGAGTCACAAGTGATCCAAAAAACAGCAATATGTCACACAATAATAAATAAACCCATTTAATTAGTCACAGGATCGCTCGATACAATTCGCGCGGAGAGCAAAGATTACTGATAATCAAATCAAAAATACATTTCCTGCGAGTAATAACACTGTCGTATAACTCAACACAATGGTACTTGTTCAGCATTTTAGTATTTGCCTGGCTGTCACCAACACCCTGTATTAAACACTAGTATTAAAATAACGTTGCAAAATGTTACTCTATGACATAATTTTTATTCTTATTCTTTATTGTACACGATAAATTGTTAACAAAAAAGATGATGGAAATTGCTCTAAAGGAGATTTCTTTCAGCATACCAGTCGGGAAAGAGAAATAAAGATAAGAGTTATACACATGTCTGATGTTAACTTAACAAAATAAATTCGGAGAGTGCAATTACGTAGATTTGGCACTCAAACGTGGTACATAACGTATCGTGCCCCGGACATTACCGGAAAAACCCATTATGTTTTAATAGCGAAAGCAAATTTACATGTAGCACGTTCTTAAATTGTTTTCCCTCGTCCGATATGGGCGCACGACAATGTATGCAACATCGGGGATTTACGAGCGGCCCGGAGTGAGCCCACATTAGTGCTGTAATAAAATTGTGGAGAAGAATTCCTAACAACCGCGTACATTGTATCGCGAACGACGTGTACAATGTCAATTCAATACCACGGCTTATGTATTAGTTACTACGTGGTCATTGCGGTCACCAACCCGCCTGCCCAGCGTGGTGACTATGAGCAAAACCCCCATGGCAGTAGCCCTGTGGCGTGACCTGGGGAGGCCTACGTCCAGGAGTGGACTGCAATAGGCTAAAGACTCTTGTAATAACCTACAAGTACGAGTAATACATACATACATACATATAGTCACGACCAGTATCCTCCAAGTTTCAAATTTCACGTGTGCAAATTTCACACCCATTACCAAAAATTTTCACCAGTTAACGTATTAAGTCTCATGTGGTAAGTGGTGAGCCTACTGCTGCTTTTCGGGCACAAATACAACAGTTACAACTATACAGGATGTTTTTACGTTGCTTGCTACCCTTAACGAAGGGTACGTACTCTATACATCAAATAAAGTAAGTTTATGCGAAAAAAATGCTGGGAAACGATGTATATAAAAAAAAAATACCTACTTTATCGGGCGAAATTTATAGTGTTTATGCTAGTTTTTTCATAGACAGATATTCATTATTTCTCGTGAATAAATCTTGCTACGCGCGTCTATGTGCATTTATTTATGCAGAAAAACGCAGTCTATTTACTCAACTTTGGATCCTAATATCTTGGGAGACACTTCCCAGGTATGCTTCCACGGAGAAAAATTATCGTGATGATGAGGAAATTCTGTAGTTTTCGGGAACGTTGACGACCAAAAAATACCCTGTATAACGCAAGGCAAATTAAATTAATACACTTTGCAGTTTTTCTACAAGTACCTATCTATCTTTGAACGTACACCATAGATTGTACACATAAAAGGCGTGGTTCGAGGTATGACGGGCGGAGTGGCGTGAACGTCAAGCGATATGCAAATGCAATAATTGCGGTGATGGCGGGTTGAAAAAATTTCCCTCTTGCGAAAAACGCAAGGGAGTTGCCCTAGCTTGTTACTTTTCCCAATTTGTCCGATTTTACGTTTTAGATAAGATTTGAGGTAAATGTACCTTTTTTGGTTAAATAAATAAAGTAAGTAGAAAACTTCAGTTAAAAAAGTCCTTTTTTAAAAACAAGCTTTTATTATTTGCCAATAAAATAAACTGATCGAATCAAACGAGCCCAAACTCGATGGGGTTGCTTCGTTTGATTACGGAGTTCCTATTGCCACCTTCCATCTCCATCATCAGATCAGCTCTATATCATAATATTAATAGAATAATTGTTATCCGATTTATACATGATGTGCAAAATTTCGGCTCAATCGAAAACCGAGAAGTAGATCAAAAACTTGCAAGACAATGGGACAGGTGAAACTAAATAAAAGCTTATAAAAAGAGATGTTAGGTCGTAGTGTTTGACTGTTATTTCGAAGGACCCATTTGTTTAGCTATCTTTTTGCCCCACATGCCTTGGTGTCGATGACGAGTACCTATGATGATGATGGTGGTTGTTGAATACAACGTTTTCCCCTTATTTCATAATATAACTAGAAGCCCACGACTTGGTCTGCATAAACTTTAGAAATTTTGTTCCTTTCGTTCCCGTGGGAATTTCAAGAAATCTGCCAACGCGGTACAAAGTTTCAGGTCTCGAAGATTAAAAGTTTAGGCTATGCGTTCATCCGTCAGTTAGTCATATACAGGACAAAGCATTTTATATATATATACTCCGTCCGCGTAGACTGCAGAAAAAACAAAATGTCTAAATTATCCAGGATAAAAACATTTTCCCGGGATAAAAAGTAGCCTATATGTTAAGTGGGACCTGTCACAATATATTCCTGAAAACTGCATCGAAATCGGTCCAGTCGTTTCTGAGATTAGCGTGCACAAACATCGATCCGTTACAATTTTATTATTAGTATAGAAGAAGATAGATAGAAGAATTTGTCTGTTTTTCTTTATTTTTAAAACCCAAGCTTAAAAATGGTTAATTCTAATTAAGAATTACACTTGTCAATTAATGTAAATGCGACCGCTTCCACTTGAATAAGGCTTCTGTTTCGGCTAAGTGGAACCCTAACCTACCCTTTGGAGTTATTCAAATTAGTAAGCAAATCCAGGGGTCTGTTGATTAAAAATTCGAGTGACGAAGACTGGACGCTTGAAATGAGTAAATTACAAATTGCGTCCGGAAATTGGGTCGAGAGTTACACTGTATTTATTTATGAGACGAGATTTTTGTTTAATAATTTTTATTTTCTTATTATACTGGGTAGATTCTGGGCTTTGCTAGGATTCAATCACACTCCACGATCAAAAATAATTGTATATGAAAGAAAACAAAGTACAACACGTCTCAACTGACTGCTAGGCTCAAAGAATAATAGAGTATCTACAAGAGTCAAAAAGGTAACTCTGCTGTCACTATTCTTCTAGTTATATTAACGAAACTGTATTGCTTACACATATTTTGGAGTTTCGACTGCGTGCCAGGTGGACCCATAATCAGAATCCCATATAAAGTAACTCCTTTAAACCGGGATTGGCTCACTACTCATTCCCACCTCTGCAACTCCTGTGAGCCAGGATCAACAGAGGTGACCAGAAAAATGTAATCAAAGCATAAAAAATCCCGGGGGAACCTAATTAGCGACTATAAAGCAATTAAATTAATAGAAAAACAGTAGTATGAAGATAGATAGGTACGCTTAATATTAAATTAAGTGTTGACTGACTAAATTATTACAATTGCAAAAAAATATAGCTACCTATAAGTTATTTTGCCAACTCCTTTTAAGTTATTGGTCTTTCTACATATCTAACAGGGTTTATGAGAACGATATTAGCCACCTTTTTCTCATCTATAGGTAAATATAAAATGCCTTGTCCTGAATGAGTGACGGATCAACCCACAGCCTAAGGGACGGTTCATATCTGTCGTAACATGCGTCGCGTATTATCGGTCGCGTAACGCCAGAACAGACAAAAAAAATATAGAAAAAAGAAAAACACTCGACTGTTCACACTCAACCGATGATACGTTAGTGCGTCGACCATACGTTTGCCTGTACCTGGAGATACGCTCGACGCATCTTCCGTCAGATATGAACCGACCCTAACCCGCTAATCCCAGAGACCTGAAATCTGACAAAAAACGTAGGCATCCTACGAGTATAAGAAAGGATTTACCAAAACACCCGGGAATATAAATTGATAGGAGAAAAGTTTACACAAACGAAGTCGCGTGCGTCCAATAGTTCGAATACATAAAGTAATCTTTGTGATCTAAAGACTTTCCAAATTGTGTCCCAAATTCCCTTGCCCAATTAGCAGCCAATAATTGTATGTACTATATGTCGTGTATACTATATATAATATATCGTGTGTGTAGATAACATCGGGTATGTTTAGCGGGAGCTGCGGCGTAGAACCTGGCGTACCTACTGATGTGCGTATCTAAACCAATCATCTATTAATTAATTCTGGAACGCAGAAACTACAAACATTGCTTGTATATTATGTTTCGGTATTAATGGTTACTAATTTACTCGTAAATATCGACTAGAGCCAGCTCGCGGTTACGGCTATAGAATAAATAAAAATGTATATTTTTCCGGAGAAGCTGTTCGTCCCTTGGTATAAATGAGCTAACCCAGTAGGTAAGCTATCGCTGTGTCAAATTTTAATCAAATATAATCAGCCGTTGCTGCATAAGTTTACCGTCAAGTGGCCTTTGGTTTTGTAGATAGGTATTCAATTCACAAAAAGTGTTTTTAATCTCTCTAAACAATATTTTATACGTCGCCATTAAGCTGAAAGTAACAATTAAACAAATTAAGTGGCCGTTAAATTAAAACAACCCAAAGGACTAAGAATTTTATTGTTTAATGAAAATAAAGTGACCGAACAAATAGGGTTGCCACCAGGCATTTGTTTAGGTTAAGAAATTTCATTGTGTAATATATTTTATCGGTAAAAACTTTTTATTTGTATCCGCAACGACTAAATACATTTTTCTATTTTTTACTAGCTATTGCACGCGACTTCGTCCATCGGACCACAGATTGTAGTCTATGTCCTTCTCCATACTCCTAACTATCTAACAATTATAGGTATGCGAAATTTTAAAGAAGATTGGTGACCAAACTTACTTTCCCATTTGTAACATTAGTTAGAATTGTATACAAAAAGTGTAAAAAGTTGCAGTAAAACCCTAGTGGCCTAGTCGAAATTTCCATCGTCATCTATTTTTACAACCCTGTAAAGTGGGATTCCATTCGAACTAGCCAACACAGTCGACGCGCTTAATTTGTCACCCACAAACAGACAAATGAGCTTCGCATTATGTAGATCAGTGGTCCCTAAAGTGGTCCAGGTGGACCCCCAGAGGTCCGAGTCCCCAGAGAATACCCGAGTTTTTCAGTCGACACTTACGACATGCACGGAAGAAGTTGCAGCCGATATATTCTAGTGAAGCTCCACATCAGCGCAGGATTATATCCATACAATTTTATACTTCTCTAGAATCTCCTCATTATCATGATAATTTTTTTCCATGGAAGCATACCTGGGAAGTGTTTGATTTCCAAGATATTAGGGTCGTTGAGTAAATAGACTGCGTTTTTCTGTATTCATGCACATAAACGCGCGTAGCAAAATTTTTTCACGAGAAATAATTAATATCTGTCTATGAAAAAACTAGCATAAACACTGGACACTATAAATGTCGCCCGATGAATTAATAAAAAAAAATCAAAAAAATTTATATCGTTTCCCAGCATTTTTTTGGCATAAACTTACTTTATTTGATATATAGAGTACGTACCCTTTGTTAAGGGTAGCAACGAAAAAACATTCTGTATATATACACAGAGGGCGTCATGCGCCTACATAATTCGGCCTCGGATATGGAAACAGATAAATCCGGAAAACACAATATTCCGATTTAATTAGGAATGCGTTCGTCCGGCTTGTTTGTGTAATTCATTGCGCGGCCGAACTACATCAATGACGTTATCAATATTTTCCCCAGATTTATTGGTCGGCCATCGTAATTGGTAAAGCGATTGAGCAGAAATGTTTTTTAACAAATTGGAAATTATTTTTCAGCGGCTGATGTTTATTTGGGATGAGTAAGTGCTATAATATTTTGCGGCTAGTTATTGGTTTTGATTATTGTTATCGGTTATGCCCAGTCCCATCAGTTATCACTAAACGGCCTTTTTGTTAGTTAAGTTCATTCAACTATAAACCTAGGCGTCTTATAGATTTTGCTTATCGATAGATACGGAGCGTAAAAAAGTTCGTACTAACTCCGTGTTGCCCGCAACTACGTGTCTAACGAGTGGATTATGAAAATATGGGATAAGATTGCAGTTTGTTGCTGGTAATTCTGTCTGCTGAAGCGAAATCCCTGAGGTTGAATGTCGATTTCTGTTGTTTGCACGTCATGGAAATCATCCATCAATGACATGGTTCTAAATTTATCATAGTATCGATACCTACGATATATTGTTAAGTATCTATAACATAGTATATTTACCATGAAAGTGCTCGAAGTGAAGAACGCAGCAGCGCGCTGTGTCATCCGCACTGGGGTCATCTGAAACAAGTGAAGAGAAGGTAAAGTGAATGCCTCCATCATTTACAATCAACCTGATTGCGCCACCTAGCGTGTTTGAAGTGCAAATGACCAGAGTCAGACAATCTGTTTAATTTGAATTTTCGGGGAGTACGTCAAAATGAAAAGACCTCTGTTTAAGTTTAAAGGGTTTAAGTAGACGAACTGTTGACTAGTAGAAAAAGCTCATGTTTCTTATAAAATAATATTAATCTCATCGTATCAGTATTGCCTAAGTTTTTTTTAGCTGCAAAGTCTAGTATTTATTACGTTATAAGAAGGTAAGTATAACTAAAAGACACAGCATTTCCAATTATGTAATTTTTGTCGTCTTTTTTCGAAATAAATGCAAAAACATGAGTCGCGGAGTACACATAGGCTCATACAGAGATGTACCTATAAAGCCTATGACTCCTATAAGCCTATGATTTGATCGTATTGTAGGTATCTTGTGGTTAACCCACTTTCTGCATACGTGCGGCTATATACGAGTATCACTGTACCATATGCCATGTATTGTCACTGCAATAAAAACAAATGTAGCAAAAATACCAGAGAAAAATACCGTGTTTTCTTTTTTTTTTCCATGAATCGATATTGTCTATGATTATTTTCTCTATCATACGTTATGCACAAACATATCTCATATTCCGTATTTTTACTTTAATTAAAGACTGGACACTCGCTCGGTATGCTCCATAAATAGTTAAGTTGTTCCGCCCAGTCTTGATGTAACCATAGAGGACAAGCACATGGTGGATCACACCACACCTACCATTATGCTATTACTGTCTACTGGCAAGCACCATTCATTTTTCCTTAGACTCGCTCACAATTACGTAATTGCTCGGAACTGTAGAATCAAAAAGCATTTATGTGCTTTCAAAGAATTTGAAAGTTAAAACTGTGGACATAGTGAGGTATTGAGTTGACTTTGTCGACGATAGGCTATGATTGTGGATTACTTACGAGTGATTAGAAGTAAGTTGTGGTAAAGAATTTATGTTATAAGTAGTTATAACCGTTTTGTATACCATGATTCACGACTCAGTAGGAACTACCTACATAACATTAATTACGTGTGCTCACTTATCTGGATATGGCAAGAGATATGAAATTGAATTATAATGAATGATCCATCTAAAAATTTACTTGATCAATTACTCGTAGAAGATTTTATTATTTCGTCATTATAATAATTTGGTTCAAAACACAATAAACTTTTCTCCTTTTTATTTTTCCCAACACGGTTGACTGGGCTTCCAGCCGCCTAAAGAAATGACGCGTCAATTCGTACACATTGTCCGATTCAGTTGTGAGGCAAATTCGCGGAGTTGGCAACTCAAAGTTTCGGTTGTCGGATTGTTTGCCGAGCGGCCATTACGGCGGTGAGCGGGCGAAATTCCCGCTCAAAAGTAATTTGCTTGTCACTACTACCGAAACACGGTTAAATTCTGGCAGATTAATGCACGAACAGAAATGAAAGGATGATACATACACCACCTACAGACGTTATATTGCCAGCTTTTGAAGGAGAATTTTTAAGTTTGTACCGCCGTTACATAAAGTAAAGTACCTAAGCATATTTATTATCGTTGTTACGACTAATTGTCGTAACATTTACTTGTACATCGTCTGCGGACTTGTTTAAAAAAACATAATTTTTAAGTACCTACATAATAATAATACTTATCTATGCATCTTGTTGTAAACTTGTTAAAGTGGTTTTTCTCTCATTAATATGTTGACTGAAGACATATATTTGCCAGAAGCCGATTACGAATCGTACCTAAACAAAATGGCGGAGCGATGATGGTGCTAGTTTTGAAGATTCTACAACTTTGGTCGAACGGAAACTGGAGGTTTTTAATGTTGAGTTTTTTCCCATTCACCCTTTCAAGAAAGTTTTAAGTAATTATCAAAGTTTTGTCGTTTTAAATGGTAATATTTGTTTCTTTTACGGAGAGTCCTTTAAGTTAAGTAATAAATAACAACGAATGAAGAATAGCTGTGAATAAATTTAAGTTGAATAGAGTAATGTAGGTAACTAAAACTAAACTTAAATAAGATAGGTACGCGCAAAAACAAAACACTTGACATTCGGGCAAAATAATGAAATTGACTGTCTCAAGAAGATCTGAATATAAGAGGATAGAAATATTGATACAAGTGGATAGAAAATCATCAATACACAGTAATATTGGACTTACTATAATAAAGTAAACGTTCTGTTACCTCCTTACTTATTTTATGAACCCGCAATTCAAAAGAAGTTTAGTATTGAAGCAATTTTGGCACAAAAATACATTATTTACCTAGGTAGGTGCAGATTTTTTTAATGTCCATTCATTCATTTATTTATTTATTTATGTCGACGTGATACTTCAATCTTGGGCCTTGGTATCTTCCTTTTTTAAATAATACCTATATATGTGTACTTACTCTACACTAAAACTTCTGAATCCTGTTTTTTTTCAGCAATTTACCCAAGACTTTCAATTGGGGTGCAATACAGTAAAGAAAGAGGGGAGCTTTGGTAAACACGCTACTTTGTGCGATGGTCTTACTTTTATCTTCATCATGTGAAAGAACTGACCCTGCGGGATCTTTACTTTGTGGACCCTTTTCTTGGTTCCGGATTGTGTTTACCCTGATAATATGACTTTACAGCTAGGTATTTTAAACCTGGGATATTTTTTGTCTGTAGTCCTTAGAACTTTAAGACTATATTTTACTTGGGCTAAAATAATGAAGGTAAGATGCTAGACTTATATAAAGATGTCAATAAGAACACGTTGTCTAAAATACAAAAAAAAGTAGAATCCGATAAATTTGCCTTTGCAAATACATAGTACAACATTCTTATGAAGATATCAGATACGCGAAAGTATATTTACTTATTGTACCCATACAGATCTCCGACCTTGTCATGTCCCACACAAACCCTCGACGGGGTTGGATCCACCCTAAACACACGGAAAACGCTCTAAAATACCCATCCCCGAAATAAATACATTTTACAATAGCCCAAGAGAAAGCGACTTCTATTTACAAAACTACCACACTGGCTTAATACTCGTATTCCAAGATAACAAATCCTTTTGAAGCTCGCGAGAGCGTACAATAACTCGCCAAAGGAAAACACTGTGAAAATAACCTATTACCTTTCAATGGCAAGCGAAAACAAAACGCTACTGAGCGTAATCACAGCATTTCGTGACGTATAAACAACGTTCGTATTCTTCCGAGTTTACTGCCAGACACCCGTCCGCTATCCCGCAAATTAACCGGGATCCGTGCTGGGATGTGATCCCTAATTTTCAGATACATCTCCGCGAATAAATAGGGGATTAGGGTGACGGCGTAAATAACCGAGCGTCACGGCGGTACCAGGCTCGCACGAGATAAGAGGAGGTGAGATTGCCTCGCTTCCTCACTCGCAGCTCGATACGCGTAGCTACTTTAATAACCCGAAGCCACATTACCGAACTACTTTCAGCGCCAGCCGTCTACAGCTTATGTGCTTCTGGTAAAGCTGTTCCAGATAATTTTAGTTAGATCGGTAAACAGAACGTGGCTTTTCTAGGTAAATTAATTTTTGATGCTTTCACAATTTTCTACAATAATTCCACTGAGATGTTAACACACGGGAGATCATTGTTTTCAGCTGAGAGTTTAACCCCGGCTTTTCTGTCTAACGAGCGTCATCAAGCGTCAATGGTTTGGGACCGACACATAATAATACCGATTTATTTAATAGCTTCAGAAACGGCAGAATTTATTTAACACAAGAGCTCATAATACTCCTTCCTTTGTAAGGTGCTTTGAGTAAACGAGCCGAATCGCGACAACACTACGTCGGGAACGTACCGCGATTACAGAATAACGCACTATTGTCTAAATGGAAATGTAAGAGCATAAAACTAGATATCTTAAGGAATTTGAGCATTCATTTTGTGTCACGTTTGTGTATGTAGCTGTTCGAGTAAAATGGACGGATGTTTATGTTTTTAGATATAACTATGCTCATGTTACTCGTATTAACCGTCATTTACGAAAAGTCACAATCGGAGAAATTTAAATTTAAAAGAAAATTTAAATTGCTGTAAGAAAGGTACCTAAGTGTACTTAGATGTAATTCATCTACTATATTGATCGATAGCGGTTCAAATCGTAATTTTAATTAATTTTGTTTGTATATTATTAAGATATTATTGGTAAATGGTCTCCTCTATGAAGTTAAATTAAATATTCAAATCTTCTGATTTTCGTACAAGTCTTCATCTATCGATGAAATGTCTACGTTTGATTTTGAACATATTGAAATTGGACGAAAAAATAAGAATAATTAACAATATGCGTGACAAGACAATAAAAGATCCTAGGCCAGGGATCCAAAAATATTCGTAAGTATTACAATTAATTATATGTATAGGTAGGTATTCTATTAGAGTTAGGTTGCCATACCACCTTATAATCGTTCTGGCCATATTAACAGTGTACACTATTAATATCTACAGTACAATTTATATAGAAATTCAAATCTTACAAGAAATTTTCATCCAGTCCGTCACGCATTGTTCTTGAGCCAGTATTAGGTCAGTAGGGTTCTCGCAAAATAAGCCCTTTGTTCGTACTACAAAGGGCTATACGGAAAGGGTAGAGCGTTATGCGTGCACGCAGCTCGTTGTGAACACGCATTAGCAAGGCTTAAATTTAGCGGCTCCATTATTTCTTTATGCTATTGATATTGGAAGCATTTTGTTGCGCTTTATAAGACGAGATATGGTAGGATTATTTGTAAAAACCATAAGACGCACTAAATTATTATGTATTATTTGGTAAGGGACAAAAATAATGAAGTATAATATCATATATGCATTTTTAAGAAAATGTCTTTTTAAATTCTAATAATGATTTGATCGCCTATTATTATACTCTACCTATATAGGTATATCATTAGCCTAGCTAATTACGCAATAATATGGAAGTATCGATAACGACAATCTACTATCGTAAGATCCATTAAAGTCAAACGACTATGTAAGGTCTTCTTCCCAGATTGTACTACAACCAGCCCCTAGCTGCGACTGGACGAGATAAACCCGACTCCGTGCGGACACAAACTGCATTCGGACTTACGATTTAATGGCCCGATAGCCACGGCTTAAGGAATTGGCGATAACAGAGAAAGAAAGGGTTGGATTTCTGGTTATCACAGATTTAAAGGGAAAATATATTTTTATTGTGATAGGAAGAGGTGGTTGATAACAGCCATAAGTTTTATTTGGGATAATTTCTACTATATGAACCGATCCTTTGTCAGTATAAGCAGACATAAGTTACACAATTTACAAGGTTTATAAGGAAACTGGAGATACGGGCGATACGGCCGTAGTTGTATGTAATACATATTACACGAACTATTTGGATCCGCTAGTTTCTGCTAGTAGAAATACTGATATAACATAGATAAATCTATACATGTGCTAGACTAGATCACCGTTTATTTGTTCACACATAAATTTTACTACTACTAAATAAAATTGATGCATTGTACTGTATTTATGTTCGTAATGTATTTATGCCTGAATAATTTAATTTTCTGTTCTGTTACATCGAAACATAGCCAGCATCTAGTCTAGACCCGACCAAATTGAATGTTAATTAAATAAACACTTGTTAATTTCTAGCTGCGAGTCCTAATCACGCAAACTCAAGTGTCTCATTAAATTAGGTTAGAGTAATGAGTTGACAAGTTGCCACTCACTCAGTCTGCGAAAGTTTTTCAAAGACCTGTCCAAATTGAACGGCCGTATAAAGGGAATAGTTGCTACTTTTACGACCATTTCATCTCGAAGTTTTAAATTATTTGCTTTCACTTTTGTTAGGGTTTCGAGTACTTCGTTATTTGGCGAGTTGGTTAAAGGATTCTTGGAACTTATGATAAGGGTTCTCTGTTAGGCAATGTTCTGTGGCACTTCAAGTTTGCAAATTCCTATGGGCCAGTTCAACGGTAGAGCAATATTTGCCAATAAAGTGAAATTAGATTATATTAAAGGCACAATAACATGGTGACCTATTGTAAAAGTTGGCTCTTCAATCTGTGTTCTTTATATGTTCATGGATTGGCACTCAGAATCATCCGTTAAGTACCTACATTATTTTTTATTTCTTTTATTTAATAAGATAAAATCATTACTACCATCAATCGTTGTTGGAAATTGAATATTCTGTAACTTTTACTATAGGTGTAAAAATGATGCAAGTAACATCTTATACGGTCTCTTTAGCACGAATAGCCAAAGGTCCGGTTCCAGAAATACGCAAAAAATTTATATTTACTTAGTATGTAGGTAATGCTTAGAATCCCTTCTTGAAAGACAGCGTCCGTGGTGACCCTTAAGTGATTGCAATGTATGAGGGACCGGACCCATGTCTTGTTAAAAATAAGCAAGACGTCGTCGGACCTTACCCCTGGCGTATAAAGGTACATATCCATTTTTATGTTTCGCCTACATTCGTATTCTGAATAAGTTATTGAGATACCGAAATGTTTTGTTGTCTGCGAAGTTGAACTATAGTTTTGGCTTAGTTCGAACTTCTGAGAACATAGAATTTTATTTCGCGTGCACTTTTTTTTCTAGAACTGTATCGTAAAATTATTTGCATATATGAAAACCAACTAATGCTAGTCAGTGATACTTATAAATAAATAAATATTCTACCCTGGCCCTAAACTAGCAGGCCTGTATTTTAGGATCTCGTGACTACTGTTAATAGTAAGATCATACAACTTACAAGAAATCTTAAAAAGCCACAATAGAAAATTCTATATATATCTAAATAGATACACTTGTTATACAGGCCACAACAAATCAACACACAAAAACGATAGAATCCCCTGAAAATAGTAATTTTTTTAGTTTACCCCGAAGAAAAGGCAAGGGGAGCCCATACAGCCATTGCCTTTAATAAATGATTTCTGAATTTATGATGGATGATAATGATGATGATGAATGGAAACGTCGAGAAAACCTTAAGAATGGGCTGAAAACAGTGAACAAAAAAAGAGAACAGAGAAAACTTATGAATACGCTTACCTAGGACCCCATAAAGTTGCTGAGAATAGCACAATAAAAGTCTTAAGCACGTACGCCAATAAAACCATCACATGTACACTAATTGATGGAACATTGTAACAATTACATAAAATTTCTGATATGTTAAAATAACTGTCAAAAATAGATGGCGTGCGCGTATCACCCTCCCTAGCTGCTCCCCCTTCACCTCCTCCCTAAATATATGAGATCGATTAATCGAAGAATCGATTGTTTTCAAATGGATTTATCAAACTTGAAAAAAAAAAGTTTAGATTTTTGCAACAGATCTTTTAGCCCTAGATTTAATTGTAAATAGATCCTTCAGCTTTCGATTCGAATCAATTTATAACTGACCTGTTTCAGCCTTTAATAGCCATATCTATATAGCAGGGTATACAAGCTAACATTAACACAAAAGTTTATACAGGATGTTTTTTCGTTGCCACCCTTAACGAATAAAGTAAGTTTATGCCAAAAAATGCTGGGAAACAATGTAATTTTTATATACTTGATCTGGCGAAATTTATAGTATCCAGTGTTTATGCTAGATTTTTCATAGACAGATATTAATTATTTTTCATGAAATAATCTTGCTACACGCGTCAATGTGCATTTATGCAGAAAAACGCAGTCTGTTTACTCAACTTTGGACCTTAATATTTAGGAAACCAGACACTTCCCAAGCATGC
Organism: Carposina sasakii; assembly: GCA_014607495.2. NCBI lineage: Eukaryota > Metazoa > Arthropoda > Insecta > Lepidoptera > Carposinidae > Carposina > Carposina sasakii. The sequence continues at coordinate 2,821,596 of CP053149.1, read as the reverse complement.
TTCCATGGAGAAAAATGATCGTGACGATGAGGAGATTCCATAGTTTTCGGGAACTTTGACGACCAAAAATCACCGACAATACTGAGACTGAAAGTTAATATAAGTAGTGTAGTCTATAGAGGTCCTATTAATATACTTAATTCCTAGCCTATTTCAGCCTCACTCTACTGCAGTATCCAATAGTTTAGGCACCTACCTTACTGAAATTACCTACAACACATCCACCCAAAATAATGTCTCTCAATTAGGATTTGGGAATGCTCCTGGACAGCCATTCCGGGGACCTAGACTCAAGGTATTCCGTGTAAGTTACGACGCCCGTATTTTGACCCGGTGGGTTCTGGAATACCTATAATTGTGATAAATCACCTTTTATCCCCATTCGAGACCAGCACCAGACTGCGGTAATAGCGATACTTGAACGGAGCACATTAATAAAGGGACCTTTGGAAAAGTCATGGGATTTCGCGTGAGGAAATGCTTAGCCTTTACGTGACGTAATGTTTTAGACGGTCTTTTCTTTTGTTTTATGGCCGTTTGATATTTTTGTATATTATCTAAGGATATTTTATCGTTTGGGGGGTGGAGTGACGTTGATAAGTCAATCGCAATTTATTTTTTTGATCCTTTTAAAAATGTTGATTGTATAAGCTCCAGTTGCACAAATATCTTAATCTTCGGATAAATTTTAAAAGGAGTCTGTCAACGACTTGTCTGTGTATGTCAAAAAAGAAAGACAGCATGTCAAATTCGTCGATAGAATCAAGAACTACGCATTTTTAAAGCTAGGTGCATTCTGAATCCTAGCTTTACCGACGGAGCTCTATCATTGATCATTCTGATTTTCGAAATGTTTATTTTGAATACATATTATGATTGTGTACTTGACACAAATTTAAACAATGATTAGATTTTTAACTGTCAATACTCAACTTTTTTTTTAAAGTTTAATTTTAAGTCTTTTTACACAGGTTTGGCTGGATGGATGGGCGATTTACAAGACCCAATACACGCTGCCGTATTTTCTACTGACAAGTGACAGACGGGGACAGGTCTGTCACGTCTGCCCCTCTGTGCCGTCACCAAATAGCTTTTAAAACACAGTTTTAGAATGATAGTGATTCATAGTCCAGTTACTGTGTATGTATCTATCACAGAACAGGTATATAACAATATATTACCCGTTCTGTGGTATCTATAATATAAAAATGAACCGCTAAATATGTTGCTAAGCGCGAATCTCAAGAACGGCTGAACGGATTTCGCAAATTCTTTATTTAGAATATTCCTTGAAGTACGTGGATGGTTCTTACGGAGAAAAATTTAAAAAATGCCTAAAAAGTCTGAAAAGAAAACTTCTATAGCCCCCGCCCACGTGAAAGGGCATTACACCCGTGCAAAGCCGAGGCGGATGCCTAGTTTACAATACAATGGAAATTGATGGGAAACTTGATATAAAAATAAAAAATACAACTTTTTCATTTCGTACAACAACAGATCAATATTGTTGATTATGTCTATACTACTACTATATACGAACGGCCGCTGTAGCCTGTATAAAGTGCATAATCTTTATAGCCTATGTATCATAACCTGATATGTACCTAACTTTCATAACTACCAACTACCAAGTTTCATCTAAATCCTTTAGGTTGTTCTGTATGACAGACTAAGAAACATACACTATCACAAACTTTCACATTTATAATATTAAGTAGGATAAGATACCTTAGTAAAAGGCCTCTCGTTGTTATTTAAGTATCTTTGTATTTCAATACGAGTAGTCCATCTAAGGCGGGTGGATACATTATAAATAGAACTGTCATTAAACAATAAAACGTATTGAAATTCAAAGCTATCTAAAACAACTGTAAGTTTCTAGAAATCGATAGGCAATAACAATAATAATATAATGAAAATTTATAGCCTCTGTTTGGCCGAGTTTCATACGATACGACCAATTTCGAGAGGATATAGTCCGACAAAATTAGTGTCGCAATAATAATGTTACTGTCAACATAAGCCGTGGAAATCAAATATTATGATCGTGCTATTGGCCGCGCTATTTAGCTGACAACTTCAAAACTAAATTATGTCACAAAATTGTGGTTCCAGCGGTTTCATTATTCTGTCAATATTTATAAATATGTATTATCGAAGTTGCAACGAATACAGTATTTCTGATAAGCTGTCATACCCACTGCCACCAAAGGGTTAAGCAGAACCGTGCGACTCAGCACACCACATTTTCACTAAGCCTAAGTTCCATTGTCAACTGTATTTTTTAAACAGTGTTTAACTTCAGACGCGGTTTTGTGATAACACCGATAAAGTCTAGTAAAGTCATCGACGCATAGTCCGAATAAAGTAGGTAATGTTGAGCAAGAATGGCTAGGGTCCACAACCCGCATAGCTATAAATAACCCGATGTGTGTGAAACAGTGCAGAGTGCCTAGTGAGTGTGAAATGGGAACCTAGGACATGCATTATTTACGCCGACCGACGTAAAGGGGCGTCATAAAGATTTAATCATGTAAAGGACATGTTTTTCTGAAATTGTTTAGTTATCTACGGCTGTGTTGTGTAGACAGATCTGCAGGATCACAAACGAGATCGTACAAGTCCTATCATTTTAATTAATATCAAATAGAAATCTGCACAAAGATGAACTCAAAATAAAAACAATCCTATAAGTATTCTCTTTTAACTTCGAGCTAGATGAACCATACGTATTAAAACAATGCAATATATTAAAAACAAAACTTCTCAAAGAAAGAAGGGAAGATGGAAACCATAATAAACTTACCGTCTTAAACTCGGTAACCCAATATTTTTACGTTTTCAATGTTGGGGAAGATTTTTTAAAACACTTTGACCGAGACCTTTGGGAAATCAGAGGTGGTGGAACGAAAGAGCACTGGCTACACCGCGATGCGGGTTAGATAAAGGAAACTCCACCTTATCTTGGGGAATTTACGTTTTTGTGGCGCGTAAATGTAGATTTGCGAATTCGTTCCGAGTGAAGTGACCCAGTGTTGTGACTTCGTAACTTCATTTCTTAACGAACAACCGGTTGTGTTAAGATTTTCATCTGCAGATAAGGGAGCAGCGTTTTCTTGGCTTCATCTCGTTTGATGCAAATGAGAAATGTAATTTTGCCGTGTGTTTGCGAGTTAGCTTGATTAGTTTTACTGTAGCGTAATTTTCTGTTTCTTTATGTGTAGTTTTATTCTAGAGTGAGTACCTAATTAGTATATGAATGAATTATGCCATCTACGTATATAGGTAACCATATGAGAGGACAAGGTGCTTTTCTTTTTTATGGATTATCCTAAAATAGAAGAAAAAAATGAAATAAACATCACACCTAACAGCTACACAACATATAATGACTGAAAGAAAACAATATAAATATTGCACAAAACCAGCATAATATAAGGTATTCCGCGAACATATTAAAAGGCGTTCCGACGGCAATGAAATCAGAGGTCGGAAGTATCCGCGCCTTCTGAAATTATTGCGTCTTCATGAAGACAATTTGGGTAATGTATTGCCGCGAGAGCGTACGGCCTTGGATTAGGCTGACACACTGGATCAGGGGATACACTGAAATATTTCTTTTTATATCCTATTTTATATCCCAAGTGTGATTCAAGGGATCCGTGGAAGTTTTAAACGTAAGTATAGTTGGACCCGATAGATGATGCTTCAATGCGGTTCCAGTAAGCGAAACCACTAAGCTGCCGAGGAGCTAACTACGTAGGTAGTTGTATTCTTTATATAACTGATTCTTCTTGTACTTTTCATGTTGTGCACAAAAAAAAAATCTACTTACAGTGTGTCACCTACGGCTTCGCTCGCTATCAACGAGTTCAGCATCGTGTAAAATAATGTTCGCCTACCCCCGAACGAGCGCGAATGAGAACGAATGGGTACGAATGTGTTTTTTGCGCAGTTCAACCGCGTTCACCCGAGAGGTATATAATTAGACTGCGTCGGAGAATGCGTCGTAATCCTGAATGGCAATTACTTAATGCTCTAAATAAATATGATACGCTAGTACACTCAGGTAAAGTTATATGAACGGTGCTGCAGCTTTTTCATAATATTATTTAGGATCCTTTACTTAGGATCGTTTTTTCATAATTTAAATATTAACATAGTTTTCGATACTGACTAGGTGTCAAAACTAGACACTGGTTAACTATTCTCTTTGGTTAGCATTTATGCAACCAAATTGAGCTTAATATTGACCTGCAAAAACAAATAATCCTAGAATTAGGCAATTTGGTGTAAGCGTAGCTTAGGCTAAGTGTGGCAATTAACAGGTATTTATGACTCAATAGGTGTAAAATGTCCTTCGCCTTGTAAGGTTTCTTTCTAGGGTGACCTAATTCGTGCCGTTTAACTTTGATAGGGATCGCCTCTTACGATACCCACGGCCAGACATGAAGTAGTGCTATTATACTCTGCTGACACCACACGGTAGCTACTAAGATACCTAAATACTATCTACCTGCCTAAATAATCTAAAGATACCCTTTTTGCGCCGAGGGTTAGAAGCGTGTTTTTTCGGTTAAATTTGTAAATTTAATTTTGTATAAAATTTTTGGTAAAAATAATTTTGTTTTTTTACAAACCCGTGTAATAATCCTGCCCACTCAATTTGCACGCGCACAAAAAACTCAGTGGTTTTTTAATTGAATTTCCTATAAATACTTCTCTTTGGAATTGCCATGCGCCCTTCATGTAAATAAACCAAAATAATATTAAATGAATTAATTATAATTACAAACAATTACGAAAGTAAAAATATGACTTTTAGAAGAAACCATAAATAGTAGGGTGAGTATTACAATGAGTATTAGCAGATGATAATATTAGGTTATACAGAGTGATTTTTGGTCGTCAACGTTCCCGGAAACTATGGAATCTCCTCATCATCACGATAATTCTTCTCCATGGAAACATACCTGGAAAGTGTCTGGTTTCCAAAATATTAGGGTCCAAAGTTGAGTAAATAGACTGCGTTTTTCTGCATAAATGCACATTGACGCGTGTAGCAAGATTTTTTCACGAGAAATAATTAATATTTGTCTATGAAAAAACTAGCATAAATACTGGACACTATAAATTTCGCCCGATAAGGTAATTTAAAATAAATTTTTCAAAAATAATAATATTTCGTTTCCCAGCATTTTTTTGGGCAAAAACTTACTTTATTTGATGTATAGAGTACGTACCTTTCGTTAAGGGTGGCAACGAAAAAACATCCTGTATAGAGTGGTTACATTACACTTATCACGCCTTTTTCCCGGGGAGTTAGGCAGATATTACTGATTAGATTTTATTTATATAAGCACTAGGGTCGATTCCGGCAGTCACACTTAAACCTAAACCTAATCTTAGTCAGGTCTATCTCTCACCGTTCTTAAAATGAATGGCTTAGAGAGAAAAGGACAAGTAGGACTTATTTTACGTTTAGGTTTAAATATGACTGCCGGAATCGACCATACTGCTGATGTGGGGCTTCACTAGAATACATCAGCTGCATCTTTTTTTTTTACAATTAGCTAGGCAAACATTTGACCGCCATCGTGCCTGATGTTAAGCAAGATGCGGCCTAGGGTGGTACATGTTTGCCTAGAAAGTGCCTATTCACTCTAGCTTTGAAGAGACCAATGTTGTAGTGCTCGGGAAATACATCGGCAGGAAGTGCATTCCACTCCTTAGCCGTTCGCATTACAATAACATGCATCTCTTTCTTATAGCCGTTTTCTTAGGCGTTGAGCTAGAAACTTGTCACTCATAAACGTGGCTGTAGGATATCTTTTGTAATCATACAGTTCTAGCAACCCCATTTTGAGATACAAAGCACATACTCGTAACTACACACAGCCGCCGTATCTTCATCTTCAGCCTATTACAGTCCACTGCTGAACGTAGGCCACTCCCAGGGCACGCCACAAGGTTCCACAGAGGGGTTTTGCCCATAGTCACCACGCTGGGCAGGCGGGTTGGTGACCGCATTGTGATTTTCGGACTATGTTGTCAGTACGGGAGGCGTTGCTGCCCACCTCCCGGAAACCTTAATCGCTTCGTACGATACCCACGGGCAGGCAGGGGTGGTACAAACTCTACTCTGCCGGCACCACGCGGCTAGTATCTATGTTATATTAACGAGCAAAGTCGTAATAGTCTAGCATTCAATAAACCGGTAGATAAACTTTCTCAATAATACCAGCATAATGCGGTCAGAAACCGATGCGGTTTTATAATACAGACTCAATAAATCCACGGATCGGACGCAAATTGCTTGGTTTATGATCTAACCTCACTGTATTAATATTGACGAGCTCAATTAAATATTTGGAATATTCCACTATTCCAGGGTTTAGCTAACAGGTAGTTTCAAAATGGCGTTCATAAATCAATGTTCAGCTTAAGCTGATGTCTGTGACTTTGTTTACGATTTTGCTTAATAAAACAAAGTACAATTATTAATAAAGAAATGGAATAAATTCTTCACCCGAGTGGGACTCGAACCCACGACCTCTGCATTCCGTGCAAGTGCTCTCACCAACTGAGCTACCGGGTCAATTACTCGGATGACGAATTTTACCATCTCTTTTTAAATTACATTATTGGCAACAAAGTAAGTATATATGTGACTTTATTTTATTACATAGACACAATTATTTCTTGTCACGAATAGGTATGACAATAGCTTGTATGGTGGGTACAGTTATTCTGGTAGACAGACGGTCCTATTCATTGCTGGTTAGCTACCAACTTCTGTAACATCTTAAAGATTTTAAGCCATTACAAACTTTTGTACAAACTCGAAACTTTAAACTTATCATTAATAAGGTATTAAAAATAAGTAGAACAAGAGTTAGCGCGCACAGTAACAAACCGGCCAAGTTCTGCAAACAACAACAATACGGATCATTGCGCAAAACACACAAAAGCGTTGCCGGCGTAGTTATAATTAATTCAATATGCAGCCGTGGATATGCTTGCACTGTATACATGAATATTAAATCGGTTAAGAGATAAAATGTTAATTCCGACGATGCATATCCCTGCATTACAGATAACGCCCAGGAGATAGCTAAATTAGATTAGCTGATTTAATTCCAGATCCGTATTGTTTTCGGATGAATAATTTGATAGCCCTAAACAACTCTACAGTTAATTGGAGCCTTTTTAAAGGGAATTGTTTGTACAATTTGAATCGCGAAGTAAAAACATGGCCTCCAGCGGGGTAGTTAAAATGAAATATGAGTAATTTTGTTTTGAGGATTCCTGGAGGATACGAGCGGGTCCTGCGAGCGTGTTCAAGATGTTTGTTCGAAAAGTTTCATGTTTGTTGTCTTATTAAGGAAATTCTAACTTTGTGTTTTATGCTCGTGGATAAGGGAGACGTGAGGGTGAGATGAAATGATTTATAGAAGCTATATAGCCATAGGTTCCCACAGTGGAAAACGAAATACAATTTTAAAACAATGTCGAAAAAAATCTTACGGAGGCACATTATTTAAGTATACCAACTAACAGTAGTTGTGCCTTCCTTGGCAGTCGCGTAAAAATTGTTATAAAATTGTCAGTACACTAAAGCTTCTTAAAGTCACGAGCCATTACACAATATGTCATAGTAACGTAAGGAATAAGTGTAATAAAAGTTTCGCACTCGACACAAGTTTTAACGAGAGCGAGGCGGCCGACATTCATGGACTCGCATTACGACCAATTCATCACAAACATAAGAAACTTGGCTTTTTCACACGCTTCAATTCAATTTCGGCGTGTGAACGTTTGCTAGATGAGTCTTAACGATGATGTATTCAATCAAATGGTTTTTATTAAATATCTTTTTTACTTTTCATAGAAATAAAAACTAATTTTAAATAAACTGTCACTACTAAATTTATATCTATCTGTCCCCGCTATGCTAAACGTAGTTGTGAGATCTCCCTTATGACCCTGCGGTTCTGAATACTATATTTCATGAACACAGCCGTGTGTTTATATACGAAAATAAACATTTAACACATTACCTCTGTAATTGTCTGCGTCAATTTGCGTGATCGAATCAGAAATGAGGAGATCCGCAGACGTACAAAGATCACCGACATAGCTGAACGGTCCAGCAAGCTGAAGTGGCAATGGGCAGGGCACATAGCTCGAAGAACTGATGGAGTCGGAAAGTTCTAGAGTGGATACCACGTATCGGCAAGCGCAGCGTGGGAAGGCCACCCGCGAGGTGGACGGATGACCTGGCCAAGGTTGCGGGCGTCGGTTGGATGCAGGCTGCTTCCGACCGGTTGGAGTGGAGGTTGTTGGGAGAGGCCTATGTCCAACAGTGGACTTCTCAGGGCTGTAAATGATGATGATGATGACATCTTTTCCATCCCTTTTCCTATAACGATAAGATCAAAGCGAGATCTAGCAAGCAGTATTCTCCTTATACCGGGTAACACAATAACTACGGTACTTAAGGTGACTCTGTGCTCAATCTTTAACACAAGTTTTTATCATAAAAATGTCTATGAATCGTGTTTCTGCAACCACAGAAAGTGAGATCATATAGTGTAGAATTCGATTATTAAATATCACTTTCCTATATATTGTGATGGCTGAGAAAAATCGACTTAACTAACGCCAATTTTAGCGATTCGTCGTCTTAGCTGTAATTCTCCTATTACTACATAGCTACCTCCTATAAAAACCCTTATTTATCTGTGTGAGAAAGTAAGCATCTTACTTGGCCCATTGCTTGTTAGTATTTTAACTTACTTTACATAATATCCTATGTATAGGATTTAAATATACTTCTAAGATGGCTTTCACGAATATTTTGAAGCCATTCAAGAAATTGATGCAAAAGTCCGCTTCTATTTCTAAATAGAAGCAAAGTATTCGTAAAAGCCATCTTAGAAGTAAGGTATATTTAAATCGAGAACATTACCCAGGATTATGTTGTATATATAATATACCTGCTGTTAGTGATAAAGGTGCCATTTCCACCTGGGTGCTTTTCCTGGTGTGTGACGTCACACGTCAAATTTACGCGAACTTGGCTCTTTCAATTTCGTCACGTTAAGCTTGCGGGGCGAATGTTTTGTTTGCCAATGTAAATGGCTCCGTAAAATGTTGGTACTTTGTCTCAAAATTGAGTGCAGGTCATAATAATTGATGTTGCTACATGAGGCAGCTTACATTAAGGTACGAGTGATATGTTGTCGTTATATTTTATACATACATATGTGATAAAGTTAAAGGTATCTAAGATTCTATAAAACATGGACTCCATGAGATTATTCTGACATTGCTAGTAAACCTGTTAACGTGCACATAGATAGGCAAACCAGATAATTGCCTACTATAAAACCATTTATCCTTACAGACACGCTAATTTGCGAAATTGCACGGAGAATCCGGACTGATGCAGTATATCGTTCGCTAATCGTCGAGTGCGTTCAATTATTGCAAATGCTTACGTTAGGCCGCTCAGAGAGCTTTGCTAATGCACTTATCATATTATACGAGATACATAGCGTCTGAACAGATTAATACGACTGTGCTAATGGCGGCCTGTCCACCGCACCTGCCGACTCATCTAATGGTAGTATTGAACCAGCGACCGGAAACCTAGAGCTGTTCGCACGTATACTATATAATAATATTTTAAATCGCGCCCGATGAACTTACAACTTTATCACAAAGTGATAGAGATAATGTTACGAGTAAAGTGCTTTCGAAATAGGCAAGTCTTCAGTGTCGAGATGCCGCCGTTAGTGTTCCCGCTAATGAGTCGGTCAATTAGCTCCCGTTTTAAGGTCCACGCTGCTCTAATGTTTGCGGCAAATGAACGCGGCACAAGAATTTTTTATCATTCTGAATTTAAACAGCCGCTATTCTTTCCAATTTAAATTCAAATATGTGCAGAGTGCATGACTTTATCGCGGCAATGCACTTTTAAACGAAGAATAATTTTTATCGCCGGCCAGTACACAGCGCGGGCGCGTCGCAAACCGAAGCAACTCTTTTAGATTATTCGGCAGAATCTGTGGAGGTAGCTTTTGTCGTGAAACACTTTAATCCATTTTACTTAAAAGCTGGCTTTTTCACACCTGAACCGGGCGGTGTTTAAAACGAATTTACCGCCTCTTTGTTAGCGAGCTACGTGTCTGTTAATTCGTTTACTCTTTGCGAGGAGGGTTGTAATGGGAGGGCTTTTCTTGCAATTAGCCGCAATTAAGATACTTCGTAAGGAAATACCTCGGGAATTCTCACGCGAATATCGATACTGGAGTTTTAATCGTTTCAAATATTTCGAGTTCCGATTCCGAGGCAACTATTATTGGCGTTAATTTATTGTGCACTGATTGTATTCGTTAAATTAAAATTTAATTAGGAAGTAATTATGTTGTTTGAAGTATGTACATGAGTCCAATTAATTAAATTACGTCATATTGACAAAAATACATTAACACTATAGCTAATTTTTTCCACACTATACAGGTTTTTGGTCGTCAACGTTCCCGAAAACTACGGAATCTCCTCATCATCACGATCATTTTTCTCCATGGAACCATACCTAGGAAGTGTCTGGTTTCCAAAATATTAAGGTGCAAAGTTGAGTAAATAGACTGCGTTTTTCTGCATTAATGCACATAAACACGCGTAGCAAGATTTTTTCACGAGAAATAATTAATATATGTCTATGAAAAAACTAGCATAAACACTGGACACTATAAATGTCGCCCGATGAATAATAAAAAAAAATTACATCATTTCCCAGCATTTTTTTGGCATAAACTTACTTTATTTGATATATAGAGCACGTACCCTTCGTTAAGGGTGGCAACGAAAAAACACCCCGTATAGTTAATAAATATTTCCAATCCAATGATCGATGTTGGTTCATGTTTTATTTGTGGCGGTAGGCTCACCCTTTACCATGTGTAACTTAATATTAATACATAGTAATATATTTAAAAACGTAAAAGATAAGAAATATAATAAATAAATGGAATGTTATTATAAAGTTACACGTGGTGAAGGTGAAAAGAGGGTGCCCAAATTGCACATTTCTGCCCTACACCATAGAGGTCTACACTTAGGTATGCACATACCTATATATACACAGTTGTGTTCTCAAAGTAGCCAGATCCCAGGGCAACATTTTGCATAGCGAGTGGGGACAGGACTGATGTAAATGATCAGTGTCAAGTTGCTAGCCTGACCAGTGACAAGTTGCTAGCCTGAGAGAAAGCCCGACTTTCTTATTCGACTCTTACGACACGCACGGAAGGAGATGCAGCTGATGTAGTGAAACCCGCATCAGCACAGGGTCACTTATCAATATGTTTATATACCGTTTAACCATATTACAGCTAAGGGCCAATATACCGTTTACGTTTAATTAACGCTAGAGCAAAACAACCCGAGAAATCCAATTTAGCGCGTTAGCAAAAACAAACAGATACGAAATTATCGTGCACAAAAACCGTTTGTTTGTTATAACAACATAATAAATAAGCTACAATATCTCAGGGAAACAAAGGGAAAGAAAATATATAGCAATTCGCCGGCTGCAGACATATTGCGTTGGTGCACGAAGAATTTTTGGCTGCATGAAACAGGGAGAGATGGGGTTGAAAGTGAAAAATTTGAACCATTTTTTTATTGCGGACGAATTAATATCCATTGCGCGTTTTCCTTGACATTAATGACATTAAAGTTTAACTACCTATTATTTATTATAAATGCTTCAAATAACTTTTTTGCCAATGAAACAGGATGAAAGGTTGATGGTGTTACAAGATATGAAAAATAGGTCAAGTATAGGTATATTACCTATACATATAAGAAACCGAGATATCATACCAGATTAGGGGTGTTATAGCAACCGCCGCTTTTGTAAATGTGTAAGTTTCTCGTATTTAGTTAAGTAAGGAAATGTAATTCTAGTGTGGATAAATGTTTCAAGAAAGACGATGGGTATTTCGCTATAATTCTACCAAGATTCCTTTAATCCGAAGCAAAAAGTTTCCATTAAAATAACCATGGGAAACAATGGCTGAATTAATTGACACGATTATGTTTCTTGCTCCCTGTATTAAAACCGGCCCGGAGGTATTACAACAGCGTGCAGTCGGCCAGAGTCGCTAGTCATGTCGTGGCGCATTGTCTCAAAAAATTTACATGTTAATGTTCACTTAATTTAGGTTATGAACGTTTTAAAAGTGTTCAAGACGTTGCACAAGATCGGGGCCGGTGGTCCGACCACCCGGACTAAGACGTGCTAGTACGGTATACCTATCCACATTTATATTATACCATTCAAATGTTGGTGATACCATTTTGAGTGTCAGTTATCCTCTGTGCAGGGTGTACAACGGCGCTGTTATCAATAACACCGCGCTATCGAACTGAGGCGATACCGAAGCGCGGTACATGTCGATTTTATCGACTTTAATTATAATAGGTGCCTTCGGAGGCTGTTTATCGATAAGTTTACGTACGAGATAGGGCGACAAGAAAGCTTAATGCAGGCTTAGATAACCCTTTACCGGCCGTCGTTGGCTTAAATTTTTGTTCCGAGCCCGGTTTATACCGCCGATAAAAGATGATGGGGTATTGTGAGGTAATAAATGACATCATGGGACGATGGTACAAGGGTATTTGTTCCCATTATTTTCAATGTAATTGAACATTAAAGGTTGGTGTATTCTCACTATTGAGAAACTCCTCATTGTTAGTTCACTGGATCGTAATAGACCTGTTGAGAGAATTGTCTATATTCTGCAACACTTAAGGTGCCTATTATCGGTTCGCAGAAAAATTCTCTTCACCTCAATCAGGAAACTTCCGCATAAAAGAACAAAATGGGTTAGGTACCGGCTGCTAAGTTTTGTAAGGAACTTTGTCGAAAATATTTTGGAGCTCACAGAGCGGTTTGCTAAGTGGGGGTATAAAGAAATCAGCTCTATCGATCAGCGAGCGGACAAAATAAATGATCGCAATGGGTTTCGGACTCCGTAACGCATTATCTAAGATTTCTTGGAGGCAATCTATGGTGAATAATGTGCCGGCGCAAGTCAGAGGCAAAGGAAGTAGTTTTTATTGAGCCAATCTGAATTAGTAACGAAGATCGAGTGGTTCGCTTTAATCGTATACTTGTATTGATCGTGGTTGGTATGAGAAATATGGCCCCGTAGGTACAATGAGGTGATTTACTGAAGCTCGTCTGTACTGAGTTCTAGGAGCTTGGACTAGAAGTTATGACAATCTAAACTAAGGCTGGAGTATCTCGCTTGTAGTCTATGGCTTAGGCTGGGATATAACGAGCGTGATTTATGCAGGTGCAGGCCGCAATCACGCGCCATTGTGTTGCGGAAGGTAAGACGCGCGCGGTGTGTTCCGGGACTATTACTGCCATCGTTGCTCTATTTTGTTTATATATTTTTATTAGAATTTGATTATTCGATATCTGAATATTGTTTGACTATTATTTTATTTTATGGTTTTTTGTTCCGGTTATGTATGCTCAATTTTCAAATAAACACCACTCTCTGCACATTCTATTATTACATATGTAATTTAGTATCTACTCTAGAATACGAAGAACATTAAAACAAGTAGAATCTAATTTCTATTTCAGTAATGCTGCAAAAACCAAAGCATGCCAAACGCTGAAGCTAAAATTGACAGATACAGGAAGTGGTGGATATCGGGATACAAAATAGGAAGACAGGGAAAACCACAGACAATCCGACAACTGGCTATCGAAGAAAGGCATATTGCCAAAACAAGAGTCTATTATTTACGATAGAGGATTTGGCAACGACCTCAGGAGTCACTGGTTTCGGCTCTGTTTTAATATCAGACGAAATAAAAGTTTGGTACTCGAATCCAAGAATATCAAGTCGAAAATCGAAGTAGTGTAATTTGCATACTGCATAAGTTAAATTTGGAATGATGTACTAAATGGAGATCTGTAGTCTATGCCTGGCCTTATGGGACATAGGCGTGAGGTTATGTACAGTAGTGCAAACTTTTTGGTGGCCTGTACCAAGCAGGTCAATACATATTCGAATCTGGAAGAATCCGATTCGTGCCTCGTTCGAACGTTACCTATGCCACTGGCACCTAACACACGGACATGGCAGGTATGTACGTGACCGGCGACCGCAATCCGAGGCATCCCGGCGGCGCTGCGGTCCGGACGCGGTCGGCTCGCGTGCCGATCACTGCCGCCGCCGGAGTTTTGCCGCTGCGCCAATAACTACGTGTTTAGTGGAATGCGAAACGGATTTTTGGTGGGTTTTGCGGTGTTTGGAGGTACTGTTGTTGTGCTGTTTACGAGGAAAATAGGTTGTATTTTTGTTATTCTACCTTATCTATGCAAAAAGCGTGAAGATTTCTGTGTATGGCTGACGAACTTTGGTCAATATGATACTTCGCAGATACTTAAGCTTTGCTTTCAATAAGTTTTCCTATAACTGGAATGGAGTATATTTATGTGTACATACTGTAGAGATCTACACTATCCTCATTATTTCAGCCCTGGGAAGTCCACTGCTGGACATAGGCCTCCCCCAACACTATCCTACTATAATAATATTATAAACGCGAAAGTTTGTAAGTATGGATGGATGGATGCTTGTTGCTCTTTCACGTATAAACAGCTAGAGCGATTATTGTTATCATATTAGAGCGTAAACCAAAAGAAACCAATCCAATACTCCATTAGCAGGCTCGTTCCGCGGCATTCCGGGTTTTAACGCAGCTTTAGCCACTTTTTGCCATTTTCAATTCGTCTGACGATCAATTAGACAGGGTTTAATGGATTCGGATATCGTCGAGGCGGTGATCGATCACAGAATAAGTACATTAACCAGTAGTTATACTTGCCGCGGTCACGCTGATCGATGGGGCAAGCGTGTTGGAAACGTCATCGCGTTTTTTTCAGCGATCTCCAGGAGTGCGAAAATGAGATCCATCCATCACCCGAGCTAATAATTCACGATGGATGGCGCTATAAGCGTTGTTATTAACTTTCTTGACGCGCGTTATAATGAACATCTCGCCTATTATTTGTTTGGATACTGGACGTTATGGGTGGTATAGACGCTTTTATACTTTCAAATATCTAAGTTGGATCCACAAAACTAATATCGATATCAACGTAATGGTACCCATAAATTATAATAAATTACAATATAATTAAAACAAACAATGGAGCTTTTTTCAGCTTTATTATCGAGCAAGTGATAAGTGATGCAGTCACGAAACGGCCGATGATTAAAAACGTAAAAACCTTACGAGCTAGCGTGCCCTGTCGCTTTGTTTGCGCGGTCGCACGTTAATTGTACGTTGTTTGCACTTGATTATGGATTTACACGCGAAACTGCTTTAGATTTATGAAGATCAATACTAAAGTAATTTGCCAACAGCCGAGATAAGAGTCTGAGTACCTAAATATACTCGTACCTACCAACCATGGGAGTAATGAGTTTAGTTAAGACTGAACGAGTTAGAAAAACTTGTAAACTAGTCACTTTCGACCTTAACTCAATTTTATATTTTTTACATAGCCATGTAACGACCGGTCGGAGTGGAGGTTGTTGGGGGAGGCCTATGTCCAACAGTTGACTTCTCAGGGCTGTAAATGATGACATAGCCATTCTACTTTTTATATGGAAAGGAATGAACTATTTTCAACGCATTTTCGGCCACAATAAGAGCATTTAACGTTATTCCTTCCATTTCTTCTTCAGATAAGCGAATGTCAATAGATTCGGACCGTTTCCGCTGACACATGCGGGCGCGTAAATAACTCAACTGACGTTAATTGTGTCGTGTTATCCTGCCTTTAGCAAGCGTGAAACGGAATGCATTGAGTTAGCCCCAAGTTTTTTTTGACCTGGGTGCATGTCTTTTGGCCGGAAAGTCATTGGAATAGTATTCAATATACCTAAATAATTATAATGGAGGGATTTGTAAGTCCTGTTTTTAGTGAAATATTGTTATATTATATTTTAATACAGAAATAATACTAAGCCTATATGTGCAGTCCCCATGAGCTTTTTTGAATTACTAAAAAACTTAACATAAATTAAAAGTTATTAAGTAACCGCCATTATTGAAACTAAGTATTAAAGTTCATAATGTAATTAATATTAATACTTACAACATTTTTATTGCCAAGTTTAATATAAAAGTTTACTAAGCTTTACAATAAATACTACTTAGGACGAATTACAGCGAAACTTTTAATTATAAAACAAAATATAAGCAATTATAACATTACAATATTTTGATCAGAAAAGAAAAATGATGTAGGTATAGATTTTTAAAATAAATGTTTGATTTCAACTTTAACATTCATTAATTATGATTTCATTTCGTATTTCCTCCCTCCGTATTAAATTGTATATTTAGTTCAAATACAGTACAGTACAAGAGACGGCATTGGTCGCAAATGGCTAACAAATATTACTACGCTAACAATGACGTTTTAATTTTACATAGATACACACATATAATCACGCCTTTATCCCTTACGGGGTAGGCAGAGCACCAAGGGCCGATAGAACCACATGGTGCCACTTCGGACCAATTTTGAGGGTATAGTTAAGATGTACAAGTTTGGTTCGTTCGGTTCACGTTCGGTTTTCGGTGGTCACTCCATCGCCTACAAAACACCAAGACCCTCTTGTCCCTCTACTGACCTGTACTACTAATACTTTTTTCACTCCCAGAGCAGCATAGAAGTTTTTTTAATTTTAAAAACGAATAAACTAAATTTAAATTAAGTCGAATTCATTTCAATTTAATACTAAGTTAAAGTCGTAAGTTGAATTCAAAGCCGAAAAGCAAGGATAAGATCCAGCCTCATTATCATAAACATTGCGGTAAATCCCAATTTCGGTACAAATTAATACCAGGACCATAGCAATACCGAATGCAGGCTACACCCAAGTTTCCCAACCTGGTTATATAGTATTATAATGGTGCCTGGGAGAGGAATAAACCTAATGGATATCATATTATTATGCGCTATGAACTACACTGCATTGCATAACTATGTATGAAGATATCTAAGACTCATAGTCTAAATTAGATATCTATGTAGACTTCTCGAAATCCTATTTACGTATTTACTCGTTGGCTCTAGTTATATATATACATAGCAATGTTTCTAGAATGCAGGATTACGAAGGAGATCCTATAGCCACGTTTAGCACAGCGTAGTGGGGTTAGAAGTAAAAGATCAGAGATAAGTGGGTGGAGTTCGCTCGTCACCTAAGTTTCAGAGTTCAAATAAAGTTTTCATGGACGTTATTAAAAATGAATGTTTTCCCACCCCGCCCCCATACTTAGCACAAATACTTGTTAGTTTATGTGAAAATAAAAAAGTGTTATAATCATGTAAGAGACCGTGGATTCATTCCCAGGACCAACCACTTGGAGCAAGTGGACCAAAGAAACCTTATGCCTGCAATATTTCATTTTTAAAGCGTAAAATAAAATGCACAGCAATAAACCCACTACATTATTAACGGGAATATTCCATACGCTATTATTTCACAGTGTACAAGTACTGACACCGGCAGCGAACGGGTTATTTATGTACTAGCGACACTGCGCTATTAAAATCTATAAGCGAAATATTAAATTAATTTAACGGTGTCCAACGGGTTAACAATAGGGTAAATGAACTGTTTAATACGCTGGTTTTGCGTTTGATTGGCTGTTGATGTATTGTTGTAATTTGCTGTTTATCGGCTATTTGTGTTGGTGTTCTTGGTAAAGTAATCTATATAGTGAGTTCTATTAAATTATGTTTGGGATTTCCCCGTATTGTGCCGACATACACGAGTTTCATTGAAGGTAACAGTAATGTGTACGCCTTTGTAACATTATCTATACTAATATTATAAAGAGGAAAACTTTGTTTGTTTGGTTGTAATGAATAGGCTCCGAAACTACTGGACCGATTTCAAAAATTCTTTCACCGTTAGAATCCTTATTGGACCTGGATGAACATAGGCTACAAGAATTTCCCGATATTCCCACGGGAAGGCGACCAACGGGAATTCTATATTTTTTACGAAAACCGCTATACATATGAAGCTGAAATCGGGCATATATGTTCATTGGGGACAGCGAGGGAGGACTAAAAACGGATTTCCCGAAATTCCCACGGGAAGGGGACAAACGGGAATTCATAATTTTTACGAAAACCGCTATACATATGAAGCTGAAATTGGGCATATAAGTTAATTAGGGACTGCGAGGAAGCACTAAGAACGGATTTCCAGAAATTCCCACGGGAAGGGGACCAACGGGAATTAATTATTTTTTACGAAAACGGTTATACATATGAATCTGAAGTTGGGCATATATATTTATTTGGGACCCCGAGGAAGCACTGAGAACGGATTTCCCGAAATTCCCACGGGAAGGGGACAAACGGGAATTCATAATTTTTACGAAAACCGCTATACATATGAAGCTGAAATTGGGCATATAAGTTCATTAGGGACTGCGAGGAAGCACTAAGAACGGATTTCCAGAAATTCCCACGGGAAGGGGACCAACGGGAATTAATTATTTTTTACGAAAACGGTTACACATATGAATCTGAAGTTGGGCATATATATTTATTTGGGACCCCGAGGAAATTCCCACGGGAAGGGAACCAACGGGCGTTCCAAATTTTTACGAAAACCGCTGTACCTACATATGAAGTTGTAGCTAATGTACTGATATGTACCGAAGCGAAGCGAGGGCGGGCCACTAGTCAATTATAAAGCGACTTTATCTGTTGCCGAATATCGAGTAGAAGGATATTTCCTCATAAAATCTGCTGTAACTTGGTAATTTAGTAGATATTTAATTTAATTTAGTGCTACCTAATTTATCTCTATGATGGATACAAAGAAATAACATAATTATCTTCAAGTACTTACTAGATTTCCTTTTTCGTTTTGTTCACTTTCAAACATGCAGATCAATCTTGGTAAACTTACCTGAAAAAGAGGAAATTATTGCTAATTTATACAAAATGTTCAAAATTACATCATTAAAAAGTTGCCAAGGCTAAGTAATTTTTGTAAAAGAAAACTACAGTTTTCATTATAAGACGATTTTTACTTAGTTAAACTGCAAACAAATTGGTATAAACTACATATTTCTACTGAATCGTGTATGTGTTTTGGTTTACATTACTTACATAATAGTTGAGAAAAGAAAAACATAAAAGGCAGACTATTCAACGTTATAAGACTTTGCTGTCCGTCTGTCTATCTCAAGACTGTGTCTCAAAAACGTTGATAGCTAGACAGTTGATACAGTATATGATATATTTATTTAATTTAGCAGTTTTCATTGTGAAGGTAAGATGACGGTATGAACTGCTTGAAGCAGTTTCCACAATGAATATACGAGTAATTCAGCTTTAGTCATCTCGTGCTGTCTACTCAGATGAACAAACAGATGAACTATTCGTAGTGAAAGAGATTAACCCCAATGAAGGAAAAGACGCCTAATGTAGTCCTTCGAATGTTTACTCCGTAATGTAACCGAAACCCAGCGGTCGTGCTTAGACAAACGATCCGCCATTTTGTTGCGTTTCACCGACTGAAAGGGTTTTTAGGCGGACATAATTAATACCGCTGTCCATTTACGGAATTAGACGGATTGCGTGTTTAAGTAACAGAATAGTTACAGTCCTATATATGCAGGCATTCTGCAAACAGTCCACAACTCTATTAATGTATAAAAACTCATTTGTCGATACTTTTTTGGGGCCTGAGAGTAAAATTCAAGGAAAATTAAGGTAAACTTTCCCTTAAATTTAAGAAATTGTATAAGTATAAGAATTGAATTTTAAGATCTGATAGTGACCAAAACGTAAATAGTAAGATGTTTGTTAGTATGGGAATGTATCATTGCCTATATAAATTCTAATTCCTTGTGTTATTATGTTTTTACAAATTTTGACGTAAGAAAATTTCAAACTCAGTATTAATGATTATGTTACACAAGCGTTCATCGATGTGTTTCACTGTCAAAGTGTTGCGAACTTCATATTGCTTGATCAAAAGTTTTATGCGTAAAATATGCCACGTAGTGTACACAATATTATTTCCAAGTCCAAACAAATAGTGAAGTGATTGATGGGCCAACTTATTTTCCTTTTATTACGCAACTAACTTTCCGATACTTTTCGCAAATTCGCCATTTACATAACACCTCAGCGCTCCGGCGAAAAATAATAACTTTTAAAGAAAATTCTTATGAGCGCTGGAGAAATTCTATTCCGTGGTGAAATAGCTACGCTTAAAGGGTTCCCGGCGTTGTAGTTTATGGAGAATAGTAGACCTTGCTATGGGGCACAATGAGGGTATTCTATTTATTACTATCTAGGTATCATTGGCTCATGCTATTGTTCCTGACCTGTACCAATATGGTAGTGGCGTGCTTTTTATCACGACTTGGATGGGAGAGTGTCATTCTGAATCTTACGCTCGCTACGCTCTTGAAGCAGTTCTGCAAGTGTGAAATTGCATCGATTTCATTTTACCGTATATGTGGTTAGGTATATGCGCAGATGGGGATATGATAAAAGAATAAAGTGCCGACGCAACGTCACGGTTAGTATAAATTCGATAAATAAATTCATCCTGATAAATATTAAGTGTTTCCACATCCTACACGAAGACGTACACCTGGTATTCCTCTATGCCAGCCAGGGTTGCCGCTAGTAATAAAGTAATTTATCCAGTTCCCGATAGCAGGCCAATAATCCCGCGGCGCTCTGCGACGAATATGAGGAATAAATATCGTTTGAGGTGTTGTTGATGTGAGGCGAAGGGAAATCCTATTTGCATTTTGTAAAGCCTTCCTTTATTAGCTGGATTAAGTTTATTTGTATTGGTCTCTTTATGTGCTTGTGCTGTAGGAATATTTAAATTTTTTATGGCTACGAATTTGGTGCGTTAAAAATATATTTTGAATACGTTTTTCTGATGTATGGATTGCATCTGTTCCCGCCATGCTAAGCGTACTGAGGTATCTCCTAACGCATGATCCGGCTACCCCAGTTCAGAAACACAGCCATCACGTGTGTTATGTATGTATGTATGTATGGATTGCGTGAGAGAATATTACGCACATACTCTGAGAGTGCTGCTACTGGCAGTGGGTAACGGGATCACGGATAAAAGGGATGAATGAAGAGTACATATTGCGCCGACTCTAAAAGAATGGGTCCAGGGGGCAATTCTTGAAATTTTTTGAGCCGAAACGCAACCAATAACGAACCGTTAACGAAACGCGGTGGGAAGCAATAAGTACCGCTTGAGTTAAAAAGTTAAAAAGTATATTTTAGCACGCATTGGTCGCGAGTATGATAGAATAAAAACAAATATAATTATTGCATTGTTCTGAGCGTCTACAACGGTTCCGTTTCGGCTTCGTTCCAACTCGAGAATTGGCCCCCCAGGCACGAATAAGACGAAAAAGACATTTTTAAGCTTATTTATTTCCTTTAAAATTTAAAGTAGTTTTTACTGTGTTCAAAAAAGCAACAACCCTATAAATTAAATTCTCCGTTTGATATATGTTTTAAATTGGAGATTTATCAAGGCTGGTATCAACACCTCTTAAACTAGTCGGATTACGTCGCGTGCAGCGCGAGATAAAGCTACTGCAGCTTCGACAGCTTAGGGGGATACGTAATTTAGCCGGGTAATAACTGAAAACCAACAGTTGGATTCTTTCTCCTAATAAAATGGTATGTTTTTATTTAATAGGATTAAAATTCTGCTGTGTACACTTTCTTTGCACTTATCTACGTTAACTGAAGTGAGAGAATAAATGTTTCAAAAATAGTGTGACTCAATCCTTTAATGTGAATTAAAACTTGAAAAAAAAAATAATATAATAGATTGGACACCTCAATATCTAGAGGAAAACATGTCAATCAAATAAGAAAATAGGCTGAATAATGGAATATAATAATGTTCTAGTTTTGAGTCTCGGTCATGTTGAGCTAGCAACTAGTTACTGATCTTTTAGCCTCGAGCATACCGGATGCATATATGCGTGCACGTAAGCGTAGACGTACACGTACGTCTGAGTTATGTATAGAACTGTCACCGCTTGACGTCTATGCTTACGTTTACGCATACGCATCCGGTCTGCCCGTGCCTATACAGTTCCATACATTACAACTCAGAGGTACGTGTACGTCTACGCTTACGTGTACGCATACGCATCCGGTGTGTTCGAGGCTTTACACTTGATCCCGTTATGCGTAACGTAGCTGTGTAATCTCCTTCACGATCCTGCAGTTCTGGCTACCCCATTTTGAAAATACAGCGTGTAATATGTATCTATGTATATGTTTAAACTATGTGAAGTTAGTTGATCTATAAGAGCTTAAACGCAATCATCATTACTATTTCGTGCAACCTTACACAGACTATAAATCCTTGAAGCAATGTAATTCAGACACGATTTTGTCATCTGAAACTGAAACGTACTTAATTTCAGCAGGATAGTAAAATATACTTAATTTAGTAGTTCCGCTACACTATCAAACTTCGACGTTGAAGATAAAGCTTTTGAATGAGCTAAGGCAGGTGGCATATGAACGATTATTAAGGCTTTTTTTATTGCGATAATCTATTTATTAAGATTTAAGATATCTGTGATCTCTGCCGCCTACCCCTCCGGGAAACAGGCGTAATTTCACGTATGTTTTTATTATGAGGATATTTCATTGTGATTCATTTAAATAATTAACGGCCGGGTTGGGTTTTTAAGCTCTCTTATCTTCCGATGACTGTTTCTTTGTTTGTAAAATAAAAACAATAGACTACTAATTGACCGACTATCCTATTCTACAGTAAATATTTAGATACTTAATTAAATAATTCCTTTAAATTCCAACCTTCGTAGGTAGGTCTATCAAACATCAACCATACTAAAGCACTGAGTTTAGAAAAACTTATACTCTCACTTGAGTGCCCTTGAGTTTCTTTGAGGAAATTGTTACCATTAACGATACGATCGTAGTGTAGACACCCTAAAATAATTTTCTCTACGAATCGCGTCGCTGTTAAGTAGGTTTTGTTGCGATTTTCGCTCAGAAAGGAGATATGTTCGGGTCTCGGTTACCTTGTTAGATAGATCCAGACTTCTTTGTAGTTACATAAACAAATCCGGACAAACTAGCTTGTGTGCTACATTGTAGGACGTAACTAGATCTTACCTGTTTGTAAACAGAATGGAAATTACCTTGTTTAGAGTGAAAATCTGCTGAAAAAGCATAAAACAGCGTGTTTATTTTGATCTGTTCGATTTTAAAGACTTCAAATGAGTTGGTAGGTTACCGGAGTTTTTTAAATATTCTTTAAAATGGGATAAGCACAGGAATTTATGGCTTGTACCCAAAGGTCCACGACTCTTGTTTTGAAAAAATTTAAGTTCATACTTTAATTCCCAATAGGTCCACGATATTGAAAAATAATAAACATTTTCTTTCCCAACGGGTCCATGAGAATGTTTGGTACAATCAGCAGGAAAACCTGGTTCAAATTTATTATGAATTATAAGACAGATAATAGTTTAGATCAGAGGTTCCCAAACTTTTTTACTCATAGACCCCTTTTAAAAGTTATCTGGTTCTGGTGGACCCCCTGGACCCCCTACAGGCCCACATCACATACAAATTAAATGTGAACCCTAATTTTTTCACGCCAACGTAGACCCCCATCGAGTCTCCTGTGGACCCCTGGGGGTCCACCTGGACCACTTTGGGAACCACTGGTTTGGATGAACAAAGAGTCTTTATTGTGTCAGACTGTCTCTTTGCACTAAAATAGGCTTATAATTAAAGGCATTAAAATCATACATACATACATATAATTCATATAATCACGCCTTTATCCCTTACGGGGTAGGCAGAGTACCAAGGGCCGATAGAACTACATGGTGCCACTTCTGGCCAATTTTGAGGGTATAGTTAAGATGTACAAGTTCGGTTAGTAGTGACAGGTGGTCAGCCCATCACCTACAAAACACCAAGACCCTCTTGTCTACTGACATGTACAGTATGCCCGGGAAGAGAAGCAGCTGTCGTATTATACGTTTTTTTTTCACTCCCAGAGCAGTATAGAAGAAAGCATTAAAAGATAGCATTAAAATCACAGTTTCGGAATATCATAAAAATCATCTCAATCTTACACTAACCGTCCATGGTAATTGTCGTCTGCTGACTGACCTAAGCATTAAATAAAAACACAGGTTCGGTATAATCATAGGTAGTAAATCATCTCAATCTTACAGTAAAATAGACATAATCATTAATAATCACAGTTTCGGAATATCGCAAAAATCATCTTGAACTTACACTGACCGTCCATGGTCCTTGTCGTCTGCTGATTGACCTAAGCATTAAAAAAACACAGTTTTGGTATAATCATAGGTAGTAAATCATCTCAATCTTACAGTAAAATTGACTTGATATACAAATAGCACAAACTCTCTTGTATCGTTTTTGCTGATTGTACTTCGGATAAATATCGTGGACCCGTTGGGAATTCGTATATGAAAGTTTTAAAATATATTTTATAAATGTCATGGACCCGGTGGGAAAAGAAGAACAATAGAGTCATGGACCTTTGGGAATAAGCCGAATTTATATCGATAAAGATAAAGTTGAAAGTAGAATTATAACTTGTTAATTATTTAAGGTGCATAATATTTCTTTAATTTCACTATTTACTTGGCTATATCTAACATGAAACATTTTATCAGTAATATTTGATTTGACCTGCTGTAAAACTATTTGAAAAATATAGTTTTCTTCATAACCATATTTACCGTAAACACACATCACATGAAATAACTCTCATTACCCAACAACTGAAGCCTGAAGAATTTTAGCTGAAGTTTACAGCCTAACACATGAATAACGGCCATTAATCTCATTTCAAGTTGAGCTGTATAATTGTAAGCTCCGAAGTCATTACAAAGACATCAAGGCCTCCGCAAGGTCGCTCCAGCCACAGGACCATAAATCTTTGGGAGCTCGCAAACTTAATCTGTACACTATGAGAATTTCAATGTTTCAATCCCCTAAGACCCGTAGGATTTCGAAGGAAATAAGTAAATAAATTTCACGAACTACAGAATACTTAACCCTGTTCTTCACTAAAGTCTTTGCCATGTTTAGGTACCCATCTATAGATAACTTTCTATTAGTATTAATACTTATTTTATTGTAACCTCTTGGGTCTCCCTGAGATTTTCTATGCTTCAATTGCATTTTTCTGGTCGCCTCTGTTGATCCTGGCTTACAGTAGTTGCAGTGGCGGGAATGAGTGGTGAGCCTATTCCAGTTTAGGTACTAAGCAATCGGTTTTTGATCCATACTCAATGTAATTCATTAAGTTAATCAGGTTTCATCTTGTGTGTTTATCTTGATTGAGATTTGTACAAAAAGCTTTTAAAGTAAAGGCTGCGACTATTTGTTAAATGAATAAATAATTCGATATATCACAATGTTTCAACAAATAAGTTTCATTTTAAAACGCCTGCAAGCTAATTCAATCACATTTCGCAGCTACATTTTAACAGACTAAGTAGTTCCGCCATTTCGCAGGCGACAATAAAAAACTCTGAATCTCAAGTGAATCCAAGTGAAATGGAAATTTCGCGAAATAAGACTTTGAAAGCTGAATTACAATAGTGCCGAAGTACTCGAAACTGGAATTAATTTAGAACTAAGTTATTTGAGATCCAGCTATTGTAATCAGATTACGAATGAGTGTCGCTGGAACTTTATTGGGTTTGTGTTAGCATTTGGAATTTCTTGCACTGAGTAGTATTTTTTATTTATTTTTATTTAAACAACATGAATAAACTCCAATCTAGATAACATGAAAGCAAATAACAGTTTAAAACCAGATTGGTAGGACGACGTACGAGTATATTTCAGTTTATTATAATAAATAAATCACAGATAAAACCAAAAAAATATCGCGCGACTATTGTTATGGAACCGCAACGGAATTATAATTTTAAAACGATTGTAATATGAGCATTGAGCACAGTAAATTCATTTTTAAATAAGATTTTTTGTTGACTTGATTTTGAATTCCAGTTTTTCTTAAAATATAGCATATTCAAAGTCAGTTTTCTAATAAAATGAGACGAATTTCAGCTCGCAGTTACTGGTAATATCCGAAATGGTATGAAATATAATATTCGAGTTAGGATAGACGTCCCCAGGCGCATCTAACTTGCGAGCGAACTGAATCGGAAACTGCGATAACGATAGCGAATGATAATGATGTTCTCCAGCTGTTCCAGATTACGATGGCCATCGCGGTTTGTTAGCTAAGCCTAGGTAAATAACATATACATATAATCACGCCTTTATCCCTTACGGCCTAGGTAAATAAGATTAGTCTAAATAACATACGTACTTAGCCCACTATAGAGAACCTATTTCCAAAATTTGAGACTCGAAATCACATTTTTATTTTTCAAGATCGTATGAAAATTCCTGAGATATTTAAAAATTCTCCATACTATCGGGAAAAATAAACATGTGATTTCGGATCTCAAATTTTGTGGATAGGTTCTCTATAGTGGGCTATTTACATAGCTTTTCGCTTAACATACCCTTTTTGTTACACCCTGTATACACGGCTATCGTTCCGAAATGGTGTAGCCAGAATTGTGAGATCGTAAGGGAGATACCACAGCCACGTTTAGCCAGGGATAGAGGTAAATGATCAGTGATAAGTTGCGAGCTAAGAAATGACCTGAGTTCCTTAGTTGGTTCGTTGCATCTTACGATATGCATGGAAAGAGAAGCTGTTGTATTCAAGTAAAGCCCGGCATCTGCACAGAACATAAATTAAATAAACTGTATTATTTTTTCTAAGGCTAAAGAGATTTACGTAAGTCTAACAAGTAATAACAATAGACCACTTTCAAACATGACCTTTATAGTAAGAGCAAACAATGGGTATTAAGAATATCTACTTTTGTTAAAAAATATATAAGTCTTTTGTGAATTTGAGATCAAAAAACGGTTGGAGTATCTTTATCTCTTCACATTTCTAACGTACCTATAAGTGTATATGTGTTATACGAATTATAATAAATATAATATTTCAGGGTAGAGATTAATTACGTACCTACATAAGTGTTTTTAATAATACGTTCCTTTTAACATACAAGAAATGTATTAATCGAATATATTTCTTAGATGAGATAACTACTTAATTTTCCATAAAAAAGACCATGATGTTTTTACAGCCTAACCTATTTCATTTCAAAGTGTTCCGGTCGGCATTTCAGCATTTATGACAACCCTAGTCCTTTGACCTTTTAAGTAGGCATAAAAACTGCTTATTCGTACAAAAACGGCCATCAACCAGCAGCGACACAGCCGAATAATTTAGTATCGCGCAACTGGGTCACTGTCCCGACGGGTTACGAATGGGCGCGACCCGGACATACTTCGCTGCCACATCGGTCGCTTGTCGAAACTCAATGTGCTGATACACTTAGGGACGTTTGGTGACGATAGTGGCGCTTCAGCAGACAGCAAAGATAACTTGGTTGTATAACCTCTTATCGGAGTAAACAAATGTGCGTGCGTTTAAGGGCACAATGAATTACGGGAACTAGTGGCGTAAATCAGCCGGGCACGTCATAACTGTTGTTTTTGTGGACGGAATGGAGGCAGGCTCGGCCGAGATGATATGAGCCTAAATAGTAAATAACAGTAGTTATGGGGGTTCGTCCACTGTTTATGGTGGCATTGTTTTTAATTACGACTGCTACTAGCATCACCCTAATGTTAGAAATACTAATAATGATAATTTGAATCATCATCATCATTTTCCTGCCCTTTCCCCATTTATTTGAGGTTGGCACAATATGTACTTTTCTTCCATTCATCCCTATTATCCGTCATCTCATTGCTCACTCCTAGTACACGCATATCCTCTCTTACACAGTCCATCCTACATTTCTTTGGTCTACCTCTTTCTTTATATCCATCCACATTCATGCACAAAGCTCTCTGTAAAATATGCCTTCGCTTTACATGCCCGTACCAAGACAGACGGTTACTTCGTAACTTGTCTGTGATCGGCGCAACTTTCAGACTTCCTCTTATAAAATTATTAATAAACAAATCGAAAAAATTCCTCACCCGGGTGGGAATCGAACCCACGACCTCTGCATTCCGTGCCAGCGCTCTTACCACTGAGCCACCGGGTCAATTACTCGGATGACGATTATTTTAATTAATTTTCCTCTTATATACTCATTTCTTATTTTATTAATTCCTGTAACTCCACACATCGATCTCAACATTCTCATCTCGCTTACATGCAGTCGATTTTCATAATAATAATTTGAATAAACGGGTTAATTCGAGGGCTAATCTCATAACTATATTTTTGGGGTGTTACAAATAGCTATGGTAAAATTAATTAAATAAACTCGGATGCTTTTGCTCCACATCTAATGGATACTAAAAAAAGGTGCTTTCAGGTAAATAGGTTAATGCATTTTAACAGAATTCAGTGCTGATGCGGGGCTAGACTAGAATTCATCAGCTTCATCTCTTTCCATGAATATCGTAAGGGTCGCCTAAGGAAGTCGTGCATTCTCTTAGACGGTAAACTAGCAACATGTTTCTTATCTTTTACTATTACATTGTCTCGCTAATCTAAACTTGAAATCTCCTTCGTGATCCTGTAGTTTTGGCTACCCCATTTTAAAATCACAGCGAGTATGTACATACATACATATGATCACGCTTTTATCCCTTACGGGGTAGGCAGAGCACCAAGGGCCGATAGAACCACATGGTGCCACTTCTGACCAATTTTGAGGGTATAGTTGAGATGTACAAGTTCGGTTAGTAGTGACAGGTGGTCAGCCCATCGCCTACAAAACACCAAGACCTTTTTGTCCCTCTACTGACTGGTACAGTATGCCCGGGAAGAGAAGCAGTTGTAGTATTATACTTTTTTTTTCACTCCCAGAGCAGTATAGAAAAAAAGCGTATGTATAGAATGACCTAGATTTGTATATTGTAAACGAATTGTAGCAGTACGTACAAAAAGGTAATAATTAAGACAGCAATTCAGTAACGTATGTTTGACATTTAGAAATGAAATACCAAAGGTTGATGACCGTTATATATTAAGGTTGTGAGCGGAAATGAAAACAATTTATGTTATTTTAGAGTAAGCACCTATTCAATGATTAAAAATAAATGTACCTATGTAATTAAATAGACTTCTATACCCAACAAAGTTTTTTTCACATAATATACAGATTCTTTTTACATATAAGGATTTATACATATATCGGGTTTGCAGAGTTAAAGGGTCAGTAAATCTTGGCGATGTCGTTTAGATAATATCAGTTATCCCGCCATTGGGGCCCGTCCGCGGGGCCCTGGATTAATTGGGGCCCCGTGTTTGTGGTCTACGAATAATGCATTGTTTTGTTTGTACATAAAGTATACGAGTATAATTAACACTAGAACTTTCTTAAGTAGGTATAACAATTATATAATAATAATAATAATAATAAATATTCACACGCTTCACAACACATTAACCTAGTCCCACACTAAGATCCCTAAGGTCTTGTGTCGTGGGTACTAAGCAACGGTATATAAATACATAGATAAGTATAGAAACATCCATGACTCGGAAACAAACAACAAATCATTAATCACATCAATGTTTGCACCTACCGGGATTCGAACACAGGACCTATGGCGTTGCAGGCAGGGTCACTACACCAATCGGCCGTCATATATGTTTCGCAATGTAAGTTCTTATTGTTGTATTAGCATATACCTAATACCTGCGTTATCCATTCAACTGTGTAACACAAACATTAAGGTTATACTATAATGAAGACTTCCCAACAACGAACTCAGCCCCCCTAGCATGACCACGCGTCGTGGATATCGTATCGCACGATATCGTATAGTCTCTAGTATACAAAATTCAACATGGCGGCTATATATATCGGATTTTGACAGACTAAATGTCGATAAATCGGTTTATCATATCGTGTTTTTGCAAGTCATGCTAGGCTTGCAGTAATTCTCTCAGGCAATAAGCTAGCAAGTTGTCACTGATAATTTGTATCTGTCCCCGTGTGTCTGTTGTGTGGGATGTCCTTTATGATCTAGAAATTCTGGCTATTTCCGAATAACGGCCATGTGTATATGTGTATGCATATTTACTCCCAAAAATCTCAAAAAGCTCACACGAGAAGTAACTACATATTTAACTGTCATTTAATTAGAGTTTTAACAAAATATTAGTATTAACTGGCCTTTAAAAAACTGGCGGTCAGTTCACACCTAGGTTTCATTTCCATAAAACTCTAGAAATTAAAAAATATTAAGCACATACCACACCTCGCACACATTACCGAACACGAAAGTAAAGGCCGCGCGAACGAACCCTGTTCATTCTGGACACGCGTATGCAAGCCCGCGAGGGATTTATGACCTCTATCCGATTACTAGTTTTATGTGTGCACTTTGCATTGTAAACATGTGTAATGCCACCTTTACGGCGTGAGTTATGCGCTTCGAATGCACTGGCCTGTGTTCTAAATGTATTACTTTGTTAGGATGCTGAGGAATTATGGTTTCCAAATGTTATTTTAATGAGAACTAAACATTGTTAACCACCACATTTAAGAGAAAAAATTCTCGATATCATCCGTGTTGTCACAAAAAATTGTTTATTTTATTTTTATTATTTTCATGAGACACAAACAGTTCTATTAACACAAATATATTTACAATACATAAGTAGCACACACCCCAAGTTTAAGCTTGACAGTTACTAATATTGACAGATGTTCCATGTATTTTGCTGTCAAATTTCATTTTAAACAGTGTTTAACTTCAGACGTGGTTTTCTAATAAGACCTTGACAAAACGGTGTATAAACGTCTTTATCGTACAGTAAAATTATACATACTAAAGGAAATAACATTAAAAATTAACAAAAGATAGAAAATGATAGAATTATATGCAAATAAGCAAAAGACTACGTAGCGTTAAAAACGTTCACTACGTAATTGATCTCGGAAACAAAGAGCTACGAGCCGCGTAGCATGCTACGAGCGTAGCAGTGTGATCCTTTTGTTATGTACGCGTACTCGTAGTAGCTAGTGAATACTGTTTCACACTTCATAATCATTTAAGTATGTATCTAGACATGCACTAGTGTGTTTGTGACTATAGCTTAGATTTTTTAGGATAGCGGTGCCGTCATATAGCGTCCGTGTGTACGTAAAATCACGTCCTCTTTACGGTGCTGATATGTGAAATTTAACGGCCGCTATTAACTGCACCGGTATCCTAGAAGACCACTAGGAAATTATAGCTTTACCACTGATAAAGCACTTTACTAACCGACTTTAAAAAAAGGAGGTTTTTCAATTCGACCGTTTATATATTTAACATTATTTGTATGTATATAGGTAATTTTATAGCCTGCCTCATAGTATTGCCCTTTGAGTGAAGTGTTACGAGTACGAGTAAGTACCGTTGCAGTTGATTATGTCTTTACACGTGTCTATGTAATTAACGCTACGTAGGGAGAACACCAATCGATCCGACTGTCCGAGAGTCCACGGAGGAAGTACCAGGAGGACATGAGATAACCGAGAATGCAACTACTAGAGTGCCCAAATAGTTCATTTGGGTGATAGCGCTAGTTACTATGTGCTTGACTGCATTATCTGTGTTATTGTATACGAAAAATGTTAGTTCCGAGATCAGGCAGGCTCTATGAAATGGATTTGGCTTATCTTCGCGACTGTAGATGCCTGTAATCGCAAGCGGATATTTGGGAATTTCATGTTCCGAATAGTAACGATGATTTTCCTGACTTTTTAACAATACTATTTTCTATTAACGTTGCATCTAAATTCACGAAACGCTTCGAATTCACGCTTATGTTCCTTATATATATATATGATTTTTACGGATTCGGAATCGAGTGCACCATGATGCAACCGCACATAGATCATTTCCTCCATATGTTTACTTCATGGGTCCGACTGTCCGAGAGCCTCGGGCCGATTGATTAATCGAACGTTTGTCGGCACAAGATCGACATCGACTTAATTGAAAAGTCAACGTCTCGATACACCGACCGATCGATTAATCGGGACTAATTTATTATATTTGTCGGGACGTCGGCACTGGACAACGATTAATCTAGTCGCTGCGGTGTCGAGAAGTTTAAGCTGCTTTGATAGTTCATTCAAGCGAGTTCTTTTTATACGTGGAGTCATAATTAACTATGAATATATTGTCAGTTACTAAACACAGCCTTGTATACAGGGTGTAATAAAACGGGTATGTTAAGCAATAAGCTACGTAAATAGCCCACTAAAAGGAACCTATCTACAAAATTTCAGACTCGAAATCAAATGTTCAATTTTCCAGATAGTATGGAAAATTCCTAAACAACTTAAGAATGTTCATAAAATTTTGAAAAATAAACATGTGATTTCGATTCTCAAATTTTGGTAATAGGTTCTCTATAATGGTCTATTTATATAGCTTTTCGCTTAATATACCCTTTCTGTTACACCCTGTATATGTATGAACATTGAAAGTAAATTGGTACTCGTTGAAGTAGATACTGTTTTAGTTAAAATTGTCTTGTCTATTTTTATACAAAAATCTGAATATCCCAAAAAAGTGACAGTTGCCGGTTCTTTATTTATTTTCCGTTTTAATAGCGTATTGTCTACCTAAAAATATGAGGTGATTTTTTATGAAGAACCGTATACTACGGGTGTATGAAAATAGAGTCGCGTGCAACAGCTAGTAGTCGATAAAAATGGTTTACAGCATTCGCATTTTATACGTTCGATTAAAAACGGTATGCAATTTGAGCCCACATATTCCAGAAAATATTCAGTAAAAGGCATTAAAATATAGATTTTTGAACAATGGGGGATGAGTAATTTAACATACGCATTGGCGGTGCGCATTGTTGTCGAAATGCGCGCACTTAGCGAACAATTAGCGGTCGAACATCACATAACGAACCCTGCGGTCGACGCCGCCGCAACACAGGATTTATTAACGAAGATTCGCACCGAAACGAGCCGACTTCCTGCTCCGGACAACCGACCCTCTGTCCAGCCCTTTAAATAAACAGACCTTCTTTCATTACAAACTTAACCTATTCACAAACTTTACACCGCTATTCCTCTAGATCATAACTCGAGCAGTAACGTGTTAAAATTAGTTTTCTTCCGCGAGCGAACATTACGCACACGTAGGGTCGGCAGTAAAGGGAGGTTTATGAGCCACGAACGGAACACAGCTCCGTAGGCGATGTGGGAACAAAGCGCTGTCCGGCGTCCGGCCCGTTCGCCAAATAACTTCGCCAAATTCGCGTTCAAATGCACTGGGCGTTTCCGGCCCACTACAGCCAGAGCGATATATTTTAATGCTATCCCAAATTCATGTTGTGGCTTGCACAGTGTGTAATCAAATAACTGGCCGACGTTTCCATTGCGCTCGTGTGTGATTATTATTCGTGCGGGAAATATACGATTAATGTTAATTTCTCGGCTGCCATACGTAAGTATCTAAAATTAAGCTCTATATAAAAATGATCAACGGCACGTGAACGTGAAGAAGGGGCTATTAAAAGCTCATTTTTACGACTCGGTCCGTTCGCCGGTGCATATCGTGGTCAAATTACGTTGTGTTTTATTTGTTCACGGTACCTAAGTTTATTTGGAGCTTTCTAACTACGTATAGTAAAGTACGTCATTATTTTCATGCCGGTCGAAATAAATAGCTATTAAGGATACGTTTATGTACGTATTAGCGCATCATGTCTGTTACTGTATCTCGTATTAATTGAATCAGCCATAAAGTGGGGTTTATTTGCGAATTAAAAAGCATTAAAACGATAAAGCATCGCCGTGGGAACAGTAAAGCGACTGCAAAGCCATAAATTGAGGTCTCGCCACTACGATAAAAAGCCTTATAAAACTTGCATTTATTATCGGGGCCATCGGTTACGTTACGACCGCGATGTCACAGTATAAGGAACTGCGGTCATCCGACGATAGAGGTCATTAAGTTGATGTATTGGCGTGGTTAAATCTCTAACGAGGTGTTTCGCTTTTCGAGTTTTGGTCTCTTTGTGGTTTGAAAAGAAAGTTTGAGAAGAATTTGGTTATTATTCAAATAGGTCTAATCTAACGAACGTCATATACAAAAACCATGCAATGGTAGTTGTACCTAAATGACTATCGTAACTACCTTTTCTTTTATTATATTGAAGAAATAGCGTTAAATATAAATTAACTTTGAAATTGAGGTTTTTTTAATAACGTTAAGATTTTTCTTATCAGGTTGTCAAAATACCTAAGACTTATTATGTGCATTATCTTTAAAGCTCCTTTGTGAAAATAGGGGTACCTAATTATTAATCAAATTGTTTCCCATTCCAATTCAAGGCGGCAACGAAAACCGATCATTGTATTTCGGGCCTAAACAACGGGGAAGCGAATTTTGAAATGCCAAAATGTATATCCAGTTTCAGAGCAGGTTGTTCGAAGCAGCATTGTTAAGAGAATTAATGGAGTTCCGTTCGTTTTGCATCATCAGTCAGGTGGCGAGCGTGAATAGATTTATTTGAATGGACGACAATACAGTCTTATTGTTTATGCCTTGATTGATGTATGGACTTTGATAGGCAATTATAGCGGCAATTACTATTCCAGGACTATTTGGGAGGCAAACTGTCGTTTACAGGTATAATTGATTTGATGACGCCATTAAACGTGTGTGGATGACGTTTGCCTGCTTGTGTATTAATGGCGCTGGTCTAAATTAATGTGGATCTTCGTGTAGGCACAGACTGAGATCACTGAGATTGGAGAAAACAGTCTTTCTTTGCAGCATAGACTTTAGTCTTAAAAGGAAACTTTCTTGATTCGGCTTGAGTCGGAAATTGAATATGGTAAGGTTTTGGATTAAGATTTTGAATATGATTAGGTGATGAAAAAATATAAGATATTAGTAGAAAATTTACTAATTCCTTTATTTTAGTAACAGGCTCACCCTTTAGCATGTGGGACTTAACATGCTAACTAGTGAAAAGTGGGTATGTAATTTCTACACTTTTGCCCAAATGTACAAAGGTATTATTCCGTTAGTCAAACTAACTTTAGTAGTTTAGTATATCAAGACGGTTAGCACAAAAGTACTGCGACATTGCATCCATAAACTACGTGTTAGGGGAAATGCAATCTAAACCATGAGCAATAAAGAAGTAGCAAGTTAGTAAAAACCAGCCCGTAAAACTTAACTATAATTAATCACATTTTCGTAGAAATTTTTTGTAAGCACCATATAGGTAATTAGAAATATAGGGTTACAATACAATATGCGGTAAATAATACAGCTTTTCGGGCCCCTCGCGTGTGTAGTGAATGGGGCCCGAAGCGGGTAGAGTGGGGCCCGGCAGGTTTAATTTGGGAAGATTAAAAAATATTTTTTTTGTTAAGACGTCACGCGAGCTCGCGGTTTGTCGGATAGGGTCACGGAAATGTTATAATTAAATGACGTTTTCAATTAAAAATGTTTTTATCGCATGGTATTTTATAATAGTTATACAATACAGGCTGTAACAGAAGGGTTATGTTCAGAAATATACCATGAACATAGCCCTATACATACATAGAGTAGATATACAGATAAATATTCACACATAACTAAGTCCCACGTTAAGATTCCTAAGGTCTTGTAATATATTTCGAAAAAAATTAATAAGTAGATACACTAAATTTCATGTTTATCATTCATCACTGATAAGAAGATTGAACTACTCAGGAATTATTTATACCTACGATCTTGAAAAATAGACATTTGATTTCGAGCTCATTGTGGACAAGTTCTCCATTGCTCGTTATTTTTTTATAGAATATTGTTTAACGTACCCCTTTTTTTACACCCTGTTTAAATGTATTCTAAATAAATGTCTAATGACCCCAAAAACTATATTAGGTATAACTTATTTAGTGCATTGTGTTTAACAATATAAAAGAATTTCCACACTCATGTTCCAAATTATTTGCCCTACACTGTTCTAATGGATGATCACCCTATTTTTATACTTCGTTTAAATTATAAAGTCATATAACGTAGGCGCTAGTGTAGTGTTATTCTAAGACAGTTCCATAGATTTTCTTTATTAGTTTAAAAAAATCCCGTGGGACTTCGTTATTGGAAATGAGTATAAGGAAATGGTAATTTCGTATGAGGAGTTAATTCCGATGACTGGCAGCTGCTTTGTCTACGAGGTACTTTGATAGCCATTAATTTAATTAATTCAGACATTAGTTTAGTTGTTAATGTTCAGGCAAACTTCCTCGGTGGTGGACATAGATGTCGCGTCACCGTGACGTCTTGAATTTATTCTCACTTGCCTTCCTACTCTCGTCGATGAACTGTGTATTTCTTGATTATACCGTTTATATATAAAGTACAGTCTATCAATTAGCCCTCGGATATTATGCACATCATTAATATTATATTCCAAGTACCCGACACTCCAAACACATGATAGGAACGAATACATTTCGATTAATAATAATCTCATGACTTATCAAAACAAAAGTCATCGTACTGAAACTAGTCCGGGTCTAATCCCCAAATCGCACCTTATTTGGGGTAAGCCGTCTGTCGTACACAATTATCCGTAAAGCCGTAGCTCTCGGCCATTACGTAGTATAAGAAAAACAGAAGGACGCCTTCGCTTATGTGACGACATACATACGTAGCGATAGATTATATTATGTTATGTTATTACAATAAAATAAACACTGTTTCAGCTGAACATTGTGTAATTTGGACGGATATTTTGTTGTAAAACAAATGTAATTTTTGAACATTGGCTACCTTATACGTGATTTTGAAATAACAATTTAGTACGGTATAGTTGGTACATCAACGAAATATTATTTTATATTGAAATCGGTGCGCGCCAATAGATATATTAATAAAAAATGAAATAAAAGATGCAGCAACTCCCCGCATAATGTAATAAGGAAATGATTTTTTAAATATTTGTGTTTTTTACCCAACCTATATATACCTACTTCTAAACTTTCGAAGGTTTTGTAAAACTTATTCCAACCATAAATAAAAATAAAATAAAACGCATTCTACTATTATACTTACACTATCGCTATTAAGCTCCAATACCGTGACTTGTATCTACCGCACCTGCAATTAGTACGTCCGAGTCGCGTGCGATACGAGATCGACTTTAATAAGAGGGGGACATGATAGTCCGGAATACGACCCCACCCGCTGACGAAGAATTTTAATATGCGTGATGAGCGCCGATCCTAATGCTGTCATTCCGAATTTGAACCTTGATTTGATAGGGCCAACTTCATAAGTCTAATTTTAATTACAAATGGCGTAGGTACACATAGGCCAAGGTACGCATCAAAACTATTTACTATAAATTGCATATTTACATCTCTATTCTATACAGGGTGATTTTTGGTCGTCAACGTTCCCGAAAACTACGGAATTTCCTCATCATCACGATCATTTTACTCCATGGAAGCATACCTGGGAAGTGTCTAGTTTCCAAAATATTAGGGTCCAAAGTTGAGTAAATGACTGCGTTTTTCTGCATAAATGCACATTGACGCTTGTAGCAAGATTTTTTCACGAGAAATAATTAATATCTGTCTATGAAAAAACTAGCATAAACACTAGACACTACAGCTTTCGCCGATCAAGAAATTAAAAAAAAATTTACATCGTTTCAGCATTTTTTTTTGGTATAAACTTACTTTATTTGATGTATAGAGTACGTACCCTTCGTTAAGGGTGGCAACGAAAAAACATCCTGTATAATGAAGTTCTGAATACGTATATTACAGGGTACTTTAAAAAAAATAAGAAACTAATAAAAAATATCACAAGTCAAAGTGAATAGAAAGTGAGCTAACCGTAAAGAATATCAGTGATCGTTTCAGCTTCAAAGGCCCCTACAAATATTTAAAGTAAGACTGGAACTGCTTCACTAAGTATGTGTAAATATTATGTTCAGAAAAAAATCTCACTTTAAAAGTGTAAGAAGAGTAAAGAGAACAAACTTTGCATAGAGACGGCACTGCAATAGACAGGATACATTTTACGTTGCTAAGTAACATTTCTCATACAAACACTGATGTCCTTACTTAAAAATTCAAAATGGCACCGCAACGTTGCACCGAGAGAGCTATAACTCGCGGTCGAAACAGTTTTATTTAATTTGCGATACGCTGCAAACACACGAGATACGTGAAATAAACGGATAACTGTGTTTGGACGCACAATGTTACACTTATAACACGATTTAACTCTCTCAAACCGGCGCTTAATGGGACACGAGGCAAACGCAAATTACAAAGGAAATAAACCAAACTGCATACTTCGTAATAAAGCACTGTTTAAATAAACACCGGCGCTGATAAATAGAAACAAATTTATCTTTGCCACGCTATGTTATAAATTAAAGCTTATACATTGCTTTGAAAAAGAAAATTAAGGAAGAGCTAGCGCCACGGAAAGAGCCCATTAATCCACTATCTTGAGTTCATTAAACGACCTATCATAAATCTCGCCGTCAAATATTAAAATACTAGCGACGACAAATGTAATTTTCCCAAATGACCCATATAAAGCGATCTGCGGGAGGTGCAATAACTAGATTTGCGAATAAATGGCTTGGAAGTTGATCTACTGACCCGTTCGCTAAACTCTTATATTAGGGGTGCGGAATTCAGTTCACCGCTCCATTGCTGCGTTTGTTACGGTCCGAACTTTATCCTCAGGTACTAGAGCTGCAATATCATGGGTTTAAACAGTTTTCCCAATTGAGGTCAACTGTTCACAAGAGCTTAGTACGGGAACTTTTTTGTTTCGAACGCAACCTATGACTGGGCGATTTTCGCTCGGATTCCACTTTTGAACGGGACGCGTCAAATAAAAAATGGCGGCTTAACTGTCAAAATGGTTATTGATGAGATGAACGAGCTCGAAATTTACTTTACCGATGTTGGATTAGCCGATGTGAAGTGCCGCTGTCGATTTATTGCACAATAGTTTGCAATCCCAGCTTAAATTTAAGCCAAGTTAAGTATAGTCAGATAAAGGATACTAATAACAATCATAATAATAAATTAGGGCGTGATGAGGGTATCACAGCGTTACGAGCAATAAAATGAATGACTGAGAGATAACTGTACTTTTTGTGGTTGCTAAGGTGCCACTTCTAAACACCACTTTTCCAAGCTCAATATATATCAATAGATGTGAATTCTAACTTCCCCATTTATATAAATTCCCTACAACATTATGATAATTATAAAATTATTAATAAAGAAAATGAAAAAATTCTTCACCCGAGTGGGAATCGAACCCACGACCACTGCAAACCGTGCCAGCCGCTATAACCACTAAGCCATCGGGTCAATTACTCGGATGACGAATTTTACCATCCCTTTTCTAAATTACATATTGGCAACGTTATTCTTCATCCCGACAGCCATTCACTAGCCAAATCTCGACAAACAAAGCTGAATCCCTCAGCACAATGTTTAAAGATGAAACGATCAACCATATCCTAACGGATTATATTAATGGAGAATTGATATAATCACGCCTTTATCCCTTACGGGTTAGGCAGAGCACCAAGGGCCGATAGAACCACATGGTGCCACTTCTGACCAATTTTGAGGGCACAGTTGAGATGTACAAGTTCGGTTAGTAGTGACAGGTGGTCAGCCCATCGCCTACAAAACACCAAGACCCTCTTGTCCCTCTACTAACTTGTACAGTATGCCCGGAGAAGCAATTTATCTTAGGATATTATATATTATAAAATTATTAATAAAGAAAATGGAAAAAATTCTTCACCCGAGTGGGAATCGAACCCACAACCACTTTAAAAAACGAAAGTGTCAATTCGAAATGAGCGTTCTAAAATACCTTTGAATTTCGAAACTGAAAAAGAATCACTCATCGAACAGCTCTTGATTGGAGGGCGCTCCACACTGCATGAATGGTAATCTTCGGCTCTGCGGTTCGTTCCGGCACCAATTAGTTTGCGATATGTTCGATTCGGATTCCACTAGTGCCCACGGCTGGAGAGGTTGGTACTACTAGGATTACGGCATACGAGTGCCACTAACTTACTGACCGTGGTCTGGGAATGTTCAAGGCCCTTAAAGTACTTGAAACATTCGACGTTGAAGATTTTACGGAATTAGAGTCTATTAAAAGCTCGTGTAAGTAACTCTAACTAGTGGTTGGTTTCAAAAGCTTACTTCGTGATTTTATTTAGGTACTTACCTAACTGTAATCACGGATATATTAAAAGTAGCTTTTAGCAACAACATTAAACTCGGATCCTAGTTTTAACATCAGAAATGAAAGTAATCAAATATTCAATATTATAATCAGCGTGAGAAACACAAGTCCCGTGAATAAGTAACTACGTTCCATAATGGTACATTAATATCATTAATTTCCAATAGAAATGTACTTAATAAGTTAAGCATGATGAACGAAATGTGAACCTTGACCTTATAGAGTTAAGAAGATTATACATCAAAATCTCTAAACTTTAGAGTAACTGTAAAGGCGCGTTCACATAGAACGTCGGTTTTTACAGGATCCTTTTTAACGGACCTCACACAGCATTTACAAGACCAATATTAACAGATCCGACGCTACTTCGATTTCAATCCGATAAAACGGATCAGTATTTCCGTTGGGTGTGGGATTTTTTACTCGATCCAGAATACGGTAATATGTGTGAACTGGCCCATACGACTACATACGCTAATAGCATATTCGTTTAAACGGACCTGTAATACGGATTTGCTGCTTATTTTGTCGGATCGGTATTTTTTACTCGATCCGGTAATCTGTATTCTGTGTGAATTCGCTGATACAACTACATACACTAATAACATATAAGTTCAAAAGGACCTGTAAAACGGAAGTTCTCTGTGAACGCGTCCTAACTTGGCGCTACGCCGCAGAACTTGGCACGAGCATCCATCAAATAGCCGTCCGAAAAGATCGTGAACTTGTATGAAATTAACAAAATTTGGGCCCACTTGTACCAATTAGCTAAATCTTGGATAATTTGTCTAAATTGTAATCTTCATTTGACACATATCCGTGTTATGTGAGAAGGCGTTGCCATTTAGTTTCAACTTGAAACTCGAAACAGATCAAGATGGAAAGTGAGCTAATCAAGACTATAAAAAAACAAACGGGGTAAGCTAAATAAAAACCGTTTAAAAAGAGTACTACCGCTACTAGAGTATTTACCGAGCTGTTTTTAGGCATAAATGTCAAAAATAAATACTAAAAAAAGAAGTTTTCCGACTCTGGACACAACTAGGTTATATCTTACTTCTTCATTCCCGCTAATGTCTATCAGATAGAAATAAAACCTGATCACGTTTTAATTCGCAAGTTTTTGGCTTGATGAGTGCAGCCCTCAATGCAGGGGGAACCCCCGAAGAAGGGGGCGGGGTCAGCCGTGACTTGAAAGGCAAGTGGCACAATAAAAAGGCTAGGTGGGGCAGTTTCAGGAAATTAGCTGTCACATTACCTACTCATTGTAACCAATTGCTGTCTGATTAACCACCGCGCTGTCAAGTTTTGTGCTACGTACATAATGCAGGTACAAGATGGAGTTGGCATAATAGTTTTGACAACTTTTGAATTTAAAAACTCATGATCATGATCAATGACAACTACAGTAACAGTCCTAATGAGAAAGCAGATTTAAATACAAATCATGCAAGGCATACATGGCTGCTACTCTGGAAAACCATGTTTCTTATTACTCTAAATGTTTTACGCTTGTTGCCTTTTCAGGATACATAGTGTTGTTGCGTGGCTAGTGTGTAGAAGGCTACACTTTCCACGGCCTTAGCTTAGCTATACATTTAG
Organism: Carposina sasakii; assembly: GCA_014607495.2. Taxonomy (NCBI): domain Eukaryota; kingdom Metazoa; phylum Arthropoda; class Insecta; order Lepidoptera; family Carposinidae; genus Carposina; species Carposina sasakii. The sequence goes on along the minus strand of CP053149.1, from coordinate 2,779,475 downwards.
ATAGATACTTAGCTTACAATGCAGCATAGCATATCTCTGGTGGAGAGTCAGCCTTATACGCGAGGCCTTGACTATGATGAAAAGAAAATGTTCACACTGTGTAGGTAACATAGGTCGCCTGACTACATTGTTTATCACAGCTCCTTTATATACCTGCTTTATTTTACGTACGTTTGTAACCGCGTCGGTGAAACGCCGGTTTTGTTAGATTGTCGATAGTTGAATTTAATTTGTTACGTCCCATAGAAGTCCCGTGTTTGCGGTGTAGCTTGGTGTGGTTAAGCAAAGCTAATCGCGGTTTGAATAAAGATTTTTGATTTGTTATTTCTAAATATAGGGTGTCTATTTATAAAACAATTTTGATAAAAAACAAAAAATCCATAAAACTATTTACAGCTTTCAGAAGATATAATTTATATCTAACAACACGATTCAGCCAGAGTGGGCCACTATAGCGGGAATAAGACCTGTGTCCAACAGTGGGATACGGTGTAGGCTATTTAAAAAAACACGATATTATGTTGCTATACTGTACAATAACTGTACTTTCAACGACTTATATTGCAATCTATTAATTAATTTGGAGTAAACTAATTATTGTACACAGTCATTGTAGGACTTCGAATAATTGAACGTTTCACTAGTAATTTCTTAATTTCCCCCGGGCAATTAAATTTTGCTGCTTCATATGATGGATTGTAACAAAATATGGCGACCGACATCACCAGGAACGTAGCTATGGTTAGGCAGATCAGAAGCATTTGAATTTGAATTTTGAAAATTTGAATTTATCAATAGATAGATGGATTGATATGAGCTAGCTTATAGTTTAATATTAAATGCTAAAACCGCTTTGGATTTTTTATTCTTGCGGCATTCTATTCGGAGCTAAAGTATTTCCCAAGTCATCGGAGATTCTAATCGCGGAGAAAATTGCAATTTCATGACTTTTTCTTATTATTAACTTTAATTTTCAATAGCAAAGCCGAAACAATGCGATAGCGAAAATTGTACAATATTCTCCTTGAAATGTGAAAGTTCCTTTGTAATTCATTTTACGTAATACGAATTTGACAAGCAATCGGCGATTTTTGTACAATTTTCGCTATCGCTTTGCTTTTGCTAGTTAGGTAATAAGGGGGCCGTAAGGAGCCATGAACAGTAAACTAAGCATCAGACTTGAAAAATGTTCGATTCACTTTGTTAGCAACGTCCGCTACGTTGCTAACAAAGTTGTTATTAAAAGTAAACTAACTAAAAACGCGGCCAAACAAGAAAAGCGGAAAAAGTATGGAGTTATATTACTTGACGGTAAATTAACTTCGCCGGGCTAATTATGAGGAATGAGTTATTCCAGTCCACTCAAACTGAACACTTCAGAAATTCCAACAATTTTTCGTCGCTGATTTTTTGCATGCACCGGGTAACCGCTCTGTATTTTTAGAATTTTACCAGAAAATTGTGCAAATACTTTTGGCTTATTTAATAGTTATTGTAAGCATACAGTGATAAATTATTTACGTGGATCTAACGAATCTTGCACATTTTGTTATTCTAACAGCTGGCCATGTTATGGTAAATGGTGTTTTTTAGTTTGCCCAGTTCTAAACAACACATGAAGAGACGTCGTACATAGATCGAGACATAATATAACTTTGTCAAAGCCCTCCGATAAGTGGGCCATATGTACTTCGTTAAGGGTCTTCGTTTAATTTTTTGAGATTGACTCCCAAAAAAAAAACTTTGCTGCCGACGACAAAAATACCATCGCAACTATATAAACCCGGCCTAATTTAAACGTACTACCTTAGAGTTCGGTTACAAAATAAAGACAACGCCCAATCGCGGCCAATAAATAGGGAAGTGGTGTAAAATAAAACAATTTCGGAACGCGCCGGCGCTTGTCCTTTGTTCGAAATGAGGTTCGCTCGAAGTTCGAAAAATAAAATGCTTTGTTCGTTTGCGAAGTTTGTTACGGGAGCGGTTGTGTTAGATAGAGGCGCAATTAGTGTGGACTGACCGCTTCACTAGGCTATAGTGGAGTGTGATCGGTACTGCCGTGAAACACAGTGCGGTGCGTGGATTCTAACTAAAGGGACATTTAGCTATCTATCTATCTTTATTCACTAAATACATGTGCCTAATCTTATCCTACTCGTAGGTATTAATATTACGTCCTTGGTGTTGGCGTTTTGTCAAACTGGCCAGGCCACTTTGATTTCCAATATTTTGCGTTCGGGTATAAATTCCAAATTCAAGTGTATTTTAGGTCGATGTATTGTAAATGTATATATTTTATGAGAATGGATATTTGTTAGTATTACAAAACCGTAAAAAATATCGAACGGATTTCGAATTTTACAGCTTGTATCTACCTTACATGAGAATAACAGATTAGATCTGTTATTTTGATATACTGTCAAAATAATATAACTACCTAATAGGAATATTTTAAATTAAATGCCTCCTAATCCTACTGATTTTAAAAATCCTTATAGGACAGCACTAAAAAATGTCCAGGATGAACTAATGAGATTTTTCTATATAAAACTCAAGTTCGTTTAAAAGTTCTATAGAAAGCAATAAAATTAAACGCGCTTCGCTTCGAACCAATTGGAATTCGTCGACTTACGATATTATTTTTATGATTGAAAGCCGGCTCTATTATGTTGTATTATTACGACTTAATATAATAACAACAATTTATTAGTAACGTTTCCGTAAATAAAATAATACTTTTTATAACAATAATATGGCTTGTTATTGACTTACGAGACTAATTGCGATTGAAATTGGAAATTAATAGTTGTTATATAACTATGAATATAAATAGATCTTGTAGGATTTGTCATGCGGATTTTGAAAGGGTCTATTATCAATTCTATGCTTTAGAATTCGTGAATTTTATTTTGAATCACATCTTTGTACAATATAAGCGTGTTTATATATAAAACATGCTGTTAATATCGAGTTTTGAATATTCGAAAAGTTTCTAGAACAGGCGATAAGTTACGAATGTACTATATTCTATATGATGCTACAACCTTCTGCCAAAAGTTGATTCAGGACTTTTCATTAGAAGCTTATTGAATGCAGTAGGTACTTATAGTCTTCTAAAAGGCATCATCTCCCATTAAGTCCTTGATAACAATATGGATAACATTTTACGAATAAATATCAAAATACACGATGTAATAAACAATTTTCCACGTCAGAATTACAGAGTTATGAAACTAAGCTGCCGATAGTTACACAAACAACATTCCGCACTCCTAAATATACGTTTACATATTAACGTTCGCGTAATCTCTCACATTGGTATATTTACGTTTTGGCAGGGGTGTTGGCATATGTGAGTCCCAATTAGTGTAGTTTGTTGGACAACTGTTCTAATTAGTATCTTAAATCCATAACGCGATGATTTTAATTTTAATGACGACTTACCATGGTCGTAGTGAGAGCGCTGTGCCGTCTACGTGTGGGTATTAGGTTCTGAAACAAAAAGAAAGATAGGTCAGTTTATGTATGAAGGTCGGAAGTACATGGGGTCCTATTTTGACGTATACACACGTCTGTGTTTCTGAAATGGGATAGCCATAATTGCAGGATCACAATGAAGCTCCCACAGCTACGTTTAGCATATGGGTCAGATGTTAGTGATCAGTGAAAAGTTGGTAGCGTATCGCCTGAGAAAATGCCCGAGCTCCAGGAAATTCCCACGATAAAACGGGAATGCTAAACTTTACGTTTAACATTCCCGTTTTAGCCGCTAGTATTATGATAATTCAGTAAACATACATTAACTTAGGATCAGTATCAAAGCGTGGTAATGCGTTTGGCAGGCGAGCACATGTTCCCGAAGTTTGTTCCCGTACGTGCCTCTTTACCAACTCTACGCGTGATTTACGTCCGTACGCGCAAGTACTCGTACTCAGCTGTTGTAGAGTTTCGCCCATTCGTTTTAAACGTATGTACCTCCACGTCACGTGTTCTGACGTTAATAAATTTCAATGAAAAATACACGCTACATTACTCGGTAACAAACAACACTAGGATGTTTTCCCTAAAAAGGAAAATATTAAGACAGGCTACATAATATAGCTCTGTAATCTCAGATAAACTAACGACTATCATGTAGTTAGTTAGGTAGTACTGACAACATAGTTAGGCCTACGTGGTACATAATGGCAGTAGCCTTTTATGTCCTAGGCCTCTAGCAGTAGACTACTGACTAGATAAGGAATGCAAGGTAGTTTTTTTGCCATAAAGATGTTCGGTACTCGTATCTATGTATTTGTGCTTGGATAATTTACACCTGAGTAGCAGTTTAGGCATAACTATACTAAAATTTAATCTACTAAGGGACCAAGTGTAAAAATCAGGTGTGCGATATATTTAGTGCATGAGATTTTTTTTGGAAAAAGATTTTATCAGCAAATCGCCCAAAATATGCAACCACAGGAAAATGAATATGAAAATTATGTATAAAATTATGTATAAAATGTTTGTCAATGTTCCAACGAACGAAATTATGATGGAAGTTATCTAGTCCTGTAAAGTTGTATGAATTTTAAAAAATAACCCCTGCATTATCAGCGTCAGTAACTACCATAACATATCTAACGTACGAGGCATTGTTTGTTAGAATAGAACGATGTTTCGTGTAGTAAACAAAGCTAATAACCTAGGGTTCGAGAGTGTAGTTCCTACATGAAGGAAGGATTATTAGGAGGTGCCAGCCAATATACAGGGTGTAACAAAAAGGGTATGTTAAGCGAAAAGCTATGTAAATAGCCCACTGTAGAGAACCTATCCACAAAATTTGAGATCCGAAATCACATGTTTATTTTTCCCGATAGTATGGAGAATTTTTAATATCTCAGGAATTTTCATACAATCTTGAAAAATAAAAATGTGATTTCGAGTCTCAAATTTTGGAAATAGGTTCTCTATAGTGGGCTATTTATACAGCTTTTCGCTTAACATACCCTTTCTGTTACACCCTGTATATGTAAATATCATCTTATACTTCAAAAACAACGCAGGGCTGGAACCATTTTGCTATCACATCACACACAATTTTAATACAAACATGTAGACACGTATAGTAAAGTTAGGAGCAATGGTGCGATTATAGATTTAGAACCCTAGAAAACTCATAGTCGACCCTAGAGCCGCTTCAGCATTTTATTTTTACCTACTATAGCATGAATAAAAATTGTTATATCGGCTCCTCTCTGTTTTTTCTCCATGAGTTCCCCCAATATAGTCAACGAGTGGATGCGAGAACCGACGCAATTTGCAGTAAATAAGGATATCGGTTTAGCGTCATTATCCCGAGCGAGATATAGCGAACATGAAGCAAATGTCTCAAAGAGTAACCTAACCTAACAAATTCATAGAAAACAACATGAAGGTAGGAAGCAAATTTTAGCCAGTGATTTTGACATACTGCGCTGAACTTGTTGATGGTTGCAGTTCAACATTGGCATCTCCTCGACATTCTTACTTCATGTAGCAGACTCCGTTGAGATAATGAGTTATACGCCGGCCGCCTCTGTGCTGTTTGCTACTCTATGGTTTTCTTTGAAACCTATTTATTACCCCACACTTATGGCGCGGCTTGTAATCTCTGTAATTTAAATTCTTAGGGCTTTTTTTTAACTTAAAATCTATTATGTAGATAATGATGAACTGGATTAAGTTTAAATTAATACTTAAGGCTCTGTAAGAACACAGATTAATACTAAAGTTACTGAGAACTATATAACGTTATATTTAATTTGTAGTGTATCCATTAATATTTTGAAAGTGAAAGTTTGTTAGTACAGATAGATGTTTGTTTCATTTTCACGCAAAAACTACGAAACTGTTTCTGATGAAACTTGCCAGTTTATACATCAAAATAATAAACATAGGTTATACATCAAAATAATAATAGGTAAAGACTTCAAGCGAATCGGTTAATACAAATTAACGTTTAAGGAAAATTTAATACCATACTGTACAAGTTGGAGTTGTTAATAATCTAGACTACGAGGCATTTCGTGCATTAAATATTGCAACACTTAAGTACATCGAACAAAGTAGGTGCGGCGAGTTCGCTATAACAATTCGTAACAAAGTTGAAGTGCTGAAAATGTAGTCGAGGCATACTTTCCCGCTGCTGTTTTACTGCCCGTTAAGGCTAGCTCTCGTTACTATCTAAATTTTTGTTTTGTTCCAGTGGATTATGCCGCTTAGCCCCGAGCGGCTAAATAGAAGGCGTTTGACGTCGGCGACGTCCTTTCCAGACGTGCGGGACAAAGGAGGGACGTCCGAGATGGTTTCTAATTACGACACGGACAGTTATGCAAATCGGGCCCGGCGCGGCTTTGTCTCTAATAAACATGCGCGCCTCTTGCGGTCACACCGCCAAATTGCTCGACTTACATTCTCCCCATGGGCAATAAAACCTCTTCAATTGTGCGCCTCGGCCGCCCTGCGCAATTAGTACTCTTTGATCAACTTAATGGAACGGAAAATTAAACTTTTTAAAATTTGAAAACTGCGTTCGCATTCCATTCCCTCGTCTACCTTCTGGAACTAGTTACGTACGTGCCTTTTGCCGACGATTTTATTTAGCGGCGTTTATTAGGAGTTGGGCCAATGTATTTAGCTGGTAGATGCTTTCCGGCAAATTGAACGGCGGCTGAGGAAATCGCCAGGTCGTGCCGTGACTTCGTCCGTCCCGAAACTGGGCTAAAAGCATCGCTTAGCCGCATCCATTTGGCTGGTAATTTTTCAGAGAAAACTGCGGAACGGACTGCTGATTTAAACGAGTTTACTAGCGCTGCAGCGAAAATGTGCTTGCTATTTTGGGCGAATTTAAATCTCGTTTGAAAGTATAAAGCGAGCAAAGTACTATGTAGCACGGTGTACGACAAACGGCGCGCTGAAAATATTCATTTTCCACCCAGGCGGCGATGTTTCCGTTTGTATTGGAATAATCGATGCCTTTTCGGTGTGTCTTTGCGATTGGTACAAAAGGGCGGGCGCGACTAAGAGGCGGTTATTCCCGCGATAGAACTGTTGCATTGCGATGCCTTTGCCGGAGGACTCGTTACGATATTGGATAACAAAACAACTCCTCTATCAGGCTTGTTGAACGCACACGTTGCAATTTTGAACTTTAACATAGAGGCAGTAACGTCAGATTTGATTGAATTATTGTTGTTTGCAGTTCGCAGGTGAGATGGAACGTGCTCGGTCCGTTTATTGCGGTACTAAAGGATGGAAAATTAAGGTTTCGTGCTCAACTGAGAGTAACTAATGGCTGCTTTAACAGCGTTACAACTACAACTTCTTGCAGCGTTATCTGGAATGACGCTGTTGGAAATTTTGTAAAGAAACTTGGTTCTCTCCGAGGCGAAGTACCTACGTTTGTAGTCACAATGTCAAACGTAACTTACAATGAAGTTTACGATAGTAATTACGGAGCAACCCGCAACTGGAAAGCTAATTAAAAATGATTTACTGTTATGCTGTGCCGGCGTTAAATTTGAAGTCTTTCAAAGAATAATATTTACATAGCTCTTACCAAATATTCAATTGGACGTAATACTCGGTGAAAAGCTAAATATGCCTTAATTAAGGAGGTAATGCGCCCCTTTTACATGTGTCAAGCGAAATTATGAAATACTCGTGTGCCCCTTTAAATTGTTGATCATTGTTTCGTAATTTGAATAGTTTAAAGTAACTGCCGTTATTTATTGGCTTTATTTTGATTCCAACCACAAAGCAATTTGTTTTAAGTATACGCTATTATGTTGGAAAATTAAACTAATCCTTTGTGTCTGATAAATTATGTCGAACTATTTGAAGGGATTCTCACTCGATATTAAGTTAATTATTATCTATGGATGGGTTCAATTTTCATTATCATTACCTACTTAGAAATGTAGGTCAGCACTTACTTTAATTTTGTGAAATTGTATTAGGCGTGTTTAAACTATATTTGTCACTGGTGTATCTTTATAAATAAATAAAAGCACTCTAGAATAAACCAAAATGAATTAATTCGATAAATGAAATTGTATTAGGCGTTACAATTCGGAAGTTCATTAATAAAAGCACTCGATAAACCAAAATATTAAACGTAAAAATTAGACAATTCGGAAAATAACGTAAAAAAGACAAGAAAACAACAATCCTACCTTATCTACCAAAGTTTTAAGACTCGCAATAAGTTCCAAACGTAAAAAGGACCATTATCCGCCGGTCCTTTTACAATCTTGAAATTCGAATGAGTCTCCGAACGGAATCACCATTCGAACAAAGTGATTGACATTAAAGAAGCTGCGTCAAAAAAAGCCGTCGGAATCGCTTCTACATTGTCTCTGATCTCGACTGAACAAATAACAGGGTGAGAGGCAAGGATGATTGCAAGCTGAAGTGTCACTCACGAGCCTCTCTGCGAACCCATTACAGCCCCATGACATAGATTAGGTAGTTCAGATGAGACAGTCCGTTCTTTTTGAGTTTTGTTTTACCTATCATTTGATACACGAATGGTAGAAAAGAATACTACTAAAAAATAAACTTATCATGTAAATTATCATATATCAGAAACTTTGTAAATAAAAAAAAATAAAAAAATACACAGAGAAATATTTTCCCATTTTATCACTCAGAGGTCTAAAACATTAGCACTGAAAACCGCGAACATTTATAACGAGGAAAATGACTGGTTTAGTTCTAAGTGCTTTGTTTACAAAACTTTTACGGCTAATTGTTCTGCCTCCATTCATCATCCAACTTGTAATTAAGTTATCGAAAACTGTTTCAGAGTTAGTTTAATTACGTCTACAATGAAAACAAAGTGGCGTGCTTAATTTTCATGAATATTATCCAAATAGCTTATAATTAGATTTAGACATGTTTTTTTATATAATCACGCCTTTATCCCTTACGGGGTAGGCAGAGCACTAAGGACCGATAGAACCACATGGTGCCACTTCTGAACAATTTTTTGTGTATAGTTGAGATGTACACACACAGGTTCGGTTAGTAGTGACAGGTGGTCAGCCCATCGCCTCAAAACACCAAGACCCTCTTGTCCCTCTACTGGCTTGTACAGTATGCCCGGGAAGAGAAGCAGCTGTAGTATTACACGTTATTTTTTCACTCCCAGAGCAGCATAGAAGATTAATAAGTATTTATAGTTCCGATAAATTTATATTGTACCTATACATCGGTCATTGGAAAGAGATAGAGAAGCCTTCACACTTGGTAGTTAGGCAGATGTGGAGTGATAGAGATAACGCTCTATTGAGTATAAATTTTCTGATTATCACTCACCGGAGGACAAGGTGAAATAATGTGGACTCAAAATTGTATGTAATGAAGAAAAAGAATGTTAGTGAGAGCGGCTGGTAGTAACTGGATGGCAATATGTGGCGTGCTCACTACCAAGGCTGATGTAATGTAATGTAACTGTATCTAATGAAGAAGAAGAATGTTTGACTTGAAGAGAGCGGCTGGTAGTATATTTGCCCTTACAACTAAATATTAGATATAGTAGCAAATATTATATTGGTATCCACAGTGGAGAAAGAACGTAATTATAAAGTAAAAGTTTGTTTTAAGTACATAATTAGTGCACCAACATACTAGAGGTTATTAAATCTGCCAAACTGGTGGTATTCGTTTTACATTCAGCACATATTGGACAACCGCATAATGTGCCGACGTTAATGTGTTTTCCTGCAACCGGAATTCAGATATGCGAGCGACATGGAATGTCAAATACAGCGCGATTAGGTTAGATTTGAGCGTTTGGTGCACACAGCAGTGGAAATAACTGCTTTATACTGAAACATTATTTCAGGAGCACGTGATTGCGGTTACCGAAATAAACTAATATACTGCGAGGCTGAATTAAATAAATAAAACAGGCTATTTTGCCTTATTTATATTGGATGTCAACGTCGATATAGTTAATTTATGTGCTAAAGTTATCTGGCTTAATCAGCATATAATACCTATTTATAATGACTCGAAACTGTTTCTCATTAGACTCATTACCGGTTGCGAGATTGTTTCCACGACACAAAACCTTAGGGATCTTAGTATGGAACTAAAGTGTGTGAATGTTGCACACTTCTGCTCAATCGATATGAGGATAATAGGCGTGGTGTATGTAGCTAAATATATTTTTATTTACTTATTTATCACATGCTCCATGTTTACAAGTGACACTTATTTGGCATAATGAATACGGAAGGTGTCGCTACTATAAAAACTCATACTCTTTGCCATTAACCCCCCACTCCAACGGAGTAGACGCACTTTTCTTTTGTCTCTCTTTAATCATATCCATCTCGTATTCTTCGCGAACGTAAACAATGCCAGCGGTAGTCGAAACAAATGATTCCGCTGATAAATTATCCGCCGTTAGAGAAATAACTTTGTTCATTCCGTTCTTTCTTTTGTCCGATTGATTGCAGATAATTCCAACTTCCGATAGAAATAGGTTAGAAAATTGCCTTCCGGTCTGCTATGGCTAAACAGTTGATTGCGTTTCCTTATTTTTAACTAATACATAAAAAACAAATGAGATTTAATTCATAAGATTTCTGAAAATATTTAGACTTCGGATATCTTGTTCTGTGGATTTCTGTAACAGTGCGTCTTGCTAAACTCAAAGAAGATTCAATTTTTTTACGGAAATCTCTGTGTATTCTAAAGCCAATTTTAATAACCGTTTATTCGTATATTTCAGATTTAACCTTAATTATAAGATAAAAAAAACTTATGGTGAATTTGCGGCAGGCAATGAATACGGTAAAATCCTTCAATTGTTTTCATACAAAATTTCAAATCTGTAAAAAAACAAGATTCTTTTTGATCTCTAGTATTGAATTTGGCTACTAGTGGGTCCAAAGTAGGTTTAAACGTTTGATCCTGTAGGTAAAGTTGCTAAACTAGTTTGGGATATAAATAAATAGTACCTAACATCTACTTAAGATTTACATATAAAGATTTTGAACCAAAACGCTCCTTCGTAGCATAAAATGTGCACAAAATATTGTAAGCTTTCAAAAGTTAAATTATAAAGCGCTCTTATTTGCTCGCTCTAGTTTCTTGAGGATATATTTGTATGTAGCGAAGGCTTACTTAACGTGACGGAACCGCACATGAGTGATGGCGGCACGCCGGCGCTGCTCGAATAACGTTTACACATTTGAGGGATTGAGAAATGCACTTCGCAGACAATTCATTGAAAAAGGTTTGTGGATTATAACGATGTGTGGAGCCAGCTTTATATTAGGTAGCATATTATATTTGGTGAGTTGGATTGGTAAGACTGGTTATATGTTTCTTGCGGTAGTTTGGTAATCATATGAAGATCGAAGAGATAATTGTCGCATAAAGGGCAGTAAATAGTCGTGAAGATAGATGAAAAATTCATTAACTTTTTGTTGATTTTTATTAAGTACTACATTAATGCAACTACTTAAACGAATTTTAACAATATTCAAAGAATTTAAAAATTGTGAAGTTTTATTAAAAAGCATTTTTGACCGACTTTAAAAAAGTGAGTTACCTCTGTCTTTATGAACCGATTTCAAATGTGAGAGTACATAATATGTATATTTTGGCGAAGATCCCCTACGTTTAATATTGTAGATAATTTACAAACATCTTTACGTTGCATTAAATGCTATAAGATTTAGTCCGCGTGTACACTAGAGGTTTCGAGATTTATGATGCGTCGCTCGTTGTGCAACCAGCTTTATGGTTATGAAAGCTGTCACGTGAAAATTGCACTTGTGACGGGTCATTAAACTCGGCTTTCAGGGAGATAATATTGGCTTCTGATAACTTATAATTTATGAGACAGTTAATTTTAAAGGCACTTCGAGGTGCAAGCAGCTTGATCTACGATCCTGTTCATTGCTGGTAGGGTTAAAGCTTAATTTTAAATTTACTCGTATGTCGTATTGTAGAATTAACGAAATGTCTTCAGTCCTTTGTTGTACAGAAAGTCAAACAAGTAATTAACGTAGACAGACAATGTACAAGAGCCGGCTTATTTGTAGAAGAAAATTTCTTAGAGTAAACCAGTCAGTATAGTAAGTATCAATTTAACGAGATAAATAGTAGAATTATTTTTTTATGATGAAAAAGATTCTCAATTTTTGCTTTGTCTCTTTTTGCAGAGATAACACGCTATTGTAATTTTTCTCTGTATTATAAAATTGTAATACATATATATATATATAACATATAATCACGCCTTTATCCCTTACGGGGTAGGCAGAGCACCAAGGGCCGATTGAAACCACATGGTGCTACTTGTAACCAATTTTGAGGGTATAGTTGAGATGTACAAGTTCGGTTAGTAGTGACAGGTGGTCAGCCCATCGCCTACAAAACACCAAGATCCTCTTGTCCCTCTACTGACTTGTACAGTATGCCCGGGAAGAGAAGCAGCTGTAGTATTATACGTTTTTTTTTCACACCCAGAGCAGCATAAAAGAAAATTGTAATAATTTAAATATTTTTGTTTATTAATATGTGTGTAGGTACAATAAATACATAACAATAACTCCGTACCTGCACATATCTCATTAGTTTTAGGATTCTTATGAAAGAAACATTGCAATTTAGCATTTTTCTCAGGTAGCATGCAGCCCTGTTTGTGAAAAGGCAACATACTGATTACATTTACAAAACTTGTAGAAAGTAGTAGTGTAAAGTACCTACCTACAAATATCAGACAAACTATCTACTATCAAGAAAATCTATGGATATGAATTACCTACAGAGGGATAACTACTGACTAGGGGCTACCTCCATAAGTCACGGGGAGCTATTGAGGCCGTACAGTTTAGGCAGGAGTGAGCCTATCGGTTAGTAGAGTCGAGGGGAGGCTTTAAGGGATTTCCATTTACTGCTAGAATACCTAGCAAGCTAGTTGACCTAATTCTCATCTTACACGATGTATCTGGTATCTATAGTTACGAAAATATTTATTCAGATAACGTATTAACCAGCAATTACTTGCCTAGTAAGTTGTATGTAATCAGTGATACTGATGCTGTCTTTCTCTAAAACTTGATTAAGATAGAGAGAACATGAGTTTCAGATAGGCAATTTTTTTTCTTTATTTTTAAAGATATTGTCGCACTTTAATTACTTATTAACCATAAAAAATTTAATTGCTATTTATTTGACGTAAAATTGTGCTCGCTTTATTGTATGAGATGAAGTGCTAGTTAGCATTATACCTATAGGTATAATCTCTGTGTTTAGTATGTAAAAGCGATTTTTTAATAGCACATTTTAACAATACAGGATGTTTTTTTGTGGCCATCTTTAACGAAGGGTACGTATTCTATACATGAAATAAAGTAAGTATGCAAAAAAAATGCATTTTTTTTTTAAATTTCTTGATCGTGCGAAATTTATAGTGTCTAGTGTTTATGTTAGTTTTTTTATAGACAGATATTAATTATTTTTCGTGAAAAAATCTTGCTACGCGCGTCTATGTGCATTTATGCAGAAAAATGCAGTCTATTTACTCAACTTTGGACCCTAATATTTTGGAAACCAGTCACTTCCCAGGTATGCATCCATGGAGAAAAATGATCGTGATGATGAGGAGATTCCGTAGTTTTCGGGAACGTTGACGACCAAAAATCACCCTGTATACGAAACTATTATCACTGTAGATCCGATATTTCAAATTCACTGTTTTTGCTGCAAGCGAATTAATGTAGTAAATTATATATTTAACAACAAAAACAATTTTTTTCATAATTTAGGTTAATATATTTTACCATAACGAAGATGATTAATCTATTTTGGGCCAATCTTATCTTACTAATATTATAAACGCGAAAGTTTGTAAGTATGGATGGATGGATGGATGGATGTTTGTTACTCTTTCACGTAAAAACGGCTAGAGCGATTTTAATAAAATTTGGCGTGGTGTTAGCTTACACCCTGGATAATACAAAGGCTACTTTTTATTCCGGGAAAATATTTTTATCCCAGATAATTTCGATATTTTGTTTATTCTGCAGTCCACGCGGATAAAGTCGTGGGCGTCCACTAGTTTTTCATAGATAGATATGTAAGTTACATTCAATTTTACTAAACTCCTTAAGTATTATATGTATAAAAAAATATGGTAATAAAATTGTATATTATCTATGTTACATTGCCGACCATTCCAAACATTAGAATTTATTAGAACGCACAAACGTTCAAAATATGACAACAAAGAAAAACATTCGGACACGCAAAGATTTCTTACTTTGTCGTTATCAGAAATAGTACAGAGCGGTGGTTAAGTATAATCATATTATAGTCCTCTAATGGATATATAAATGTATACCTCTCTAACATGGCATTAGAGAGATTCGCATTTGAAATACAAATAGGTAGAAGTAACGACTCGAGAGAGATAAGTTTCTATTCACACTACAGTCGCATCAGTCATCCTTTATTTTTCGTTCACTGGGTAACAATATCATGAAATTAAAAAGGACTTAATATAGGTATAATATTATTTACGTAAGAATATCTGAATAGTAGAAGAATGAGTTATTACCCTAAATGGGGCAGCCAGAATTATAGAATCATAAAAGAGATCCCATACAGATACGTTTATCGGACAGATGCAAATCAGTGACAAGTTGCAGGCGTATCATCTGAGAGAGTGCCACAGTTCTTTACTAAATTCTTATAAAATGCGCGAAAGGTGATGGACCAAATAATCCTAGATTTCTTGCTTTACCCGTAAATTAGGACACAAACCGTATTGGAATTATCAACGTGTTATAGAATTTATTCCAAGATTGTTTTGATACAAGTGGGGTTTAGAGATAAAATAAATGCCGCGCGCGCCATCTAAAACGCTAAATACAAGGTACTAGAGGATACTGAAGCAAGGAAAAATGATAAAATGGAGTGAGCGTTTAGATGAAGCCTTAAATCTACGGCTTGCCTCTAGAGGGACTTAGTGAAGTATATAGCTTACTAGCATTATATAGTAACTTACTGATGTAATAAAAATGTCAGTTGTTTTCTGTACTAATACAATAAGTGGAATTGATATTAGAAAATGAAGTAAATAAGCTCTGGTTAATTCTAGGTAACAAATAAAATGCTACAACGGTATTATAAAATAAAAAGATGTCAAAACTCAACTAACCTATTTTCAAAAGTCGCAAGAAAGAAAAGATACATTTACAAGACTTTAGGAATACTCACTTCGACTTTAGGAGTCTCTTACTTTTTACGCATCTCAGAGTAGAAAATATACGTGATATTTCTAAATACTTTTAGATCTTGTTTATAAGACAAGATTCTATTTCAGAAGCCATTTCGGAACGAAATTTATTTATACAACCGTGTTGTCTAAGTCTCACGTCACTTTTCGTAACAATGAAGAAGGAGACGAGAAATAAAAATGTCAAGTGCATAAAAGCTTCATAGAAAACATATAAAATTGCGAAATAAATCTCAGCCATATCCCTATCGTATTAAATACCAAGTAGGGTGACAAACCGATCCGGTCGGATTTTCTATATAATTTCTTTTTGATACCCGATTTAGAGATGGGCAAGTTTAAATTGCGCGTGGGGACGTTCTATCGCGATTCCTATCTACTCGGAAATAAATCCCGGCCTCGGCGTATTGGATTACTGGGAAGTATTCTCTTAAGTTTCATTAAGCGATGCGAGTGATACGGGAAAGATAGGGGAAGTTGTGGTCGAGTCCTGCCGAAAGTTTGGTCACCCTGATTTAGTGTTGCGAAAGAAATAGGGAATTATGTCTAAAGGAATTAGGTGTGGTCGTAGTTCTCTAGGTTAGGATGTTAGGTAAGAAGTATTAAGTCTAAAGTCTAAGCTAGATAAAAGATAGAGTTATCTATAGATTTTACTTATGTTTTGTCTAATACAATTTAAGCCAAGGAATTGACAGGCGCTCAGCTGTAATCTAATCCTGCTTGGTTCAGACAAACCTTTTTAGGTACTAGAGGAAGCCTTTTCATCTTTGTAATACCTTTGTCAGATATCACATTTTTTTATTAGATTAAGGTAATGTTATCTCTTTGTAGTCTTTTCTATTATATGTAGTAGGTACACTCCAAATTTCATATGAAGATTGACTATTTTATTTGGAAAATATAAATAGACTTTAATCTTCAACTTATTACAGTATAATTTTATTCTCATTTCGAAAACCAATTGAAATGCTTAATCAAATGACCAATCCGAATCTCTTCTAAAGTTAACAAATCTATTCTAAATTATGAAACCTTTTTGTTAGTTTAGGCACTGGCAACGTATAATTTAATTATTTAAAATGGCGTCGGGACTGCAGACGAATAGACAAGCACTTAAAAAGAACTCCATTATTCAAATTAAATGCACCATTAATATACCGCTAGACCGACATTCAATTACAAGCTAAATAAAGGCTTGAAAATCTATCTATGCCTACAGTAAATGAATATTCATAATTGATCAGATTTGTAATGATTTCTGTTTGAAGATTATCTTTTTAATGTTGGCTATAGCATCAGACTTACCAACATAACTAAAAGTAGGTACCTACAAGATTCGGCGGGAAAAGCTGGAAGGGAGCGGGTGTAAATTTCTTGTGAAAATCAAAAAATATTTGTAAATGGCTTGCATGTGTCCGTAAAGTAATGTTTTCTGGTAGATAAGTTATATTTTGATTACTTGTTATGTGAATCTAGTGCGTGTGCATGGTTTTATACGCAAGTAAGCCGAGTAAAACTTTAACCGGATTACGATCTCTTCATTGGCGCATGTAAGTTGTTTCTGCAATAATTTTTCATTTTGACTAACTTAACACTTGTTCTTGAGGATTTTCCCGACGTTTCCATTCATCATCATCATTATCATCCATCATAAATCATTTACTAAAGACAATGGCTGTATGGGCTTAGTTCCCCTTGCCTTTCCTTCGGGATAAACTAAACAAAAAAAAAGGTACCTACAATTCAAACTGACCCTATGTCTTTTCTATGTTGGCTAATATCAGACATTACCAACTTAACCTAAAGTTTGCCCAACTATACGAGTACCCTATTCTTCTGAGTTTTACGTGCAGGGCTTTCTGAAAATCTGTCGCATCCCTCATTAAGGAACCCTTCTCCGATGGTATCGCGATAGGGCTCATCATAGGGGTGGCTGTAAACTTCAAGGATCTACCCTAAGGGCGACACGCTTCATTACTGTCTATTTGCGACGCTGCACCATAAATAATTTTAGTGTAAGTTGTTTACTGCATTAAGTTTTAAACAGGATTTAAGCTGCATCAAAATAAACCTGAATTATAAGGTTTTATAAACCGTCAATATCTCAATGATTAACTTATTTTCTGAAGCATATCGTTGTCCTTGTCTTCCTGGAAGTAAAATATAGAGACATAGACGGGCGATTGGTGTAGTTGGCAGTGACACTGCCCGCCGCGCTATATCTCCTGGGTTCTCAAATCCCGGTAGTGCAAATATTGATGATGATGATGAGTCAAAGATATACGAGGGCTGTTTGATAAGTCTAAAAAGTTTTTTTTTTTTTTTTTAAACAATTTACATTTATTTCTCAACATAGTCTCCTTTGAGGGCCAAACACTTGTTCCAGCGAGCGTTTTGTCGAGGTCTTCAAAATAGGCGTTTACACCAGCGATGCAGTCCTCATTTGTCAAAAATTTTTGCCCTCCAAGCCATCTTTTCAGATTTGGGAATAGGTAATAATCGCACGGAGCTAGATCCGGCGAATACGGAGCATGCGGAACCAGTTCGAAGCCCAACTCGTGGATTTTGGCCATTGCAATAGTTGACGTGTGCACTGGGGCATTGTCTTGATGAAAGAGGACTTTCTTGGGGGACAATTTTGGTCGTTTTTCCAACAATTCGGCATTAAAACGGTCCAATAACTCTGCGTAATAACGGCTAGTGATAGTCTTTCCCTTTTCCAAGTAATCAATCATAATGATTCCTTCGCCATCCCAGAAGACTGTCGCCATGACCTTCCCAGCCGACAAAACAGTCTTGGCCTTCTTTGGGGCACGTTCACCAGTCGACATCCATTGTTTTGATTGCTGTTTTGATTCAGGTATATAATGATTGACCCAAGTTTCGTCCACAGTGACAAATCGACTCAAAAAATTCCGAGGATTACGCTTCATCATATCCAAACACAGTTTTGAAATTCGCTTTCTTTCGTGTTTTTGTTCTTCCGTGCAGACAGCTTTGTCATACCCAAATCTTCATGCAGGATTTTATGTACTCGCTCAGTGGAGATGCCTGTGTTCTCAGCTATTTCACGCACCTTCACTCGGCGGTCGTCGAGTACAATATTATGGACTTCTTCAACAACATCCTCAGTAGTGACTTCGATTGGGCGACCAGAGCGTGGAGCATCAGATGTGCTTGACCGACCACGTTTTAAATCATTTATCCAGTTATAAACAGTTGGTGCGTTAGTGCCATGAACAGAATCAAGTTCAGTTTTTATTGTGGCAGCACTGCAACCCTTCATAAAAAATGTTTTATAACGGCACGAAATTCAGTTTTTTCCATAGTTGTTGAATATTTACGAGTGATCACAGTTAAACAATGGTTATACTGACAAAAACTTGTTTTTTTTTGCTGAATTTTTGACAGTCTTCATTTGAAAGATTGTGCCTGCCAGTGTTAACGCCATTTACCAGAAAAAAGGTTTTACAAATAGTTTTTAAAAGGACTTATCAAACAGCCCTCGTATTTATACCTCTATATGTATTTATATAGTGTTGCTTAGTAGCCACGATCAAATACCTTAGGAATCTTAGTGTGGGCAATGGTTAATGTGTTTTGAAGTGTATATTTATTTCGAATATAGGTAACACGACTGACTCAGATATTGATGAACCGATCATCACTTGTCTGGATTTACAGTAAAGGGATACGTTAGTCATATGTATGAATGTATTAAATGTAGTACTCTTAAATCATATGTTTATGCGTCTTGAACAGGAAGCTAGAACCATGTGTAGGACAGTTAAGCCAGCAGTTAGAACGGACTACAAAAGTTTCACTTCCTTGCAAAAAACCGAGCGTAAGTTTTAATGTGTGCCTCTGTTGTGTGCATTGTTCTCTTTATGTATATTTTACGGATGTACATTGCACATTAATATTTTATGGTTAGTATACTTCGTTTGTTGTTAAATTTGACTGCTTAAAAATTGCTATAACCTCCTCAATGTCCTCAAATATAGTTATTTTACTAGCTGAGATGTATGTTATTTTCTGACATTTTTTTTAGATAATACAACTTACAAATTCGGTCATTTTTACGAGTATGCATGCCTCTATCTCAAATTAACTTATGAAGTGCGTGAAATTAGAGGTTTTAAAATAAAATAATTAACACAGAGTTTTCGTATTATCGTCATTCATCCAGTGCTTTTTGTTTACTATAATAAAATTATTTCTGGAAAAATCTTGTTGACGTCATTTTTGCAACAAAAATGATAGTCATTGCAATTCTTTTGAAATTCTACCCTCCGGAAATCCCGGTGATGAGATTTAACATTTTAAGAACTCGCCTATATGACGCTACAAATGACATGAACAATATTGATACACAAAACAAACTTATTCCAGGTGGAGTCTATAAAAGCGCGAAAATCCCCTGCGCCTGGTTTTACGAGGCCGGTGGGAGTATCGAACTTGGGGCATAACTTTTTTATGCGACTGGAATCTAATTGAAAACCGAGTTCCGAACGCGAACAGTTTAAGTCCGCTTTAGAACAGTGCGTCTTACGGTAGTGCTTTAGTACCGAACTTCGATGTAGGTAAGTGGCAGGTGATTTTAAAGTAGTCGTTTAGCGAACTCTGTTTACGGCCAGCGTCGTAAAAGCGGGTTGCAATTTCCTATTGTGCGGGATTGAGGTATTATAGTACCTCTATGCTACTACGTGAATGTAGGTTCATTCGTTAAGGGTACTCGTATTGATTGGTTGTCGGGTTTTTGTTATACAGAATTTTAAGTTGAGAATTTCTTAAAAATGTATCTGTGTTATATAATTATGTTAGGTATTCAAGAGTTTCAGTGAAAATATAGAGAACAGAATAAAAGCATTTCTTCCTTTCATTTATTATTAAAACGTACAATACTACAGCTGCTTCTCTTCCCAGGCATACTGTACAAGTCAGTAGAGGGACAAGAGGGTCTTGGTGTTTTTAGGCGATGGGCTGACCACCTGTCACTACTTACCGAACTTGTACATATCAACTATACCCTCAAAATTGGTCAGAAGTGGCACCATGTGGTTCTATCGGCCCTCGGTGTTCTGCCTACCCCGTAAGGGATAAAGGCGTGATTATATGTATGTATGTATGTTTCATTATTATCTGCACTGTAAGTGAAACGTTTACGCGACATAAACTTGCAATATTATCAAAGTAGGTAAAGGCATTTAGGGTAAATAAATCCGGCCCTTACATCAGGTCCTGCTATGCTAAACGTGACTATGGAAACGGCTTCGTTATGCTAGTCCTGTGCTACTTCGTTATGCTAGTTCTGTGCTACTTCGTTATGCTAGTTCTGGCTACCCCATTGTAGGAACACATCCATGTGTATGCATGAACATATAAAGAACAACGGACGTAATGCTGTCAGTGCACAGATTGAAGCACCGTAATGGCGAAGCGTTGCGCATGTATGCGTATTTTCTAACAGGCGCCGAGCTTACTATGGTTTGTATGTGCGGGTGGATAACGCGTCAATATACATCCCTACTGCATGGGATATCGTTACCGAGCTTACTATGTTTATTGACAACACTCTGTCCGTTATTCTTTATACGTTCATGTGTGTATAATTATGTTTGCACAACAATATCAACTGTCTAATTTCAATACAACACTGTTATCGATTTCTAAGTAGCACATCCGATACACGCTCCACACAGAATGCCTGTCCAAGTTTACTATAACTTAGACAAATGCAAGCGCTTGAATACTCTCTAATAGTGCTTGAGGAGTTTCGGCTCTTGACTAATTGTTATATCACTAGCTTCTTGCTGACTGGCTGTCTAGCGGCAAATGTTTTCGTCATTTGATATGAGCTCGTAAACCATTGCTCGTTAGCTGATTGTATACGTATAGTTGATATGCCGCTATTATAAAACCCGGCAATGAATTATAAATTATGGACGAAACATTAATATGATCTATTAATTTAATTTTTATACTAATTCTAAAAAGGTTTACAGATGTTTGTGTTACACCATTTCATCGGATAGAAACGTTATGAATAAGTGATATCAATGTGGACATGCCTCTTATTCGCTATTTCACAATTTATCCAGAAGCTTTTTTATCTGTGCTTTTAATGAAATCGCCAAACGTTCAGACGTAGTCACGAGCACAGCTAGTTGCTGAATAAATACGAAGCTAAACAGGCAAGTTTACCCTGACTCAGGCAGTAACGCCTCACTGACTCGCGAACTTATTCGTATAGTTCGCTAAGACAATATAGTTCTCAAGTATTTTCGGTGTCTATACGGGAGGGATGTCTTGAACAAACGTTCGATTATTAGACTTAATTAAGAGTTACCTACATCATTGTTTCTTTATGGGACTCGATTAGTAGAATAATGGTAACTTAGCTTATTCCCCATTTGTCCATCTGCTTATTCGTCTCGGACCACATCTTACTTACTTACCTACCATCAAGTACGATTTTCTTTTTTGTGTTATATTTTCTCTGTGAATTTCTTCTGCAGGTATGAAGACCTGATGATACCACTCATTATATTATATTTATTATATCCGCTCGCCCACATCGACACTAATTATGTATCTTTCGATACTAATTAGGTATGCAAAAGATTTAAAATTGATTGCCGCATAACAAACCTTATACTGGGTGTTTGTGACAGCCAGGCAAATATTGATATGGCGACTTTAGACCATGATTCTGAAGTGGAAACCACTGGAAATTTTCACAGAGAAATTCCAAAATTTTCCGTCATTTTTTTTCATTTTTCCAGGAAAAAAATTGTGTAGTTCGTTTAAGTAGACCTTAGATGACTTAAAAACAACATTTAGGGATGATTTAAAAAAAAGTTGGTCCCAAAAAGATCAAAATACTAATCAAAACCAAAGGATAGTCACAAGTGATCCAAAAAACAGAAATGTGTCTCACAATAATCAATAAGCCCATTTAATTATTCACAAGATCGCCCGATACAATTAGCGTGAAGAGCAAATATTACTGATAATCAAATTAAAAATACATTTCCTGCAAGTAACAACATTGTAGTATAACTCAACACAATAGTACTTGTTCAGCATTTTTTGTCTGGCTGTCACCTACACCCTGTATGTTACCTAAACAAGATCAACACAAAAGCTAGCAACTTTAACAAGAATAAATAATATAGCCCTATTATACTCCCTTTGTGATATTAATTCCGTAGCACAAGCTATTCATAAAGTACCCTATAGCTCATATAGGGCATAGTAGAGTGCGCCAGGGGACTCCCCGCTCTTACACTGCAGCTTACTTGCACAAAAGAACATTTACTCCCGTTCGAAAATTCCCTTACGTATGTTTTATATGAACTTGTTTTCACAACATAATTCGATTAATGAATGAGACAAGTTGGCAGAAGTGACGCTTCACTGGCGACTAACTTTGTAGTGGAGTTGGGAACTACTGCTTTGAGGTAGCTGCCACAGGACGGCTTATATTATATAGGTATCCCGTGAATCAATATGGAGTTGGTAAATAATGAATCTCTATTGTCTTGGTACGGATATGCAAGGCGAAGGGATGAGGGCATATTTGGCCATGAATGTGGTTGGTTATAGTATAGTATAGAGGAGGATGAAAGCCTAAGAAGTTTTGGACGAACTGTGTGAGAGACAGATGAGTGATATAAAATACTTATTGCCAGTAAATAAAAAGCTTATTTGAAGTTTCAGGAAGAAGAAATAGCTTGCAATTTCAAGAGTTCTCTATAAATTATTTTCTTTATAGAGTTCTTTAATCTTCAAAATAAAACTAACTAGCTAATACAGCAAAATAAAATACCTACTAAGTACAACTATGTTTGTTTTTGCAGATAGATAGAAGATTCTTTATTTTACTTAAAAGTAGCATTCTCTACCAGTTATTGTTAATTTTTTTAATATTAAATACGCTTACGCTTGACCACAACGCTGATGGTAACCCAAGATAACGATCATTTACTCTTCTTTTAATATATATTACTTTATGTGTACACGTCACATACGAGAATCAACATATCCTAGATCATAAGTGCAGATCTATACTTCTTCGATTGGAAACCAAAGATTAGTACTATGCAATGACAATGCCCTTAATGTCATTTCTAGGATACCTCGAGGTGATCTTACAACCGCAGTACCGCAGCCCTCAAACACACCATGCCTGCGGTTTGCACACATGGCTGCACAGGAGGTGTTTGTCAAATAGTACCTGGACGAATGCGGTGCGGGTGTTTGCGCTCACTGTGTACCAGCCTTTATACTCGTAGCGGCTTGGCCAGTTACTAAGGTGTCGTGTTTGACTTTGGTAAACAATAAATTGCTAGCCCATTAACCTAACAAATGTAAGCTATGTTTGGGCTAATTTCTCACATTGACTTGTAATAAACGCTAAATCTGGATTTAAGTTATTGAGAATTAGCACACATATTGTCCTGATTTTTTATATAGCTGTCATGTGTCTTAATTCTCAATTTATATAAATCAAGTTTCATGCATTTAATACAAGTGGGTCTTAGGTAATCCCGAAATCATATGAAGTAACGTCTATTTTGCTATAACATCAATCACAGATTCTATGGTAAAAATGACCTAGATTTAGTGCCTGGAATGAGAATATGATGACCAATGCATATCCAGAATTCATACAGACGTCTAACTTAGTCGATTGATCGAATTCAGCCGATTCGGAATGAGTGCTGAGCATGGATGAATTTGAATTTATTTTCGGTTTCTACGAGAGAGCTGAGAATATGCTGTCAATATTCTTTTTAATATTCCTGGACTATATTTTGCGTTTGATGAGATGTAAAGCTAAATTATTACTTTCTTCAAATAGACATAGAGTAGAAATAGAATAACTTAAAGTTGAGGTGTAAAGTAACATTTATTACGAAATAGTCTGTTAAGGTCGAAGTATGTTTGGACTAAAATGACGGATTCTTAGTAAGTGTTTAGTAGCTGTAATGCGATTTGACCCAATATTAATGACTTGATCAAGTTGGTAATCAAATCCGGACATCAGATACAATCGGTCATCCGTCACAACACGTCACGTCCCACAATAATCATTACCTAAGCACTTCGCTGAATAACTAGGTATATTCATATGGGACAAGCTATTCACAATATGCGATACGACGTGGAAACGATAATATAATAAAAACGTTCTACTACTTCAAATATAAATAAATACAACATACCTTTATGCAGATAGACAGATTACATGCATGACTTTATCCATGTTACTAGAAAAGAAGTTAAGCAAATGTAATTTTATACAGGGTCTAACTTTAGATGCTGTTTTGTAATTAAACCGATGCTTCTATAAAAATACAAACTCTTCTTTTGACCCTTGCACGTTTTCAATCGTCATCATACTCGCTTTGATCTTAAAAAAACGACATCAACAACCGCACTATCACAAAATATCGTTCGCCCAATGTCGGTGACTCTAAATACCGTAATGTGTTGCCTAAGTAAGTGCGGGTGAATTAAATTGATTATGATTAAACATCGCACCTGTTGGCATGAGTAATACTCCGGCCACAGTCTTATTGCCTTCGCCGGCGTCCATTAATTCTGCCAGACCAATCCTGGTTTGCCTTGCCGTTAATTTGTTATTGTATTAGGGTGCTAATTCCGTTTGTTTTGGTCGTAGGGTAGTAAACATTCAAATATGTAGTGATTAAATTAAGAACTGTGGGTAATAAACATACGTGCGTCTTTGGTAGCCATCATACGAATCTAAACCAGCACCAGTATGATGAATTTGGTTAGAGCGAGATGTCTCACTTTTGAACGTCAAATTCACAGAGCAATTAATAACTAGATAAACTAAGTGAATGTACTTTGCATGTAAAAAATAGACTTAAGAATTAGAATAGACACTCGTCTCGAGCCAGTACTGACGGAATTAGAGCTGATAGAAGTGGTTTGCAATCCCTTTTTACACACCAAGTAGAAACACTTGCCTTGTCTAGTTATTACTTAGCTCTGTGGATTTGATGTTTAAAAATGGGATTACTCGCTCTCACCAAATTCATCATACCGAATGCAGTTCTACATTTATGCTCAGGATCCAAACGATTGTGTTATGTTATGATTTTCTCAAATTTCATCATCATATTCCTGTCCTAATCCCATTATTTATGGCGTCGGCTGCTTGTCTGATGACAAACTTTCTCAGGTATAGCTAAGCAACAATTTCAGAATATTTAATACATTCCGTACATGAAATGATATTGAAATAAATGTGAAAACATCTTGGATACGGTGATGCAAACAAATAAGAGGTTGTCTTTGTGTGCCTAACTTCAAGATGTGTTTTGCTAAGATTTTAGTTATCGCTGGGAATATTAATTCCACGGGGTTAATATTTACACACTTCATTAAAATGTTCATAGACTAAATTAAGTGCAGTAATTTCAGAAGTATTTATGTTAAGCTAAGCGAGTTCAAGTTTGTCTTAAAGCTAGGTATTTACGAACCTCATATACTCTGAGCCCTAAATGAGTATAATATTAAGAGAAACTTAATAATAAAAAAAAACGATAACTATACAAGTACACAAACATTAAATTATTGTTTAGCATAAGTACCTAGAGATTCTTCTAAGAATGAAAGGAAATAACCATTATAGAAATTATAACTCAAACACGATTCATCATCATCATTTACAGCCCTGAGAAGTCCACTGTTGGACATAGGCCTCCCCCAACAACCTCCACTCCGACCGGTCGGAAGCAGCCTGCATCCAACCGACGCCCGAGACCTTGGCCAGGTCATCCGTACACCTCGCGGGTGGCTTTCCCACGCTGCGCTCAACGGTCCAGCAAGCTGAAGTGGCAATGGGCAGGGCACATAGCTCGAAGAACTGATGGCCGATGGAGTCGGAAAGTTCTAGAGTGGATACCACGTATCGGCAAACACGATTACTTAAAATTTAAAGAGATTAGTTACGTGGTGATTTTTATATAATTTTTTCCATGTAACTAAAACTGAACTCCTGTGCTGATGCGGGGCTGTAGCTGAGTACAAGCGCATCATAATCTTCCAGGCATGTCGTAATACTCTACTAGGGATCTCGGCCCCCGATTACGTAAAAGCAATAGCAAATTCGAAACCGCGCGATCGCGATAATTGAGAGTGTGTGCGTGCGCGCAACGAGTGCTCGGCGTTCTCCCGCGCCCCGCACCTCGCCCAAGCACACACACACTATTATTATCGCGATCGCACGGCTTCGGCTTTTACGTAATCAGGGGGCGGGCATTCTCTATAAGCGATTATACCAACTAATATTATAAAAACGAAAGTAGGTAAGTTTGTTACATCTTCACTGTTATTACTCGTATTGTGCGTGTGTTGTAAAGAAGCCTAATATATTATTTGAAATATTTAATTTGCTAACTAAAATTTGAAATAAAAACCGATTTATATATTAAAAAAGAAACGTTAAGTTTTAATATACTCGTAAATGAAAAGAATAAATAAAATTGGATTCATTCTTCTTTTAGCTTTTTAATTTACAAACGATGAATATACTTTAGTTGAATGAGAGACGAAAGTCATACTTTGTGTATACCCGTATTATGATTATATCATTACCTAATAAAATAATTATGTCAAATGATGATTCGTTTCAGAGAAGTGGAAGTGACCCTGAATCTAAAGGTCTTGGGTTTATCCCTAACCCCGCTAGGGACAAACATACATACATATAGACGCGGCTGTGTGTCAGATAGTGCCAGAAATACAGAATCACGAAGGATATCCCACAGGCGGTAGGAACAAACATTGACATATAATAAATCCTACTATAATATTATAAACGCGAAAGTTTGTAAGTATGGATGGATGGATGTTTGTTACTCTTTCACGTAAAAACTGCTGGAGCGATTTTAATGAAATTTGGAATGGAGTTAGCTGACACCCTGTATTAACACATAGACTACTTTTTATCCCGGGAAAATACTTTTATCTCGGATAATTTCAACATTTTGTTTTTTCTGCAGTCCACGCGGATGAAGTCGCTGGCGTCCAGTAGTAAATAATAAAATAGTAATTAGAGTAGGTACTTCGTCTTCAGCCTCTTGCAGTCCACTGCTGGACGTAGGCCTCCCTCAGGGCACGTCACAAGGCTACTACCACAGGGGGGTTTTGCCCATAGTCACCACGCTGGGCAGGCGGGTTGGTGACCGCAGTGTGATTTTCGGACTATGTTGTCAATACGGGAGGCGCTGCTGCCCACCTCCCGGAAACCCTTAATCGCCTCGTACGATACCCACGGGCGGACATGGGGTGGTACAAACTCTACTCTGCCGGTACCACGCGGCTATAGTTAGAGCACTAGATACTAATCATATTAGTGTGGAACTAGGGAAATGGGTTAATGTGTTGTGGCGTATGTATCAATTTAATATTTATTAATCTAACCACCATATTTTGTAAAATCGACGATGAGCAACGTGTAGCACTGATTGCACGATTGCCTGCCATCAAACTATACTTTAAATGTTATACCACAAACATCTGTGCTGATGCGGGGCTTCATTAGAAAACATCAGCTACATCTCCTTCCTTGCATGTTGTAAGAGTCGACTACTGAATTCAAGGCCGTTCTCTCAGGTGTTGAGCTAGAAATTTGTCACTGAACTTTTACATCTAAGGGGTAAGCACGAACCTCTTGATAGTCCGTAACGATATCGTCCAACTGTCAAATCACATAGATTTTGCTAGCGAGACGCTAGCGTTACGCCGCGTCAAAAGGTTCGTGCTTACCCCACTAGTCCCGCTCTGCCAACTTTAGCTATATATGTATATATCACAAACGGAGCTCAGCCTACATACAACTTTACCCTAGATTCCCTACTTACAGGCAACTATAATAGATACAGCATACAAACACTATCGGACGCAAGTTTCGGCAACTTGACACCGCAACCAGCCCGTTAATAATAAAGTGTCAGCGACAGCTATAACTCGACAACTGTGAACTCGGCATGCCCCAATGGGTTAGGAGTTCGTATGCTAAATAAGTTACCTACAGAGCGTTGCGATTAGAGTGACAATGCGGAGCTGTCGTCGCTGGTGCGGTGCAACTTCGAATCGTTAGGGTATCAAAGTTTGTCTTTTTGGTGTGCATCGTTGGAGATGCAGATATTCTATACGGCAAAATTCGTTTTTAGTGTCGTCTAGTACTATTTATTAAGTAAATAAGTAAGTATTGAAGGGTTTCATGAGTTAAAATTAGATTAAAATATTGTTAAACAGTACAAAATTTACGGAACCATGTAATAGCTATGCTTTATTTTTCCTATTAAAACAGCAGTAAAACTACACTAAAAGCTACGGCAATGCTGAATTATTCAGACCGAAATGAAAGCAGTAGTGTAGTACCGTCGTTCGAGTTAGGAGTCACAAAAACTGTTCTACGCAGGTGTCCACCATAAATATTAGAGAGTGCGCAAAAAACGCGAAAATTTTCAGTACTCAGAACTTTTATGATGGATGGTATATAGTTTTAAAACACTTTATATTTATATTTAAATAATATCTCACCTGGATTCGGGCCAATTTTCTTACCTACTAAGTGCACCTTAAGACCAACTTGGATCCACTGAGTAATCCTAGATTATATAATAAGCCTACGCTCTGTCTTATTTTTTGTTATACAAACAGAAAGAGACGTCTAGTTTGATAAATGTCATATAAAAAAAAATATGTAGATTACATAATAACCTAAAAGCTAAATATGAAATTAACTTAATACAAACATTATTTCTTGGAATAACAAATTTAATTTTCGATGCAAGTAAGAGTATTGAATAATAATTGCTTAATTTGGTACCTATTTGAAATAACATAATTATAGGTTGGTCTGAAATAATCAGGTGCGTTTACTGAAAGTCACCTTACAGTTTAGTCTGGAGGTGAAATCGGTATAATTAACATAATATTAGTTTAAACTATGCATATTATTATGACTTTCTAAAACAATAATTCGAAGATATACCTACCTATTCTATGTTTCCATTTATACGGTACGATACGATGTAAATACGAGTACAGGCATGATTTTAGTTAGGGCCCTAATAGACCATTTATCTCAAGGATATGTTCCCTTATATAATCATCATCTTCCTGCCGTGTTCCCATTTATTTGGGGTCGGCGCAATATGTTCGTTCCTTTCCATTCATCCCTATTATTCGTCATCTCATGGCTCACTCCCAGTATACGCATATCCTCCCTCACACAGTCCATCCAACACTTCTTTGGTCTACCTCTTCCTTTATATCCATCCACACTCATGCACAACGTTCTCTGTAAAATATGCCTTTCATCCCGTCGCTTTACATGCCCATACCAAGACAGACAGTTACTTCGTAACATGCTAATTATAATGGATCAAGAAATTGTTCAACAAAATAATCTAAAATGTAGACGCGACAAGGCAAGTAGGCAACTGTCATCTTAATGAGGCATAGTAATGAAATTTTAAAATGAGATTATTTCCATTGTGAGAGCTACATAGTTAGACTACTATTAGCAGTGTAGAGCGGCGTCTCGCTTCAACGATGTTGGTAAAAAATCTGCATTAAAATATACCGCATGTCTAAATATTAATAATATCTCAAGATATAACTAATAACACGACCGCTCTAGCATACCAATAACGGCATACACACCAACCCAAAAGCTATACGTTCCCGTCTTGGCTTTGGAAACTAACTAACCTAAGACCGAAAGACAGATCATGTATAAGACACTGTAGTCTAATGAGCACGTTATGTCACAAAAGTTGCGTTTCTACCTATAGCTAATTTACATTGAACATAGTCTGTAGTGTGGTAGAGACGGCACAGTAGAACAGCACCACCCCATGTCTATGTCTATGCCCATGGGTATCGCTAGAGGCGATTAAGGGTTTCCGGGAGGTAGGCAGCAGCACCTCCCGTGTTGACAACATAGCCCGAAATATACTGCGGTCACCAACCTGCCTGCCCAGCGTGTTGACTCCGGGCAAACCCTCCTATGTCAGTAGCGTTCCCTGGAGGAGGCCTACGCCCAGCAGTGGACTGCAATTTTCTGATGAATGAATAAATAAATATTCAGTAGTATTTTTTGCTTAATAACCAACCTTAATAAGCCACCAACATCGACCAATCTAATGAAAACGTGTTACGTAACAGAATATGTTTCGTTTCACTGCTGGGTTCACCCTAAAAGCTTCTTGGATGCGGCTCAACGGAACGCAGCCGGACGCGGCGGTTACACAGCTTCCGGTCGCCGATTTACTTCCCTGAATTATGGATTCAAGAGGAAATGAATTTTGTTTCGTTTTCGTTTTCTTTTTTTGTCGTTTAGTTGTATTTTTTTTAACGATAAAAATGTTTTTGAGGACCTACTTGATTATATTTGATACAATTAGGTTGGGGAAGATATATAAATATATTTTTTGCGACCTCTAAAACAGATACTTATTGTTATTAGATATCTCTTTTATCTTCCTGATTACCTATAGTGTCTGAATATTAGTTTTTACTGCACTACTTCGATATCATTTTTATTACATATAACTGATGTACCTATGTTATTATATATTTATCTCGACTGATTTGCTGAAGTGGTCTCTTTAAGAGAGATAAGTAGTACATTTTATGTATGCGTACAATAAAGAATAAAAATAAGATACCTATAAAGGAGCATCAATCTAAGCGTCACTTAGCATCGCTTGATAGCATCCACTCTAAACAGAGCAAAAACTTTCCCGTTCGTGTTTTATCCCCGTTAATGGCGTCAAAGGCGCAACAATGGCGCCGGCACAAAGAAAGGCTCAACGATTAAAGCCCAGGTGTCAGCCGGCTTAAAAGATATAATAAGCCGAAACTGAAATCGCGAGATTTAGCGCCGACTCGAACAATAGTCGTTCGGGATAGCAACCGCGGAAAGTAATCTCGCTTCACACTCGTAAATCCATTTCTGAACTGGTCCTCGGCGGAAAGATGCGGATCAAACTGGTATATGTTTAATCCTAAGTACAGCACTAAATAAGAATGAAGGTGAAATTCGGTGAACGGAAAAGAGATGGAAATTTTTTGATTGCACAAGGAAATCATTGCTTGATTACATCGGTGTTGTATCTGTCTACCCCTATTGGATATCATCATCATCATCAGTCTATTGCAGTCCAATGCTGGACGTAGGCCTCCCTCAGAGCACGCCACAAGACTGCCATCCACCATGCTGGGCCGGCAGTGACCGCAGTTTGTATTTTGGACTATGTTGTCAACACGGGAGGCGCTGCCCACCTCCTAGAAAACCTCAATCGCCTCATACGATACCCACGGGCAGTCATGGGGTGGTACGATTCTACTCTGCCGGCTCCACGCAGTTATCGGACATAGGCGTGAGGTTTTATACCTATCTATATGTTACATCATGTTCTCCACGTGAGTCGTAGGATAGTTTCGCGATTGATGTATGTATGCTTGTTGAAACTGGATTGCAAAATTCATTATTTTAAATACCTCCTAAATAGTTATGCATGGGTTATACAGGGTGTAACAAAAAGGGTATGTTAAGAGAAAAGCTACGTAAATAGCCCACTGTAGAGAACCTATCCACAAAATTTAAGACTCGAAATCACATGTTTATTTTTCAAGATAGTCTGAAAATTCCTCAGATATTTAAAAATTCTCCATATTATCGGGAAAAATAAACATGTGATTTCGAGTCTCAAATTTTGTGGATAGGTTCTCTACAGTGGGCTATTTACGTAGCTTTTCGCTTAACATACCCTTTTTGTTACACCCTGTAGACCTGGAGATAAGGCGTTGTTGCATCCACCTCACATAACCTGTGGAATAGGTAAGTGTTTACGTTTATTTAAATGATAGTTCTTATTTAGTCTATGAAAAATGGAAAATGTACATCAAAGCCCATTTAGCTCGTTATACTGACGGATGCTGCAGTCGCAGAAATTGAAAGGATTTGCCATAACTCGACTATTGTCGACAAGACTCGAGAACTGGCTACTATAATACCAATTTGAATCCAATTTGATAGAAAAGGAGAGCTGGATGGTGCTATATCGCTTATTTTTATCATATTACGCTTTAGTTTTAAAATGTTCGTATTATACGTAAAAGATGGCTATAGTAGGTAAGAGTAAAATATAATGAAATATCATATATAGGTAGACGTAAAAACAAACTTAAAAAAAACAACAATATCATCTAGCATCTAGCAATGTCATATTATCATGTGAGCAGAAAAAAAGCTATAAGTAACAAAACACTTTAGTAGCCGGTACTGAAGTAAAAACTGGCGGAATATTCATGTGCTATTCTGATCGTCAGTCATTAACAAATCATTTTCAAATACATCGTCCGAGAATATCCCATTCAGCAAATATAGCAAGAAAGGCTCAGAAACAGGAGCACTCCGAGTCGGCCGGCGACTCATTTGCATTACGCTGATTGATTATTCAATCGGACAGCCACAG
This sequence comes from Carposina sasakii, assembly GCA_014607495.2. Classification (NCBI taxonomy): domain Eukaryota; kingdom Metazoa; phylum Arthropoda; class Insecta; order Lepidoptera; family Carposinidae; genus Carposina; species Carposina sasakii. The sequence continues at coordinate 2,746,658 of CP053149.1, read as the reverse complement.
AAGTGCCTTCATCCCCCTCCCTGCCCCCTTCTGTCTTCTGACCAACTGTGGTGGCCAGGATTGATGAATAACTAAATGGTAAGCGGAATTATATGAGTTTCATCTTGGATACAGTCTAGTTAGAGTAAAAGAACATACAAAGCGTTCAAAAAGCGCGTGAAGCCATCTCAAGGAATGCTACCAAAGTATGTTTACCATACCGCGAGAATACTTAGATATGACAGAAATTTAATCAGTAAGCAAAACAGAACAGAATACAAGAGCAACATAGATAAACAAAATGTAATAGATCGTGCTACAAGGGCTCAGGTGTCCCACTATCAATTACCGTGGGCCGCGAGCGTTGCCGGCCGTTTATCGTCATCCAGATTATCTAAATGAGCGGCAAATGCGCCCGTCACGGTTTTTTTCGACAAAATGGATTTGAAAAAGGATCGTCTCGACGATAAATTGCTGCGAGAATTTAAATCTAAAACGAAATTGGCACAGCGACATTTTTTATAGTCTATGTTTTGATTGCGGCTATGGCTTTCATCGTCACTCCCGTCTCATCAAAGTATGCTTATGTATAACAGAAAGCTCAATTTTTTTATTTAAAAGCAAATCGTGTATGAATATAATTAATTGGGATAAATAGAAATATAATCTCCCTAAGACTAATCTCTCCTCTGTACACGATCCGTTAATCCTAAGAAACTAAAAACTGGGACTTGATGCTATTGTCTTCAGACGTTCTGCCTTTAGATCGTGTTTTGTCTAATTGAAAAGAGCGAAGCAGTTCTCCGAATGTCACCTAAAACTGTCTTGCAGAGTTAGTGCAACAAAGGCTTCTTAATGCTTTTAATTCTTTTAGCTCAATGATACTATCTCGTTACAGTTGAATGTACACCTCTCTTAGATCTAGAATTTATTGTTCTTTATGGGTACATTATTTACTACAAAGCCCCGATGAATTGCAATTGTAATGTTTTGCAAACAACTAAAACTTTTGTCACCAAGAAAAAAAAGTTAAAAATTAATAACAGAACAAGCTCGAATCAAGCATTTCAAATTCGCATTTGGTCCATTTGACTGTACAAAAACTTAGAAGTTGGACACGACATCAAGAGAAGGAAATATTGCGGAACGCTTTTTTCAATCGGCCCCCGCCGTCGCTGAAATGGCTGGTTCATGAAAAATTTATGGGACGATCCAGAGTCCGTTCTGTTCCCGCTAGGGGCATAACAGACCGAATAACATTAGTTTATGGACGCCTAGAGCTACGAGGGTACTAAAACGCTTCCGCAGAATTTAATGCCGTGCCTTTCTGATACGTCTAAGACGGACTGCTTTTACTGCGGGATATTGAGTATAAGCCTAATATTTACACAAATTTCACGTATTTTGGTATAACATTGGTTTGAAATGGAGGCATTATACTAGATTGAAAACTTTGCTTTGATTACTAAATTTAATTTATTTCCTTTATTGTATGTATTTTTTCTTAAAACCCTGTCTTATTTTCTTTTACATTTTAACAAATAAATAAATATAAGTAAAAATGTATTATAAGGTACATATTGAACTTATTTGGTTCGTGCCCTTTCAGAACATCCTTTCTTTTTTCCAGCCATTGAACTAAAAATCCAAAGCTTAGTAAAAAGAAACTATTCTTCTATTTCATTAACGTTCGCTGACATTCGCGTATTTCGAAAACCGATTGCGTTGTATTGGAACATATCTGGCTCCAGCTATTTGAGCTCCATAGTCGGAAAATAAGCTCAACTTAGATTACATGTCTGATTCTGAAACTACTCTCAAGTTCTCTCAGTAGTAGCTCGGTAAATCCTCTCTGTATGACTTAAAAACTCGGTGAGTCAAGTTTGAGAGATATTCCAGACTTTGTAGTCATATGAATATGGATTAGATTTTGTAATTAAATTGACTTGGCAGCATAGTCAGTATAAACCAACGCAGTTTTAGCTTATGACGCTTATTTACTTATTTCCTGAAATAAGGATCGATTATGGTAATGGATTTTTAGTAAAGTTATCAAAATTACATTACATTATATTTTATGTTCGATATTGATAAACAAAACTATTAGCATAATTATGTTTAAAGAAGCTAGATACAGAATTATATAAAATATTACTCTCTCTTGCATAAAATTTTCTTTCTACTAATTAATTTAAAAGGTGAATGCAACAGACATTTCTGCAGGAAAAACATTCTGGTTTCCATGTAATTATACGAGGGGCATAACAAGATCGAGCCGTTTCTATCCAACTGCGCAACAAGGAGGGTAATGTTTCCTAATGAACCGTACCTACCTACTGTTTCTTCAAGCTATGTGCTCGTGAGATAATTAAATTTTTTCAAATTGACATTAATTTCGTTAGAAAAGGTCTTGGGTTTAGGGTATTTGTACATCGATGGGCTTTTGGGAGTTAGCATTTTAAATTACCTCAGATTTAGAATAACTAAAAAGCTTTGTTAATCGTATATAGGTATCTAGGAAGTAGCTAAGTAGTAAATATTAGAAATTTGCAAAAAGCGAAATAACTTGCGTTATTTGTGATATAAACTTAAAGTGCCGTCACATATGTTAATAAAAAAGAAATGCTCTTAGACTTTAGGAAAGTGCATACCTATTTAGTAGTTTATCTCCGGTCAGCCTTAAAACGTTTTAATTTGCGCTAACCCGACACGGAACTCCGCGATTGAATTATTGTAGGCGAGAAGCCCGTAATGATAATTAATGTACGATGAACTTGAGACGGTAATTATGCAAACTTAAAGTATGCCAAATGACATTAATTTCCGGTATTAAGGAGATTCCAGGAGATTTTAATGGAATATGACTTGTGTTGCGAAAATAAACTTTGCTAATGTGTTGGTAAATCATATCATTAATTAGGAAGAGGCTTACAAAGATTGTCGGAGAAGAGCCTAGGCTTAAAGTAAGAACGCTGTCTGGTGCTTGCTTACACGTTTCTCGGAGGACTAAGCAGGCGTTTGGGCTAAAATATAAAGACATAATTAAGAATATTAAGCTGAATAACCTCACTTGGAAAAAATAAAACATTTTTAGGAGGAAGCCGAAGAAAGAATGAAATCTTTTATTAGTATCAATTTGTTTTCAAATTTTTGAATTTGTTAGTAAACGCCAGTAAACGCCACCCAACGGCTCGCAGCCAGGGCTGGACTCAGGCGGAGCAATGCAAGAATTATACCGAGTGTCCGTAAAAGTACCAGAGTTTTGGGCTGACAGACCCGACGTATTGTTTGCACAATTGGAAGCGCAATTTGCTTTAGCGAAAATTACTGAAGACTCAACAAAATTTTACCACGTAATATCTCACCTTGGTAACCAACATACTGCTGAAGTTTTGGACGTCATCTCGGCACTGCCAGCAGTAAACATGTACGGCACACTGAAAGCAGAGCTAATCAAGCGTCTGTCAGCCTCTCATGAGAAGAAGGTTAAGCAACTCCTCGTCCATGAAGAACTCAGCGATCGCAAACCTTCCCAATTTCTGCGCCACCTGAAAAGCTTAGCTGGACCTTCGGTACCAGAGGATTAGCCATCCCTATATTTTACGGCAGATTAGAGCATGCGGTTATTAATAGGAAGACGTGCGGTTCTTTAGTCACCTGCAATATAATACTGCTAGCAGCACCCTCCACTGCCTAAAACTAAAACTTTTGGTCATATAGAACAAATTTTTACCTTTTTATACACGGTGTAGGTGACAGCCAGGCAAATAATGAAATGCTGAACAAGTACCATTGTGTTGAGTTATATGACAGTGTTATAACTCGCAGGAAATGTATTTTTGATTTGATTATCAATAATCTTTGCTCTCTGCGCCAATTGTATCGGGCGACCTTATGACAAATGAGATTATTGGTTATTGTTCTACACATTGCTGTTTTTTGGATCACTTGTCATCACTCTCCATTAGGGTTGATCAGTTATTTGAACTTTTTTGAAGACAACTTTTTTTGAAAATGATCTTTTGGTTAAATTTTTATTTGAAAGTCATTATCTAAGGCCTAATTAACCGAACTAAACTATTTTTCCTGAAAATATGAAAAATAAGTCGGAAAATTTTGGAATTTTCCTGCGAATATTTTCAGCGTTTTCCGCCTCAGCATCATGGTCTGAAGTCATGGTATTAATATTTGCCTGGCTGTCACAAGCACCCTGTATACCTACTGATATTTCTTAATCTACAACGGTTTATCAACAACATATTTTCTGGACATAAAAAAATAAAATACTCGTGAGCTTTCGATGATCGGTAATGGCGCGAACTTTAACCATACTTTAGCTTTTATGGTCGGGGGGTGGAAAACACTTCTTTTTTCCTAATTGATGAAGTCCACGAACTCAGTTTTGTAGTCGTTAGCACTCGGAAATCAGCTCGGAACAATTTCGTTTGTTCCAGTTAAGGTGATCGATGCCACGGATTGGATCAACTTTTTGTTTTGTTTAATTTTACTTCGTCAGATTTCTATGCTTTGTTCTGGCTGTTTTAATTAAAATTTTGATGGATTTTTTATAAATAATAACAATGTATAATATTGTTGTTTTCCAAGATTCTTACTTCACCAGGGTCAAAACGTTCTAGAGTTGAATGTTTTGTAAACTAAAATACTTAAATGTCTCATATTTTGGTATACCTTTTTGGGATTTTCAATTTTACAGCAGGGAGAAAAGGACTAGAACAGGATTATATTGGACGGCAATATAACAAATAGTCACACGCATCCTGGAAACTTCCGAACGAGATAACACGAGATTTACGATACCGCCCGCTATCAGTTTCATTAACCAAAAGTTAATCCGCGCCCGTCGTCACAAACAGTTGTTTGAGTCAAAACATTTACTCAGCGCAATGACGTAAATGTTGTCTCAACAAATATTGGGCTAGCATGATCGGGGAATAGGTTCCCACAATTAAAAACGCTTCGAGAGCCACGCTAAGCTGTAAGCGCTGTTGACTCGAAGTGAGCTGGCCTATTTTGTTTGTGATTGAGTGGTTCAATACAAATTATTTGATTTTACTTCACGAGAATTGGATTTATTGTTTGGTTAAGAAAATGTTTTGTTTAATGAATAATGGAAGTAGGATAGGATATTACGTTTCTTACTCGAAATAATGGTTTAAGAATCTGCTTTGGTGAAGTTTAAGTGTTTTTGTGATTTATCAAATACATGGCAGATAATTACCTAAATATTATGCTTGGAAAAGAAGCTAATGCACTTATTTTAATATATAATTAACAAATAAGTTCAAATAAGTTGCTCCAAGTCGAACTAAAATAAAAGTTAGAAATCGACTTTATTTTTTTTATTCAGACCGTAAATAACCCCCAAAGCAAAGCAATATTGAGCAATGTCAAAGCTTAAGAGTGAAAAAAAAAAATACAGCCAGCCCAATAGTGGCCATTAAAATATCGTTGAATTTCAAAACGGCGAGACGTTCCGATACCCGATAGTCGGTCATGAGTGAAGGATGAAGAAGATATGCTGTCAATTTAGTCCTAGAACCACTATGCAGTAAGAACCATCATCACCATATCAGCCTATTGCAGTCCACTGCTGGACGTAGGCCTCGCCACAAGGCTACTTCCATAGAGGGGTTTTTGCCCATAGTCACCACACTGGACAAGCGGGTTGGTGACCGCAGTGTAATTTCCGGGCTATGTTGTCAACACGGGAGACGCTGTTGCCCACCTCGCGGAAATTCTTAATCATCTCTTACCGATACTCACGGATAGACATAGGGTGGTGGCTATTCTACTCTGCCGACACCACACGGTAAGAACCACTCGCTGGTAAATTATCCTCCATCATGGTCTAACCCTACGTCCGCAACGGCGACATTATCTTCTTCAGCCTATTACAGTCCACTGCTGGACGTAGGCCTCCCTCAGGGCACGCCACAAGGTTACTGCCACAGGGGGGTATTGCCCATAGTCACCACGCTGGGCAGACGGGTTGGTGACCGCAGTGTGATTTTCAGACTATGTTGTCAGTACGGGAGGCGCTGCTGCTTACCTCGCGGAAACCCTAACGATACCCACGGGCAGGCAGGGATGGTACAAACTCTACTCTGCCGGCACCACGCGGCTAAATGGCTTTGCGACATTATACAATGAACAAACATCACCTCTTTCTTGCACTTCCCCTATGTCGGAATAGCTCGCGAGACGTCGCTCGCTCCCTCGTCTGAAATGGACTTTTGATGTGAGTTAACGCATGCGATAAGATGGTTGTGTAGTGTGGAGACGATTGCGGTATGTCTCGAGGTGCTGGCTGGAGATTGGGGATTTTAAATTGGAATTTAAAATATTGTGTTGGAATTTTTTAAAATGTTTTTCGTAAATGGTATGTACGATTCTTGGATTATTATTTTTAATTGCCTTTTCATGTGAAATTGATCAGAGCTTTCCTAAGTATTGTCTTTAAATTCATTAAGTACATGAATTCAAAGATTCATTACTCGAACGACTTCAACATTGAATCCTACTGAAACCTCACAGGAAATCTTTTCCGGTATTTATGATAATAAAACTCAAGCGTTTATTTATTTCCGAGAAAAATGTAAAAACAACTTATACCTTGTAAAGTTGAGGGTAAAAATGAAGTTAACGCCTTGCTGGAAAAGTTAGGAGCGCTCCGACCCATCGATATCGGCATTTTTCACCCCACTGCTTATCCCCCTAAGAGGAACCTTCCCCTCCGCGACGTGCCGATTCGTTCCTCCAAATCCTTATTCTGGTTGATTCCAACTTTGTGTTCTGTTTTCAAACGATACCGTTATAAGTCTATGTCATCTGTAACTTTATGACGGACGTATTAAATATTTGTTATCTTCAAGTTTTGTTAATTCTATTGCTTTTCGGGGACAGAATGAATTTTGTTGTAATCTAGTATGAAAATACCTAGAAGTATCTTAAAGATGGTAGGTATAGGCTTTTTATTCCGGGAAACTGGCATTTATCACAATTATTTGATCAGTTATTTATATAATAAATGTGCATAGGAAATCAGGAAAAAGAATTTTGATAGATAAAGTATGATTGCGACGCAACTTAGTTGCAAATCTAATTTGTAGGTAATAACTAAACTTCCGTTATAGTATATAGAATACCATGAAAATTACTCTATTCAAAATGTATATCCTGCATATAATATCCGACAAGTACCGTTAATCTAAAATATCACAAACAAAGCACAAACACGTCGCCGCTCAACAGTTTCCATACAATCGCTAGTTTAGAATAACAAACCAAACAGCGCTTTCCTATCCAGCCAGCAATATACGATGAACTCGCCCGAAAACCCAGCGTTTAGTTTGTTTTATAATACCACGGAATTCCTTTGAAGCGGCCATCCTGCGGGCAATAAGAACCGTTGGGTATTCATTACGAGCTCTGCGACAGGACATGTGCTACTAAAACATCACATACGTACAGTTTGTGCTTAGTTCGTCTTATAGTTCGCGTGCCCAGTTCTAGAACTTACCTTATATACGGATTACTCTGTCAATACACAGCAACTAGCGCCACTGTTTAAAGGAACGTGGCAAAACACAATGTCCAGTTAAACAGTAGTTTCCTCAACCATCTAAGAGATCACGTCCGTTGTTAACGCTGTCTCTATGCGATTTATTGTACCTTGAATTGACTTATTTATTATTGTGATTATTTTTATCATCGCTCTATTTATAGGTACAGCAGTGTCTCTTACTCAGCTTTCAGATCTTATAGATATACAACCAAGTACAAAATAGGTAGCTGTTACTCTACACTGCTACACTGCTTATAACGATGCCTCGTATCTGGCTATAAGGTTTCAAAGCCAATCTTCTTAAAATAATTGCTGATAATATTTTATTTTAACCGTTTATGTCCTTATTATCAGTCATAATAGAGCTCTTATCTAAGCAATTTTATTCACTCTTTGTAGTTATTTTAATTCGGCTTTAATTTTAGCTTTAACTCGTTCCCGGGAACCACAATGTCGGTAGTTAAGCCATGTCACCACGAAGACAAAGGATGACGGCTTATAGCAAAATACAGCAATATCAATTCGTCTTTTACCCCCAGATAAAAAAAAACAGCTTAAATTTAGCTGTGTGCAACTGTGCACTTAAAAAGTTGTGTCGATAGTAGTGTGTTAATTACGGAATAATCCTTCGCATCCGTATTCCGGGCACATCGCAGCCGAGAGCCGTATTCTTGGCTAATTGTAAACCAATCCGCGGTGCGCTCGCTCAGATACGCCTTTTAATGGACCAAACTGATAATTTATCGGACTCACATTGTTTCTGTATCAAGTACGAATTCATGGAGATATAATATTACGATTTGTGATGTTTTAGGAAGATAATAGGTTAAGTAAAATTTTAAATGTTATGCCACAAAACAGTGATTAAACCTTTTATAACACTAATTTAAAATTAAGTATTATATTTCGGACAGTTTTACTTATACTTACATAATTCCATGATAAGCAATAAAAAGCCCTCAAAAATATGCCTAACATGTAACACGCCGAACCCAAAAAGTTTTTACAACGCAACAATATTGAATAACTAATATTATTTTATATTCAAGTCGGTGGGGCGAGGGTTCTTAACAGTATAATCACATAGTGGAGGGTAATTCTGCAGTGACGTGGAAGCTTTTTGTGGTAATAATCAGATAATAAGTATACACAGGCACCGGTAGACACGCCGCGTGCCGGCTTGCCAGGGGGAGCGAGGCGAGTATTAATATTGTACAATTAGGACTAGGATTCTTATTGATTTCAACGTTTTATATCCAACTAATAGTCGCTTATAATAGTTTTTCTCGTTTCCGTGACGATTTCGGGAAATTCTCTTCCAAGTCTTGTCAGGTACATCAAGTAACATGCTAAATTTAGGCTTCATGTGCCAAGTAGTTTTGGCTGTGCGTGTCTGTCAGTCGCTCAATCATTCAGTATTGATTGGTAGTTCATAGTCCAGCTCAAAAGCAGACAGCGACAAATTAACCATCATCCTTCCAAAGGACAAACGCAAAGATCAAGGTCAGGGCACATGAAAGCGACTCGTTACGCACACTACCACGTTAGTCGTATTACATAGTCCCTAAATTAATAGGTACAGGGGCGAGTTTCTCCCGTGTACCAGCCACTCAAACGTTGTCACGTAAGGACAAAACTCGTCGATTTATCACGCGGATGGTACGTGTTACTGAGACTGCTGGTCCCATTTCTCGGAGAAGTGTCTGCCATATCCCGTAATTTGTTAAACCGTTTCTTTGTACGGCCTATTTAGCCTACAATTTATTATCATGTATTCATTTCATATGAGTATTTTTGCTTTTCTAGATATCTTGAAACGCTTTATTCTTTACGTTATATATCTGGTTAACGTTCATACTTATACATTATAAATAGTCTTCAATTTATTGATTGACGAAAGTAATAAAGATAAATTTTCATCTAAGTATATTTCAGGAGCCTATTTTCAGTATAATATGTTTCCGTGTTTGGAGCAATGAATTCACCAATGTCAATCAATGTACTTCGTCTTATTTATCAGACTTCATTGAACTAATAATGAGAATGACCCATATTTATAAATGACCACTGATACCAGTGGATCGAGGTCGAATATATTTATACTTCTAACCTATTGAACGTTGTTGTATAGAATTCTTATAATTTATTATCTTACCGACCAAATTGAGATAATTACTCGTAAATGACTTCATACTTAAAGTTTTGTATAAAGATCGAAGTTGATGTTAGGCGAACATTAGGATTGCAATTGGTATTTAATGACACTTTCCTCATGACATTGATTTTAATACAAAAAAAGTAGCACTACTTTAAAATGCTGCTCTATTCGATTAACTCACTAAAATGAAAGTCAATTTTACGAAACAGGATGCCCTTTTTATATTGTACTTTCTATGAGCATGTTCTTCTAGCAAGCCGCATTAAAACTTGTATTAATAATATTAACCATAGCTTAAGCAAAACGATGGATTAACACCCTTTCACTCGATACACAAACGACTTATATGCAGCACGTTTGAATTCAAATAGCACTTTAATTATTTAAATTTGAATCTACTACATAAATATTCAAATTAACTTATTAACATTCTTATTTAAATACGCCTTAGGGCACAGTTTAGTGCCCTTGTACCAACAACATAATTTTTATACGTTTGTTTGGAATTAACTGGGCTAGGGTTGAAAATATGCAGAGTTATCTCAGGTATTCTAGTGAAGGCATTTTTTATTCACCACGCAAAGAAGTTTTACAAAACTCTCTTACATACGAGTATATAGCAAAAATAAGTAGAGTTAAAGTTTGCATTGAGTACATACTTACAGAAATAAAACAAGATACGGTCGTTGAATTTACCTGAAAAATAAAAAAGGAATTAATAGAAATATTCACGAAACTAGCGGACCCGACAGACGTTGTCCTGTCCCACGCCTTAAAGACAAACTTTCTGAAATAGGCTGTAACAAACATGACCGTTATAAAAACATTATCTAGTTGACCGGATTGTGAATCTAAACATTTCCGAGATATAACAATCGTATACCAGGTGTAACTGAAACTAAAGTATACTTTTGAATATTCGACACAACGACTACAGCGCAGTCTACCGGATCCTATGTAAAAGGTTCTATTTACAGGGTGTTTTTTGGTAGTCAACATTTCTGAAAACTATGGATTCTCTTCATTATCACGAAAATTTGGAAGGATCCCATGGAAGAATACCTGGGAAGTGTCTGGTTCCCAAGATATTAAGGTCCAAAGTTGAGTTATTAGGTTGCGTTTTTTTGCATAAATGCACGTAGACATACTAAACTACCTATAAAAAAATTATCAAAAAAAAGACAAAAAATGAAAAACGCGTTCCAGATTTTTTTAAATATAAACTTTGTTCGATGTATAGAGCACGTACCCTTTGTAAACGGAGGAAACGAAATAATCCTGTATACTAATAATAGGTATAAATGTGTAAGTGTATGTCTGTGTGTGTATGTTTGTCCGTCTTTCACGGCAAAACTACTGAACCAATTTTAATGAAATTTGATACACAAATATTCTTTAGCCCGAGAAAGGACATAGGCTACTTCTTATTGCGATAGGTGGCACCACCGCGTAATAACATAAACAACAAAATAAATCGGTCAACTATACAGGGTGTAACAAAAAATGTATGTTAAGCGAAAAGCTATGTAAATAGCCCACTAAAGAGAACTTATCCACAAAATTTGAGACTCGAAATCGCATGTTTATTTTTCCATATAGTATGGGGAATTCTCAAACAAATCAGGAATTTTCATACAACATTGAAAATTAAACATGGGATTTCAAGGCTCAAATTTTATGGATAGGTTCTTTTCAGTGGGCTATTTACATAGCTTTTGGCTTCAAATACCTTTTATGTTACACCCTGTACAGGGTGATTTTTGGTCGTCAACGTTCCCGAAAACTACGGAATCTCCTCATCATCACGATCATTTTTCTCCATGGAAGCATACCTGGGAAGTGTCTGGTTTCCAAAATATTAGGGTCCAAAGTTGAGTAAATAGACTGCGTTTTTCTGCATAAATGCACATAGACGCGCGTAGCAGGATTTTTTCACGAAAAATAATTAATATTTGTCTATAAAAAAACTAACATAAACACTAGACACTATAAATTTCGCACGACCAAGGAATTTAAATTTTTTTTTCAAAAAAAAAAATTTTTTTTTCCCAGCATTTTTTTTGGCATAAACTTACTTTATTTCATGTATAGAGTATGTACCCTTCGTTAAAGGTGGCCACAAAAAAACACAATCCGTCCACGTGGACTTTGTTGACCGAATTGTGAATCTAAACCATTCTCAAACCCATATGCACACACAGGACAAAATTTCATCAAAATCGGTCCAGCCGTTTAGAAGGAGTTCAATTAGGTACAAACATAGGAATAAAAGATTTATATTATTGTTGATGTTTTACATCTTTTACATAGGATCCGGCAGACTGCGTTCCAGTCGCTATGTTGAATATTTAAAAGTATACTTTAGTTTCAGTTACGCCCGGTACATGGTTGTTATATCACGGAAATGTTTCCTTTTCTTTATTTTGTTATACATGGTGCTTGTGACAACCAGGCAAATATTTATATGGTGACTTCAGACCATGGTTCTGAGACAAAAAACTGAAAATTTTCCGTATTTTTTTTCATATATTAGAAAAAAAAAATCGTTTTAGTAGGCCTTAGATAATGAAACAGAAAATAAAATTTTAAAGCAAAAGATGATTTTCAAAAAAAGGCCATTAAAAAGTTCAAATAACTGATCAAACCTAATGGAGAATCACAGGTGATCCAAAAAACAGCAATGTGTCACCCAATTACCAATAAGCCCATATAATTAGTCACAGGTTGTTCATCTTAACTATACCCTCAAAATTGGTCAGAAGTGGCACCACGTGGTTCTATCGGCCCTTGGTGCTCTACCTACCCCGTAAGGGATATAGGCGTGATTATATGTATGTATGTAATTAGTCACAGGATCTCCGAATACCATTGGCGCGGAGAGCAAAGATTAGGTACTGATAATAAAATCACAAATACATTTCCTGCGGGTAATAACACTGTCGTATAACGCAACACAATGGTACTTTTTCAGCATTTTATTATTTGCCTGGCTATCACCCGCACCCTGTATATAAATCTTCTATTCGCGTGATTTTCATTGACTTCCCTCTAAACGGCTGGACCAATTTTGAGGAAATTTTGTGTGTGTTATGTGTGTTCTAGTGGATTCGAGAATGGTTTAGTTACACTCTCAATTCAGTCACCGAAATTTTGTTTTTACTGCAGTCTACGCGGACGGAGTCCAAAAAACATTATGTAGTTGACCGAATTGTAAAGCTAAACCATCTTCGAACCCACTTGAACATACACAGAAAATTTTATCAAAATTGGTCCAGCCGTTTAGAAGGAGTTCAATTAAAACCACACGAAAAGAAGATTTATATTGTTGTTTTTGTTGGAACTTTTTACATAGGATCAGGCAGACTGCGGTGCAGCCGCTGTGTGGAATATTCAAAAATATACATTAGTTTCAGTTACGTCCGGTAGATGGTTGTTATATCTCGGAAATGTTTCCTTTTCCTTACATAAATAAATCTTCTATTCTTGCGTTTGTAATGGATTTCCTTCTAAACTACTAGACCGATTTTGATGAAATTTTTTATGTGTATTCAAGTAGGTTCGAGAATGGTTTAGATTCATAATTCGGTCCATCGCCTACAAAACACCAAGACCCTCTTGTCCCTCTACTGACTTGTACAGTATGCCTGGGAAGAGAAGCAGCTGTAGTATTTTAGGTTTTTTTTCACTCCCAGAGCAGCCTAAAAGTTTTGGTTACCCCATTTTTGGGTATACAACCGTATGTATACGTGTAATATAATGGTAGCAACAGGATTAATTTTATCCACTAGTTCGATTTCAATGGAACAGAGTTTATGTTTCATAGAAATATGTGCCTATATTTGAGGACTTTATGACTGAAACGAAGTATGAGTAAATACAGGATGATTTTTGGTCGTCAACGTTCCCGAAAACTACGAGTAATTCCACTTTGCCCCACCAAGCCCGCCACCCTGGTGTGGCAAAGTGGACTGCCTAAAATTTTGCAGTGGAATATGCCCCACTATTCTGATTTGATGGGGCGGATAACACTAGCATAAACACTTTGTGGATTCTGCCCCACTGGGGTTGGCACCTCAGGATTTGTGTATGAAGGTTAACATGTATTTTTACATTTGTTTGTAAAAAAAATAAATGTAACCACTGACGTTAGGATTTGACAAGTCTGAGACAAGCAAACGTAAATCTAAATACATCAAAATGGTTATTTAAACAGTGTATTAAGGTTCTACTTTTGTAAAAAACTGTCACATATTAAATCTTCCTGGATTTAATTAAATACATTATATAGTTTTGCTGTATTTATTCAATTTAGTCTGACATAGCTGTGACATTTGCTATTTGTATTCCATTTACGTTCCGATCCATCCGTTGCAAACATTAAATGATTTAAAAATATATTTAGATGTTTGCCCAGAAATTGATACATTATCACTGTTGATAACTATTAAATAACAAAAAACGAAGAATAATGTACGAGAACACTATTACTAAAGGGATAATTTAAATAATAATTATTAAAAGAAATCGTAAATACTATATTACTAGTATCGAAACGTAACGTAACCACAGATTGTGAAAGAATGCGTTCAGAAACGCTTTATGAGAGTTATAGTTTTATGTTAATTTATTAAGTCTAGTTATTAAGTCTTGTGATATGTACTTGTATTATTGTCATATTATTATTTTTCATCTTTAAATAAATCAAATACTTATTAAATAATAAAAAAATGCGTTGAAATGCATTCGAAAGTAATAAAAATATCGGAAGGATTTAAGTTTAAAAAAAAATCTATATCATTTTATCCCGGCTTCGAAAAAGTAAATAAATACTTGTAATTATAAGCTCATAAAATTAGCTACGAGTCGTATGGTTACATCACTAATTACGCCGCGAACACAAATGTCAAAATAGGTCTATTATTTTGAGGTCCTTTACGTACAAACATCATGGCTTCATTTGTTTGTTAGTATTTTTTTATTTAATCTGAGATTAAAACATGCTGTTGGAGTAAAAATGACTAAACCGGTTATGGTTCACCACTGCCTCGCCCACCGCGACTTATCGGTTGTCCTTGTCTGACATTTTTTGTTTCATTCTGTTTGTTTACAAAATAGACGGACATTTGCATTTGTGGAGTGGTGGTGAGTGGTATTGAGTTTATTGTAAGTATTTTCGTATTTATTTTTCATGGATGCTGATGATTTGTGTAGATTTTTTTTAATAAGATATTTTTTGTGTTTTTCAGCTTTACAAAAATGGCAGAAGACTCTGTAGCAGGAAGTTCTAGTGGGCAAACTGGCCTTGAATTTATAAATGATGGAAAATGTATTATTAGAGCTGGGCATCAATACTATTTCAAAAGAAAGTACAAAAATGCATCTGAAATTTGGGAATGCAAAAACAGAAGGAGACAAAAGTGCAATGGGTCGATTGTAGTGAAAGTAAGTCCCTACTTATTAGTAATTCTTTTTACTGACTCACTTTTAGTAATACGGGTCTAATACAATTTAAAATAATAATAATACATATACATATAATATTACTTGAAGTTGTGCTATGTTATAAATATTTTCTAATACCTACATTTTTTTGTTTTCAGGGAAATATACTTTTAAACGAAAAACCTCACCAATGTCAACCTGATTTTGACCGAAACAAAGTGACAAAATTAATGCAGAAAATAAAGAGAGAAATCACTTCAGCAGACGTACCAAGCATTCCAGCAACATACGACAAAAATGTAGCTTCCTTACATTTAGAAAGTAGCAACAGCAATATTGTGAGTAAAATTCCTCCATTTTGTAAAGTAAAGTCTGCATTGTATAAATACAGAAACAAAAATGCTAATGTAAAAAAAATATATTACAATACATTATCAGAAATAGAAGTTCCTGAAAAATTTCATTCTTTTTTACTTGCCAAGTATATTGACGAAGATATTTCTATTTTAATATTTTGTTCAGAGCATGCTAAGAATTTGATGAAAACCTGCAAACATTTTTTTGGCGATGGCACTTTTAAAAGTTGCCCACAACCGTTCATACAATTGTATTCATTGCATGCTGATTTGGGTAGCTCCCAACAAACAACAAATATTGTGCCATTAGTATATGCTCTTATGAGTACTAAATCTACCAAAGCTTACACCGCTCTCTTTTCTGTAATAAAATCACAGATTCCGGATTGGCAACCACATAGTTTTCAGTCGGATTTTGAGGCAGCGGCTATGACTGGTTTTAAAAATGTCTTTAAATCAGTATCAATCAAAGGGTGTTTTTTTCATTTTTGTAAAGCAATTTGGAAAAAGGGGAAAGGGTTAGGGTTGACAAAATCTAAATATTTGCGAAAACAAGTAGCGCTTAGCGCAGTCTTACCCTTATTACCAGAAGAAAAGATTTTTGAAGGTTGGTTTTACATAGCCGCACAAAGCCCAGATGACGAAAAAAGTAAAGAATTTAGAAAATATATGCTGCGCAATTGGCTGAAAGATAACTTTTTAAAAGTGTGGTGCATATTTGGGGCAAAACACCGCACAACTAATGCCCTCGAAAGTTGGCATAATAAACTTAACAAAAAAATTCTTAAAAAAAGCCCCAGTTTATTAAGACTTCTTAATGTCTTATACGAAGACATAACGCTTTCAATAGTTAAATCTATGCAGAACCAACCTTCCAAGCTACGCCTTGATAAATATATACAAAACGATCAGAATATACAAGATGCCCAAATGGAGCTCATAAACGGCGACATTACGGTTGGACATTTTTTGGAAAAACTAAGATAGTTTTTCCAAGAAATCTATTTTAGTTTTTCCAAAAAATGTGAACTAAACAAATACAAAATCTATGATTTTAGATGATTTTAATTCTTATAAATAGTCAGTACTCAAACTAATATAGTGGCTGTTTGTTATGATAATTATTTTGTCAACAGTCAGTATTTACCTACTTTCGTTAGGATGTTTCTTATTTGTATTAATAAGACTTTTTGCTATGTAAAATTTTATCATTCTATAATTTTAGTTTTTGTTTTTTAGCCGGAAGTAATTTCGTGGCTGTTTTTTTTTGCATATAAATTGTTTTTATTCATAAGGTAATACATAAGACTGTTTTATACCATGTCGATCAATGTGTGATTCTATAATCTGTGACTCTATAATCTGTGATTCTATTTTTTGTAACAAGTAATTTAGTGGCTGTTTGTATGTATATAGTTTAAATTTATTTTTTTTATTTATAACGTAATCAGTAAGAAAATACCTATATCTACACAAACCATACAAAATGATGACGAATCTGTGATTTTGAATAGTTATGTAGTAAATATGTTTCGTTTTAAGAACATATCATAAGAACAAATCATTGTTTAATTTGTGATTATCAAGATTTATCTTAGTTAGTAAGATTTTATTTGTAAAAGGTATACCAAATGATGAAGAATCTGTGATTTTGAATAGTTATGTAGTAAATATGTTTCGTTTTAAGAACATATCATAAGAACAAATCATTGTTTAATTTGTGATTATCAAGATTTATCTTAGTTAGTAAAATTTTATTTGTAAAAGGTAATTAATCTGTGATTTATAAACCGATTCCTTCCAGAAATAAATAGTACATTAAAATTATTTATTTATTTTTTACTTTTATTTAAACCACTTCGCTACGTATTAAATCTAAGCTTCCAGCACTAATAACATTTACTTACAGATATAGGTATACATTTATTTTTTTTACAAACAAATGTAAAAATACATGTTAACCTTCATACACAAATCCTGAGGTGCCAACCCTAGTGGGGCAGAATCCACAAAGTGTTTATGCTAGTGTTATCCGCCCCATCAAATCAGAATAGTGGGGCATATTCCACTGCAAAATTTTAGGCAGTCCACTTTGCCACACCAGGGTGGCGGGCTTGGTGGGGCAAAGTGGAATTACTCAAAACTACGGAATCTCCTCATCATCACGATCATTTTTCTCCATGGAAGCATACCTGGGAAGTGTCTGGTTTCCAAAATATTAGGGTCCAAAGTTGAGTAAATAGACTGCGTTTTTCTGCATAAATGCACATAGACGCGCGTAGCAGGATTTTTCACGAAAAATAATTAATATCTGTCTATAAAAAACTAACATAAACACTAGACACTATAAATTTCGCACGATCAAGGAATTTAATTAAAAAAAAAAAAAAAAAATTTTCCCAGCATTTTTTTTGGCATAAACTTACTTTATTTTATGTATAGAATACGTACCCTTCGTTAAAGGTGGCCACAAAAAAACATCCTGTATATGTATAGTTTAAAAATAAACAAACCCCACGTTGCTTTCACGATAAATGACCATGCATAATATAAATGAATATGTACCTATATACTGATATAACGATATAATAATAATTATGGCATCATTATCATCATTTACAGCCCTGAGAAGTCCACTGTTGGACATAGGCCTCCCCCAACAACCTCCACTCCGACCGGTCGGAAGCAGCCTGCATCCAACCGACGCCCGCAACCTTGGCCAGGCAATTATGGCATATTATGGCATAATATGCTATTTTTAGGTAAAACTAATTTGATAATAATAGGTAATAATAATAATAAACATGTGCTAATAAAGAAGTGAAAACACTAACGTGATATAAACAATATGTATCTGGCTAATTTCTAAATCTAAAAAAACCGTAATATTCTTATATTGAATTTTCTAAGAAACAGACGAATTCTCACTCGGGTGTTTTTTTTTCCATTTTCCTTATAATATTTATAAACTGATGAATTACCAATTTATCCTGCTATCAGATCTGGGCTAGCCAAAAATACCCAATTCACAGCTAAATAAGGAAAATAAACAGTTTTTTCTTGCAATAAAACATACTTTACGCGAAAAAATTAATTTGACAGATCGTGTGAAAAACCAACAGTTTCCACGTGTACAGTAGTACGCGCTGGGATCATAAAAGACGTACACAGTGGAGGTGAACCGAGCACCCCTGTCGCCTTTGCGCAGATGGGTAAATGCTGGGTCATGGGACGTTTCGCGAGTGAATCTAACCGCGATTCGAAAGAATGGTTCTTTTGCACAGAGCTGTCAATCCACCAAGAAATCATTGAGATGGCTCGATTTAGACCGAAAACAAAAGTGGAAAACAAAAGTCTTATTTTTGAGTGAATTTGGTCAGAAAAGTTGTTCTAGTCGTCGACCTTCGAGAAGAAGATATACCTAGTCCGAATCACTCATTAAGCGATACGCCCCAAGATCGTATTAGTGGTAGTTCACACTGCACTGCGTAATTTAATTTGGTGGTTGCAGTTCTACGTTGGCATCTCCTCTGTATTGCACATTTATAGCTGGGACTCAGTCAGATGGTATTGATTTTGTTATATTGGTTCAGGGTAGCAATTCCCCGGGGTACGTGCGAAATTGTCGCTATTATACCCTAACAGTTAGACACGTGGCTTGCAAAATAGATACTATACTTAGCTAAAGGGTAGTGCTCGCATTCTCAGTGGTAACACTCACCTTGAGGGCACTTACTCGAAACTGATTTGAGGTTTGGGAGAGGATATACAAAGTTCGTTATTTTTAGGTGAGTGGTGTGTATGCTACTTATGTATGGTAAATATATTTGTGTTAATAGTACTGTTTGTGTCTCATGAAAATAATGAAAATAAAATAAAGTGTGAGATTTTGAATTTTGAATATATTTCTAGTATCATAATACCAAGTACCTACCAAATAGGTATCTATACATAGATATTGGATACACGACTCTATACCCATACCACTATACCTATTTTTATTCTTTACTAGTGGATGCCCGCGACTCCGTCCGCGTGGTATGCAGTAAAAACAAAAAAGTCGAAATTATCCGGGGTAAAAACATTTTCCCGGGATAAAAAGTAGCCTATATGTTAAGTGGGATCTGTCCCAATATATTCCTGAAAACTGCAGCGAAATCGGTTCATACGTATTAATTAATAGTTAATGCGTATGTATAAAGTATATTGCCATTTATTTGGTTTATTTTGTACTATTGAAATTGAATTTCAAGGAATTCATGTTGACGCCCATCCCAATAATTGAATACGTTCATTGGGGTGAAAATGACATTGTGTACTGACTGAGCGGTTAATTGAAAATGTACAAAACGTAATGCAACAAACAACATAACTAACAAAAACTATATCCACACTCTTAGGTAAGTAGGTACACAAGTTTTTTTTTTTTTTTTACACGTCGTTTTGTCATAACAGCTTTAAGATTTGCTTTATTGTACCTAACAACTGCACGTAAAATTGCTAAGTGATTCAAAATAAATAAAGAGGTGAAGAGACCACTATAACAGGATCCATTCTCTATCTACTTTCAGCATTGCGAATTGAATATCACGACCGAGAGGTGAACTCTGCAGTATCCAGCTTAGTTCGCTAATCTGTTGTTTAGAGCAGGATTACCTTATCAGCTCCACCAGCCTTTTTTACACCGTCTAGTTTCAATTAAACCTTGGCTAATTCCGCCGCTAAGTGGTCGGTTTAACTCGCGACTTAATTTATTCGCCTCCACAAATTTATTTCCCGGATTAATGTAATGGAAGTCGCGCAGGTTGGCTGCTAATTGCCCGACTCGATTGTCTAAACAAAAATAAAGGGACGCTTCAAGGAGGATTTATCTCGAGCGCGGGTTACGGTTTAGAACAGAAGTTACGCGTCGTACGCGCTTTTAAGATTACTTCGCGCGGAACGTGCGCATTAGGCAGTGTTTCAACGTTATTAACGTGAAAAGGGTTTCTTGTTTCTGCGTAATTATTTGCTGTGCTCCTTCAAAGTATTTCCCGCTTTTATTTCTCAGTAATGCCTGTTATGCACGCGTATTTTATCAAGCTGAGGACAAATAGAAAATATTGTACTATAAAAGGGCAAATGTTCGATTGCTAAGTCTCAATACAATCAGCATTACACGGCTGGCAGCTGCGGTACCCTAAATTACGGCTCGCTTAGCCGTAACGAAGGGTCCCGTTCTAAAAAAGAAGAAAATACGAGACGAAATTGACAGTTTCAGTTGGCGAATTGCTAGTTCGACATAAGAGGGTGTGCAATGTGCCGTGTGAAGATTATAAAAAAAAATCACATAGGGAAGTTTTTCTGAATTCTTATGCCCTTGTTAGAACATAATTGAAGTGGTACAACCATAAAGAATATGAGAAGTGATATAAAAGGCAAAAATTGGTGCCACGCGCCTACGAAAGTTTAGTAACAAGTTTTCCGACCAAAAAACTTTCACTCAAAGGGAAATATTGGAAAACCAGCAGGTACGAAAAGGGTGAGTAAATTTCTTTTATTTCTTATACACATGTTTTTTTATTCTCGTTCTATGATCGGATTTTAATAACATAGTTAAATGACCAGTAACAATGAAATTGATTCAGTACAGTGTAGGGTAGTTCACTGAATATCGTTTGATATACCACGAACTACACGTGTTATAAAGTAGTTTGTGTAAAACGGGAGCGTGGGTTCCGTCCGTATTAATTAAAACTTCATTTAGTTGAACATGATCGATGTTATAAGTAGGTAGGTGCTTGTTGTAGCTATGAAAAAAATAGCGGAAAAAGGTGCAGTGCGTAGTAGGAGTCAGTACGAAAGAACAATATTTTCGCTTCGAGATCTTTCATTCATAACAAACCACTTAAAAGTAGGCACTAAAATTAAAAACTACATAAAAATCTTATTCCCAGTTACCTACTTGTTTTTGCACTATTACAATTTAGAATCGCGATTTGCAAGAGTTGTTACGTCTTTCTCACCAACACCCACGATAAAACCTCAAAAACCGATGATAACATTAAAAATCTATATCAAAGCGTATCTCTAAACTATCAGCACTATTCGACCGATGTTTACACTGCCGACACGTGGCGCAGGCGCAGCACAAAGCATGTGCCACGGGACAATAACACCGCGATCAAAGACCTTCCTCTCTTGACTCGCGATTCAATTCCGATATGAGAACGTTTGCTCGCCTTTACACGGGACACTGCAATTTTTATCGTAGTTATAAGACTGTTATAAGTATCGTATGGCATGTAAACACAACTGAGAAGCAGGACGGAAAGATTAAGTTTATGTATGTATCAAATAAAAAAGGAGACTCTTAATGCATTTTCTGATTGACTCTAGTTTAAGTTTATTAAGCCATGTCGTTGTTTGTCTCTACATTTCATTATAAAATAATTGATGAAGTTACAGTTTGGGTGATGCCTTTAGGAAGCTAATACGACGTATGAGTTCGAAGTAGTGCTGTTTCAAACATTTCAAAACTACAATTTAATTTAAAGTTTTAAGTAGAATGAAGTACTTTTATTAAGCATGTTAACGAGACTTTTAAAGTAGTATTTCTAGTTCAAGTGTCGAAGTTTTTGACGACCAATCAGCTGTCCCTTTAAATCACGATTACAGTTATATTTAAATTATCGGTTTTGTAATTATGGCCGTAAAAGGATAGTCCTATCTATAGGTAGATACTACTCGTATAATGTTAAAAAAATATAGCATTAATATACGAACGCACGATTAATTTGAACATACATTTATATTTATCAACTGTAAGATTAATTAACAAAATTAATTTCACAGTTTAATATTAAATGACAAATTTTGTTTTGAATGCACAGCTATTATGTTTGACTTTAATTAATTTATATTATTCGAAAATGAAGGGCGTAACATTTACACAGTGTGTAGTAATTCGCATCGTTTGTTAGGAGTCCCTATTTTCGTTCCCATACACCCCTATTTTCTTACAAAGAGCAAAGAATCAGCGCCAATACGTATGGACAATCAAATACGGGCAAGGGATTAACTTAGGGTTAGGTCAGGTTTATGCCAAATTGGCCTTCATTCCCACACCCATAAGGTCCAAGGGTCAGCTGGGTAATGCTCTTGGGACCCGCTGATGTAAAGGGTACTGTGACCGATGGATTCCGCTCCCTCAGCGCCAGTAGATGTCCATTATGTAATGGAAAATACGGTAAATACACGGAAAAATACTCCCGATATTTGCATTGAAATTACTTTAGGACGGCGATGCCGTGTCGTAAACTAAGATCTAGTACGAGTACATTGCTGTTTTAGTACTGATGGCGGTAGGATAGGACATGTAATGCGTTGATGGATGCAGTTTGTTGCGAGGCGCGTGGTGCTACTGAAATACAGTGACTTTGAATAGTAATGAGCAATCTATCTAGCTCAGACTGACCCGTAGTGCAAGGAGTATAGTAAAGCGTACATAGAGTCGTACAATTTTCTCTAACAGAGATCTCATTTTTTTTAATATTTAAAAATTATGTTGTGTCATCATCATAATTTACAGCCATAAGAAGGCCACTGCTGAACATAAGCATTCCCGGTAAGTGCGTAAAGTTATAATTTAGCATGTACCGTATCTGAATGGCTTATGGCCAATTGCTATTGGCGATAGAGATGACTAATTCTAAATTCACTTATATGAAAACAACAGAAGATTTGATCAAGGATCTGCAACATTGATGAGAATCATATAGTTATGCTTAAAATTTAGAATACATCATAAAATAGACTAATTCGGGCATTTTTTCAGGCCATAAGCTAGCAACTTATTCTTATTCTTTATTGCACATACACAAAAAGAAATATGGCATACAACATTAAAGAAGAGATGCATGTACAATGGCAAGCTTATCTCTACTAGAGATCTCTTCCAGCAAGCCAAGCAAGTAAAGAGAAATTGTTAACAACAGGGTAACATGTGCAATTAAACAAATTCTAAGAAACTACAAAACTACATTAAGAAAAAAAGGAGAGAAACAAATGACAGCATATTCAAATAATGGACAGGTAGTGTTTCTTCAGCTTTTCCCTAAATGTGCCAACAGTGCGACAATCTCTAACCGTGTGGGGTAATTCATTCCAGAGCTTAACCGGCCGAACCGAGAAAGAATACCCAAAAGCCCCAGAATTAAAACGGGGAGTTTGTAGCAGTGATGCCAACTTAATATTGATTTTATCTGTCTTCTGGGACATTTGTCCCCACTGTTCTATACGTGAGTGTGGAATCTCCTTTACAATTCTGGCTACCCCATTTCGGGAACAAAGCTCTGTGTATATAGTTATGTATGGAAAGTTTAGTAACATAAAGGAAAACTATACAATACTGTATGCTATTGTCCACATACTATGAGCTAACGTTGGTTTGTGTTAAGATGGAGAAGCGCTTAAAGTTTTTTATTTTCGTCTGGTGCAGTGCCAAGGAGAAACAAAAAAGTAAAACCACACACTTGTTTACCTAACATGTCGGGGCTTGGTGCATCTTATGAACAGACTATAGACGGCGAGTTAAGCTAACTTTAAAACATTATGGGAAATTCATCCTTTGTACTACATTCACACCTTACTATATTTTTTTTAAAATCGTCTATTCGATATACGAGGTTTTTGCGTTATCTAATATACTATAAAATTCTCTGTCTTCAATGACTGCCTGATTAACACACAGCCTAAACTGCTGATCGTAGATGTCTAAAACTTGATTATGTGTATTTTCTATGGCTTCCGATAAGAAAAGATTCCTACGGACAAAATGGCGGGCGTAAACTAGAATTTATTTATTTATTTGTTACTAGTGGACGCCCGCGACTACGTCCGCGTGGACTGCAGACAAAAACAAAATGTCGAAATTATCCGGGATAAAAATATTTTCCCGGGATAAATGTAGCCTATGCGTTAATCCAGGGTGTCAGCTAAGTCCATACCAAATTTTATTAAAATCGCTCCAGCCGTTTTGACGTGAAAGAGTAACAAACATCCATCTATTCATCCATCTATCCATCCATACTCACAAACTTTCGCGTTTATAATATTAGTAAGATTAAACTCATCGCAAAATAAGAGGTCCGTTTACCGCAGCGCTGCACACTGTTTCATACATTTTTATTTAGTTCGTGAATAATCCGCCGGACTTCTTATACCGTGTTTGGTTTAGGAATTTTGGTTTAGGTTCAGCTATAAACAATAGTAATAGCAACAATATAGTATTATACAGCTATATCTAGTATCTACATACTATAGGTTTACCATTATGAACCAAGCAAACAAAGCAAACAAGGCTTTCGCATTCGCATTTTTAAACGTAAAACCGCACAAAGTTTTTAGTGCTCTACAATTCTGCCCCGAGGTGACTCACCGAGTCTTTTAAACAACCTCCAAACACACATGACAGTGATTTTAATGTAACAAAATAGGCACACAATTTCACGGGATTACCTAAAAAAGAGTCAATCCGTCTTAAATTATGCATTGTAATATTACGCTCTTACGCACAAAGACTAGGAACACAGAAGGGGCCTGAAGGTCTATTAAACAACCGATATAAGGGGAATACTACACAGATGCGTTTTCCCTGGTGCCCGACACGAGTCGCGGTGTCTTAGGGCTCGTTTAGACGCGATCCGTTTGACGTTAGTTACGTATTGTCCCTGGAAGGGGAATGTTTAAAAAGGGTCCTAATGAAGGGACGGGACGTCAGTTTTATGGCCAATTCGGGAACGTCTCTCGTGAATTAGTATTGGCAGTCTACGGGGAGAATGGATTGTAATTTAAAATGAGAATGTACCTTTGGAAAGAAAAGTAGATTTCTGTTTAGCTTAAACAACTAAAAATATACAGGGTGTTTGGAAGGTGGGTGCAAAGCCGTAAGGAGGTGTTAGTATAGACCATCTAGAACATTTTGAGCCATATTTGTTCTAACCAAAGTCTGCTAGTTTATTTTTTTAGGGAACTTTTAAGATTTTAGTACCAAAATCCCAAAATTTCCCAATTAAATGCTAATAACGCAAAGTTTAAGTGGAAATGTTTATATTTTTATGTACTTCTTATTAGCCTAATGTATGTTTAATGAAATCAAATCATTTTAAAGCACCATATTTTCTAAAAAATAATAATTTTCAGGTTATTTTAACTTAACAAAAAAAAATTAAAGAAAAAATGGTCTTTCATTTAAATTTAAAAAAATAAATAAAATAGCAACAGATTTTCAGACAATTCTAATAATATGCTGAGTTATTGTACATTCTTTTAAGATATCATTTACCTAGATATCTTTACAATTTTTGAAGTTAGGGTGCCCGAACCAGTTAAGTCCGTAAAATTGATTTTTAAGGAGATAAAAAAAAAACAGTTTTTGATGAAAGTTTTTAATACTGATGCTCAAAATGGCTTCCGTCGTTGCGTATACATTTACGACAACGATTTCTCACTTCTATCGTCGTGATTTTTAGCTGCATTTCCCGTTTCATAATTGTGAAAGCTGTTTCAATCCTTTGAAGTAATTCTTCCCTCGTGGATATTTCGGTAGTGTATACAAGCTCCTTTGCCCGTCCCCACACAAAAAAATCTACCGGGGTCAGGTCGGGTGATCGTGCGGGCCAAGGGATGGGCCCACCTCTGCCTATCCAGCTGCCTGGGAAACAGTTGTTGAGATGTTCCCTGACACTTAACGTCCAATGTGCTGGACATCCATCTTGTTGAAAAATGATTGGTCTGACCGCATTTAGTATGGGTACTTCGGCTTCATATAGGAGTTCTGGTAGACGGTTTTGCAGAAAATACAGATAATTCTCACCGTTTAAATTATCAGGTAAAATGTGTGGCCCAATCAATGTTCGTCCCATTATTCCAGCCCATACATTTACTGTAAATTTTACTTGGAAAGACACCTAAAACAAAAATACATTCTTTTTAAAGCTTTCTGTTAAAAATATGCTGAACATCGGGAATCAAATTAATAAACATTTATTTGTACCTGTTTTTTCCAATGCGGATTGCTGTCCTTGTCAGCCCATTCATGTAAATTATGAAAATTTGTGATGCCTTCTCTTGAAAATTTGGACTCATCAGTCCACAGGATCGATTTTAGGAACCATCCGTCAAAAATCACTGTTCAGCATAAATCGGCAGAACTGCATCCTTCTCTCAGGATCGGTTTCTACCAAGCCTTGCACGCCTCTACTGTGAAACGGATACTTATTTTCCCGGTGCATGGTACTCCAAACTTTCCATATCGAAAGGTTCAAGTTTCTCGCTATAATTCTGACGCTGGTTGTAGGATTTGCTTCAAAGGCTGCAATTATATCCTCTTCATCGTCTGGGATATGTCTTCCCGGATTTACGCCAGGTTCATAAAAAACACGGACATTAGGTACCCTTGAAATGAAATGATTTATTGGCGACGTTTGTTACAAATCAAAATGGAAATTAAACTAAATGCTAGTATTAAAAGTTACTTTACCTGCGGTTCGGGTAACGTTCTTGGTACAAACGTCGTTCCAAAGCTCCATTACCATCAGCTCTGCCATACATAAATACGATATCCGCTTGTTCTTGGTTTGTAAATGCAGCCATGTCAGTAGTACACAGACACAATTCAAATCAAATCTACTTGCAACGCAGAAAAGCAGCAGAGAAGTGACGACGAAGAGATAAGATGACTTTACCAAAAAAGCGGGAACTTTTTTTATTTCAGTTTATCCCGAAGGAAAGGCAAGGGTAACTATGTCCACACAGCCATTGTCTTAAGTAAAATGATTTCTAAATTTGTGATGGATGATAATGATGATGAATGGACGGCCTTTGTTTAGTTGTGCAAGGCCCTTCTCTACATTTTTGTTCAGATAAGTTTATTATTATTGCACAGTAAGTCTAAAAAATAATTTTGGATATTGTTTTAGACATCAGTTTAAAGGTATAAGAGCAAAAATTCAATTTGTTTTGATTTTTTTGAAATTTTTAATTTCTTACCCTTCTGTAGGTTCAGGTTGTAAATTGTAAAAATTGCAAAAATTGTAAAGACATCTAGGTAAATGATACCTTAAAAGAAAGTACAATAACTCAGCATATTATTAAAACTATCTGAGAATCTGTAGCTATTTTATTTATTTTTTTAAATGTAAATAAAAGGCCATTTTTTTCTATAATTTTTTTTTGTTAAGTTAAAATAGCCCAAAAATTATTATTTTTAGTAAAAATGGTGCTTTAAAATGATTTAATTTCATTAAACATACATTAGCCTAATAAGAAGTACATAAAAAATAAACATTTCCACTTAAACTTTGCGTTTTTCGCAGTTAATTGGAAAATTTTGGGATTTTTGTACTAAAATCTTAAAAGTTCCCTAAAAAAAAAACAAGCAGACTTTGGTTAAGACAAATATGGCTTAAAATGTTCTAAATGGTCTATACTAACACCTCCTTACGGCTTTGCACCCACCTTCAAAACACCCTGTATAATAAATAACCATTTCTTTATATCAATCTACCACCTACGTGTAACATACCTATTTATTCGTATTGTGTAGCTAACTAAAAAGCGTTATCGTTATCGCCCTGACAAATGTACCCCAAGTTGGGGGTAACAAATAAAAATAAGATAAACCCGCGATTATACCGACAGAGCAATTTGTCTGAGTAATTTACGACCGGCGGCTTATAATTACAGTTATCTTCAAACTGGCACGATACGGAAACGTTTTTAAATAACGATAACCGTTTCTGTGCTGAACGTTTAATAAGCGATATCCAGTTTGCATTATTTACAGACTGGTATCTGATTGAATTGGAGAAAAGTTAATCTTTGTATGTTTATGTAAGTATATGTACTTCACGTGTAAAAAGGGATTGCAAAGTACTTCTTTCAGGACAAATTCATTCAGTCTTAGCTTGATAACACTCGTCTATTCTGATTCCCAACTCAGTTTTTATAGGCAAAGTACATACACTTACTTTGTTTAGTTGTTATAAGCTCTGTGAATTTGACGTTTGAATGTGAGCTATCTCGCTCTCACCAAATTCATGGTACGGGGGTAGCTGTACAGAATGTAGCCCATGTTCTTCTCTTCCAACTATACAGGTACAAACAAGTGTATGCAAAATTTCAAAAACATCGATAGCGTAAGTAAAGCGTGATACAAACAAACTTACTTTTGTATTTATAATATAAGTAAGGATGTGGTAGATACAACATGGGGTAGTTCTAATTAAAGGATAACGAAGTAGAGTCACGTTTAGCTTAGCGTGGTCAGATGCAAAAAATCAGTGACAATTTGCTGACTCATTGCTTGAGAGAACGCCCTAGCCCCCCTAGCATGACCACGCATCGTGGATATCGTATCGTACGATATCGTATCGTCTCTATACAAAATTCAACATGGCAGCTATAATTATCCTATTTTGACAGGCTAAATGTCGATGAATCGGTTTATCAAATCGTGATTCGCAGGTCATGATACTTGGGCTGAGTTCTTTAGCTTACGACATGCACGGAACGAGATGTACGAAGGAAAAAGTAGAAATAATCAAATCGATAATCGATACAAAGAACAACAATATTTGGCATGTCAAGCTACGTATACACAGTAATAGACAACCTGGGTTTATTAAAAATATTTTATGTATATTTTAAATAAAAAAAAAACATACTTAAAATATTATTATTTTAAATAGGTTTTTTTATTAAGTTTTATAACTGTAATATATAGCAGACGAGCATGCAATATTGAAAAATTCAGCATAAAAATTGCAATTTTAAAACCATCAAGAAATCGAGTCAGTAAAATCTGAATTGAATTGCAAAATCACAGATACCCGATATTCTTGTAGTTAGAGTGCATGTGGCCATAGTTTAAGGGTCTTAGCACATCTTGGCTATAACGCTTTGGATGTTAAAAGCATACATAGATGATGCTTACAATACAAGTACCTATGACACTCGTCGCATATATTATCGGATACGTCTATAGACATTATATTACACATCTACTTTTTTGATAAAGATGGTATGAAAGACTAGCTTGTATATCTATTGGTTAAATGCCTTACCATAGTAATGGACCTCTATTCTTTTTGGACATTTTTTCGTAGTGATGGCGGAACCAAATTATTGAATCTCTCATATGAGTCCCGACCCTTATTCGAGCTCAGAAGCACTCGTCTAGAACGAGCGATGTAGCATGCATTGGGAGGGCTGTAAGCAGGGAGGGGCAAAATAAACACCACGGTGAAAGCTTTTCACTACATGACTTTGAAGCTTTGAATAGTGTTTTAATTTTTCAACATGTGGCCATAGAGAATCTTTGGCTAAGTGATTGATGTCGTGAGGACTAAGTAGCTATGAATTAGCTTGATAATAAGGATTAAGCATGCTTCCTGAACCGAATACCTGCTTTCTAGGGTTCCA
Organism: Carposina sasakii; assembly: GCA_014607495.2. NCBI lineage: Eukaryota > Metazoa > Arthropoda > Insecta > Lepidoptera > Carposinidae > Carposina > Carposina sasakii. Next base: position 2,716,675 of record CP053149.1, on the reverse strand, counting down.
ATCCAAAACAAAATGGGACAATGGTGAATTGTTTGTAACCGATTTACCCCTGCATTAGTATATTGTAAGTTAAATCACTCGACGCAAGAATCTTATAATATTTATGACCATGGTGTGTTATAATATTTAATTCCCAAATACGTTATTTTTATGGTAACTTTACAGAATACGCCCGCACTAGTGAATCTTTCTTATTTCCACCCACATTTCCGGGGTTATAATGAAAATAAAAGAGCGGGAAGCCGCGGCGCGAACTTAAAGGTCCGATGTTAGAAAGTCAGGAAGGAACAGTCCCCAAAGTTTATCCGAAAAACCGGGGAAAACCCCGAAAATTTAAGCTCAACATTCTGTTTCCGGAGATCGTGTGGGCTGCTGGCATAAATATTATTCGGGGATTTTCTTTTATTCCCTTTGTTTTAGACGTTTTATTATTCGCGGTCCGAGGTCACGGTCCAGGTGACTTCAGATCAGATCCCGCTCGCCCATACTCAGATGTACTCGTAAGCTCAAAAAAATCTGCGTAATGAAGCTAAACAAAATTCAGAACTTTTTCATTTTACAACAAAAAAGAGACAAAGAAAACTCGCCCAATTTATGTATTTCTTTTAACCTAATTCAAAGCGGAAAGACCCTCCTCAAAAGTAATTGATAAAGTACAAAGACAAAAACAGAAAAGTTCGCGTGTAGCGGAATGAAATCGCGTCGAATAATTAACGATTCCGTCGCGACGTCCCTATACATTCCTCGCTCGTCGTAAAGACGGAATTTAATTCTCAGGAATTTGGTGCCTTTATGAAAACTGTCCCCTTCTCACTAGGCGTATAGGCAGTAAAGCGATTCTGTAATTTGTGCTGTTCGAGTGATTTTTGGGGATGATCGGAGGGCAGATGGCGCGATATTGGAGATATCTTAGTTTTATGCGGCCCTGCAGACGATGCCGGCCGGGTGGATCGTAAAAAAAGGAATCTGTCAAGGACTAAAGAGGTCCCTTTTACAGAAATTCTATGGGAATTCTTGACCTCGCAAATAGCAAAAGGATTTTGCGTCTTCGCATTATAAGACAACACTAAAGATGTTTCATTTAATGTTTAATTTCAAGTTTTATTTTTAAATATGTTTTAATAGGATATTATGATGTCTTTTTCGGAGTATTCGTAGTATATGATGTTCAAATATTTATGCTGCTAATTTAACTTACCTTTTTCATATTGGCCGTATTACTGGACATCTCTAGTGTTCCATTTGTTCTCTGAAACAAAAGGAAATAAAATAATAATTTAAACTGTAAAAGCGATTCAAACGACGACATTTAGGCAATCGCAGTTGTTACAAGCGAGCTTTAGTGAGAAAAAATGTAAATGTGGCTTCTGCCTCGGATTACGCTATCATAAAGGGTCAATTTGAACACTTTTATCTATCACTAGTGGACGCCCACGACTTCGTTCGTGGACTGCAGAAAAAATCATGTCGAAATTATCCGGGGAAAAATATTTTTCCAGGACAAAAAGTAGCCTATACCTATCCTTTTTCACGCTATAGACTAATTTCATATAGACCGGACAGTAGTTTTAGCGTGAAAGCGCGACAGAAAAAGTTACTTCTACTACTATAAACGAGTTAGCATAACGTTTGGTGCGGATGGGTGGGATATCAACAACATAAGGGTGATACGCTAGTCTGCGTCTAGTATCCCGATGGTGAAAAGGGGCTGGTGGAACTGTATTGTGAAGTTCCCGGTGATTTTAGCTGATCCATCCCAAAGGTGGCAGCAGTACTCCATACAAGGGCGAACTTGCGCTTTATATAGTTCAAAAATTTGCATGAAAAATTTCGATGGTTACACGTTTGTGAAGTTTAAACGCGCTGGTGTGACAAGGTACTTAAGCTTATTTCGCATCGACAGACATACTAGTTCACTTACTTCACTATAATCCTCTTACGTGCAATGGTTGTTATATTTGAAGATGAACATGTACAACAGGACCGGATAGCTATTCCGTTTCCAGGGGTTCTAATAGTAATAGTGTCATAGAGACTACTTTTGTTCCCATACTAGTACAGTTATATATCAGATGTTACTCTACCTAAATCTATACATATAAAATAGTTTTCTCTTAAGTTACTTAACTAACTGATGGATTACAACAGGAGACCTAAAAAATTGGAGAGTGTGCTTTGCATGACGAAGTCATCATTAAGAAGGTTTTTTAAATTTCCGGAGAAAACGCGATGTCTAAAGTTTACGCGAATGACATAGTGGGCGGCCGCTAGTAAATTGATAAAACACTATTGTTTTAATTCCATAGTATTGTGGGTCACTCACCCATGTTCTATTATCGATCACGGTCTTAGCGATAATCCGTAATTTGAGAGTAATTGTGTTTCGCTTGAGAGACTCTGAAAGTGTTTAACTAAGCAGAAGCCGAATGTGCTTAGTTACAACTTTACGTCTCCGAATTGTTTTATCGCAATATCAGGTTTATTGATAATGAGAATTTATGCATTTGTAGGGTTAGCCCATTAGAAATTAGAATTAGAAATAGAAGCATAACTGCTGCTTTTTCAGAACATTTAACGTTTCATGAAAATTTCTAAAATATTCTATTGTAAGCCTAACTTAAACGCATTCGTTTAGGTTAGACAGGTAGGGTAAATAGGCAAACAGTTAATTAGTCGTCTCGATTGCTTATCTCATCTTAATGTTCAATATGCGAGGATAGAGTGGGTTGGTTCTCGTTTGATGTTATGTACTGCTGGATTTAATTAATTCATGTTACTTAGTAAGCTTAATAACCTCTACCATATTTGGGAGTAAATGGAAATGGTTCAGTATGACGCACACCCAGTAAATACTGGCACATCTCAAAACAAGGACGAAATAGAGTTATTGTTACTATAGGAGATAGAGTTATTGTTATGGGAGAATCTATATTACTAACAGGTACCTACATCGATGACTGATTTTAACAGCATATTTAAAAGTGTCATGCTCAAATATACAAGGCTAGTAGAAATACCTGAAGTGAGTAAATAAATAATCTTTATGCCATTTGAAATGAACGAAACAAGCTCTGTTACATTTCACAATACGTTATAAGTTTAGTGTAAATATAGTTAAAATATTAAATGCATTAACCTACAGGTTACTCCAATATTATAGTAATAAATAACGAAAAAAAAAACATAACAGAGAGTATAGAAATATCCCACAATAAATTTGCGGGAAGCAGAATGGAGTACACAAAAATCCTCCGCAGAATATTTTAAACACTACATAAACTGTATCAAAAAGGTTTTGGGTGTCCTCGGGTGGCTATAACTCACGGCGTTCCGTTCTACGTACGTGTTGACATTCTTTTCGTTTTTAGCCGAACGGCGGTGTACCTCGCCTGTCACTATACTGCGTGTATAGGAACGTTGATGTTAGATACGTGAGGTTTATTAAAACTTTTTTATTTTTAGATAAGAGCTTATTTGAGGCGTCAATAATTAGTTTGGATAAATTTATTTATTACTGAATGTCTCCATCTTTTCATGGATTTTTTTTAAAATTACCTTTTTTATTACCCACAACACAACGGGGGTTAATATGTTATAAAGTATGTAAATTTTTATTTTACCTTCGTCTGAAAATTATTCAATTTAAATGATGCTTTGTTATTTAAAGTGTTATAATGAAAATCACTATTCATTCATCGTATTCGATCAAAATGCTTAAGCTTACATAAGTTATTAATACTCTACAACGAGCTTGATTATTCAACTACACTGCCTTAATAAATTATTTAGAACATAATATTTAGAGTTCACTCTTCAGTGTAATCCTCTTTGAACAAAGTAGGTTGAATGTCAAAATTGACAGCGAATAAACCGCTATTAGCTTTGTGTGAACTATATACAAAGTATATAGTGTTTTGTTATACAACGAGTATACTTACTCTCTGATGAGAGATGTTATATTATTATGTTTGCAAACTTGAGGCTTATTTATCTTTATATGTGCATCTACACAGATAAATAAAATTGGAGTATCTGTAATATTAAAATAATCACTACATATACCAAAGTAACGAATAATAAAATCACGACATAGCGTACATGTCGTCTTATCTTCCCATATAAAAAAGAGAAGTTATCGTGTGTGATAGACGTTATTCAACATTAAATCTAGATTAACGCCTTTTGTGCAAGTGGCTCTTAGACTAAACTCCTTTTCATCTCAAAGAATTTCATATTACGTTGATTACGCCTTAGTGTAGGTTGAAATGAGAACCTCAACTTTAATGATTTATGTATATTTTATATAGGTAGGTATGTATGTGTACAAAATTAATATAATGATGCGTCTTCGCTGAGGTTCCAAAGCGCAATGGCCGGCGGTAGATCGCCGGTCTGACGTCACGCTGCTGTTGTGTCGTCACTAGAGGTATCGGCGTGAACATCTTCCCCCCCCTCGAAATCGTCAGGGTTTTGAGGATCTGGTAAAGCTGAATCTCGTAACGTAATTGATGGGTCAGGTATTGAGGAATCAGTTGGATCTGGTAGCAGACATAAGTTGTGTACGGCTCGACGGATGATGCCCTTGCTAGTGAAGACGTCTGCCACCCTGGATACTCCATCGGATCCCGGGTATAATTTGAGAACACGAGCCATGTGCCACTTAAGAGGTGGTGCGTTGCTCTCCTTAATGACTACTAAGTCTCCCTCTTGAAGTCCTCTTTGGGTGATTCGCCATTTGTTTTTCTGCTGAAGTTCGCTTAAATATTCATTTCTCCAACGATCCCAAAAGTGTTGCCGCATCTTCTCCAGGTATTGGTAGCGATCAAGTCTGCTTAGCCTCTCATCCAGTAAATTCTCTGATGGCAATGATGTAAGGGGCCGACCGATCAGGAAGTGCGCGGGAGTCAAAGGAGATAGGTCATTAGGATCAGAGGAATGGGGAGTTAAAGGTCGGGAGTTAAGGATTGCTTCGATTTGAGCAAATAATGTCGATAACTCCTCGAACGTTAAATGTTTATCACCTAAGATTCGAGTTATGTGAAATTTTGCGCATTTCACTCCGACTTCCCACAATCCTCCAAAATGAGGTGAATAAGCAGGTGAAAATTTAAATTGAATTCCTTCATCGGCCGCAAAACTAGTAACATTTGCACTATTCGAATTTAAAAATGTTGTGATTTCATTATTTGCACCGACAAAGTTAGTGCCGTTGTCGCAATACAACACTAATGGCTTCCCTCTTCGGGATATGAAACGTCTTAAACATAAAATGAACACATCAGTTGTAAGATCGCTTGCCACTTCAAGATGCAAGGCTTTTGTAGTGAGACATACGAACAAACACATGTAGCACTTTGAAATCTTACAACCGCGACCCTTCCGATCAGTGATGTAAAACGGCCCGGCAAAGTCAACACCGCTGTTGTGAAATGGAAGGCTGGGAGTTACCCTACTGGCAGGTAAGTTTCCCATAATTGGATTTAAACTTTGTGCCTTCATAATCCTGCATAATCTGCAGTTGTTTACTGTACTTCTGGCTAATATTCTTCCTCTCAGGGGCCAATAGCTTTCCCTTAATGTGCTTAGAAGTAGTTGAGGACCTGCATGTAACAGTTTTTTGTGATAGTAGGTAAATAGCAGTCTGGAAAAATTATCATTAGTGTTGATTAAAATTGGATATTTCTTTGCGTAGGGTTCACTTGAATTATGAAGTCGCCCCCCTACACAAATAATACCATCAGAATTTATAAAAGGAGTCAAGGATAAAATACGAGATTTTGCAGGTAAGATCTGTTTTTTTGTTATTATTTTAATTTCTTCAGGAAAACATTCATTTTGGTGTTGTTTAATCAGTATATTTAAAGATGAATTTAATTCGCTAATTGTTAATGGACCTGTAATTTTATTTTGTTTGTTTTGTAAATTGTTAATGAATCGTAAAGCATATGCTAATGATCTTTGTAGGATTGTAAATTTTGAAAATCGTTCAATGTCTATAATACCAGAGATGGGAATATTATGTGGCTCATTACTTATTTCTGTGTTAGCCTGCAGAATAGTTGTAGTAAGTGTTTTAAATTTAGTTTCAGGCAAATCGACGACATTTTTTAATTGCGTAACTTGAGGCCATTCACTGGAAAGTTCGGTTAAAAATGGTGGGCCTTCCCACCACAATTTATTACACTGAATCAACTTAGGGTTTACACCTCGCGAAGCCAAATCAGCTGGATTTATTTCGCCAGGAACATGTCTCCAAATTCCTGAGGCAGTTAATTCTTGTATTTCACTCACACGATTAGCAACAAAGGGCTTTAAATTGCAAGACTGTGAAGCTAACCAACTCAAGACAACTGTGGAATCAGTCCAATAAAAGATGGAATCGAACGTACAACGCAATGATTTGATAACCTTGTTACTTAAACGAGCTGATAATAAAGCGCCGCATAGTTCGAGACGTGGAATGGATGTTGATTTGATTGGCGCAACCTTTGCTTTAGCACAAAGTAATCTTACCAAAACGTGTCCAGATTTGTCCCTAGAAACAATATAAATAACAGCTGCGTATGCTACTTGGGATGCGTCTGAAAATGAATGCAATTGAATTGTATGTGAATTACTAGTCATGACGCATCTAGGAACTTCGATTTGTGATATGCAATTTAAGTTGGATGTGAAACGAGACCATTCCCTTTGCAATGAAGGGTCAACTAAATCATCCCAATCTAATTTTGTAAGCCACAGCCTTTGCAATATGATTTTGGGTATTATGGTACATGGGCTAAGCAAACCTAGGGGATCAAATATTTTTGCCGAGTTCGATAAAATTATTCTTTTTGTTGGATTTGGATTAACGTTAATGTCAACTGGAAATTGCAGTGTGTCTTTACTTGGAATCCAATTCAATCCTAAGACGCTTGACTGTGAAGATGTGTCTAGATTTTTGGGCAAAATGGTATTGGTTTCATTTTTAAAAATAGCTGGTGCATTAGTTCGCCATTTTCGTAATGGCAGACAGGCTGAATTTAATTTAGCAGTTACGGAACTCACTAACCTTTCTAAAGCACATTCAGTTTCTGCTCCTGAAAGAAAGTCATCGACATAGAAATCGTGTCGAATCGCTTGGGACAAGTTAGTATCATCACCACATTCCATTGACAACTGTATAAGACATCTGGTACTTAAAAACGGTGCTGACGCTGTTCCGTATGTCACTGTATTCAATTGAAATATTTTTATTGGTTGTGAAGGATCGTCTCGCCATAATATGAGTTGTGTATTTCGTTGTTTAAGTTCTATCATTATTTGGCGGTACATTTTTTCTACATCCGCTGATACAACATACCTATGCTGTCTATACCTAAGCAGAATAGAGAAGAGATCATCTTGAACTACAGGGCCAACTTGTTGTATATCATTTAATGATACACCAGAAGAAGTTTTTGAAGAAGCATCAAATACAACTCTAAGTTTTGTTGTTTCACTGTTTTCCCTTATCACTGCATGATGTGGTAGGTAGACACCAAATTCTGGTTTAGTAATCTCAGTCATGTGTCCCAAGCGCTCGTATTCATGAATGAATTCAAAATATTGTTGCTTTAATTGTGGTTTATTGATTAATTTTCGCTCTAAATGCATGAAACGTTTTTCTGCAATGCTATACGACTCACCCAATGAATCTATAGAATTCTTGAATGGAATTTGTACCGAAAATCGTCCGTCACTTTCTCGACGAGTAGTTTCATTAAACAAAGTTTCACAATAATCGTTTTTTATATGACTATTTGCTGAAGGTATTTCCTCTAGTTCCCAAAATTTCGATAATTGAGCTTTAATTTCATGTGAAAAATTGCATTGAATGGATTCATTATTGTCATTATGAAAATTGATTGACATTGAACCAGCTACAACCCAACCTAGATGTGTATCTTGCAGAATTGGTTTTCTAGGTCCTAAAGTTATTCGAGATACCCGAACTAGGTCCCAAAATATATCGGCACCCAATAACAAATCAATTTCGGAAGGTTGGTAAAACTGTGGGTCTGCTAACTGGACATTGTCTGGAATGCCTAGGTTTTGTATACACACTGCAACATGAGGCAGTCGCTCCGTAATCTTGGGAAGGATAAAACATTGCAGTTTTGTGTTAAAATGATTATGCATAGAATGTAAATTAATGACGCAATGCTCTGTTATGTTTAACACTGTGTTACCTATGCCTGACACACAGCGATGAGTATCTTTTATTATCGATGAACCGATTTTTCTTTGAGCGCTTTCACTAATAAAAGATGATTGGCTGCCAGAATCCAGTAAGGCCCTCAAAATGAAGAATTTTCCATTGCCTTTTACCTTGACCAATGCCGTAGAAAGAAGAGCTTGATTGGTGGTGACAGCTGACATGGAAACGGAAGTGGAGGGTCCGGAAGCAGCCGAATCGACTATGGGTGAATTTGAATTTAAATCTTGTGAATGCGTGTCATGAACTGTATTTGTATTTTGTTGTGCACTATGAATTGTATTTGTATTTTGTAATTGCGTATTTTGAATTGTATTTAATGAACCTTGTCTATGTAATAACGTATTGTGCCTTTTATGGCATATCCTACAACCACTAATTAATCGGCACTGATAATATTGATGACCACTGCGAAGGCAGTTACTACATAACTTCAAAGCAGTTATCTTAGATATGCGCTCAGTTACCGACATTGTTTTAAATTTCGAGCATTCGAATAATCTATGATCTTGTTTACAGATTGGACATTTTTTACCAGGCAACGGCTCAATTGATGAAGAAATAAATGATTTTGTGTGTGGCAAACTGTGCCGCTTTTCATTATGAACACACTTGCTTGCATTAATTGTTTCTAATATTGTGGCGCGATGGCGGAGAAAAGAGTAAAATTGTTCTAATGTTGGCGAATCCTTATCACTCCTAAATTCCTCCCAGTTACGCGCGGTCACACTGTCAAGCTTTGCCGAGGCCATAAAAATCACCAAAGTATCCCACTTGTCAGTAGGTTCACCTAAAGAATTCAAAGCACTTAGATTTTTAGATAACGAATCAATTAACTCACGAATATCCTGCTCACTTTCTTTATGTAACTGTTTAATCGAAAACAAACACTTGATATGCTCATTTATTAAAAGGCGCCTATTGTCATATCGCTGACATAACAGATTCCATGCTATAGGATAGTTATCGGAAGACACGTTTAATGAACTTATAACTGAACTAGCCGAGCCCTCTAAGTAGGATTTTAAATAATAGAATTTGTTTACATCATCTATGGAATCATTGTTATGTATAAGAGATATATATGTATCCCTAAAAGAAAGCCACTGGTTTGAATCGCCCGAAAAATGTGTAATTTTTAAGGGAGGTAATTTCACATTCTGCATGTTAGCCCTACTTGTACTGTTGGGTGAAGATTCCTCTTTTTCTTTATTTTCGAAATATTCCAATAAGGATTGAGTTTTTGCTATTATGCTGTAGAATGAATTTTCAGTACATTCGCGTTCTTCAATTTGTTTAGAGGTATCTTCATCCAACCGCTCGATTTGTGATTGTATTTCTTCAAAATTACAAGAAAGATCACGAACCTTTTCACATCGCAGACGCAATTCGTTTAGTTGTAAAGTGTTCACTTCCTTGCAATCCATTAGAGGCGTTAAGTATTTATCAAATAACGTTAATCGAGCACGAATCGTCCCTCTTTGCTTAATAAGATCTTTTAATTCACTCATTTTGTAGGCACAAATATGTATCACAACACAATCACTCACTCGTCACTACCAAATTACAACTAAATATATAAGCTAGAAATAGTGCGAAATGGTACGTTACGTGGAGTCCAGTGCTGATAAGAAACCTGTTTTGCGGCCGAGTCCGGCGCCCGGGAGCAACAGGCGGGCGTAGAAACAGTGGATGGTTGCACAATTCGTAGTACTATGCAAATAATTGCACGGATTTAACCTGGAATAATCGGCATATACTATTGTATAATGGGAATTTTTAATGAATTCAAACTGAGTAGGTAGATGAAATAAAGTATATGGTATGGTAAAATATCGAATGTAATGTAATTAACTGGGAAATGTATAGAAATGTTTTGAACGGGACTTTAATATGTATAATACGTTGTTATACGTTGTAATTATTAGATTATAACCTGATGTAAGTGTATGAAAATTTTTAAAATTGTAGGGATCGTTATAGCAAATAAATTTTAATTGAAGGTATGTTAATGTTAGAGGAGAAATCGACAAAATTACGCAAATCGTAGCAAAAAGGATGGGTAAAATAGAAATTGGAATCGCACTTCCCTCGGATTAAGTCGCTGCAGCTGCTGGCTGGCGGTGTCCTGGAGGATGATGGCCTTTCTTCTGGATTTGGTTTGTCGATGTCTCTCAGCGTATTTTTGATCACGTCGGGGTCACCATATGATTACGCCTTAGTGTAGGTTGAAATGAGAACCTCAACTTTAATGATTTATGTATATTTTATATAGGTAGGTATGTATGTGTACAAAATTAATATAATGATGCGTCTTCGCTGAGGTTCCAAAGCGCAATGGCCGGCGGTAGATCGCCGGTCTGACGTCACGCTGCTGTTGTGTCGTCACTAGAGGTATCGGCGTGAACAACGTTTAAAATGCAGTCTCTTACAATTGCAATACATATGGAAAATGCTCATATGCAAGTCTAGTAAATAATGCAATGCAATTTTGTTTTCATGAAAATGTAAGAGGTGCACATATTAAGCAAAAGAGACGTGTTTGAGTAGCTAGGATCCTTGAACTCTTCGATATGTTTGCATTCTATGCAATATGTCTCCAGTCCCTCTAAGCGCAAACACAGATATTCCACTTAGAACAGAATTAAAATCATGACTATACAATAAATTTACTTCATCTTCTTCCTGCCCTTATTCCATTGTTAATGGGGTTGGCACAATATGGTTTCTTTCGAAACTGCTGCCTGCCTGACGCCAAACCTCCTCCGGTAATAGCTAATTGACAATTTTAGAAAATCCGTATTTTAAATAACTTCAGTGATTGCTTTAATAATATAATATAATAATAATCTTTATTTTTTAACCTTAACTTTTACCACTATTACATAGTTATTATAATTATGCAAATAGGTACATGTGGGTAGTTTTATAATAATGTTCACTAACAACTAAACTAGGCTGAGCCTGTATCTTAGATGCTAGTTACTTCCATACATTTCAATTAATAAGAATGTTACCGCGCTCGGTTTGACTACATAAATTATTGTGGAGTTAGGCAACTTTTTGTGGCAGTTAACCAACCTTAGGTACTTATACAAATTAATTATCTTTAACAATACTGGTTATACTTATATACTAATATAGATTAATAACATAAAGAAGGAAATCGTTTGTCTGTCCGTCCGTCTGTCACGCAGGGCTATTTAACTTTTTGTGATAATTCCATAGGTATTTATACAAATTAATTTCTTATCCCAACACTAGTTTTACATATTAATATAGACCAATAACGTGAAAAATGATATACTTTGTTTGTCCGTCCGTCTGACAACGCGGGGCTATCTAACTTAAGAGAGTAATGCCACATAGGCATATATGCAAATACTTTAATTTTATTTATCTATGTGAAATAAATGTTCAGTCTCGTCATAACTTAAACCCAACAACCACGCCGTCAAAAGCATTTTACATTTATTTACAGTTAATTTATATAATGTCAATTTTTTATTTGCCCTATTGTATAATAGTGGACACAAATAGTATTGGAACCTGTGCATGAACATCGTCCGCGTCCCAACGATGGAGCATACTCTGTCTTTTCTTCTCACCGTGGTCTTATTTCCGTCGAATACCAGTCTGGAATGTTGCCGTATTATTGGCACAGTTCAGTGGCACAGGCCCGCACAAATTTCTACATATTTAGTGCAAAACAGGAAAGGGATTAGGAGGGTAGAACGCAATATAAAATATACCAAACGTCGCACACCTGTCGACCCAAGACGGCTAGGATGCACGGTCAGCAAGCAACCGCCTAAAATATGGTATAGTTTCACTAGTAATCATTCGACGTTTTGAGACTGTCGATATAATACGCTAGACCAGGTCTGGGGGTTTATCGTGAATCATGGAAGCATTCGCATTAGGCAATACCTTGTTTCTATTAGTAGTAGTAAATGCGACGCACAACACGTAGTGCCATGTCTACTAAAATCCAGCTTTCAGAGTTTATAGGCACCAAAACCAGGCAAGGAGATCAGGTGCGGCTTACGTAGGTCCGTACGAGTATATCCGCACATAGCCTAGATGCAATCTTATGCTTGTCTATTTTAGGCAGAACATAATAAAATCGGCAGATCTATGGCAGCGCTAAATCTCCTGCACATGGCACGAGCGGCTCCGCTACACTGTTCCACATGTTAACAAACTTGCAATGCTCTGTAAAAGGAAAATACAATAATGGCCGTATAAATATTCACGCTTGAGACGCTAGCTACACTCCCGAGGTGATTCATACACAGGAATCTGCATCTTTGTGTGCATACAACTATTCGTATTAGCATTTCTTGCACAACCCATAACTCCATTTGCTGTATTTATAAATACTGCTTACAGAGTTTACGCTCATAATTTCTGTACCGACATAAAATACGGGCACTTGAAATAAACGCTCATTGAAATGTATTTAGAAATCCAAGGTTGAGAGTTTGAAAGAACATTTCTTGGAGACTAATTACAGCAGACCGAGGCTACAAAGACGCCATTATAACACAATGTGCTCGAACACTTACGCCTTTGTATTTTATTTATATTTCGAGCCGTCGCGTCAGTCCAAACAAATACGAGTACACACCTTTTCCTTCCGACAGGCCGCGAGTGAAAAATGAGCTCCACCGGCGGCGCGCAGAGACAAACCGCAGCGCGCTCCAAAATTATTTATTCCCGAGGAAACTCGCAACGTAAACCGTTCAGATATCCCGAGTTATATACCCTCCCGAGACAAGGCACGAGGCTAAGCGGAGCGGAGACGGTAAGCCATAATCTATTAAGCAATAATAGGGTCTAGCTCCGAGCACTAAGGTGCGGCGGGCGCTCTAACTTACGACTAATTGGCGGCGAACAAAGGCGGGTACGACCCATCTAATGACGTAGATGTCTTTGCACAGAACCATATCGGTTTCGGAGACGCGGTTTTGATTCCGGGCTGCAGTTCATCAATGGGATTATCGCAGCTTATTGAGTTATAAATATTGAACTAGCATCCGACACAAAAGCAGAATATATGTGCCAAGATTGCAGAGGTATTAGCGAATAAACCGCGAACAGATTCGGCATCTAACATGCCGTGGACATGCCGAATAATTCCCAGTTTGATTTATGGCCGCGTCGCGCCGCCGGGGCGAGCGTTGATTGCGATTTCAAATTGCATCCTGCCTCTCTCGATGCATCTCGATTAAGATTCTTCTTCATAACGTTTCAATTCCGTGACTGGAAAATTTAATTAACAACGTAGTCTACGTACTATGTAATATTACGTTAAATAAAACTATGGTAGTACATTAACTTGCATAATACAAAGCATTATAGTTGTATAATTTGTGAAATATTAATCGGTACATTAGAGATGCACATTGCATATTCAATTCACTGAAATAGATTTACTCACCTACTTAATGAGCTGGAATATTCATTGACAGAGCAAATTCTATTACACTATTTGTGGTAATAATTGACATAAATTAATTCGTCTTAAAAAGTAGTCAAGGTAATGGTAGTAAAAATGGTATAAGTAACTAGTGCTCCAGATTGAATTTGAAAATGCTAATAAAACCTAAAAAGCTGAATCAATTATTTATTCTTCCGGAAGAATAGGTTGTTTTTGAACAGAATTTCGCTCTCTTTATTAGATCCGGTTCAAACGATGAACGGATATTGAAAACTGGTATCGGAACGCAAATTAAACACTCTGACGAAACTGTGTTATCCTATTGTAGGTTTATTTAAAGAAAATATAAGTATGGACGACCAGGAACTTTGAAAGATAGGATAAGAAATGAGGTGATCAGAAAGAAGTGTGGTATAAATGAGGACGTAGTGACGAAGATTGAGAAGGGTAAGTTGAGGTAGTTTGGGCATGTGGAGAGGATGAGTGAAACTAGACTGACAAAGAAAGTGTACAACGGAAGAGTGGATGGAAGGGTTGGACGAGGTAGACCTCGCCGGACTTTCACCGATCAAATTGGTGAAATTCTAAAGAAAAGTCAGGTCAAGAGTACCCTAAACCGACGAGCGTGCATGAAGAATATCATGAAAGTAGATGAAGCGAAAGAGGTGTGTCAGGATCGTAGCAAATGGAGATCCGTGATCTCTGCCTACCCCTCCGGGAAAGAGGCGTGATTATTATGTATGTATGTATGTATGTATGTACGACCAGGAAAACTTCAAAGCGATACCGGTTCACAGTTGAAGTGCCGAAAACTCGAACTAAGCGTTTTGCTTCTACATTCATAGTGCGAACGGCCAAGCTGTGGAACTCCCTGCCTGAATCCCTGTTCCTCGTGAACTATAATCTTGCGGTCTTCAAGGCGAGAGTGAACCGGTTTCTTTTAGGCAAGCGCGCTCCATCTTAGACTGCAACGGTGCTTACCATCAGGCGCGTTGTGGTCAGGCGTAAGCCTATTAATTATAAAAAAAAAGAAAAAAAAAGTAAAGTTGTAAAGTAAGCGTAAACTTTTCGACGGTTCGTAACGTAATCGCCACATTGATACATCTCATAGATTTTGCTTTCGCGACAATGGGCGTTGTAGACGACACGACTACGACACGACCACGATGTTTCGTCATCTAATAGTGTTATGGAGCTTTCGTTTGCTATGATAGAGGTGGATTCATATGGCGGCCGTGAAGGAACTTTTAACATAGCGGTACCGTAAATATGACTGTCTTTTGGCGTTCAAACGGCTACTATATCACTGCAACGCTATTCTAGGATATCATAGATTAAGTTCACTACTTGCTCTATGAATATTTTCACAATGAAGTCGTTACTCCACTAACATATTCACTACACGTCGGAAGACATAAATGGTGTCATAAAACCATAAAAACGAGACACTGCGGTCTAGCTGCTGCCGTCTACTCTATTTTAATATCGCTCTAGGAACGCTCAGAAAATATTATGATATTAAAACTGTCATGGCAGGTGAGAATCCTCCAGTGGCCCGCGATCTGATATCAGGACTATATCAAAATAACTGAATGTTTCCAGCTCAGGAATATTCACTCGCTCGTTTCACTTCACTTTATTTTACTGGGTTCTTTCGCTTGATATACTATTTTCTATTCCGTCTCCTTTTTAGGGTAACGTTGGGCAGGGATTGCTTATATTTTAGGTTGCAGTTGCTATTCTCATATTTTACAGACAGAATTATATAAAATATCGGTACATTATACTTCAATACATTTTTTATTTATTTATTAGGGTAAATATATGTGTGATACACTATCACACATGTTAATATTCTGTTACCTCTAAACCTGTATAGGTTTGTAGAGGCAATGACATTCGCTTACTCCATTTGTACACGGCATTTAGTATACTATATACATTAGTACATTAAGAAACAACATTACAAATAACATTAGATCAAGGATTTATGTGCATATTCCATTAGTAGATTTTGTTCTATTCATATAATAATTCATATAACTCATATATACCACAGCGGAATTTCAAAATTGGGTAAATAGAACTGCAAGATCATATAAGATATCCTAAGGCCACGTTTATCATATAAGTATACCATTTTTATGTTAAATTACTCATTTTTAGAATACCCTTTTTAGCTAAGAGCTCTTGGCTCCAATATTCCTGTGATTCTGACAGACAGCTACGAGTCACTTACCTTACCTCTAGACTAGACACACACTTGACCGATTTATTGATATTAAAATCGTTAGAATAAAATTATTCTGTAAATGTATTTTTGGCAATCCCACAGGAAAGGAACCTCGGAAATATCGCGAGTTTTGACAAAAGCATTTGATGTTGGTTCATAAACATTTTTACGAGTAATTTTGTTCGAAGCAATCTTATTCTATTGGAGTATCTTAGATAAATGTTTCTTTAAGAAATATTAGTATTTTTTATAAACATCACACATTCCCGATTTTTATGTGGTTGATGATTAATCTAACATAAACAAACAACCATGAAGTAGATAAATTATCCCACAAACTCATCTACAAGATCTTAATAGATACGAGTACATCTACTCAGTAAAGTCATAATCATGCAGCGAGGGACAAAGTGACAGCCCAAACGATTTGAATAACTTGACGGCTAAAGATAAAGTCCTCATAATTTGTGGTTGACATAAAGGGTGTTTCCACTATAAGTATCCCTGACGAGACCGGAACCCATAGTTTCCTTGAGACATCCTTACTAAACGAGTAGTAGGTAGGTTAAGCTATCTTTCGTTTTTTAGTGGCTGACTTTTAGTAGATAACTGCATGCCATAGAAGCCTAGTACTGTATTTAGGTACAAGATGGCTAGGTATGGTAGTTCGGCGCCCTCACTTTAGTGTATCTAGGTAGGTACCTAGGTACCAGGTTTATATAAGTTTGCGACATTTTATTACCGACACTAAATAATATACCTACTTTTACTTTATTTTCTGTAAAAAATATAGTTTGTATTTTAAAACCACATTCAATATTCATAAGTTTAATATTAACAAAGCTTCATATTCTTATTGCTATTCCCTCTGAGAAATAATATTAACCTACACTAACTGGTAGGTACTACTAAATAGATTAAATATTTATAACATGATGTATTTAATTCTAAGGAGGTAAATTTATAAAATTCGCCCACAGGAAATAAGCTGGAGTTAATTGACCCGATAGCTCAGTTGGTTAGAGCGAAAGCGGTCGTGAGTTCAAATCTCACTCGAGTGTGATTTTTTTTCATTTTCCTAATAATATTTATTTATAATAAGCTGGACGTCTTATTTCCAACTTATTTTCCGTGATTACCTAACTAGCAAAAGCAATGTTGTTGCAATCCGACAGCGATAATTTGTGAGTGTGTGACAGCGTGTCGCATTGCTTTGCATTGCTCTGTTTCTACAAGTAATCAGCCGACCGAGCAACTAACATGCAATATGTACGTATCTATATTAGTTCTGGTTGTTTAATTATATATAAAACTGATTAACCTATCCTATCCCATCCCAACCCATCCCATCCCATCACATCCTATCCTATTCTATTATATTCCATTCTATTTCAAGGCAAATATTGTACAATTTTCGCTATCGCTTTGCTTCGGCTTTGCTATTTCTTTTACGTAATCAGGGGGCCGACAAGCCATTTAGGCTCTATAGCGTGCCAAAGATTTTACATATACCATTACGGACACGATACAATAGTACGTAGCTTTATGATAACGGACAGTAAAGAATGAATTATGATTGTGATGAGCAACCGCAGTCGTCGTTTCTATGGCATGTTCATTAGGGCGCGTAGGTGGACAGGTGTGGACAACTCTCTCGACTTGTTTGGTTTAAGGGACAATAAAATATTTTTAATGTATGCATTATATTCAAATTATGAAAGCGATGGCATCTTTTACGACAATTTAGTAGTAGAGAACCTAGAGATCGTCCAAAGTTTTCTCCTTGATGTGATGATATCAAAAATTAATAAATAGATACAACAGCCTGTCGCGCCATCGGTTCTCGGTTGAAATCTGGGTAGGTGCAATCATTTTGTGCTGAATATCGGTGTTTGTTCCCGGTCATGAATGTTTCTACGAGTATAAATTATCTATTTATTTACATATACATTCGTTTTAATGCCAAATCCTTAAGGAACTAAGGATAATTCACATTAGGTACTTCTGACTTTTGTAACTTTCACATTTGAAGGTATTTTTTGCAGTATGTGATAGAATAACAAAATAATTATCTCATTCATAAAATTATTGTACTAGACTGAAATCTTAAAACAAACAGACGTAAAGTACTAAGCCAGTGTTGTAAATTTCCGATAGACAAAATTCGATAAGCTTTGAAATACCTCGTAATATTTCTATGTGCATTTTCTCATTGTTTCTTATGGCAGCAAAGCGCGAAGTACAAATAAAATGAGATTACATACCCAGCCAATAAGCAATATGCACTTTAAGACACCAACGAACAAAGGAAAACCTGACATACTCTCGCGCTTTCACATCCAATTGGCAATAAACAACATTCTGAATTTAAATGTAAACATGATACTAAAATATTCTAACAGAACCTGTCACGCAATCGAGAGAGTTTCGATATCGATAACTCACGAGATGACATCGCTATAAATCAAGGGACCTAGTGATGCCCACGTGCTTTAACTAGATAGTCGATAAATATTATAATCTGCGTCAAGCTAGTTTGCGGAATCTATGAATGCTGGCTTTGCCGTCGTGCGATTGGCTACACCCTTTTCATCATCAATAACCTGCCTACTATTTCCGCACTATTTCTGCTAGTGGTTGCCCACCACTTAAGCCGTATTTTTTTTTACTTTCCAGTGATATTTTCGGGAATTACTTCGACAGTGCTGCCCTAGATTCCGCAAGGAATATATCTAAATTTAGCTTCCTAGGTCCACTAGTTTTATTGTATTGTTAACCTTAAATAGGCAACTAATCATAAATCCGTTGTTTACAATTTCACCAAATATCATTATCCCGCCATTGTTCGATTGGTTCACTGTGAAACGTGAACGCGATCGAGTACGAATTGAAAACTCACACTAAATGTACTGAAAACGGAATCACACAGATACTCATCAAACTCGTCCTCAATCGTAATTGGTCATTAATTTGTTACTGATGGGATCCCGACGCAGTTTGCAGTAAATAATGCTTTTTTATGTGATTTTAATGTTTTTTTTATTTTCCATAAAGAGGATAGTCAAGATATGAAAATATGGTTTTTTGTAATATTTGTGAGAAATATGAAGACAGGCAGTCGTAAAGCTGCTTTTACGGTTAGGCTCGTCCATAGAGTATACATAAGTTCTGTTATAGAGCGCGCTTGTCAACATATATAATCCGTAGGTACTTGACAGATATGAACAGGCCCCCTAATGGCCGTATCAATGTCAGTCAGTAGAAAAACTAATTTTGATAAAGTTGGACACAATAGAATTAAGCGATAGATACTGCCAGTCTTATAGCTTTGTGTACTCTATGGGCTGACCCCATGGAGAAGGTATAAAAGAGGAGGTGGGACTATGAACTGAGTCGTGTGGCAATCGTGAGGCCATGACGTCATGATAGGGGTGGAGCTTCAGGGCCAGTGTGTGTAACGCAGTAGCTGTAACCACACGCTTATGCAAGTAGTTTGGCTAGTCACTACAAGGTGGTTTCTAAGTAAATGGGCAGGGCTACAGTGTTAGGATGCTCCCCTCGTCCCATACTTCACTCCCGCTCAGCGGCACACTATTTTTGTATGAAAATATATTTAGCCGCTGCTCCTCTTTTATTTCTTCTCCATGGCTGACCCCTTTATACATAGCACTTATACTAGCTACTTAACCGATGAAAAGTGTGTGTGTGTGTGTGTGTGTGTGTAATTTGCATGCCCAACCTCTTTAAAATAGAGCGTAACTATATTTATGCATGTATGTACTATATCACAATAATGAGTGCAGGTGTGTTGCCGACTATCTAAACAGGGTCTAACCTGTCCAACTTAGAAATGCAGTAATGCAGGCGACCTAGATCCTTATCGATAACTGGCCTAGTAAGAAAACTATGCTATTGAACTAGCTTCTATAATGAAGCCGGCTTTTTTCTATTGTTCTACTAGTAGTCTATTATGGTATTTTCTTTGAAGAGGCAAGATTAAAAGGCTCTTAGATTCCATTATACCTTTCTAGGTAAAAGCATAAAAATGTATTAAGTCTATTCACTAACAGTGTGTATATTTGTGTAGCTTTAATGCGTTTAAATTTAATTTTGAGGGTTATTTAAACCTTAATCTGTATCCATATCCTATTACTTAATATTATAAATGTGGTAGTTTGTTGCATGTGTATGTTTCTGAGTATTTTCGTTACACTTTCACTCAAAACTACTGGACGGATTATGAGGAAACGTGCCAGGTATACAGGGTGTAACAGAAAGGGTGTGTTAAGCGAAAAGGTATGTAAATAGCCCATTATTGAGAACCTATTCCCAAAATTTGAGACTCGAAATCACATGTTTATTTTTCAAGATTGTATGAACATTCCTGAGTTGTTTGGGAATTCTCCATACTATCTGGAAAAATAAACATGCGATTTCGACTCTCAAATTTTGTGGGTAGGTTCCTTTTAGTGGGCTATTTATATAGCTTTTCGCTTAATATACCCTTTCTGTTACACCCTGTATAGGTATAGCTTATACATCAGAATAATACTTAGCCTATAAAGTTAACGCGGAAGATGTCGCGGGCAGCCGCTAGAACTTTGCATAATAAAGGGTACCTATCCGTTAATTCCGTATGCATTTTAAAGAAAACATAAAGAACCAATCCAGAGTCACGCAGAGCGAAATCTCCTGGAAATTCCATTCTATTTGAATACCGACAAACTGCAATCAAATTGTACGTCGCATGAAATCAAAGTTTAATACTTGGCTCGGCTCCATCCGCTGGGAACATCATTTTTGATGCAACTACTTTCATTGGCATTATGCTAACGTGGATTTTAAATGATTAAAAAAAAAAATCAAATTCGATTTTTAAAATGTTTGTTTACTTGGTATATTATGCCTGATTCATGTCTTAGAAATGAACGAGTTTGGATTTCCTGAAATCTAAAGTTTATGCGGACGAAATCGTGGGAGTCCAGTAGTAAACTATAAAAATGCGAAAGCAATATTGTTTGTTTCTTTGTTGCCTTAACGCTTTATTTATTCCACCAATCTTTTGGAAATTTTGTATACATACTTACCTACATACAGGGTTTATTTTGTGGCCACCTTTAACGAAGGGTACGTACTCTATACATGAAATAAAGTAAGTTTATGCCAAAAAAAATGCAGGGATTTTTTTTTTTAATTTTTTAAATTCCTTGATCGTGCGAAATTTATAGTATCTAGTGTTAATGTTAGTTTTTTTATAGACAGATATTAATTATTTTTCGTGAAAAAATCCTGTTACGCGCGTCTATGTGCATTTATGCAGAAAAACGCAGTCTATTTACTCAACTTTGGACCCTAATATTTTGGAAACCAGACACTTCCCAGGTATGCTTCCACGGAGAAAAATGATCGTGACGATGAGGAGATTCCGTAGTTTTCGGGAACGTTGACGACCAAAAATCACCCTGTATAGTTGGGAGTTCGGAGTAGTAGGATATATGCTACATTATGTTATTCAGCTAGTAAATAATAATGTGAAAGCATAAGGTACGAGTAAATAAAGTATTAATGGAACATTATAATTTCATAAATATTAATAAGTCTCTCACGATGAGAGGTTCTATCAAGAACTCTTTAAGACAGCTCATTAGAAAGCCCTCAAGTATTGGAAATTCGTTTATAACATCATGATTCCAGAAGTAGATATTTCCTAGGGTGTTTAAAAAATTATTTATAAACGAGGAAGATGACTTTACCTCTACAAACTTGTTAAATCTCTTCAGGATATCAACATTTACTTATCTTAATAACCGATCGCCGTCACAATTCATTCACAGGGCACAAACAAGTTTCCCTGGCTTCACAAGATGTTTCCATAGCCTCCTGAATATAAAAAAAAAAAGAACACTTGGCCCGCCGCCAGCCCAATGCTTCGCAATAACAGACACAGCGATGTATTGCATGCAAAGTCTTTTATAGTTTTTGTCAAGCACTACTCCTGTGTAATTTAATACGGCCCTGAAGATAAAAGACGCTCCGTTTCCTGCAGACAATAAGCTTTTATTCGAAAACAAATCTCGCTCGGAATCGGCCGTAGATCTCGCTAACTAGCGATCGCAGCGTCCTCCGCGATCTCGATTAACGTTACCGGTTATTACTGCTTAGCTATAGTTTGAATGCTAACTTACTGAGCAGCCTATTTGTTCAGATGTGAATAGTGGCGGGGGTGAGCCATTGATTTCACTGCGGTGCCCGTGTTTTGGCGCAGCAGTTACGGGTTAATGGTGCAATTGGATTTCGAACAGTTCAGTGGACCCGAAATAGGTTGGTTTTGACATACAATCGTACCTATGTTTTAACCTTTTTGCTCGGAAAACTGCCTCGGCAGTTAGACAGAGCTATAAAGCTATAAAAAAACTAGTTACCGACCGTTGGGGAACGACAGTGGAGCGAGAATAGAGGGTTAATCGCGCCATCGGAGTTGCAATAATCGCCTTCACAGTCCCCGGTAGGTAGCTACATGGAATATCTGCGCTGTTCCGTTTTATGCTCGCGGTTATTTTCGTGTAGTGCACGCTGTCTGCTGCACTCGTCGCTGTGTAAACCCGGCCGAAAGGAATTTGCGGGCTTTGTTTTTGAATGTGGAACTCCTGTTTTTAATGTGTGAGCGGAATGTTTGTTTTAGCATTTAAATGAAATTAATTTTTTGGAACGCAGCTCTAATACGGTTAGTTAGTGCTCGTTTAAGTAAAGGCAAACTTGTCAAAAATTATTATTAAACTTGAAAATTATTCTTACAATATGTATAAGAACGTCTTTATTTACACTAAACCTATTCCTTTTTACGATAGTCCATAAAATATACAGATATAACACACAATAGTCTAGGAGGCAACATTTTAACCCTTGCAATGGCGTCGTAATATTTTTATCACTGTTACAGGAATCATGAAAATCATAATAAAACTCTAACAAAACTGATGACTGGCCGGGATCCCAGGAGTGATACTTTTCTATTTCAGGTGTACCTTTACATTAGGGTAGCAGGTGATAGGAAATTTATAGCTCGTAATGTTACCTACATATAATATAGGTGTACTCTGGCTATGTCTTTTTATGCTCTTCAATATTTTTGGTGGGATATGAAATCGAAACTAAATGGACCAAGCTAGTTATATACTAGTGGACGCCCGCGACTTCGTCCGCGTGGACTGCAGAAAAAACAAAATGCCGAAATTATCCAATATGAAAATATTTTCGCGGGATAAAAAGTAGCCTATATGTTAATCCAGGGTGTCAGCTAACTCCATACCAACATAACATAACAAACATCCATTCATAGATCCATCCATTCATCCATCCATACTTACAAACTTCCGCGTTTATAATATTATAGTAGGATAGGATAGTTTTTATTTTTTTTAATGTTATGAAACAGTTTTTATAGATTACGGTAACTAAGTTAGGCTCCTTCGTGATTATAAATAAATAAATATTTACACACTACACATTAACCTAGACCCACATTAAGATCCCTAAGCTCTTGTGTCGTGGGTACTAAGCAACGGTATATAAATACATAGATAAGTATAGAAACATCCGCTAACTAAAGCAATAGAAATTTTCAGCGACGGAACTCCGAGTAATTCCAACTATACCATTATATCGATTAAAACGTTCTCGATTATTCGTATAATCGAGTGCGAGCTTATCGATTACGAGCAAGTGGGTCGCGTTGGCTTTTATACTAAGACTTCGCGTATGTAGTAGGAAGTAGGTGGAAAGCAATGTAAATTAATTCGAGTATATTCAGATTAATAGTATCGAAAACAGCTCAAAGCGCTAAAGTACCTATAAAAGAGAAAAATCACATTATCTAACATCTATACGAGAGTCTAATGCTGACTACTTTTTTATCCTGCACTATTATTTTATTATTGCTATTGCTTATTGTTTGTCTATATAATACATATATAATAAAAGCATATTTATACATCAAAACACAGATTAGTATACCTATATCGTATCTTGTACACGAAATAATATCTAGACTCTGCGTAGGCTATATCGGAACCATTATAAAAAAAAAACGCAATAAAAACTGCGCATACGTAGGCTTTGCCTCCATTGTTCTTAGCAAGTAGGAGGCGTTCTTATCGCCTCCCTGATTTATTTATTACAGGCAGGTTTAATTTATAGTGCGATAATGATGATCATTTTGTACAAGGTAAAAGGACTCTCGGAATTTCGCTTCTCGATCGCATACCCATCGTAGAGATACGACGTCGAACCAAAGTCGTGGACGTGGGTAAGCGTATCGCGAGGGTGAAGTGAAGGTGGGTGGGACATTTGGCCAAGAGGGATGATGGTCGATGGACCAAGGCGGTGACGGAATGGTGGCCAGGGAACGCTCTAAGACCGAGGGATAGACCACCCGCCCGATGGGCAGATTATATTCGAAGGGTTGCTGGACAGCAGTGGATGAGGTTGGCCCAGGACAGAGGACAGTAGCATAGGGAAGAGGAGGCCTTTACACAGCAGTGGGTGTAGGAGGCTGTATAGATAGAAAAGGAATCTTAGTTTAAAGGCCCTTGCATACGACTTTGTAACGTAAGCGTATCGTTGTGACAACGATGCATAGTGATCTAGCAAGCCTACACAAAGTCTAGAGCTTTAGTTAATGTAATATTATTACGGTATATTACACGAAACTAGGTACGTAAACGACATATTTTCCCAAATCTTAATATAGAAACAACTTTCACTGTAGGACCAATTTCAAAATAACAGCTGTTCCATACATTTCAGTGCAGTAATTATTCGAGATTGTATGGAATAGCTGATTTTTTTTGTACCTTACCTTACATTGTGGAAGCTAGACATCGCTGACTTGCTTACACAATAGAACTATGCTTAAAGAGTACACGGCTAGCAACTAATCGTTTGTAAACTTTATCACAAGTAAAAAATATCATTATTTTCATGACAAATCTGGTAGACCTGTAGTTATGCTACCTTGCATAATTCGGATATGAGAACCCGGCATTTCATCGTCTGGTCTACTAAAACCGGTCGTCATTAAAATCGATTTCCAGCTCGTATGTATCTAAATCTGTCACAGGTGTCGCTTGCTACTAATTCTAATTCGATTCGTCGTTATTATGTGTGTAAAGTATCAAGCATCGAGTGCTTGGAATCTATTCGATTGAATCCACATCTGGCTTGAATAAATCGATTATTGACTAATGATATTAACGGTTTGTGTTAATGAATTTATGTTAATTTTCTGTTTGGATATGATATTGTGTGATTACATTTATGTTAATTTTATTATCTATATAGATATTTTTGGATAGACCAGTAAACCTAACGAGAGAGACGACAATAACGTGTAAAATGTTTTTTTTTTTCGGGATTTGGGGCGTTTCGGTCCGCTCCTGTTTCGGTCCCAAAGCCCTTTTTTTCTTCATAATTTCGTAAAATGTCTTACGAATTGTATGCAGTAGGTAAGTTAATAAGAATTTAATTTGTACGCAATGGCCATTACAGCATTATAAATAATGGCTGTGATGTTTGTTAACATTCGCTCTTTTAATGTATTAAAAAGTTGTGAACACAGAGCGCACGTATGTAATGAAATGAAAATGCTTTTAGCGGAACTCAGGGCAGGCTCTTGTCTGCTTTTGTAACTCTCATCTTAACTGCATTTAATTGCTTTCATATTTTAAGGCTAAATTCCAGCATGCATTAACTACTCACGTGCACAACTTTAAAATTAAATAATAAACAAGACAAAACACAAGAACAAAGGAGGCTGCAAATTGTTGCATTTTAAATTAAAATTTTCAATTCATGAAATATTAACGCGCTAAGGCCGAAGGCACACTGTCGCGATGTATTTAAATAGTATGCGCGGGCGCCGGTTCCCAGCGCTAGCAGCGTGAAAGGTCGCGGGTTTGCACTGCGAATGCTTTGCCTATAACTATACTCTATGCTGAGAAGCTGCGTTCAGGGGCAAGTCACAAGTACGGACAGTCACGACACTTACAATGTAGTATTCAAATATTCAAAAACACAGCGCGAGCATAAAAGAGTGTACGTATATGGTATTTTGCTGCATTTAAAAATGTTTTTTTTTATAGCAGGTTTGCCTCAAAAATCAGTTGCTGTTTCAATTTTATATCCCTATTTCGCTGGCTATATTTTGTTAAAATAAAATTTTATGTCATTTATTTAAAATTATCTCTCTTCTGCCATTTTTCCAGAAAACTATAAATAATATTTACTCTTACATGCTCGCAAATGTTCCATTTATTTTTGTTGTAATTTTAAGTATAGAATTACAACCATTAACATTAAAGAACAGCTAAGTTTTGTTTGTTGCTTTTATATGCCAATGCCATCAACCTAATGTTTGATTGTGCATAGATACACTTACTTAATTCTCTAGTTTATGTTTGATATACCTACACGTGATATTTTTCTATATTTTATACTTTTAAATTCTTGTGTAACTTTTAAATAATTAGCTAAAGTATTAGCTGATAAATCTTATCCCGCCTCAGATCCCGGAACAAGCGCATCGTAGAACACATATAAACGTAAATCTATACACACAGGTGTATTAAATCCAGCGGCGCATTAGTTATGTACATACATAGCTGTGCCATTCTGGATTTCATTTTTAAAGGCTTTTGTGCTTGAAAATAACTATTGTTCGCGCCGTAGTAGGCTGTTTGCTTAGTGAGCTTTCAGAGAAAATTTATTCAATTTTGTGAAATAAATACGTTAGTGAAATGTTTAAGCTGATAATTAAAATACTGTATAAAATCTATTGATATGTACGAGTAAGTACGTACAATATTCACGAACTGTACCTAGAGCTCTACATTAAGGTCCTAAAGGTCTTTTGTCTCCGGAACTAAATAACTGCATAAATAGGTACGTATCAATACATAGATAATTATAAGGAATTCATGAAGGTTCCGCACATCAATATTCATCGAGCTACTAATATTTGCAGACAGAGTCAGAACGCAACCAACTGGTGGTCATGGTATCGTGGTCAACGATTTCAAAGATAGAAGATAATAAAGGTTTTGCTTGCAAATTGAATAGGTAACCAACCTAAGTTATAGCTTCAATTCCTACAAATATAACGAAAAAAAAAAAAGTTTGCAAAATAATTGTTTGTTTCAACACGTTTTACTGTCAGTCGGAGTTCAAACAAATATATTTTTTCAGTTGATAGCCCAATTTCACTATTCAAAGCTTCAGTCAACAATTCGAATACAAGCCTGTTTTCGACTGATACCAGACCAAGTGACAGGCTATCTGTCCTAAAATATAAAAACAAAACCTACGTTTGTCGACAGGTTAAGGTTAACCTAGCCTTGAGGTTACTAGTTTATATCCCCGAAATTCACAAGCACATTCCCAATTTATCAGCTTAAATTAATGTCCCTCATCAACTTCAGTTGGAGATAGTTGCGGCCGAGAGGTATTCCGAATCCAAAACATTCTTCAATTGAAGTGACATGGGACCTGCTTTGTGTCATGATTCAAATTCAGAATTAGATATACAGACTCTTTTCTACACCATTGTCATAATGTTGGAACTATTTTTTACCATCAATATTTTCTAACAGGCATTTCTTTCTTACGTTGAAATAAATTTTTGAATTTATAAAAAAATGTATTACAAGCATCTAATTTTAGAATATACGTTAGATTCCAATTATAGCAGATACAATTTGGTGTTCATAGAAAATAAGGAGTTCACGTTTAGGAGATTACTAATTTTTAATTAGTCGTTAAATTCGTTAAATTATTTTTGAGAATCTGGAGATTGTAATATCCATTCTGTGAATAATTACTTTTAAAACCTATTACTTATACATTGCCTATTATTATCTGTTTGTTCCTTTATATTTTGAGAATGAAACTCCATAAGAAATTTTGTAAATGAACTGAATTCCACAGCTGTTCTGCAACTTTGCAACCTGTCCTTAAAACAATGAATAATTTATTCGAAACAATAAGGTAATTTCGTATGCAGGGCACGGAATACTTTGCGGATCGTATGAATAATGCGCGGGAGTTGATTAGCGCTGCGCGCCGGTCGTGGCCGAGACAAATGCGCATGGACGGAGCTGCGCACGCGCGGCTTTTGATGCAACTGATGTGTGAAAAGAGCTTTCATTCATAAAAGATATGCGAATGAGAAGGCGAATAAACGATAATTCGCTTGTGTTTCGGAATTGCAGTAATATGTAGTGAAGGTTTATGTTTTGTTTTATATGAAGATATACTATAGTGCGGAATATTCTTTATCTTTTTATGGTGGAGCTATTTATTTATATTTATACCGCCTCTCTATTTTTTACTGAATTGAATTGTCAATTAGGATTACTTAGATTAAATGTATTTTATTAATTAAATGTCTACTTTTCTACATTTTACATAGCCATGAAAACATATACATACGGCTTTGTTCCCAAAAATGGGGCATCCATTACTGCAGGATCTCGAAGGAGAACCAGTGGCCACGTATAAAAGCCATGAAAAGATTATATTTGAAACTAATACTATGCGTCAACCCTCCCGGCACACACAGTCATAGAACGTTATATGACAGCGCGTGCTAGGACCGTTGGCGTATAGTATAGTGGACGCCCACGCCAACAAAATGTCGAAATTATCCGGGTTAAAAACATTTTCCCGGGATAAAAAGTAGCCTATATGTTAAGTGGGACCTGTCACAATATATTCCTGAAAACTGCATCGAAATCGGTTCAGCCGTTTCTGAGATTAGCGTGCACAAACGCACAGACAAACAGACAAACCGAGAAACAGACAAACCGACAAAAATTCCAAAAATTATTCTTTTGGGTACTATTGCGTTAAAAAAGGTCTTCTATTATATTTTCTCTTATATATCTTCCATGTACAGACAGCGATCCGTTACATTTTTATTATACATTTGTATAGAATAGAAGAAGATAGAAGATGTTTATTAAACGGGTTATTTCTATTTAGACCCTAATATAAATAGGAAAACATATCGATTTAAATACACAGACCGTATCAATGGTAATAGTATTCAACGTACACAACTACGGAATAAATTTTGAATCGCATTATGCTGAGGGTTCTTGGAAAGGATTTTGAATCAATGAATGAATTGCCCTTTTTGAATTTAGTTTCTAGTAGAGATTGTTGATTTTTGTTAGATATCAAAATTAAAGAAAACAGCACTCTTTTTTCTGTATATTTCTGATACCTACCTATTTATATAGGTATAGTAATAATCTTTTTCAACTTACCTCGCATAGTCGAGTCATCTCCGCTCAAAGTGCAAGGATCTGAAAATGAAAACAGTCATTTTAGATTACCGTTTCCCGCAGCGTTAAAACTACAGCATCTAAACTAAACTTTTATCCGGGACAGTTTTATCCGGGACACTCGTTCATTCGGGTTCTCGTCAAGTGGGGATTACCACAGTTGGAAAGTTACTGAGCAACTGAAAAAAATATAGCTCGGATGAGGCGCTCGCGAACGTAACTTAGGGACTCAGTCATAGTTTATTGCCGGATAACCGGGTATAAGTCGGATGATTTGAGTGGCCTCTCAATCTACCAGTGCTAAGTCTTGGTTGATTGCCTTCTTAAATGGTGGTGATTATTAAATATTTGTAGTATGTATAAGATTGGATATTATTCGGAGAGCAAAGGCAAACAAGCTTACAGATTTTTTAATATCCTTGATAGCGCATGTCACCTTTGTTTTATCGTAGTATAGAGTATCTACAATAAAATTTATTAAATCTTTTTATATAATTCTGAAAATTCACAATTATACAGAATATCATTTACAATTAAATCATAGTACGGTAATATTTTAACAATCCTCATTTCTCGGAAATATTTGAGATTTTTTTGTGAAAACTTCGTTTGAAATGAAATATGTTTCGCAAATAACGAGAAACATATACCTATTATATAATTATACAGCTACGCAAAAACTGTTTCGTTTTACGCACGTACTTATTCCAGTATATTTTTACGGACGCAATATTCGCGGTGATGAATAGTCCGAGAGCCGGCGGGAGTGAAGTGCGAAGTCATTCTTTTATATTGCAACCTTTATTTTGGTTCGCTGCTAATGAGCTGCCGGGGTAATGGCTAACCCTTCCTGTGACGCACACTCTTTTAAATTATGAAGTCACCATGTAAACGGACTATCCTAGGTGCGACTAAAAGGGTGTACTGGCTGGAACTACGTTGACACATAATTTAAAACATAATTATTTTTTGTTGAGGATGGTAGAGAAGTTATAGTGATGGCATTGAATTTTTAATTATTTTGTAGTTGACAATATAAATTATAATAACATAGCTAGGTAAGTACTTAGGTGCTCTACAACGTTGTCAGTACCTATAATATTATTTATTCATACGTTAGGAATGTAAAATATAACATAACATTAAAATTACACTTCTTTCCCGAGGGGGTAGGCAGAGATCACGGATCTCTACTTGCTACAAACCTGACACACCTCTTTCGCTTCATCTACTTTTGAAGATTTTCTTGTCAGTTTAGTCGAGAATTTCACTAATTTGAATGTAAAATACTTTGTAAGAAATATAGTATAAGTTAATTTAGGCATCTAAATATTTAATAGTCGTATATGTATTCTGAACTTGACACAAATAATTAGTGACTCCAAATTAATTTAGAGCAGTACCTACACCGGAATGGTGTACCGCGCCTTAATGAGCACATGTTTTGTACACACTTCGTCACATTCCGGTGTACTACTATTTAAGTATATTATGAAGGAAGACATGTTACAATTTGAGCTCTATTTACAGGAAGTCACATTATACAAGTTTCTTATATCGACATGGGTTTACTAGAGGGTTAGGTGATATCTCTATATTTAAGTTGACAGTATTAAAATTAATTTTTATAAATTTGTATAAGGTATTTTTGGCCAAACAAATTTATTTAAATATAAAATTAAAATAAAGTAAGCACAAAAGCTGTATGTAATTATAAATGAGTTTCCTTGTAAATTCGAGTGCCAAATTATACCCAAAGCAATTTTGGCATACAAATAAACAAAGCCGAGAACGGGAAGGGCTTACCGCACATTCTTCAGAAGTGTATTAAGTTTCGCACGCTAAGGGCCAACCCTCGGACCTTAAAGTATTTTGCGGAGTTTGTTGCGAAGTTAGTCGCCGATGATGGCTGTAATTAGCGGCTGTCGTATGTAGCGGTCTTAAATAAATACGTCGGTTTAGAGGGCTTTAAAATATCGTTGGTTCCCTGACTATTTTGTTTAGTCAGCTAGTTAGTGCGGGGAGATGCTAACCCTGGGAAACGACAAAAAAATTATGAAAAAAATGACATTCTATTGCAAGCAATGTATTTGTTTGATGCGCAAAGTACTAATGTAGGGAGACCGGGGATAGTTGACTATAGGGGTAGGTAGACTAATTGTCAAGAACTCATTCGGTGCAATAGCTTTAAGGCAACCAGTGATACACAAGAGTCGGTCACTGACCCCCGCACAATCCCCAAAAAGGCGACGTTGCACATGCAAGTCGCTTGAGAGTAGGAACGTAATATTGAAAAAGAACGCATGCTAGTAACTATTTTTGTGGTAATGTTATTTGTAATAATGCCTATTTATTCATGTTTATTGATTGTTTAAGCATTTGTAACGAATGTTTGATTCATGTTTTTTCTTTTATGTATTATCTATTTGATTTGGGCGCAGTTTTGAGGTTATGGCCCTTGATAAAAAAAATCTAAAGGTGCTTCGGGGCTAGTAGATTTATTTATAATGGGGCTGGTTGACCTATATATATTATGACTATTACCAAATAACAAACATAATTTCATTAAATGAAATTGTATTAGGCGTTACAATTCGGAAGTTCAAACATTCACTATGGGTGCGCCCACCACCGGGCCCTACACCCTCCACTGACCCTTGGATCTGATAACTCATAATTGCGACTACAGGCACCTGCACTAACTACAATCGCCATGAGAAACCAGACCCGAGCACCTAGCATGCAAGACGATACATTGCACTATTCCGAAATCAAAAACTAGATAAATAATCTACATATGTTTCGCCAACAACCGTGGCATCCTCAGGATTATAGAAATTAGTAAATTAGTAAACCACTAATTATTATGAACCTCTAAAACCTCTAAAACTTACATGTGTGTAAGTAATGTGTAATTTCATTAGTTACACGAGATTATTTATTACCAAATAGTAAGTTGTCTCGTTTTGTTTGAAATACTTAATAAATTAGTACTTTTTTTGTTTTGGGTTTTGGGTACGAATTGATTGTTTTATTTTTGTAACTTGAATTTTATTGTGTTTAATCTGAAGTTGCGAAAAACCGTCTATTGGATTTAATTAATGATTTTCCATACATTTTTATGTATTTTATACTATTTACTCGTAAATTTTGCTCTTTTAACGTCATTGTTCACTTTACCCCAGGTGAATAGCCAACCTACCCCAAGCCTGGGGTAAGTTGACCAGTTTTTCTTTTTGTACAAAAGCTGGTTTGTACTCTATATCATAATAAATAAGGTGCATTTTTTCCTTATTTCCAAAGCTTAATAGTCAATCTAATAACCGTACATGTTTTTAAAATAATTAACTGTAAATAAATAAAAATAGACACATCTAAGCTGAAAATTGGTCAACTATCTCCGGTCTCCCCTACCTACAATACTCACATTTAAACATTTTGAGATAGTATCTTTGAAAAAAAAAATTTTTGTTAATCGATTTCAAACGGATTTATGTAAAAAATTATAATATTAATCATAAAATTAATAATAAAGAAAATGGAAAAAATTCTTCACCTGAGTGGGAATCGAACCCACGACCACTGCAAACCTTAATTATAATAATATAAATGTAACTTTGGACCTCAATATCTTGGATATCCATGGTTTCCCAGGGGTGCTTCCATAGAAAAATGATCGTGTTACAAAGAACCCAGTATATAGGTAGTTAGTAGTAATGCCGCTGTGCTATCATTTCTCTATAAGATCTTCACGAGATAAGATTTGGGTCACGTTTGAGGATAAAATTTTATGTTCGTAAGGACGACTCATAAATTAAAATAATATTTTATGATTATTAAATTGCATACTTATAAATCATGTCATAAACACACAGACATTAACCTACATTACCTGTAGGTAGTTAATAAGGACACTGGGCATAGTGAGCAACTGAGCATACTACATCATTTTTACAGCCAATTTCAATAACCAATCTCGAGAGATTTTTTGCATATTTCAGATTAAATGTAACATTATTTTGTTACAAAATTTTTAATTTGTAATTTTAAATCCGAGATTCTTTATGACCTGTAGTTGGCCGAGAGAGCATTTTACAAAAAATGACAAGTTTTCATTCAAAAAAATCTACAGTCTCTTCAGCTAGGGTTTATTGCAAACACAAAAAGACAGCCCGTCTCTACGGTGCTGAAAAGTTCCTTCACGATCCTTTATGTATAAGACGGCAGAGCTATCCATATACAAACAAAGAGGTTTTTTTATATCAACTACCTAAATAATAGGATCTTGTCCGTTCGGGTAAGGAATCTTAAAAACCAACTGGAGGGAACAAAACTAAGTTAATGGTCAATTTTTTTTATTTTTTATGAACGACAAATCGCTAACAAGGCTAATTTAAATCGCCGCGAAGGCTTCACGACCTCTCAATAAATTACAAATAATTAAAATTGATTTCAATTTTAAATTAATGATGGTATAAATTTGTAATAAAAGCCACGAGAGGCTATTCTCGGCCCGGTAAATTACATAATTATTTGGAAATGAAAAGTGGTGTCGAGTCGAAAGGTTAAAGTAACTTGGTATTTCGAAATGTGTAGCACCTTAACATGAATTTATTAAAATTGTTCCACTGACCCTTAAAATTGATCTCGATATTTTAAAGTGAAGTTTAACATTTAATGGTAATTTAAGAACATAAATATTATTGTTATCTCGGTTTGTAAATTGGTATTAAATTGTGCTTTCTTTCTTTACATATTTAGGAGTGGTGATTTTTTTGGGTACCTACTATTTAATTGTTTAAGTTGTAATACTAGGTACATGCATATAAACAGGGCTGTATATCTGAAATGGGAATCACGAAGGAGATCCATCAGCCACGTTTAGCATTAAATGGGGGGGGGGGGTAAAAGAACTGGCAAGTAGCTAGTTCATCACCCGAGAGAACACCGCTAAATTCCTTAATTGACTCTTACGACATGCACGGAAGGAGATGCAGCTAAAGACAAATTGTGTATTTTGGTGAATATAAGAAAGTGTAGCGGCTGGGTTCCGCCGCCACGCAACGATTGCATTGCGGATCGCTGAAAACGTGCAGCTAGGAAACGCTTATTTATAATTTGACTTAACTTTTAATTTGCTATGCTATGTTAATAATTCTTGCCTTGTATTATATTTTCGCTAATCTACAAATTTATTCCATTTAAAATCTTCGCTGGGAAGGCCTGGAGCACCCTTCCCACAAAAGTGATAACAATACCTAAATACACATAGGAGACATGTCAATGTGCTTTAATGTCGAATAAATGATATTACCACTAGGAGACTGGGTGACTTGTCGAAATAGAACTCCGTTTAATAGACTCCTTGCGACCTCATAGTCTTTAGTAATTTTTTTTTTTTTAATAGGTAAATACTAAAACTTTCTATATTATGTTTCAGTATTCGAAGCTAAGCTAGACTTACAGCTGAGCCAATCCTCAAACATGACTTCCCAAGAATTCTCCACGAACCGCTGGAAACCGGTTACGTTGGTGACTTAATCTATGCGCAGTTGTGTAAGTTTACTCATATCCGTATATTAGTGTAATTTGTTTATACATAGCTATGCAATAAATTAAGAAGATACATACATGGTTTATTGAATGACTGTTTTCATTAATATAGGAAAATAACTTATCCTTGATCTAATGTTATTTGTAATGTTGTATCTTAACGTACTAATGTATATAGTATACTAAATGTCGTGTACAAATAGCGTAAGCGAATGTCATTGCCTCCACAACCCTATACAGTTTAGGTTTAGAGGTAACAGAATATTAAAATGTGTGATACACTGTATTTACCCTAATAAATAAAAAATAATAACAATAAAAAAAAAACAAGATATTAGGTGTTATGTTTAATATCGCATATACTTATTAAATACTGAATTGAAACTATATTAATGTACCTAATAGGTAACTAATATTGAAACTTAATCAATGTATACTAGTATCTTTTGTATTAACCGGTTGACGTCATTGTATTAGGAAAAAAACCAATTCGGAAACCGTACGTATGCGACTAGTCTTAGCTGTCATCTATGTAGTTTAGCCTCCGTCAAGACTATTGCGAGTATAAGATTATTTGCTCTCAATTTGATATTATCGCTCGCATAATGTCGCGTGCACTCGACAACTTGTATACTTTTTGCAGTAATTGCACGACATGTCAATTCCGCTGCGATATCTCATGTCATACTCGTCGCAGAGCTGTCAGTAGGTTCTCTGCAATTATAGATACCTACTTATTGAAGAGGAGTTTGACGTCTTACTTCTGGAAATACTGCGTTTTTTACTGCACTTATTTGTTACGTAATTACGTACTTTACTTAGATAATGCTGTGGTTATTTAAAAGCAGATCTAGAATAGTATAAAATTTTTTTCGTCATATTCGTACATACGACCAGTTTGATACTATTATATAAGGTCTTTTCGAAATTAGTGATTTGCTTTTGACACGAAACTTGGTAGGTAAAAAGAAACAACATTCACTATGGGGCCAACTCCGAAAAAGTAAAAAAAATCTGCTGTTCCATACATTTTAGTGCAGTAATTATTCAAGATTGTATGGGACAGCAGATTTTTTTTTCACTATTTCCGAGTTGGCCCCATAGGGGTATTGGGCCGTTTCGGTCCGCTCGTGTTTCGGTCCGCGGACCGAAACGCCTAACAATGTCTTCTGAATGGGTCTTTTCAATCACCCTATATTTTTATTATTATTAGGCGATTCGTCCCGATATGAATACCTGTTTTGAAAGATTTGAGTACAGTTAAAAAAAAATCATCTCGGAACGAATCGCCCAATAATAATAAAAATATATTGTGATTGAATAGACCCATTCAGAAGATATTGTTAGGCGTTTCGGTCCGCGGACCGAAACACGAGTGGAGCGAAATGGCCCAAAACCCCCCCATAGTGAAAGTTGTTTCTTTTTACCTACCTAGTTTCGTATCAAAAGCAAATCACTAATTTCAAAAAGATCTTATATAGGTAGTTATAATTAAATATTATGGAAGTTTACAAATTGTTTTCATACAATGAGTACTTATTTTGGACCCAAAAAATCAATCTATCTTGATTTAAAGTATAATATATTGATCTAACTTGTGATCTCTATAGAATTGGGGATCAATAGGTAATATAATAATAAAAAACAGGGGTTTTAAGAATATATCTACCTAAATAGTTATAAACTTGATCGCACAATACTCATAAACATAAGAAACATTAATGTAAATGTCTATCGAGATAATAAAACCGTGGGCAGCGATCATTTACGGCGGAACCCTCAGTAAATCCACAAATCATCCGCCTTTTTTATCTTGATCTTTGGTCGGTGACAAGTTGACAATTTCGTGTTGGCCCGAGTGAAAAACTAACAGCGATTTAAGGAAGTTTTAAGTAAATATTCTTGTAAGGATTGTAACCTAGCGGGTTATGTGCTAGAAATTAAATACGTTCGTGAAATTCCATACTATTCAAAATGCATACATAGGTAAAATGTAAAATATTTACAATATCTCTGTGATTTTTTATAATGTAGAGTTCTTAACGAATATCTGTATAGGATGTCAATTTATTTAACTTTTACATTGGCAGTGTATAATATTATTACAATGCTGTGATTACGTCAAATAGAATTTAATGAATGTGGATGAGGCGAAAGAGGTACGAGTATGTTTGGAACGTACTAAATGGAGATCTGTAGTCTATGCATACCCCTATGGGATATAGGCGTGAGGTTATGTATGTATGTATGTGAAATAGAATATCAGT
Source organism: Carposina sasakii (assembly GCA_014607495.2). Taxonomy (NCBI): domain Eukaryota; kingdom Metazoa; phylum Arthropoda; class Insecta; order Lepidoptera; family Carposinidae; genus Carposina; species Carposina sasakii. The sequence goes on along the minus strand of CP053149.1, from coordinate 2,679,603 downwards.
TAACCGCTCAATATAGTGAAAGTATGAAGAAAAAGTTAGAATATATAAAACGTAACTATTACATATATTTATCTACATGATTGAATAAGAATAATAGTTTTCTTTTCGCTTTGTTTTTATAACTCAATCCACAAATTCTCGATGGCGCATCTCTCGGCGCAGGCGCAGCCCAGACCCACCTGGCGGTGATTCATGCCCCTTTTTACTACTAAATTATGCCGGCCATGTTCTTTTTTAAGTCCTTCTACAAATAAGCATTTAATAAATACCAGTGAAGCGCACCGGCACGTAATAAGACTTGTTTTAATTCGATATCTTATTTCGTGAACATTTTCATTAAAAACGTGAGAAAGCGTACGTTTTAATTAAGCGTATAATCACGTGGGAATACATTGATAGCGGATTTTATAATCACCAGTAATGTGCCAGATGAATGTAAACATGCATAATTAAACTATGCCAACAATAACAGTGTAGAATTAATACTACTCGGCTTTATTCATGGCCTTTAAGATTCCAAATAACGTAACAATCGCTGTGCTTCTTCATTGTAAAAAATTCAATACAGTTACAAATTCGCTATTATTGATGTCTAACTATTTTAGGTAATTGTTTTTTGTGTTTTATTAAATGATAGATTTTAATGTACTTAGTATAATAAAACAGAAAACTTCAGACTGCCCGCATTTCTTAATGCATATACGTCTCTGTCATAGTTTGGTGCCTTAGTATTTCCCAATGAGGTTATAAAACTGTTTTTAAATGTCGAATGCTCTAGTTAAGCTGCATTACAAGTTTTTATTGGTACTATGAATTTTAATGCGAGAATCTTGTTGGTAATAGATAATAAAAAAATATTTCAATTTCAAAGAGGTTTTAGTGCTATTAACATAAAATATTTATATTTACTTTAAAAACTGAAGTGTCTTAAAACAACATTATTTTTTAAATATGCTAATACCATGAAGACGCTCCAAGATTTTTTATAATCTCATATCTGAACACATCTTAACACATGCATGCTTCCTGGTGTATAATTGTAGTCCGGGATGCCACAACAGATTTCGACAATTATCACATTCTTGTCACATCAGCTGCCTCATTACAATACTTCATAATTCGTTTCCTGGAAACACGCAGTTGAGACAGGAAAGTAAATTACCAAAGTGAATATATTCGTGGAATACCTCTAGGAAATGAAATTATTAAACTTATGACATTTGTAGAATGTATTTATACGGACAAAAATGTTTTAAGTCGACATGAGACGCTTTGATCATATTAAAATTTGGACTAAGCTTTTTTATATTATCAGATATGTACTTTCTATTACAGTTACCTCCTTACACACACTTCAAAGCATGGATTATTGATTGTCATTAAGTTCTCGTCAGCATAGATCAGGATGGACGACAAAATTCTAAAGTGCAAGTGCACCCAAATATTAAAAATCTCGAAATTATCATAGGAACGACGAAAATCGGAATCCTAGTCTAGACATTGGGAGTAAATGTATAAACTGAACGGTACAGCATTTGACACTATATAATATAGATACTGTAAATCATAGAACAATGCGCTTTGTTTATTTGACATTCCTAAGCTTTACCCACAGTGAAAAGAAATAATTGAATCGAATCAACCGACCGCCAAAAGTACAGTAAACAAATACTGAAGCAAGGTTCGTTGAACTGCACCAATTATACGATTAAACACCACAGATCTAATGATTCTATTCTCTTCGTCTAGAATAGACAGGCAGAGAATAACAATCGCCCCCTATTACGTATCTTGCAATAGCAATGTGATAGCCAAAATGGTAAATTGGCAAATAGAAATTTATATGCCATAGCAACGCGATAAAGTTTTCACAGATGCATTGCCACCGCTATGCTATCGTAAGAAACGTATTACGTATCCGCACGTAAGTGATTATTATTATTATATAGAGTTATCTACACTAATATTATAAAGAGGAAAACTTTGTTTGTTTGGTTGTAATGAATAGGCTCAAAAACTACTGGACCGATTTTAAAAATTCTTTCACCGTTAGAATCCTTATAGGACCTGGATGAACATAGGCTATAAGAATTTCCCGATATTCCCACGGGAAGGCGACAAACGGGAATTCTATATTTTTTACGAAAACCACTATACATATGAAGCTGAAATCGGGCATATATGTTCATTGGGGAGAGCAAGGGAGGACTAAAAACGGATTTCCCGAAATTCCCACGGGAAGGGGACAAACGGGAATTCATAATTTTTACGAAAACCGCTATACATATTAAGCTGAAATTGGGCATAGATGTTCATTAGGGACTGCAAGTAAGCACTAAGGACGAATTTCCCGAAATTCCCACGGGAAGGGGGCCAACGGGAATTAATTATTTTTTATGAAAACGGTTACACATATGAATCTTAAGTTGGGCATATTTGTTTATTTGGGACCCCGAGGAAGCACTAGGAACGGATTTCTCGAAACTCCCACGGGAAGGGGACAAACGGGAATTCATTTTTTTACGACAAGCGCGATACATATGAATTCGAAATTAGACCTGTACGTTCATTAGGGACTGCGAGGGAGCGCTAAGAACGAATTTCCCGAAATTCCCACGGGAAGGGGACTAACGGGAATTCAATTTTTTTACAAAAACCGCTGTACATGTGAAGCTAAAATCGGAGACTGCGGGGAAGCACTAAGAATTGATTTCCCGAAATTCCCACGGGAAGGGACTGTCTGTGCGTTTGTGCACGCTAATCTCAGGAACGGCTTAACCGATTTCGGTGCAGTTTTCAGGAATATATTGTGACAGGTCCCACTTAACATATAGGCTACTTTTTATCCCGGGAAAATGTTTTTATCCCGGATAATTTCGACATTTTTTTTTCTGTAGTCCACGCGGACGGAGTCGCGGGCGTCCACTAGTAGTACATAAACTGAAACTACTGCTCGTATTCGTAGTGTGAACTTTTTCCTTAAAGGCTGAGAGATAGTAATACATACATAAAAATCACGCCTCTTTCCCGGCAGGGTAGGCAGAGATCACGGATCTCCATTTGCTACGATACGATAGTAATAGGTATATTATACCTATATAACATTTATTGGTCTCTTGCTGCTATGTTAGTTTACTTGATAATCGTTCTTCCCTGGGTCAGTAGATGAATGACATTAACACAGTAATTACCAGTGCAGGCTATTCTAGTTCTTTCCTCATCTGTTACAGATAAACACAATGACATCAATAGGTCTATAGCCCAAAACAACCATAACTCCTAAACTATCCACGCGCCTGACAGTCTGCAACTGCCCGTGAAATTATAGGTCGGGCGCCGACTACAGATGCGCCCGTGTGAACAACACACCGCGCAACGATGTAAAACGGACTGCTATTTGCATATTTTATTTCCTCGCTGCCTTACATATTGTAAATGTCAAGGTCTATTAATTTGACATTAAATTGAGGACTAGTTATTGCGGTTGTGTTTTTTGTCTAATATTTTTTTAATATATCCAAAATATAAGAGCCCATATAAATAATTAATTATGCTATTCCGACTCGATGTTTCACCAAAATTGTACGACCTACAGCCATTTATCTATGTCAAGCTATTTGCATAAGATTGGCCCCGTCTCTCAGTTCACTTATAAGGCTTCTGCGCACGCGCAGGTCGAGTAACGGTGCAACAAACGCTGGATGTAATTACTCGTGTCAGTATTGGATTAATGTAATTTACACGGTCGCTGTTTGACTACTTAACGGTTGTATTCTTTGAGTATTGTTACATTGAGAGTCGGTAATGAGATGCCATATTCTACGAAGATGCGGAGGCTGTGGTCGACCATAAATTAAGTAGAGTTAGTTTAACTTAAAGTTGCCTTACAAGGCATAGATATGGCCTGTTAGAACATACGACTACTACGTGAGTTTAGATAATTCAAAGTTCATATCATACATCAATAGGTTGGCCTAAGTTTAAGGGGGGAAACCAGTTTAGGAGGCCGAAATTTTGTTGTTTTTCGTGAATTTTTTACATATGGATAATATAAACAGATTTTTTTTTGAATTTGAGAATATTTTATTCATGGTTTGAAATAGACTTGAGAATTTTTTCAAGCGATTTCCGCCGGAAACAGTGTCGCTAGATCGTGCTGTCCATGGACGATTACCATCGGAGTATTTTGCTGGTGGGCATTCCTGTGGTAGCAATTTTCATCTGTAATCATCACATTTATTTTTTTTCGTTAACAACATATTTCCTAAGAATATGAACCTGATTGTGTAAAAAAAAATTGAAAATTGCATTTTTTTGAGGTGTTTGAAGACAATGTTATGTTTTTATACCATATTTTTTCACCTTTTTCGCATAAAAAAACATATTTTTAATAATCATATAATTCCAGAATTAGGTTCATCTAGATTTGAATTGAATAAAGAATGTTCACACCAAATTTCAGAACGATTGGTCAATAACTTTTCAAGCTAGAATGCCCACAAGTGGAAAAAAAGTCGTTTCGAGAAAAACGCGTTTGAAATAAAATGTAGCGAAAACGAGATTCGAGGCAGTAATTATTTTTTATTAATTATATAAAATTATTAATTTTATTAATATATACATTTATCACTCTGGTGTGTTGATTACCATGGAATGATCTCTTACGTGGTCTACCACGTCGTTCGGTAAACTCACGGGAACCTTTCGGATACGCTGACATTTTGACAACACTCGGTAAGAAAGCCGGAGCTGAACTAGCCAAGCTCGACGCTCTGTCGAAATATCGTAAACGTTCGAGAAAGTTCTACCCAGGTCAAACAACAACATCTGCCGAGATGCCCCCTCTCTATTATTCCTTAGTACAGCGGTACTAAGGAATAATTGAGGCAGGTAACCGAAAAACTGAGCGACCGCTCCGTTCTAACTACCGCGCGCTTCGACTCCGGACCGACGGGCGGTCACTCAAGTCCTCATAGCATTGAAAATAATGCGAATTTTGCTTTCAAATTTTGACCACATATTCTTGACGAGTTATACTAACGATTTATGCAATAAAAATAAAGTCGATTTTTTGATCGGTCTAAACTGGTTTCCCCCCTTAAGTAAATAAACCGTGAGGAAGGACGTATTCACAACCTTGTCTTTTATCCATTTTAGTCAAATGTCGGCGCCAATGAAATTGCATCTACTTATCATAAAACTATTGCTTGAATGCTGTCTTTCTCTAAAACTTGGTAACGATGATCTATTCCGTTCCGATCCCAGCAAGTATCTCGCAAGGGTCCCTTATATTTAATTTCATAATTCTTTTCCTATCTGATCCCGTCGCGGGATCAGATTAATATTTCATTTATTTTGTATTCCGTTCTGATCCCGTGTGTCTTCTCAATGATTTTTTTATACTGTGAGCAAGTAAAACAGTAGACACATACAATATTGTTTTTCGCATGATTTTTGATTTTGACTAAGAGATCGAGACAATTTTACTAATTCTTATTTTATTTTTCTTCACTCTGTCGTTCTTCAATGAAACAACTTGTAGAATTTTCACTTTTTTATTTCCTATTTTATTTTCTGACCTTACACATTAAGAAGGAAATCCACGGGATCACACCGGAATCTAAAAATTGTTTTGGTATCAGACCGGAATTTGTTGTGGATTTAAAGTAAAAAGGGATTATTTTAAGGGATCGGACCGGAATAGATCGTAACGATAGACACATCAAGTTTATCATTTCGATAAGCTTTCTAACTATTGGAAAAATCGACCCTTACTAATTAAATTGCATCCTCCCTCATATATCTACAAGTACCTGAACCCATGAAGTACTGTCTAAACGTAAATATCAAGTACTCGTATCGGATATTTAATAACTAAGTGATCAGTTAGTAATTTACCATGAATATTTGACTAGGAGATTGGAGGCGACGGAATTAGATATTTTGATGAGTTTCCCCCGAAGGGGCATTAGTATGATTGATTCGCTCGTGTATCGAGTGCTAAATCGATTTCGATGCAATTAAAATCTATGCTTGTATCGGCTTCTATTCCGTATGAAGTTTTTTTGGGTATGTTGAATACCTCGATTTTTATAGGGTGAAAGGTTTTAGTAAATTAAAAGCTAGTGAATTTAATACCGAGATGAAAACATTCTAAACAAAGTAAATTGCTTAGTTTTAAAAAATAGACACGGAGATATTGGAGAGATTCTTTTTCGACCAATTTTATCCAGCTATGAGCCATGGCAATAGCTACTTAGTGACAAAGAGAATATAAGGCAATTACCTCTACTTAAACGTTACAGAGCACTTCCACGTTTTTCCTACTTTCATCTGCTTAAAACATCTATCCGTAAAGAAGTAGGTATTACTTAAACTGTGACAGTTCCCAATTCATAAAACAAAACGAAAAGAGATCCAGATCTATCAAACTCAAAGTAAATCCCAACTAAGTTTCTTCGTCTCGCTTTGTAGGTGTCAATAATAATTCACAAACTGTTCTCGAGAGCACTAAAGCTTTTGAAAAATATTGTCTACACAGTTCTTTGTTAGGCGATCATACAGGTATCGGTGCGTTCGTGACAAAGAATACATAGTATCTATTTCCAGTTTTATTTAAAAATACAGTCGGAAACAAGTCCCCGGAGAATAGTTGAGCGCTCGCATCAGACATATTCTACAAGGCGACGCAGGTCGTGCTCTGTTTGCATGCTAAGCAGGATCGATAGAACTGCATCTGTCAAGTAATATCAAATTCTAATATAAGTATAACGGAGACTGCAGTTTTGAATGTACTAGAGCACTATGTGTTTACTTTGTTTTGCGCATTTGTTTGTTGGAAATACAGTTAAATAAATCTATGCTATTCATTCTACTTAGTCTAAACAAAGATGCAAATAATGTAATTTTTTTTTTCAATTTCTAAAACAAGAACAATTTTTTATTTCTATTATTTATTTATTATTCTTTATACATTACATAACATAAAACTAAATACAACGTCCCACAAAACCAAGAGCATAATTGAGAGTTCTCAGATTTCGAATACTAGGTACAGACAACAAAACTTTAGAGTCACACTTTATATGACTGTATGTTTTCACCTAGACACGGTTCTTTTCCCAAGAGGGTCGCAGTTTTTTATGGTATCACAGGAAGCGTTCCCTGGAGCCCACAAACCTTACCGACAAGGCAACGTGAAGAAAGAGAACAAAAAAGACAATAATCTGGGCAAATCCAATTGATGTTTACAAAAAAAATATTGCGGACCCGAGGCTTATTGTACGTTATATATTTGATTACCAAAACTGCGCTACGAAACTGGTGATAGTGGGCAAAATATAACGTTAGTGAAAATAGGCCCTGCGAACGATAAAGTGTTATTGAATAGACCTCATTCAGTTTTTTGCGCAACATTCCCTGAGCATTTTGGAAATGTGGTATACGTTTTCTCATTAATAAAATGTTTCGCAAATCTTTTGTTATCCATCCATTGGTTACGAGTTTACTTTATGTTTATCTTTTATGTTTTCGCCTGAAATGAGATATAAAAATAAATAATCTAGATAAACAGATTTTACTGGTGAATTTCACAGATCAAACATTATTTCAATAACAGAAGCCGTAGTTTTATTATAAACATATCAGTCGCAAACACAAAGCTCGTTTACTATAAATAATGGTATCACTAATAGCGCTGCTAGTATAAGATCATTAGTGTCACCATCACTTCCTTTCTCTTTAATATTATCTGTGCCCTAACCAGGAATTGATGACATTTAACGGCAGTTTACGGCAGAAAACGCGTGTTTACCCTGGTGGGGATGTGTTAATTAATGATGGAGATGTGGTGGATTCAAACTTTTGTAAAAATGTGGTATATAATTTAACATTTATATTGATCAGCGCCCGTAGCATGAATTTGGTGAGAGCGAGATGGCCCGCATTTACGCATAAATTAATAGAGCTATGTAATAACTAGAGATGTAAGTGTACGAGTATGTACTTGCCGTGTAAAAATTGATTGCAAAACAATTTTTTTCAGTAAAAATTATTAATGAAGAAATGATTTTTTTGTCACCCGAGTGAGATTTGAACTCATGACCTCTCGCAAACCGTGCTTTAGGAATAATAACGAAACCAGATCCAAACACAAGAAAATAAAATGAAATGAGACAGTTTCGTTTAGGTTACTTATTTTGTGACATCAATTACTTGAAGTGACAGTACTTTCTCTCTTTTAAATCTGTTTTATAAGGGCATACCTAGTAAAAAATCTGATATATCCTATTAATACAGTTCATCTCCTAAACTTGGAGATAATGAAACGCCCTACGTACCTATTCTTCAATGTTTTACATTTTTTAAATAAGATTAAAACTTCACCAAAGGGATTAAAGCTTACCGAGTAAAACTGTTTGAGAACAAAGCTCTAAGTTGACTTTAATCTGGTGGAAGATTTTTTATTTCCATTCGAATCAAACCAATTTACTTCAAACGTTGAGATTAAAACAATTTATACTCAAAATATATGTTGATGCCGAAAAAGATTTTTCAATTAATTTTGATGATCATAGCACTAAACACAATAGCATAAAAATGTATATTGTTCCAATTCATAAAAATAATATCAGGCACTATCCTCTAAACCGCAAATCGGTATAAAAGGCGGGACAGCGGCAACCGTGGGTCAGTCCTTAATAATTATCGCTTAATACGGCGGCGTAAGCCGATTATTATAGCAGTGGCGAGGATGCGGCGATAAAACGAAATAGGATTGCGTATGATATCTCGTAAATAAAATGCTTACGGATCCCAGATTTTAGCGTTTGTTGACGATGCCGCTTAAACTCTGGAATATACGAGATATATTCAAAATGCGATTGGTTATTCGCATTTCAATTTTAGAGTTGGTATAAAATGTTGAAATATTTTCGTGATGGGAAGTACTATGTACCTATGTATTTTAATTAACATTCATTTTAGCTGATTTTAAATACTTTATTCTAAGAGTTTTTGATATTTAATTTATTCTAAGAGTTTTTGATGTCTTGATTCTAAGTATGTCTACACGAAAGTAGCGACGGAGAGTTTTGTAAAAAAAATAATTTTCATGAATTGTATATTATTATTTGCCCTCTTCTATACGTCGTATTATAATGACGACACGCTAAAGCGGAAAATTATACTTTTATACTCAAAGCGCTCGTATGCTATTAGATAGAATTAATTAATTAATAATAAAAATAACTAGTGGCCCGCCCTCGCTTCGCTTTGGTACATATCCTCTAAAATTTGAAATTCCCGTTTGTCCCGTTCCCGTGGGAATTCCGGGAAATGAATATACATGCCCGATTTCTGCTTTATATTTATAGCGGTTTTCGTAAAAAATCGAATTCCAGTTTGTCCCGTTCAGGTGGAAATATCGAGAAATACGTTCTCAGTGCCTCCTCACACTCCCTACCAAATTTCATCATTATATTGTGTCAAATGGTTTTCGTTAAAATTGGGAATTCCCGTTTGTCCAGTTCCCGTGGGAATTACGGGAAATCCGTTCTTTGTGCACCCTAGCAGTCCCTAATGAACATACATCTTCGATTTCAACTCCATATGTATAACGGTTTTCTTAAAAAAAAATGTATTCCAGTTTGTTCCGTTCCGGTGAGAATTTCGGGAAATATGTTCTCAGTTCTTTCTTACACTCCCTACCGAATATAGCTGTCATATTTCATCTCTATATGTCATGTGGTTTTCGTAAAAACTTGAAATTTCTATTTCTGCCGTTCCCATGGGAATTTCAGGAAACCCGTTCTTAATGGTATTTTACACGCCCTAACAAAAATACACACCAAATTTCATCTGTATACGTCAAACGGTTTATTTTTATACTTATGGAATAAGCTTTTGTTCCGGTACAGTGGAAATTTCGGTAAAAATTTAGAATTCCTGTCTGCCCCGTTCCCATGGGAATTTTGGGAAATCCGTCCGTACTCTCTTACACCCCCTAACGAACATAAACACCAAAAGAGAGTGGGTGTAATTTACTTTTGAAATTTAAAATTTATTTGTATGTGTCCGTTTCTTCGTGGGGTCATGTCGATATGTTGTTTTCGTAATTCTTTTTGATTTTGACTAATTTTACACTCGTTTTTGAGGAGGATTTTGAGGATTTAGTATGTCAAATTTTTACAACCTATTTACTGTATAAAAAAAAAAGATAATATTTATCGATTTGGTAACAATCGGCGGGTAAGAAGAGCGGAGGATGCGGGATTTTTGACTCATTTTTGCTTCACTACCCGGAACACATTTGTCATTCATGACTCCTTCTGGGGACTTGTTATTCTTTGGTGTATGTCAAACTTATACCTCCATGCGTCAAATGGTATTTTTTTTTGTATTTAATTCATATTTATTCCAGCCCAGTGGAAATTATGCGAAAACCTATGTTCATCCGGGTCCAATAAGGATTCTAACGGTGAAAGAATTTTTGAAATCGGTTCAGTAGTTCCGGAGCCTATTCGCTGCAAAAAAACAAACAAACATACATACAAACAATCAAAGTTTACTTTTTTATAATATTAGTATAGATTACAGTCAATCTTTATGTCTATCAATATTAACTACATAACTCTATCCCAAAAGGATTGTAATTAATTGATAGACACAGAGATATATGAAAAACTAGTGGGGCGTCCATTTATTATATTGCTTAGTATGGGCTATAACCATTGCAATAAATACATAGATAATACACATAGGCAACTAGCGCCATATTTCAAACTAGTGGACCCCCGCGACTCCGCCCGCGTGTACTACAGAAAAAACAAAATGTCGAAATTATCCGGGATAAAAACATTTTCCCGGGATAAAAAGTAGCCTTATATGTTAAGTGGGACCTGTTACAATATATTCATGAAAACTGCATCGAAATCGGTTCAGCCGTTTCTGAGATTAGCGTGCACAAACGCACATACATAAAAATTCTAAAAATCATTGTTTTGGGTACTATTGCGTTGATAAACGCCTTCTATATATATATTTTTTTCTTATATATCCTCCATGTACAGACAGCGATCCGTTACATTTTTATTAATTCAAATTCAAATATTTTATTTCGGATATTACTCCATATTATATGTATAGATTAAATTTAATTTCGCATTGCAAACGAAATTATAATGGTATTAATAAAATTATTCGGTTTAAGGGGAATTATCGTGGTCACCCTACACAGGTGACGCGGACCGGAGCCGTCATAAATAAAATTTGATCTGACATTCACAAACAGGGCCACGGAACAATTTGCGGAAGTTTATATAATTAAACTGTGACTGGTAAAGGACTTACAATTTATTTGTATGGTAGGTATATATTTTTTGACGGCCGATTGGTGCAGTTGGTAGTGACCCTGCCTGCGACGCCATAGGTCCTGGGTTCGAATCCCGGTAGGTGCAAACATTGATGTGATGAATATCGATGTTTGTTTCCGAGTCATGGATGTTTATATACTTATCTATGTATTTATATACCGTTGCTTAGTACCCACGACACAAGACCTTAGGGATCTTAGTGTGGGACTAGGTCAATGTGTTGTGAAGTGTGTGAATATTTATTTATTTATTTATTTTATTATATATCGCAGCTTTCATACTATAGGGGCACATCTCGAAAATTTTGTGATTTCGAGTTTTTACAATATATCGGTACAAAATCAATAGGCAAACATCTTAAACGCATTTTCCCAATAACCATTTTTTTTTTAGTTGTGCCCCTATAGTATGAAAGCTGCGATATGTATTTACTGGAATATGTTGATTATTGTAACAAATATTATAATTTGTTAATTAATAATATTGCAGTTGAATTATCTAGTCACAAATATGAAACTTGCATATACATATACTAGATACAGCTGCGCTACCGAAATGGGGATTATAAACCCTTATCCACGTTTGGCCTAGCAGGGATAGATGTCAATGATATAAAACAATTCTTTATATCTTCCTGCCCTTATTCCATTATTTATGGGGTCGGCTAAAAATTGTATCATCATCATCATTATCAGCCTATTGCAGTCCACTGCTGGACGCAGGCCTCCCCCAGGGTACGCCACAAGACTACCATGGGGGGTATTTGCCCAGTCACCACGCTGGGCAAGCGGGTTGGTGACCGCAGTTTGTATTTTGGACTATGTTGTCAACACGGGAGGCGCTGCTGCCCACCTCCCGGAAACCCTTAATCGCCTCATATATATATATATATATAAATATATATATATATATATATATATAAATTCGTGCACAGTATCAATAAGTCACAACACTTAACCGAAATCTCTTGATTCTGCCGAGATAATCGGAATAACCAAAACCGCAAAAGTACCGCGTTTGACAATTCAATTATCTGATTCGGCGAGCCAACGGGACGGGACAATATGCTGTTACAATGAAACGATGCTTTGGGTGAACTCCCAAATGGATTAAATGTCCATACTTTCGCGAGTCACCAACAAATAATAAGGAATTTCTTACTCTGTGTACGTTTACAGAATAGTCTAGTGAGTCAACTTACCACTACAATTTAATCATCTTCCGTAAATTTTATTCGTGAAAATGCCGGCCAAGAGCGACATAAGATCGGCCAGTCTAGAATAGCCTTTGGACAGTTGATAATTTAAAACACGACAGCATATAAAGCATACACTGAAAAATAATTATTTAAATTCGTGGATGCAGTATGTCGAGAGATGTTAGATTGATGCCCGAGTAAAGAGTAAAGAGCTTATCTCTAGAAGAAATTTCTTCTATACAAAATAGTGAAAATAAATAGTTAAGTTGACATTAGATAGTAAAATATTGCTATTCAAAAAGTTTATGTAAATCCATTATAATTTTGACTTGGTAGGTATTATCAGTTGAGTAAGCCAGTAAAGCTAACTAGGGCGTGTCCATCGTATTGCTATAAGTTGAACCACTATTGTAGCTATACTATGCTATGATAAAGGCTGTTTGTCGATAAGTTATTTGCCTTGAACAACAGGGAGTAACGAGGGTATATAAAAGGGCAGACGAAGCCTTCAATCGCAGGATTTGTACAGCACTGCTCCAGATAAAGTGTGCTCGTAAAATAACTCGCTAACTTTCTGATTTAGAGATCATTTTCCATTCGTTTTATTCGAATAGCCAAAGTAAGTATTACAAGAAGTAATCATTGTGATTTGTGGCGAAAATAAGTACTCTAGTTTGAAAGTAACTTCCCGAAATTTCCAATAAGATTGTTAGTCTATTCTGTTACATAGGCTTATGCCCCAAACTTTGTTATTGTACAAGTTTACTCAAATATTTTCCTTGGCGAAGATATATCCTAAATTTGCATATTAATAGAGCCGATTTATGTAATAAGTTTTAGTTAAATCAACACTATATTCTCATTGAATATTATTTTCTCATAAATCAACCCTTTGGGGCCGATCGCGCCCTATCACTAGCCCAGCACGAGAAGCCTATTCTAAATGATTAATTGATTAATCAGAGGTTGGTTTGCAAGTAATTACTATGATTTATTATATTTCTAATTTAGGCCTTCTGAATTATATGGATTTTTGGGAAATTGAATTAAACTTACCCAATTCTTTTAATTGATAATATACGAGTATACAGTAATAACATAATATTGTTACATATAATGTACAATGTGTATTAAAATAAACGCACGCAATGATTGAACGGGCAACAGCCGAGAATATAATGAAACATCGCCCGCCAAAAAGGTACCTTGTAAAACGTTTTGTCAACAACAATCCACAGAGATAACAGTTTACCGGGTATTGTAAAGGAAAAATTGGTTACTCGCCGAAATAAATATTTTTATTTCAGAATAAGTTCTGATATAAATACATCAAACAGCATTCACTAATGTCAATAAAACGTTTACAAAGGCAACTAAATTTCACCGGATCAATTTCAAAACCTTTAATTGGCCGGCGAAGGCATGGGCATCTGGCGAGCTTTTTGATGTCCTTCCCTTTTGCTTGAACCGTTGGCTTAAGAAAATAATCACGGCAAAAAGTACGACAAAAGAATCTAATTGATTTGAACAAAGAATGCCTTTTCACGGTGGAATTTTTCAATGTGAACTTTGGATGTCCCTTTAGTTTAGAGGGACTTCTTCGAAAACTTTTGTGAACATCGGACTTACTTTCCAAAATTTGTCGGTTCTTATAGGTTGATGTTACTGTAAGTTTGCGAGGCTCCTACTTATTGTGATTTGTAAACCTTTTCCAGCTTCTGTTGGTTTTGTAAATGGTAAAAATATATTTGAAGGATATGAATATGTCAATTCACGATAAATTGATACAAATTATTAAATAAAGATAAACTTCCATCACGGAAGTTAAACAATCATTTACAATACATTTGTTTCACTTATGAATATAACTCTGAGAAAATCCAACATTTTTTTAAAGGACAATGAACGTAATCACGGTGCCGTTTCAACTCATTTACTCGCGTTTTATCTTAATCATTGCATCTGTCCAGTCGGTGGAAGCAGACGGACTCATCCATTTAAAACTTTGAGTGCGGATGAGGGGACACGTTCGTAAAAGCGTTCGTAATCAAATTTCACTCGAGTCTTTAAGGGTTAAAGCCGGCAACTTTGAGCCGCCCTAATAAATTATATTGCCGACAAAACTGCTCCCGAGTGCGACACAGTTCGTTGGCTCAACTAATTGGTCCAAATTCGAGTAGACCCGGCTTATAATTGGACCGAATTCGTAGCCTTATGCGTCCCGAAATTAGTCGAAATTCGAACGTCTCAGCCGGATTAGGAGTGTCGCGGAACCGCAACACTAATGTGCCCCTAGTCAAACATACGTAATAAGTTTGGACTCGTAAAGTTAATGAAGATCCGTTTCGAGGCGCAAAACAAATTTGCGACCAAGTTTCTGGGTTTTGACTTAAACTTTGTGGAGGCACCATTTGAATACAGCAAATTCTTGCTTAATTAACGCGCCTACCGCGGAACGTCTTTTCCGTCCCGACGGCATTGATGTAACTTTGGTGTACTTCTCCGTTGCCTATTATTTTCACTTAAAGCTTCTCGTTCCCATAGTATATGTATACTCATATTAGACTTGTGCCTAAGCGAAGCGAACTCCCTTTAGTAAAAACAACAATCGAAAATTGTCTAGTCACCATTTATTTACTGGCTACAAAACGGTGAACGAATTTCTTGACAAAGCGAATTCCTCAAGAATCCCAATTAAAGCTGCGACACTTCGCCCGTCGAAGTTGGATGCGAGTTCCAAATCTTGGCGGGCGCTACCTACTCTGAAAGAATTCCTCTATAATTAGTATAAGTTTATACATTCCGAGGTAGCGAGCGGCACAGGAGAGTAGTTTGCGCCAACTTTTAATTACTCACAGATCTCGTCGATAGGCGCGCGTCAATCAAGTGTTTCCGGGCTCTTTTTAGTGAGTTCTCGCTGCGCGCGTTCCGCGATAAATCTCTACCACCATTATGCTTAGATTAACGGGCGGCCAGTTGCAGGAGGATTATATTTTTGCTGTTCCCGCGGCACGAGCGTATCGAGTAATGAATTTATGGCGAACTTAGCGCTCGCCAAGCAGCCGCCGCCGAGTTTATGTTCGTGACTGCGCACCGATGGAATCTTCATAAACGAGCTACAGCGACCTTTTTAATAAGTGAAATCTCGTCGGAGGTCGGCTCGTCGCGCCTGATCGTCTAAGAATTTCAATTCGGTACCGTAACCGTTGGGAATAATAAAACAATTCATAATGAGAGGTGCTCACGAATTCTGTTATTTGCTTAAAATTTTGAAACGGCACGAGAGCGAGGTGGCTCGGCGAGTTGCCGTGTTAGAGAACTCATTTCATGCAAATCGCGATATCGCGCCGGGCGACTCGGCTGTGCTATCAGACATTAGTTGGCACTTGGTGTCGTTTGATCTTAGAAAGCAATTTACTGAAGGCGATAATAGCGGACGCTCGACTCGGGTCGCGGGCTGGCCCCATGCGATTCAACCCTATCTTTGTTCTTACAAAAACGTTTTCACACCAGATATGCGTTAAGCTGAGGCGATTAAAAATAATAATTAGCACTTTGAATGCGGATTTGCACTGTTCGTGCGCGATTGTGGGCGCTGCAGTCATTAGTTCTTTAATGGTGGCATTGACGTGTTATTTGTTTAGTAGTTTTATTAGTGCAGTAAATACCTTATACGAGTACATAGTTTTTATACCAGTTTTTAATTTAATACGAGTATAATAACCATATTTGTGCGCTCAGGTTGAACTATGTGAACTAGTAGGTAAGCTACTGACTTAGATTAGGGATATGTATCCGGAGATATTTAATTATAAAATTGTAGTGTTTTTGAAAGGCAATATCCACGAGGAGTATTTCAAAGACGGACATATTGTCAGTTAAAAGAAATTAACGCCTATTGACTATTAATTAAATTATTTATGAAAAATGTTAAATGATGAGTACTTATGGTAGATATATAAAATTAACAGAATAGTATCGCAAAATGTACTCAAAAATATCGTAACAGCCTAAACAGCACAATATTTTTTCAAAAAGGTGAACTTGTAACCAGAAATACAAGCGAGCTTTCAACGTTTAGTTTCCGTATACAAAACCTCGGTTAGCGCATAAAAGAGAAATAAAATGGATAGTCCGACAAACGTATTAAAACCTCGCCAGCAGGATCCGAGGAAGAAATATTGCTTATTTCTTTTAGCCGACAACACAGTAATCACATTTTGCTTTTGTTCGTTTCGGTCCTTTCATTCGCTTAATCGTGTTATTTCGGGACTTGCGGAGCGATATGAATGTAGGGCATAAGAGAAGGCGGGTTTAATGTGTCTATGGCCTTAGACTATGTAACGTTATTTCTCGATCGAATAAATAGAGATTTGTCACTGACACTTTACCTCTATTAGGAAACTTTAATTTCCACGCATTTGTTATGTCGTATGATATTTCGCTAAATTTATCACATAGATATATTTGTTTTTCTGCTCTATAATGATTTCACCAATAGGTCACTTATAAAGGAGGAAAGAATTGTGGTACGTCTTAGTGCGTGTCGAATCCATAAGCTCTGGTTATATATAATGCCTCTCTAAAAAATAATCAAAATATTAACCAAAAGATGTTTCGGATATGAAAAAAAAACAAATCTAAAACAATTAAAATAGTCGAGGACAAAGCTTTTAGATTTAAGTAGGCATGTACCAACTCTAATGTGTACCTAAGTTATGTCATGCCATACAAAAACATCTTAACTTAACCCCTTCACAAACAAGGGCGTCTTCAACACGCTAGACGTTCAAAACCAAGTCCAAACAGGAAAGCGACGAGGAAGGAAGCGGGCAAAGACAGCAACGAGATAGTTGCGTGTACAGCCGACGAGGAAATTAACGAAATCTCGTGTTTGCCAGACAGATTTGATTCGCCATTCCCATCCTCCTTGTAATGGAACGTTTTGGAGATGTGACTGTTGAAGAAGTATTTATTGTTCGAGATTCGTATTACGGCAGTGTTCTAGAACTCACATTCAAAAATATAGAGATGGGGCTTTTGTAAATAATACGTGTAACATGCATAACGCCACTATAAAACCGTGGCTGGATACACAGCATTCTATATTTGGAATATCATACTGTCAAATTAAAACGTAGGTGTGGTTATGGGAACCTGCAGGTAACATTATTTAACTTTCTGTGTTGCAACTTTATGTAGGTAATACGGCACTGTATATAGTACCGCAATACCTTTTAGCCGGCTGCATAAAAATGTAAACAAAGCCACGTGTAACCCAATATGTGCAGATAGTCGCATTTTTGCCGCTCAACATTCCAAACGCAACGGTTTAGCATATATTACTCTGTCAACAACAATTACTTAACGCAATTCTGATTTCAGCCAGCAATGTATGCTTAGCTTTCCGAGTCATTTGAAACTGCCATTTGATGGTATCGTATTTCATTATAGGTCTGATGTTTATATTGCACATCCTGCTTCGTTTGAACGTGACCAGAGTCTTTGTTTACATCATTATGCAGTAATCATTTTCTAAGAAATCAGTTGAAGCGATTTCAAGTAAGTCTTACGGCTTACCATCTGTTGACTTCTGTTTGCGTTATTATTTCTAACCTTGATATTATAAAGCTTAATTTTAGTAATACCCTTACAATACCCTGTTCGGTTATTTTAAAGTAATGGCAAAAATACGTGTTCGAAAAATTACGTTGCTAGATTCAATACTGTATCGATATGAATGACATCATCTGTTAGTGATGCGCCGACACAATACAAAATATCAGGTATATGAATCAGTTTAGGAATCAATGCGGACGGGCCTACTACTGGTTCGCGTGTTCAATGAACACAATTCATCGTGAATTATGTGACTTTGTCTCGTTTCATTTTGTTTATAGGCGTTCGTGTGGCTCTGTAGAAGATGTATTTTATATGTATTCAGTACTGAATACGAATTATTAATGGCCGACGAGCACATCATTCTGCGTTTATGGCTACTTTTCTCACCTTCATTTCGTAATAGACATTTCGTAATTTATGGCAGGCTTAGCTCTGTAATTAATTTTTTTGATGAGGCGCCGTTGGTAGTAATCCTGCTGCTTAGATCGAGGATCCTGGATCCTGGATGGATGTTCCAATACGTATAATTAAATAATATCTGATAATTATTGTGAATATCGAAGTTTGTTTCTGACCTACTTTGAGCTGTAAATGCTTTTATAGTTTTTATAGTTATCTATTTTTTCACGTGGGCCGTATTCATCATCATCAGCCTATTGCAGTCCACTGCTAGACGTAGGCCTCCCCCAGGGCAGGCCACAAGACTGTCATGGGGGGTATTTGCCCATAGTCACCACGCTGGGCAGGCGGTTTGGTGACCGCAGTTTGTATTTTGTTGGCAACACGGGAAGTGCTGCTGCCCACCTCCCGCAAATCTTTGAAGTAATTTGCCTAGGTATTTGTTCTGACCTTTCGACATACAATACCAAATTGATCGTAATAAGTTCTTTATAGAGTTATATTCCACGAATGTCTCTATAATGTTATCTGTAAAGAATCAACCGTCGATCTAACAATCTGACATCATCGTTGACGCGACGGTTTTTATCGAGCTCCTTATATGTACAGTCTGTATATTGCAATGTAGTCATATATAGAGATGGTATTAGACATACGGGAAAAATTATGGGCTTTGTAAATTTAATGCATTTAGTTATGTGTTTATGTAGCAGATAGATATTATCCATAGTAAGATAGGTTATTGCAAGTGTATTAAAATTACTTGTTGTTTCTAAATTAATCATACCTCAAGCACTATCATGAAATATTGGTATTTTAGTTTATTTTTCACTTTATAAGTATTTAAATACTGTAACTTGTAGACTTTAGTATAAAATTAAAATAAAGTTTAAAGATTCTTTACATAAACAAAAAGTATAATCTGACCAAATATAAATACGAGTAGATGTAAACCATCATAGATATTATTGAAATCCACTCAGATTAATAAAATTCAATTAATATAGTATTAAATTAAACTTTCAAAGGCATTGAACTATCTGAATTTATAATTAAAAATAAATATCAATATACGTGCGCAATTAATTTAGGCTTCAGCGTGAATAAACTGAAAATAGTACTTATGGATGTTAGACCATTTTAAATATCAGCGATTTGTAAGTAGTGTTTTTACTTAATTGAGTCAGTAGTAGTTTGTCACCATGCTTCAAAGATTTACTTGCAGCTTAAACGAATCATAATAAACCCTAAAGTTTAACTTGCAATTTACACTAAAATTATTTTGGTACCATTGAACTAAAAGACATGACAAATTTAAAGTCTCTGGCCTCAGGCAGGATGAAACATCTCAACTGGCCAGCTCGTAAAAATGCTAATTGGTTCTGAAATCGCGTACGTGGTACAACACTAATGATATTCTCCCGCCGTTTTTAACTTTCCGCGGGAAAATGAGTTTTTCTCTCGACATTAAAAAAAATTAAGTCGCGGACTGGACTGAATCGTTTTTTGTTTAATTCTGAGAAATAACCTTTTTGGACATCAACTTCATTGATGATATGGTTTATGACCCAGCAGAATTTTGTATTCTACTCATAATACCACTTCCGTGTATAATTAACCCCACAGAACACTATATACCTACTCTATTACTCCTAGGTTTTCTATTAAATACACGGTTTAACAATGTGTTTACCTATTCTAAAACAATTCATATTACGAATGAATAGAAAAAATATTCAAATTCGAAAAAAAGCCAGCTTGGTTCCCTTACGACATGAAAATTCTTTGTTTATCATTTTAAACCTTTCAACTAAACATCTTGCCATAAAGTAGCGAGACCGACCAAAGCAACCTCTCTAAATTCCCGCGTAAACAGCCAGTAACCTTACCCTGCTATTTCGACCCTATTCACCCCGGAACAAAGAGGTATTGCCAACTCGACTTTTACCGGGTTAATTAAAATGTCAACGGCACTTATTAATCAAAGTATTCCAGCTTATAGCAGGTCACGGATGTCTTGTTCTGTTCGCGTAAGGGCTAGAATTGCTTGGAGAAAATTGTGTTCAGTGTTGCTAATAAGGGTGCGAATTTCCCCTTTGTCTTTACTTTCGACACTGTATTTTAGAGATTTGATTCTATTGATGACCGATATAATGTGATTTATTTCGCCTAAGCTATGTGCTGATATAATGTAAAGGTTTTTATTTGTATTAAATTAGTAGATGCTTTTTAAAATTAATAGAATGATAGTTCAGTTATGACAAAGTAAAATTATTATGACGTGTGGTCTAAAAATAGACGTTAGACTTTTGCGCCGCGGAACTGTATAGGCTGATAGGTGAAACGTGTGGCAAGATTTAAATATTGCCTAACTTACAATCGACACCCACAAAAACTTAATGAGCAATTCAAAATTGGAGTAGGCACATTACCTCTTTTCCCTTCAACACTTATCTCCAGAAAACCATCTTTTTCAGACGGAGTATGCAATATGTGAGTGACACCTTGGATTTCCTCCGCGCCATGATCTGCTGATATCGTGTAATTGAGTTAAGGATCGCACCCACATCACTCCAGCGACCCGCAGGATTGCAATGACGTCGCGACCACGTCATCAATCATGAGGGGGGCGACCTACGAGTATATAGGGCGGGAAGGACGGTCACGCAAATGCTGGCTTCAAATTATGATTCTGAAGCATTGTAATATTTCTCCGTTAAAGTTATATTTATTTATCTTCAGTTACACTTTAAAAACGATATAATCACCTGAAGAAGCAATGTAACGCAAAAGCTGTACAGCATATATGTGTTAGTCGCGAACGCTGTGGTAGAATTTTGAGTGATCTAATTAAAATTGTAGAAGTTAAAACATTGCTAACTTAAAACACATTTTGTTGTTATAATTTCTTAGCCCTACAGTCTTGTGTCAACGTTAAGATGGGCATTCGTTAGCAGATAGTTTAGATGAGCAAAAACGTCCTCATATTAATCATTATACTTTATTATTCTCGGTACAAATCGCCACGTCGCTAATGAGGGACCTTTATTGTGATTAATCAATGTTGAGAAAGGTGGGCTCAACCTTTCTGAATTGTAAGATTCATTGCTCTGAATCTTGAGTTATTAATATGGAAAGTAATATTGAGGAGTAGGGAGGTTGTCTCTTTCGATAGTCATATTGCTGAAAAAGTGGTACATACTTACCTATTTATTTTATGCCTATGTTACTTAAGTTTACTAAGCACTTTTTTAAGTTAAAGGTCTGGTCTAGCAATCCCAGATTAAACTACTGACCTTAGATTATAAAGGTTTAACGAAAGGTTTTAGAGATAACATGATATTAGGTATTTATTTCGTTGAAGTAATGTTAATGAAATTGAAATCAACTTCAGCTGCTTAAGTTTAATAAGTTAAGTCGATAAAAATGAAAAAAGATCAACCAATCTAAAATTGTTCATATCGATAAAAAATACAGAGTTGAATTGTCGATATCGTAGAATGTGTACCCAACTCTAGCAACGCGAAACTTCACTACAAAACTCCAAACAATAACATAATCACACGAACGCCAATGCTCTTATATCCGAATAATACACAGTTTATTGTTCTTTATTCGAACTGTTGAAGGTGGAATATTCTCGAGGCATTCTGTATGGGGGACACGCAGCCAGTCTGGTCACGTGCCGCCAACTTCTTTTCTCGTATCACCTACAAACTTACTTCGTAAGTATCGACTTGTACTTCCCTAAGTATCGATACTTAGAATTTAAGCGAGAGATTAGTAACGATTGTAAATCGAACGGGTTTTTCTTTGTTTTAAAAGTCTAAGCTACAAAGTCTCCTACATCATAGGAGCACAGATTTCGTATAGTACGTTATATACCTAATTAGCTAACCGCACTCTAAATACTTAGATTTTTCTTTTAATCTAATCTTGTTATTAGCATCACAAAATGTATTTAAAAGCACCACAGTTTTTTTTTACAAATCTGACCGATATTGCAAAAATCAAATAATGTTTCAATAAACAAGTGCGAAAACCTAACCAAGCGAATAATCGAGTACTGTGCGTGCAGACGTTCATAATCGGAAAATGACTCATTCGAGTAAGAAATCATTGCGTGCTCGGTAGCCAGATCCACGATACAAGATTGCTGTTAACTAAAATAACTGCATTAGCTGCGTATCTAAGCACTTTATTATCTGTACGGTAGAGGTTAGTTTGGAGCCGGTAACGTGTTTCGTTAAATGGTAACGTACGAAGGCGCCGATTGCAGTGTCGATACGCGGCACGCAACGTCACGCGTGTGCTTTACACCATACTATTAGGTTTATATTTTATTGGTCTAGTCTGTTCATACATAATTGCATTTTGCCGTAAATCAGTTCGACATGGGAACTTTGTTCGTTTAATTATGTATTTTAAACAAGGGAATATAGCTATATGATTCAGTAGAGATACGAAGATTTTGCTTGCATTTGTTTATATTCTGACGGTTTGTAAGCATAATAATTTTTGTTTTGTAACGTGTTTTCGACTAATTTAATAGGATGCATGTACTTAGAGGGTAGAGTAAATGCAGACTCAACCGTTCGCTATGCGTAGAGAAGGTAGAAGAAGAAGAATTTTTGTCTGAAATTAGTTTAGGAAAGATATCACACCGGATATACCTACGTACTAACTTCCACTTTTCAAATACTTATTTATAGTTGCAATCATCAGAGTATTAAGTAGCTACATTTACATAACATAAATATGACGGTCGATTCGATCGAAGTCATAGATAATGCCGACCATCCACTCACTTATCGAGCATCAAATATATCGACAACTTTTTCAATCGAGGAAAGAGATGTGACAATTTTGATGTAAACGCTGCCGGCACGTGTGAAACAAGTAGGTAAGTACAGCAATCGCGTTGAATTATGTAATAATGATAAATCGATCCTCAGGTACTACCTGATTAACTCGATATACCCATGGCGTAAGGTCCACATAATATTTATACACATGTAGTCAAAGAAATACCGCATAATATAAAGAGTCGGGTTTTTTATTCGATACCAATCGACTGCTGATCGAGATTTCCCGCATCGAAATGTCAAATGTCGCGTCGTTGGATCGGGCGCTTGTGAAAAAAAACCGTTTATTTCATATCGAAAGAGAATGATAAAATGTCGCACGTTGAAAATGTCATGGAAATAATCTGATAAAATAAATGCATTTTTGTTAGTCTCAATGCCTTTTTTATGCTTTTTGATTGGTCAATTGGTTATGTAAATGCTCGATTGGTATCTTATGTTTCTGTAAAGGTGTGTCTAAAATTCAATAAGAATGAATAAGTTCTCATATTATTTAAGAAAAATATAAAAGTTGCATGGTACTCAAATTTATCATTGTTATCTTATTAGCTAATGTTACACACAATGAGGGTTGACGTCAGGCAAGCAAACGGCTGTAAAACAAACGCCAAGTCTTTGGCAATATGAGTTTCGAAAGAAACCGTATTGCGCCTATCTCATAAAAAATGGGTCAAGGGCAGGAAGATCTTATTGACGATTGTTGTTTGATTATTATCTTCTTAGTTGTTTATGAAACTATACTAGGGAAAGGGCGGATGATAGGACTACACACGTTAAAATAAAATAAACCTAAATAGCTCATCACATACACCAGAAAACCAATAATAACCAACAAAAGCCCAAAAATCTTCGCTTACACAATTAAATACACACGGGACAGACAATGGAAGAACGCGAAGCCAATGAAACCCTCTGTACCGACACGCATTAAGCACCAATAATCCAGGCTTAGGCCATCCGATTCAATTGCCAATTGCCTCCTTTGAAGAAAAAAACGGTTTCCTCATACGTCTTCTATAAAGACTTCGGCCTCCCTTTCACTCGCGATCTCTCCCTCTAATCCAATTCAATTGAATGGATGGTGAGGCTCCTAACATCTATTTTCACTACGTGACACGCGTAAAGCATTTCGTACTGAATGTTAATGTATTTTTTTTATAAAAAAAAATGGTAAATGTATCGCATGAATACACACTTAATTTTATAGATTTTTTTCGGGTCACTTAACGTTATGAATAATTCGGGGTCGTAAATTTAAAAAGAAAACAAGTTCGAAGATGTTTAATGAATAAATGATATTTTAATAATTATGTTATTTTTTAATGCTTTCATGTCTCATTAGAAACATATCTACCTAATAAGAGGGCATATAAAATAAAAGGTTTTTTTTTTCTTTGACATACTAGGTACCAAGCTATATTTTATTAAGGAATTTGTAGAAATAACTCGACCACTTTACCCAACTTTTTTCGTTTTGATGTCTTAATATTCAATATAAAAGCTGGCTTAAATATAAAAAAAGTTGAAAAGGGTGGACCTGATAGGTAAATGACAATGAAGTATTAAATTACAATGGAGTACTGTAACAGCATTGCTAGTGGCGATTGCCAAAAGCATTGCTGTTTCTCTAATATCGGGTGTACACTAGCTTTAATAAATATCATTTCATTTTGATGCCACTTCCTGACAGTTTAATTGTACTTTCACCGGAATTGCCTCCGTCTGAATGAGACTCCAT
Source organism: Carposina sasakii (assembly GCA_014607495.2). Classification (NCBI taxonomy): domain Eukaryota; kingdom Metazoa; phylum Arthropoda; class Insecta; order Lepidoptera; family Carposinidae; genus Carposina; species Carposina sasakii. The sequence goes on along the minus strand of CP053149.1, from coordinate 2,654,409 downwards.
CTTGTCATCGGGAGACTAAACAAAGGTCTCCGGGAATTCGATAAAGGACACAGATGCTTGTATTTACAGTGGTAATGTTTCCCTTGAGAAACTGTAGTAAGTACTTTCATATATTTGATTTAGGACTTATTTTCAAAGAGTAAAGTATCTAAATTTTGAGCCAACGACTAATGATATGGGAAGGAAAGGGAAATAGGTTTTAAGGGGTTTGTCTTGTAATTGTATTAGGAATGACTGCAGAACTACCAAATTAAACACGCTTTTAGAGCAATTATGAACTTTAAAAACAAAAAGGTATTCACAAAGCGAGACGTCACCTCTCGTTTTCATAATAAAAATAATCATGCTTTAATAGAGTTCATGATAATTTATTACTTAATTGTATTTTAAGCTCAATAATAACATTTTCTAATGGCGGCATGTAATGCAAGCAATAGGTACATGCTAATTTAGGGCTCATTCACTCGTATTACAACTCTTAACCCGTTCCATCCATGTTAAACTCGAAAGATAACCCCCATTTACCCCTAGTTCCCTTCGATACGAGCCGGATACACCAACTATGGTGTACAATATCAAAAAATTGTCAAATTCACACAATTCACATCAGATACACTATGAATAAGTCAAAATCTGAGGCGGCTTCCTAACCCTCATCCTCGGGGATACGTTTAGGAGTCCCCTTGCCATTGATATAAAATGTTTATAGATATACCTCACATAGATTTGTCACTTCAGAATTTAGGTAGTGTAACAAATGTGTGATTTACCTAATTACTGTAGGTGCTTGTACATTCGTACGTAAATGCTGTTTGTCCACATATACTTACCTAATTAATTAATCAGTCATCGTAACATATTTTATAAAAATTATAATTAATTATTAGTTTACTATTTCAACTAAGTAGACAAATTTACTATTCTTTCCAACATAGTGTGAGTACAGACTCACAATAATAATTGTTAATAGGTAAAAAAAATAGATTACCCATTTTCGGATACAACGATATGCAAATCGTACATATCTATTTATATGAATAGCCTAGTCTATTTGTTACTTACGGAATTATGTACAGAAAAGGTAAAAATACCTATCGCTACCTACGATCTACTAGGTACATGTTTACTAACTAAATTTAAAACTAAAAAGAATATAGAAAAGAAAATGGCGATATTACAAATAAATTAATAAACTACACAAACAAATCTATAATATTTTACCATCTATGTGTACACAATACACAGAGGGGACTTTCCGTTTTGTATCCCAATAAAATGTACCTACTGCATCAAAAATGTATCCGTTCCGGAAACTTGTATGCGTGCGCCTTTGTCTGTGATATCTCAACCAGAAATTATTAAGTTAAATTCGCCGCCATTACCAACGTGGGGGATAAAGTTCTGGTTTTGATGTGATGTGGCTAACAGCCATATTTATATGTATTGTTTGGATAGCTAGAGGTTTAGTGTAAAATATTTCATGTAAAGGGTCAATACCCTCTATGTTTTACATGTTCCGTTTTGCGCATTTTATTATAACTGAAAATAGAGACATTTTTGTATACGATGCTTTTAAAGGATAAAGAAAATTTTTGTATCCACAACCAATAGCTACCGTAACGTACCAATGGAATTTGCGTTATGATTATGATTATACTGCAGTGTGCATTGGTGAAAGAAGATTTACGGGAGTATAGTATTACTTTAATCGGAGTAATAAACTGGAGAAAGTAACTTATTCGTAAGTTAATGCAACCCATCTGCCCTGCATGGTGGCTATTGTTAAAAAACCACTATGGCACTAGCCTTGTGGTGTGCCCTAAGGGAGGCCTACGTCCAGGAATGGACTGTAAAAGGCAGATGTGAAGTTAATAGGTACCTAACTTTCATAAAATGTAGGTAACTATCACTAAATTCTATTGTAGCGGGTACCTGAGTCCATATAAACATATTCATTTTCATTTATAAACGTTCACCTAAGACGAGCCTAGTTACGAGTAGGTCACAAGGCGTCTATTAAAGCAATATATTTATTTATTTGTTACCAAGTTAAGTTATTTAATTTAATTTAATATCTCTAACTAAAGAGTTAGGGAACCTGTAAAGCATTACCGTAGTTCACACCGCATCTATATGAATCGAATAGAACAGAAAAAAAAACACAAAATGATCCATTCGAGGACCAATGGACATCGCATCGAGCTATCGATAGCAATCGCTCGTTCGATAGTCTAATACCGGTAATGGAAGGCGACACGGGCGGGCTCTGTTCGATTTTCCGAATCGTTTGCCTCGGAACCCCCTACCAAGATAACGAGAACCTCTTGCTCGCATATACGAGTATTTCGATATGTGCATCGGAATCGAATAGGGTTATGCGCCCTAAACTTATCCCAGACGTGTCCTTAAAGAAAGGGCAAACGAAGATTTGATAATGCACATAGATTGTAAAGGGGGTTTCTAAGCGAAATGCCTTTCGAAATGCTATGAAGACAGCCCAGTGATAGAGAACCTAGCTATAAAATTTGCGACTTTTAATCACGTCTATGTTTCAAAATTGTATGAACATTCCAGATTTGCTAAGTAATACCCTGTACTACTTAAAAAATATACGTGTTTCCGAGTCTTAAATTTTATGTATGGATTCTCTACAATGAGCTATTTTCATTGTAGTTTGCACTTTTGTTATACCATGTAGATCTGAGACCGCCAATATACATATGTCGGAGATCAAGATGTCATATCCTACAGTCGGATCTCCAACGCCATCTATTTTCAATCGTTGAAGTTAGAAACGTCAAGTCGACAGCTATCACTGACTTGAGGACAGCTGTCACTTGGGTAAAGACAAGACAGAGTACTGAGAGGGCGCCACTGTAGATTTACAACGACCACCGGGTCGTTTGAATTGAGCCGGAGGGTATTCTGGGCTTGGTTGTTGCGTCTGTCGAGCGAAGCACGGGTGCTAATCAGCCTCTGTCTTGTACTTACCACGTTTCTACGTTATCCGCTAGAATCCTAGTAATCTTGTGCGTAGATACAGTGAAAGTGTTTGTGATTCCTAATTAAGCTTGTTTACTACACGCCGCATTCTTTATTTCGGATTTTGGAAGATGTCGGACACACCTAACGGCACGCCACTCGACCCATCTACGTCATCAGGCGTGGGATGCAACCCGGATCACCCACATGAAACACGTGCTTCAAATAGTGACTCGAGCGAAGAAAAATGGCGTCTTCTCTTCGAGCAACAAAATCAAAATTTTCTGGCGTTGGTGCAAGCAATAAAACTACCTGCATCTTCGGACTCTATTCGCCTTCCTGATTTCGACCCAGAGAAAAGAGACATCGACGCCCGAGCTTGGATAACGACCGCGGACATGTGTATCACAGATCGACATCGCCATGGATCTTCTCTGATGATCGCGTTAAGCCACGCACTCAAGGGCGAAGCATCATCTTGGCTGTCTTCAATATCGTTTCCTAATATGACGTGGGCCGATTTTAAGGAGCTTTTCGTAGCAAGGTATGACTGTCCTGAAACTGCTGCTTCCTTTCTCATCAGTATGCACGACAAGAAACCGAGAGATAACGAGTGCCTGGCCTCATACGCCGCTACCCTCATAACATCCTTAATGGCAAGGTGGAATGGACTGACTACAGAACAGATAGCAATAGCCACTGTCTTAGCTGATATTTCAAAACAAGAGCCACGTGTTCAGAGGATTGCTATAACGACTGACATCAAGACGCGTAACCATTTACAAAAGGAATTGAACGCTGTCTCGTTCCTGAAGAGAAGTTATTCATCAAGTATTTATCGTGATGGACCCGACCTAAAAAGAAACCGACCTAATGGATCTGCTGTGACCATCAAGTGCTTTAATTGTGGACAACTAGGCCACAAATCTCTTCAATGTCGCAACAAAGCCAATTCGAAGAAGCAAGATGACCGGTCCAAACACAGGTCCTTTCACGGGGACCATAACTCGACCAACCAACCTACAGGGAGAACCGATCGCATCACCTGCTTCAACTGCCGGGAACAAGGCCACTATGCATCCGACTGCCCGAAGAGGAAAATCAAGGAGGGGAACAACGGTACGGCGGCGGCACTGGAACTGGTCCAGCTAAGGAAAAGCGAGTAGACGTGTGCATTGTGAATGCGCCTTCGGGTTCTCTGCGTCACTCTGGTGAGTCATTCCCATTTACTTACGACTCAGGTTCAGAGTGTTCCTTAGTTAAAGAATCGATTGCTTTGAAATTTAGTGGTAAGCGAATTTATGACAATGTTTCTATGACTGGTATAGGACAAACTTCTATAGCCTCGTACATGCTCTAGGCGATCTCGTGAACAAGTACGTTGTAGTGTACATGGATGACGTGCTAGTTGTGGCCAGTAACATCGACGAAGCTTTCGATAGACTAAAGGTAGTATTAGAAGTTCTTTCTGGGAAGGGATTTTCGTTAAATCCTAAAAAGTGCTCATTCCTGAAAGAAAAAGTAGAGTACCTAGGCTTCGAGGTGCGCCGAGGTCAAATTCGTCTGAATCCACGAAAGATAGTTGCACTTACCGCTTTACCACCGACCGGCGCTCTTAATAATCAAGGTAGATTTTATGATTTTCATTTTGATTCGGGTGCTGAGTGTTCACTAATAAAAGAAAGTGTTGCATCAAGTTTCAATGGTAAAAGAATTGCTAAAACTGTCTCTCTAACGGGAATTGGTCAAACCAGTGTATTCAGCACCCAGCAAATACTGTGTAATGTTGAAATTAATGATTATTGTTTAGAACTTTTATTACATGTTTTACCCGATGTGTATATGCGTAGTGATATTATGCTAGGTCGTGAAATATTGAGTCAAGGCTTCGTTATTAACTTGTCAACAAATAATTTTAGCATTTCAAAACAAAATAATTTGACAGTTTTAAATTGTGACGTTTTAACCGATTCTAGTATCAGTAACGACTTTAGTAATGTTGACACAGATATACCCTCTTGTAAAAAGTCAGATCTTTTAACTATTTTAGGTGAATATTCCAGTTATTTTACAACAGGTTTGCCAAAAACTCGTGTAACTACAGGTGAACTCGAAATTCGATTAATTGATCCGAAGTATAGAGGTCCTTTTAGGGTATCGGAGGTACTTGAAGGTAATCGTTATGTTCTTAAAGCCCTTAATTCCAATAGAACCTATAAGTATGCACATGACAGACTTAGGCGAATGCCTGCGAATGACATTACCAATGACATGCTGACATGTGACCGTGATGATAATCTGTGCGAACTTGACGGGGATGGACCGTCATGTTCAAATTAATGTTGAGTTGACTGATTGAGAGTGGTTTACGGATACCGGATAGAGGTATTCAAGAGTCACTGGATGGAAGTGACTAGACTGGTATACGGAAGCTGGATGGAAGTTTCTAAGAGTCACTGGATGGAAGTGACTAGACTGGTATACGGAAGCTGGATGTAAGTTTCTAAGAGTCACTGGATGGAAGTGACTAGATTGGTATACGGAAGCTGGATGGAAGTTTCCAAGAGTCACTGGATGGAAGTGACTAGACTGGTTTACGGAAGCTGGATGGAAGTTTCCAAGAGTTGCTAGATTGAGGCAACTAGACTTACTTGACTGACGTTACTCTATATGGATTGTGCATACTGTAGCCTTGTTTTGGAATTATTTACCTTGTGTGTGATGATTATAGTCGATTTCTTTGTTTAATAGTATGCAAGTAAATTTGTAACAATTTGGTATAGTAAAATGATTTTCAATTTTGATTATGATGATATTGGTTCGTTTGAAATAAAGGTTTAGTAACGTTTAAATTAAGTTTTTACTGTCCCAATGGTCAGAAAGACCGAGCGTGATACATGTTACTTTGCAAAATCCTCTTTCTTTCCAGAAACCCCACGCGAGGACGCGTGAGTTGTCAAAATGGCCGTGTCGGAGATCAAGATGTCATATCCTACAGTCGGATCTCCAACGCCATCTATTTTCAATCGTTGAAGTTAGAAACGTCAAGTCGACAGCTATCACTGACTTGAGGACAGCTGTCACTTGGGTAAAGACAAGACAGAGTACTGAGAGGGCGCCACTGTAGATTTACAACGACCACCGGGTCGTTTGAATTGAGCCGGAGGGTATTCTGGGCTTGGTTGTTGCGTCTGTCGAGCGAAGCACGGGTGCTAATCAGCCTCTGTCTTGTACTTACCACGTTTCTACGTTATCCGCTAGAATCCTAGTAATCTTGTGCGTAGATACAGTGAAAGTGTTTGTGATTCCTAATTAAGCTTGTTTACTACACGCCGCATTCTTTATTTCGGATTTTGGAAGATGTCGGACACACCTAACGGCACGCCACTCGACCCATCTACGTCACATAGATTATGCAGCGCAGTATGGACTTTTAACTGGTTGATTAAATTAATCTTTCACCCGTATCGACCCTATTTTCTATTGAGCCATCTCCTTTATATTCTTCCTTTATGGACGGTATCGTATAAACTTTTATATGTCTGAACTCACCAGGAAAGTTGTTTAAAAAGCGTAGCTGTCATCCCCGGTGTATCTGTAACAAATAAAATTTTATGTCAGACATTTTTCTGTATAATCAAATGTTCAGGCTAGACTACGGAATACCGAAAGAGAATATAGCGAAGCGGATATCTGCATTTGAATTTGAAAGTTTAAATACAGGATGTTTTTTTGTGGCCACCTTTAACGAAGGGTACGTATTCTATACATGAAATAAAGTAAGTTTATGCCAAATTCACATCCACATTTTCAATACCGCACTATGAAAAACAATGCAATTTATCATAACAGGCATTTGATCCCAAATCCTGAATGTTTCGGATTCCAAATTCGAGCTTCGAATTTGTCGTCATCCATCCATAATGCAACGGACACGGCGCGGGTTCTTCGCCGGCATTCGCGGCGTTTGCTCGAATATTCAATCAGTTGGCAGAAAGCTTGTGTCCCAGGCCAACATAGGTGAAATTACACTAGGCTGTTTATAGGCTGTTTACGCTTTTTATTGTTATGTTGTTTTACTGTGATCCTAAAAATAATTATGATCCGAACTTAGACTTTAATATATCGCTATTTTCTCGAAGGCTGTATGGACATACTTTTTCTTTGTCTTTCCATTAAAACTAAAAAATGCTCAGACTCTCCTACGACTACTCCAAGAAAAAACACTATCGGCTACTTACAGAGTCAAACACATAGATATGTTTTTGTTATACATTTATACCTTACCTGCTATAAAAGATAAAGCAAGCTTTTTATTCACATTTCGTATAAAAATTATTACTTTCTTTACATAGTTCACGTCAAGCTGTCACAACTAATTTCACTTTGGCGCTATAAGAGCGTTCAGAGGAGGTTCAGACACTCTCAAAGAGTCATTGTTTACATCTCATCAGCGTTCAAAAGGTTACTAAAGAGTGACGTCCATAGAGCAGATTTAAAAAGGAGATGTGTTGCTTTTGTATTATTATACACATAATAATATATAATGACATATTGCTTAGTATGGGCTATAATCATTGCAATAAATACATAGATAATACACATAAGCAACTAGCGCCATATTTCAAATAAACTATTTGGAGAAACGCACTCTAAAGTTTAACTCATACTAGCGCAGAGTTGAAGCGCATCGAAACGTCAATCTAAAACTTTTCGTAGGTGAATTAATATTTTCTCCATAGCGTAGGTATGCGTTATGCTGTGTGTGGGAATACGGTTGAATTTGTTATGTTACTTTCTGGTTTTACGCTTCGACGTGCTTCGACTCTGCGCTCGTATCTACCCTTAGCGACATCACACGACAACATTGATTATCACACATCCCCTTTGTATATGCTTCATGGTAACGCCCCTGTCAAAAGATCTACAACAGCACTATGCTCATAGTGCAACAAACTTTTCAAAGCCGATGGGATAAAGCTGAAACTTACTTTACCTGTCAACTTATTCCTATAAAGATATACAGGATGTTTTTTTGTGGCCACCTTTAACGAAGGGTACTCTATATATGAAATAAAGTAAGTTTATGCCAAAAAAAATGCTGGGAAAAAAAAAAAAAATTTAAATTCCTTGATCATGCGAAATTTATAGTGTCTAGTATTTATGTTAGTTTTTTTATAGACAATATTAATTATTTTTCGTGAAAAAATCCTGCTACGCGCGTCTATGTGCATTTATGCAGAAAAACGCAGTCTATTTACTCAACTTTGGACCCTAATATTTTGGAAACCAGACACTTCCCAGGTATGCTTCCATGGAGAAAAATGATCGTGATGATGAGGAGATTCCGTAGTTTTCGGGAACGTTGACGACCAAAAATCACCCTGTATAGTGGCGACACTGTCAAAGGGTCAGATAAGTTTGTTTTATCTCAGTTTGTATAAACAATACGTCAATATGATATGAAGCCCACGCTCAGTTTCAAAAGGGATAATCTAATGTATACTTTATTTCAAGTCTTCAGACAGGCCCTAGTGCTTTTGTAATATTGTCTTCTTTATTTATATTTAGTTCCGTAACAAATCGTTTCAATTCCCTATTTAAACACGCCTACATTCGTTACTGTCTAAACAAATATGGAGTTTATACGATTGAATATAAGCTTACATATATGTATATACATAATAATGTTTAGATCTATAGAAAATTCTAAAAATGATTACATTTATAGGTATATTATGTAATTATACAAAATGGATTCCTATGTAAATCGACGGGATGAAAGGCACAGAGAGCGTTGGGCATGAGTGTGGATCGATATAAAGGAAGAGGTAGACCAAAGAAGTGTTGGATAGACTGTGTGAGAGAGGATATGCGTGTACTGGGAGTGAGCAATGAGATGACGGATAATAGGGATGAATGGAAGAAAAGAACATATTGCGCCGATCCAAATAAATGGGAACAGGGCAGGAAGATGATGATGAGATTCCTTACATAACTATATAATATGATATCTTTACATTTTAACTGTAGACTTGTATAAAGCCGCACATTAATGACTAAAGCAGTTCAACTCAACGTACGAGTAGTTCTATAAGCGTCGCTCCTCGAACGACAAACATTAACTTGTAGAAGGCGTGGGAACGCATATCTATCTAACTGTACCCACAAGCCAATGCAATAAGCAAAGGTAATAAAGGACAAAACGAATTGCGCAAGGAAGTAACAAAGTGCTCAACGTTTTAGGTCAATCTTTGTTAAACGAATTGAGCTATCAAAATGTCATTTTTATGCACGCACTCTTTAATAGAGTCACTAGCCGTATTATCTTCGTTTCATCATGGTGCGTCTTTTTCTCAGAACTAAAATATTTAGGCAGTTTTAAAAAATTTTACCATGTTAGAAGCTTTTCACTTAATGGCTTAATGTTTGAAACTATAACTATGTAGGTATAAATTACACTCTGTGTGTATAATAGCTGTACACAGTTTAATTTGACAAATATTCTATACATATATTTTTCTGTTTAAAGTCATGTATAGGTATATAAGGAGGATGTTTTACGTGCGGTTTATTAGTAGCATAGTGAAATTTCACATAGACAATACTAAAGCCTCGAGCACACCGGATGCGTATGTGTGCACGTAAGCGTAGACGTACACGTACCTCTGAGTTTAATGTAAGGAACTGTCACCGCTTGACGTCTATGCTTACGTCTACGCATACGCATCCGGTCTGCGCGTGCCTATACAGTTCCATACATTACAACTCAGAGGTACGTGTACGTCTACGCTAACGTGCACGCACACGCATCCGGTATGCTCGAGCCTTTAATGTATGGAACTGTTACCGCTTGACGTCTATGCTTACGTCTACGCATACGCATCCGGTCTGCCCGTGCCTATACAGTTACATACATGACGACTCAGAGGTACGTGTACGTCTACGCTTACGTGTACGCACACGCATCCTGTGCGCTCGAGGCTTTATATTGCTAAAATCACTAATGTTTAAAAGCTGCAACTCTAAACCATTGTTTTAAGTCTACTATCTGTACTATGAGTACATTAATTCATTATCTTTCTAATGCTTTATTGTACACAGTAAAGTTTTCACAAATAAAGTTTATGACAAAGAAAATGTACAAAGGCGTGCTTATCTCTAAAAGAAATTAACATAAGAGGTAGGTACTCGTATGTGTGCACACAAACAGACCAATAAACTAAATAATTAAATAAAAGAATAGACATAAACCTAAAATAAACAAAAATACTATAATCATTGTGCACACAATATATTTCTGAATATAATTATGATTTGACTGTTTATTTTAAATATTTATGTATGTACAATGTTCAAATACTTTATGGCATATCAAGTAGGTAGGTAGGTCTTGACTTATAAATAAGGTTGAGTGTCTTCTAGATGGGGCAGAGGATTTCCACGTATGTACCTATAGGTAAGTACTTGACATACCTAAAACTTATACATGTAAGAGCCAATCGACTTTAAATAGGAGACCGTGAAATAGTAGCGTTGTAATTATTTGTAATTTTAGTTATGTCACCACATCCCAGAGGAATTATTTCTCACATAACATAATTTCTTAATGCGGATGTTAGAAATAGCTATAACAAACGATGATACAATAACCATTGGTGTATTTAAAACCAAAAGACTGACATTGAGTAAGAATACAATTATTCACAAATAATCCTTTTTTAGTGTAAAAGGTGTTAATACGCAGGATTCCGACGGTAATTCATATAAGTAATTACTTAAGTGCATGCGAAAGCGGACTGTTTATGCGAAGTCTCGCCCTTCGTGCCGCAACATAGCCGAGTTTACGAGGAGCCCTTTTTCTTCCTTTTTTCAAGGAAAACAGGCACGAAGGTAGCTTAGTATGCAGCTCGCTTGAATAATGAGACGCTTCTTTGCTAGGCACAACGCGGATTTTTTTAACACATTCTAGAACTGCAAAGTAGGAATATGGTTTTAAGGACCTACTATACAGGGTGTTTGTGACAGTCAGACAAATATTGATATGGTGACTTCGGACCATGATTCTGAGATGACAATTGATTGATTTTCGTAGGAAAATTCCAAAATTTTCCGACTTTACTTAATTTTTCCATGAAAAAATAGTGTGGTTTGTTTAAGTAGGCCTTAAATAATAACTTAAAAATAAAATTTTTACCTATGGATAATTTTCAAAAAAAAAAGTTGCTCTCAAAAAAGTTCAATCAAAAGAGTCACAAATGATCCCAAAAACAGTTAAGTATCATAAGATCATTAATAAAGAAAATGGAAAAAATTCTTCACCCGAGTGGGAATCGAACCCACGACCACTGCAAACCGTGCCAGCCTCGTTGTGGTACTTGTTCAGTATCTAAGTATTTGCCTGGCTGTCACACACACCCTCTATACATACAATACAAATAAATATGGCTGTGTTCCCATTCATACAATATACATATACAAATAAATATGGCTGTGTTCCCATACATACAATATACATATACAAATAAATATGGCTGTGTTCCCGAAATAGAGTAGCTAGAACTGCAGGATCATAAAGGAGATCCGACAAATTAATGATCTGTGACAAGTTGCCACCTTTTCGCATGAGAAAATGTAGAAGTTCCTTAATGGCTCGAGCACACCGGATGCGTATGCGTGCACGTAAGCGTAGACGTACACGTACCTCTAAGATTAATGTATAGAACTGTCACCGCTTGACGTCTATGCTTACGTCTACGCATACGCATCCGGTCTGCCCGTGCCTATACAGTTCCATACATTACAACTCAGAGGTACGTATACGTCTACGCTTACGTGCACGCACACGCATCCGGTGTGCTCGAGCCTTAATACTCTTACGATATGCACGGAACGAGATGCAGCTGATTCTAGTGAAGCCCCGCTTCAGCACGAGAATAAGTCTCTCTCATCATAACTCATCGATTAATTTATTAAATAAGAAAACAATTTTGTACCTATCCATCCAGAGTTATTCATAAATGCAATAGTTTATTACTATTATGCTGGAAAATAAGTTCGCTTTGCGCATACAATCAAATTGACCAATCAGCAAGCGCTAGGTTTACACTGACTCAATACTGGTATCACACGTTTTTCACTATTGGTTTAAAAAAAACAATGATGGATACCAATAAATGATGTGCTCCAGTAAATAAAATTGTAATATACCTACCGAAAGTAGGGGAGCTAAGGGAAAACAAATTAATATTTGTCAACTACACAATCTGTACCTGCTTTGGGAAAGTAAGAAAAAAATCCCTCGAGAGATCTTCTTATTCTCGAGTTGTAGTTATTTGAAACAAAGTTGCTTAGGGTGAGGACACGAGAGCATACATAGCAAGAAAGCATCATTTCAAAGAAAGATTGCATGCCATATTTTCTTGCCGAAACATATCTCCGACATGTTACACAACGTGTACCTATGCACAACAAATAATGTTATTATGAAAAATAACGTTGCCAATATGTAATTTAGAAAAGAGATCGTAAAATTCGTCATCCGAGTAATTGACCCGGTAGCTCAGTGGTTAGAGCGCTAGCACGGTATGTAGAGGTTGTGGGTTCGATTCCCACTCGGGTGAGGAATTTTTTCCATTTATTTATTAATAAATTTATAAATTAATATTTTGATATTTAAACTTTATTAACAACCTGAGAGTGAAAGATGATTAAACCAGAAAACAAACCTCTACCTAGATAGAGTGGGGACTGAGAACTCTATACCTTAAGCGATAAAGACAACAGCGTTTGCAACATTTTTCATTGTTGTAGCTCCAATATATTCTCATCTGCAGGTAAAAAAGGTTAATTAATTACGAAGAGGTGCAAGAATAAATTAATTATTTTTATAACTGTTACGAACAAAGGAGCTAACCTAACCACACTTTAGTTACTTTCCGTACTTATTTGGAGTTATGTGGGTGAGATGATTCACGTACAGCGTATACTAAGAAAAAATATTATGAAGTTGTGTTGCAACATATTGATTGTTCTGTACTGTTCGAAAAAGCCTTAGTAATAAAAGAGCAGAACAATTAAATACGATACCTACCTACGTTCAATTACCTTGAATATTCAAAGCGTACTTATTTTCATCATCATTACCATAATCATCATATAGCTAAGAATATCAACAGTCTAAAAGTATGTATTTTACATTCTAGTGAACAAATCTTTATTTTGGTTTCATCAAACATACTTTGTCCCAAAACTGAGATCCCCCATTTGCATTTGGAATTACATTAATTGTTAATCCGACATAAAACGCCGGACCCGTGCGTAATAATCACTACAGTACTTGACCTAATCAGGCGTCATCCAAACTTTCCGGGAAAAGCCGGCCAATCCCGGTCCCGGACACCGGACTAATGTCGCGGCCGCCCGGACAAATAGTCCGTAGGATTAGTGACGCCTTGATTAACTAAGCTAGGTGGTGTTGTTTACTTCTACTATGTTATGCACCCCTGGTACTTCTGGGCGAGATTGGGTGATGTATTTTATGTTGTTTTAGGACGTGGTTTTGTCTGTTTCAGTGTAAGTTCGACGTTGATGAACTCTCGCAGGGTGTGGGATGGAAACTTAATAGGTTTGATATATAGGACAGACGCTTTTGTAGGTAGGGTTCTTGATCATTAGGTATTTAGAAATAAAAAGCAAAACAACTAATGAGCATCATTATAGAATTCCAAAGATATTCATCTACTTGTACAAGTGGTACTTATGGTAGAACTAAAATAAAATATGATAGCTTTATCTTATTGAAAGACCTTTTTAAGATTCCGACTCTTTTCCAAGCGTCTTGTACCACCGGAATGTAACACACATATTCTTAGAAATTGGAGTATTTGCTTGAAGTTATTGTCAATTTCCATGCAAGAGCATTGGCTTCTATTGGCATGGTATAAGAGAATCGAATGTAGACAACGTGTAGAATATATCAAAACTGGTGTAACATTTACTCGTATAGACCAAAAATATAACCTATAAAGTTTGTTAAGTACTGACGTTGACTAAGCACTTGTAGAAAGTTTCATGTTATTATTGAATAAAAGTTTTTTGGTAAGAAAAAGATTTCTCATAAAAGTAATAATGATTAATTGCCAAGCATAGAGGTTGATTAATGTGCGAAACATCACAGAAATTATAGACAGCGATTTTTGCAATTCATTGAAGATATAGCTTGCGTTCCAATAAGGTTACAAACTTTGTATAGTCCATCAAAAGTGTCGCTAATTTCTACGCATCAAACGTTTCTGCTAAAGATTATGCGAGAGTTCCTACTACATTCGCAGTCCTTATTGTCTCCACTCGATGGATATTCCTGACGACTTTTCTCTTGTAAATTGTAGCAATGAATGGAACGCCTCTTCATACAAACATGGCTTTGTTGGGCGGATATTAGTAATTTGTGATACGGGCAGTGTAATAGGATGAATTAAGCGAATCGGCAATTTCGAGAGATGAGAACGCCCCTAAGTACTTGACTGTGATTAAGCGTTTAGATCAAAGAGTGTTTAGGGATACAGACCTGTAGACGTTTCTTATGTAAGTAACAACATACGTGAATTGCCGTTTGTATAGTTAACTTCTAACTAAAAAGCTGTGCTAAACAATTTCAAAGTTTTTTGTGTGTTTTTAAGTGAGTTCTACTTATAATTGCTGCAAATGCATTTTAATCTGCTAAGAGGTCGCTACTTTATTAAATCTTGAATCTAAAGATATCAATGAATCTCACGCCATATCATTTCTAAAGACTATTGCCCTCCAAAGGGTGCTACTTATAGCACTTAGAAACCACTTGTGCGTACAAAATTGGGTCGAGTGGTATGGTGGTATAGGTACCCTTGGGACAAAAATTAGCTTCTATTCACTTATCAAGATAATCCTACTAATATTAGAAACGTGAAAGTTTGTAAGTATGGATGGATGTTCGTTACTCTTTCACGAAAAATGGCTGGAGTGATTTTAATAAACTTTGGTATGGAGTTAGCGGACGAAGTCGCGGGCGTCCACTAGTATCCTATATAGTGACCGGAACAGTGACCCATACAAAAAATTATATCAATATCATTGAGCACATTGCCCTTGCAAACGTATAGATCTTCTTTATTTTGATCTAGAATGTTGTGCATTTTACAATAATCCACATAGAATGAACCTTTAAAAACCGAATCCCGCAGGAATACCTGCTTATCTGATTTTGAGTATATAAAAATTGCTTGAGATAT
The DNA here is from genome assembly GCA_014607495.2 of Carposina sasakii. Taxonomy (NCBI): domain Eukaryota; kingdom Metazoa; phylum Arthropoda; class Insecta; order Lepidoptera; family Carposinidae; genus Carposina; species Carposina sasakii. The sequence goes on along the minus strand of CP053149.1, from coordinate 2,639,158 downwards.
TTTATTTCTCCATTTATATCACGTTTTTCGCAATTTGCGGTGGAAACTCTCAAAGTGAATGCCCAGCTCGTATATCTGTCCGTTTGCGAGGCGAATGATATTATTCCGTGGAGCACCATTTTTGACAGGGACACTAACTGCATTATTGTCACCCAATTTGGACAGTATCCAATACCAACTTTAGAAAATTTCACCGCTTTATTTCTGCAATGATTAAAGGCGGTATTAGTTGCTTCTTTTTTTAATGCTCTCCTCTTTAAATGTAACAAAGACGTCTCACGCCGATTCCCGTCTTGTCTTAAGCTGCAGCTCAGGAAATCCGCCTTACAATGCTATGCTAATACCGTTGCAACACTCTGCATAACGGTACATACATCCATATAAAAGCACAATTACTATTACTCCGGAACATAGAGATTACTACAATTCCATAATACAATGATTGTGTAACTTACAATGTTACGGCTCGAACCAGTATAACAAAAGCCCTAACTTCAAAACAACGTCAAAGCGTAGCGTCTCTTGAACAATGGTGATAATTTGGTTACAAAGTATATCAAAGTCATCATTCATACTCTTTGCGGCGTCACGACTAGCCCGGGGCTTAATCCAATTTAAAATTCATCCAGCCAACTCGGAAAGGTAGTTAATTTGACGAAAGCGACCTCGGAGGAGGCACTTCTAAAATCTGTCGCGTAGCGTCTTCAGAGCGCGTGAGGGCGCATTGACCGCCCTGTTTAAAGGGTACCCATCCTTTTAGAATTTTCCCCAAATATATTTTTCATCGTAGTATTACGAGCGGTTTTGATTAAGCCTCAGAGTAAAGGTATAATTAAGGGTTTGGAAGGTCTTATATGGAAAGAGACCTTTATTTTTGAAAATTTTTAAGAATCGAAATTAGATAGGTACGTATATTTTACGTATTGCGTTCCCGCAAGTCTTTTAAGCAATGAGCAAATTAATGGCAGTGTCAAAGATTCCCACTTAGTATAATTAAAACCTTTAAAGATTAACCGAACATTCGGTTTTGGACTCGGTTTTTGGCAAAGCTTTGAACGGATTATCGGGGAGGGATTTCTGAAGTGATTTGTGAGTGGAAATTTTATGAAGCTTTCGGCTAAAATGCTTTCAGATCGATATACATACATACATATAATCACGCCTTTATCCCTTACGGGGTAGGCAGAGCACCAAGGGCCGATAGAACCACATGGTGCCACTTCTGACCAATTTTGAGGGTATAGTTGAGATGTACAAGTTCGGTTAGTAGTTACAGGTGGTCAGCCCATCGCCTACAAAACACCAAGACCCTCTTGTCCCTCTACTGACTTGTACAGTATGCCCGGGAAGAGAAGCAGCTGTAGTATTATACTTTTTTTTTACTCCCAGAGCAGTATAGAAGAAGATCGATATAAATTGCAGGATAACCCTTTAGGTTATTAGCGAATATATACCAGTCACGTGCGAGCTTCATTTGTAATAGATGTGCAGGCAATACCAATGTGCCTGATATTTATCTTGATTTTGATACGAATTGAATTTGGAGATGTTTCGTTATTGTATCTTTAGTTGGATATTGCTTGGCCACCATCGCATGTATAGCTTTTAAAGTAAGAACTGATAAATTGTGTAACTAAATAAAAATGCTTAGTTGTTCCATTATCTTTAGGAGAGTAAAGCTTAATGTTTATTATATACAGAATGTTTTTTTGTCGCCACCTTTAACGAAGGGTACGTACTCTATACATTAAATAAAGTAAGTTTATGCCAAAAAAAATGCTGGGAAAAAAATTTCTTTTTTTGAAAAAAAATTTTAAATTCCTTGATCGTGCGAAATTTATAGTGTCTAGTGTTTATGTTAGTTTTTTTATAGACAGATATTAATTATTTTTCGTGAAAAAATCCTGCTACGCGCGTCTATGTGCATTTATGCAGAAAAACGCAGTCTATTTACTCAACTTTGGACCCTAATATTTTGGAAACCAGACACTTCCCAGGTATGCTTCCATGGAGAAAAATGATCGTGATGATGAGGAGATTCCGTAGTTTTCGGGAACGTTGACGACCAAAAATCATCCTGTATGTGCATAATGTGTATTTGTAAACAAAGGATTACGAAGGAAATTCGTCAAATTAACCCTGTTTAGAAAAGCGGGGCCAGATGTAAATGATCAATGACAAGTTTCTAGCCCATCGCTTTTATCATCATTCAGTCATTAGTCATTGCGATTACAAATAAAACGTAAAACAATGACATCATAAATAATAAGACTTTTTTAGGTTACTTGGTACAATTTTATTCAACAGTGGTTAAAGTTGAAACAGCTATTATTTTACAGATTTTGTTACTACATATTTACAAGTGGCTTCTGGTAAATTATAGGATGCTGTTGCCATTCCCAAAAGTTTAGGTACCAGGTTGGGAGAGTTTCGGCAACTACTGCATTTATTCCGGTTGTTTCGAAAATCACGTTCTAGCAAATGTTTTTGTTTGCGGCTTCTTTAAAAAATAACATTGAAATACTTATAAAGTAGATATTTTAAATAGCTAGTTATTACATACATATAGTAACGCCAGTTATCCCCCAAAGAGGTTGTGCAGAAGTGTGCAATTTACACACAAATTTTTCACCAGCTAGCCTATTAAGTCCAACGTGGTAAGTGGTGAGCCTGCCACCGCTTTTCGGGCATAAATACAATAATCTAGCTGCCGGTAACGAATCCAATGGAAAATATTACCTAGTCATTCCAAATAGGTATAATATAGCTTTTAGCGTTACAGTTAGTTATTATGTAAATTTAATTTTACTATCCAGATTCCATAACCATAAAGCACACTTATAAACTCAAGAAAGTGGGTTAGTTAATAAAATACTCCTGATTTTATAAAATATTTTTACGTAGGTTGATTAATTACTAAACCGTATGCAGTACAAGGTGACAACAATAACCATAACCTCGTTATAAGCTTTCTCATACAAAATGTTCGGAAGATTATAGTAATAAACGCATACAATTGTACAAATTACATCACTTTGAGGTGTTTATACGGAGCTTGTATTCACGAGGCATCCATTTGTTAATATGTTAAGGCGATGCTCTCAGATAAAACATTTGAAATCATTCGACGAGTTTGTAACACGAAATATTCATATTTTATTTCTTATACATATCAAATATAATAAGAGTTTCATACTAATATGAGTAATTCTGTCTTAACTTGCGTAGAATTGTCATGATGAAATTACTTATACGGTTAGACTCACTTTCATTTAGAAATTGCCTCTCATCTCAAAAAAGAATTTTTATACTCATTTCACTTGACATTTTTACAAGTAAATGATTTATATGTTCAGACTTTAGGATTTATATTCTAATAAAATCATAACGTAAATTATATTTAGGCCTACTCATGCCAATTATTATACAAAATATAGGTATATATAATGGCTGCTAATAAAATAATTTCGCTATCTAAAAATATATATGTATTAATTGCATGAATTGCATTTATCGCATAAAGATGATACCATTTTATAGCTTTTTGCATACAATATTATTGCCAAACTGCAATTTTTGACACATTGTTCAAGTTTTCACTAGTAAATAATAGTATATCAATAATTGCATCAAAAATTTGCTATTGAACGTTCAAAAAATGGTATCTGGGTCTATAATAATAACAAGCTAAATAAAAAAGAACGCCCCCTTAACGTGTCGTCACGCACACAACACCGGACACAATCATTACAAATTTACTTCATTATAACACTTCTGCGGTTCAACGACCTTTAAGTGAATAAAAAATGGCCGCCCATTTGTCGCACATGCATCTACGATTCCCTCCAAAATGACTACAGACCTCAAGTTAGAAAGTTACATAACGATGACATAGGATTACATTGTAGTACTTTATGGGTTATTAAAAGTTTTCAATGAATAAATGACAACGTTAACAAGTTCTGCGAAAATTGCATTCGTCGCTTTTAATGTTCTGAAATGTTAGGGCCCATAAAAGCATGAACGACTGTTTGTGAAATACTACATTCTAGGTAGGAATTTAGTAAAATGTTGTAATAGTATTTAGTTGCTAGTGCTGTAGCTACGCAGTCATATTTAGTAGAATAATTACATACATAATAATATGACAATATCTTAGTACTCCTACTAAGTGCAGAGTGTCGACATGTAACCTGCGGGCACACAGTCATCTCCCAGCAGGAAGTAATCAAAGTGCTAATGCAATATGAACGTGAATCAAAAACTGTTCTAATCATTAAATTAAACTTGTAAAATCTAATTCAACATGCTACTAACATAATTAAATCTTCATGACACGGCAGTTTTACAAATTGAAAAAAAAAAGAAAACAATGCCAACAGAATACGGGTTATACAGCCAACAAATAACGCGGAAAAGTACTCGCGTACGATACGCAATCTGTGGGGCGTGCGTGAATTGGAACGCGGGGAAATTAACAAAAAATACCGGGATTCGGCGGGAAAAGCTGGAAGGGTGCAGGATTTTCCCGACGTTTCCATTCATCATCATTGTCATTCATCATAAATTCAGAATACATTTTACTAAACAATGATTAGGCTGTATGGGCTTAGTTCCCCTTGCCTTTCCTTCGGGATAAACTAAAAAAAAAAAAAAAAAAAAAAACAAAAAATACCGCGAAAAACGACGCAAGGACGTGTTATAGGAAAACTGTTACAGCGAAAAAGAGAAGAGAAGTTTGAAACTAGAAAAAATATAAGATGATAAAAGAAAAGTAACGACGTGTACTAGTTATGTTTAGAGAAAAAAGTTAAGCAAGCCTCCAAAAATATTGTGACTATCACTAAAATATATTTTCACCCCAAAATGTGTAAAGCTAGGTCAGCCGCTCTAAAAAGTACTTAATTTAGATTTTTCTAAGAGATTAAAGCCACATCAAAGCCAAATCTAGCAATTCTGTATATTGCATTCCCTAGATGCAGGCTCCAGCTGATTTTCCGGTCAATACCCGGCCTTACGAATGTCGGATATGTTTCCGCACTGATTGACTCTGCGGACTTTTGGGCATCTCATGCGGAAGGATATGCAGCAGGCGCGGGGGGACTTAGCGTCTGCGTCAGTTCATCTTATTAATGTTATAAAATATGTAGAAAATATTTTTATTTCTTGCAAATTCTATTCAATGTATGACGAAATATGTAGGTAGCACTAGGATATATATTACTCGGAGATAGTATAAATAGAATATATTTAGTCATTTTTGGGATGCTCACGAATTCTCCCTCATCGATACTCTCTAATACTCCCCAAGGAACATAGGTAGGATTTAAGCTACTAGCAATTTTACTTAGCTTTAGCTAATATCAGTCATTCAGTACGAGTAATAGAAGAGTTTTAAGCGATAAATAGCATCTAAACTATACCTATATATTTATTAAAGTCAAATAATATGCATAGTATGCATGCAAAAGCCTATCCACATGACATAAGGGATATTATAAACGAGCATGACAAAGCAAAACTGCAATTAGCGCAAACCCTCATTCAATAAAGCAGGTTTAAATTGAGTAATCCGTGATATTATCCTGTTAAACGGCTTAGCTCACGAGACACATCCGCCGGGATGGCGCGATTATTATGACAAAAGCTTTAACAGTATTAATTTCAGAAATGTAGTGTGTTTTGTCTGTAAAACGTAATGGTGGACTGACTTTGGTCTTTTTATAAATGATAATTTCAATTATTAATGTGCCTGCTTGCGGGGTTCATGTGCTAGCATTAATAAATCTAGTTTTACATAAATATAATTTATGAAAGTTAACTTTTAATAACATAAATCAAACTTCGTAAAAAAATGGAACCAGTTGAAAAAACAATAGTTTTATGTGGAAAGAAACGTACCTACAGAATTTTAAGTCCTAATTTCAATAAATAAATAGTTTGTTAAATAACTCACTACAATGTCGGCGCAATGCAGTGCACTTGAAGCTTGTCGTATCTGTACTGACGTGCTACCTCTCATGTTTCTTCTACTACGAAAAATATTTTCCTACCCTCTATTATAAAATTGTACCACCTCTTTCATTCATTATTTTACAGCACTTTACAAATAAATTTGTGAGAATAATTTGTTTATTATTATTCAAGCTATTAAGCAGATCATATTGCAACATCTATTTGAAACTGTAAAAATAATTTTGTAAATTGATGTTAGTCTACTTGAAAGTTGACCGGGGTCATAGAAACTTAATGTCATAGCTTATTCCAAGAAAGATGACGAATATGTACGGAGGTCTCAAGTTACAAACTTGGTATGGGTTAGCAAATTCAAGTTATAGTAAATGTGTATTATTGTGTATATATTCTTAATAATAGTAAAATTAAATGCCTCTATGAAATATCATCATCATCATTTACAGCCATGAGAAGTCTACTGTTGGACATAGGCCTCCCCCAACAACCTCCACTCCGACCGGTCGGAAGCAGCCTGCATCCAACCGACGCCCGCAACCTTGACCAGGTCATCCGTCCACCTCGCGGGTGGCCTTCCCACAATGCGCTTGCCGATACGTGGTATCCACTCTATGAAATATATTTTTATGAATAATATTATTTTAATGCACTCAGATTAATTGTCAATCAATCAGTCAATCAATCAATATGTTTATTTGCTCAAATATGCCAATATACATGTTATTATTTTGTCAAATCCGTATTAAGCTTACAATAGGCAAAACAAATGTTGGATGCAATGCAGCATTACATTATCACGTACCCTCATGAAAACCACAATAATCCTCTATCTAACCATTATTATGTGCTAATTAGTTAATTTAATTTAATTTAAACGTATTATAATATGTGAATTTAATAACTGTATTAATACATTGACAACATTTAATAATGGTTCTATGATAAATGTTATGCTAACTAGCTTTGCATCTTTACTCTTCTTTGATCTTAAAATGTCTTCTATTATAACGCCTTTATTACAATGAGCTGTCAAAAAGCGATATAATAACTATTATTATTTCGCACCTTTCGCTATTTCACATCTTTTTTCTTTATACGGTACTAAGGCGGTACATTTGATTGTAACTGCAAAGTCACAGGTTTCCTATTTAGGTAATGAGTACATCATTATAATGATACATAATAGATTGTGACGGCCAAAAAATTTCACATAGAGCTGTTTTTATAATAAAATATTTTCTTGTACATACTTAGCTAATAATCCTAGTGTTAATAAATAAAATAAACAGTAAAACAATGTGAAATAAAATTTCATTAATTTACAAAATCTGTAGCTGTGTTTACGCCTAAATTTATCTAGGGATACTGGTAAGTTTTCTTTTTTTTTTGTCAATAAATTAAATTAAATTTATTGTACATAAATATAAGCATAGATATTCGGTGCCTGCTTTGGTGTATCTTCACTAAGGATACCCTTTGTCTTGGATGGCTTATAAAATTGGAAAGCCACATTTTGAGTACTACTAATAATGTCAAAGATCAGCCGACTACGCTCTATGTTTAATAGTTTGTCCAAACTTTAGACCAACTATGGAATATAATAAAGCTTTCCGTTCACCGCTGTTTGACAACTTCGCCTTTGGTCGTACCTATAGGTATAGTTACTGCTTTAGTACGCTCTACAGGAGTTATAAATGTATTTATTAATGCTGATACTACTGAATTAGCTATTTTATTAGTTTACTTATAGAATCTTCAGGAGTTATAAAAGTGTTTATTAATGCTGATATATTGATTGCGCTGTTGCATTAAATTTCATCCAAATAAAGATTAAAAGACTCGATTATGTCTGTCCATAAAAGTTGCTATGGACATACGAGTAAATAGGACTTTAATATTGTTAGTTATTGCAGTAGTTGATAACCGACTTCTTTTTATATAAAAAACACAAAAACAATATTAAATTCTTTTCTTTTACATTTAGGTTCTAATAGGACTTATATATCATCAACTGTAATGTATTCTACTATAAAGCATCCACTGCTTAAACGCGTTACAATGTCTGGCCCTACGAATCCTGTCTCAATCCCTCTTGAAGGGACTACGAAAGAAGGACACAGAGGAGGTACCTAAAAACAATTATATACAGGATGTTTTTTCGTTGCCACCCTTAACGAAGGGTACGTACTCTATACATCAAATAAAGTAAGTTTATGCCAAAAAAATGCTGGGAAACGATGTCAATTTTTTAATTTTTTTTTTATTACTTGATCGGGCGAAAATTGTAGTGCCCAGTCTTTTATGTTATTTTTGTTATAGACAGTTATTAATTATGATGAGGAGATTCCATAGTTTTCGGGAACATTGACGACCAAAAATCACCTGTATAGTCTAACGCTCGTATTCTTAGAAGCAACTACCCCTTGATGGCACTCGATTGAGTAATTGTCGTATTTTCCTCGATAAAGTGCCATTGATGTTTAAGACAATGATTCATGATAATTATGATGATAATTTTCATAGTTGCGTATAATAAGATAAGTATAATAATTGCGTATGCTAATAATAAGACATGAGCAAAATTATACCCAGTGATCGGATCACACTGCGCTATGTAGTCTACACTGATATTGAATATCATACCTAACATTTGCCCTTCCTTCATGGGAGGGATAAATCGCCGATGCCGTGTCCCTTGAGACAGCGTGCCCTGTTGGCCCTCTGTCTTAGTTAGAGGGGTCTTGGACTCCTTATATTTAGGTTACGAACGCAAAGGTCAGATACGTCGGTCGAAGTTGAAATGCCGAAAACGTCAGGTATAGTGTTGATTATATTGGGACAAATTGGGGGCCTGTGACATGTAAATTTCTGATTTTGTACATGATTCCATATATAGGTAGAATGGTGGTTAAGTTACACGTGTCTCTCTGTCTGACAAGACCTTCTAAGAAACATCAAGAGACCCGAAATGGATAAATACTTCTTTATAAAGGATTAATATAACCTCATTAACCGACTTCAAAAAAAGGAGGAGGTTCTCAATTCGTCTGTATGTATAATTTTTTTATTTTTTTTATGTATGTTCACCGATATTTTCGTCATGGGAATAGATACTAATCTATATCTTCTATCTTCTAAACATACATATAATAAAATTGGAACGGATCGATGTTTGTGCACGCTAATCTCATAAACGGCTGGATCGATTTCGATGCAGTTTTCAGGAATATATTGTGACAGGTGCCACTTAACATATAGGCTTTTTATCCCGGGAAAATGTTTTTAGTCCGTATAATATCGACATTTTGTTTTTTTTCTGCAGTCCACGCGGACGAAGTCGCGGACGTCCACTAGTGAAAAATAAAAGTAATGTGCAAGGAAAACTTATATATAAGTATTTGCACACTTGAAAAAATATAGCCCTCCGTTTGGTAAAGTAAAAAGGCTACTCTAGTTTTTAGCATGATACATCATTATTAAATTAATAATATTATACAAAAATTAAACACGATAAAGATAAAATTTCAAATCCCATATCACATCAGAAAACTCCATAGCTCATCATTCTCTAGGTTTAATGCACTTAAAATATTCTATAGTGTCATAAAAGGCACGTAAGTTATGGCTCCCCGAGGACTCGCCAGCTCTATGTTATATTACTGGTAACTCTACTTGTCTCTATAGCTATCAACTGCTACTCAGTTCTTGTAGTGCATATTTATTTTTAAAAAAATTACCCAGATGTTACTCGTATTGTGATAAAAGTTATATTTACACTACATACCCTACATTAATACGCATTTCAGTAAGAGCTTAGAGATCTAATAAGGTCTTATGTTGTGGGTGCTCAGGTACTTAGCTATAGTATATGTATAAAAAAGGTATATTAATATTCATCATATTATCAATTATGCCCCTTCCGTGCTCCTAACATTTGGATTAGCTGTCAGGGTCACTTCTTAGTGCGCTAATCAGGTTGTACGTAGTAAAAAATATAGTAGGTCGTGGTGTCATTTTACAGCTGAACGTTCAAACTCATAACAAGTAATAACATTAAGCATTGCTGATTGTAAAATGTAATTATCTCTAACAAGGGAATGTATCAAAAATGACTGTAATTATGCACTAACAAAATTAATCCTGAACTGTATCAAAGCTCGGAACTACACGTAATTGTATATGCAAACTAGGTTCGCAATCAGATAGTGGCGCCGCAGAGATTTGCACATATAACTTGTCGGTCAATAATCGAAATGGAACAGAAATCGAGTAATTTTCAGAGGACAGGAATCCAGTTGATAATCGATTCAGGCATGTTTGATTACGAGTGTTTGCTCGTTTGGGCCCGCTGATTGTGAAACGTCAAATTGAATAATCGCATCGCAATTACAACTGGCAACATTTGGCTGTTTACCCTATTTGTTAGCCCGTTGTCGCGATGAATATTGATAAAAAATAAGAATTTAAATGCCGAATGCGATGTCGTTCCATTTCATTATTTTGTGTGCAGGCAGTATAAAACGTCATGTAATAAAATAAAATTGTACGTATAATGTATGTACATTCACACTTAATTTGTACACAAATTAAACGTAGGTTATTTGTGAACATTGGAATAATCGTCAAGTTACTCAAAGTGTCCTATACTAACTGTTTCAATGATCCGATAGCCAATCAAGCTAATTTACTCCAACGGTAATGAAGTCCAATATTCAATAATACCGTTGCTTATATTCAAAGCCGTCTTAAATAGATCGGCCAGTGATTGACTTAACTGTATTAAAGCCAATTTGTATAACAGCATTTGTGCTTTATTGGATCGGCAAAAACCTTAATTAAACCAGAAACTCGATGAAGGGGTAAATTGAAACATTTTTTTGATTTGAGACTCATCACTGAACTGAAGGGTCTTGCTCATTTCGTATGCGAATCGCATCTCCGTCGCACGCAATCAGTCAAAGTAAACGAGAATATATTTAGAGCAAATATAAACAACACGAATGTTACCACAAACGCTAAACCTGAGCCCCACGATTTGAAACTGACCAAATTAGGAATACACCGATAATGAGTTCTCAAAACAAGTGCCAAAATTACCAGGATCAATTTACAATTCATTTGGCTTTTATCGCTCGAAGCATAAGTTTGCATTTGGTTAAAATATCCCGTTGTTAACTTTGTAAATTTAATGCCGAAGTTGAATTGTGAAAGTTCAGATTTCGCGTTCGGATTTGTATAAAGTTAAACGCAGATCTGACAATTAGAGTGCGTATTCGAAATTTTTCGGGACGGTAGAATTGGTTTTGTTTGGCTTAAGCGTTCTCTCTGGAACTCGGGCGGGCAGCTATTGTGCCGATGCCGAGTTTTGCTTCCACCTGGGCTTGTTATTGATTTAGTTTTAGCATGTAAAATGTTAGTATTTTCATTTTCATTTAGTATGGAGAGTATTGTTTGTATTTTTGCGAATGAATAGTTTGAAATCAGCTTGAAGCTATTGACTGTAATTGATACATTGCAATATGAGGAGTTTTCATAACAAACATTATTTTGTACGTATTCTCAAAGTCGATAGAAAAATAATGAATCTGACATTAGATCGCAATAATGCAATATTTCGCTAACTCTAGTGTACAAAACAATAACTCAGCAATCACTTCACAGGATTGCTGTCGAAGACACGAAAACCTTCTCATTCCAGTAACCGCCACCGGTAATATGGACCGTCAACTTTAAGCGCCCAGATATTAATCTCAAGAGCCAATGATGGATGATGATGGATCACACCGAGTTGTATTAACAGAGTTTAACCCGACACAGGACAACACACCAGTGAACAAGAGCCTGAGACAAGAGCTGACGTCTCGCTCTATCTTACGTTTTTAAGAATGAGCAAGATGGTGATATTTCAGTGTCATTAATGTAAATTTTGACAGCTATTTCCTTTTGACAATTGGTTTTATTAGATCCAACGGGAGTTTAGTTTTAAAGTTACAAGACCACAGCTCTCTTGCATTGTAACTGTACTTCCAATGATCCTTTAGGTTAATTCGACAGACGTATTCTTACAGTTGAGAAGGTACACGTTAATGCAATTTCCTCTGTAGCATTTCGTACTCTGTGGCTGAGAATATCGCTTAATGACGTGAACGGGTTACCTCGGAACGGAACTGTACAGATTGCTCAAATTAATTTGCTTTGAAATAGATTCAATATTTACTTTAACCTGAGTTAAATCTATACATATAATAAAAATGTATCGGATCGCTGTCTGTACATGGAAGATATATAAGAAAAAATATTATAGAATACCTTTATCAACGCAATAGTACCCAAAACAATGATTTTTGGAATTTTTGTATGTTTGTCTGTTTGTCGGTTTGTCTGTGCGTTTGTGCACGCTAAACTCAGAAACGGCTGAACCGATTTCGATGCAGTTTTCAGCAATATATTGTGACAGGTCCCACTTAACATATAGGCTACTTTTTATCCCGGATAATTTCGACATTTTGTTTTTTCTGTAGTCCACGCGAACGGAGTCGCGGGCGTCCACTAGTACTTAAATACAGTAAAAAGTTAAGAAATATTACTAGCGTCTGCCCATGACTTCGTCCGTGTAAATTTTATAATTGTTTTGGTTTGTTCTCGCTTCCGTTAGTCCTTACACTCTCAAACGAATGTAGAGGTGCCTTTAGTTTGCTGAGCCCAGAGTTTTGTGTGTTGTCTGCAAGACATAGAGTGAATGTCATAGTAAGTTTCGTGCACATTAGATGTCTCCAATTCCAGTCCTTTTAGCTATTAGTGTAATGTATGTAAGTACCATTACATTGCGTATAGTAATTAATGCACTCTATGTCTACATCTTATTCCTCTATGTTGTCTGTGTTATTCAATCACTCATCAACGGAAGAGCAAGTCTCGAGACAGATGCGTGCGTTAAGCGCAGACGTACAGTACCTCTAAGTTGTAATGTATGGAACTGTATAGGCACGGGCAGACCGGATGCGCATGCGTGACGCATAGACGTCAAGCGGTGACAGTTCCATACATCATACATACATTAATCTCAGATGATACGTGTACGTCTACGCTTACGTGCATGCATACGCATCCGGTGTGCTCGAGGCTTTAATTACGTAATAAGAAAACAAAAGAGCTGCAGGTTAACCGTTTCTAATGTATTGTGTATCATTTTGAGTTTATGTGTTTGGCAAGTACTAAGCTAAGCTATCCATAAAATAAATAAACTTCGTAAAACTTACGGCAAACGCGCTTACAATCCAGCCAAGTACGGTATTCTACCAAACCCGCTCACTTACCTGCAAAAATAAATCACATATCATTAACGGGGCCATTGAATGAGCATAATAAGTGAGTTCTTTTCATACCATATTTCTTTACAAATAAAAAATCTTTATAAATGTTAAGCCGCATTGATGTAAAACCGTGCCTTCTCATTTACAGACACACACATTTTGTGTATGCGCTGACATTCTGCTTAACGGCGTGAAGTGTAACCAACAGCGATAAAGAAAATATTTATTTAAACTAGTGGACGCCCGCGACTCCGTCCACGTGGACTACAGAAAAAAAAACAAAATGTCGAAATTATCCGGGATAAAAACATTTTCCCGGGGTAAAAAGTAGCCGATATGTTAAGTGGGACCTGTCACAATATGTTCCTGAAAACTGCACCGAATTCGGTTCAGCCGTTTCTGAGATTAGCGCGCACAAACGCACAGACAAACAGACAATCCGAAAAACAGACAAAAATTCAAAAAATCATTTGTTTTGGATACTATTGTGTTGATAAAGGTCTCCTATTATAATTTTTCTCATATATATTTCATGTACAGACATTTACATTTTTGTTATTTGTATATAGATTACATTACATACATATACTCATGGCTATGTTCCCGAATCGGGTAGCCTGAACTGCAGGATCATAAAAGAGTTCCCACAGCCACGTTCATACATAGCGGGGGGGGGGGTACATAGCGGGGCCAGATATAAATGATCAGTGGCAAGTTGCAAGTTAATATCGCCTGAGATAATGCCCGTGCCAGATTTCCTTAGTCGACTCTTACGACTTACGAGAAGCAGTTAAAGTATTCTAGCAAAACGTGACTATGGGTTCTCCTTTATGATCCTGCATTTCTGGCTACCCAATGTCGGGAACCCAGCCGTAGGTATGTATACCTACAGGATGTTTTTTCGTTGCCACCATTAACGAAGGGTACGTACTCTATACATCAAATAAAGTAAGTTTATGCCAAAAAAATGCTGGCAAATGAATTTTTTTATTATTTGATCGGACGAAATTTATAGTGTCCAGTATTTATGCTAGTTTTTTCATAGACAGATATTAATTATTTCTCGTGAAAAAATCTTCCTACACGCGTCTATGTGGATTTATGCAGAAAAATGCAGTTTATTTACTCACCTTTGGACCCTAATATTTTGGAAACCAGACACTTCCCAGGTATGCTTCCATGGAGAAAAATGATCGTGATGATAAGGAGATTCCGTAGTTTTTGGGAACCTTGACGACCAAAAATCATCCTATAATATTTTTAGGTATATGTTACGACTAGTGACAATCCACTATAATATTCTCTGTGAATGATGTAGCATACTTGTAATTGGCACATACATCAGATTTTTAGTTGTAAGTGTAATTATTGTTGCTTTTAATGTATGTTCTGTAAGTGTGTGTCTAAATAAATAAATAAATATGTACCTCCACACGATAAAAACACGCAAAGCTTACAACTTACGCCGTGTTAAAAGCGAAAAAAGTAGGCTGTTGCTAAAAATAGGTCTCCATTTAAATGAAAAGACTCTTGGTTCCAGAAGGCCTGCCCCACTGTTAGTCGAGAGAGCTAAGTGGAACTGAAAATTTTTACATAAAACAGTATGCTTGTTTAGTTAAGTACCTGGTAGATTATCTTCCTAATGAATTTATACGAGAATTTGCGACCTTCTCGTTATTTTTCGATCCTGTGGGAGTTTTGGGAAATCTTGTCTTAGTGCATCCTAGTCTACCTTCTTACCTTTATCGGTAACCTAATCAGTTAGAACTATGTATATAATTGTTATGTGTTATGTGTATGTACCTAAATAAATATATGCTTGTTGAAAAATAGACCCTTAACTATACGAAAAACGTACGTGATAACCCCATTTCAGATTTTATATGCGTTTTAAAATTGATATTGATTTCCAACACACCTACATGTTTTATTACGAAGCGTTTAATTTTACGCTGAGTCCTGAAACACTAATTAATTCACAATAATTTGGTCAGCTAGCATAATAAAAATACACAGTTTATTGCAACTCCATTTCTGACACGATACGAACTATGTATTTATATTCTCATTTGTACTTAGAATGCTCTCTCCCAACGCATTGTGTGTGCAAATATTTACGTTATAGTGGCGGATAGTGATGTGTGTTCTATCAAATCGTCGCCTATTCCGTAACGTTTGTGTAACATAATACCTGCTCAGTGGTCGGAGTAGATGTTGGATAATGGGATGATTATCGACTATCGATATTGTTGAATTTGCAATGGAAACAATCCTGCTGGAATTCATATTAATCCCTCTATATACAGGGTGTAACAGAAAGGGTATGTTAAGCGAAAAGCTACGTAAATAGCCCACTGTAGAGAACCTATCCAGAAAATTTGAGACTCGAAATCGCATGTTTATTTTTCAAAATTGTATGAAAATTCCTGAGATATTTAAAAATTCTCCATACTATCGGGAAAAATAAACATGTGATTTTGAGTCACATATTTTGTTTATAGGTTCTCTACAGTGGGCTATTTACGTAGCTTTTCGCTTAACATACCCTTTTTGTTACACCCTGTATATTATTTTAGCAAGTTTTATTAATAGACTGGCTATCATCGTGGGCTACGGTACGCGTGGGTAGGTAAAGGAAAAAGGAACAACCTTCTCCTAATAACAAATTTCAAAGTAATAAAATATTTTCCGGGGATAAAATTCAGCGTGTGTCTGTTTCAGAGCTTTCAGTATAATCTTGTATCGATGTCTAATTGTAATTACTAATGTAATTTCGGTAAAGTTGTGATAATCTGTAAATTTTTCGACTTTAAACAACTGTTCCTATCTTATTTAAGGGTATACTTATTTTTCGTATTTGAATCAGATTCTAAACTATGTATTACGAGTATTAATCTTCTAGAATTCATGAAATATTATTATAATGAAGATCATTTCATCATCCTAATTAATAGTATTCTTTAACTGCATTACCAAAAAGCAGCACTTAATTTAATGTAGATTATCCTTAAGCTAGGAGCATAAACTAATAAAAATATCGATACAATTAGAGGAATTTCTCACCAATAAACACAAACATCTATAAAATGTAGTAGAAAAAGCCGCAGTTTTGGAACATCTGTGTAATAGTAATAGCGCAGACGAATAGGGGCGTGTTGGTATAGTGGTGCCCACGGTGGGTGAAATAGGGGACGGAGAGACATAGGATCGCGGCAAATACGGCGAATTTCCGAATAGCTTCTACGGCTTATCATATACTCATGACTCGCATCAATCGCACAAAAACAAAGGACTTATAATTTTTTTACAAGCTAGAATAAAAATTTAATTATCTCTTGCAAGGAAAAGTAGATGATCCTTACAGGTAGTTAGTACTAAGTATTTTTTGATACTTAAGATCAGATTTGTGTGTTAATAATCAAGCAAGTTACATATGAAATATTGCTTAAGAAAATCTGAATGTGGTTAACTCATATGAATTTATAGGTATAAAACATGGTTTATTTTAAGCAAAAACTTAATTATAGCAATTAAATTATAATTCAAATAGACAGTAAACATAATTAATAAAAAAATTGAAAAATGGCAGAGTGATGATTCGTACGAAAGAGAAGTATATTTTTCTTATATTACGATTCTCGTTGTCGGATTACCAACTGAGTCAGAATCCGTTAGCTAAAAACTCGAACTCAGTTTCCGTGAAACTGGATTAGGCCACCCGTCGAGAGTGCACCGCTTAGACGAGCTTCTTTGTGCACAAGGGATCAGCGGAAATCAAGTCGGTTGATTTGATCTTGCAGGCTGCTTCTTCGCGATTTTCCCGGAACCTCCTAAAATCTTTATTTCGCGAGTGGAGGCTTGTTCAGGGGGAGAGCCAATATGTCATTTTTTCAATGAGTGGACTTTTCAGGGCTGTATTACAATGATAATGATGTACGAGTTGCCGACATGTGTACCATTATCGTATGATTCTACACTTTTCTGCCGTTTGCGGGAAAAATCCACTTCTGGACTTGCTCACTAATTGATTTTCTAGATGTTATTGCCTGCAAAATCCACAGGTCTTTTTATGAGTCCGTCCATTATGCGGTACATAGCTAGTTGATAAATACTCGAAAAATACTTGTGTGCGGTATTCCTTTATCATTGGTGGTTCCCGAGTGTTTTACTCAATACAGTGTAAGCTCATCTTTAAATTTGTTGAATGTGTAATTCGTATTTAAAGGGCAACATGTGTCGCTACTGTTGAAGTGCCTGTGCAATAAACAGACATTCCTGCAATTTATGCGTGTAAGGATGACAAACCAAATTCTATACGTCAAAGAGTCTTAAGTTACATCAGTAATCGGTTCATTATTGGGCTAATCAACAAATGAGCACATGCGTTGATATACAGAAAGTACGTGCAGCTTTAGCGTCGATGCATTGGTTCACTTTGAAAAGATAAAATGAGTCTACCACGTTAAGGATTACATGCTCTCTGTGGGGAAGCGATCCTTAACTCATCATCCAGTCTTTTGTATCAATTACAATGCTTCACTCTCTTTTACAAAAGTACTACTCGACAATACAAAGCTAGCATGGTTTTGGGTTGTCCATAAAGTATTATCTATCTGCAGTTTTAGTGGGACCAGGTCATTTATAATGCATCATCCAACCGGCTTTGGTTGGACACCATTCCCCACTGGTATCAGCTTTAGCGCTCTATTGGCAAAGTCGTCAGAAAGACTTTGAAGAACTCTCACTGTGTGTCCAGTAAAGAAGTAATTCGAGCGATGGTAACTGACTGATTGTCGGAGGGTAGCTAACTTAGTTTGTTCTTTGTAGTAAGATGGTTAGCACGAATGGCAGCCTCTCGCAATGTATTGCCACTTTGAAGCGTGAAAGTATCCAATGTACTTTTTTCTGGTACAAGCGTCTACTAATTGTAGCCGCTGCTTCGATTTTTCATCATATATTCGATACTGAGCGATATCTCCATGCCCTTCTTCTTTTAAACTGCTCTGTAGGCAATTCACTGTATCTTCGCTTGTATTCATCAGATCTTCTCTTTTTCTGGTGTTTCCACTCTTAAGAGGGATCGGGATTTGTAAGTGGTCCCAACAGACGGATGTTCTGCGGACGATGATCGACTTGAGAGATGGTGGTATATCACAATAGTTTCTCATTAACCAAGTTTGCACACAAGCCAATCAATACGTTTGCTTGCAGCCAATCCTACAGATTCTGAAATATATCAAGGAATGGATGCCACCTCTGTAAAGGCTCCATAAATTCGTAACAACTTGATCATTTCGACATGAAATGCAATCGTGCGATACAAGCACCAAACATACTTCATGATTAAATGAAGTGGTCGCACTTTCATGAAGTGGAACCAATTCTAAATTGGTGATTAAACCATTAGATCGTTAAAATCACGTCTAGCATATTCACGATTTAGTGTTCAGTTCCACGGTTTGGCCAAATCGTATTAAAAGCAGGGTAGTCCTTTTATAGCAAAAAATCCGATAATTGTGGTATTAGAGCTTTTCAAAGAATACTAAATAATACTTATACCGTCGACACCATATAACACATAAGCACAACTATTACCCATTATAAAGAAAAAAGTATGATGCAGTCCAAATGATTTTGTTGCGCGATTTGCTAATTATTTATCACCTATTTAGTCTCTTGCCTAAATTATTGAATACTTTCACTTACCACAATGAAATAAACAAACTTATTCTTTATGGTAAATGTACATAAAAATTGACTTATTTTTTGACAAATCCCAAGGCCGTGTGGTGTCCGGCAGATAGAATCGCATACACAGGGGCTAAAAGGGACACGCAGTCGCCGTTTAGGAGCGCTAGCCAGAAAATGCAGGCATTTTCACTATGGCATCGATCTCCAACCTGCCTGCCAAGCGCAACATTCTCCCACGGCTCAGGTCCAGCAGTCTGTGGGCATGATTGAATATCTGAAAATAGAGTCTAAGTGCCAATAACTTTTGCCTAACCTTTTATCGTAGACAATGCTAAGGTATTTTGCGTGTTAACAATTATTATCTACTTAAACCGAAAAGGAACGTTTCATGTAAGTCTAATATACATTATAACAATGATAAAAACACACTATCGGCGTGATAACCTTCTTCTGCATAGTCACGTCCATAAATAATTAGTACTAAAACTACCTTTAAATATTACGGTTTTATAACCGTTTAAAAGATTAAATTTTTATCCGCCATCTTCACACAAATAAATTAAAAGTCCGCAGATTGATGCGCAGCGCCTCTACCATTTGGTGATTCATGATAATAACTATTTTAGAACGATATTGATTCAATAATTCGGTATTTGACCACTTCATGAAATGTCTATCGAAAGCCGTTTTTCAGCCCAGTGTGCCCAGTGTATAGGGGACGAGAAACGACGCCATCGGCTTTCTATCATCGATCTGCGAGGACCAAACCATATCAGTGATGATGGCCAATAGACAGTAATTTAAGAGACTTGAGTTCAGTGTTAAAATTGCAAGACCATAGCAAGCTTGGCATGGGAGGGCAATAGCTCGAAGACCATTTCATGGAAATGGAGTCGGAAAGTTCTACGATATGGATACCACGTACGGTAGATAATATACAGTGATGTTTTATTTGTGGCTTACGTGTAAGCTAAGTTAATTCGAATTTAAAGAAAAGGTTACGTACTCTTAGCTACATTTTCAAATAAACTAAAGATAAGTAATTATTGCCAATCAACAAATGAGCAGGTTGATAACAACGTGCTAATTTTTGGTTACTTTGAAGAGATCAATTTCTTTTTTTAAGGATTACTTGATGCCTCGGCGATAACTTTATAGTGTCTAGTGTTTATGTCGCAAACAATATGTCAAAAGTTTAGGCACATTTATAGACAGATATTAAGTTATTTCTGTATCGCTCTATGCAAAGTGTAAAGTTATCTGGTGCCTAGAGACGCGGGCGTGGGCACTCATGTTGCATTTATGCAGTCGAGTAAAACGCGTGAATCTATTTACTCGTAACTTTGGACCCTAACGTATTTTGGAAACCAGAAACGTGTTTTCCCAGGTATGCATTTCATGGAGAAAATTGTTATAGATCGTGCATGATGAGGAGATTCCGTAGTTTGGAAGTCAGGGAACGTTGCACATATCACAGGAGACTACAAACAATTTCAATACCTAAGTATATCTGTATCTGGTAGATACTTAAAGTAAGATTCAAATATATCTATACATATAATAAAAATTTAACGAATCGCTGTTTGTACATGGAGGATATATGAGAAAAAAAAATTTAACCTTTATAAACCAATAGTACCAAAAAGAATGATTTTTGGAATTTTTGTCTGTTTGTTGGTTTGTTTGTGCACGCTAATCTCAGAAATCGGACTGAACCGATTTCGATGCAGTTTTCAAGAATATATTGTGACAAGCCCCACTTAACATATAAGCTACTTTTATTCCGGGAAAATGTTTTTATCCCGGATAATTTCGACATTTTGTTTTTTCTGTAGTCCACGCGGACGGAGTCGCGGGCGTCCTCTAGTTATTAAAAAAATCTTGCTATTTCTCATTATCTCTTTAAGTCCCATTTACCTATTAAAAGAATTATTTAACCATGTAGCTTCGCCTTCAAGTCATTGACATAATATCCCATTCATGATAATTATATTCGTAAGAGGCTATATTTCTTTACTCAAATGAAATGAAATTTAATATGGTGGATGACATTTTAGGTACTTCTATAAAATAAATTCCATTTCCAATACAGTCCTTATCATAATCAAATTCTGTATGTAAATCCTATACCATTCTCAATAGCCAATTAATTAGTGGCCACAGATAAATGAAACTTGGGGCAATATATTTACTGGCTCTCTTTTGATAAAAACCACTTCTCAGATAAACCGGCATCATTAAACCAGTAGGTATCTATATGTGGGTTGTGGCCCAGACGTATAATATAACTTTGCGTTTTATTATGGAGATATATAAAAATATATTCATAAGAGGCGGTAGGCTCACCCTTGGCTTGGTCTTTGAGGGTAATTGGTGCAATTATGAAAGTTACATAATTGTAACATACATTATAATCACGCCTTTATCCCTTACGGGGTGGACGGAACGATGTCTCCATTCAATTTACTGACTGACTTGTCTGTACATACAACACGACTCATAAACTGTAAAGACGGACGCCTCTGGTAGCACAAGTGACCGTTATAAGATAAACGCCATATAACTCCTTACAAATGATTATTTACACCACTACTGGAGCTTTAATGGAATTCCTGAAGCTTCGAGAGTATTTGAATAACAAATATCTCGCCTAGGGTTGCCAATCCTAATATACAGATAGAACTATAAGATGGCAAAGGGGATCTCCTTTTCAGTTACGTTTATGTGCTATAGCATAGCTGGGTCAGTTGTTAAAAATTAGTGACAAGTTGCTAGCTCATTACCTGAGAGAGCGCCCCTAAATTTCTTAGACGACTCTCACGACATGCACGGAAGGATTTGCAGCTGATGTTTTCTAGTAAGTGTCCTAATATTACTATACATAATTAGGTACCTAATATCCATTTTTTACACACAATAGCAGGCGGAACTACTATAATTTTTACAACAAATTCGCTAAAATAAATCTGTATTATCTAAAAAGGAACACACTCATAATATTCCTTAAATAAATAAAATACAACCCTAAGCTCATCTAAAAAGTATCTTAAAAATAAGTAGGTGTTGTTCTGACGTGTAATCATCATAACACGTGGTTATTTCAACATTTGTCTAGACAAAGGTATTAATTTTGTCATTCGTAATAATCAAGCTTACATAATTTATTATTATCTGTAGGTCATGAACAAAATATTCTGTAGGCAGACATTGTAAGATGATAAATACCTATAGAATAGAACAAATACGTTTTTCACATTTTTATTTTCTTTTATTCTTCAGGTATGTTCATACGATCTAAACAAAACAAGACATCTGATATTGGTTGCTTCCTCTGTTTGTATGTAAGCTATTTAATTTACCTTTTCTATCACATACTTTATTATAATAACACCTTCTTCTTTTCTTGTAGAGACTGACAACACAGCAACATTTATGCGAGTCAAAAATGAAAATGAATAACATTGTAGAACAGTGCAATAATTCGCTATAACGACTTGGCTTTGTCGCGACGGGCACTAAACGCCGCTTTTACGATACATTGTAATTTATGTCGTGTGTTGGGTATTCCATTCCTCAGTACAGGATGAAGCCTAATCATCATTCATTATAGAGGTATGTAAAAATAATGTAAAAAATTTTACCACATTTACCTATACACATACTAATAACTAAACAAACATTTACACATTTAATAACTCATATACAGTCTATTTACTCAACTTTGGACCCTAATATCTTGGTAACCAGACATTTCCCAGGTATGCTTCCATGGAGAAAAATGATCGTGATGATGAGGAGATTCCGTAGTTTTCGGGAACGTTGACGACCAAAAATCACCCTGTATTAGTTCTGACTAATATTATTAACACAAAAGAAAGTTTACCTCTTCACGCTTTACTCGATTAATCTTTATCATAAGTCATCTACTCTACATTTGAAGTCACGGGCAACAGCTAGCATTTTATAATAACGCACTAAAAATTTAACTTTTGAAATAGTCACAAATTTAATTATTTCTTAAACTTTAGAAGGACATATTTTTATATTTAATAAATATTAATTACCCTAGGAAATCAGAGAACTTAAAAAAAGTAAATAAAATACTCAAAGAAATCTGAGTAAATAAAAAGCCTTTTAATTTTAAACCCGTACAATACGATACCAAAACGAAGCACGTAATCATAACAAAGTGTCAGAACAGGCGACTCGCAAACGCCAAGTTTTCCTGCAGAATGCAGATATTTGCACAAATTCGCATGCAGAATTACCCGCGTGTTAACTGTTTGTAATTTAATTACGAGTATGTTTGGCCGCTCGCTGCTACAATGTTATTGCGACAAACTGTAGCAAACACAAAGAAATAACCAACTTTGAAATGTTACCTTTTCTGATGGTATCGGTCGTAGGTTAATTAATTTAATACCTGGGTTTTAGTTAGTGTTTAATTTGAACTTCAGTGTATAAATAACCATAATCTTATAATTTAGGTATGTGGTAGGCGAATCCTTAAAGCAGGATTATTTCCATCGTGCAAGTAATATGTTAACAGTAACAATCTTGCAATGAGTCTATCTGCGCCCCACTTACATAATCAGATTTCCTTCCGCTACATTATTTACGTAACTCTGGCAGATGAATAATATAACTTAAGTGAGTTTATCTTGTCTCATTTTTATAAAAAATATATTTCAAAAATGTCACGCTTTCCCTTTTAAGAGGAGGCAGACCTTATTTAGCATCTTTTTGATGAAATATGCTAAAAACGGGTGCATGTTTGTTTAATGTGAGACTATTACACAATATTCTTAGTACCCTTAACTATGTCATGTAAAGCCAAAAACATGATTTAATGATTTTCGCTCGATAGTTTTGTTTTTTGAAATCGACATGTTTTTTAGTCATTTTTACTTTTATTTCGGCTATTACATGAGGTAGGCATTTAAAATAAATTCGGATATCAAGATAATAATGATAGTAAACTTTTGTAAAGCCAAAATTAAAAAACAATCATAATTGAACACACAATTAATAAAAATCTTTTTGAGACTTACGCCCTTTACTTCTGAGCTCAATCAGTTGTTTAGCGTGCAAGCGATATTCTACTCTAATGCTTACTGAAAAGCGTTAAATAGTAACTTCGTGCCCGCTGACGCTCAGTACCGCGCTGTGCGCCGACGACATAGGGTCTATGTCGCTTTCGCCCACGGCAGTGGCATTTTTTATTATCTTGTGGTGTAAGTATTACTCGATTGAGTTCGGACTAATGGGAAATAAAACTAAAAAATATGTTTCCAAAAGGAAGATGGCTCAACGTTGGAGAGAATTTTCTAAAAAGGGGAGAGAATCAAAGGTGTAAGTAGCTATAATCATAATTAGTAAGTATGTAAAGTTTAGTGCTGAGAATGCATTTTATAATGGACAGCAGAAAAAAACAAAATGTCGAAATTACGGGATAAATATTTACCGGGATAAAAAGTATAATGTGTTATTCTGATACGTACCTAAGCTAATATAAGGTCTTTCCGAAATTAGTGATTTGCCTTTGACACGAAACTAGGAAAGTAAAAGAGAAAAACTTTCACTATGGGGCCAACTCCGATATAGTGAAAAATATCAGCTGTTCCATACATTTCAGGATTTTGCGTGATGAAGTAACAAACATACACACTCACACACATACAAACTTTCACCTTTATAAATTGGTAGAATTCCTTTGAACGATGGCGCTAGTTGCTTTGTTTTATCTATGTAAAAGTCTACAAAAGAAATTAGTTCCGAAATCACACACACAGCATGAGAAGTATTCTATAAGCGCACTGCTTTACACATGAAGCACATACACAAATTTTATATACATTTACGAGTATATGTAGGTACAATATCTTTCACTCACCTAAGGAACTTACTTACTACTACAGGTGAGGCATAAATATTGGAATAGGTATGTGGATTAGGTATTTTTCAATACTAGTCGGTACCTAATACAACGTGATTAGGTCATCATCATCTTCCTGCCCTGTTCCCATTTATTTGGGGTCGGCACAATATGTACTTTTCTTCCATTCATCCCTATTATCCGTCATCTCATGGCTCACTCCCAGTACACGCATATCCTCCCTCACACAGTCCATCCAACATTTCTTTGGTCTACCTCTTCTTTATATCCATCCACACTCATGCAAAAGCTCTCTGTAAAATATGCCTTTCATCCCGTCGCTTTACATCATAGACTCATAATATAGCTTTACATGCCCGTACCAAGACAGACGGTTACTTCGTAACTTGTCTGTGATCGGCGCAACTTTCAAACTTCCTCTTATATACACATTTCTTATTTTATCCATTCTTGTAACTCCACACATCCATCTCAACATTCTCATCTTGCTTACATGGAATTGATTTTTATCCTTCTTCTTTACGGCCCAGCATTCAGATACAAGACGACATTAGGTATTAGGTATCGCATAAAATATCATCTTATTATGAGAAATCAACCGTAAGGCATAGACTATAAGTTTCAATTTTATTATTTAGCAAAATACTACAATATCATTAGAATATGAAGATAATTTTCACCGTCTCTATCAAGTTTATAATAGCCCAGCGGTTACATCGGCGGAGTCGAAAATCAGATATTCCTGGTTCGTATCCGGTACAGACAAGACTTTTTTTTTCATTTTTTTTTACAAAATTAAAATCCTTTATTTAAACAAAATATGTGACACAAACTAAAAAACATTTAACTAAATATTAAAAATTTAACCTAATATAAAAAATGCATTTCGCTATTATCACGATATTTCTATTTCCACAACTATTCTTTCTACGTAGGTATTTATTAGATAATGGATCATTCACCGAAAACCGATACTATAATATTCATCGAATAAAGATTCTACGTATTTATCTAATACGTAATGGATCACAGTAATGGAACGGCCATATTGCATAAATATTAGTATGTATTAGGTCGAACAGGTACGATTTTTACCTAATCCGACCCATCTTTACTTACTACGTAGCATCTTCGGCAGCAGTTCCTTCTACAATATTTTGTTTATAGAATTCAAACAAATTGTGCCGAACAAAAAGTCCTGGAGTCGCCCGTCAAAGTTTATACCGAACTAATACCACCTGTAATGTTTGAAGAAAAGTGAGTGAGAACCTACCTACCTGCTATAATTTTGTTGTTTTTGCTCACGTTTTCACTTTTGCTACTAAAACTTTTTTGATATTTTTAAACTCATTTCATATTTTAGCTCTCCGATTGACAGTTTGATGGTAACAGATGAGGTGGAGCATAGAACAGAAGGTATTTTACTGTATAAGGTAAATAGTATATGAGGGGTATAGAAGCAAAAACGCCTCTGTCCATTGGCCGTCCAAATGGACAGAGGCGTTTTTGCCTCTTCTATACCCCTCATATATATTCTTGGGAGTGTAGAGGATTAGTAAGAAAAATCATTTAATTTAATTGTATAGTATTTAAACGCACATCAAATAAAATGATTTTTTATAGTCACAAATAATTGAATTCGTATCAAAATTACTGACTGCACAGCAAAATCCTCAAATGAGAATATTGCTAATCAAACTGCAATTTATATTGTGGCATCGCATACCGCTATTTATCTTTAAACAAAGTTTTTTTTATTTATGCACAGCTAATATTGCGAATGCACATTATATATACCTGTAACCCTTTATTTTAAAAAACACCTACTATTATATTTAACATACAGCAATTTACCTAAATGAAACGGCATTTTTTTTTACATAATAATCTTAATATTAAAATTTGTTAAGTTACTACTTGTAATATTTTAACATATTGACTCACCTAAAAGCCTTTTTAAAGCGATCTACATGAGTAAATTGGTCCCATTTCACATATGTATCGGATACTATTTTTTGTGATATATAAAATAAATCTTTGATATCTACCATTAATTCGTTTTATTCAAAAACTTCCTAATAGGTACTTGTTGCATTGGATGAATTTCATACATAAATATAACTATGATGCAGGTAATGTGTTCTATTGTATGAATGATTTTTTAACATACCTATATTACTTATTAATAAATTAATTAATTTAATTTAATTGTATTTTGCAAACAAAAATAAAATAAACATAACATTGAAATCAATTATAATAACGACTCTATGGGTTTTTATGTTCTCTGCGTTTGACCTAGCGTTGACCGCCTGCTCGAAAGCGCGCGAATTTCGAATTTTAACATTACGCAGATCTTAACGCGTATCCTTGCATTGCGGGTGGCGGGTATGTGGGCGGAGCAACCGTGGGACTTTTATTTGACTGCTGGCTCTTAACATAGTTTTTCTTGGACAATCCACGGCTATCTCGGAATCCAACGATTGTATATTCATGTTCACATTAATATCGTCTCAGACAAGAATGGGGGAAATAGTGGTTAGCAAATGAATAACAAACAGCTTAGCCACGCTGGCTTAACCTTCACCGACTGGTTTTTATGTGGCATCTAATAAGTTGAAATATACGAGTATAGCAGGAAATCACTTTTAATAACGTTAGACGTCGCATTGTCTGGAATATGGCTATGATGCAATCAAAGACTGCGGTGTGAGTCAAGATAATCGGTTTAATTAGGTTAGCTAGCTAACTAAGTAGTTAAGTAAGATTGATTATTCTAAACCAATATACCTATAGGTATGTCGTGGTTATATTACATCGAGCAAATATAAAAATACTAAATTAGCATTTGGCATTCACATAATAATGAATTAAGGATTTTGTGATACCTATACCAAACAGACCATTTTCAAGGATATATGTCCAGGAAATATACTTAATCATCATCATCAGCCTAGCCCAGTCCACTGCTAGACGTAGGCCTCTCCCAGGGCAGCCACAAGACTGCCATGGGGGTTATTTGCCCATAGTCACCACGCTGGGCAGGCGGGTTTGGTGACCGCAGTTTGTATTTTGGACTATGTTGTACACACGGGAGGCGCTGCTGCCCACCTCCTCGCCTCGTACGATACCTACGGCAGATATGGGGTGGTACGAATTCTACTCTGCGGCACCACCGCGTATACATATAACTTAGGTACATAGTAGTACTATATTCTAACAATCGCGTTGGCATGATCGCGTTTTTGCGAAAACAGGAGATAAAGCCTTGCTATTAGAATAAATGTTTCGATGACGAACTTATATCGATTCGATCGAGGAAATTATGTTGTCTAAGCCCCAGCTTCGAAACGGAATAATGATTAAATTAACCAAACTATCATTATCGGATTCTGCGTGGGCTTTTCATCTCTAACAGTTTCATGTTTCCTAAGCTGGGACAAAAATATATATAACTTATTAAAAGTACAGAAACGTACAGTAGTGCATCTATTAGTATTGAATAAACGTAGAAAGGCTGTTTATTACAGAATTGAGAACTAACTATTTATGGATACTGGAGATAGAAGACTGTTTATAGGCAGACCTATATTTATATAGATATCTTGCTGAGATCCGTAGGGTCGTATGCTTATAATGTTCTATACTACTACTTTAATAAAGCATTGTCTCACCACAGAATAAAATTATAATCAAACATAGACTAATACCTACGTTACTTTTCATAAGACTGAAAATTTGCTTTTACAATAAGCCATTCCATATACTGTGGCATGC
This sequence comes from Carposina sasakii, assembly GCA_014607495.2. Classification (NCBI taxonomy): domain Eukaryota; kingdom Metazoa; phylum Arthropoda; class Insecta; order Lepidoptera; family Carposinidae; genus Carposina; species Carposina sasakii. The sequence continues at coordinate 2,610,508 of CP053149.1, read as the reverse complement.
CATCCATCTCTCACTTACTATGTCTTTATGGCCCTTTTCATTTGATAGAAGCCACACTAATTGGAGAATTTCTTGACTCTAATGCACTGACACTCACCTTTCCTCTCTCGCATCGTTAATTTTATCTTGAGATAAATTTTAACGCATTATCCATACATTTATACGACTAGTTTTTTAAACGATCATTTTTAAAGTTGTGAAATCGTGGATTGGTGTTATATTCGTCAAGATATAAATGGTGTAAAATATATTTGTGTCGTTTGGAAGATGATTTTTATGGCACAATATCATCTAATGTGTGGGAATGTTGTATTTGCGGCTAATATGTGAATGGATAAAGATGTCGTGAACGCATGTTATGTGGTATAGAGAAACGGTACACAATGCACATAATGATTGAATTTTGGAATTTACGATTTGGTTTAATATAAACGAATTGACAGGTCTAATGCTCGTGTGCCCTACTTATAAAATAGGTTTTATAATTGAGTAAATGATGAGCTTTATTGGCTCGATAGACTTATTTTCTTCGGTAGGTGTCTATTTAATCTAAGACCTAAGTTATTTACTGATAAGCCTGACACATAAATGCATAAATGAAATTGTATTAGGCATTACAATTCGGAAGTTCAAACATTCACCATGGGTGCGCCCACCACCGGGCCCTACACCCTCCACTGACCCTCGGATCTGATAACTCATAACTGCGAAAACAGGCACTTGCATACTACAATCGCCACGAGAAACCAGACCCGAGCACCTAGCATGCAAGACAATACATTGCGCTATTCCGAAACAAAAAACTAGATAAATAATCTACATATGTTTCGCCAACAACCGTGGCATCCTCAGGATCATAGAAATTAGTAAATTAGTAAACCACTAATTATTATGAACCTCTAAAACCCAACACATTACTTACACAGATTAAAATGCATGTCATATATAAACTAGAATAATTAAGGAAATGTCTCGTATCTTACGTAGTTTGTTATATGGATAACGTTCAACTCATCGACGCTTACCTGAAACAAACAAGTGATATTATTAGTAAAAAATCCTCCATTAATTACCCCTAACCTAGATATCAAGTTATCCTACTTCTCTTTTCTAAACGCAATCTCTTTATCAAATGTGCCATATAAAGAGCTACAAAGTCAATGTCCTTTGCAGAGAATTTATTTCTAGTTCGATTTTAAAGCCGTGAACACACACTACATTGTCCCGTTATCGTTCTAAAGATGTTCTTTGATAAAACGATTGTGTGTACAAGGCGTAATACGGGATAGTAACACTGGCGCTCTATGCTCACTCCTTTTGGTACTTTAAACCGTATGAAGAATGCTCTAAGGTTTACTATGAATTGAGAAATGTGTGTGGGGATAGTAAACAATGCCTGAGAGAATATAGTATACAGGATAAAGTATTATACTATCTTTGTCAAGTTTATTTTTAATTCGCAGTAACCCCTGCTTTATCACAGCGACACGACTTTTGGCTCCGGTAACGGCTGTAAGCGGAAATGTGTCACCGCATAGAGTCACGTCAGCTTTAGGCATATCTACCTATAGATTATATATAATATAGTAGACCACTATTTAGCCATACAGAAAAGTTTAGGTAACCGATTCCATAGCTCTTTCAGTAACTTAGATAAACGCATTTTAATTACGTGCCCTAACATTTTACATGATAATAATGTGGTATATTTGCACAGGTATTTAAAATTGTCTGCGTATCATTGTCCGTGTTCCCAAATGGGGCGTTTAGTCCAGTACTGTAGGGTTGCTGATAGTAATTCGTAGATCCATAGCCAACGTGTTTTTAATTATCACGTACAATTTCCAAGCTTATCGCCTAAGCAAATGGTTGAGCTGCGGAAGGAGATGCATTTGATGTACGAGTATTCTAGTGAAGCCCCGCATCAGCATAGGACTCGTTTTCTTTGCTCTTTATCAACGGGTTTGTCCGACACCCATTGTTTATTTCCTTATTAGTCTTCCAGTACTTACGAATACGTTTCGCAACAGAGGGTCGATTGTTTGAACAACACACATACGGACGTTTATCTGTCTTTATCGGCTGGTATCGGTCGCCGACGTGTGTAACGATTGCGTTGCTGATAGTAATTCGTGTTAGAGTTCATCAAACATTGTTCAGTCAACTTTGATGTTTTCCCGTTAAGTTGGACACGTTTATTACTTCGTTTCCTCTATTTTTTCGTGCTTTATTACGTCACTTTTGTAGTTACCTAAAGAGATAGCTCTACTTGTGAATTTCGTTGGTGTTAAACGTTCCTACTCCAACCTAGTGAGCTCTAAGAACCTCTTGGATAGAATGGTTATGTCTTTTTTCAAACCTACTGAATTCAAAATCAAACTTTACTAGATAAAAACGTATTCAAACTAAATATTTCATAAGATATTGAGCAGAAAATTGCAAATTATACACCCACTTTTTACGATCCTATCCCACGTAGGGGTGAGCTTACCGCCGCCTAAATACACTAACCCAGAAAATAAATACCAAATGAATTGCGTGATGTAGTACAAGTCTACTTCAACCTAATTATTATTATCTCATATTATTCTGTGTTTTATGATGAAAATATTTTTCTTATTATCAAGCCTTATCATATTACGATAACAAGTTTTATTAAAGAGCCTAAGAGAAAAATGAGGAAAACACAAAACATTTATTTTATGCGGTACGGCAAATTACAGCTTAGCGCAAGATGATAATTTTGTACTTTATATAGGACTACCGGGACGCATGCGACTCCGTCCGCGTAGACGGTAGAAATTTTTTTGAAAAAATGTAACATTAACTAACCATGTTCCTCAACTTTATATTTTTCTGTCGTAACTACAAGGGAGAAATAAAATAAATTACCTACACGAAATACCTACTAATATTCAGCATATAAAGATATATTTAAGCATAAGTTATTGTGCCTACATGTCAAACAGCGAAAACAAGAAAATGAATATCGAAAAGACTTTTTCGTTTTATATTTTCTTCGTAAGCACGAAGTATTCTAATGTAAGCTACGTAAAGTGGCGGTAATGCTCGAGGATTTAGGTATATTTTGTATGTGTTTAGTTTATATTTTCAGTTATTTATGAAGCTTTTATGTTTTTTATTCAAGCGAGGCGTTTACTACAAATCGGAACGGTTATTTTTTTATTGTTTTTTGCTGCAGTTATTGTAAAATGTATATCCCAACTAGACTTAGAAATGCGAGAGTGAGCTTGTTTGTTTGTTTGTTTGTTACTTCTTCACGCTTTATTCAGTTATAGTTAGGAGTACGGAAAGCATTTACATTTTTGAGATTGTGAAATGTGTAGATGTTTGGTTTTCTGACATCTTTGCACACTGGCAGTTGACCATAATTTGCGTAAACAAAAAATACTCTGATGAATCGACCTAACTACTCTTCACACATATATAATATAAGTTTCTATTGAAAGACTTTCAAATGAATTACCTAAATATAAGGGGTTTCTAATGTCAATAAATTCGTTGCTTAACATAAAAAAAACATCAAAGTTTTATCAAATACTTATTGGATGGTATACAAGAGAAAGAGATGGAATATCAAACTCTAAAAAACATTCCATTTACACCTGTGGAGTAGAAAACACGAACAAATAATGCAGGCTCTCCTTTGTTACCTCGGAACAGGTAGAGGATGTATATTTTATTTCACCGTATTTCTCAGTTTAGCCGACAATACGTGTCTGTTAAGTGTAGAAGCAAATGCGTTTTTAAATTCGAGTATTTTGTTCATGTTTGCGATCTCAGAAATATCAGATGACACAAATAAAGCGATCTTGTTCGAAGTTAGTTACGTAGATTTAAATCAACAATGTGAGGTAAGATCAAATTAGAACAGACCATTATTACCCATTCTAGTAGAGAAAACTCAATTTAGCCACATTATAGAAATATTTATGTCATGCCATTTGTTATTACTTAATAAATATTATACGAAACAAGGGTATTCTTCTACATTTACGCTTAGAGAGAAATTCCATTTACAACTAGCGGCCAACAACGACTTCGCCCGTGAAAACTTGAGCACGCAGCGTAATCCTATAAAGCTTTCCTAAGTTAATGGACAATAAAAAAAAGAATTTTATAATTCGAACCAGTACTTCCCGAGCTAATCTCGTTCAAACATACTCTTCAAATTTATATTATTAGTAGGTACAAATGAGGACATAAAAAGATTCCAATTAAAAAACCCGCACATAGGTTTACCAATCTGTCAACCCGTGTACAATCAAGATCAACACAGGAACACCGAGTAGGCGCATGTCCAATTTATGCGTACATCGTACAGCGGGCCCGAGTGTACCGATATGGTCCGCGAGAGATTTACGAGTCGGCTATAAACGATCATATCCCGACACCGAGGGGCTGGACAGACGAGCGATTGTTGCTATTGATTGTCCTATGCTGATACGTGGCTACATTACATGCACTTTTACATGCGGTTTTTACCAATATAATTATTTGATGCTTGCCTATAATTCTTAATTAATTTCTATCCCTCTAATTATGAATAATTAAAATGTTCCAGTTTAATTGGCTAAACTCTTGAACCTAATATAAAAATATATATATATAATATATATGTCGGCGCAAGCATTTATTTTGACCTTATGTTTGTTTATAAAATAAGTTACGCTGATTGGTCTACGTTAGTTACAGTGAACAGCGTGTGGTGTCGCTAGTTTAGCTTTGACAAAATGCACGTGGATGGAGTCGAGGGTGCATTATTCTATTGTTGACAGCACCTCGAAACTGTCGTGTTCACTTTATTTAAATTCGATATTGTTATTTAATTAAACTATACTGTACCTATTTAAACTGAGTTATCTATCACTGGTTTGCCCGAGTTACCCACAGACATGGATTCTGCCCCTGGAATTGGTAATGACGATTCGGCCACTATTGACCTTCGACCAATGACGTCATCAGAAGTGGGACACTCTCGGGCACCACCCATTGGAAAGAACTTTTTGAGCTACAGAACCGAACTATGATGCGCATGGTTGAAGCCATACGTGAACCAACGACATCGAGTATAATCAAGTTACCAGAATTCAACCTAGAACTACCCGAAGTTGATTGTGTTTCTTGGTGCTCCACGGTGGATATCTGTCTCACGGAAAATCCACTAGAAGGAGGCGCTCTGATAATCGCCCTCAGTAAGTGTATGAAAGGAAGTGCATCTATGTGGCTTTCCCAAATAGCACATACAGGTATGACTTGGAGTCAATCCAAGCAACTATTTCTTGCTCGCTACGATTGTGCTGAAACCTGTGCGGCAACCATCATTAATACTAACAATAGTCGACCAATGGAGGGTACAAATTTAACCTCATACGCGAGCCGTTTAATGATCACTCCTTGCAAAGTGCAAAATATGAGTGCCGAAGAAATTGCAGTTTCGTATGTGCTAGCCCATCTTGCACAAATAAATGCCAATATCATCGTTTAGCTTTTACAAATGATATTAAAACCAGGTCAAAGTTAATTCAAGAGCTTCAAGCATTTACTATGTCGGTAACGGTCATATCTATTGCACCGAACAAATTATGTGAAGTGCTTATAGACAGACATTGTTTACAAATAACATTTCTTATCCTACCAGACGAGTACAGTACATTCCGTATGATATAATGATCGGTTCCGATATTCTTAAACACGATTTAACTGTTCACATACACGGAGAGTGTATATCGGTTACTAAACCGATAACTTGTTATAGTGCAAATATGGTAATAGATTTTAGTACGATTATTACGGACATTCCGGTTCCTTTCAGAAATAGTCTTGAGGGTATATTGAAAATCTTTTCTTCTGCGTTTGTTGTTGATTTACCGCGAATTCGTGTGACCACTGGCGATATAATAATAAAACTTAAGGATCCTACTCGTACAGTTTATCGCCGCCCTTATCGACTTAGTCCCCACGAAGGAGAAATAGTGCGTAGTAAAGTAAGTGAATTACTAAGCGCGAACATAATTCGGCCGAGCAGTTCACCGTTTGCAAGCCCAATTCTCCTTGTGGATAGATTATCGTGAACTCAATTCCAATACGATAGCAGATCGCTTTCCGTTGCCACGTATAGACGAAGCTTTGGTTGACTGGCGCTGAGAAATGATCGTGCGTACCTATCTATAATGTACTATGGAGGAGCTTTCTGAGGATATGATAAATAAGGTATGTTTTACAATTTTTAATTGAATTAAAGTGCTGAATATTTGCTAGTGAGATAGAACATTGATTTCATTTGTTGTGAAATGAAATTATTGGCGAAAACTTGGGTTTTCCGGAAAATAAAAGGCATGATGATTCTAGCTATAGGTAATGTTCAGTACCTTGGAGGTGGTATGTTATTGTAATGAGTAAACTCCAGAGAGTTTAGTTTACGTTTTGCAAGTCTGTGTTTGCTATGTAGTAGCAATAGACTTAGTTCTAAATCGTTTTAAAGTTTAACTGAGATGTTATGTTAGTGTAGTTGTGATTTGCAAATTGTTGTCAAATCATCTATATGGTACTTGCAATTGATGCAAAGTATGCAGAAGTTCTAACTGTATGGGAAAGTAATGTCGTCCAGATTAGTACGATCCTTAGTAAGTTGGACCTAACATTAGTTTCACACATTCAGACTAGAGATCTTATTGCATGTTATGCCGGAGGCCGAGGGACCCGTTTGATCTACCAGTGAAGTCATTCGGGGTTTGGTCGCTGATATGGTTAATATAAACATAGGCGCATCACATCTCAATAACAAAGTGCTTACTTGTGCTTATGCCTGTGGAACCGAGAGTAACAATAACAACGGTTACTCAGTAATTTTAATAATTTTGTTATTTTATTTCGTTGGTGGAAATGTAAGCAATCGAAAGTCTATGACAGAATTATTCTGATTATTATAATTTAGGTATTAGAACACGCGTATAGTCGAGTAAGAAAGATGCCTTACAGTATTGTGTTTCAAATGAAACCGAAAACGATTGTATTATGATATTCGCACATAGCATGTGCAATTTGTTGTTATCTGTAACACTATACACCTCAGTCGTACCGTAACTGCTGGTTATTGTACGAGCCGTTCAGTGGCGCGGTGCGAGGCTGAGGGTGTCGTGGGACTGGGATTTTGAGACTGTTTTACTGTCTGGTCAATGGTGACTGGATCTGTTTGACTGGTGCGCTATGTTACCTGAGTCTCGGTTGAGACTACTTACTTTCTATTCAATGGTGATAGACCTGCTGCTAACTATGTGTATGTGTTTGTGTAAATG